>JAQPPZ010017238.1:1451797-2903595 GCA_028583015.1 Wollemia nobilis
ACCTTAGAATAATATTTCATGGGAAGTGATCTCAAAACCTTTTGAGTAACTTCTGATTCTTTCATCTCAAAACCTAGGCCTCTCATGGTGTTAGTAATCTCATCAACTCGAAGTAAAAACTTTGCAATATCTTCAGAATCTTCCATTTTCAATTCCTCAAATATTTTTCTATGAGTTTGTAGTTTTGACAACTTTACCTTGGAATCTCCTTCATAAGTATTCCGCAACTTGGTCCACATTTCATTAGCTGAAGTACATACCATGACCTTTGCAAAATCTATCTCATGTAGCCCACTCAAAATATAATTCATTGCTCTTGCATTTATCTCAACCAATTTCCTGGTAGTCTTATCTTCCTCGGGATCACCTTCAACCCTATACTCTTTTTCAACCATCTGCCATACCTCATATCCTTGTGATATCAAGTAGTTCTTCATCCTCATGCTCCAGAAAGCATAATTGTTACCATCAAACAATGGAGCCTTATTTGTAGATAATCCATTCTGTGAAGCCATTTGTGTTCTTGTAGAATCTACCCTCAAGTTGTTAGCCTTTTTGAAGGAACCCGCTCTGATACCAATTGAAGAACACAAGCTTATACTGAGAGGGGGGTGAATAGTATAAGACCACTTTTTACTTTCTTTCCAAACCAATATCAATTAATGTCCTTAATTGCAATAACTAAATATAGCAATGTGCATTAATAACTTAGATAATAGTAGTAAGCAAGAGCACAAGTCACAACACACAATTGAGACACAAGATTTAACATGGTTCCCCCAATGTGGGGTACTCCACAAGATGATCTCCTTATAATATTTCACACAAAAATATCCAATACAATGATTTCTTTGATCTGCTCAAAGCTAGGCAATAACAAGTTCACACAAAACTTGTCCAAATCTGAATAACAAGTTCACACAGAACTTGTCCAACTTTGAATAACAAGCTCACACAGAACCTATCCAAAACTGAATAACAAGCTCACATAGAACTTGTCCAATGCTGAATAACAAGCTCACACAAAACCTGTCCAATGTTGAATAACAAGCTCACACAAAACTTATCCAATGTTGAATAACAAGCTCACACAGAACTTGTCCAAATCTGCTCTAGCAAGCTCACCAAGAACTTTCCCAAAATCTGCTTCAACAAGCTCACCAAGAACTTGTCCAAATATGCTCTAGCAAGCTCACCAAGAACTTGCCCAAAATCTGTCCAACAAGCTCACCAAGAACTTGTTCAAATCTATCCCAAAATTATCCACAAAGCTATCCTCAAAACTATCCACAAAGTTGTCCCAAAACTATCCACAAAGGCCTTCTCAAAGGCTCAATCAATCATGCACAAGTAGCACTCAAATCTCATCCACAAATCTATCAAGGCAAAGCTTCAAAGATGAACTCAACAATGAATGGCAATGTACTCTTCAATGAATGACAACAATGATCTCAACTCAACTCAACTCAAATCAACTTCATAGAAGCATAAAGAGAATTGTTAGAGACTCAATATGTTCTAATCTCACTCTCAACCCAAATCAATCTCAACTCAACTCAATTCAACTCATAGAAGCATAAAGAGAATTGTTAGAGACTCAATATGTTCTAATCTCACTCTCAACCCAAATCAATCTCAACTCAACTCAAGTCTTATAGAACCATAAAGAGAATTTTTAGAGACTCAATATGTTCTAAACTCAATCACCACAAGGGACAACTCTCTCTCACACAACCCTAGTCCAAGTATGTATCAACCAACTCAAATGTTTCCAACAATGCTCAACCACAAATCTCACATAACAATGATACTCATGTTCTTTTCTAACTCATGTTCTTTCACAACCAATGGGCTTCAACAACTATGCTTATAAAACAAGGTTTAAACACAACTCTCAATTCAAAAAACCTTGAAGCATTCAACCAACCACTTTCGAAAAGGAAACCACAAACAATCCTTTTCCCTCCAATGATATTTCAGAAATCAACCACCATAAACAATCAATAGGAGAATGTGCCCATACCTTTTATGAAGATGAAGAAACCCCTTTGGAAATCTGCCACACTCAACACACTTTGAAAAGAACAAAATAACCTTCACTTGAACCCTTTTACAAAAATAGAAATATCTCTTTATGTACACCTTATTTCTCCTTCTAAACAGAATAATCAAATAGCCCTCGAAATAAGCTTTCCAACGATATATAATATGATATACTTCTAAAAGGAAAATCACCAAAAATATTTCCTTTTCACAACATGCATTTCAAACCTTATCTCTCCTAGGCAACCTTAGAAAAATAAAATATTATTAAAAATTAAAACTTGCCTTTTAACCTCAGCGGGATTCGATCCCTTATCGCTGCCCCTGCACAACTCAAACGGTGGAGCCAACAACCACGTGAGCCACCACTCACACAACACCAAGAGCGCAAGACTTCCTTCTTGCCTCCTACGAACTTGCCCTCAAAAATCACATGCACAAAAGGTTCTCCCTTTTCCTTGCAAAAACCAGGGTCGGACGGGTTTCGAACTCGGATCTGCTGGTGCTTCAACACCCTACGCACTTTCCTCTTGCCGCTAGGCCACAAGTGCCTATGGCACTTGGTAAGGGACTTCTCTTACCCTTCTTCCTCCTCTCTTCGATGGACTCAAACAAATTCTTCCCCCTTTCGCTGCCTTAGCGAATCGAAAGCTTTGCACTCTCCACACCACGTTGTACCTTGGCAAATCGATCACAAATTAAATGTCGAGTCCTTAGGCTTTTGAAAAACATTTGATGGCATATTAATATATGCCTCCCTTCAAAATTTTTGACGTCGGCTATAGATATTATGTGCCTCCTCCTTTTGACATCGAAAATAAATAAAATATTAATTTTTAATTTTAATTTTAAATTTAAATTTTAATTAATTAAAATTTAAACTTAAATATTTAAAATTAAATATCTCCATCACCGGGACACCTTTTTTGATGAAACGAAAGCCCAAACCGGGTTTTAAGAAAAACCCATTTCAAATCTGCCATCCATGGTTTTAAATAAAACCTTTTATTTTTCCTGCCTTGGTTTTCACAAAAACCTTATAAATTTCCATGCTTTCCAAAATGTCATAAATGCTTATATATGAAATACTTTGGCCACCAAAACCAAATGTGATCCATGTGACATCAATGATCCATGTGACATAAATGACAACATAAAATACCTCAAATTTCCAACAAACATGGTTTTGGTTTTAGAGCTACACAATTCAGAAGTCATGGTCATAATGGTCATGAAAACAGAACTTCACAATACAGGGTTCAGGAAAGGAATGGATATGGAAATTATTTCAAGAAAGATTTCAGAATAGGGGCACCATACAAAGGCTAAAATATCAAGTGTTTTAATTGCAATAACTTTGGACATATTGCAAAATGGTGTAGGACTCAATTCCAAACAAGTTCAAGGCAAGAAGGTCAAACAGGTTCAAGGCAAGAAGGTCAAATAGGTTCAAGGCAAGAAGGTCAAACAGGTTCAAGGCAAGAAGATCAAGAGAAGGATATAATAAAAACATGGAAGGAAGTTGATAAAGAAAATAAACAATGTAATATGGGAGTAAAAGTACTCCCACCCTAATATTAATCACCTTAAGAGAGAAGGTGGTGAGGGGGCTATGCTTAAGAGTCATATCTTTTAGCCCCATAGGTTTACATTTTGCCATTGATGTAAAATGGGGAGATATTTTATTAATGGGTAGAGCATTGAGTTAGGGAGAGAAGCCTCCAAAGAGGGCATTGAGTTAGGGAGAGCAGCCTCCATAGAGAGTATTGAGTCAGGGAGAGCAGCTTTAATTCTCAGAGATGGTTTTTGTAGTGATTATGGTTTTTGCATTAGAGGTGTTGCCATCAATGACAAAGGGGGAGATTTTTGGCAATTTCAGTTATTTTATGTTGTCATTGATGTCACATGGATCACATTGAGTTTTGGTGGCCAAATGATATTTTGGACAGGATGGATAAATACAGGAATTTTGTGAAAAACAAGGCAGGAAAAATAAAAGGTTTTATTTAAAACCATGGATGGTAGATTTAAATAGATTTTTTCTTAAAACCCAATTTGGCATTTTGTTTTGTCGAAAAAGGTGCCCCGGTGATGGAGATATTTAATTTTTAATATTTAATTTAAATTTAAATTATTTAAATTTTAAATTTAAATTTAAAATTAAATATGCAAGATTTCTGTAGACGTCCTCAAAAATAATGAGACTATATAAAGGGGATACCTAAGGTTCATAAAATCATCCTTGCTCATGGTTAATAATCGTTGGCTAAGCATATGAATTGAGCTCATGCAAAAATATATTAGAAAGTAGAAGTAGCGAATAAATGAAGGTTGGTCAAATCCCAAATTCATCATGGGCAGAGTGGCGCATTGGCAATTGGCTTTTGGCTAAGGTGTGTGGCAGCACAAACGTCAAGGTTTCAAATCCCCTTGACTGCATTCGAAAGGCGTTGGAAGAAAAGCGCTCGAAGTGCTTTTGATTTGTGGAAAGGGAGGAAAATTTTTAAGGCACATTGTACCTTTCCATTTAGAATGAGCAGCTAGCTCGTGTGGCAACCTTAGCCACAGCTAAGGCACTTGCAGTGTGGGCAAGTCAGGGGTTCGAATTCCCTTGAGGAGGTAAATACATTTTTTCTCTAATTAATTTTGTTAAGCTCTAAGTTGGAGTTATAAGGTGGTTAGGAATAATTAAATTTTTTAATTAAACATTTTTTTAATAAGGGTTGTGATTATTATTTCAAAGGTGGATGAGTTGTTGATTTAATTTGATGTTCATAAAATTAAGAATTAAGATTTAGGAGAAATAAGGAGATGTTATAAAATAATTTATGAGAGGTTTATTGATTATTATTTTGATAAGGGTTTTTATTAAAAAAGGACTTTGGTGGATGTGTTTATTAAGTTGGAGTAAAAAGGTGTAAATTGAGTTATGCTTTATCTTGTGATTATTATTTGAAGTCCACTAACCCTTATTGAGATTGGAAAGGAAAGTTGTGTTTAGTGCAAAAGTTTTTGTGGAAAAATTCTTGGCATCAAAAAAGGTATGGGCACATTATCCTATTGATTTTTTATGGTGGTTGATTTTTGAAATATCATTGGAGTGAAAATGATTGATTATGGTTTCCTTTTCGAAAGTGGTTGGTTGAATACTTCAAGGTTTTCTGGTTTGAGAGTTGTGTTTAAAACTTGTTTTATAAGCATAGTTGTTGAAGCCCATTGGTTATGTAAAGAACTTGAAAATAACATAAGTATCATTTTTATGTGAGATTTGTGATTGAGTATTGTTGGAAATATTTGAGTTGGTTGATACATGCTTGGACTAGGGTTTTGTGAGAAATAGTTGTCCCTTGTTGGTGATTGGTTGAGTTGAGTTGATTGAGCCTAATCAAGTGATTGTGTGAGGTGATTGTTCAAGTCCCATGAAACAAACTATTGTATAATTATGATTTGAGTTGAGATTGATCTTAGAACATATTGAGTCTCTAAAAATTCTCTTTATGCTTCTATGAGTTGACTTGAGTTGAGATTGATTTGAGTTGAGTTGAGTTGAGATCATAGTGGGTCATTGTTTTAATCCATTGTAGAGTGCATTGCCATTCATTTTTGAGTTCATATTTGAGTCTTGCCTTCATAGATTTTTGGATGATATTTGAGTACTACTTGAGCATAATTTATTGTGCCTTTGAGAAGGCCTTTGGAATAGATTTCTGGATATATTTGTGGCAGTTTGTGTATGATTGATTGAGCCTTTTAGAAGGCTTTGTGGACATAGTTTTAGATTTGTGGATAGTTTTAGATAAATTTGTGGACATATTTGGACAAGTTCTTAGTGAGATTGTTGGAGAAAATTTTAGCAAGTTCTTGGTGAGCTTGCTAGAGCATATTTGTACAAGTTCTTAGTGATCTTGTTGGAGCAGATTTGAGCAAGTTCTTGGTGAGCTTGCTAGAGCAGATTTGGATAGGTTCTTAGTGAGCTTGTTGGAGAAAATTTGAGAAAGTTCTTGGTGAGCTTTCTAAAGCATATTTGGACAAGTTCTTAGTGAGCTTGTTGGAGTAGATTTGAGCAAGTTCTTGGTGAGCTTGCTAGAGCATATTTGGAAAAATTCTTAGTGAGCTTGTTGGAGAAAATTTGAGCAAGTTCTTGGTGAGCTTGCTAGATCAGATTTGGACAAGTTCTTAGTGAGCTTGTTGATCAAATTTGGACAAGTTATGTGTGAGCTTGTTGAGCATATTTGGAAAAGTTTTGTGTGAGCTTGTTAAGCAGTTTTGGACAAGTTTTGTGTGAGATTGTTATGTAGATTTGGACAAGTTCTGTGTAAGCTTGTTCTTGCCTAGCTTTGAGAAGATCAAATAAATCATTGTATTGGATAAGTATTTGTATTTCTATGTGAAATATTATAAGGATATTATCTTGTGGAGTACCCAACATTGGGGGAACCACATTAAATATTATGTCTCAATTATGTGTGGTGACTTGTGCTCTTGCTTACTATTGTTATCTGAGTTATTAATGCACACTAATATATTTGGTTATTGTAATTAAGGACATTAATTGATATTGGTTTGGAAATAAATTACAAAGTGGTCTTATACTGTTCACCCCCCTCTCAGTATAATATTGTGTTCTTCAAAGGTACCATGCAAAACATTAACATGTATCAAATAATGTAATATTATCCATAAAAACATTTAAAACATTAGTCACCTCCCTTCAATTTCTAAAATAGCCATATCCTTTGATGAATTGGTCAACACACTTCGGGAATATAAAATAGCAAACCAAGCTAGAGAAATGATAAATAATGATTTTATCTCAAAAAAAAGGCATCAAATAATACTGCTTCATCTTCACAACGTCAACCTAAATGGAGAAAAAATATTGTCACATATGTAACAAAGAAGGTCATAACATCAGTTATTGTAATTATTTAAATCAATAGAATCAAATGTATAGAACTTTTCAAAGATACCAACAAATATAATATTACCTTAGTCAACAATGAAGCACATCAACACAATAATGATATCCAAAATGGGAAAATCAAAGAGGAAATATGGTCCAAGAAGTATAGAAAATAGCGAACATAAATGAGGAAGAAAATGAAACAATTCATAGAGCTCCCATGGAAATAATTGTAGATCTCTCTATTCTTAACAATATCTATTCAAAAAAAGAATTTATGGATCAAATTTAGAAGCAATATGATAAAAATAGTAATGATACAAGCCACACAAAATTTCTCAATGGCATTGATAGTATTGAAAATAAAATAAGAATTATTGAAAAGGAAACATGGAAAAAGAATAAAAAGCATGAACCAAAAAAAAATCGATGGATGCTTAATTATTGCAAATTTTATGAAAAGAACATTGTCAAGAAAATAAAATTGAAGTACATTATGGATGGATAAATAGAAGATAATGGAGCATAATTATGGATTTGATAAAATGGTTTTAGAAGAAGAAAATAAGTCTAACAAGCATAGAGTTATATCCAAGTTGTGCAACAATAAAAGAATATATAGATAAAAATTTATTAGGAAAAATATAGTGCCAAAACCTAAAGTAGTACCAAGTCAAAGTAGGAAGACCAAGACAAGAATCAAAGAATAAAAATACACGAATCAAATAATAAAACCATATGAAGGAAAAATACCTTCACACCAAGTAATATAATATAGGGGTGGGTTGTTGGAGGTATTACATTATTTGGTACCTTGCAATATTAATGAAATGATTTCATAAATAGTTTAATCTAGTATGTGTTTAATATTTGTCTATAATAGGTGTCATGTTATTAGTTGTGAGTTATGTGTCATGTAAATAAGTGTGGATTTATGTGTGTGAGATTTCATATTAGTAACTGTGAGTTATGCAAGTAAAATATCATGCATATAATCTAAGAGAAATGAGTTATGAGTAATCATGAGATACTTTATCTTTATGTAAATATTTGAGCTTTATTATTATGTATTTGAGAAATGTGAAGAGTTAGATATCTTGTGAGTATGAGGAGATGAAAATTTTATGTAAATGTAAATATCAAGATTCATGTGAATATGAATAGTCTCATGTGTGTATTTATTGAATACAAAGCTCTATAATATGTATTGAATTAGAAATGCATGTATGCATTGCTTAAACTAGATGTTTATCAATTATATTCAATGAGTTTTATGTTCATTGTTTTGGATTGATTCTTGTATGTTCTTGAGATATTGTTTGATCCTAGAATATTGATTAACTTGTGTATTAGAGTGATTTTTTAATATTTTGCACCTCCAAAACAAATTAAAACAATTATATTTAGATTAAAAAATGGAGAAAATAACATTTTCAGAAATATTTTTGAGAAGAAAGAAATAAAAGAAAAACATTCAAAATTACAAAAAGATAAGCAACATAATCCAAGATCAAAGGAAAGGGAGTTGCTTAGTTGATATCATAATATTCGAGTAAGAAAAAAAATTGCATACTAAAATCGATATAGACTTGGTTAAAAGAAGATAAAAACATAGTTTTTCATAGGATGGCAATAGTAAAGAGATCAACATCCAAAATTTGTAGAATTAAATAAATAGAAGGTAATTAGATTGAATACAAGAGAAAAATAAAAAAGGATGCAAGGCATATTTACCACAATATTCTAGGATTGGAGGAGACTGAAGTTCTTAATTATAAACTATTGTAAGAAGTACCTTCAGTTATAACAAATGAAGCCAATAGCAAAATCATGAAATCTATTACTCTAGAAGAAGTTTATTTAGCTCTTTTTTCTTTTGATAAAGATAAATCCTTACTTATAGATGGGATATGTGTAGAACTTTATCAACATAACTGAGAAATAGTGAATAATTCTTTATTGGTGATATTGGAACATTTTAGGGTAAAAAGTACATGCCTTATAAAATAAATATAATATATTTTACCTTGATTCTAAAATGAATGATGCATAATTGTTTTATTCATTTAGGCCCACAAGCCTATGTAATATTTCATATAGGAAAATATTCATAGTGAAGGAAAATAGGTTAAGACCACTACGACAAACTTATTTCAAAATTGAAAATTGAACTTGTTGCATCAGTTCCTCATTCTCTTTTTTGTCTTCTACTTTAAATTCTTCTATGGATGGTGAGGAGTCACATACTGATTGTACATATTTACTATTGGGTGCTTGGATCTTGATGTTCTTGATTGTATTTTAATAGAACCAATTTTCTTGACCTATCATATGTTTGTGGTCATACAAAACATTATTGTGTTATCTCATCTCTACTTGTGCAACAAACACATGTTCTTCCTATTCACAATGTTTTTCTTCTTCTTCTTCTTCCTTAGCTTGATTTTATTTGGCTATATTATTTTCTTGTTCCTTTATCCAAGATTATTTTTTTTATTTTTGAATATGACCTATATTTTTGCTGGTTCATTTATCATGAAAGGGATCCATTTTTGAATGGATTAATCTAACATTCATTCATGATGTCCCTATTTTTACATAATGTTCATACATACTTTGTATGAAAAGTATTTCTTTGAGAATTCTCTAATTCTGATATCTTTAAAAAATATTTCTTTTTTGGAAGCACTATGGAGGTCTTATGCCTCTTCTAATGGTTGATTCCATCTTTTATTTATAAGTAGTAATTGTTCTTCTTCATCTTGTATATATGAGACCTCTGCTTTTTGAAGTAGGTTTACGAGCATTTCAAAGCTTTGTGTTTTCTTAGTAATATTTAATGTTATTACAAAAATATTATAATTAGATGGGAGAGATATCATAATAATTGGAATTAACATTTCATTAGATACCTAAGTTCCCAATACTTGTAATGATGCTCATATCTCTGCAATTCTCCTCATGAATGAATCCAAATTTTCTCCACTCTTCATATTCAAACAATGGAGTTGGCTATGGAGGAATAGAATTTGATTTTTATTATTTGCTTCAATTATTATTTTTAGCTTCTCCCATGCTTCTTTGGTTGTAGTAAAATCCCTAACATATGTTTGGGCTTCATTTGCTACTTTGAACAAGATTAGTAGTATTGTCTTTCTGTTTGCCTTGTTGAACTTTATTTGGTATTCATTTACTTCTTCTAGATGGGTAGTGGTCCCATCTACTACTTTCCATACTTCCTCAAACTCAAGCTACATTCTAAGTTTTGTTTTCCATGTAGAATAATTATTTCCCCTCAATAGTTGGAATTAGGCAACAAGAACTTTGGTGCTCCACTAGCCATAGTAAACTTTCACAAAATTTTGATATATTATTTTAACTGAACTAGTCTCAAAAACTACTTTTCAAGAAGTATATGTATATCTGATAGAAATGGTTACAATATATAGGCATAAGCCTATATGATGAACTTGACACTTGTCAAGTGAAACTGACAAGTGTAAAAGAAGGCATAGTGCACTTTAACTCTAAAATTCCCCCTTAAAGTGCACTATCCTAACTAAAGAAAAAAAGTCAACCTTAGGTAACATTCCCCCTTAATGTTGACTTCTCTAACAAAAATCTACATCCTCCTTTATTGCTGATTTGGTCTAGGCTCGTGCTCTTTGTTCTTGGCTCTCCAACTATGAATAACGCTAGATCCACTGTGTATACATCTCGGTCTATTACCTCAGGGTCAGCCACTTCCACGGGTCTGTTGCCACTGGGTCAGCCGTCTAAGTGCCTCGGGGTCATCATGGGTGCCTCAGGGTCAGCCACTTTTGGGTCTGTTGCCTCTACAGGTCATCCTCAGAGGATGTTGCCTCTCGTAGGTCATTGACTAGATTCACCATGAGTATGAAATCCTTCCTCATGGTGAACTCAATCTAGAAGGTGTCGGTCTCTGCCGAAAATGCACCGATGAACATGACACTTGTCAATGAAACTGACAAGTGTCAAACTGGCATAGTGCACATTACATTAACTCTAACAATATCTATACTCAAATTTTAAGTGTTGTTTCAAAAAATGCAAGAGAATTATTTTTCTAAATAAGAGAAATATGGAGGTGAAAATTTTTTCTTTCCTCAGAAGAATAATATTTCTCTTTTCAAATATCTTTAAATGAAGAATTTATTCTTTTGTATTTTTGCTTCTAATCAAACAAAACTTTCAAATTTTGTAACTTGTTATTTTTCTTCCCATTTATAAATATGGGGTTTTAAATGTATATGTCTTCTTGATTGTTCTCCTAAACTTGATGAAAATTTAGTCAACAAATGCTTTTGAATTTTGTTCTCTTTTACACACATTATTCCTTTTGGAAATTGTGTTGGTTGATCTTAGGTACATTTAAAACCTTTTGAAGCACCTTTATGCTAATATTTGAAATATTTTTAGGATGTCAATGCTTGACGTTTATGGATGAGAAATGGAAGTTAAGTTACTTATTCTTTGAGAAATCCATCTTTGAATATGTGCATGCCTTGTTTCTTATGCTTATCCTTTTTCCAAGAGTTCATCAACCAGTTCTGCAAAAATGCTCTCCTTTCAAATGAACTCATCAATATTTTTTATTGTTCATGCGTCCAAGTAAGAATTCTTTATCCTTTGGGTGTATGATTTTAGCATCATTTTTTTTGTTCACCAGCTTTGTAGGGCTTCATTTTTCTTCTTCTCCTATAGTATTAATGGTCGAGAGTCTTTCTTCTTGTATGTCTTAGTTGACATTATAGGTTGGTGTAATTATATTTTACTCAAATATCTTCTAGATGGTTTGTGCAATTATCTCTTCTATGGATAGTTGGTGCAATTACCTATCCTCTAGACAAAATCATATTTACTTGAATGTAATCATCTCTCTTTGAATGTAGTCATCTCTCTAACATAATCATATTTCCTTGAATACAATCATCTCTCTTAGAATACAAATTTCTCTCTTTAAATGTAGAAGTCTATCTCTCCACCAATGTCTTTATTTCTTGCTCTTATATTTATATAATTTGGCTTCTTTGAGATGTTTCAATATGTTGAAACATAGGTGATTAACCTTTGCATCAATAGCATGAGATTTCTCATTTTAGAAAATATGTTGCTTTACATATTTCTTTTATATGTGTTTTAGCTAGGAATGTGTTAACTATATTTTGTCTTGATCTGGTTCCAAATATAGCAGGTTTCACTTAACTAAAGTTCATGAGTGGCTTCTTGATTTGAATATATTTGTATCAATCTACCTTCAACTACCCTATATTTTTCCTTTGTTCTTTTCACATGGTTTTGGATGCTATTTTATAATTCTTGACTTCTCTTTCTAGTGTTCCACAAGGTCTACATTGGTTTTTTGACTTAAATTGCTTTTAGATTTCTTGCATTCCCTTAGAAATGTTTGTATAGTATTCTTCCTTTGAGACTTTATTCTTTCTTCAATTGGTTGTTCCAATTGGAATATTTAATATTTTTGAACCAATTTATTGTTGGTTTTCCTTTGATGGCTTTCACACTTTTCATTTGCCTTTTGGGAATTATTTTTTTGAGCTTTTTGAGATTGTAATATTTATACAAGATTATTTTTTTTTTCTCTAATTTTCTTCCAGTTCCTCTTTGGAATGAAATAACTCTTTTTTTTTGTGTAGGCTTATGCGTCTTTGGAGGGTAATTGTTTGTCTCTTGTTTCAATTTTTTGCTTATTGCTAATTTATAAGATAAGACTTCTATGGTCTTGGAAGATATTTTGACCCTCTTTGTTGTTTGAAGTCTTTTGTATTTGGTAGGGGTTTTCATCCCTAAAAAATTGAATCTATCATAATTTTTTTCATAGAGATACTTAACTCTTTTGATTTTTTTTTTGTTTTTAAATAATATTTTATAGGTTAATTTTACCCTTGAAACTTCTTTTCCCAAGATTGAAACTATTTTCAAAATAGAGTGCTCTTTTGGCTTCTCTATATTAAATCTAGAGGAGGATCTATTTTTCTTCCTTCTACCTGCTTTAATACCACATGTTAGAACTCAATGATTTTTTGATTGTACTAGGAAATGATAGGGAATTTAAGTACATAGGGTGTCTATTTTAGGTATAAAAAAATCTCAAACAAACACCTTGTCCTATACTACATGCATATATCTTGTGAGGGGTGGTCATACCACTTGACTTATTACATGGGCTACGATGTAATATCTCCTAACAATCACTTTAAGATAAATATGGTGATAGGGTTTCAAAAATTATGTACAAGTATTTAGAAGGAATATTTAAATGGAAATATTTTTTATTACAAGTATACTAGACATTGTTGCTAGAAGGCAATTGAGTATAAATATAACAATAGTGATTAGTCTAAGGGAAGTTGAGGATAAGTTGATTTGAGATTTGAATAGACAAGGATAATATGAAACAAGAAGCAAATATAATGTAAAGCACTAACAACACACAAATACCACAATAATATGGAGAGATATTCGAGATAGCCTAAGCATTCCAAAATTTAAAATTTTATATGGCTAGTAGGTCATAGGAAATTTTATCTTGGTATAACCTAATTAAGAGGTGTTTTCATGGCCCCTCACAATGTGCGCTATGTAAAAATGAGGAGAAGAATATAAACCATCTTGGAACATTATTCAATAGTTTGGTAACTATGGCAATGAATTCTTAATATATTTCATAAACGCATGGTGTTGACAATATAGGATACAAAAAAAGATATAATACTTTGGACTATATGGATGGAAAGGAATAGAATAATTTTTAAATGAAATGAAAGTAGTTTTTTTTTTTTTTTTTTTGGTGGTGGCCACAAGGGGTAAACAGACTGTGACCACGAGGGAACCATTACATAACATATCCGCAACATGTGAGGCGAGAGATTTGAACCTGGGCCTCTCAGCAACTAGAGAGGTTTAACTACCCACATGCTCTCCAACTCCTCCACATGGGCGGATGAAATAAACAAAGCAATGAAAGTAGTTTAGAGGTATTGAAAAGGATGATTTATTTAGCCATAGATAAGTCTAAACCAACCTTATCAACTCATCCAATCCCTAATATTGAAGTAAAAATACTTTTTAGATGGATTCAAGTCATCAAATTGAATTATGATGCTGGATATAAGAGAAATAAAAGGAAGGCAAATAATATAAAATCAAAACCATAAAAATTTGGATTTGATCAAATTGAATTTTGATAGAGCATCTCAATAAAATCCAAAATAAATAGAAGGAGAAGGAATAATTAGAATTAATAGGAGTGATATTTTATTGCATTACACTTTCAATAGTGGATTTAAGATAAATAGTGAAGCTGAAGCTTGGATGACTTTGGAAGGGTTAAAAATATGTAGACAAAGGATATGGAATAGAGTATGGATAAAATATAATTCACTAATAGTAGTAAATGTTATTTTGAGGAAAGAGAAGGGTCCATGCAACATACAAGAGATCATTATGGAATTACAAGATCTTGCTATAGAATTTGAAGAAATCAAGTTTACACATATGTTAAGGAAAGGAAACAAATGTGCAGATAGGATAACCAATAGAGGGGTTTTAATAGAGGATCATGAAGTTAAATTTGCTTTTCCATGGTTAGAGAAAATAGTATATTTAGCTAAAGCTAACAAAAAAAATGTTGACTACCTAAATAAAATAATGATTAAGACTGATGTGTATCAATTTCGAAGTTACAAAGAGATTAAAAACTCATGACTTCGATAACTCATTACTTTGATGAGTACCCTACTTCAAAGGAGATACTAAAGAATATAGCCACTGTGTCCTCCAGGCATAATATTTAGGAAGACTCTATTGTAAGGTAAAGCTCCTATTGTGACCTAGTTAAGGAGTTGATGAGATATATTAAGAGATCTATGAAGTATATTGTGTATTTTGTAAATGAGGTATCCTAGAAATTGAAGGAAAACACTAACACTTCAAAAATGGATCTCATCTTGTCTAATGACTATTCATAAGATTGGGCTTTGGTTTTGATTCATATGTGTAGATATATTTAGTTTGGTCTTGGATTTTTTTGTTTCCTCTTGTGGAGGTCTAGTTGGGTGGGTTTTTCTTGGCAGTTGATTTTTTCTATTGTTTTGTGGTGTTTCTTTTTCATGGTTGTAGCTGAGAATTTTTCGTAAAAGGTATGGGAGAGCCTTTCCAAACCCTTTTTTTCTATCTAATAAAAAATAATAATGATTAATATTTACTTTAATATTTTCTAGTAATAGTATTTGTTGTATTCTATAACATTATTGTGTTTTCATATAAAGTATTTATTAAAGTTCTTGTGGTTTCATTTATGCCTCGGGAAAGAAGCTAATAGTCTAGATCTAGTAAAGAGGACTATGATAGCACACATTTTTAGAAATATTAATCTACCAAGATGTAGTGACATAGATAGTAAAGGTGGAGTTTTGGTATTGTGAAGGCTGCTACAATAAAATGTCAAGAAAAAGATGATGAATTTTGGAATAATTGTATTTAGAAAATAAATTGAAGAAAATCCATTAAATAAAAATCAAGAATTTAATTTTTTTGAATTGAAAATATTTCACATATATTAATGATAAAAAAACAGTACATAATTACATCAAAAAAATTGTATAAAAAAACCTCCCGCAACCTACAACAACACTACCCAATATCCCAAACAACATTACATATTAAACTTTATCATGTTTTTTTGAAATAAATATGTACAAAAACTAATCATATCAACATATCTATCAATCCTGGAATAACTTGAAGTAGATGACGAACTGTTTGAAGCAAGAAAATCTTGAAAAGCTTGAAGAAGATTACTGAATCTTTCCCTGAAGCAAAACATAGTCTTCGCCACCTGTAGAGAGATAGAAACAACTATGAGTCTCCTATGAGACTCAGTAAGAGATCTCGGTAAATGTTGATAAAGTTCCTTATTCCTCGAAAGCCATATGTTCCATAAAATTTTCGTAGAAAGCAAAATCCAAAAATCATTAAAACATTTGCCCATTTTAGGCACATACCCAGAAATCACATAATGTCGAAAAGCAGTACTATCATTGTTACAACTCAGCATATCTTGAAAAAATATAAACCAGATTTCTTTCGCATACATACAATAAAAAAATATGTGCCCCACAGTATCATGAAGTCTGCATAAAGAGCATAGTAAATAAGAATGACAATCAACTGAGACAGGGAGCCTCTGAAGTAATAACAACCATCTAAACCAAGCCTTCTTAGGCTCAAGACACGTGGACCACACATTATGCAAGATGTTCAAACCAGAAGAGGGATTAATGTCCATATTCCAAACTCTGCTGATATGACCAAAAATATCATTGGTATCCATCAACATATTATACAGTTGTCTGGGCTTCGTACTGAATAGTTTAGTACCATCCTTCCACTGAAGACCCTTGATCAAGGAGTGATCATCTGGTAAAATATCACAGCCAACAATCTGATCATAGGCAGCTCTTAGTAAACAATATGTCCTCCAATGAGAACGTGGAAGATTATATTGGTGACTAAGAAACTCCCAAGACTTGATAACTCCGTGATCAAGAATATCAGCAAAAGTATTAATACCTTTACCAACCCATTTCTTGGCTGAACATCCTTGAGTAAGGGCCAAAAATTTATTCTTATATTTAAGAGTCCACCAAATAGAACTCTGAAGACAAATAACATTGTCAACTCTATTATAAGCCACATACTCTCTTATCATTTCCCAAGCTTTCCATAGACATTTGAAAATAGGTGAGCCAGTAGGGGCAATAGAAAAATTACCGAACAAGATATCACTCATGGGGAGGCCTTTCCAGGATCGAGCTTTTTTAGGAACAGATTGCAAAATGTTCTTTCTAATTAAAACCTTCCATGGCTCATCACCTTCAAAACACTGCACAATCCATTTAACAGCTAAAGCCAAACCTTGAACCCACAGATTTTTAAGACCAAGGCCACCTTTCAACTTGTTAATAGAACACCAGTCCCACTTAACACAATGTATTTTTGTGCCAAGAGTGTTACCAGCCCATAGAAAGTTCTTAATATGTTTATGGATATCATTGATCTGATATGAGCAAAAAAACCAAGCTGAAGCATAGTAGACTATATAAGAAGATAAATTTTTTTGACAAACTTGCAATTTACCAGCACTAGACAAAAATTTATTATGCCACTTTTTGAATTTAGCAAAAAATTTCTCTTTCACCCATATCCACATGTATTTTAAACATGGATCTATGGCAAAAGGTATTCCCAAGTATCTAACCTGCTTGGAAGAATTGCCCCATTGAATATCAAATTTAGATAACCAAGGAGGAGCAAGTTGATCCCAACTCAGAAGAATACACTTATGAGTAGCTATTTTTTCCCTAGAGGCATTACAAAAGCATTGGAGCTTGGCAAAAAGAGATTCAAAATTTGATTCCACAAGTTGAACAAAAATGGAAGTATCATCTACAAATTGTTGATTGACCAATTCTTTGCCATTAGGTAAAGTAATACCTTTAACAGGAGGACTTAATAAACTCTCTTAGAATATAATGTAAAGCATCACTGGCTATAATGAATAAAGAAGGGGCAAGGGGACAACCCTGCCTAATCGATCTCTATAATTGAATAGGTTCAGACAATAAACCATTAATCTCAATATATGCTACAACATATGATAACAAAACCTTAACCATTTTGCAAAAAGTCACTGGAAAACCAAAAGCTTCCAAAGCTGAAAGCACAAAATTCCATTCAATTCTATCATAGGCATTTTCAAAATCTAGAAGAAGCATTCCAACATTTTGACCTATTTTCTTGGACCAATACATTGCCTCCCATCCTGTGAGAAGATTCTCCAATATGTATATGCCCTTCACAAAGCCTGTTTGTGAAGAATTAATAAATCTGGGAAGACAATTAGCAATGCGAAGCGCAAGGATCTTGGCTAGAATTTTATAAGACACATTAAGCAGTGTGATAGGTCTCCAATTTTTGACTAAAGTTTTATCTCCATATTTTGGAAGTAATCTAATAATACCCGAATTGATTTCTTTACCCAGAGAACCACTAGCCAAAGCCTCCTCATAGACTTGACGTAGATCCTCTACAATCCAGTCAATATGTTTCTTATAAAATTCTATAGGCAGCCCATCAATACATGGCACTTTATCATTTTGAATAGCTCGAATAGCCTTCATTACTTCTTCTTTAGTAATACTACCACCTATAGTCAAGGAATCCTGCTCAAAAAATTTTTAGGAATAAGAGAGCAACAATATAATCGATCCTTAATTCTAGCAACACTTTCTTCCGAGGTAAACAATTCTTTATAGAACTAAAAAAATATTTTCATAATGTCATTATCATCATACACAATAGAATTACCATCCCATATCCCCGAAATAGTCTCTTTAATCCCTTTTTCCTTAATATAACGGAAGAAAATTTTTGAACCCCTATCTCCTTCCTTAAGCCAGTTAAGTCTGGCTTGAGAACGCTGCCCCTAAATTTTCTTCACTTGAAACCTCTTGATCTCATTTTTAATCATAACTAATTCTTCTTGAAGGAAGATATTGTTCGGGTCATGTTGCAAAGCTGACTCAATATTATTTAGATTATTATGTAACTGAGTATACAACTTTTTAGCATCAAAGGCACGCTTTTGACCAATGGTCTGAAATAACTTTTTCCAGCCAACAATATTAATATTCCATCTTTCAATACATGTGTTGTTTCTATACAACCATTTATTAACTTCTTTTAAAGTGAATATAGCCTCATTGCAATCCCTGGATTCCAAGAGAGAAGTGTTTAAAACAAACTTCCAGGCAGATTTATTATGATGTGAATCCTATTTTTGGAATCTTAAACATGCAATGATAGGAAAATGATCGGATAAAGTATGAGGAAGGATCTGAACCCTCAAACCATTGGCAATGCCATCAAAGTGAAACCAAGAATTAGTGGCATAGAATCTATCTAATCGGGAATAAATCATGTTGCCTCCTTTTTGCATATTACACCAAGTGAACCATAACCCATTGTGTTGATCTTGCATACCCTCTAAGGGATCAATTAATCTAAACTAAGATTTAAAGTTACCCTAGAAGCGTTGCTCTTCTCCTTTCCAATCAACTCCTAATCCACCACATTTATCATAATGATGCTCCACCATATTAAAATCCCCACAAAAAATCCAGGGGATATTAGGGAGAGAAACTAACCATTGCCATAAAATGCAACGTTCAATATGGTCATTGGGAGCATATATAGAACAAAGACCAATTTTAAGAGTATATTTTTCAAAAACTACCCAGACTGCTCTGTTGCATGGAGAACAACCTGAGCTGACCACCTTGGATGCCCAAAAAGGAGAAAGTAGAATAACAGAACCTCCTCGACCATGAGGATGATTTGTCATAAAAATAGAAGCTTCCTTCCAAATGACCCTTAGAGCCAAAAGCAAATTAAAACTGCTAGCTTTGACCTCTTGAAGACACATACAATCAAGCCTACCAATAGATCTCTTCAAATATTTAACAAAATACTTCCTTTCAGGGGATTCCAATCCCTAAATGTTCCAACTCAAGAATTTAAGACTCATTGGTAGATTTCACTTTCCTATTCCTACTTCTAGCATTATTTTTCATAGATCTAACAGAATTACCACCTGATAAAGAGTCAGGGACTCTTCTTTTTTTCTTCTTTTCAACCACTGACCATTCACCACTTAATTTATCAACATCTTCACCAACAACACTATCACCTATAGAGCTTGCAAGCTCGGTGTTGGCCAAGGACTCATCATCAGAGATATCATTGTTCTCCATATTTTCAATTGCCCCTATTGACTCATTTTCACTAAGCCACTTAGCTTGTTTCATTTCCAAAGCTCTTCTATTAATAGTTTGAAGTGCCAATTGTTGAGCATTCAATCTGCCCACCTTCTCATGAGAATATCTATTGTCAACCACATCACCCAAACTAGGTGGAGGGACAGAAGACTTAGGTTTATCAACTACTTATTGAGCCTGAGCAATGCTCTCATAGAAATTTTTCAATTTATTAATATTATTCTCTGATGAGGGTACAAAACTATTTTTAAGGACAAGAGACAGACCCCCAAAATTTTGGTTACAATCATCTTGCAATATTATGGTTTCATGAGCATGAGTAGAAGGTTCCTCAATAAAACTGGGAGCATCAGAAATATTAATATTTTATTTATATGAATCAATCAACATATTATTATTATCCAAGGTGGAAACAAAAACAACATTATTAACTCCACTATAATCAGCCAGAGAGTCTGGAACAACAGTATTTATAGGATTCTTAGCAACAACACTTTTAACCAAATCATTTTTAACAACATTCAAAACCCTAGAAACCATTTTGGCCCCTTGAGAAGAAACCTCCACCCTGTTATTTGGGCGTGAAAGATTCATCTCAGTTTTAGAGCAATCATTTTGCCCCCCAACATGCACAGTATCCTTATCAACAGGAGCAACCACATAAAAATTAACAGTCTTTCTATTTAACAACAAAGGACAATTTTTATGAACATGCCCTTCCTTTTTACAAATAAAACAAGAGTTCATCCCTCCCAGTAGTTCAATCTTGCAAGACAAACAAATATTACCACAGTCAATCTCTAAA
Organism: Wollemia nobilis; assembly: GCA_028583015.1. Classification (NCBI taxonomy): domain Eukaryota; kingdom Viridiplantae; phylum Streptophyta; class Pinopsida; order Araucariales; family Araucariaceae; genus Wollemia; species Wollemia nobilis. The sequence continues at coordinate 1,472,427 of JAQPPZ010017238.1, forward strand.
TCCTCTGGTAAATCAATCCCAGGTTGCAAAGAAATAAGTAACCGGGCATCCATATGAGGTAACACAGACTTTGCCTCTTCCACTTTTAAGACTTTACCAAATGGAGCCATAAGCTGAGGCAGGAAAGCCCAAATAATAGGATGGAGGTTCCTAATAACGACCCAATGAGGATAAGAGACAACCATCACCTCCTCAGTTAAAACATCGGGAGACCAAGCCAAAATACGAAACATAGATTTGCCAACATTCCAAAAGGGTTTATGTAAAACCCTAGATTGCATATTATGATTCTAAAAAATAATCATGAAAATCCCCCTTTGAATCATGCGACATAATGAAACTTGAAACCCTAGATTTTTTCCCCAAATATTATTAATCCAGTCTGACATAAATTTTCGAGATGGCAGGGCATTAATATCCAAAGCAACAAAAAAATAGCCACATTTTTAAGTCGTTCATGTTCTACATTCATGGCATGCAACATATCATCATTAGGGATTAGGGTAACCTTATTAGCATTTGCCAAAGAATCCTTACATTGTTTGATGTTAAAAACGACTTTATCAAAAATTTGCTCACGCTCCTCCGCCATGACCACCTCTTTGAATGATTTTTGTCCGCCCTTTACACTGTCTCCACCATCATTTGCCACAGCCACATGAATGCTCGTATTCACCATTCCTCCTGACCCAGGAGCAGCAAAATCATACTGTAAATCCATGCCGAAATGATCAAGCGGACGCTCGGTATCCATTGCAAAAACCCTATCTTTGCACGTGATCATTACAGTATTTTCAAGATGTATTTCCAGAGGACCTACCTTGGTTACCTCTTGTCTGAATTTAATTTTTAACAAAACAAATGTAGATATTTATCTATAGCAACTCAATTGAGATGAGAATTGAATCTATATATAAACCCTCAAACTCAAAAAAAAAAATTATAATTTATTTAAAATGAAAAACCCAAATACAACCCCTTATTTTCCAAAAATAAAAAATATTTACAAAACATTAAAAATAATTATATTATATTTTAATTAGAAGTGAGATTTTAAATATGGACATGGTGTCTATGTAAATCTACAAGAGTGATATTTGAGTATTAACAGGGTGTTTAAATGGAATTAAACAAGTTTGAATGTAAAACATATAAACACTTAAAAATACACTTGTCAAGAAAATGTTCTATCCATATTTTGCTTGCACACTTTCAAAAAAATATTTTTAAAAAATATTTAGTATATGATATTAATGTTAAGGAGAAAAATATATTATCATAAACTAGCCATTCTTAAAAACAATTTCATGGGTTAAAGGAAAAAATACAATCTTAACAATAATGAAAGTGTTAACCAATGAACTCCTCTTTCTTAAAGTTTAAAAATCTCATCTCTACTTGCTAGTCAAATTAGAGTAGGATTCTTGTGCATGTGTGGAGTGTTAACCAATGAACTCCTCTTTCTTAAAGTTTAAAAATCTCATCTCTACTTGCTAGTCAACTTAGAGTAGGCTTCTTGTGCATGTATGGAGTGATCAACCCCGCCTACCATTCAATTAAAAACTTTGACAACATATTTTTCTTCTTAGTAGTATTAACATTACTCAAAGCATGTGTTTTTTAAGTCCCTATAATAATTATTAAAAATATATGATATTTATGATTACACATGAAATATGATTAGAAGTAATAACTAAATATTTAATAGAATAGAAATATTATAAAACTTTTTTACTTCTCTTATTAAAAACATTAAAGTTTCTTTTATAATAGTATTATTAATTATAAATTAATTATAACAATAAATTTATATGATGGTTTTTCATTATCTTTGAATAAATGTCTATATGACTTATATAGGTATGTTGAAATTTATTTGGTTACAAATTTTTTTTTGTAAATGTTAAGATTCATAATAAATTAAACTATGGTGACTCAAAATCATTATTTGTATTGGTTTATTCAAGGGATCATTAAAAGGATAGTGGTGTTGCTTAGAATGGTACTAACTACTATTTTAAACCTTAGGGGTTTCTTTCATCCATAGTGGAAACCACACATGTTCTCCTTTACCATATTTAACACAACCCTTCATCAACAACCTTGGCACGATTTGAGCTCTATGTTATAGATCATGACTATCAACACCCTTGTCCTTGTTGGCTTGTTTCAAAATTATTTTAAAGATTACATTTTCATGCCTTTTCTGACTATAACTTTAAATCTGAGTAAAGGTGAAAAACGTAAGTTTAGGCCATGCAATAAAAGTGAAGGAAATAACTTTGTCATGGCTCTACTTGAACCGAAGATCCTTGAGCTTGAAACTATTGTGAAGGAGATTCTTGACTCCCATGGTTTCCTCCATTTATTGAGAAAATTCGATGGGAGCGATACCAATATGTCGATGGAACTGGTCCACTCCTAGAATGATGTCAACATTATCATTCATGGGGTGGAATTTCGAATTACCATCTAACTAATTATCATGATCATGAATTGGTTAATTATTATGACACTCTTCATAGAGATAATCACTACATTGCTACTGAGCTCCACCACTTTTATGACAAAGACAAACATCTCAAAAAGGAGAATAGTGGGCTTGTTAGAAAGACCTCACTACATCCTAGAATCGAGTGTTAATTCCAATCATGCAATACTTTACAATTGATTATCCAAATTTATCGTTGTGGGGTTTCCACTTGATATTTTTGAACTATCTAAAGGACATCAAGTTCATTAACATTTTAGATTACCTCTACCATTCGGTGGCATTATCTATAGCCAGTTTTAGGTAGGGGAAGTCCTCCCACCCTAAGTACCAAGGTTTATATCTAATGATTTTCAAGCACTTCTTGTAGCATCAACACCCTAATCCTGTGCCTCTTATCTTGAATGAGGTCCAAAATGATGTTCTTGAGGAGATGATAGAATCACCCATGATGAAGGATGATAATGAATTTGAAGTAAAAATGGACATGGAAAACTCATCCATAATGAAAAAGAAGCACTATTCTTGGAGGACACCACTCCCATTCCCTACAGAAGTTCTTCCCAAAACCTCTCGATGAGAGATAAACATAAAGGTATTGTCATTCTTGACCAAGATATCTCCAATTTGGACACCCCTCCTACCAATAATAAAATTTTCCTACATGATCCGACTCCGTGGTCTACTCTACCTTCTTATAGGGTCACCGTTTGAAGAAACTGAATTATTGACTAATTTGGATGACCTGGTTTCTATAGCCAATTCCCTAGTTACCCAATAATACAATGTTATTTCTAAAATAATTAAGCTAAAAGGATGTACCCTATATTTCTAAATCAACCAGCAGATTACACCCACTTAGCCTGACCTGAATCTTAACAGGATGATACCAATTGGTCCATCCCAATCTGCTTAGCCCATGTCGATGATCCTAAGTGGTCCCTCCCCTTTTAGGAAAAGCCCTGCATCGATGTTGACTATGGAGCTGAATAATGTTTTCAAAGACTCACCTGAATGCTGATCATGAAGTCCAATATCATCCCACCACCCTGGGATAATCTCTAGGTTGGTCTTCTTTTTTTGGGTTTTTCCTTTTGTCTCTGGTTTGTTTGCTTCTCTGGGTTGTGCAGTTCCAACCCCTCTCTTCTTAAGGCTGGTCTATTTTTGAATTCTATGTAGGTTCCCTTGTGGGATCCTCCTTTCCGAGTTTTATCTACTTTGTAAAAGGTTTGGGGTCCCTTTCAAAACCCCCTTCCATCAATCAAAAATAATAATTTATTTTTTAAAGATTTTTTGAGTTATAAATGTATATAAGTAAAGTTACTATCTAATATTGTTATAAGATAAAATTAATTTTCCATTTTATTTTATTTGAATTATATAATATTTATATTTTTAAATGGTTTTTAGAGATTGGGGTGTATCTATTTACCAATTTTATTATATGATTTAGTTTCTAATTTTCTAATTAAAAATATTTTTACAATAGTAATATAGTTGAACAAAAGTTTGACAGTGTTTTAGGAGTAGATTTGTTTTTCTTTTCTTATGTCATTATTTCAAAACATATTAATAATTTTGATATAGATGTTTGATTCTAGTGTACCCCCTTTTCAAATAAAAATCATATGATGATTATTGATCAATGTTCTAATAACATATACAATTGTTAAATCTTGTTGGCATCTAGCATTGATATCCTTATTTTGTTCATGGATGTGTTGAGCAAAAATTTTAATCTATGGTAAGAGCCTAGATTGGCTACTATTTGATAGTTTAGGTTTATATAATAAATAGCACTCTTAGATTCCAATTTTAATGGGAATTAATCTTATTACTAGGAAAGAAATAATAGGGTATTTGAATATTAATCTCTATATTTATTTATTTGTGTGTGATAAATTATTTTTGTATTTGATCATTCTACTTTAAGAATTCTAGGGTAGATTACTACCCCTTATCACAACCATATAGAATAAAAGTTTTAATAAGTCTATAGAATATGATAATTTTTAATAAGAAAATATTTGTAAAGAAATGTGACAAAGATTATTTTTTTGGATCTCAAATAATTATTATAGTTTTCTTGATATTATCTAAAGTTAAATTTATCAAAATCCTACTTGTAATAGGTTTGGGGACCCTTTTAAAACCCCTTCTACTATCAGTCAAAAAAATTATCAAAAAATTAAAATTATTTTAATTATTTTTTCTATATCAATTAGATCTTTAGCAAGACAATATCATCAATATATAAAAATAGAATTTTGTTCCATCCAAATAAGCCAATAATAATGTATATCTTTTTCAATAAGTCTTTCAATTTTAAATATATATATGCAAAAAATTGTGGGGGGAAGGGAATTCTTGTTTAAAACCAATATCATGCTTTTTTTCATCTAGTTATCCTTACTTGCATTTAAGTTTAGAAATATATATATATTGCTAATAGAAGGGGTTTTAAAAGGGTCCCCAAACCTATTACAAGTAGGGTTTTGAAAGGCATGCCCAAACCTTAGATCTAGAAATAAGACATGAAGAAATATTGAGCTGAATTCCACGAATCAAACCCAAAAATCTAATGAAAATTCCTCCTAGCAAATAAACCACATATTTTTATTAATAAAATACAAGAGATTGTCCCATGGTCAAACCACCATGTGCTTTGAATCTAAAGCAATGAATAAAAACAACAAAATAATGAAAATGCTACGATTAAAAATAAATTTACAAATAAAAACTGCCCAAACCGAAGCATTTACTACCGAACAAGAAAGGAAAAAAGAGGAATCTTGTCATCACAATAAAAAATCTATCCAAAAAAGCACATAATAGAAGAAAAAAGAGGAATCTTGTCATAACAATAAAAAAATCTATTCAACAAAGCACATAATAGAAGAATCCTTCATGAGAATAGTCAGTTTAAGAAAACAACACTAGAAATACCGGCCAACAAAATACATAGAATAAAAACCATGCAGGAGACCTACACAAGAAATTCCATGAAATACACAAATCTCACTAGAGCAAACCAAAAAAATTTCAAGAACAACTTCTCTTAGGTAAAATAAAAATGAGATAACAACATTCTACATCGCACATGAGAGGGAGAAGGGTAAGATCTCAAAAAAATAAGCCTTAGAACCTTGGGATCAAACACACCACCACTACTAGAACTGGAGAAAGAGATCTATGTAGACCGTCAAAGCTAGTAAACCCACTGGAGACATGGAGCCAAAATCCAAAATCCATCGTAGCAAAACAACCCACTTTCCCCCCAACTCGTTTGGATTAGTATTTGGCCCTGTATCCCCGGAATAGCTAAATATAGCAAGAAATTACCATACCTATAAGAAATATACACAAATACACTATTGTAGATAACCATAGCAATAGAGATATCCAAGAACCATCCAACTAGAGCATCCAAGATAATAGATCTGAAGCCAACTAAGGGAACACCTACAACCAAACACCATACCAAGCTCACCCCAATGGGATTGTATTTGTAGATGGTCCTTTAATTTCCTTGTAAAGCTAGAAAAAACATGAAACTACCGAATCCAGAGTAAATGTTGCACAATCCAACCAAGTCCTTGAAAATAGTAAACCACCCAACACACCCACCAACCAAAGTGAGAGCCAACCGAGGGATTAATAGCCAATATTTTCCACTGCATTATAATGGCCCAGGATCACCCCTACAGTTTTGAGTCAACATTCGGCCATCTTCCCCACATAAGAGTGATAATACCTAACTTAGAAGAGAGTAGAACATACCAGTAAGACCCCCAACAAGAAAAAAACCCTAGTCACGAGCCACAATAGAGAAACTAAGCATACCTAGTAACCACATCAAAAATAGGAGAAAGGAGGCATCCCACTCAAAGGGTTTCAGAGTTTCAAATTCAGAGCATGAGTGAAACCCTCATGGAGGAAGCCCTCATAGGCCCTCTCTACCACAGTGAGGCTCAGACCTATAAATAACTATTTCACATGATAGATACATTTTAATTTTTTTATTTAAAATTAAGAGGTGTATCATTTTTCTCTATGTATTTTAAGATATTTTATTTAAATACTATGCCAAATTACTTCTTATATCCAACCAAATAATAAATTAGATAACTTTCAATATTATGATAAATTTTGTCTAAAGCCTTCTGATGCAATGATAAATGAGATACAATTAAAAATACACAATCTAGTTCAAATTATTGCATTTTAATAGGCTAAAATAACTTTCTATAATACAATGATAATGTAGTTTATAAAAATTATACCTTGACATTATAGTCATGATGTAGTATAAGTGAGATTTATTACAACCCCATATTAACAATGTTAAAAAATTATGATAATTCATAGTAAAATTCTAAGCGTAAAGATGTGGTTAATTGTAGAGTGTTGACTTCAAGTCTAGCTTAGTCTTTAAATTTCAGGTTTTTTTTTTTTTGATTGGTAGAAAGGGTTTTGAAAGGTCCCTGAACCTTGAACAAGAGAGGTTACAATAAAATCATAGCGACCGAGGAGGTCCAAGAAGAGAAGAGAAGAAAGTTGACAAACCTCCACACTAGGGGAGGTGTCGCGAAATCGCGACCAAAATGGTGATGTCGCGAAATCGCGACAAGAATCGCCGAAGAAGCCACAGGAAGAAAAGAGGTCGCGATATCGCGACAAGAATCACCATCGGAGCCGAAGGAGGGAGGAGGTCGCGATATCGCGACGTGAAGCAAGGTGTCGCGAAATCGCGACGCGAATGAAGACCACAGCCGAAGAAGAAAATGAGCTCCGAAATCACGATGCAAGAAGAAGCCTGCTGCCAAGAAGAAAAGATGTCGCGATATCGCGACAAAAAAGAAGGACCGCCGCTGAAGAGAAAAAAGGTCGCGATATCGCGACAAAAAAGCCAGACCGCCGCTGAAGAGAAAAAAGGTCGCGATATCGCTACAACTTGGAAGACTGCCGTTGGAGAGAGAAAAAGCGTCGCGAAATCGTGACCAAAAGGAGGGTCACCTTTGGAGAGAGAAAATCATCGCGAAATCGTGACCAAAATGCGTGAAGGCACCCGGAGAGAAGAAGTGTCGCGATATCGCGACAAGATTGCGCAAATGCACCCGGAGAGAAAAGGTGTCGCGATATCGCGACAGAATGGAAGACCGCCGTTGGAGATGAAACTTGTCTCGAAATCGCGACCGAAAGAAAGACCGCCATTGGAGAGAGAAAAGGTGTCACGAAATCGCGACAAAAAAGCAAGACCGCGCCTGGAGGCCAAAAGTGTCGCGATATCGCGACAAGTTTGCGAAACTGCACCCGAAGGGAAAAGGTGTCGCGATATCGCGACAAGTTTGCCAAAAAGCTCCCGGATAGAAAAAGAGTCGCGATATCGCGACAAGTTGGAAGGTGTCGCGATATCGCGACAAGAAGCAACCCCGTGGCCAGAGCATAAAGGAAATTTGATGATGACGCAGCAGGCTGAGATTTCACGGCCAACTTAGGAAAATGACGCAAAAATGCTCCAAGGTGCCAATACGCAGCCGCAAGACCAAAGGACCAGGAACCCACTCACATTGAGCAAACATTAGAACTTGAAGGATCGTCCCTTAGGTCGATTGGGAAAGAATCTCTCCAAACCTGAAAATCAGTTGCGTCAACTCCCTTATTGGCAAGCCAGTCCGCAGCTCTGTTTCCTTCCCGGTATTGATGTTGAATGATTAGTTCAGGATAAACACCAATTAGAGTCTTGCAATCATCGAAGATGGAAGCAAGGGCCCAGGGAGGCACCGAGGTTCCATTGAGCCAGTTGATGCAATTCAAAGAGTCTCCTTCAATGATGAGTTTATTGATGGTCAAACCTTCCAAAAGAATCAAGCTTTGGAGTAAGGCCCGAGCCTCGGCCATATTGTTAGACTGACAACCTAAATTCTGAGCAAAGGCCAAAATTATTTCTCCTCTATGATTTTTGAGAATTCCACCAGCACCAGCCGCACCAGGGTTGCCTTTGGCTGCGCCATCAAAGTTAAGCTTGTGCCACCCAGAAGGAGGTAAGACCCATTTAATACCAGACCTGTCAACAGAAGGACGGGGTGTTGCAGAAAAATTAAGCAGATTGAAATGATTTGCCAGATCCAATTCAAGACCAGGAGGGGGAGGTTTGGACGATGAGACGAGAGAAGCATTCTCCGCAGCAAGGGCCAAGATTTTGGCAACAACAATCTTCTTGTCCATTGCAAGGTTTTGAAAAATTTTGGCATTTCTCTCTAGCCAAATCTGCCACAGGTAAATGAAAAGGCAAGCCTGCCACATGAATTTGAGTTGACTGCTTTTGAAAGGCCGGGGCCATTGTTGAAAAAGGAGGGGAATGGAGTGAGGGAGGGCTACGAAAATGGTGAAAGTGTTGAAAACCTGATTGAGCACTGCAAGGGAGAAGGGACATTCCAAAAAAATATGAACAGCAGACTCACAGGCATTTTTGCACAGGATGCACCAATTGGGAATGAGAAGCCCACGATTTATCAGATTATCAGTGGTGAGGATTCTATTTTGGATGGCCAGCCAGCAGAAGAATTTAATCTTAGGAATGATCTTGGGAACCCAGACTAGAGAAGAGGAATCACGACCATCACTGGGAGCTTCTTGGCTGTAGTAGGCTGATTTAACAGAGAACAGCCCAGAATCTTCGAGGTTCCAAACCAAGGAATCTTCTTTGTGAGAGCTGGGAATCAAGCAACTCCGCAGTAAATTTTGAAGACGCCTAAGCGCCTCAGTGATAATTCTAGGTCCATTCAGAACAAGTTGTTTCCATTCGGGTCTTGTAGTGCTTGTGTTGATAAAATGGCACACCTTATCTCCAAAGGTAGCTTCTGTCACAGTCTTGAGAACAGCAAGCTGAGGATCTTGACTGAGAGGTTTGTCGCGGATCCAAGGGTCATCCCAGAAGCGAATAGTCAAGCCATTTCCAAGGCACCACCTTAAACCTTCCATGATGATCTTCCTTGATTTAGTGACGCCATTCCAGAAATGAGATCCGCTAGGAAGGTTGTGCTCTCCAAGAAAGGGAACCTGATGAAGGTACTTAGCTTTGATGATGTCAATCCAGGTGGCTTTTTCATTGGTGGAAAGTCTCCAAGATTGCTTGGCAATGAGGGCCATGTTCATCCTCTTGATGTCCCTAAAGCCTAAACCTCCATCCTTTTTCCTGGAACAAACCTTGTCCCAGGCAACAAGGGGAAATTTGTTCTTGTTTTCATTTCCTGCCCACAGGAATCTACGTTGGATTTGCTCAATTCTTTGGCAGATAGAAGCAGGAGCTTTGAAGATAGATAAGAAAAAAATAGGAATACTTTGCAGGCAAGCCTGGACCAGAGTGGCTTTGGCTGCCTGACTGAGCATTGAGCTTTTCCAGCCTGCAAGTTTCTTGTTAAGACGATCTAGAACAGGGTTCCACATATCCGAAACCGATTTGCCATGGAAAAGCGGTAATCCGAGATAAGTAGTAGGAAGGCTCCCGATGATACACCCAAGGATCTCAGCAATCCTGTTTTGCCTGTGGATGGAAGTATTGAGGAAGTATAGCTTGCTTTTGCGGTAATTGACTTTCTGGCCGACCGCCTCTTCATAAGAGTCAAGGATGCTCTTAATGATTTTTGCTTCAGGGACAGAGGCATGAGAGGAAAGAATAGTATCATCCACAAACTGTTGATGGGAAATGGCCTTGGAAGTTGAGGCAGGTTTGATCCCGGAGATGAGTCCACTGTTGCAGGCAGCAGTGAGGGTTCTTCCAAGAGTTTCGGCCAAAATGATGAAGAGGAAGGGTGACAGGGGGTCCCCTTGGCGAATGCCTTTAAAACTTGGAAAGAAGCCAGCAGGTGAACCATTGATAAGAACAGAAAACCAAGCAGTAGAGATACATTCCCGAACCATCTTCACCCATTCTTTGTGAAACCCAAACTTCTCAAGGACCTAGAACAGGAATTTCCATGAAACCCGATCAAAGGCCTTGTTCATGTCAAGCTTAAGAAACATACTGGGTTTTTTGTTTTTATAAGCCGAATGAGCCAACTCATGGACGGTTATCACACCATCGGCAATGAATCTGCCTTTGACGGAGCTGCCTTGGCACTGGTCGATGATGGAGGGAAGGATGTCTTTCAGCCTGTTTGCCATAACTTTAGTGATAAGTTTGTAGATGACACTACAGAGACTTATGGGTCTGAAGTCGGAGAGAGAAGCACGCTCATTAGACTTGGGAATTAAAACAATGAAGGTGGAATTGGCTTCTCTCGGCATCTTTTTGTCTCTCTGGAAGGATTTAACCGCCGCAACAACATCAGGGCCCACGATATCCCAAAAATTTTGAAAAAACCGGGGTGGAAAGCCATCGGGACCAGGGGCCTTGTCAGGTTCCATTGCAAACAAAGCCTCTTTGATCTCCTCTTCAGTGTAAGATTGGAGCAGTTTCTCATTAGCATCATTAGACACCAAAGTTGGGATGTTCTGAAGTAGAGAGCTTGCTGAGCTGGGGTGGCAGTCAACACTAGGACCTAAGATTTCCTGGAAGTGGTGCACAGCTTCCTGTCTGATGGCAAGAATATCAGAAACAATGGTACCATCCTCCTTGGTCAGTTCAGAAATTTTATTTGAACCTCTGTGGCGCAAGGTGGAGGCGTGGAAAAACTTCGTGTTGGTGTCTCCTTCTTTGAGCCAGAGGCTTCTGGATTTTTGTCTCCAGTAGGACTCTTCCTTAGCCAAAACATTGTGCAGGTTTGAAAGGAGGCATTTTTCTTCCATGAAAGTTTCAACCCTCTGATCCCCTTCCTGAATCAGATTTTCCACCCTTTTGAGCTCATCCAGCAGAAGTTTTTTTTGGCTAAAAAGGTTGCCAAAAACCTCCCTGTTCCAGCATTTCAGCTTGAGTTTGACTGCTTTGAGTTTGAGGAACAAATTCAAGAGAGGATTTGGGCAAAAGCTTTGCTGCCACCATTGTCTAATGCACCGACCTAAGTCAGGATGAGTGAGCCACATCTTTTCAAACCTGAAAGGGGTTTTAAAAGTTTTTTGGGGTCGGGAACAGTCCATAATTATAGGGTTGTGATCAGATCCAATTTTTGGGTGGCTATGTAACCTGGCATCACCAAAAAGAGGAATGAGTTCTTTGGACAAGAGAAATCTGTCAAGCCAAATTTGAATATGATGAATGCCCGCCCATCTGTTACTCCATGTATAGTTGGATCCTTGGAGTGGTAAGTCCATGAGCTCATTAAGGTTGACAAAATCGCTGAAATCTTCAATGCAGCGGCTAGTGATCGGATTGCCTCCTTGCTTGTCAAACAGGTGAAGAGGAGTATTGAAGTCGCCACAGAGCATCCAAGGGAAGTCAGGAAAGTTGTTGCGCATTGATGTAATGTTATCCCACAGCAACCGTCTGTTGACAGGACTGTTAGGACCATAGACATTGGTGGCAATCCATTGAAGGTTGGTGACTTTGTTAGTAAACAAAATGTTGATGGTTCTGTCAGAGATTGAAAGGACTCTCCCTTCAATGGTTGTCGGGTCCCACAAACAAAGGAGGCCCCCGGAGGCCCCAGAGGAGGGGCAAGAGACAAAATTGCTATTTTCCCATATTGACTTGCAAACTTTGATGCTGTTGTTCTCATCCAGTTTGGATTCTTGAAGAAACATGATAGTTGGTTTTAGGTTTTTTCTCACTGACTTGACAGTCCTCTGTTTAGCAATACCGTTGAGGCCTCTGACATTCAGGTTATTATTGTCAAACCATTAATTGATTTTACTTTTCTACTATAATTTTAAAATGTTTGGCTGATAATAAAATGACCATGATAGTTCTATGCTCAACAAGATTATTTTTGTCATGATTTTATAAAATTGATAAAAGTTTTAATCTATTATATAGGTATTTAGTAATGCTTTTCTCATTTTTAATGTTAAATACATGAAATAAAAATGATCAGTATATTTTTTTACTAAGTGATACAATTTTTTATTCATTATTTATATATTTCATAAAACTTTATTCATTTATAATTTTAGGAGTGAATAATCTATTTTTTTATGTTAAGTATGCACACAAGGACTTGAGACCAAAATAAACACTCTCAAGTATCAAAGGGACTTGAATTCTTAACTTCTTTATAGCAAAAGCTTCTATTCACCACTCCACTAAAATATTAAAATCACATTTCAAGGAAGCAGAAGTTCAATACTCTAAAGTTTTTACTTGTTAAAGTAGTAATACCATACTTACCTCCTAACTGTTTATTTATTCATAAGTTTGAAATGAAGCATGTAAATACCATCGCTTAATCAATCCACATGTAATAAATACTATTATAAAAATCACAAATAATAAATTTCATTAGTAATATAACTTTTTTTTATCCTCAAATGTTTTCTATTGCAAAACCCAAGAATGGTGTAATATATTATTAAATTAATGAGAGTGACCATAATTATAATATAATAATATTAGGAGATATCCTTACTCTATTTGAATTTTAGAATTGGGTTCTTAATGTTGATGTTCAATCTCTTATAAAAATTATGACCTCTTGAAGAATCAAATAAGAACTTTAAGATAATATGTATGACAACATGCTTATATTCCTACCCTCGCTTGAATTTTGACTCCATTACTGCTTACTTTGCTATGAAAATAACCATAAGTTTTCTCATATACATGAAACTAATTCTCCAAATGTAATAGATATTCCACAATATGCCTCCATGTTTGAGGAAGAACAATCATAAATATAAGTTGATGCAAATAATGCATGTGCCTCTTCCCAACCTCCCCTCCAATGATTTATCAAACCCACAAAAATATAGGAGGCCATACACATCCCTAAAATAGAAGATCAAAATATAAGTATTCTATGGGTTTTGTCATAAATCAACTTGTAGAGGACTAGCGTACTAGATACTCTATAGGGTGTCACATGTCAATTATTTATATCCTTATTCAATACAAGTCTATCTAACCTATAGTTTTTTCTATACATCTAACATTAGTAAGATGTTTTAGCTTGTCATTGTACTTTCTAATAACCAAGCTTTAATAACTACTTTAATGCTATTACCACTCGTTGGCACCTATAATATGGACACCTAAGTTTTTATTGTCTTAAATTAATTCATAGTCATGCTATAGTGAGAGGCCTTCCCTCTATCAACAAATTTGAAGATACTGGTTTGAGTTATTTGGTCAAAAATTAGCATCACTCCCCACTTACCTCTAACAATTATCAAGTGAATTATCCACTTAACCTAGTGCATATTGATCTATGTGGACCCATGGATTTTAGCTTTAGTGGCTATAATTATTTTCAACTTTTTATTGATGATTTTACATGTCATATATGGGTGTATTTTTTACCATCTAAGTATCAAGCCTAACACTTCAATATTTCAAAGATATTGTGCAGAATTGTATTGATCATCATATCTATACAATCTAATTAGTTTGAGGGGGAGTACATCAACAATTAGGATTTTTCTTTCTTTAATTAGAATTAAATTAGGTGACATTGATAACTACCTATATACCTCATCACAATGGGCTTGTAGAGAGGTATAATAATAATATTTAGAAGATGATGTGAAGTAGGATAACTGATGCAAATTAGGTTCCAATATTTTGACCATAGGTTGTACACACAATATTTTATCTATTGAATATGCACCCATAGTAGCATTGAATGGTGCCACTTTGGAACAAGTATATGTAGGTTTTAATCCCTTTATATCACATATTCGAGTGTTCGGTTCATAGCATTCATGCATATTTTGAAGCAAAAATAGTTGAATTTTGTAAAGAAGTCCAAAAAATACATTTTCCTTTGATACAATGATTAATAAAAAGCTTATTATATCATGGATATTAACACCAAGAAGTCATACAGTAATAAATATATTGTGTTTAATGATAAGAATGTGTTAAAATCATCTTCTAAAGAGCTATGTGCTTCAAATAAAGCATACATCATATTTCTTGGTGATAAAGTTTTTGAGAGAGAGGTTAATTATTTTAATGAAATTGATGATATTAATGATGGATATGATTGTGTTGATGATCTAGGTCCATCTAAGCCAAATTCAAATATTTCATGATGACCCAAGTGGTACCTTAGTACAATTTGAGATGTGAATTTCACAACCGAATATTTCATGAGTGCACTAAACACATTGAGGTTCAATACTATTTCATTAGTGAACATGTTCAATAATATAACACACAACTCCAATTGTGTTAAATTTTAGATAAACATGTAGACATCTTCATAAAGTCTCTTACACATATAAAGTTTTTAAGCTTTTGATATTTTCTTATTTTCACTTTGATGTAAATTAAACATTGATATAATTAATAGGGGACTGTTACAAATTAGTTGTAGTTAGAAGTAGTATAAATTCAATTTTGTGATTGGTTGGATTTATTTCATATGAGATACCTATTTTTTAACCATACACTTAAGCTAACAAATTATCCCTATTCTTGAGGTGAGAGAGGAGGAGATGCAAAAATTCCCTTAAGAGGTCTTTCTACTTCTTTATCCATATTTCATAAACAAATATATGCATATCATTGAACATGATCGTTGAAATAAGGGATGGTGGAAAATTTACTTCAAATGATTTTTGATAGTGTGAAAGAGCATCGTATCTTAAGGTATTAACAATAAAATTAAAGGAGGTAATTATAGAATGTATTAATCCATTACACCTTTATTGTTTGGAATTTATTACAAAGAGACAAGAGATAATTTGATTCAAGAACACCATTATTATACATTTCCATACATTGGTGAGAAATCCAAAGAAGAAGATGAACTCACTTATCTTCTCATTATTGATCTTGTTTATGTAGCAGCCAACCTTATTTTTATAATGGCCAAAAAATATGATGGTTGTGTCTTTTAAGTGGATAAGACATAGTGAGGAAGACATACTTTCTCAAGTTAACCTTGAAAATAAAATTATCAACTTGATGATCAATGAATATGAATTATATTATGTTCTTCAAAAGATGTCGAACAAGATAAGTTTGTTGATTTTTTTTTTATCTCAATTTACATGACAACTTTAAATACATCATATTTAATGAATATTATTAATAATAAGGTATCAAGATATAATTTGAACATAGGTGGGAAGTATATGTAAAAAAATGCTTATTTGCAATGTTGAAAAAACAAACATTTGATAATTGCTTCAAAAATGACACTAGTAGAGTCATGTTTACTTGCATTGATGCAAGTTGAAGCATTATACACATTTTGATCTATATTCTCTCAATAATTTTAAAGTTTTATCAACTTTCTCATTTTACTCTTAGTTATATGTACTTGTACATTATTATTTTAAAGTTTTTATTTTCTTGACATATAACATGAAAATTAATGCCCCAAAATTCTTACTAGTTGATTCCCAATTGCTAAAAGAGAAAAATTATATATGAAAAAAATAAATATTCACTTTGAGTTTGAAGAACCATGGGATATTGTCTCAAGAGACAATTAGAGACATTCCATTAATACTAATTAGTAAAGGAAGTTTGATAAAGAAATTCAAAAATTACATCCCACTGTCATGTTTAACACAATAAATGAGATACAACCTTACATTCATGATGCATGACAACCAAAGATATATGGGATAATATCCATGCAATATTTCAAACCAAAAATAAAAACCAAATTCTTCAACTATAGAGTTAATTGCATTTCTTGAAGATGAATAGTGGTGAGAAGTTAAAGTTTTTTCTAAGGAGTATTGCATAGTTATGAGACTTGCTCCAAGTTTTAGAAATAAACTATGACAAATGACATTCTTATACCCATTATCCTAAGACCTCTACCACACAAATTTATATTTTTATTAATTATCATAAATAGATCACTAAATAGAGTTAGAATTTTGAGCCTCATGAATTTTTTTCAATAGGAGGAATTAATTCATGAGATATAGTTAA
This sequence comes from Wollemia nobilis, assembly GCA_028583015.1. Lineage (NCBI taxonomy): Eukaryota > Viridiplantae > Streptophyta > Pinopsida > Araucariales > Araucariaceae > Wollemia > Wollemia nobilis. Next base: position 1,488,905 of record JAQPPZ010017238.1, read on the forward strand.
AAAAATATCAAGCCTTAATCACTCACCAAAAGGACAAGAAGACAATAAATAAGAAATATGATGAAACCCTAAGAAGCTACAATAGAAAAAATGGTATTGTTCTGGCAACAAGGGAATATTTTGCATTCTAATTAAATTGTTATATATGTGCAAAGTTACTTAAATTGAAGAACATAGGCTTATACTGAGAGGGAGGGTGAACAGTATAAGATCAACTTATACTTTTCTTTCCCAAACAATATTATCTAATATTATCAATGGAAATTTCAATGCTAGTAATCAAAGCAATGCATAAATAATTACACACAAGAGAGACACAAATTTAACGTGGTTCACCCAATGTGGGCTACTCCATAGAGAAAATATTTCTACTAAATTTTATCAATAAATCTTCTTGTGAATCAATTCCCTATTATAATTTTTATGGATCTATGTCCAAAGGAGACACCAATCCCCTATGCTCTAATTTGTGGATGTCTCCCCATAGGATAACTCTTTTTTATTTTCTCTGTTCATGGATTTCTCTCCATAGGAGAACTCTTTCCCCTTACTCTGGTTTATGGAACTTGATCCAGGTTAACTCTATCTCCTCAACTAGTTCATGGATCTCTCTCCATTGTAGAACTCTATATTCCTAGCTGGTTCATAGATCTTACTCCATAGGAGAACTCTATCTCCTCTTCTTTTGTTGGTGATATTATAGAAGACTTATGCCCCTATTGCCTTCAATTCTTCTCAAAATACATGACTAAAAATAAATGCCCAAAATATTTACACAATCATTCAAACAATGAAGCACAATTTGCTCACAAAACTCTAATACATGTGTTTCCACTTTATTTCAATAAATATGCACAATTTAGGTCTCAAAACCTAACCCAAATATTTCCAACAATGCTTATCAAAAAATCATTTTCACTCCACCTTATGTTCCAAACATTCATTCCAACAAACACTTTAAACAAAGTATGATGTGCACATACCTCTTAATTGCTCTTGTGGAGATATGTCTTCAAAACTGTCTCATACACAATTAATATTTCTAGTGCCACTTCAAGAGTTAGTTATCAAAATACTCTCTCAATACATCCATATGAATTTTCTTCTCAAAAGATATTTCACCATATAGAAATTACAATAAAATATCAAATCACTTTTACACCTTATTTCTCCTATTCTTTCATGCAAAATAATGCTCAACAAAACAACTAGAAATTACACACATGAATTTCACTTATACACCTTATACCTCCTTCTTCTAAAGCCAAACTAATGCACTTTAAATTTCAATAAGACCAAAGAAATTTCCAGTTTATCTCATGCATCAACCAAGTATTAAGAATCTGAATTTTCACCTTTAATCCTTTTTTAAAATAAAAAATTAAATCACTTTTCTAACATTATAACTCCCTAACCATACCATATCACAATGATAAAAATTATTAACCCTTATAACTCCTTAACCAAACACAACTTTGTATACCTTTATAAAAAACATATTCTTCCCTCAAGCATCGTTACTACTGCTCAAACCTATGACCTCACTAGCCTCACATCGTAGCACAAGGGAAAACACCACATGGGCTATCTGCCCACATAAACTAAAAGGGCACACACTATCTTTTGTTTTATACCGCTGACACAAAACAAAACCCCAAGCAAAACCTTATCACCTGCCTCTACCGCATCTCGAACCTAATACCTAGTGGTTTCCATGACTTAGCATCATGAATGTTTCCATATAGGCTACCTACCCAAATGGGGTAGAATATTGAAGCCTCTTATCCTTATCCTTTCCTCTACCTTGAATTACAAAAATTGATAGCTCCTTCCTCTCTGTCGTGATTCAAATGACGATTGAATGAGTGAACAGATTTCAACAAATGAATACTCCATCTCAACCACTTTATCATTGCAATATTTATATTGAATGGTTGCTTTAATATTTGATGTAGATGCTCAAATTTTTAAACCTTGTGCACCAAATAAAATATTATATTTTAATTATAATAATTTAAATCCAAGGGATTTAAATATTATAATTTCATTTTCTTAGGTTAAAATTTTTCCACCATAGTTAATCAATTTAATCTTTTCTTTTTGTAGAATTACCACCAAGGTAAATCAAATAGAACTTTCTATTTTTCCTTTTTTAAATGTCGCCATGATAAATCAACTTCACCCTTTTATTTTTCTTTTTCAAATATCACCATGGTAAATCAACTTGACCCTTGATTTTTCAATACCATCATGGAGAAGGCTTTTCTCTCTACTTTTTGCCTTATGCCTCATGTGCCCTTTGAATAATATTATCACAAATATTTCCATAAACCTTAGGACATTAAATATTTTGACATCAATGACAACACAACATGTTCAAATTTTTAACAATCTCCCCCTTTTTCATTGATGGCAACACTTTTCTAAAATTTCTTTTTCCAAACCACTTGATTCCAAATCTACTCCCCCTGCCTGAATTCTCTTCCCCTTACTCAAATTCATCCCCTTTGTTATCAATGGCAAAGGGACTCCTTTGGGGCTAAATATACGACTCTTAGCTCAGCCCCCTCCCCACCTCCTCTCCTTGAGGTGATTAATTTTGTGGTGGGAATAAAACTACTCCTAGCATACAATGCTCTTTTTCTTTGTCAAGTTTATTTTTCAACATACCCTTTTGATCCTTTTGAGTCTCCTGTTCTTGCTTGTCTTTGAAAGATCTGGAAACTTTGTTCTGCACAACTTGGCCTTATACTCTATATTATTGCACTTGTAACACTTAATGTTATAGTTCTTAGAAGGTGCAAATGTCTTAAAGTTCCTCCTAGTGAAGCTATACTCATTTCTCTCATGAAACCAAGAGTGGATTGCCTTATGACCAATCAATTACAAGAGTAGCAATACCCTTGAAATAGAAGTCCATATTTGAAGCTCCTCTTAGTAAAACCAAATTCCTTTTTTTCATGTACCCTACAATGCATAGCCTAGTGACCAAAATTATTACATGAAAAACATCATCCTTTGAATAAATATTGTCTTGAGCCCACTGGTCTCTTGGTCATTTCTTCTCTATGATGATCCATATTTCTTGTTTGTATATTGTTTCTCTTATTAGTGAATCTTCTATTCTTCAAATTATCCTCAAATGTCTTAATTTCTCCTTCACTCTCTTCCTTTGAAACTTCTTCCTCTTTTGAGCTTGAGCTTGATCCTTCTTCTTGTTTCCCTTGTCCTTCTTCAAAACCAAGTCCTATTTTTATATATGAAGATATTTGTGCATTGATAATATTATCCAAATTTTTTGAACTTTTCCCAAACTTGTGGAGCTTGTCCTTATAATATTTCACTTCCTTCCTTAGTGAAACTACCTCGTGTTATAATCTTTCATATTTTTACTCTTTTTCTTATAGATTTTTACTCATGATCTCTTTAAGTCTCCTTGCATTAGCTATTGAGTTTGTTATATCTTGTATAACCTTTCCTTTTTCTTCCTCACATTCTTGAACTTGAGCCTTTAGTCTTTAATTCTACTTTCTAACCTTTTTTCAATTCTTTGAGAGTAGCGATAAGTTTTGTTTCTAGATCTATTGTTCCTTCCTCTTTATTTTTTGGATCTTGTTCTAATTCTTGGTCTTCAAGAACATATTTACACTTTTCAACTTTATCTTCAATAGGAGTATTTTCTTCCTATTCTAGTGCCAAAAATAGAATCTCTTCTTCTTCACTATTTGCAGGTCTTTCATCACTATCACTTGAAGCCTTTCCTCCCTTATCAACATAGAAACCCTTCTTGTGCCTTTGAAAAAATTCTTTTCATGCTTGTTTTGACCATACCTATCTTTCTTTTCATACCTAGATTTTCCTTCTTCCTTTTTTTTATGATCTTGTTTCTCTTCATTGCCACTGCTTCCAAATTCTAGATAATTAGATGCATAGTGACCAAACTTTCCACAACTAAAACTTTTCATTATTTTCATACCTTTGTACTTTCTTGAGTCCTTATTTCATCTTCCATAGTTAGCTTCTTCATCACTTGATTCTGGTTTCTTATCCTTTATCTTCTTTGATGCTTTGAAAGCTTCCTCTTTATTGGATTTAGGATCCTTTAATATTCTCATCTCATAAGCTATGATAATTCCATGTAAATCATCCATAGTCAATTGATCAATATATTTCATCTCTTCTATAGCTGAAAATTTTCTATCATACCTTATAGGAAGTGACCTTAAAATATTTTGAGCAACATCATAGTCTTCAACTTCAAATCCAAGTCCATGCATGGTATTAAAAATCTCATACACATGAAGTATGTAGCATTGTATTCCTCGTATTCCATTTTTAAATATTCAAATGTTTTCTTATGATTTTGTAGTTTTTCCATTTTGACCTTTTTATTTCGCTATAGGTTTGATGTAATTTATCCCATATCTCTTTTGCTGATTTGTAATGCATAACTTTCACAAATTTTGCTTTCCATAATCCACTCAAGATTCCATTTATAGCCTTAGAATTACTCACATATAATAGCTTACCATCTTTATATGTGGGAGGATTAGTTGTAGGTGTGAACCCATACTCAATTGATTGCAATGTCTCATATCCTTGTGCCATAAATTAAGTCTTCATTCTTATGCTCCAAAAAGCATAATTGATTCCATCGAATAATGATGCCTTATATTATGAAGATCCATTCTTAGATGCCATCTCTGTTGTTGTAATAAATTCCTTCAAGTTGTTAGACTCTCTCAAATGAACCCACTTTGATACGAATTGAAGAACACATGCTTATATTGAGAGAGGGGATGAACAATATAAGACCAATTTTTCCTTTTCTTTCACAAAAAATATTATCCAATATTATCAATTGAAATTTCAATGGTAGTAATCAAAGCAATGCACACTTCAACACACACAAGAGAGACACAAATTTAATGTGGTTCACCCAATGTGGGATACTCCATAGAGAAAATATTTCTACTAAATTTTTTCAACAAATATTCTTAGGATCAATTCCCTATTACAATATTTATGGATCTCTATCCAAAGAATACACCAATCCCCTATGCTCTGATTTATGGATCTCTCTCCATAAAAGAACTCTTTCCCATTTTCTCTATTCATGGAGATCTCTCCACACGATAACTCTTTCCCCTTGCTCTGGTCCATGGAAATTGATCTAGTATAACTCTATCTCCTCAACTGGTTCATGGATCTCTCTCCATAAAATAACTCTATCTTCTTAGATTGTTCGAGAATATTACTCCACATGATAACTCTATCTCCTCTTCTCTGGTTGGTGATATTCTAGAAGACTTCTGCCCCCACTACTTTGGCTTGTGGTCTCTCTCCATAATAGACCTCTATCTCCATTGTATTGGTTGATGGATATTTATCCACTGGAGACTATTGTCCTCTTTTCTCTATCACCTCCAAATCTTGTTCTCAACTCTGTCACAAATATGCACAAAAATCTATCCTAAGTTTAGCACAAATATGCTCTAACTCTACTCATAAATATGCACAAAAATCTATCTCAAATCTTCACCAAACTCTATCCTAAGTTTAGTACAAATATGCTTTTAATTATCTCAAGTCTACCCCAAGCCTTAACACAAAGCTTGAAAAAATCCACTCTTAATTCTATATCAAATCTATCCAAGTCTTAACACAAAGCTTGAACAAATATTCTCTTGATTCTATATCAAATCTACCCCAAGCCTTAACACAAAACTTGAAAAAATCACCAATCAAATCTACTATCAACTTTGCTCAAATCTATCTCCAAGTCTTTGTTGGCAATTTTGGGTTTGAGATCCTAACATCTTGTCTATGAGTTGTCATTGATGTCAAAAGGAAATGGAATTAATTTTAAGAGGATGTGTTGGCTTCAAAGGTGGAAGATTCCAAGAGAATATTTTTAAGAGAATCCGGAGAGATTCCATTGGCAATTGGTTTTTATTAAAACCAATGGAGGTTCTCTTTATTATTTATTTAATTATTATTTAAAACCCTTCAAGGTTTTAATTAATTAATTATTTAATTAATTAAAGGAGAAATTATTTTTAATTTATTAAAAATACTTTAAGGGTTTTTAAACCCTTTAGAAAGCAAATTTTGATTAAATTCGAAATTACTTTTCTTTGCAGTCGACGTGTTCTAAAGTCCACATATGGACTATAAATATGAGAAGGTTCCTAAGGTTAAACCAACTTGGAAAATGGAAGGCAATTAATTGGTTTGGTTGTGATCAAATGTTCTATTTACGCTGTGAAAGAGGAGAGCTCGTGGTTTGAAAAGCTTTCGGAAAGCTTGACCGTTTATGTGGAAGGAAGTCCGTCTTGGACTTCGTAAGCCCCTTGTGGGCTAGTGGCAGCGAAGGCTGCGTTTGGGCCTTATGTAGGTGGAGGTCTACGTTTTGATACCCATGGAGGGAGTTGTGCATGGATTAGTCACGTTTTTATTAAAACGTGTTTTGTGCCGCGAATTTCAGATTCTTCAACAGCAGCCATTATAAGGTGTGATTATTTTCTTGATATGATTTTTGGCATTGTTTAGCATTGTTTAAAATACATAGGAGAAATAAGGGGATATTTATTTGGTTGTATTTTTGAGATTAGTATTTTGCTATGCTAAATTTAAAAATGGAGATATAAGGTGTAAGTTTTGGTTGCTATGTTTTTGGCTTCTTTGGTGGTTGTTTTTAAAGAAGAGGAGCTAAAAGGTGTATTAAGGAAAGTTTTTATATATGCTCATTTATCTTGGTTCTAACCCTAACTTGGTTGGAAGTTTGAGGGTTGTTTGTGGTGACAACTTTAAGGATCAATTTTCTTCTACTCCAAAAAGGTATGGGCACATTTTCCTTATGAGTATGATTGGTGTATGTTTTTCTGAAATAAGGTTGGAGTGAAAAGGTTTTCAACTAGGTTTCCTTTGGTTGGGTGTAAATCCTATTTTCTAGTTTGTTGAAGACTACTTATGCATTGTTATCCTTAAGGAGAGTTTTTGGTGAATGCATAATTTCTAGTTTGAGATAGTGGAAGCTTTGTGCACTAGGGTTTATATTTGTTAGTCTAGCTACTTGCATTGAGTTGGTGGAACCCTTGGTTGGTTGTTTTGAGTTTGATGGTTGAGTTTCTTCCATAGAGGTTGTTTGATCAAGTTATTGCTTTACTTGATTCATGATATTGGGTTGACTCCATTGAGTTTATTTGAGCAAGTTATTCTTTGCATTTGGTGATATTGTGTTGGTGGTTGTTTTGTTCAAATATCTTTGGAGGGAAAAGGATTTCTACTTGTTTCCTTTTCTTGTGATGATTGGTTGAATGCTTCAAGGTTGATGTTGAGTTGAATGGTGTTGGTTGACTAAACCTTGTTTGATGAGCATTGTTGTTGAAACCCTAATTGATGGTGAAAAGAACATGAATATCATTGTTATGTGATTCTTTGCATAGTTGGCAATTGTTGGGGTTTCATGTTCTTGAAAGAAAACATTCTATCCTATCCATTTCAGATATTGAGTTGAGTTTTCAAATTTGAGATTGAGATTGAGCTAAGTTGATTTGAGTTGAGTTTTGAGATTGGGATTTGAGTATAGAACATATTGAGTCTCTAAAAATTCTCTTTATGCTTCTATGAGTTTGATAAATCACATTGGGTCTCTAACAATTCACTTTGTGATTTCCTACTAAGAAAGTTTTTCTTGGTGAGCTTGCTGATTTTTTGGACAGGTTCCGGTGGGGACTTGTGAGCAGTTTTGGATAGGTTTCGATGGGGACTTGTGAGCAATTTTGGACAGGTTTCGATGGGGACTTGTGAGAAGATTTGGATAGGTCCTAGCAAAGGACTTGTGAGCTGATTTTGATAGTTCTATCAGATAACTTGAGGACAGAGGTGTATTGGTTCTATGAGAAGAACCTGAGGACAAATTTGGCAAGTCTTTGAGAAGGCTTGTATGCAGAGGATTGATTTGTTCAAGAGTTGGACAAATCTGACAAACAGAGGAAGACTTGTACTAGACCGACTGACTGTGTTTGGTACAGGTTGCTGAGCTACTGTGGACATGATCATAGAATGTAGAGGTCTCTTAGGCTAAGCATTGAGGACAGGAGGTCTTCGATGGAAAGGAGTTCCACGTGCTGGCAAGACGTAGAGGCAGTTGATCTTCTGAGGGATCATTTCTAGAGCAGAGGGGAAGGTATCTCCTTTGAGCATAGGCTCATAAATTCTAATTGGGGGAAGGTATCTCCTTTGAACAGAGGCTCATAAATTCTAATTGGGGGAAGGTATCTCCTTTGGGCCAAGGCTCATAAACATTGTAATTGGGAAGGATTCCCAAAGAACTTTGAGATAACTTTTAGAGAAAATTTTTATGGACGTAGCCTAGCCATTCTGGGTGAACCACATTAAAATTGGTGTCACTTTGTGGATGATATTGTGCATTGCTTTGATATTGCTTTGGGTATATTGCTTTACTATTTTGAAGTATAAAGGAAAAAATAAAAAGAGATCTTATACTGTTCACCCCCCCCTCTCAGTATAAGCTTGTGTTCTTCAAGTATTCTCAAAAGACTTGCTCAAATATACCTTCAAGTCTTCTCAAAATACTTGCTCAAATATGCCTTCAATTCTTCTCAAAGTATTGCTTAAATATTTCCTCAAGACTTATCAAAGACTTGCTCAAATCTATCATCAAGTCTTTTCAAAGACTTTCTTAAATATTTCCTCAAGACTTCTCAATGACTTGCTCAAATTTATCCTCAAGTCTTCTCAAAGACTTTTTCAAATTTATCCTCAATCCTTCTCAAAGACTTGCTTAAATTTGTCCTCTACCCACTCACAAACATGTTCAAATATTTCCACAACTTTCATAAAAACACAACTTAGATATTTTTCAAGAAGCTTTCTACACAGGCAAATTCTATTTAGAATATTTTAACCTCTCGAACATATAGAGAATGATATGCTTTATCAAAAACTCAAAATGTTCTACTCAATCATTAAGTCTCTCAATTTCACTTGTCTCACATTTATTGCTCTTTTAAAGATAGATCTAGTCCATCACATGACACCTATCTTCCCGATTCACACGCTTGTTTTCACAATATGATTTCTAATGTTTGCACATTAATTTTCAATGAATCAAAACCAATGCTCAAAAGCTTCGCACAATCATTCAAACAATGAAGCACAATTTTCTCACAAACCCTAAGATAGGTGTTTCAACTTTATTTCAACATAGATGCACAATGTATATCTCAAAACCTAATCCAAATATGTCCACCAATGTGTATCAAACAATCATTTTCACTCCACCGTATGTCCCAAACATTCATTCCAACAAACACTTTAAACAAAGGATGATGTGCCCATACCTCTTAATTGCTCTTGTGGAGATATGTCTTCAAAAATATATCTCATACACAATTGATCTTTCTAGTGCCACTTCAAGAGTTAGTTATCAAAATACTCTCTCAATACATCCATATGAATTTTCTTCTCAAAAGGTATTTCACCATACAAAAATTACAATAAAATATCAAATCTCTTTTACACCTTGTTTCTCCTATTCTTTCATGTAAAATAATGCTCAACAAAATAACTAGAAATTACACACATGAATTTCACTTATACACCTTATACCTCCTTATGAAATCAAAATAATGCACTTCACATTTCTATAAGACACAAAGAAATTTCCACTTTATCTCATGCATCAACCAAGTATTAATGATCTGAATTTTCACCTTTCATCCCTTTTTAAAATAAAAATTTAGATCACTTATATAACCTTATAACTCCCTAACCATACCATACCACAATGATAAATTTTACTAACCCATATATCTCCATAATGAAATGCAACTTTGCATACCTTTATAAAAAAAATATTCTACCCTCAAGCATTGTCTTTGTTGCTCGAACCTACGACCTCGCTAACCTCTTCACCCTAGCACAAGGGCAAACACCATGTGGGCTAGCTGTCCACATAAACCAAAATAGCATGTGCTCTCTTTCATCATATACCACAAGCACAAAACAAAACCTCAAGAAAAACCTTTTCACTTGCCTCTGCCACATCTCAAACCCGAGACCTATCGGCTACCACAACTTAGCACCATGGATGTTTCCATCTGGGCTACCTTCCTAGATGGGATAGACTATAAAAACCTCTACTCCTTGTCCTTTTCTCTACCTCAACTTTTGAAAATTGACGTCTTCTTCCTCTCTGCCATGATTCAAATGATGATCGAATGGGTGCGCATATTTCAACAAATGAATACTCCATCTCAACCACTTTATCATTGCAATATTTATATGCAATGGTTGCATTAATATTTGATGTTGGTGCTCAAATTTTTAAACCTTTGGCACCAAATAAAATATTATATTTTAATTATAATAATTTAAATCCAAGGGATTTAAATATTATAATTTCATTTTCTTAGGTTAAACTTTTGCCACCATAGTTAATCAATTTAACCTTTTCTTTTTGTGGAATTACCACCAAGGTAACTCAGATAGACCTTTTTATTTTTCCTTTTTTAAATGTTGCCATGATAAATCAACTTGGCCCTTTTATTTTTCTTTTTCAAATACCACCATGGAAATCAACTTGACCCTTTTATTTTTCAATACCATCATAGAGAAGGTTTTTCTCTCTACTTGTTGCCTTATGCCTCATGTACCCTTTGAAGAATATTCTCACAAATAATTTTATCAACCTTAGCACATTTAACCTTTTGACATCAATGACAACACAACACGCTCAAATTTCCAACAATCTCCTCCTTTGTCATTGATAGCAAAAAAAAACTAAAATTTCTTTTTCCAAACCACTTGATTCCAAATCTGATCCCCCTGACTATATTCTCTCCCCTTAATAAAATATCTTCCCCTTTGTCATCAATGGAAAAGGAACTCCTTTGGGGCTAAATATAAGACTCTTAGCTCAGCCCCCTCCCACCTTCTCTCCTTGAGGTGATTAATTTCATGGTGGGAGTAAATCTACTCCTAGCATACAATACTCTTTTTTTTGTCAACTTTCTTTCTCAACATACACTTTTGATCCTTTTGAGTGTCCTTATTCTTGCTTATCTTTGGAAGTTTTGGAAACTCTGTTCTACACCACTTGGACTTATGCCCTATATTATTGCACTTGTAACACTTAATGTTGTAGTTCTTAGAAGATGCAAATATCTTGAATTTCCTTCTGGTGAAGCTATACTCATTTCTCTCATGAACCCTATAGTTGATTTCTTTATGACCAAATCAATTACAAGAGTAGCAATACCCTTGAAAGATATGTCCATATTTTAAGTTCCTCTTAGTAAAACCAAATTCCTTCTTTTCATGTACCCTGCAATGCATAGCCTTGTGACCAAATCGATTACATGAAAAACATCATCCTTTGAATAAATTTTGTCTTGACCCCACTAGTCTCTTGGTCCTTTCTTCTTTGTGATGATCATTGTTTCCTGTTTGTGCATTGTTTCCTTTCTTAGTGAAGCTTTTATTATTCAAATTATCCTCATATGTCTCAATTTCTCCTTCAATCTCTTCCTCTAAAACTTCTTCCTCTTTTGAGCTTGATCTTGATCTTGATCCTTCTTGTTGTTTCCCTTGTCCTTCTTCAAAACAAAGTCTTGTTTTGATAGATCAATATATTTGTGTATTGATAATCTTATCCAAAGTTTTTGAACTTTTCTCAAACCTGTGGAGCTTGTCCTTAGAATATTTCACTTCCTTTCTTAGTGAAACTCCCTCATGTTCTAATCTTTCACATTCTAAATTTTTTACTTCTAGATTTTTACTCATGACCTCTTTAAGTCTCATTGCCTTAGCTATTGAGTTTGTTAGGTCTTGTATAAGATTTAATTTTTCTTCCTCACATTCTTGAACTTGAGCCTTTAGTCTTGAATTCTAATTTCTAACCTTTTTCAATACTCTGAGAGCAGCGATAATTTTTGCTTCTAGATCTACTGTGCCTTCATATTCATTTTATGAATATTGTTCTAAATCTTGATCTTCAAGAACATATTTACACTTTTCAAAATTATCTTCAATAAGAGCATTTTCTTTCTCTTTTAGTGCCAAAAATAGATTCTTCTTCACTATCTATGGGTCTTTCATCACTGTAACTTAAAGCCTTGCTTCCCTTATCAACATAGAATCTCTTCTTGTGCCTTTAAAATAATTTTTTTTCATGTTTTTTTGACCATACCTATCTTTATTTTCATACTTGGATTTTTTTCTTCATTTTTTTTATGATCTTGTTTCTCTTCATTGATACTGCTTCCAAATTCTGCATAATTAGATGCATAGTGACCAAAATTTCCACAATTGGAACATTTCACTATTTTCATATCTTTGTGCTTTCTTGAGTCCTTATTTTTTCTTCATCCATAGTTAGCTTCTTCATCACTTGACTCATAACTTAATTTTGGTTTCTTATCCTTTGTCTTCTTTGATGCTTTGAAAGTTGTCTTCTTCTTGGAGTTAGGATTCTTTACTATTCTCATATCATAAGTTGTGATATTTCCATGTAACTCATGCATAGTCAACTAATCAATATATTTCATCTCTTCTATAACTAAAACGTTTCCATCATACCTTGTAGGAAGTGACATTAAAACTTTTTGAGCAACATCAAATTCTTCAACTTCAAATCCTAGTCCATGCATGGTATTAAAAATACCATCCACATGAAGTAAGTATGTAGAAATGTCTTACTCTTCTTCCATTTTCAAATATTAAATTTTTTTTAATGATTTTGTAGTTTTGCCATCTTGACCTTTTTATTTCCCTCATAGTTTTGTTGTAATTTATCCCATCTCTTTTTTTGATTTGCAATGCATAGCTTTCACAAATTTTACTTCACGTAATCTAATCAAGATTCCATTCATATCCTTGGCATTACTCACATGTAATAGCTTACCATATTTATCTGTGAGATGATTGGTTGTAGGTGTGAACCCATCCTTAACTGATTGCTATGTATCATATCCTTGTGTCATCAAGTAAGTCTTCATTCTTATGATCCAGAAATCATAATTGCTCCCATCGAATAATGATGCATTCTTTTATGAAGATCTATTCTTAGATGTCATTTGTGTTGTAATATCTTCATTCAATTTGTTATACTCTTCTGAAAGAACCTACTCTGATACAAATTGAAGAACACACGATTATTTAGAGGGGGGGTGAAAATTATAAGATCAACTTTTACTTTTATTTCCAAAATAATATTATCCAATATTATCAATAGAAATTTCAATGGTAGTAATCAAAGAAATGCAAAAATCGTCACACATGAGAGAGACACAAATTGAACATGGTTCACCCAATTTGGGCTACTCCATGGAGAAAATATTTCTACTAAATTTTCTCAACAAATATTCTTAGGAATCAATTCCCTATTATGATGTTATGGATATTTGTTCAAAGTAGACACTAATCCCCTATTATTTGATTTGTGGATCTCTCTCCATAGGAGAACTTTTTCCCCTTTTCTCTATTCATGGATCTCTCTCTACAGTAGAACTCTTTCCCCTTGCTCTGGTTCATGGAACTTGATCTAGGAGAACTCTATCTCCACAAATGGTTCGTGGATTTCTCTCTAAATAAGAACTCTATCTTCCAAGCTAGTTCATGGGTCTTACTCCATAGGAGAAATCTATCTCCTCTTCTCTGTATGGTGATCTTCTAGAAGACTTCTACCCCCACTACTCTGGCTTGTGAATCTCTCTCCATAGGAGACCTATGTTACCACTACACTAGTTGATGGATCTCTATCCACTAGAGACTAATTTTCTCTTTTCTCTATCAACTCCAAAGCCTGTTCTCAAATATATCTCAAATCTACACCAAAATCTATCCTAATTTTAGCATAAATATGCTCTAACTCTACTCACAAATATGCACCAAAATATGTCCCAAGTCTGCACCAAACTCTATCCTAAGTTTAGCATAAATTTGCTTTTAATTCTATTTAAAATTTTTCCTAATACTTAACATAAATATTGAAAAAATATGTTGTTAATTCTATCTCAAATCTACCCCAATACATAACACAAATATTGAACAAATATGCTCTTGATTCTATCTCAAATCTACCCCAATCCCTAACACAAAACTTCAACAAATTACAAATCAAATATACTATCAAATATGCTCAAATATCTCTCCAAGTATTTTCAAAATACTTTCTAAAATATACCTTCAAGTCTTCTCAAAATACTTATTAAATCTTCCTTCAAGTCTTCTCAAAGTCTTGCTTAAATCTTTCGTCAAGCCTTCTCAAAGACTTGCTCAAATTTATCCTCAATATTTCTCAAAGACTTGCGTAAATATTTCCTCAAGCCTTATGAAAGACACTTAAATATATCATCAAGCCTTCTCAAATACTTGCTCAAATCTTTCCTCAAGCCTTCTCAAAGACTTGCTCAAATCTATCCTCTACCCACTCACAAACATGTTCAAATATTTCCACAATTGGCATATAAAAAAAAATTATGCTCTATTTAGAATCGTTTAACCTTTGGATCATATAGAGAATGATATGCTCTATCAAAAACTCAAAATATTCTACTCATTCATTAAGTCTACCATTTTAACTTGTCTCACATTTATTGCTCTTTTGAAGATAGGTCTAGTCTATCACATTACACCTATATTCCTGATTCACATAGTTGTTTTCACAAATCTGATTTCTAATGTTTGTACATTCATTTTTAATGACTGAAAACCAATTCCCAAAAGCTTTACACAATCATTCAAACAATGAAGCACAATTTTCTCACAAACCCTAATATAGGTGTTTCCACTTTCTTTCAACAAATATGCACAATGTAGGTCTCAAAACCTAACTCAAATATTTCCAACAATGCTTATCAAAAAATCCTTTTCATTCCACCTTATATTCCAAAAATTCATTCCAAAAAACACATTAAACAAAGTATGATGTGCCCATACCTCTTAATTGATCTTGTGGAGATATGTCTTCAAAAATTTATCTCATACACAATTTATCTTTCTAGTGCCACTTCTAGAGTTAGTTATCAAAATACTCTCTCAATACATCCATATGAATTTTCTTCTCAAAAGATATTTCACCATACATAAATTACAATAAAATATCAAATTGCATTTACACCTTATTTCTCCTATTCTTTCATGCAAATAATGCTCAACAAAACTACTAGAAATTACTGAAAGCATGAGATTCTGGAAATAAAAGAAACACTAATGTGTAATAAGAACGGAACTAGTTTGATGCATGTAATAACACGGATGTAATCAAATCAATAATAGGAACACAACCATTTTTATTAATATGATGTCGGCTCGGTTACAATACATCTCCTCAGTTACATATTTTCAATTACAACAGATGAATAGTGATCTCCTTCCGCATGCCCACATTTGAAACGGGCAGGCCAGTGTTGCTGTCGCTTATGTTAATCGGTCCTTGCTTGCTGCTGTTTTTCCTGCGATCAAAGAAACGATAAAAATGTTTAGTAGCACCTGTGACTAAAGGATAAAATGTTTAAAAGAAATACGTGCAAAGATTGATTAAATATGCGAATAAAATGGCTTAGGCTGTCTAAGTAATCATTTGAGAATGTAATGCAGAAAAACATTCGAAATACAGCGTATTGCGTGATATGTTCTAACATATGGTTTATTTAAACAACATAAAACATAAGCTGTTTAAATACTATTAATTTGGAAAAATATATAAAAAGGAACAACACATATTAAATTAACAAAAAAATGTGCCAAGGGTGCCCAAACGGGCTGCCCCGTTAAAATTTAGTTTCGATGCCAATCCACTGGGAATGGGCTCAAAATCTAAGACTGTGGAGTGTCGGCAAATGGTTGGATTCTTGTGATCCAAGGTCGGGTCTGAAAGTCAGACTCACACTTTTGAAAACCACCCAGCACCCTCTCTTGTGAAAGAGATTCGGGATGTGAAGAAAGTAAAGTCTAAACTGGTGCAGTCGGGTATCGAATTCAATAGCACTTCGTTGTGTTTTTAAAATGCTTCGTCCTCTTTTTAAAATGCTTTGAGCTAGTTTTTTTTATAGAGGAATTCTGCCTCTGAAACATTAATGTCAAAACCCTAAGTCCGCAGGCACCGCTGAGATTTGACCGTTGTCAGATGATTATGAGGCATGGCTCGTACTGAGATTGTCGCTAGGAACTCACATCCGTAATTACGAAGCATGGCCTCGGGTCAGATTTGTTGTTGAGATTGCTCGTATCATTACTGTAGTTGGCGAAGTCTGTCGTTCTTTGAAAATGGCATTCAGTGATGCCACGTGGCGGTCATACCTTACTAGGAAGTAGAAAAGTCTTTTGTGACTTGGGCTGCCACCTATCATTAAGTCGTTCTTTTTAAGGCCTCCGATTGGTCAATGCTTTTGACTTCGAAGTGTCACGATATCACGACACTTCGGCTCGACGAAGGCTTGCGGTCGGAAGTGTCGCGATATCGTGACACTTCGGCCCGGTGAAGGCTTGCGGCCGAAAGTGTTGCGATATCGCGACACTTCGGCCTGGCGAAGGCTTGCGGCCGGAAGTGTCGCGATATCGTGACACTTCGGCCCGACGAAGGCTTGTGGCCGGAAGTGTCGCGATATCGCGACACTTCGGCCTGGTGAAGTCTCTTGGTCGAAAGTGTCGCGATATCACGACACTTCGGTTGGGTGAAGGCTTTTGGCCGAAAGTGCCACGATATCGCGACACTTCAGTCGGGTGTTGGTTTTTGGATAAAGGCTTTGCTTTTGATGAGGGTTTGGCTTTTGATGAGGGTTTGGCTTTTGATGAAGGTTTGAAGTTTTGAAGTTTGTTAAAGGCTTTGATAAAATGACCAACTCTGCTCACTTATTTTTTGACCTTCCAAACTACTGTGCAAGTGGCCAGGACCACTGTTTGACCTCTGAGGGCTGCCCTGAAAGCTGTGTATGTTAATGCGATCAGTTTTTGTAGTCACTTAATTGGATTGGTGTTGTTTTGGTGTCTACATATGCCCCTTTTTGGGAAGCGCTGCGGGTGATGCAGTGCTGAGCAAAAATAGAAAACCAAAGCACTAATGATTAGGGTTTCTTGGTAACCTAACCAACTTTTGATGCCCCAAGTATGGAAAGGGCATGCATTCTTGAATCCTTGCTTCTGACAAGCTAAGGAATTTGATTTCAAGTGTTAACCTGTTTTGGTGAGGTGTGACTTGAGCTTGGACATTGATCAATCATGATTAGGCAAAGGGCGTAACCTTTTGTACATAGGAGAAACCTTGTGTTCATGCTTTGGGAATGCCAAGTATTTGATCAACTTAATGATTGCTTGTTTACTGCCCAAGCAGGAGCGTGATTGTCTTTGTCAATGATTCTTTGAATGCATGTCATTGCCTTGATTGGGTGTGTGCTTGTTGATTGGTGACTAAGTGTGACTAAGTGTGACAAAGTGTCACGATATCGCGACACTTAGGCCGGGTGTTGGTTTTTGGATAAAGGTTTTGCTTTTGATGAGGGTTTGTATTTTGATGAGGGTTTGGCTTTTGATGAAGGTTTGGCTTTTTATGAAGGTTTGAAGTTTTGAAGTTTGTTAAAGGCTTTGATAAAATGACCAACTCTTCCAAACTGCTGTGCAAGTGGCCAGGACCATTGTTTGACCTCTGAGGGCTGCCCTGAAAGCTGTGTATATTAATGCAATCAGTGTTTGTAGTCACTTAATTGGATTGGTGCTGTTTTGGTGTCTACAATTACACACATGAATTTCACTTAAACACCTTATACATCCTTCTTATGAAATCAAAATAATGCACTTCAAATTTCAATAAGACCAAAGAAATTTCCACTTTATCTCATGCATCAACCAAGTATTAATAATCTAAATTTTCACCTTTCATCCCTTTTTAAAATAAAAATTTAAATCACTTTTCTAACCTTATAACTCCCTAACCATACCATACCACAATTATAAAAATTTATTAACCCTTACAACTCCTTAACAAAACACAACTTTGCATATGTTTATAAAAAAAATATTTCGTTGTCAAGCGCTACAGCCGTTACTCGAACCTGCGACCTCGCTAGCCTCTATGCCCTAGCACAAGGACAAACATCACGTGGGATAGAAACCCACATAAACCAAAAGAGTGTGTGCTCTCTTTTATCTTCTACCACCAGCGTAAAATAAAACCTCAAGAAAAACCTTATCACCTACCTCCACCACATCTCAATCTAAGACCTATTGTCTATCATGACTTAGCACCACAGACGTTGTCGTCTGGGCTACCTGCCTATATGGGATAGAATATCAGATACTCTACTCCTTTTCCTTTCCTTTACCTCGACTTCTAAAAATATACGTCTTCTTCATCTCCATCGTGAGTTAAACAATGATCGAATGGGCGTATAGATTTCAACGAACGAATACTCCATATCAACCAATTTATCATTGCAATATTTATATGTAATGGTTGCATTAATATTTGACATCGGTGCTTGAATTTGTAAACCTTTGGCACCAATTAAAATATTACATTTTAATTATAATAATTTAAATCCAAGGGATTTAAATATTATAATTTCATTTTCTTAGGTAAAACTTTTGCCACCATAGTTAATCAATTTAATCTTTTATTTTTGCTGAATTACCACCAAGGTAAATTAAATAGACCTTTTTATTTTTACTTTTTTAAATGTCACCATGATAAATCATCTTGACCCTTTTATTTTTCTTTTTCAAATACCACCATGGTAAATCAACTTGATCCTTTTATTTTTCAATACCATCATAGGGAAGGCTTTTATCTCTACTTGTTGCCTTATACCTCATGTGCCCTTTGAAGAAAATTCTCACAAATATTTCCATCAACCTTAGGAAATTAAAACTTTTGACATCAATGATAATACAACATGCTCAAATTTCCAACATAAATACTATAAGTTTAAAGGAAATTTTTTCTCATAGTGTTATTCTAGTAAGAATCAAAATAAAGCACTAAAAAAAACTTGAAAGTTCAATGATGGTACAAAAGGAACATGCTTGAATTCCAATATGACAATGTAGTGAATAACACAAACTCTAATGTGAATACATTGACTATACATCACAATCTCCTAATGTAGTTTCTCAATATTTCTAAGTTTAGTATGACAACTAAGGGGCTACCAAATATATGACAAGCCATAAATAATGGTTTGTATCCCTTGATCATTCCTCTTACGATGAGTAAGTAACTCTTTATAAATTTTACTACACAATTGTAGATACCAATAGTATATATTTATATATTGATTCTCAATTTTTCATTTGATCAATGTTCTTTACATGATTGACCTCACAAATACATTACTTTCAATAAACTAGCTAATTTATCATAATTTGTATGTTGATTTTGAAAGGACATATAAGAATATTTGTCCCATTTGAGATAAATCTAGCTAATATATAGTTTTTTCCATACATCCAACATTGGTAATATGTTTTAGCTTGTCAATACATTTTCTAATAACCATACTTTAGCAGCCAAGGTTAATGTTGTTTCCACTCTTTGGCATCAATAATATGGATACTTGAGTTCTAGTTGGATTAAATTAATTCATAACCATATTTAGATTCCCCTCTATTAATAAATTTGGGGATATTGGTTCGAGTTGTTTGACCAAAAAGTAGCATCAATCCCCATTTAGCTCTAGTAGTTGTCAAGTGAATGATCCACTTGACATAGGACACATTGATGTATATAGACCCATGTATTATATCTTTAGTGAATACAAGTATTTTCAAATTTTTGTTGATGATTATACATGTTGTATATGGATGTATTTTTGTAAGATAAGTATTAAACCTAACACTTATGTGGATAAGTGTATTGAGCATCATAACCATGTACTCTTCTTAGATCTAGGGAAAGTACATCAATAATCAGGTTTTTGCTTTCTTGAATTAGAATGAAATTATGTGATGATTGAAAACAACCTATATAGCTCAATATAATGGTTTTTTGGAGAGGCATAACCATAATATTTGGAATATGTTATGAAGAAAAATGATTGATGCAGATTTGGATCTAGTATTTTATCATAAATTGTACACAATATTTTATTTATTGAATGTGCACCCATAGTAGAATTGGATGTTACCACTCTAGAACAAGCATGAGTAAGGGTTAAGCCGTTTGTATCAAAATTTTGATTTTTTTGTTGCATAGCATTCATGCATATTTTGAAGCAAAAATAGTAGACATTGGCAAATAAATCTAAGAAATACATATTTCTTTAATATAATGATGAATCAAAAGCTTATTGGCTCATA
The DNA here is from genome assembly GCA_028583015.1 of Wollemia nobilis. Lineage (NCBI taxonomy): Eukaryota > Viridiplantae > Streptophyta > Pinopsida > Araucariales > Araucariaceae > Wollemia > Wollemia nobilis. The sequence continues at coordinate 1,509,224 of JAQPPZ010017238.1, forward strand.
AAAGCTTAACACCAAGAAGTTTTACAACAAAAAATATGTGTTTGATGAGAAGAATATGTCCAGATTATTTTCTAATGAGCCAAGTGTTTCAAATGAAGCACACATTCTTTTTTCTCGATGATACAATTTTTGAGATATAGATTAATTATTTTGATGAAGTTTATGAACTTAATGATGGACATTATTATATTGATGATCTAGGTCTTTCCAAGCTAGTTTCTTCAAGTATTGCATGATGACCCAGGTGGTGCCTTAATATAATTTGAGATGTGAAGTTCACAACCTAGTATTTCATGATTATCTAAGCACATTGAGGTCTAGTGCAATTTGATTGGTAACTCCAACTATGTTCCTTTAAATATAAATATCATCATGTAAACATCTTCACCAAATCTCTTACACATATAAAGTTTCAAAAACTTTGAGATTTTGTTATTTGTACTTTGATTTAAATTGAACATTTATATAATAATAATAATAAATTACTAATAAGTTGTACTTAAAAGCAATTATAATTCAATTTGGTAATTGGTTTGATTTACTTCATATAGGATACCTATATATATATCATAAGTTGTCATTGTAACCTTTCTATGCATTATTTTAAAATTTATATCATTTTATTCTATTTTTGAAATATAAAATTAAAAATATTTATAAATATTTATGTTTATGCAATAAATTTTGTACTACAAAAATTTAAGTCCTAATTTTTATTTGAATGATATTTTATATTTTAAATCCCAGGTTGGCAACATAACGGTTTGGGCTTTGGCTTTTCTTCGAAAGGTCCAAGGTTCAAATCGTTGCATGGATGAGTGTGTGAGGGGTTGGGTGTTGGGTGTGTGGTGGTTGTATGTTAAATCCCCTATTGATAAACATAGCTCTTAGTTTTACCAGAGGTCATGGTTGGGAGGATATTGTTCAGCCTTATGTTTTGGTTGTAGGGGTTTCTCACACTAACCAAATAATATATATATTTTATATTTTAAATAAATAAAAATTATTATAAAAAAAATATTGTTCATAAAAATTTTAACAATTATTCACCTAGGGTGCCATGCAACATTTTGGGCTTTGGCTCTTCTTCGAGAGGTCCTAGGTTCAAATCATGGCATGGGCGAGTGTGTGAGGGGTGGGTGTGTGGTAGCTTTGTGTTAAATTCCCTATTGATAAGTATAGATCTTAGCTTTACGAAGGATCATGGTTAAAAAAATACTTAGAAGAAGACTCCTCAACCTTATACATCGATCATAAGAATTTCTCACAATAAAAAATAAAAATATAATTTATTTTTATTTAAAAATTTTAAATAATAATTTTAATTATTTAATTTTATAATTAATTATATAAAATTATTACAACTTTATTTACTTATATTAATAATTATAATGTATAACAAATTTTTTAAGTATTATACATATATTAATTTCTTTATTTCAAGTTTAAAACGCCATGTAATAACACTTGAACTTTTTCTCCCTCAATTTTATAAATAACCATCTTAAAATATTTATATAATCTCATTTTCTACGGCTAAACACATCTAATAACAAATGTACTAAATTTTTAAAATCATTGTACCTTTTAACCTTTCTACATCAAACGACCCTACTCACCACATAGTCTCCTCCGCCAAAACCTCTTGGATTTTTTTCCTCTCTTTCAATGCATGAACATTTTTTTGCTTGATAGCCACACTATTTTAACCAAGTAATTTTGGAAAGAACTTTATCGTTTTTATAAAACGAATTAACATAAACGTCCATCTTCATAAAACTTATAATACATTTTTTAATAAGTCATTCACAATATATTTTAAATAAACATTTTTATATATTGTAGAATTGGTTACATTTATATTATGATTTTAGTAATTATCAAGTTCATAAAACTTTTAATACATTTTTTAATAAGTCATTTATAATATATTTTAAACAAACATTTTTATATATTGTAGAATTGGTTACATCCATATTATGTTTTTAGTAACTGTAAATGTAGGATTCAAATCACAGTGGCTGCTCCCAACAACTCTATACCACCTCATTGTTGTTGACGTAATATGATGAGACCACCCATAGTTCCAGATTCCTACTATCATCATAGGTCTGGCACACATTTAGAGGATTCATATTAGACTATTACCTTCGTAAGAGGCATACCTCCATAGTTTGAACCTAGGTCTCTTCTTAGTAAGTGTCTTACAACTACCAATCCACCTAACCTTTGAGACTAAAACTCTTAAAGTAGTGAGGGCTAAAACTCTTAACATAGAAAAACATAAAATTACCACTTTAAGTGATCGGTAATGTCATCTCATCAAGAAATTCAAAAAAATAAAAAAAAATTGTGTTCCAACTTCTCATTCAATGAAACGGCCACACTTTTAATTCAGTCAAAAGTAAACATTCCCTTCAGTAATGGCCATACTTTTAATTAAGTCAAAAGTAAACATTCCTTGCATGGACTGAAACATTATGCTCGCACTTTATAGAACAAAACTACACTTTCTAAATGGCCTTTAGATTGCACTCATTCCCTGCATGGACTGAAACATTATACTCGCACTTTATAGAACAAAACTACACTTTCTAAATGGACTTTACATTGCACTCACATTATATAGAACTAGATTCTGCATGCCAGCTTCATAGGTTTCACATATCACCCACTTATCTGGTATAATCCCTTTTCACGCATGAGCGACTTATATTGGCATAATCCCTTTTAATAACGTGCATTTTCACACAGGGACCACGTTTCATCCCACCATAACGACTACAACAACCAATCATGTAGTGTGAGGCCTTATCAAAAATCGGGAGTCCTTATCAAAAATCGTAAGTCTCTCTATAAAGCATCTATAGCAAAACGACCAATTATGTAGCGTGGCCTTATCAAAAATCGTATATGTCTCTTTATAACGCATCTCGAGCACAAGAATATTATGTTGAAATCCTGCCATTATAATGCCCGTGATCCAAAGCAAATATTACATTTTAAACATACTATTCGGGAACTTATCTTTTACTGATATGACGTGCGCATGGTCTTACCTACGAGGGGAACATTAGATTTTAAACATACTATTCGAGAACTTATCTTTTACTGATATGACGTGCTCAAGGTCTTACCTACGAGGGAACAATATATTATAATCATACCATTCGAGAATTGATCTTTTGGAACGTCTCCCAAAACTACAACATTCTAGATTCTAGAACGTGTAAGCGAAGTAAGCATCATATCCATAATATCTTGGAATTTCGCTTTTTTCATGACCTTGACATATTGGACAATTATTTAGTATTTTTCCTTGTTGAACCGATAGACCTTTCTCTCGTTAATAACGCACCATATCATTCCTTAGTGAAGTATGTAAGGGAATATTTACTAAAAATAATGTTATAAGGCAATAATACCAAAATTTTCTAGCAAAGGAGAGTGAGAGAATATAGCCAATCACATGATTCATTCCTATATACATGATTCATGAGCCTTTCATGGTTCCAATCCTTCCATCCTCGTAGTATTGGAGATCCTTCCATAGTTTCAATCCTTCCGTTTGTAGTATTGGATATTTATGATTTCAATCTCTAGGCCTCATAGTATTAGAGGGCGTCCAATATATTAAAAAGTTTACTCAATACAATTAGATTATAGTAAAAAATAAAATTTAAAATTATAAAAATAAGAAATAAATAAATAAACTAACCATTATTAATTTTTCATATCATCCATTTTTTAAATGATAATGCAAGTATAAAGTGTTCAAGCATGGACTAATTGTTCTTAAGTTTAATAAATTTCATCTCCACAGTCGCTCTATACTTATTAGTCAGCTTAGACTAGGCTTTGTGGGCATGTGTGAAGTGCTCAACCCCCGAGTAAATTACACGCCAATTTGTTTTTTTATTTTTTTATACACATTTACATTTTATTGTGATTTAAATTTTAGTTTTTTAAATTAAAATTTGGGTTTTTCGAATGAGAGGTTAAAATCGTATCATTATGATCTTTTACAAGGGTAAGTCTTCCAATAATTATTTAATTAACATAGCATTAACATTACTTAGGTTTTTAGTTCTTATAATTATTATAAAAAATATACGACATTTAAAAAGTCATTATAAATGATTACTCATGAAATAAGACTAAAATTAATGATTAAATATTTAATAGAATATAAATATTATAAAACCTTTTTGATTTTTTTCTTTTAAAAATATTTGATAATAATATTATGTGATTATAAAATATTTATAACCATAAATTTATATTATTATTTTTCATTATTTTTTGAAAAATATTCCTAATAAATATTTTTAAATTTATTTAATTATAAAATAATTTTTATAAATGAATGTTTATGATAATTTTTCAAACAACTTTAATTTAATATTTTGTGAGTTATAAAGATGTATAAATAAAGCTACAATATAATACCATTATAGGATAAAACTAATATTCCATCTTATTTCATTTAAATTATATAAGTTTCATAAATTTTTAAAATATTTTTTTAGCGGTTTAGGTTTATTCATTTACCAATTTTATTATGTGAGTTGGTTCTTGATTTAACAATTATAATTAGTTTTACAACCCTAATATAATTGAGATGATTTTTAATAGTGTTTTAATAGTAGATTTGTTTCTCTTGTATTACCAATTTTATTATGTAATTTGGTTCTTAATTTAAGAATTACAATTATTTTTACAACACTAATATAGTTGAGCTAATGTTTGATAGTGTTTTAGTAGTAAATTTGTTTTTATTTTCTTATGTGATTATTCCAAAACTTATTAATAATTTTAATATAAATGTTTGATTTTAATATATCACATTTTCAAATTACAATTAAACAATGATTTTTGATTAATGTTCTAGTAACAAATCCAATTTTTAAAATCTTTTTGGCATTTGGAATATAATATATTTCTTTTGTTTATGGATAAGTTAAGAAATATTTTTAAGATATGGTAAGAGTTTAAGTTGGATACTATTCAATAGTTTTATATTTATATAATAAATAACACTCTTATGTTCTACTTTTAATGGGCATTAATCTTGGTCCTATAATATTAATCTCTATATTTATATATTTGTGTGCCATAAATTAATTTACCCCATTATAATTTAAGAATTCTAGAGTAGATTACCCCTCCATGTTACAATCATATACAATTAAAATTTTAATAGGGCTATAGAACATGATATTTTTTAAATTTTCCAATCCTAAGTTTTAATATTTTGATATATTCTAGACTTAACCTTTCAAACTACATAGATTATTTTTCAATGCTAATATTTTTTCGATTATGTTGTTTCAATTCATGTTGTCATAGATTTAAATTCAAATGTGTTAGATATACTTGTCTAAGAATCATTTAAGAAAATATTTGTAAATAAGATTTTGGGAAAGGTTGCTTTGGGGGATTTCAAATAATAATTTTAGCTTTATTGGTATTATCTATCTTAAGTCAAATTTATCAAAAAATAAAACACTTCTAATTAATTTTCTATATTAATGAGATCTTTAGTGAGACAATATCATCAAACTTGAAATATTTCAAATACCTAGATATACATTAATATCTAACACGCATATTTAAACTTGAATGACTTCTTGAAAAATATATACATTGAAATTGGGGTATTTGGATGGGGCATAATACCATTTTTATATATTAATGATAATATCTCACTAAAGATCTAATTAATATAAAAATAATAATTAAAAGTTTTTCAAATTTTTAATAAATTTAGGCTTAAAGATAAATAATATCAATAAAACTAATATTATTATTTAAAATCTCTAAAAACTATCCTTCCCACAATCTTCTTTACAAATATTTTCTTAATTTATTCTTATCTTAGATGACAACATAAATTAAAACATCATAATTGAAAAAAAATCATTAACATTAAAAAGGAATCTAGGAAGGTTGAAAGATTATGTCTAAAACATATCAAAATGTTAAACTTTAGGATTGAAAAAAGTAAAACAATATCCTATTTTATAACCTTATTATAGTTGTTATTCTATATGGTTGTAATGAGAAGTAATATTTTAGTCTAAAATTCTTAAATTAAAAAGAAACAAATACAAAATTAATTTATTACATATAAATATAAATATATATATATATATATATATATATATATATATATATATATATATAAAATATATATATATATATATATATACCAAGATTAATACCTATATATAGGTATAGTGGGGCAAAGAAAATTATTATTTAAAATCAATATTATATTATTTTATTTGATCATCCAATGACATTTAAGTTTAGAAATATTAGTTCATAGGATGGATACATTTTTAATTTAATATTTATAGATATACCAATTTTCTCTATGTATTATTGTAGAGGTTATATTTAAGGACTATGTGAAATTTTTTTTTATATTCAATTAAATTTATTAAATTAGAACAGTCAAACACAAATAATAGGTCACTACCATCTAATCTATCTTCATTTAAATATATTGTAGTTTGAACCTTGAACCTTTCTATAAAAACCTTAATCCCTCTGCTCTATTTAAATATTACACTAGCCCTAAAAAAAAAAAATGACCTCTTGAAAATCCAACTAAACACTTGAAGAGATCATATATGGCTGCATGCTTAGAGTCCATTACTTCTTACTTCGCCATGAAAATGACAAGTTGTTTTCTCATCTACACAAAACTAATTCTCCAAATGTAATGGATCTTCCCTGACTCGGGGAATCATGCAGCTAAGTTGATACAAAAAATGCGCAAAAAGGAAAGGAGGCCAACACATCCCTAAGAAAGAAGACCAAAGTCCGGGCATGCTATGAGTTCTGCCATAAACAAACTTGTAGGGGACTAGCCTACTAGGTACTCGATAGGGTGTCATATGCCAATTATTTGTACCCGACCAGCTCACAGTAGCCCTCCAGAGCCATTTTTCCCCCAAACTAAGGCGGCCCGTAGCTCACAAACAACAAAAAGGACCTATCAGGGACAACTTTCAATGTTCCCCATAACACAACTTGCCACCAACATTTCACTGTGGAGCACAAGGTCCGTCCTGGTCAGATGGTGAGTGGACGCTCGACCTTCAACAGCATCCCTCCAGGTCTTGCCTATGTAACTTTAAAAAAAGAAATGAAAAAGACGGCAGTCCACCATCATTTCTGCACTATTCCATTCCCTCTGCACCATAAATATGCCCCTCCACATTTTCAATCTCCATCCAATTACCTAGCTCATTTTTTTGGGTGTATTGAGAGGCGTTAGCTACGATTTTAATAGCTCTGATTTTTGTTTTTTCATTTTCTTCGATCATGGCGAAGTCGGAGGAGGAGAACCGGCGGCTGGTAGGGCGGCTCTACGTGGCGCTTAACGCCGGGGACACGGAGGCGGTGAGGGGGATTTTGGCAGCGGACTTGGAGTGGCGGTTCCACGGGCCGCGCCAATGTGACCACCTGCGGCGCTTGCTGACGGGGGAGTCCACTCACCTCCAGTTTTCTTTCAACCCCGCGTCTATCACGTCCCTGGGGAACAAGGTGTTCGTGGAACGTCGCGAGAACGAGTCCGTGTACTGGGTCCACGTGTGGACTGTCAAGGACGGCATTGTTACGCAGATCCGCGAGCTCTTTAACACCTCGCTTGTCGTGAGGGAATTTGCTTCTTCTTCTAAATCCAATGATTCCTCTCTGCGGCCTGCCGCTGGCTTGCCCCTCTGGCAGAGCGAGGGTGGAAAATCCAAAGGGAAGTCCATGCCCGGTCTGGTACTCCCCATATGAATATTTTCCTGTTGTAAGAGGAAAGGCCCTCCGTAGTTAGGGTAGGGCCTTATCCATTAGATCCAATGGCATGCATGAGATTGTGCCCACTTCATGAGTACTGTCCCGTTTGAAATCTGTGAAGACGTTAAGATTAAGGAGAAATGAGTGGGTTGGAAATTCAACTGCATTACTTCATCCAGCACACATTTTATCGTTAAGAGCTAATCTGGAGTAACTAATTAGAGGATCTGTTTAATCGTTAGAAACAAGTAGAATAGACTGGTACCAATTGATCGATCTCCCCGCCAGAGAGATTGAAAGGCAATGTCTGAAGTGTCGGTTCCCATATAAATGAGTGAAGAGGCTGGTAATGTCGGAAGTGTCGGTTCCCATATAAATGGGTGTAGAGGCTCTAATGAGCCAAATCGTAATTCCAAAAAAACTAAGATGGCAAAGATTTATATTTTTAAGAAGTAAAATGAAATTGGAATGACGTCTTAAGAGTAATGCTTTACAGCCGTTGATTTAAACAAAGAATTAGTCATGGTGTCATAAAATTTATGATTTATTTTACTGTATAATTATAATTTTCTTTTTCTTTTTAATAATTGACTATGTGATATTGAAATGGTTTTCATTATTTATTATAATATAATAATTTGAAAATTATAAGATTTTTTTTTTTATAATTTTTATCTGCTTTTTTTTATCCTTACAATTTTATACGCCTGTTTTTAGTGGGTTCGAATTTAGTTCCTTGTCGCCACTATAACCTTACTTAGTCAGCCCACCAATACTATGGGCACTAGGGATTGGAAAAGAAGCGCTTTAACCATTGAAAAAAGACCTCAGATCCTTATAAAATTTATATCTTAATCTATGAAGTTAAGAAATTTAACTAGTTCATAAAAATTATAATATATTATAATTAATTCAGCCCACCAATACTATGGGCACGAGGGATTGGAACAGAAGTGCTTTAACCATTGAAACAAGACCTCAAATCTTTATAAAATTTATATCTTAATCTATAAAGTTAAAAGAAATTTAACCAATTCATAAAAATTATAATATATTTTAATTAAGTTAGCCCACCAATACTATGCGCATGAGGGATTGGAACAGAAGCGCTTTAACCATTGAAACAAGACCTCAAATCCTTATAAAATTTATATCTTAATCTATGAAGTTAAGAAACTTAACCAGTTCATAAAACTTATAATATATTCTAATTATTAATAGAAAAGAAAATAATCATTCTTTTATTACAAGTGAATATTTATTTGCCTGAGGCTTTGAAACTTTGATTAGAAGTCGAAGGTTCAAATACCTTATGAGTTTAATATGGTCTATAGTCTCATTGACATTGAAAACTACTTTATTTTGAAGTATATGTGCAAATAAATAGATTTTGTTGTATTTTTTAGAACAATTTTACTCGTAATTTTGGGAAAATCCATAAATACGCAAAGTAAAGAAATAAAAATAAAAAATATATATTATTTATAAAAAATTAAAATTTTATATAAAAATTAAAATAAATTAAATTTAAAATATAAATAAAATATATTTGATCTAATTGATTTTTTTTTAAACTACTTTAAAAGTACACGTACAATTTTTTTTGTTATAAGTTTAAAAAAACCCATAAACAAGTAAAGTAAAGAAATAAGGAGATAAGGTTTTGAAAATAAAAATAAAAATAAATTAAGTTTAAAATATATTTCATATAAATAAAAAATATTTATATATTTTTTAATTGGTTATATGAGATTGAAATGGGTATATATATAATTTGGTTATATGGGATTGAAATGGATATATATATATATATATAAATATATATATATATATATATATATATATATATATATATAAATTTAGTGAGAACAATGCACTACATCTGGTCCTTTATGTATATATGCTTGCTTGAATTGGAGTGAATTAATCTCTTTATATAGAGATATGTATATATTTATATATATGTATATATGCTTGCTTGAATTAGAGTGAATTAATCCCTTTATATAGAGATATGGACCAGATGTAGTGCATTGTCCTCACTGAATTCTTGTACTAAGCATGTACATGGTTCAATTTAAAGTGCCTTCTTTGAAAGTTCATTTGCTTCTCTATTTAATTCTCTATAAATATGCCAAAAAATAAAAGCTTCATTTTGATCCATAACTTATTTTATTTGAGAGAAGATGGGTTGTAAAATCATGTTTTCCATCCTAAAAACACTAAAAATCCAGTTTATTACCACATGTGAGTCTCCATAAATTTGGATTTTTTGTATTCCTTCTTATTCTTTTAACTGAACCAATAATTTGAGTGTCATAATTTTAGCATAATTATTAGAAGTTTCTTCCAGTCCAGTCTTGAATTTAAAATAATGAGAGTCAAAAATATATAGTAATCCTCCTACTCCATAAACTCCAGGGACCCCCTGTCTAGCCCCATAAATAAATCCCCAGGCCCTTGATTTATCAATATTTGGAGGAATGATTTATTTGTTTACCTTTGTTGTTACGAAAATTGTATAGTATTGAAACTTCTAATGATTTGAGAAGAGACCTACCAAGTAGTCTTCTCTTGATCCTAAAATACTCTTGCATTCCTAGATAACCATATTCCCCAAAACACAAACAATTGGGGAGCTATAACCTTTGTATGACTTTTTTTAGTAAGTCATTAGTAGTGGCTCAAATTCCACCAAAATGGCTAGTGGTACTAGAGAGCACCAAAAGGAGATATAACAAGGCAACTTTGTGGAGCAAATGCTTACCATAATTAATAACCTTCTTAGTGGTACTAAAAAAATGAGGGATAAAATACAACATTTGAGAGGTGACTATATAAGCTCCAAAACTTCATTTGAAGAATGATTCCTAGACATTGATTAAAATCTTAAGGATGGCCCAATGATGTTTGAGCATCATGACCCTGATCCATTAGGTAGAGAAAAATGAATTCCTAAGGATAAGAAAGGCTTTAAAATCTCTTTTTGACCCCAATACTCCCTTTAAGATGCCTAAGTTAAACTTTCCTAAGTTCAATGAAAAGGACACAGATGAGTGGTTATGTTGACCAGATCATTTTTTCAAACTTCACAATGTCCCTAGATATTTGTGGACCACCATATCATCTTTCAACTTTGAATATGGAGCTTTATAGTGATATCAATGGTTACAACATAGTTCTCCACCCTTCTTGGGAAGATTTTGAGTTAAAATTACTCACTCATTTTGGCCCTAGTGACTACAAGGACTTGAGAGGAGCATTAACAAAATTGAGACAAATCTCTATAGTTTGTGACTATCAAACCTAATTTAAGAAACTAGCTAATAGGACCAAGGGAATGAAGGATTTTTTTAGAGTTGTTTCATCAATAGCTTGAACTATGATATCAAGGCTATAGTAAAGATGTTCAAATTGCAAACTATGATGCAAACCATAAGATTGGTATGGTTGGCTGAAGAAAACAAATTGGATCAAAGGAGATCACCTAAATTTCCATAGGACAAACCCTCATTTCCTTCCAATTTCACACACAATATTGGAAATAAATCTGCCCCCTACAAGCCCTAGGGCATAAATGAACCCAAAAGAAGCTATTTTATTTTGATGTAGAGGAGTCAGTATGTAGTGAAAATTTTGATGATGAAGTAGAACCATAAAAGGAACCACCTCAAGATGAGGGTGAAACACATGAGCTACAACCAAAATTTTTGTCCATGCTCTTGCAGGAATTACTACCCCTTAGACAATGAAATTTGTAGAATTTTTCAAAGGCCAGCATCTTATAATTCTCATTGATTTAGGAAGTACACAACTTTATTGATCCTTTAGTCACGAAGCAAGTCAATTATTACATACATGCATGTAAATATTTTGAGTTTATGATGGTAAATTGTGAGGCTTTTCCTTGTAAAGAAAAATTCTACAATGTTAAGTTGAATATAGGGGATTATGAAATCAAAACAAATATATTTGTTCTTCAAATAGGAGGATGTGATGCTAAGATTTCAATGGTTAAGTACTTTGGGAACCCTTGCTTGGAACTTTGCAAAGCTATGGATATAATTTTCATAGAATGGTAAGCCTTACACTCTTCATTGTTCATAAGTAGGATCTCCTCAAATTTTTAGTTCAAATCGTATGAAGAAGATGTTAAAAAATCTTCTAATGGGGTTAATCACTCACATATTTACAATACAACAACCCACTTCCACATAGTATAAACTCCTAGAAGATTTACAACTCATTTCGATGAAGCATGATGTAGTTTTTGTAGAATCAACTGAATTACCACTCTGTTGCTCCCATGATCATGCAATTACATTGGTAATCGACAGTGTGCCACCTAATATCATACATTATTGGTACCCCCATGCTCCTAAGTCAAAAATAGAGAAATTAGTACAAGAATTTTTAAAATCTAGATTCATTCGATGTAGTATTAATCTTTATTTTTCTCCAGTCTGATTGGTTAGAAAGAAATATGGGTCTTGATGATCATGTATAGATTATCATCAGCTCAATATTCTCACCATTAAGGATAAATTTCCTATACCTATGGTAGATTAATTATTGGATGAATTGCATGGTGCTATGTTTTTCTCAAAGCTAGATCTTCACTCGGGTTACCATAAGATATGACTCAAGGGGGAAATTTCCAATATAGCATTCCACACTTATGCGGGTCATTAGGAATTCTTGGTCATACTACTTGGTTTAACAAATAAACCCTCCACATTTCAAAGCCTCATGAACAACAAGATTTATCTATTCCTTCAAAAATTTATTTTAGTTTTCTTTGATGATATTTTGGTTTATAGTCACTCTTGGGAGGAGCACCTCATCCATGTGGATTAGACCTTGTAGCTTTTGGCTCAGTACCAACTTCATACTAAGAGGTCTAAGATTTTTTGGCTTGACTAAAGTATAGTATTTGGCACACATTATCACCAAATATGGAGTTAAAGTCAACCCTAAGAAGATTCAATCCAATCAATATTGTATGAAGCCTCACATTCCTAATGGAATTCACGGATTTTTGGGACTTAGAGGGTATTACTACCAATTTATTCACAAATATGGTAAAAAATATTTTTTTTTACTTGGACAAGCCCAACTAAGCAGACTTTCCTTGACCTAAAGCATGATATGAAAACCCCTTTAGTTTTAGCAATACCTAATTTCTCCATTCCTTTTTCCATTGAAAGTGATGCTTCGGGCAATGACATTGGAGTTGTATTGATGCAGGAGTGAAAACCCTTGGCCTTCACTAGTAAAGCATGTTTAGGTCAGAATATGGGCAAATCCACTTATGAAAGGATATGCTCATAGTTCTACATGTGGTTACTCACTATTGACCTTATATTATTGGGCATCATTTTCCCATCAAAACAGACCATCAAAGTCTCAAGTACTTCCTACAGCAATGGGTTGCCATCCCAAAAAAACAAAAGTGGATCTCTAAACTCATGGGTATGATTATGATATTACCAATGAGATTATTTTGGTGGTAGTTTATCATCTCATAAAGTATGCTCATTTTTGTTCCCTTTCCCATCCATACACTACCATAGTAGTAGCCCAAATTTTCCTAGACTTTATATTTTGCCTTCATGGTAGGCTCGCATCCATTGTGTTTGATCAAGACCCTACCTTCACTACTCATTTTTGACAAGAATTGTTTAATTTGTAGGGAAATTAGCTCAAAATTATTTGATCCTATCATTCAAAAATGGATTGTCAAACAAATATTGTAAAAAACTGCTTGGATACCTACCTTCGTTACTTTGTCTATGATCATACTACATAGTGGGCAAAGTGGCTTCCATTGGTCAAATGGTGGTATAACACTTCTTATCACACCACAACCATGGTTACCCCTTTTGAAGTAGATTATGGTTGGCATCCATCAACACTTTCTTCCTACATTCCAAAAAGTTCCAAGGTCCATGTTATTGACACTACACTCGACTAACATGTCGCAATCCTCTATCAAATAAAGAAGAATTTGGAATTGGTCCAAACTTGAATGTGCCAAAAATATTTTCAACACCATTCTAAGAACATATTTGAAGTAGGAGATATGGTTTTCCTCTACTTGTAGCCATATAAACAATCCCCACTTTAGCTTTACATGTGCCAAAAGCTTACTGCCAAATATTATGGCCCCTACCAGGTCTTACAATGTATTGGTGCAATGGCCTACAAATTGACCCTTATGTCTACATCAAAGCTCCATCCTATATTTCATGTATCATCTCTTAAGAATATTATGGGCAATCAGGACAGGTTCAATCTACTTTACATGAATTGGATGAAGATGGTTCCATCTTGCTCGATCTAGAACAACTATTGAACTATAGATCATGCACTCTTCAAAACCATGTTATCATTGATGTTCTTGTTCAATGGAGTGGAATACAACCAAAATATGCTACTTAGTAGTCTCTCCAAAAATTCCAACACCCATTTCATCATCTACAACTTTGAGAAGAAATCATTTTGAATGGGAAGTACATGTTAGGACCCCATTCTAACACTATTTCTTTAATTCTCATATGATTATGTAATGAACCCCTTCTAGCATGGGGATCCCTTTATAATTTTATTTTGTAATACTTTGTAGTGGTATATGGTAAGTGAGGAACCTAGATATGTGGGGCCATTTCATGTAATTTTTATCAAGAATGTAACTGATGTTTAGTAGAAAATTCTAGCTCGAGTGACACCTTGCATTTAAGCAAACTCTTGAGCATTAGGTTAGGGTTGCATGATGTGTATATTTAAAATTCATGGGTCTGTGAACAGATGTATCATTTTGTAAATTAGTGAAAGTATTGAATGAGGTTGCCCCCTAGAAGAGGCCTATGATTTTGTGTTTTTTTGTGAGATTATTTTAATTTTGCATTTACATTTTGTATTGCAATATATTGTTATTTCATGAAATTCTATTTTAATTGTAATATTTATGTGAATGAGTTTATTTTTATTAGAATGTTCCTAATAGCCATCTTATAGGAAGCTTTAACTGTGTCATAACCTCCCTCCAAAAATGTCTAGTAAAGGAGCAAGATACCAATAAATGATCAATGGTTTCATTGTATGACTTACATAAATGGCACCTTCCTTTATAATATTTCTAATTACATGATAATTGTCGTTCATCCTATTTCCATTCCTCTCAAGGCCCCTATAGAAACAAGTTATATAAAATCCCATCCTTTTAGCAATTTACTACGATCTTCCATCACTTTCATAGCTAACCCTTTTATCTCTTGAATTAGCAGAACCTTTATATTATGAATTTCTACTAGCCTACATAGAGAAATATTTTTTCCAAATCTTTCTATTCACTGAATATTAAAGGAGAATACTTTCATTGATTAATTGCATCCAATATCATTCCTACTCTACGGATCCCCTTTAAGGATGATTGATTTCCTTGTTGAACTTCATAGAGATTTTTATTCTTAGCCAATAAAGTAAAAACTCTTCTACCCCTCCTACCAGCAAGACTTCTATCCACCACATCTTTATTGAGGCCTCCCCTAACTCCTTTCGTTAGTATTATTCTTCTTTTTAGGGATCATAGGGGATACCTATGGGTTTTTTGGGACATAAAACCTTCTTGATCACAAGAAAAATGAAATGGAGAAGCAAATTCAAAGTGATATACTTGTGAAGCATTACTAAAAATTTACCAAAGTTTAAATCGAGGTGTACATCTACTTCATTCAAGGAAGAGGAATTCAAGGGTCCTCCTTGCCCCTCAACTCCACTCTTACCTTCTTTTGGGGGAGACTTTGTTTTACAGACTAGTGAGTTTTTCCATTAGTTAGTTGAGGGACTCAAAAGAGAATTAAATGTAATCTCACATGAGAAATGAGATTTGGCAATATTTTTACTTTGAAAGGTTGTATCTCAGTCCAAAAGCATGGCGTCAAAATTTTTCTTTGATAATTCTAGCCTTACTTCAATCTAAGATGATTATGAATCCATCACTTGATTTGGCATAAAAATTTATCTCCACCTTCTCTATATCTTTTATTTTTTTCCTTGATATCTTTAGCTTGTGTTCCTTATGCATTGATTCAATAATATAACTAACCTAAAATTTATGTATCTGAAGGGAAAATTGCATGTCGTTCTTGCCCTTAAAGTCTCCTTTGTCTTCCTTACAATACCAAACCTTTTTTGAAAAATTAAGAGAATAGTCCCTTGCAATATGACCATAACTATAACATTATTGACACCTAAAAGGTACACCAATATAGTCTAGGTTTTGTACATGCATCCCTTTGTTGTACTTCAACACAATTTCACCCATAAGTCTACCTCTCTAGTCCACATAAAAAAGAATCCTGGTCACTATCCTCAAACATAAGGACTAATACCTCTCATCCACATTCAAGAAAGAACCAATGTTGTTTCCTATGGCTTGGTAAACATATCTAGACCAAAATTCTAATGGCAACCTTTGTAACTTTATCCATACATGGTGAGTAGGTATTCAAGTGGTCCTAGGGTCAAAACAAGGGTCCTACAATTTGAGAATTAACAAAGTTGACCCCAAAAGCTATTTCTTTGATAAAATATTTGCCATAATTTCCTTATTCTTGAACTAAAATAACATCCACCTTCTTACTAGAAGTAAAATACTAGGCACATACCCTAGTACATCCATCCATTTGTTAGTCATCCAGTTTTCCAAGGAGTTTTCAAAAATTGCATGCCCATAGAAACTCCCAATAAGCGTATCTCTAAGCATTCAATGACTTCCTCCATTTTCACATCTTCTCATAGGACTAATTTTTCTCTTTTACTCTTCCTTTGAATGCACTTGATTGCCCTTTTATGTGCTTCCAATGGTTTTTTCTTTAGGTTTTCTCTTTCCAAATTCATGTGTTGTTCCTTATAGCCTTGATTAGAGTGTTGTGGCTTAGTTTGATTTTTTTCTAAAGAGGACATATTCCAATCATAACTTTTGTCCAAGAGTTGCATGTCATCTTGTAAAATCATCGTTGGCTTAGGCCCATTCCTGAAATCTTTTAAAGGAGACTTCTTTCATACTTTCTTCCACAATCAATGGTGGATATCTCCTCTTAAGTATTTTTCAAGTAGTCTATTGCTTATTCTGCATGACCTTGTTCCAAAAACCCTTAAACCTTTCTCCCCTTTCAAAATCTTGCATTCTTCTTATAAAATTAAGATCAAGGAACTCTCCATTAGCATTTTTATTGGTAAAACTATCCTCGATAGAGAATATTCCATTGTATTTTCCAACCTCTACTTCACTCATCATGGCGGTAGTCTTGTGAAAAAAGCTCTAAAAATTTGTGGTCTTAGCCCATGTATTTACAACCTTAGGTTCAAGATATATGTCGTAGGATGATGACTCCATCCTCAGTGACCACAACCCTATTATACTCTCTCAAATTTCCACTCCTCATCCATTACTCTCTTTTGCACTAAACTCACCAATAAAACCCCTAAAATTACCTCCTTTAAACCCTCCATTGAGTTGCTACATCTTGTTGGTGATACAACTTGGAATCAAGGGTTGTGTGATAAATCTAACAGGTGTGATGGTAGTTGTAGTAGTGACCCATCCTTCTTCTTGTCTTATTTTTATTCCCTTGACCCCTGTTTCATTGTCAAAGTTGAAATCTTAGACACCTCTAACATCCACCTACACCTTAATGCAACATCCTATACTATTTTTCAAGCAAAAGTGCAACAATTTTAATATATTTAAAAATGTTTGATTCTCTTGCAAATTTTTCAAGGCCCTCTTTTAGTACAAACTATTCTTCTACCATCCATTCATGAGAAAGCCATGGGTTGTGCTTTAGGGCCTGCAAAATCCCATTGTTGTTCTCCATTTGTATTTGCGTAAAATTCTAACTTGCATAGATTGTTGCCTACACAAATGATGAGTACTGTGAAGTTTTAACAAATTGAAAACATATTACTTTTTAATGGCTACCCAAACCTTTGTATTAAAAAAAGGACCCAGACACAACTCCACATCTAGAAAAGTAAACACTAGAGAAAAGTACATATCAAGACATTCATAGATTTCTACAAAACAAAAATTTCATAGTATCTCTACAACACCTGAATATTTTGAAGCTAATCCAGTAGATGGCCAAATTTAAACTCTTGATCTCCATGTGCAATACAACCCAGCAAACCCTTCTAATGCCTTGTATTCTTCTTCCACTACAAACCCTAACTTGCACAGTTTATCACCTACTTGAATGTCTAGATCTATAAAGTTATTGTATCCTCTAGATCTAAAAGCTACATATTTCACTTTTGTCCTTGGTGTTGTACCCCTCTCCTTACTTGATTTAAAAATCCTATCACCTACTTGAGAAGAAATTTGTCACTTTCTTCCTTGCACTTGGGTTTGATATCCCTTTGCCTTCTTAAAAAATTTATCGTATGCTTCAAATAATTTTTGTTTTTCTTCCATGTACTAGGGTTTGAAATCCACCACCTACTTAAGAGAATTGCTATATTTTTTTCTCACTAGAGTTTGATCTCTATCACTTTCTTTAAAAGATCCATCGCCTGCTTCAAAGAATTCCTATGTTTTTTTTTTCCTTTCTCCTCTTGATATGGATTAAAGTCTAGATCATTACTTTATTAATTTACAAAAAGTATATAGGCATTTGAAATGCCAAAATTATAGGATATCCAATCTTAAAGATTGATACAAATAATAACTAACAACAAGTTGTTAACATAAGCTAACTTTATAATTGCCAACAAAGGTTAATGTCGATAATTGTTTATTATTACACTTAACTTTGGAAATTTAAATTCTATTCTTGTCTATCTGCATCATTTCTCCCCACCATTGAAGCATTGGACTCAAATGCTTTTACAAGAAAATTGGAAAGAAGATATACAAGTGCCCAAAAATACAATCCTCAAACTTGATTAAGAAGAGAAGGGAGAGACATCGCTCTAGAGAGCATACAATAGCCCTAATGGGATCACCACAACTCCTGTGAAGGGAGTGCCAAAAGTAGAAAAATGCTCAAAATTGTCTTGTAGGAAGCCCTCATAGGATCACCACAAATCCTATGAAAGGAGTGCAAAAAACGAACAATTCTCAAAAGGGTCTTGTAGGAATGTTCTTCAATCTTCTCCAAAAAAATATTGTGGGCTTCTCAAAATTGTAGCAATTTCACTATAAGGAAGATCCAATACATGGCATAGAATGGAATGTCAGGCACAATGAGCTTGCACTCCTTATTACAAATCTACAAAGGTTTTAAAAAACCTAAATTGAAATATGAAAAAACAACTCAATCCTCAAAATCAACAATAACAAGTGGATCACAATGCTATAAAAACACCTTTTGAAAAAAAATAATTATTATAAAATAATTAATTATAAAGTGCGTAAAGCTGAATTAATTAATTAAATTAATCAATTTTAAAAAGAAGGTTGGTCCAAAGTTAATTTGGCACCCACGACCAGCTCCTCCAATGCCAAAAACAGAACACCAATTAGCACAATTAGAATAACACAATTCAACAGTAAGGTGCGATGTAAATGGTTAGTGTATCGTAGATTGATCGTAAGGTTCAGTTGACCACGTAAGTCAAACGCTAGCCAGGTGAGCTGGCTATTTCCTTAGCCACCGAACAAAACCTTTATACTACATGTGGGATAATGCTGAGGGAGAAGAAAGCAAAACTTGACTTTCAATCCTTCATTAATGACCATCTCTACAAACAGAGACAATTCTGCATCGTGACAATTTGATTTCCCGATCCAATCGGAACGTGTTCTCCCGCTACGTCGAACAGGGATGGGACCATATTGGTGGCTGATTGGTGGAGCCTGGGAAACCCGTCTTCTAGAATCTTGTCTGTGTAATAATCCAGGACCCAGGTTGCCAAACCTGGCAACAACCCCTCCTCCCATGCGTTCTCAGCTTCACCTTCTTTAGATCCATGGTATGAGTCCTGGATCCATGTTAACGGTAAACAAGAGGGCCAGTCATGGTTAATATCGATTCGCTGGGTGAAAACCCATTTTCTTATAGGAAATTCGATTCGCTAGGTGAAGAACAAGGGACATGGATCATAGTCCTCGAGCAAGGGAAGGCAGGGGAAAGCGGCAGTGGCCTCGTGACGAAGTTCGACGTCAAGAATTTGTGGGCCTACATCGCAAAATGAAGGTCGCAAAAGCCACACAAGATGGATGTCCATCCATAGTTTGAATTTATTCTTTCCCCAAAGTTTCTTAGAAGACTGGTCGTCCCATGATTGCACAGGAAATTACACGGTTGACTGAAATCAGTAGCTACCAAATGGGCATAAAAGCTGACAAAGATTAAAACATGTTGGGAAAACAACTTTGAGAAGGAAATCAGCAAATGGGCATAAAAGCTGACAAAGATTAAAACCTCTTGGGAAAACTACTTGAGAAGGAAATCAGTGGAAATTGATAGGAAGTGCAGTGATGATTTACGAAATGGAGTGGGGAATTTCCACGCGGAAATTTCTCCAACTCCAAGAGGCTCTGATATCAATTGAAAATCTATATCAATTGATATCGTTATTTTATTAATTTTAAAAATATATATAAACATTAATTTTAAAAATATATATAAACATTAGAAATGCCAAAATTAGAGGATATCCAATCTTAGATATTGGTACGAATATTAACTAATAGCAAGTTGTTAATAAAGGCTAACGACATTATAATTGCTGGTAATGCTTACAATTGTTTATTATTACAAAAATAAAATTAATTTTATAAATTGAAATTTTATGTGTATTTATTTATATCACTTTTCCTCGTACTAGGCTTTGATCTTCGTAGTTTGCTCTAGAATACCCATCGTTTGCTCAAAAAAAAAACCTGTTGCCTGCTTCAAAAAATCTTTGTCTTTCAAAAAAATCTTTGTCCATTGCCAGTGATCACTTATATTATTTCATTACTATATAATGGTATTACGATAAAGTTTAAATATTATTGTTTGATAATATTTGAAACTTTTTATGGTTAAGAAATTTAATTAGTTAAGCTAATTTATTTATTTATTTTTTTCATAGGAAAGTTGACCACACTATTTTTAGTAACTGACAAAAAAAAACTACTTTTCATTGTTGAGAAATTTAATTAGTTAAGCTAATTTATTTATTTATTTTTTGCATATGAGAGTTGACCACACTATTTTTAGTAACTAAAAAAACTTGACAAGTGGGTTCAACCCACATGGGGATGCTTCTACAAAACCTATTCCACTTTGTTATTGTTGACCCGTTTGTATCGTCATTGTCAGTTTGGCATGCAATCATAGGATTCAGTTCAGACTACTACCTTTGCAAACAGATGCTCCCAAGATTTGAATCTGGGTGTCTTCTTGGTAAATGTATGCTAGACAAACACTTACCAATCCGCCTACCCCTTGGAGGTTTTCATTTGATCAAAATTTTAAGATAAAACAAGGGTTTTGAAAGAATCTTGGTCCCTTTTATATGGATATTAAAACTTAGGTTTCATCAAAACCCAAAAACATACCACTATTTTTTTTCTCCAAAACAATTAATATTTTATTCATTTATATAATATTATAATAAAAGATTTAAATTTAAATTTTATTTATATATATTTTTTTTAAACTTTTTTTATTAATTTAAATAGAGGCTTTTGAAAGGGTCCCCACAACCTTATACATACAACAATCTCCAATTAAATTTATATAATTTTTTTTTTTTTTTTATATTAATTTAAAGAGAGGGTTTTGAAAGGGTCCCCACAACCTTATACATACAACAATCTCCAAAATATTATACCTATTAGGAATAGAGAGTTTTATTCCTAATAACCATAATGATTCTGGAGAGAACTTAGAAAAGCACAATGCTTTGAAGGTAAATCAAACCCTAAAAAACTCCGGTCAAACTCTAATAATTTATTTTTTATTATTCTACAATACTTCAAACAATTTTAAAATAAATATTAAAAATTAAAATTATTTATATTTTTAGATTTACCTATATCAATATTGTTAAAATAAAATGATTTTTTAAGGGATGGAAATAACATATATAATTTATTGATAAACATATCTCTTTGAAAATCTTCGTTAGTTTTATAAAAAATACTTAAAACTTGTCTATTTTATTTAAGATAATTAATTATTTTTAAATTTATCTTTATAAATAATTTTATGAGTTATATTATAATTTTATGTATTTAATTTTTATTTAAACATTAAAAAAAACAATTAAAAATTTAAATTTTAAGAAATGAGAAAATTGAACCTTGGGCCAAGGTGCTTACATGTTGGCCCAACATAATACTATTATTAAAGTAAATTATTTAGAATTTAAAGGAGAATCAAACCTAGATCAAGAGTAGCAAATTATTTAGAATTAAAATGGAGAATCAAACCTATCAAGAATTATATAATTTAGTGATTTATTAAATATTAAGATTCATTAATTATATAATTTAGTGATTTATTAAAGATTAAGATTCAGGTAAAACCTTGTATGTGAAAATATTTATTCCTTTGCTTTGAAATGTGTCATATGATATTTTTACATGTTCCATTGCTATCATTTTGACTATTATAAAAAATTAAATATATATATTTTTTATTTATGGAAAACATCCCAAAAGGGATTCCACTTTCGGGTAAGATCCAAGGAGGCAAGGATATCCATTTCACCAAAAATGTTCACGACTCGGACTTGGCCTACCACCTTTGACATACTCAAGGAGCAAACAAACACACAAAACCAATTTAAAAATAAGTACATAACAACAAAAATAATAAAATAAAAAACATGCTCCTTGAGTGTAAAAAAAAACACAACCAAACACACACACAATAATATAAAAGAAACCACAACATGAACCACATATAAAAACACAAGAACCACATAACAAAACACAAACAAGACAAAAACAACAGAACACTACAAAGACATAACAAAATTAAATAATTTTGACTATGCATATATTTAATACAAATTAAAATTAATATTTTTAAAAGAAATAATTTTTTGGATTCCACTTACTTTATGTTTACTTTTAATTAATTATATTTTTATATTACTACACCTCTTTGTGTTATTATTGGTTGTCTCATTGTAAATTAAAGTAGTTCCTATAAAGTCCTTTGACCTTAGTTCTTATGGATCTTTATATTATAGAATAAGATAGGAGAAAACCCATGACAAGAGATGATATTATAAAAGATCTTATTATCCAATAAATGTCTATTCAATCAAACTTGATTGTCAAAGTATGGTATACAAGTTTATTTCCATTAGATTTGAACCAACCAAACTTTTATTATTGGTATACATTTGAACCTCCTATTAAGATTTTCAAATTCTTATTTTTAGACCCACTCAACTTATGGGATTATTCATCAAAAAATCAAAAATTACACTTATGTTGCACTTGTGTCCATGTACATCCTATTTAAACACATACAACCTAAGTAGCCTAATGGTGGACACTTTGGAACTTCAAATAAATGTACAAGATTAAATCTTGAGGAAGGCAGGGTTGTATACCATGCTTCACTAGACATATGGTTGGGGATAACTATATATGGGGTAGGGATGTACACATTATTTGGTAGATGGATTATGGTTGACAAGAACTATATATTGGGTAAGCAATGTTCATTTCACTCGACTTATGGCCTCATGGAAGTTAAAAACTATTTTATCTTTTTCTAATGGATTTGAGCCCATCAATGGTGAATGAGAAGTTTTACATTGTAAATGGGTTTGAGCCTAACAATAGGGAATGAGAAATTTAATATTTTAATTCTGCTGTGTCCATTAATAATAATAAAAAATATTTATTGATGTTGCAATTATTTTCATATGCATCCTAGTTATTTACCATTGTTCTATGTTGTCTTTTACAAATTCAAAGTAAATAATATAATTATTTATAATAAAAATTTCATAAATATAATTGTTAAAAATAAAAAGTATATAGTCTAATAGATTTAAGGCAAGCAATGGAAAACAAGAAACTTTGTATTGTAAACCAAGGTTCCAATCCCATGGTGAACCTTAACATTTTCAATTCACTGAGTTATGGATGCTCAATTGAGATGGATCATTTTTCATGAAAAATGCTCATGTTCAATTTCAACTTGTTTCTGAGTGGTGGATGTTTCACCTTAAGTAAGTTTCCTAACCTCACTTTAAACTAAATCTATTGTGTCAATTACAAACAATAATAATTAATAATAATAACCTCACTTTAAACAAAAATGGTTGTACTATAGCTAGATATCTACATCTTTTTTCATAAAAAGTCTAAATTCTTGAATTCCATTTTTTGGATGTTCAATTTTCTTCGTAAATACAAATATTACAAAATTCAGCATCCTTCTTCTTGACATTTTCCTATAGTATCCTTCACAATACCAAAAGTCTACCTCCACTATATATGCACTACATCTTAGTAGATCAATATTCCAAAACTTCACATTATCACAGCCTTTTTTACTAGATCTAGACTATTAGTTTCCTTCCTAAAGCATAAATGCAACCATAATAACTATAATAAATAGTTTAGCAATCTTAAAAATTTAAAGTTCCAATTCATAGTTTATCCCATAATCCAACCGACAATTAACAACTCAATTATTTCATTTAGTCATGAAGTCTCAATACCATCTTCTTTTGCTTTAGCATACAAACCTTTTGCTCACTTATTGAAAGGATAATCCACTTTACCAAATCTAGACTATTTGTTTCCTCCAATGAATTAATCTATAAATGGTTTCCCTAAATCATTTAGTAGTCATATGGACCATTATTTTCATATTATTCATGTTAGATTCAACTATACTTACTACTTCCTCTAACCATAGGAAAGATATTTTAACTTCATGATCCTCCATTAAAACCCCTCTATTGGATAGTCTATCTACACATTTATTTCATTTTCCTAATGCATGTATAGACCCAGTTTCTTCAAAATCTATAGCAAAATTTTGTATTTCCATAATGATATTTTGTATGTTCCTTGGAGATTTTGCTTTTCTCAAAATTGTAGTTATTACTATTAATAATTTTCCTTCTATACATACTTTGTTATATTTCATTTACCTACATATTTTTAATCCTTCTAAAGCCACCCAAGCTCCAGCTTCATTATTTATCTTAAATCCACTACTCAAAGTGTAACATGAAAACAGATCACCCATATTATTTTTTATTATTCCTTATCCTTCTGTTAGTATTGGATTTCCTTTAGATGCTCTATCAAAATTCAATTTGATAAATTTTGCTTTTTATTTTTTCCACTTTATATTCTTTGCTTTATTTTTATTTCTCCTATACCCAATATCATAATTCCATTTGATGACTTGACTCCATCTATCAAGGCTCTCTACTTCAATATTGGGGATTGTGTGATTTGCTAGGGCTATTTTAAACTCCTATATGTCTAAACAAATATTTCTTTTCATTACTACTAAATTGTTTTCCTTTCCTTTAAATATTCTTTTTTTCATTTCTAGCTATACTATACAAAGAATTTTACCTTTCAATGTGTCGTATATTATCTATGTCACATCACTTTTAAAAATGCTCTACCATTACTTTAAATATTCTTCAATTGTACCATTCATCCTCATGCAATTATAAAAAATAATAAGAATTCATTATGAAAGTTCCCAAACTATTGAGTTGTGTCCCAAAAGCTATACTCTCCTCCTTTTTACATAGAACACATTGTAAAGGGTCATGACAATTATTTTTGTTAGGTTATTATAGGATATAAATTTTCCAAACTAGCCCTACAAATATTTTAACTTTTGGAATTCTTAGGCTATCCCAAATATCTCTCCATATTCTTGCGATATACCTATTTTTTAGGTGCTTTACATTATATATGTTTCTTGTTATGTATTCTCTTGAGTTACTCAACTCTCAAATTATCCTTGGCTCTCCTCAAAATAATCACTATTGTTATCTTTCTATTCAATTGCCTCATAGCAACAATATTTGGTATGCTTATAAAAAATCGTCTTTCAATTTGTATCTTCCTTCTTGATTCTTATACATAATATTTGAAACTCTATCATTGTATTTGTCTTAAGAAATTTCATCCATGGTTTCAAAATTGGACCTTAATTGAGTGGCTTTTTTATCACACCAAGTATCAAGGCAAATATAATTTGAATTTTTTGTTATAGAAATTTTATCAAATGACATAAATATTTAATGGCTAAAGATATGGAATCCTAAACTAGGGTTCCAATCCCATGGTGAACCTTAACATTTTCAATTCATTGAGTTGTGTTTGAACAATTAAGATGGGTTGTTTTCCATGAAGAATGATCATGTTCAAGTTTCAATTTGTTTTTATGAGTGTTAGGTGTTTGACCTCAACTGAGTTTTTCAAACCTTAATTTAAACAAAATCTATTGTGTCCATTACAAATAATAATAATAATAATTATGTATATTTATTAATGATTAAATATTTCAATTTTGTAATTAAAAAATATCAATAATTTTTAAATTTTATGTCTTGAAATTTTTATTAAATGGCATGATATTTAATGGTTAAATATATGGACTCCTAATGTGAAAATCCATGTTCAAATGCTACCCTATAATATATCGATAATAATTAATTTTAATTGGTTATATGGGATTGAAATGAGCACCACCCATGTTACATCATGACCACATAGTGGTATTTCAACACTTAGCTATTATGCTAATATGGGGGGTTTATTTTAATTCCATATCATCATTAAAAAAATCATAAATTATATCTACATATATTGAAAATTTTTATATTTAACCATTGACATGGTTCAAACATAGTCTATATATGGTTTTCTAGGATGGTATTTGTGGCATGGATTAAAAGCTTTCATCTCGATTTTAGTAGAAAGTGAGATATTGCCTCTACTAGAAGTAGAAGTTGTCCTTTTAATGAGGTGGTAGGTTATCAAACTAAATATTTAGGTATTAAAAAATATTTCTTTTACATCACTTCTTACTTAGATCTATTGGTTTCTCCTTACTTTGTAAAAATTCTTCACTTGAGTGGATGGAATTTCTCAATTCTATTCATACCAATTTTAGAATATTTTGAATGGGATTCTATTTCTAGAACTAGTGAGGTATTTAATATAATGACTAGGATCCTTATTCTATTAGATAAATCTTTTCTATTTTTATTTTTTCTATCATGACAAGGTGGATCTTCCCTAGGATAATAATGGATCAACTATTGGATATTGTTTGAAAATTCCTTTTACCTATTGCTTTGGCAAATATATTACTCACAAATTGTTTCTAATTTATTCCAAAGACCAAACATTTCTTCTTTGTGAAGAGGTTCTATAATAGTATATAAACTTGATAGATCAAGTATATGGAGAGAACCACCTCTAAGACTCCAAATATGTGAAAGAAGAAGACCATCAGGGAAGTCAATCTTGAATAGATGGATGTATGATCTATTGCTCATTGTGGCTTTTGATATATTGTAAAGTTCGATGCAAGTGAACCAGAAGGAGAAGGCGTCCTGTCTCGGGTCATTCATTCCATTCCTTCTTCACGGTGATTCTATAGTTCCCTTTCCTCTATTAAGTGGAGACACTAGAATGCAGATTGTAGGGTATGTATTTAGGGGTATCCACCCATTATCAAATCATTTATATTTATCCCTTTCCTATTTATTCTAATTCCTTTAAGGTAAATCATGAATTTGTAAATATTTGCCCTCTATATTCTAGAATTTTTTTATCAAATTTAAAAAAAAATAAAGAAAGCAACCATGAAAAGAAAAGATCTTAAAAGTTTTGGATAAACACTCACCTTTTTTAGATTAATTCAAAAATAAGGATTTATGGACATAATTGGTATATGAATAATTCATGCTAGTGAGGCATATAACCAATCAGATAAGAATTTATTTATTTGTTTAGAGTTTGACCTTTATAGTTCAAACCAAAAATTGGGTATATCAGGAGGTTGATGACCCCTCTATTCATAAGGGTAATGGAAGGATTGGATAGATCTCTATTTATGATCTAGGGTATGATAGAAATAAACTAACCTCTCGGGGCATACCTCAATTTATTCTATCTAAGATAGATAATATATCCCCTAGGTGGTAAGAGTGTTAAAATCAAGGCTATTTTACTTTGTTGTTGTTGTATACAATCAAAGGACACCAACCCTCAATAGTAGCAACATAAATCTAGTGCATGTAGTCTAATTGTTCAGGTGGGGTACAAAAAATTTGGAATGGGAATGAACATCTCTTTCTATAGCTGATAGAGATTATAGTTCATAATAGAGTTTCTCAACGTAAGTTAGTCTTATTATGTATGTAATATGATTTATGTGGATCAAACTATTACTTACATATTTTCTCGATAGAAGGACCATGACCAGTAGATTATGTTAGAGCATATTACATCATTTGGGTTATGTAAATGTACCACCTTTGGTACATAATTGGAGTAGAAATTTTCTTTAGAGTAAAGTTAGTAGGTTACTTCAAGTATTGTAATACATGCACAAGTGTCAATGTGCAAGTTGTAATTATGCATGTAGTCCACATGTACATGAGTCCTAGATAGAGTAAGGGCCAAGGAACCTATCTTCCTATATAAAGGTCTTATAGTGAGTAAATGAGTTAGAGAGTGAGTGTGTGAGAATAGAGACTTGGATTTAGATAGAGAATATGTATTGTAGTTTAGTAGGATGGTACAATGTAGAATTTTTATATCAATTCATAGAGTGTTCATGTCATTAATTATATAGCATTTTACTATTTCCATCACTTTCATTAATGGTATATTATTCAGTTATTTATAGATGTTAATTTCATTATTTTCCTACATATTTCTATGACATTAGTTTATAGTTATCTCAAATTAGTTATTTTGCATCTTGTGGTTGTACTTCCTTTATGATGCAGGAGCATCTAGTGGCAGCAGAGCAATCTTGCATCAGCAAAAAAAATTCTAAGTGTTCACCTTGATGTTGCGATATCACGACAGAGAAAAGTGTCGTGATATCGCGACATGTCGCATTTTTGTGACTCAAGGAGGAGAGAGAAGGCGTGGAGCAGAAATATCACGATTCATGAAGGCGTGGACCCAAAACAGAGAGAGAGGAAGCAGAGCAAAGTTGTCATGATTTCGCGACCCTAGAGGCAAGGAGAAGGTAGAAGGGAAAGATGTCGTGATATCGTGACATGTCACATTTTTGTGACCAAAGGAGAAAAAAGAAAGCAAGGAAGGAAAATGTTGTGATATTGCGACATGTATTTTTGTGACCTGAAACAGAGAGAGAGAAAGCAGAGCAAATCTGGCACGATATCGTGACACGTCACATTTTCGTGACTCAAATAGGGCAGGAAGGTAAAGAAGGCGAAAGTGTCACGATATCGTGACATGTCGCATTTTTGTGACTCGAGAAAGGCAGGAAGGTAAAGAAGCCGAAAGTGTCACGATATCGCGACATGTTGTATTTTTGTGACTCGAAGAGGGCAGGAAGGTAGAAAAGCTGAAAGTGTCACGATATCGTGACATGTCGCATTTCTGCGACTCAAAGAGGGTAGGAAGGTAGAGAAGCCGAAAGTGTCACGATATCATGACATGTCACATTTTTGTGACTCGAAGAGGGCAGGAAGGCAGGGAAGCCAAAAGTGTCATGATATTGAAACATGTCCTATTTTCATAACTTGAAGAGGGCAGGAAGGCAGGGAATCCGAAAGTGTCGCGATATCACATGTCACATTTTCATGACCAAAAAAGAAAATAAAGTGCAGGCAGTTACAGGAGCCATTACAGAGGAACTATCGAACGATGGGTATACTGAACGTCATCATTGGTTGACAGGCGAACAGATTCTACAGTGGTAGCATTGAACAACACATGGCACCAAGGTGCATTGGAAGGGGACGAAGATCGAAAAGAAAGACGTTTTGAAAGCCAAGACAACGAAGAGGCATGAGAAATGAAATGAAGGGTCAAAAAAGGAAGGCAGAGAGTCATGCCAGAGATGTTTAAAAGGGGAAGCGAAGGCATGCACAAGGGGTCAAAAAACTGCTGAGACAGTGTTGCAGGCATGAAGGCAGGAGGGCCATTCTGGACCTGTTTAGGCTTTTTTTCTTCTAGAGTTGAAATGCTATAATGTATTAGAAAATTCTTCCTGGGGAAAATATATATATATATATATATATATATATATATATATATATATATATATATATATATATATAAACTGCCTTTCAGGATAAAGGAGTTTATTTGGCAGACTGTTGCCATTGTTGTAAATTTTTCCAAGTTTAATGAATGAGGATTTTGAGAATTTGGTGTGAGCAATTTTTTTTTGAGTCCCCATCAAGTGGTATCAGAGTGGGAGTTCCTGAGCGTGTAAATAGATCGCTGAACATGAGGTAGTTGCACCAAGATCTATGGAAGAGCAGGAGTTCCTAAGTGTGTAAATAGATCATCAAAAGTGAGGCAGTTTGCACCAGGATCTGTGGAAGAGCTTAGAGTTCCTGAGTATGTAAACAGATCATCGAAAGTGAGGCAATTTGCACCAGGATCTATGGAAGATCTTAGGGTTCTTGAGTGTGTGAGCAGATTGCCAATAGTGACGCAGTTTGCACCAAGATCAATGGATGAACATAGGGTTCCTAAGTGTGTAAACAGATCGCTGGACATGAGGCAATTTACACCAAGATCTGTGAAAAGGTTATGAGAAGAGAGCGAGGAAGAATGCCTCCACGAAGAAACCGTAGTGGTGGGAGAAATATGGTAACTGAAGGAGATGGATGAAAAGAGGTTGCTGACAACAATGAGAGTGGAAGTTGTGGGGTTGGAGGAACTTAAGGGTTTGTACCTTGAAGACCCAGATTTTTTTGAAACTTGGAGAGCTTGTACAGTCCTAGTTACTCTGGATAGGACTGTCAACAGGAGTACTGGTAAATCACCATTCTAGATTGTATGTGGGAGTAGTCCAAGGAATATTTTTGAGTTAAGCCAAGGAGAAAAGAGTCGTGCTAAGGTTGAAGGTTTTGCAAGATTTGAGATGTTGAAAAAGAAGGTGACAGAACAGTACAGAAGTAAAGGTCACTTCTCAATCCACCCAGGTTGTCTGATGCAGGAGCATCCGATGGTAGCAGAGCAATCTTGCATCGATAAAAAAATTTCTAAGTGTTCACCTTGATGTCGTGATATCGCAACAGAGAAAAGCGTCGCGATATTGTGACATGTCACGTTTTTGCGACTCAAGAAGGAGAGAGAAGGCACGAAGCATAAATATCATGATTTCGTGACATGTCGTGAAATCATGACCGAAAGAAGAGATGGAAGGTGCAAAGCAAAAATGTCGTGATTTCACGACATGTCACGAAATCACGACCAAAAGAACAGAGAGAAGGTGTAGAGCAAAAATGTCGTTATTTCACGACATGTCACGAAATCACGACCGAAAGAAGACAAGAAAGGCGCAGAGGAGAAGATGTCGTGAATTCATGACATGTCACGAAATCACGACTGAAGAAGCAGAAAGGAAGCGAGGAAGGAAAATGTCACGTTATCATGACATGTCGCATTTTTGTGACCCAAAACAGAGAGAGAGGAAGCAGAGCAAAGCTGTCACGATTTTGCGACCCTAGAGGCAAGGAGAAGGCAGAAGGGAAAGATGTCATGATATCATGACATGTCACATTTTCGTGACCAAAGGAGCAGAAAGAAAGCAAGGAAGGAAAATGTTGCAATATCATGACATGTCGCATTTTTGTGACCCAAAACAGAGAGAGAGAAAGTAGAGCAAAGCTGTCACAATATCGTGACATGTCACATTTTTGCAACTCGAAGAGGGCAGGAAGGTAAAGAAGCTGAAAGTGTCATGATATCATGACATGTTGCATTTTTGTGACTCGAGAAAGGCAAGAAGGTAAAGAAGCTGAAAGTGTTGCGATATCGCGACATGTCGCATTTTCATGACTCGAAGAGGGCAGGAAGGTAGAGAAGCTGAAAGTGTCACAATATCGTGACATGTCACATTTTTGCGACTCGAAGAGGACAAGAAGGTAGAGAACTCGAAAGTGTCACGATATCATGACACTTTCGACTTTCCACGACTTGAAGAGGGCAAGAAGGCAAGGAAGCTAAAAGTGTTATGATATCGCGAGATGTCACATTTTCATGACTCGAAGAGGGTAGGAAGGCATGGAAGCCGAAAGTGTCACGATATCGTGACATGTTGTATTTTCATGACTCAAAGAGGGCAGGAAGGTAGAACAGCTGAAAGTGTCACAATATCGTGACATGTCGCATTTTCATGACTTGAAGAGGGCAAGAAGGTAGAGAAGCTGAAAGTGTCATGATATCGCGACATGTCGCATTTTCATGACTCGAAGAGGGCAGGAATGCAGGGAAGCCGAAAGTGTCGTGATATCGGAACATGTCACATTTTCGTGACTCGAAGAGGGCAGGAAGGTAGGGAAGCTGAAAGTGTCGTGATATCATGACATGTCACATTTTCATGACCAAACGAAAGAAAAGAAAGCGTAGGCAGTTATAGGAGCCGTTATAGAGGAACTATCGAGCGGTGGGTACACCGAACTTCATCATTGGTTGATAGGTGGACATAGTCTATAGTGGCAGCATTGAACAGCATGTGGCACCAAGGTGCAATGGAAGCAGATGAAGATAAAAAAGAAAAATGTTTTGAAAGCCAAGACAACGAAGAGGCACGGGAAATGAAATGAAGGGTCAGAAAAGGAAGGCTGAGAGATTCATGCCAAAGATGTTTAAAAGGGGAAGCGAAGGCATGCACAAGGGGTTGAAAAACTGCTGAGACAGTGTTGCAGACGTGAAGGCAGGAGGGCCATTCTAGACCTGTTTAGGTTGTTTTTCTTCCAGAGTTGAAATGCTATAATGTATTAGAAGATTCTTCCTAGGGAAATATATATATATATATATATATATAAACTGCCTTTCAGGATAAAGGAGTTTATTTGGCAGACTGCTGCCATTGTTGTAAATTTTTCCAAGTTTAATGAATGAGGATTTTGAGAATTTGGTGTGAGCAATTTTTTTTTAGTCCCCATCAAGTGGTATCAGAGCGGGAGTTCCTGAGCGTGTAAATAGATCGCTGAACGTGAGGCAGTTGCACTAAGATCTAAGGAAGTGTAGGAGTTCCTAAGTGTGTAAACAGATTGTCGAAAATGAGGTAGTTTGCACCAGGATCTGTGTAAGAGCTTAGAGTTCTTGAGTGTGTAAATAGGTCATCAAAAGTGAGGCAATTTGCACCAGGATCTATGGAAGATTTTAGGGTTCCTGAGTGTGTGAGTAGATTTTTGATAGTGAGGCAGTTTGCACCAGGATCAATGTATGAACATAGGGTTCCTGAGTGTGTAAACAGATCGTTGGACATGAGGCAGTTTACACCAGGATCTATGAAAAGGTTGTGAGAAGAGAGCGAGGAAGAATGCCTCCATGAAGAAATCGTGGTGGTGGGAGAAATGTGGTAACTGAAGGAGATGGATGAAAAGAGGTTGCTGACAACAATGAGAGTGGAAGTTGTGGGGTTGGAGGAACTTAAGGGTTTGTACCCTGAAGACCCAAATTTTGCTGAAACTTGGAGAGTTTGTACAGTCCTAGTTACTCTGGATAAGACTGTCAACAGGAGTACTGGTAAATCACCATTCCAGATTGTATGTGGGAGTAGTCCAAGGAATATTTCTGAGTTAAGCCAAGGAGAAAAGAGTCATGCTAAGGTTGAAGGTTTTGCAAGATTTGAGATGTTGAAAAAGAAGGTGACATAACAGTACAGAATTAAAGGTCACTTCTCAATCCACCCCGGTTGTCTGATGCAGGAGCATCCGATGGCAGCAGAGCAATCTTGCATCAACAAAAAAATTTCTAAGTGTTCACCTTGATGTCGTGATATCATGATAGATAAAAGCGTTGTGATATCATGAAATGTCACGTTTTCGTGACTCAGGAAGGAGAGAGAAGGCACGAAGCATAAATATCATGATTTTACGACATGTCACGAAATTGTGACCGAAAGAAGAGATAGAAGGTGCAGAGAAAAAATTTCATGATTTCACAACATATCACGAAATCGTGATCGAAAGAAGAGAGAGAAGGCACAGAGCAAAAATGTCGTTATTTCATGACATGTCACGAAATCATGACCGAAAGAAGACAGGAAAGGCATAGAGGAGAAGATGTCACGAATTCATGACATGTCATGAAATTGTGATCAAAGAAGCAGAAAGGAAGCGAGGAAGGAAAATATCACGTTATCGTGACATGTCACATTTTTGTGACCCGAAACAAAGAGAGAGGAAGCAAAGCAAAGCTATCACAATTTCATGACCCTAGAGGCAAGGAGAAGGCATAAGGGAAAGATGTCACGATATCATGACATGTCGCATTTTCGTGACCAAAGGAGCAGAAAGAAAGAAAGGAAGGAAAATGTCACGATATCGTGACATGTCGCATTTTCGTGACCCAAAATAGAGAGAGAGAAAGTAGAGCAAAGCTGTCACAATATCGCGACATGTCACATTTTTGCAACTCGAAGAGGACAGGAAGGTAAAGAAGTCAAAAGTGTCACGATATCTTGACATGTCGCATTTTTGTGACTCGAGAAAGGCAGGAAGGTAAAGAAGCTAAAAGTGTTGTGATATCGTGACATGTCGCATTTTCGTGACTCGAAGAGGGCAGGAAGGTAGAGAAGCTGAAAGTGTCACGATATCGCGACATGTCACATTTTCATGACTCGAAGAGGACAGGAAGGTAGAGAAGTCAAAAGTGTCACGATATCGCGACACTTTCGACTTTCCACGACTCGAATAGGATAGGAAGGCAAGGAAGCTGAAAGTGTCACGATATCACGAGATGTCACATTTTCATGACTCAAAGAGGACAAGAAGGTAGGGAAGCCAAAAGTGTTGCGATATCACGATATGTCACATTTTCATGACCAAACGAAAGAAAAGAAAGTGCAGGCAGTTACAGGAGTTGTTACAGAGGAACTATCGAGTGGTGGGTATACCGAATGTCATCATTGGTTGATAGACGGATAGAGTCTACAGTGGCAGCATTGAACAGCACGTGGCACCAAGGTGTAGTGGAAGCAGATGAAGATCGAAAAGAAAGATGTTTCGAAAGCCAAGACAACGAAGAGGCATGGGAAATGAAATGAAGGGTCAAAAAAGGAAGGCGGAGAGTCACGCTAGAGATGTTTAAAAGGGGAAGCGAAGGCATGCACAAGGGGTCAAAAAACTGTCGAGACAGTGTTGTAGACATGAAGGCAAGAGGGCCATTCTGGACCTGTTTAGGCTATTTTGTTTCCAGAGTTGAAATGTTGTAATGTATTAGAAGATTCTTCCTGGGGAAAAAATATATATATATAAACTGCATTTCAGGTTAAAGGAGTTTATTTGGCAGACTGTTGCAATTGTTGTAAAGTTTTCCAAGTTTAATGAATGAGGATTTTGAGAATTTGGTGTGAGCGATTTTTTTTTGAATCCCCATCACTTTAATACTAGCCCATCAAAAGCTAATAGTGGTATTAGATCACATGGTAGAATAGATAGGAATTAGGGAGAGCCACAAAGAGATATTAAGAAAAATTTAAAATTATTAGTTCCAAAAAAATTTAGATTACATTTGGCTAGATTCTTTCCTCAAGGTTGTAGAAAAACTCATGAAGACTAGGACTCGACATAGATTCCACTAGATTGATAAATCAACTAGTGAAGATTCATCAACTCTAGATCTAAGAATTTTCTTCCATTACAATCCTAATACTTTATTGTAGAAAAGGAGATTCGAAGTGAGGTGGGAAGCTTATTACAAAAGAGATAGGAAGAATATATTCTTCAGAATTAATCTAGCACTATAAGAAACAATCAAAAGAACAAATATTTGGAGGCCTGAGGAAAATGTCATATTACTATAGATTGCAGACGTGCAAAGCATAGAAGTAAAAAATACCATAGGAGCCTTGTGATAAATTCAAGGGATAAAATAAGACTCCAATGAAGAGTCTTGGTGAAGATAGGATATTGATGATCTCCAGTGTAGATTGAATACTTCACCTTGAAGAAGCTACAGATGCCCTTAGAAGTTCTAGTTACAAAACTCCTAGATTTGAAAGAGTGGAGTTTGGTGATGTTCATTAAAGCCTACATATTGCACAAGGACTAGCAAGGTCCTATTATAGATTCTAGAAATAAAAAATATTAGAGATCCAAGAGGAATATCTCATTAACAACACTTCCATAGTAGAAGGTTGAAGGAAATGTCTCATTTGGAAGACCATAAGAGATGCAAGGTTAAAGACCTTGGTGAGGTCTCAAGGAGAAAGAAGGTGAAGGCTTGGTGAACCAAATTAAAGGAGATATATAGGAGCCCATTAAAGGAGTTCTTAGTAGAATTCATTAGAGAAATTTACCACCAAGAAGAAGTTTCTAATAAAGGAAGACTTTGGGATAATTATCACCATCTGACAACAAGCCCAATATTAGATATTTCGCAAGGAGTTTGTCAAAATTCAAAGGATATTGGTGAAGACATCAAGACTTTTAGATTCTTGAGAAGAGGTCCTAGATCAAATTTGAAATACAACAAGGAGGAGAATCAAAATAACCTACTACAGTTAAAGGGTAGCAAGTTAGAGTTTTTATTGAAGCTACAAAAAGGTGAGTTATAGAGCTATTTTAATAGCCAAGAATAGCTACAATTTCATCCAGTTAAAATACAATAATTTGGTGAATAATCATCAAGAAATCCTTCTTCTATAGAAATCATTAAGGTAAGCAACTTGGGTGCAAATAAGTTCATTAATTAAACTTTAAATTAATTCCATTAAGCACCATATTTAAAGTTTTAAGAAGTTGCAAAGATAAGGTTGGATATTATAGTCTTCAAAAGAGTGCAGAAGGAAGGTTATTTTAAAGGTTAATACCTACACATTAAAATAGGAGTTAGATATAATTCGATAGAAAAATATTTATCATCTTCCTATTATCTAGTTACAGCAAAGAAGAATACATTGAGTTATAGATTTTATAGTCCTCTACAAATATCAATTACTAAGTATATATTGTAAGGAGTAATAAGGTGATATTAATATTACACTAGTCTAGTTGTTCTTTAGATGAACTAAGTATGTTTAGGTTGCAGTGAAAATTAGTGCATACTTTCAAGCATTTTGAGGATTTAGTTATAGGATCAATAAGGTGAAATTGCTACACTCCAGTCACTCTTAAGAGCATCAAACCTAGAGATATTATTAATGCTATTTACCCTTAAGTTTTAAAGTATATTAAGATGTTATAAAAGGAAGTTTCAATGCACAACGTAGGGAAAAAATGAAGTGTCTAAAGACACTATTAAGCATCCAAAATATA
Source organism: Wollemia nobilis (assembly GCA_028583015.1). Classification (NCBI taxonomy): domain Eukaryota; kingdom Viridiplantae; phylum Streptophyta; class Pinopsida; order Araucariales; family Araucariaceae; genus Wollemia; species Wollemia nobilis. The sequence continues at coordinate 1,546,463 of JAQPPZ010017238.1, forward strand.
TTGTGTATATTGGTGAAAGTAAGTCACCAAATGAAGACAACATAACAACAATATTACTCTCAAGAAGTTCAAAGGTCGTAAAAATAAAGGAGTATATTTGGACTTCTATCCTAGTGCAATTTAAGGTACTAAACCTTAAGTATTACGAAAATTTTCACGTGCATGAGAAGCACCACTTTTGTCTCTTCAAACTTAGATAAGAAGGAAAAAATATTTAACTTTACAAGGGTATTCAAATATGGTTATAAAATAGTCATTCCAGCAAGGTATAAGGGTATAGTTCAAGAAAGATAAGAGACCCATAAAGGGGCTCACATTACTAAAAATATGAGGTGCCTAAAGGACACCATATTCATCATCGAATTGATTGCCTACAACAAGAATCTAGCCTACAACATCAAGACAATACAAGGAGGTCATTACCGATTGATATCTAAGAAAACAAGTAGCAATACTAAATAAAAGCACAAATAGGTAAGGTACAAGGAGTTTTACCTATGATAGATGAATTGCAAATTGAAACAAAGATCTATTTTCCACCATTGGAGTTTCATATAATCTCCATCAAAGCATTCTTTATTACCTTAGCTAGAGCCACCCACACAACATACATGTTTGCTTGGAAAGAAGGCGTTGGAGACAAGTTATCAAGAGTGTTTGTTGGCAAGAGATATATAAGATATAATACATTGGAGGGAAGTTCTATATGTAGAAAATATAAGCACCACTTGTCACAATAATTCTAGTCATCCTCACATTCCTCAACATATATCCAAGAGAAGAGCGTGCAAGGAATAATCTAACATCTATCTTTTAGTGGTTACAAGCATCATTGAGAGGTTACTTACCATAATCATCATTGCAAGGATGAATGAGCATTGGTATCAAATTCTCACCTTTCAAGTAACTCTCAAGTACTACTTGTCCAAAGCTAAAAGGTATTTGCACTATTTAAAGCACCTAAAATTTGAGGGGAAATAAAAATTGGCACACAACTAAGCATTGAATATAGGAGTCAAAACGCTATTCCAAGAGGAGAGAAAGATGCTCGTTTGTATTTAAGAGCCTCTATCATTTGCAAAAGTGTGCAAGAATTTAGAATAAACTTTGGACACCATCAGAATGGATGAAGTACTCATCAAGAAGGATAGTCTAAAGATTTCAACATTGGAGTGGAAGCATATCTAAGAGCACGTTGAAACGAGGTGCATTATATACCATCATAAGAGGACATTCGATAGACCTATTATAAACTAGTGAAGAGATGCAATGAATATTGAGGAGGTTGAATTCAAATTATAGCAATCATCGATCTTATTAAGGTATTTTATATGGTTTAATTATTATGCTTTCATAAGGAGTAATAAGGGATAGCATAAGGTTGAAATCAATATTATCATTTGCATATGCAAAATCAACCTTAATCAATTGAAATAATATAAAGGAATTCATAGTATTTCAAATCATTTAGTTGGAATAATTTAATATTTGCAATTAAAAACCATAGGATAAATAAGAGTTACTACTTGGAAAACAATATTATTGCAAATATTATCATTATCATTAATTTCTAATATTCCAAGTTTTGGAGTTATAAGGTCTACTACATCAAACATATACTATTGGAATATTAAACTATTAAGGGGTATAAAAGGAAGTTCATTATCTGCTTAAAGAAATTGGAATTATATACTTATACTTTTCTCATACTCATACTAAAGGGATAAAAGAAATCCAACCATAGATAACTTCAAATAGATAAGTGCATAGTTCATTAGGAGAGATAAGGTAAAATAGAAGTTGATTATTGATTTACAAAATATTACAAATTCAATTCAAAGGTGAACTATTACATACTAAACACTTTATCAAAATATACTAGGGAGACATAAGGAATCCTACAAAACCTAAGTCTAGAAAGGAATTATTAAATTGGTTCATATTCTCTAAATTAGGGAGTCATAAAGTAGACTACTTCAAAGTATCTATCCAAAGTATTAAAAGAACCCTATCATACAACACAATGGATAAATTAGGAAGAGAAACACATTACAAAAAAACTCAAGATCAAAAGCTATCCAATATATCATATCATATATGCAAAATCACTTCAAATAGTTTCATAGGTCAAAGTGAAAAGTATATATGGAATATGTTTTCAGGGGTAAGCTATCACATGACAAGAAATCTATATTGGTTTGATTGTCTTGAAGTCACCAATAGCTACAAGTTGAAAATTGTAGATGGAAATAACTATCATATACATGGATATGGGTGTCTGTCACCTAGTAAATTATTTCTAAACTTTCTACTACATAATGTAATGTATGTTCTTGGATTGATATCTAATCACATTTTAGTATCCAATCTTGTAGAAAGTAAAAGGGAGGTTGTATTTAGATACATGAATAGAGCTAATATGTGTCTTATAATACATTAAAATAAGATTGAATCTATTGGATCAATCCATAGAAATATATATGCTCTTTATTCTCTTAAAACTTTACAAGATATTGTTATGTTTCAAGACAATACTAATGTATTTTTTGAGAAACAAATTGAAGAAAATGAAGAACCTATATATCATAAAAATAGAAGAATAAATGGAAGGTTCAAAATTAAAATAATGAGAGGAAAACTACACTATGTCTTACTGGGCCATCTACAACCAAGAAAAGAAGAAGAATCTGAATAATATGGAGACACACATAAAAATTTAAGCAAATAAGACAATGAAATGGGCCAGAGGAATGAACTCAATTTCTAGTACCACATAGAAGAGACATATTGAATACTAAGTTTTCAATACCTAAATAATGTAATACATGGAGGTGTTAGAGTATATTACATCATTTGGGTTATGTAAATATACCACCTTTGGTACATAACTAGAGTAGGAGTTTTCTTTAGAGTAAAGTTAGTTGGTTAATTCAAGTATTGTAATAAATCCACAATTGTCAATGTTCAAGTTGTAAATGTGCATGTAGTCCACATGTACATGAGTCCTAGGTAGAGTAATGGCTAAGGAACCTATCTTCCTATATAAAAAAATCATAGTGAGTAAATGAGTGAGAGAGTGAGTGTGTGATAATAGAGATTTGGATTTAGATATAGAATGTGTGTTGTAGTTTAGTAGGATTGTACAATATAGTCTTTTCATATCCATTCATGGAGTGTTCATGTCTTCCATTATATAGCATTGTACTTTTCCTATAATTTTCATTAATGGTATATTAATGAATTATTTGCAAATGTTCATTTCATTATTTTCCTACATCTTTCTGTGCCATTAGTTTATAGTTATCTTAGATTAGTTATCTCGCATCTTATGGTTGTACTTCCTATAATATTGGCCCATCGAAAGCTAATATATTAGACCTACGTATAAGGCCCACTCCTATCTCAATATCCTTCAAACCCATTGAGGATAAATAAGTGCATTTAGTACACCATTAGGTATGGGTAAAATAATTTTATGGAAAAGTGGAAGTTCTTATTTCTCCTTATTTCATCTATATACTCTAAAACTATCCTCCAAAATAGTATTATCATTCTACCCATACCTATTAGTCAAATAACACCTATATATTGAACAAGATATTGGTATTGATCTATTTCCCATAATTGAAGAGGTTACTAAGGGAAGGGGTGTGCTTGGATTTAGAACCAATTAAGGTTAAGAAATCAAGCAATTTTCCCAAAATCTAAGAGATTCATTGTCTCCTGTAAACTAAATTATCATTGTACCAAATTTATCAATAGGTAAAGTGGTGTCTAAGCAAATAAAATCTTATAATTTCTCTCTATAATCTTGAGGATCCCAAGAAATGAAAAAATACAATACGTAGGGCTCAATTGGGTAGCCCATTTTAGTTGCTAAAAAGAAGTAAGTGGATTAGTTGTTCAATGTTCAAATTCAATTTTATTTAAATCCAACTTCACTTCCTCCACAAGGCCTTAAAATTAATTCATTCATCCCATGATCTAAGGTACACTTTCATTTTAGGCATCCAAAAATTAAAATTCCATTTGATGATTTAAACTGAAGATTTGAGGGATTTATTTCAAATATGAAAAATTATTAGGGTTCCTTTGTTCTAATCCATGGCGGCCACCTAAAATCAAGTACTTGGAAAATTGGGGTAAATCATTTTAGCTCTTTAATCTACATTATTGGGATTTATAGGTGGTGGTTTGCCAAAGTTTTCCTATAAATCAATCACCACCTAAAGACCCCCACCCTTGACCCCTTATTCAAAGGAAGAAAGAAATGACTCGTTTAATTTAAGGCAGATCTTATCTAAAAAATGGGAAGAGTAATTCATTGCTACTACCTATTCATTCTCAAATATTACATCGATAAAATTACATCGATAATTTAAGGTGGATCTTATCTAAAAAATGGGAAGAGGAATTTTAGCAAGGAACTTCCTAGATCTAGGGAAAGTACATCAATAATTAGGTTTTTGCTTTCTTGAATTAGAATGAAATTAGGTGATGATTTAAAACAACCTATATAGCTCAATATAATGGTTTTTTGGAGAGGTATAACCATAATATTTGGAATATATTGTGAAGAAAAATTATTGATGCAAATTTTGATCTAGTATTTTATCATAAATTGTACACAATATTTTATTTACTGAATGTGCACCCATAGTAGAATTGGATGTTACCACTCTATAAAAAGCATGAGTAGGGGTTAAGCCGTTTGTATCACATATGTGATTTTTTGGTTGCATAGCATTCATGAATATTTTGAAGCAAAAATAGTAGACATTGGCAAATAAATCTAAGAAATGCATATTTCTTTAATATAATGATGAATCAAAAGCTTATTGGCTCATAAAAGCTTAACACCAAGAAGTTTTACAACAAAAAAATATGTGTTTGATGAGAAGAATATGTCCATATTATTTTCTAATGAGCCAAGTGTTTCAAATGAAGCACACATTCTTTTTTCTTGATGATACAATTTTTGAGATATAGATTAATCATTTTGATGAAGTTTATGAACTTAATGATGGACATGATTATGTTGATGATCTAGGCCTTTCCAAGCTAGTTTCTTCAAGTATTGCATGATGATCTAGGCCTTTCCAAGCTAGTTTCTTCAAGTATTGCATGATGACCCAGGTGGTGCCTTAATATAACTTGAGATGTGAAGTTCACAACCTAGTATTTCATGAGTATCTAAGCACATTGAGGTCTAATGCCATTTGATTGGTAACTCCAACTATGTTCCTTTAAATATAAATATCATCATGTAAACATCTTCACCAAATCTCTTACACATATAAAGTTTCAAGAACTTTGAGATTTTCTTATTTGTACTTTGATTTAAATTGAACATTTATATAATAATAATAACAAAATTACTAATAAGTTGTACTTAAAAGCAATTATAATTCAATTTGGTAATTGGTTTGATGTACTTCATATCGGATACCACTACCTATATATATATATATATATATATATATATATATATATATATATATATATAATAAGTTGTCATTGTAACCTTTCTATGCATTATTTTAAAATTTATATCATTTTATTTTATTTTTGAAATATAAAATTAAAAATCTTTATAAATATTTATGTTTATGCAATAAATTTTATACTACAAAAATTGAAGTCCTAATTCTTATTTGAATGATATTTTATATTTTAAATCCCAAGTTGGCAATGTAACGGTTTTGGCTTTAGCTCTTCTTCGGAAGGTCCAAGGTTCAAATCGTTGCATAAATGAGTGTGTGAGGGGGTGGGTGTGTGGTGGTTGTGTGTTAAATCCCCTATTGATAAACATAGCTCTCGGTTTTACAAGAGGTCATGGTTGGGAGGATATTGTTCAGCCTTGTGTGTTGGTTGTAGGGGTTTCTCACACTAACCAAATAATATATATTTTTTATATTTTAAATAAATAAAAATTATTATAAAAGAAATATTGTTCATGAAAATTTTAACAATTATTCACCTAGGGTGCCACACAACAGTTCGGGCTTTGGCTCTTCTTCGAGAGGTCCTAGGTTCAAACCATGGCATGGGCGAGTGTGTGAAGGGTGGGTGTGTGGTGGCTTTGTGTTAAATTTCCTATTGATAAGTATAGATCTTAGATTTATGAAGGATCATGGTTATAAAAAGTCTTAGAAGAAGACTCCTCCACCCTATACATCCATCATAAGAATTTCTCACAATAAAAAAATAAAAATATAATTTATTTTTATTTAAAATTTTTAAATAATAATTTTTCTTATTTAATTTTATAATTAATTATATAAAATTATTGCAAATTTATTTACTTATATTAATAATTATAATGAATAACAAAAATTTTAAATATTATATATTAATTTCTTTATTTCAAGTTTAAAACGCCATGTAATAACACTTGAACTTTTTCTCCCTCTATTTTATAAATAACCACCTTAAAATATTTATATAATCTCATTTTCTACGGCTAAACACATCTAATAACAAATGTACTAAATTTCTAAAATCATTGTGGAATATTGAATGGATTTAACCTTTTAACCTTTCTACATCAAACGACCCTACTCACCACATAGTCTCCTCCGCCAAAACCTCTTGGATTCTTTTCATGAACATTTTTTTGCTCGATAGCCACACTATTTTAACCAAGTAATTTTGGAAAGAACTTTATCGATTGTATAAAATCAATTAACATAAACGTCCATCTTTATAAAACTTATAATACATTTTTTTAATAAGTTATTCACAATATATTTTAAATAAACATTTTTATATATTATAGAATTGATTACATCCATATTATGTTTTTAGTAATTGTCAAGTTCATAAAACTTATAATACATTTTTAATAAATTATTTATAATATATTTTAAACAAACATTTTTATATATTGCAGAATTGGTTACATCCATATTATGTTTTTAGTAACTGTCAAGTGTAGGATTCAAATCACAGTGGAGGCTCCCAACAACTCTATACCACCTCATTGTTGTTGACCTAATATGATGAGACCACCCATAGTTCCATATTCCTACTATCATCATAGGTCTGGCACACATGTAGAGGATTCAAATTAGACTATTACCTTTGTAAGATGCATGCCTCCAAGGTTTAAACCTAGGTCTCTTCTTAGTAAGTGTCTGACAACTACCAGTCCACCTAACCTTTAGGGGCTAAAAATCTTAAGGTAGTGGGAGCTAAAACTCTTAACATAGAAAGAAAACATAAAATTACCTCTTTAAGATGACCGGGCTAAAAATCTTAAGGTAGTGGAAGCTAAAACTCTTAACATAGAAAGAAAACATAAAATTACCTCTTTAAGATGACCGATAGTGTCAAGAAAGTCACAACAAAAAAAATTGTGTGTTCACTTTGTATCATAGAAGTTCTTGAACTTCTCATTCAACGAAACGGCCATACGTTTAATTCAGTCAAAAGTAAACATTCCCTTCAGTAGTGGCCATACTTTTAATCAAGTCAAAAGTAAACATTCCCTGCATGGACTGAAACATTATGCTCGCACTTTATAGAACAAAACTACACTTTCTAAATGGCCTTTAGATTGCACTCATTCCCTGCATGGACTGAAACATTATACTCGCACTTTATATAACAAAGCTACACTTTCTAAATGGACTTTACATTGCACTCACATTATATAGAACTAGATTCTGCATGCCAGCTTCATAGGTTTCACATATCACCCACTTATCTGGTATAATCCCTTTTCACGCATGAGCCACTTATATTGGCATAATTCCTTTTAATAAGGTGCATTTTCACACAGGGACCACGTTTCATCCCACCATAACGACTACAACAACCAATCATGTAGTGTGAGCCCTTATCAAAAATCGTGCGTCCTTATCAAAAATTGTTAGTCTCTCTATAAAGCATCTATAGCAGAACGACCAATTATGTAGCGTGGCCTTATCAAAAATCGTATATGTCTCTTTATAAGGCATCTAGAGCACAAGAATATTATGTTGAAATCCTGCCATTATAATGCCCGTGATCCAAAGCAAATATTACATTTTAAACATACTATTCGAGAACTTATCTTTTACTGATATGACGTGCGCATGGTCTTACCTACGAGGGGAACATTAGATTTTAAAAATAACTATTCGAGAACTTATCTTTTACTGATATGACGTGCTCATGATCTTACCTACGAGGGAACATTATATTATAATCATACTATTCGACAATTGATCTTTTGGAACGTCTCCCAAAACTACAACATTCTAGATTCTAGAACGTGTAAGCGAAGTAAGCATCATATCCATAATATCTTGGAATTTCGCTTTTTTCATGACCTTGACATATCGGACAATTATTTAGTATTTTTCCTTGTTGAATCGATAGACCTTTCTCTCGTTAATAACGCACCATATCATTTCCTTAGTGAAGAATATTTACTAAAAAATAATGTTATAAGGCCATAATACCAAAAATTTCTAGCAAAGGAGAGTGAGAGCATATAGCCAATCACATGATTCATGAGCCTTTCATGATTCAAATCCTTCCATCCTCTTAGTAGTGGAGATCCTTCCATGGTTTTAATCCTTCCGTAGTATTGGATATTTTCCCATGATTCCAATCTCTGGGCCTCGTCGCACCACACTATTCAATATATTAAAAAGTTTACTTAATACAACTAACGATTATAACTATAATAAAAAATAAGATTCAAAACCATAAAAATAAGAAATAAATAAATAGCCATTTTTTAAATGATAATGCAAAGTATAAAGTGTTAAAAAATGGACTCATTGTTCTTCAGTTTAATAAATTTCATCTCCACAGTCGCTCTATACTTATTAGTCAGCTTAGACTAGGCTTTGTGGGCATGTGTGAAGTGCTCAACCCCCGAGTAAATTAGACGCCAATTTGTTTTTTTTTATTTTTTTTATACACATTTACATTTTATTGGTTTTTTAAAATAAAAATTTGGGTTTTTCAAATGAGAGGTTAAATTCATACCATTATGATGTTTCATAAGGGTAAGTCTTCCAATAATTATTTAATTAACATATTATTAACATTACTCAGGTTTTTAGTTCTTATAATTATTATAAAAAATATACGATATTTAAAAAGTCATTATAAATAATTACTCATAAAATAAGATTACAATTAATGATTAAATATTTAATAGAATATAAATATTATAAAACCTTCTTGAATTTTTCCTTTTTAAAAAATATTTTAAAATCTTTTATAATAATATTATGTGATTATAAAATATTTATAACCATAAATTTATATTATTATTTTTCATTATTTTTGGAGAAATATTTTTAATAAATATTTTTAGATTGATTTAATTATAAAATAATTTTTATAAATGAATGTTTATGATAATTTTTCAAACAACTTTAATTTAAGATTTTGTGAGTTATAAAGGTATATAAATAAAGCTACAATCTAATACAATTATATGATAAAATTAATATTCCATATTATTTCATTTAAATTATATAAGTTTCATAATTTTTTAAATATTTTTTTAGCATTTTAGGTGTATTCATTTACCAATTTTATTATGCGAGTTGGTTCTTGATTTAACAATTATAATTAGTTTTACAACACTAATATAATTGAGACAATGTTTGATAGTGTTTTAATAGTAAATTTGTTTCTCTCGTCTTACCAATTTTATTATGTAATTTGGTTCTTAATTTAAGAATGACAATTATTTTTACAAACTAATATAGTTGAGCTAATGTCTGATAGTGTTTTAGTAGTAAATTTGTTTTTATTTTCTTATGTGATTATTCCAAAACTTATTAATAATTTTAATATAAATGTTTGATTTTAGTATATCCCCTTTTCAAATTACAATTAAACAATGATTTTTTATTAATGTTCTAGTAACAAATCCAATTGTTAAAATACTTTTGGCATTTGGAATATAATATCTTTCTTTTGTTTATGGATGAGTTAAGAAATATTTTTAAGATATGGTAAGAGTTTATGTTGGCTACTATTCAATAGTTTTAAATTTATATAATAAAAAACACTCTTATGTTCTACTTTTAATGGGCATTAATCTTGGTCCTATAATATAGAAAGGATAAGGTATTTGAATCTTAATCTCTATATTTATATATTTGTGTGTGATAAATTAATTTACTCCATTGTAATTTAAGAATTCTATAGTAGATCATCTCTCCATGTTACAATCATATACAATTACAATTTTAATAGGGCTATAGAACATGATATTTTTTTAATTTTCCAATCCTAAGTTTTAATATTTTGATATGTTCTAGACTTAACCTTTCAAACTACATAGATTATTTTTCAATCCTAATATTTTTTCAATTATGTTGTTTCAATTCATGTTGTCACAAATTCAAATGTTACATACTTCTCTAAGAATCATTTAAGAAAATATTTGTAAAGAATATTGTAGGAAAGGTTGCTTTGGGGGATTTCAAATAATAATTTTAGCTTTATTGGTATTATCTATCTTAAGTCAAATTTATCAAAAAATAAAATACTTCTAATTATTTTTCTATATTAATGAGATCTTTAGTGAGACAATATCATCAAACTTGAAATATTTCAAATACCTAGATATACATTAATATCTAACACGAATATTTAAACTTGAATGACTTCTTGAAAAATATATACATTGAAATTTGGGTATTTGGATGGAGCATAATACCATTTTTATATATTAATGATAATATCTCATTAAAGATCTAATTGATATAAAAATAATAATTAAATTTTTTTCAAATTTTTAATAAATCTAGGCGTAAAGATAAATAATATCAATAAAACTAATATTATTATTTAAAATCCTTAAAAACTACCCTTTCCACAATCTTCTTTACAAATATTTTCTTAATTTATTCTTATCTTAGACAAGTGTATAACATTTAAATTTTATGACAACATAAATTAAAACATCATAATTGAAAAAAATCATTAACATTAAAAAGGAATCTAGGAAGGTTGAAAGATTATGTCTAAAACATATCATAATGTTAAACTTTAGGATTGAAAAAAGCAAAACAATATCATATTTTATAACCTTATTATAGTTGTTATTTTATATGGTTGTAATAAGAAGTAATATTTTAGCCTAAAATTCTTAAATTAAAAAGAAACAACTACAAAATTAATTTATTACATATAAATAAATATATATATATATATATATATATATATAATATAAAAACTTAAGATTCAAATACCAAGATTAATACCTATATATAGGTATAGTGGGGCAAAGAAAATTCTTATTTAAAATCAATATTTTTTTTTGAATGGTAACCCGATGTGACATGAGGTTCACACAATCGGGTTACATTATATTATTTAAAATCAATATTATATTATTTTATTTGGTCATCCATTGACATTTAAGTTTAGAAATATTCGTTCATAGGATGGATACATTTTTAATTTAATCTTTATAGGTATACCATTTTTCTTTATGTATTATTGTAGAGGTTCTATTTAAGGACTATGTGAAAGGCTTTCTTATATGTGTAAGGATTATGTGAAAAGTTTTTTTATATTTAATTAAATTTATTAAATTAGAGTATTTAAAGGCATTATCATCTAATTTATCTTTATATTGTAGTTTGAACCTTGAAGCTTTTTATAAAAACTTTAATCAGCCTGTTCTAGACTTTGTTCAAGCCCTAAAAAAAAGAAAGATGAGCTCTTAAAAATCCAGCTAAACTCTGGAAGAGATCATATATGGCTGAATGCTTACAGTCCATTACTTCTTACTTCGCCATGAAAATGACAAGTTGTTTTCTCATCTACACAAAACTAATTCTCCAAATGTAATGGATCTTCCCTGACTCGGGGAATCATGCAGCTAAGTTGATACAAATAATGCACAAAAAGGAGAGGAGGCCAACACATCCATAAGAAAGAAGACCAAAGTCCGGGCATGCTATGAGTTCTGTCATAAACCAACTTGTAGGGGACTAGCTTACTAGGTACTCGATAGGGTGTCATATGCCAATTATTTGTACCGGACCAGCTCACAATAGCCCTCCAGAGCCATTTTTCCCCCAAACTAAGGCGCCCCGTAGCTCACAAACAACAAAAGGACCTATCAGAGACAACTTTCAATGTTCCCCATTATACAACTTGCCACCAACATTTCACTGTGGAGCACAAGATCCGTCCTGGTCAGATGGTGAGTGGACGCTCGACATTCAACAGCATCCCTCCAGGTCTTGCCTATGTAACTTTAAAAAAAGAAATGAAAAAGACGGCAGTCCACCATCATTTCTGCACTATTCCATTCCCTCTGCACTATAAAGATGCCCCTCCACATTTTCAATCTCCATCCAATTAGCTAGCTCATTTTTTTGGGTGTATTGAGAGGCGTTAGCTACGATTTTAATACCTCTGATTTTTGTTTTTTCATTTTCTTCGATCATGGCGAAGTCGGAGGAGGAGAACCGGTGGCTAGTAGGGCGGCTCTACGTGGCGCTTAACGCCAGGGACACGGAGGCGGTGAGGGGGATTTTGGCAGCGGACTTGGACTGGTGGTTCCACGGGCCGCGCCAATGTGACCACCTGCGGCGCTTGCTGACGGGGGAGTCCACTCACCTCCAGTTTTCTTTCAACCCCGCGTCTATCACGGCCCTGGGGAACAAGGTGTTCGTGGAACGTCGCGAGAACGAGTCCGTGTACTGGGTCCACGTCTGGACTGTCAAGGACGGCATTCTTACGCAGATCCGCGAGCTCTTTAACACCTCGCTTGTAGTGAGGGAATTTGCTTCTCCTTCTAAATCCAATGATTCCTCTCTGCGGCCTGCCGCTGGCTTGCCCCTCTGGCAGAGCGAGGGTGGAAAATCCAAAGGGAAGTCCATGCCCGGTCTGGTACTCCCCATATGAATATTTTCCTGTTGTATTAAGAGCAAATGCCCTCCGTAGTTAAGATAGGGCCTTAGCCATTAGACCCAATGACATGCATGGGATTGTGCCCACTTCATGGGTACTGTCCCGTTTGAAATATGTGAAGACGTTAAGATTAAGGAGAAATGAGTGGTTAGAAATTCAACTTCATTACTTCATGCACACATTTTATCGTTAAGAGCTAATCTGGAGTAACTAATTAGAGGATCTGTTTAATCTTTAGAAACAAGTAGAATAGACTGGTACCAATCGATCGATCTGCCGGCCAGAGAGTTTGAAAGGTAATTCCGATATTTTGAATAGGAGGTGTCGATATTCAAGATGATTGCACGATCTCACTCCCATATAAATGGGTGAAACTAGGATGACAAGATTTCCTATACTTTAAGAAGTAAAATGAAATTGGAATGACATCTTAAGAGTAATGCTTTACAGCCGTTGATTTAAGCATAGAATTAGTCACGGTGTCATTAAATTTATGATTTATTTTACTCTATAATTATATATTGTTTTCCTTTTTAATAATTGAATAGGTGACATTGAAATGGTTTTTATTATTTATTTTAATATAATAATTTGGAAATTATAAGATATTTTTTTTTATAATTTTTATCTGCTTTTTATTATCCTTACAATTTTATACGCCTGTTTTTAGTGGGTTCGAATTTAGTTCCTTGTCGCCACTATAACCTTACTTAGTCAGCCCACCAATACTATGGGCACTAGGGATTGGAAAAGAAGCGCTTTAACCATTGAAAAAAGACCTCAGATCCTTATAAAATTTATATCTTAATCTATGAAGTTAAGAAATTTAACTAGTTCATAAAAATTATAATATATTATAATTAATTCAGCCCACCAATACTATGGGCACGAGGGATTGGAACAGAAGTGCTTTAACCATTGAAACAAGACCTCAAATCTTTATAAAATTTATATCTTAATCTATAAAGTTAAAGAAATTTAACCAATTCATAAAAATTATAATATATTTTAATTAAGTTAGCCCACCAATACTATGCGCATGAGGGATTGGAACAGAAGCGCTTTAACCATTGAAACAAGACCTCAGATCCTTATAAAATTTATATCTTAATCTATGAAGTTAAGAAACTTAATCAGTTCATAAAACTTATAATATATTCTAATTATTAATAGAAAAGAAAATAATCATTCTTTTATTACAAGTGAATATTTATTTGCCTGAGGCTTTGAAACTTTGATTAGAGGTCGAAGGTTCAAATACCTTATGAGTTTAATATGGTCTATAGTCTCATTGACATTGAAAACTACTTTATTTTGAAGTATATGTGCAAATAAATAGATTTTGTTGTATTTTTTAGAACAATTTTACTCGTAATTTTGGGAAAATCCATAAATACGCAAAGTAAAGAAATAAAAATAAAAAATATATATTATTTATAAAAAATTAAAATTTTATATAAAAATTAAAATAAATTAAATTTAAAATATAAATAAAATATATTTGATCTAATTGATTTTTTTTAAACTACTTTAAAAGTACACGTACAATTTTTTTTTGTTATAAGTTTAAAAAACCCATAAACAAGTAAAGTAAAGAAATAAGGAGATAAGGTTTTGAAAATAAAAATAAAAATAAATTAAGTTTAAAATATATTTCATATAAATAAAAAATATTTATTTATTTTTTAATTGGTTATATGAGATTGAAATGGGTATATATATAATTTGGTTATATGGGATTGAAATGGTATATATATATATATATATATATATATATATATATATATATATATATATATATATATATATATATAATTTAGTGAGAACAATGCACTACATCTGGTCCTTTATGTATATATGCTTGCTTGAATTGGAGTGAATTAGTCTCTTTATATAGAGATATGTATATATTTATATATATGTATATATGCTTGCTTGAATTAGAGTGAATTAATCCCTTTATATAGAGATATGGACCAGATGTAGTGCATTGTCCTCACTGAATTCTTGTACTAAGCATGTACATGGTTCAATTTAAAGTGCCTTCTTTGAAAGTTCATTTACTTCTCTATTTAATTCTCTATAAATATGCCAAAAAATAAAAGCTTCATTTTGATCCATAACTTCTTTTATTTGAGAGAAGATGGGTTGTAAAATCATGTTTTCCATCCTAAAAACACTAAAAATCCAGTTTATTACCACATGTGAGTCTCCATAAATTTGGATTTTTTGTATTCCTTCTTATTCTTTTAACTGAACCAATAATTTGAGTGTCATAATTTTAGCATAATTATTAGAAGTTTCTTCCAGTCCAGTCTTGAATTTAAAATAATGAGAGTCAAAAATATATAGTAATCCTCCTACTCCATAAACTCCAGGGACCCCCTGTCTAGCCCCATAAATAAATCCCCAGGCCCTTGATTTATCAATATTTGGAGGAATGATTTATTTGTTTACCTTTGTTGTTACGAAAATTGTATAGTATTGAAAATTCTAATGATTTGAGAAGATACCTACCAAGTAGTCTTCTCTTGATCCTAAAATACTCTTGCATTCCTAGATAACCATATTCCCCAAAACACAAACAATTGGGGAGCTATAACCTTTGTATGACTTTTTTTAGTAAGTCATTAGTAGTGGCTCAAATTCCACCAAAATGGCTAGTGGTACTAGAGAGCACCAAAAGGAGATATAACAAGGCAACTTTGTGGAGCAAATGCTTACCATAATTAATAACCTTCTTAGTGGTACTAAAAAAATGAGGGATAAAATACAACATTTGAGAGGTGACTATATAAGCTCCAAAACTTCATTTGAAGAATGATTCCTAGACATTGATTAAAATATTAAGGATGGCCCAATGATGTTTGAGCATCATGACCTTGATCCATTAGGTAGAGAAAAATGAATTCCTAAGGATAAGAAAGGCTTTAAAATCTCTTTTTGACCCCAATACTCCCTTTAAGATGCCTAAGTTAAACTTTCCTAAGTTCAATGAAAAGGACACAGATGAGTGGTTATGTTGACCAGATCATTTTTTCAAACTTCACAATGTCCCTAGATATTTGTGGACCACCATATCATCTTTCAACTTTGAATATGGAGCTTTATAGTGATATCAATGGTTACAACATAGTTCTCCACCCTTCTTGGGAAGATTTTGAGTTAAAATTACTCACTCATTTTGGCCCTAGTGACTACAAGGACTTGAGAGGAGCATTAACAAAATTGAGACAAATCTCTATAGTTTGTGACTATCAAACCTAATTTAAGAAACTAGCTAATAGGACCAAGGGAATGAAGGATTTTTTTAGAGTTGTTTCATCAGTAGCTTGAACTATGATATCAAGGCTATAGTAAAGATGTTCAAATTGCAAACTATGATGCAAACCATAAGATTGGTATGGTTGGCTGAAGAAAACAAATTGGCTCAAAGGAGATCACCTAAATTTCCATAGGACAAACCCTCATTTCCTTCCAATTTCACACACAATATTGGAAATAAATCTGCCCCCTACAAGCCCTAGGGCATAAATGAACCCAAAAGAATCTATTTTATTTTGATGTAGAGGAGTCAGTATGTAGTGAAAATTTTGATGATCAAGTAGAACCATAAAAGGAACCACCTCAAGATGAGGGTGAAACACATGAGCTACAACCAAAATTTTTGTCCATGCTCTTGCAGGAATTACTACCCCTTAGACAATGAAATTTGTAGAATTTTTCAAAGGCCAGCATCTTATAATTCTCATTGATTTAGGAAGTACACAACTTTATTGATCCTTTAGTCACGAAGCAAGTCAATTATTACATACATGCATGTAAATATTTTGAGTTTATGATGGTAAATTGTGAGGCTTTTCCTTGTAAAGAAAAATTCTACAATGTTAAGTTGAATATAGGGGATTATGAAATCAAAACAAATATATTTGTTCTTCAAATAGGAGGATGTGATGCTAAGATTTCAATGGTTAAGTACTTTGGGAACCCTTTCTTGGAACTTTGCAAAGCTATGGATATAATTTTCATAGAATGGTAAGCCCTACACTCTTCATTGTTCATAAGTAGGATCTCCTCAAATTTTTAGTTCAAATCGTATGAAGAAGATGTTAAAAAATCTTCTAATGGGGTTAATCACTCACATATTTACAATACAACAACCCACTTCCACATAGTATAAACTCCTAGAAGATTTACAACTCATTTCGATGAAGCATGATGTAGTTTTTGTAGAATCAACTGAATTACCACTCTCTTGCTCCCATGATCATGCAATTACATTGGTACTCGACAGTGTGCCACCTAATATCATACATTACTGGTACCCCCATGCTCTTAAGTCAAAAATAGAGAAATTAGTACAAGAATTTTTAAAATCTAGATTCATTCGATGTAGTATTAATCTTTATTTTTCTCCAGTCTGATTGGTTAGAAAGAAATATGGGTCTTGGTGATCATGTATAGATTATCATCAGCTCAATATTCTCACCATTAAGGATAAATTTCCTATACCTATGGTAGATTAATTATTGGATGAATTGCATGGTGCTATGTTTTTCTCAAAGCTAGATCTTCACTCGGGTTACCATAAGATATGACTCAAGGGGGAAATTTCCAATATAGCATTCCACACTTATGCGGGTCATTAGGAATTCTTGGTCATACTACTTGGTTTAACAAATAAACCCTCCACATTTCAAAGCCTCATGAACAACAAGATTTATCTATTCCTTCAAAAATTTATTTTAGTTTTCTTTGATGATATTTTGGTTTATAGTCACTCTTGGGAGGAGCACCTCATCCATGTGGATTAGACCTTGTAGCTTTTGGCTCAGTACCAACTTCATACTAAGAGGTCTAAGATTTTTTGGCTTGACTAAAGTATAGTATTTGGCACACATTATCACCAAATATGGAGTTAAAGTCAACCCTAAGAAGATTCAATCCAATCAATATTGTATGAAGCCTCACATTCCTAATGGAATTCACGGATTTTTGGGACTTAGAGGGTATTACTACCAATTTATTCACAAATATGGTAAAATAACTCTTCCTTTAATGGCCATGTTAAAAATATTTTTTTTTACTTGGACAAGCCCAACTAAGCAGACTTTCCTTGACCTAAAGCATGATATGAAAACCCCTTTAGTTTTAGCAATACCTAATTTCTCCATTCCTTTTTCCATTGAAAGTGATGCTTCGGGCAATGACATTGGAGTTGTATTGATGCAGGAGTGAAAACCCTTGGCCTTCACTAGTAAAGCATGTTTAGGTCAGAATATGGGCAAATCCACTTATGAAAGGATATGCTCATAGTTCTACATGTGGTTACTCACTATTGACCTTATATTATTGGGCATCATTTTCCCATCAAAACAGACCATCAAAGTCTCAAGTACTTCCTACAGCAATGGGTTGCCATCCCAAAAAAACAAAAGTGGATCTCTAAACTCATGGGTATGATTATGATATTACCAATGAGATTATTTTGGTGGTAGTTTATCATCTCATAAAGTATGCTCATTTTTGTTCCCTTTCCCATCCATACACTACCATAGTAGTAGCCCAAATTTTCCTAGACTTTATATTTTGCCTTCATGGTAGGCTCGCATCCATTGTGTTTGATCAAGACCCTACCTTCACTAATCATTTTTGACAAGAATTGTTTAATTTGTAGGTAAATTAGCTCAAAATTATTTGATCCTATCATTCAAAAATGGATTGTCAAACAAATATTGTAAAAAACTGCTTGGATACCTACCTTCGTTACTTTGTCTATGATCATACTACATAGTGGGCAAAGTGGCTTCCATTGGTCAAATGATGGTATAACACTTCTTATCACACCACAACCATGGTTACCCCTTTTGAAGTAGATTATGGTTGGCATCCATCAACACTTTCTTCCTACATTCCAAAAAGTTCCAAGGTCCATGTTATTGACACTACACTCGACTAACATGTCGCAATCCTCTATCAAATAAAGAAGAATTTGGAATTGGTCCAAACTTGAATGTGCCAAAAATATTTTCAACACCATTCTAAGAACATATTTGAAGTAGGAGATATGGTTTTCCTCTACTTGTAGCCATATAAACAATCCCCACTTTAGCTTTACATGTGCCAAAAGCTTACTGCCAAATACTATGGCCCCTACCAGGTCTTACAATGTATTGGTGCAATGGCCTACAAATTGACCCTTATGTCTACATCAAAGCTCCATCCTATATTTCATGTATCATCTCTTAAGAATATTATGGGCAATCAGGACAGGTTCAATCTACTTTACATGAATTGGATGAAGATGGTTCCATCTTGCTCGATCTAGAACAACTATTGAACTATAGATCATGCACTCTTCAAAACCATGTTATCATTGATGTTCTTGTTCAATGGAGTGGAATACAACCAAAATATGCTACTTAGTAGTCTCTCCAAAAATTCCAACACCCATTTCCTCATCTACAACTTTGAGAAGAAATCATTTTGAATGGGAAGTACATGTTAGGACCCCATTCTAACACTATTTATTTAATTCTCATATGATTATGTAATGAACCCCTTCTAGCATGGGGATCCCTTTATAATTTTATTTTGTAATACTTTGTAGTGGTATATGGTAAGTGAGGAACCTAGACATGTGGGGCCATTTCATGTAATTTTTATCAAGAATGTAACTGATGTTTAGTAGAAAATTCTAGCTCGAGTGACACCTTGCATTTAAGCAAACTCTTGAGCATTAGGTTAGGGTTGCATGATGTGTATCTTTAAAATTCATGGGTCCGTGAACGGATGTATCATTTTGTAAATTAGTGAAAGTATTGAATGAGGTTGCCCCCTTGAAGAGGCCTATGATTTTGTATTGTTTTGTGAGATTATTTTAATTTTGCATTTACATTTTGTATTGCAATATATTGTTATTTCATGAAATTGCATTTTAATTGTAATATTTATGTGAATGAGTTTATTTTTATTAGAAGGTTCCTAATAGCCATCTTATAGGAAGCTTTAACTGTGTTATAACCTCCCTCCAAAAATGTCTAGTAAAGGAGCAAGATACCAATAAATGATCAATGGTTTCATTGTATGACTTACATAAATGGCACCTTCCTTTATAATATTTCTAATTACATGATAATTGTCGTTCATCCTATTTCCATTCCTCTCAAGGCCCCTATAGAAACAAGTTATATAAAATCCCATCCTTTTAGCAATTTACTAAGATCTTCCATCACTTTCATAGCTAACCCTTTTATCTCTTGAATTAGCAGAACCTTTATATTATGAATTTCTACTAGCCTACATAGAGAAATATTTTTTCCAAATCTTTCTATTCACTGAATATTAAAGGAGAATACTTTCATTGATTAATTGCATCCAATATCATTCCTACTCTACGGATCCCCTTTAAGGATGATTGATTTCCTTTTTGAACTTCATAGAGATTTTTATTCTTAGCCAATAAAGTAAAAACTCTTCTACCCCTCCTACCAGCAAGACTTCTATCCACAACATCTTTATTGAGGCCTCCCCTAACTCCTTTCGTTAGTATTATTCTTCTTTTTAGGGATCATAGGGGATACCTATGGGTTTTTTGGGACATAAAACCTTCTTGATCACAAGAAAAATGAAATGGAGAAGCAAATTCAAAGTGATTTACTTGTGAAGCATTACTAAAAACTTACCAAAGTTTAAATCGAGGTGTACATCTACTTCATTCAAGGAAGAGGAATTCAAGGGTCCTCCTTGCCCCTCAACTCCACTCTTACCTTCTTTTGGGGGAGACTTTGTTTTACAGACTAGTGAGTTTTGCCATTAGTTAGTTGAGGGACTCAAAAGAGAATTAAATGTAATCTCACATGAGAAATGAGATTTGGCAATATTTTTACTTTGAAAGGTTGTATCTCAGTCCAAAAGCATGGCGTCAAAATTTTTCTTTGATAATTCTAGCCTTACTTCAATCTAAGATGATTATGAATCCATCACTTGATTTGGCATAAAAATTTATCTCCACCTTCTCTATATCTTTTATTTTTTTCCTTGATATCTTTAGCTTGTGTTCCTTATGCATTGATTCAATAATATAACTAACCTAAAATTTATGCATCTGAAGGGAAAATTACATGTCGTTCTTGCCCTTAAAGTCTCCTTTGTCTTCCTTACAATACCAAACCTTTTTTGAAAAATTAAGAGAATAGTCCCTTGCAATATGACCATAACTATAACATTATTGACACCTAAAAGGTACACCAATATAGTATAGGGTTTGTACATGCATCCCTTTGTTGTACTTCAACACAATTTCACCCATAAGTCTACCTCTCTAGTCCACATAAAAAAGAATCCTGGTCACTATCCTCAAACATAAGGACTAATACCTCTCATCCACATTCAAGAAAGAACCAATGTTGTTTCCTATGGCTTGGTAAACATATCTAGACCAAAATTCTAATGGCAACCTTTGTAACTTTATCCATACATGGTGAGTAGGTATTCAAGTGGTCCTAGGGTCAAAACAAGGGTCCTACAATTTGAGAATTAACAAAGTTGACCCCAAAAGCTATTTCTTTGATAAAATATTTGCCATAATTTCCTTATTCTTGAACTAAAATAACATCCACCTTCTTACTAGAAGTAAAATACTAGGCACATACCCTAGTACATCCATCCATTTGTTAGTCATCCAGTTTTCCAAGGAGTTTTCAAAAATTGCATGCCCATAGAAACTCCCAATAAGCGTATCTCTAAGCGTTCAATGACTTCCTCCATTTTCACATCTTCTCATAGGACTAATTTTTCTCTTTTACTCTTCCTTTGAATGCACTTGATTGCCCTTTTATGTGCTTCCAATGGTTTTTTCTTTAGGTTTTCTCTTTCCAAATTCATGTGTTGTTCCTTATAGCCTTGATTAGAGTGTTGTGGCTTAGTTTGATTTTTTTCTAAAGAGGACATATTCCAATCATAACTTTTGTCCAAGAGTTGCATGTCATCTTGTAAAATCATCATTGGCTTAGGCCCATTCCTGAACTCTTTTAAAGGAGACTTCTTTCATACTTTCTTCCACAATCAATGGTGGATATCTCCTCTTAAGTATTTTTCAAGTAGTCTATTGCTTATTCTGCATGACCTTGTTCCAAAAACCCTTAAACCTTTCTCCCCTTTCAAAATCTTGCATTCTTCTTATAAAATTAAGATCAAGGAACTCTCCATTAGCATTTTTATTGGTAAAACTATCCTCGATAGAGAATATTCCATTGTATTTTCCAACCTCTACTTCACTCATCATGGCGGTAGTCTTGTGAAAAAAGCTCTAAAAATTTGTGGTCTTAGCCCATGTATTTACAACCTTAGGTTTAAGATATATGTCGTAGGATGATGACTCCATCCTCAATGACCACAACCCTATT
Source organism: Wollemia nobilis (assembly GCA_028583015.1). Taxonomy (NCBI): domain Eukaryota; kingdom Viridiplantae; phylum Streptophyta; class Pinopsida; order Araucariales; family Araucariaceae; genus Wollemia; species Wollemia nobilis. The sequence goes on from JAQPPZ010017238.1 coordinate 1,568,755, forward strand.
ATACTCTTCTCAAATTTCCACTCCTCATCCATTACTCTCTTTTGCACTAAACTCACCAATAAAACCCCTAAAATTACCTCCTTTAAACCCTCCATTGAGTTGCTACATCTTGTTGGTGATACAACTTGGAATCAAGGGTTGTGTGATAAATCTAACAGGTGTGATGGTAGTTGTAGTAGTGACCCATCCTTCTTCTTGTCTTATTTTTATTCCCTTGACCCCTGTTTCATTGTCAAAGTTGAAATCTTAGACACCTCTAACATCCACCTACACCTTAATGCAACATCCTATACTATTTTTCAAGCAAAAGTGCAACAATTTTAATATATTTAAAAATGTTTGATTCTCTTGCAAATTTTTCAAGGCCCTCTTTTAGTACAAACTATTCTTCTACCATCCATTCATGAGAAATCCATGGGTTGTGCTTTAGGGCCTGCAAAATCCCATTGTTGTTCTCCATTTGTATTTGCGTAAAATTCTAACTTGCATAGATTGTTGCCTACACAAATGATGAGTACTGTGAAGTTTTAACAAATTGAAAACATATTACTTTTTAATGGCTACCCAAACCTTTGTATTAAAAAAAGGACCCAGACACAACTCCACATCTAGAAAAGTAAACACTAGAGAAAAGTACATATCAAGACATTCATAGCTTTCTACAAAACAAAAATTGCACAGTATCTCTACAACACCTAAATATTTTGAAGCTAATCCAGTAGATGGCCAAATTTAAACTCTTGATCTCCATGTGCAATACAACCCAGCAAACCCTTCTAATGCCTTGTATTCTTCTTCCACTACAAACCCTAACTTGCACAGTTTATCACCTACTTGAATGGCTAGATCTATAAAGTTATTGTATCCTCTAGATCTAAAAGCTACATATTTCACTTTTGTCCTTGGTGTTGTACCCATCTCCTTACTTGATTTAAAAATCCTATCACCTACTTGAGAAGAAATTTGTCACTTTCTTCCTTGCACTTGGGTTTGATATCCCTTTGCCTTCTTAAAAAATTTATCGTATGCTTAAAATAATTTTTGTTTTTCTTCCATGTACGAGGGTTTGAAATCCACCACCTACTTAAGAGAATTGCTATATTTTTTTCTCACTAGAGTTTGATCTCTATCACTTTCTTTAAAAGATCCATCGCCTACTTCAAAGAATTCCTATGTTTTTTTTTTCCTTTTTCCTCTTGATATGGATTAAAGTCTAGATCATTACTTTATTAATTTACAAAAAGTATATAGGCATTTGAAATGCCAAAATTATAGGATATCCAATCTTAGAGATTGATGCAAATAATAACTAACAACAAGTTGTTAACATAAGCTAACTTTATAATTGCCAACAAAGGTTAATGTCGATAATTGTTTATTATTACACTTAACTTTGGAAATTTAAATTCTATGCTTGTCTATCTGCATCATTTCTCCCCACCATTGAAGCATTGGACTCAAATGCTTTTACAAGAAAATTGGAAAGAAGATATACAAGTGCCCAAAAATACAATCCTCAAACTTGATTAAGAAGAGAAGGGAGAGACATCGCTCTAGAGAGCATACAATAGCCCTAATGGGATCACCACAACTCCTGTGAAGGGAGTGCCAAAAGTAGAAAAATGCTCAAAATTGTCTTGTAGGAAGCCCTCATAGGATCACCACAACTCCTATGAAAGGAGTGCAAAAAACGAACAATTCTCAAAAGGGTCTTGTAGGAATGTTCTTCAATCTTCTCCAAAAAAATATTGTGGGCTTCTCAAAATTGTAGCAATTTCACTATAAGGAAGATCCAATACATGGCATAGAATGGAATGTCAGGCACAATGAGCTTGCACTCCTTATTACAAATCTACAAAGGTTTTAAAAAACCTAAATTGAAATATGAAAAAACAACTCAATCCTCAAAATCAACAATAACAAGTGGATCACAATGCTATAAAAACACCTTTTGAAAAAAAAATAATTATTATAAAATAATTAATTAAGTATAAGGTACATTAAACTAAATTAATTAATTAAATTAATCAATTTTAAAAGAAGGTTGGTCCAAAGTTAATTTGGCACCCACGACCAGCTCCTCCAATGCCAAAAACAGAACACCAATTAGCACAATTAGAATAACACAATTCAACAGTAAGGTGCGATGTAAATGGTTAGTGTATCGTAGATTGATCGTAAGGTTCAGTTGACCACGTAAGTCAAACGCTAGCCAGGTGGGCTGGCTATTTCCTTAGCCACCGAACAAAACCTTTATACTACATGTGGGATAATGCTGAGGGAGAAGAAAGCAAAACTTGACTTTCAATCCTTCATTAATGACCATCTCTACAAACAGAGACAATTCTGCATCGTGACAATTTGATTTCCCGATCCAATCGGAACGTGTTCTCCCGCTACGTCGAACAGGGATGGGACCATATTGGTGGCTGATTGGTGGAGCCTGGGAAACCCGTCTTCTAGAATCTTGTCTGTGTAATAATCCAGGACCCAGGTTGCCAAACCTGGCAACAACCCCTCCTCCCATGCGTTCTCAGCTTCACCTTCTTTAGATCCATGGTATGAGTCCTGGATCCATGTTAACGGTAAACAAGAGGGCCAGTCATGGTTAATATCGATTCGCTGGGTGAAAACCCATTTTCTTATAGGAAATTCGATTCGCTAGGTGAAGAACAAGGGACATGGATCATAGTCCTCGAGCAAGGGAAGGCAGGGGAAAGCGGCAGTGGCCTCGTGACGAAGTTCGACGTCAAGAATTTGTGGGCCTACATCGCAAAATGAAGGTCGCAAAAGCCACACAAGATGGATGTCCATCCATAGTTTGAATTTATTCTTTCCCCAAAGTTTCTTAGAAGACTGGTCGTCCCATGATTGCACAGGAAATTACACGGTTGACTGAAATCAGTAGCTACCAAATGGGCATAAAAGCTGACAAAGATTAAAACCTGTTGGGAAAACAACTTTGAGAAGGAAATCAGCAAATGGGCATAAAAGCTGACAAAGATTAAAACCTCTTGGGAAAACTACTTGAGAAGGAAATCAGTGGAAATTGATAGGAAGTGCAGTGATGATTTACGAAATGGAGTGGGGAATTTCCACGCGGAAATTTCTCCAACTCCAAGAGGCTCTGATATCAATTGAAAATCTATATCAATTGATATCGTTATTTTATTAATTTTAAAAATATATATAAACATTAATTTTAAAAATATATATAAACATTAGAAATGCCAAAATTAGAGGATATCCAATCTTAGATATTGGTACGAATATTAACTAATAGCAAGTTGTTAATAAAGGCTAACGACATTATAATTGCTGGTAATGCTTACAATTGTTTATTATTACAAAAATAAAATTAATTTTATAAATTGAAATTTTATGTGTATTTATTTATATCACTTTTCCTCGTACTAGGCTTTGATCTTCGTAGTTTGCTCTAGAATACCCATCGTTTGCTCAAAAAAAAAACCTGTTGCCTGCTTCAAAAAATCTTTGTCTTTCAAAAAAATCTTTGTCCATTGCCAGTGATCACTTATATTATTTCATTACTATATAATGGTATTACGATAAAATTTAAATATTATTGTTTGATAATATTTGAAACTTTTTATAGTTAAGAAATTTAATTAGTTAAGCTAATTTATTTATTTATTTTTTTCATAGGAAAGTTGACCACACTATTTTTAGTAACTGACAAAAAAAAACTACTTTTCATTGTTGAGAAATTTAATTAGTTAAGCTAATTTATTTATTTATTTTTTGCATATGAGAGTTGACCACACTATTTTTAGTAACTAAAAAAACTTGACAAGTGGGTTCAACCCACATGGGGCTACTTCTACAAAACCTATTCCACTTTGTTATTGTTGACCCGTTTGTATCGTCATTGTCAGTTTGGCATGCAATCAGAGGATTCAGTTCAGACTACTACCTTTGCAAACAGGATGCTCCCAAGATTTGAATCTGGGTGTCTTCTTGGTAAATGTATGCTAGACAAACACTTACCAATCCGCCTACCCCTTGGAGGTTTTCATTTGATCAAAATTTTAAGATAAAACAAGGGTTTTGAAAGAATCTTGGTCCCTTTTATATGGAGATTAAAACTTAGGTTTCATCAAAACCCAAAAACATACCACTATTTTTTTTCTCCAAAACAATTAATATTTTATTCATTTATATAATATTATAATAAAAGATTTAAATTTAAATTTTATTTATATATATTTTTTTTAACTTTTTTTATTAATTTAAATAGAGGCTTTTGAAAGGGTCCCCACAACCTTATACATACAACAATCTCCAATTAAATTTATATAATTTTTTTTTTTTTTTTATATTAATTTAAAGAGAGGGTTTTGAAAGGGTCCCCACAACCTTATACATACAACAATCTCCAAAATATTATACCTATTAGGAATAGAGAGTTTTATTCCTAATAACCATAATGATTCCGGAGAGAACTTAGAAAAGCACAATGCTTTGAAGGTAAAACAAACCCTAAAAACTCCGGTCAAACTCTAATAATTTATTTTTTATTATTCTACAATACTTCAAACAATTTTAAAATAAATATTAAAAATTAAAATTATTTATATGTTTAGATTTACCTATATCAATATTGTTAAAATAAAATGATTTTTTAAGGGATGGAAATAACATATATAATTTATTGATAAACATATCTCTTTGAAAATCTTCGTTAGTTTTATAAAAAATACTTAAAACTTGTCTATTTTATTTAAGATAATTAATTATTTTTAAATTTATCTTTATAAATAATTTTATGAGTTATATTATAATTTTATGTATTTAATTTTTATTTAAACATTAAAAAAAACAATTAAAAATTTAAATTTTAAGAAATGAGAAAATTGAACCTTGGGCCAAGGTGCTTACATGTTGGCCCAACATAATACTATTATTAAAGTAAATTATTTAGAATTTAAAGGAGAATCAAACCTAGATCAAGAGTAGCAAATTATTTAGAATTAAAATGGAGAATCAAACCTATCAAGAATTATATAATTTAGTGATTTATTAAATATTAAGATTCATTAATTATATAATTTAGTGATTTATTAAAGATTAAGATTCAGGTAAAACCTTGTATGTGAAAATATTTATTCCTTTGCTTTGAAATGTGTCATATGATATTTTTACATGTTCCATTGCTATCATTTTGACTATTATAAAAAATTAAATATATATATTTTTTATTTATGGAAAACATCCCAAAAGGGATTCCACTTTCGGGTAAGATCCAAGGAGGCAAGGATATCCATTTCACCAAAAATGTTCACGACTCGGACTTGGCCTATCACCTTTGACATACTCAAGGAGCAAACAAACACACAAAACCAATTTAAAAATAAGTACATAACAACAAAAATAATAAAATAAAAAACATGCTCCTTGAGTGTAAAAAAAAACACAACCAAACACACACACAATAATATAAAAGAAACCACAACATGAACCACATATAAAAACACAAGAACCACATAACAAAACACAAACAAGACAAAAACAACAGAACACTACAAAGACATAACAAAATTAAATAATTTTGACTATGCATATATTTAATACAAATTAAAATTAATATTTTTAAAAGAAATAATTTTTTGGATTCCACTTACTTTATGTTTACTTTTAATTAATTATATTTTTATATTACTACACCTCTTTGTGTTATTATTGGTTGTCTCATTGTAAATTAAAGTAGTTCCTATAAAGTCCTTTGACCTTAGTTCTTATGGATCTTTATATTATAGAATAAGATAGGAGAAAACCCATGACAAGAGATGATATTATAAAAGATCTTATTATCCAATATATGTCTATTCAATCAAACTTGATTGTCAAAGTATGGTATACAAGTTTATTTCCATTAGATTTGAACCAACCAAACTTTTATTATTGGTATACATTTGAACCTCCTATTAAGATTTTCAAATTCTTATTTTTAGACCCACTCAACTTATGGGATTATTCATCAAAAAATCAAAAATTACACTTATGTTGCACTTGTGTCCATGTACATCCTATTTAAACACATACAACCTAAGTAGCCTAATGGTGGACACTTTGGAACTTCAAATAAATGTACAAGATTAAATCTTGAGGAAGGCAGGGTTGTATACCATGCTTCACTAGACATATGGTTGGGGATAACTATATATGGGGTAGGGATGTACACATTATTTGGTAGATGGATTATGGTTGACAAGAACTATATATTGGGTAAGCAATGTTCATTTCACTGCCTCATGGAAGTTAAAAACTATTTTATCTTTTTCTAATGGATTTGAGCCCATCAATGGTGAATGAGAAGTTTTACATTGTAAATGGGTTTGAGCCTAACAATAGGGAATGAGAAATTTAATATTTTAATTTTGCTGTGTCCATAATAATAATAAAAAATATTTATTGATGTTGCAATTATTTTCATATGCATCCTAGTTATTTACCATTGTTCTATGTTGTCTTTTACAAATTCAAAGTAAATAATATAATTATTTATAATAAAAATTTCATAAATATAATTGTTAAAAATAAAAAGTATATAGTCTAATAGATTTAAGGCAAGCAATGGAAAACAAGAAACTTTGTATTGTAAACCAAGGTTCCAATCCCATGGTGAACCTTAACATTTTCAATTCACTGAGTTATGGATGCTCAATTGAGATGGATCATTTTTCATGAAAAATGCTCACTATAATTATATATTGTTTTCCTTTTTAATAATTGAATAGGTGACATTGAAATGGTTTTTATTATTTATTTTAATATAATAATTTGGAAATTATAAGATATTTTTTTTATAAAATTTATATTTTAATCTCTGAAGTTAAACAAAATTAACCAAAGAAAATAATCATTCATCTTTTATTACAAGTGAATATTTATTTGTTTGAGGTTTTGAAATTTTGATTAAAGGTTCAAGGTTCAAATCATGTTCGGGTAGGGTTGTACACCACCTTAGGATTGTCTAGTATGATCCATGGTCTCATAGACATTGAAAACTATTTTAACTATGAAGTATACTTACAAATAAATAGTTTTTTATTAACTTTTTAAAATATTTTTTTTTGTAGTTGTAATTTTTAGAAAAATCATAAACACATAAAATAAATAAATGTTATTTAAACAAAAATTAAAACTTTATATAAGAATTAAAATAAATTGAGTTTATATATATATATATATATATATATATATATATATATATATCCTCCCAACCATGACCCTTAGTAAAGTCAAGAGCTATATTTATCAATAGGAAATTTAACATACAATCACCACACATCCACCCTCTCACATACTCACCCACACCACGGTTTGAACCTTAGACCTTCCGAAGAAGAGCCAAAGTATCCCCTTGATTTTTTTAACTACTTTACCTTTAAAAGTATATGTAAAAATAAATATTTTTTTTGTTATAATTTTGAAAAACCCATAAACATGTAAAGTAAAGAAATTAGGAGATAAGGTTTTGCAAAAAAAAAAAATCAATTTAAATTTAATATAAAAATTATAATTAAGTTTAAAATATAAATAAAACATTTTAAAATATATTTGACATACATAAAAATATACATATTTATCTATTCAATTGGTTATAAGGGATTGAAATTGGTTCACCTCTATATATATATATATATATATATATATATATATATATATATATATATATATATATATATATATATATATATATATATATATATATATAAGTAAATATGAGATTACATTCTTCAAATGCCTTCAAAGTTTTAATAATGACCTAAAAATTAGGTCACTTATACATTATAACTAACTATTTTTATGAGGCTAAGTTCTATCCTTAGACACCTTCCCAATTTGTCAACTAGTATCTTTTAAATCACTAACTTTTGAGTTTTTTGAAAAAAAAAAATTAACTATGCTTGCTTTAATAAGAGTGAATTAATCCCCCTATATAGATATATGGACCATATGGACCATTTGCAGTGCATTGTTCTCACTGAACTCTTGTACTAAGCATATATATGGTTCAATTTAAAATGCATCCTTTGGGAGTTCATTTGCTTCCCTATTTAGTTCTCTATAAATATGCCAAAAAGTAAAAGCTTCATTTCAATCCACAACTTCTTTTATTTGAGAGAAGCTGGGTTGTAAAATCATGTTTTCCATCTAAAAAACACCAAGCATCTAGTTTATTACCACCTTTGAGTCTCAATAAATTTATATTTTTTGTATTCTTTTTTATTCTGCTAACTAAAACAACAATTTGAGTGCCATAATTTTAGCATAATTATTAGAACCTTCTCCTAGTCCAACCTTGAATTTAAAATAACAAGAGTAAAAAATATATACTAATCCTCCTACTTCACAAACTCTAGGGATCCCTTGTCTAGCCCTATCAAAATATTCCCAAGCCCTTGATTTATCAATATTTGGAGGACTAATTTATCTGTTTACCTTTGTTGTTACCAAAATATTATGGTTATTGAAAATTTTGATGATTTGGGAGGTGTTGGCAGTTTTGTAATATGCCACATTGAAATATTTTTGATGAATTTTTTATTGTAATGCGGTAAAATATATTAATATTAACATACAATATTTTGACCGATATAATATGTTGCAGTTATATTTTATTTTTCTTCTTTGTTTTCCTGCATCCTTTTGGCTTGAAAATAATGGGTGTTTTAAGGAAAATGGCTGGGGGAATGGATTGGAGACTTTGGTTCGAATCGCCTATAAAACAATTGGAAAATGGTGCTAAAAAATTAAGTGCATAAACTATGGGAGCTTCACCGAAAAGGAAAATTGCATTCGCCTCAAACATTGGGTGAAAGGCCCGTTCGCCTCACTTCGAGGTGAACGTAAAGAAAAGGTGAATGATAATCTTTTGCAAACACGTTCACCCCAAGTAAGGGGTGAAAGTCCTTTGCATTCCTCATTGGGGCGAAAGAAGAAATTAAACAATGAAGTTTCAAAAATTAGATAAGTGTCGAAGTTGGGCCAAAGTTAAAAAGCACTTAAAACTCGTTCACCCCAGAGTGGGGGCGAATGAGTCGTTCGCCCCACTTTGGGGTGAATGTCCTCAAAAATATGGAGAAATGCGCCCACCCAACACATTGGCCAGTTGAAGGCGTAATCGGTGAAAGTTCTTTAGAGCATGGTAAAACTTAGCAAAAATTGGCAACTTTCAAAAGAAGGTGCGTTCACCCCAAAGATGGGGTGAACGAAGTTGGGGTGAACGTATTTAAAAGCATGAATTTGAAAAGTCAACTTCACGTTCACCTCGGTTGAGGGGCGAAAGCTCCATTCGCCCCTCCTGGGGGTGAACGCGCCATGAATGGTAAAGCGGGTGAAGAGTCAAAAGTTTGAAGCGACTTTGAAAAGTCAACTTCGCGTTCACCCCAAGAGGAAGGCGACAACCTCTTTCACCTCTTTTGGGGGTGAACGTAGAGTTTAAGGAAGCTGTTAAAAGTGCTTTCACCTGGAGTATAAAAGGTTGATTGTTGTTAAATCAGGGGCACCCTCTTCACCAAGGAACGTGATGAAAAGAGTAAATATGTGATTCGCTTACTGCTAAGTTCGGGTGAATTTTGCTGTCAATAACGTCAATGAATTTCAAGAGCACCCAAGGTAGGTGAATGAAGAACATTAAATGTTTGTGGCAAAGAGTAACTCAAGTTGTGGATCTCGAGCAAAGAGAGCAGCAATATTAAAAGTGCAAGGTGATTTTCATGATTTCCAAGTAGAAGCATATTTTTGAGGATGGCGAATGTACCAAGTCAATGACCAAGCCTTGCAGTTTTCCATGCACCGACGCCCAGAAATGCTGATTTCCTAGAAGAATTTCCTTAAAAGCTGGATCACCACCTCAAAAGAAATATTTTCAATGACTTCAAGGAGGAATTGTCTCACCAAGGTTCCTGATCTGTGAGCATTTTGTCTTCATGTGTATTTAATGAAAGAGGTGAAATCCTCTATAAATACTAATCAATTTCCATTGTAAAAGGAGGTTAGACATTCTGTAGAAAAACTATTCAAGTTCTCTGCATCAATAGAAGATACTTGGCTTCTAAATTTGCAAGTGATCTTGTGTGTGATTTCCTTCTATTTTTATGCATTTCTATTTTATGCTCATATTCATTATCTGCTGTTTAGTTTAAATTTTGCATCTGAATTTGAACATTGTTGGTGAGGGAGTGAGTTCTGGAATGCGATCCTGGAGGTTGTCTTCGCAAGGTTGTAAGTAAATTCTATTGTCTTCTTTTATTACATGTTGCTTCAATGCTTGGGTGGATTTCTTATTGCTAGTCTATCCCCAATCCTACACCTTCAGCTTGTGGCCATATTTCCCATCTCTTTCTATCATTTCTAATTTCTTTCCTGCAACTCTAGTCTTAAACCAGTGTAGGATTTAGTAAGGGAGCCAACCCTCTCTAGAGATTGGCATGGAGGACATTCCTTTCCTCTAGCCTTTCAATGTTGGCCATGTCTAGGGTGCACAAACATAGGTTTGTATAATTAGGTAGATATTTGACCAATAATTTTTGGCACACTCGATGGGACCTCGAAAGTTCCACTTTCAATAGTATTGAGGTTTGATGTTCACCTTCGTGTTGTATAGTTAGAACATCTGGTGACTCGATTCTACCCAGAAACCTCCAAACATGAGGGCAACGAAAGTTGTGCTTCATGATTACAAGATCGAAGGCCAAAAATCCTAAAAATCCCATTGAGTTCTATGAACTTGATACCCAAAGGTTAGGAGAGCATCCTCAATTAGTTACTTTACATCGTACATCATCATTACCTCATACACCTCATACATCATCCACAACATCCTCATGATTAGATGGTGTGTTTTCTGCTCCTACAAGTCCAGTTAGTACTGCTACTAGCATTCCCCAAGCTCAACCACACACACCAATCCACATGGCTCAGAACCCACCACCACAGTAGCCACAACCACCAAGGTAGTTCCCAACATGGAATAGCTCAGGAGCCTTGAATTTACAAGCACAAAATCTAGTCCCCCAAGAAGCTTTGAAGGCTTTGCCTACCTATGATGGTACTAGTAAGACTGCTTATGAGCATATTCAAGATGTGGCTTCTTTGGCTACGATCCATGACATTGCAGATGAAGATATTATGGTAAGTTATTAGTGTTATCACTAAGAGGAAAGTTATTGTATTGGTATCGATCATTGCAACCCGCCACTATCACCACATGGGATCAGTTGGTGGAACTATTGATCAAGAATTTTCATGAACAAGCTGATCCATTCTCCTTGCTACATCAATTTACAATGATCCAAAGGCATCCACAAGAGGAGATAGTGGACTTCAATATCAAGTTCACCCGAAGTTGGCAAAGGGTTCCTGATGGTCTTCAGCCCACACATGAACAAGCTACATTCTATTATCTTAGAGCATTCAACTCTGACATTGGCATGGTTGTTCGATAAGCCAATGTGAATACATTCCTAGATCTATACACACAATAAGAAGGCCGAATCAGACTTGATCACCATAGGCAAGCTTCCCCCAAAAGTGACTATGCCCATTTTTCTCGATCTTCCACAACACTTATATTCAAGTGCATTCTCATAGCCTATGCCTTCTATGTACCCAGTTCCCTCATGGAGCTCGAGTCCACCTCAAGTCACTCTGATTCCTATCCCACAACTTCCTGCTCCAAGTTTTCCGTAGTTACCCGCACCAATAACACCATAGTTTCCAGCACTCATTCCTTTCCTAGCATGATACCAATACCACCAGTTCCACTACCATTGCCTACCCCATCAATACCTCTACCTTTACCAGCACCTCCTACACCCTCAAATCCTGATCCTTATATGAAGTTGTTACAAGAGGTGCAATATGCTAATTCAGCCATAAGAACAATGTCAAATGAACTCACAGTAGTTAAGAAGAAGTAAGCTGAAGCTGATTTTTGGTCGAGGAGATTTCAAACACCACCGATTACCCGAGAGCAAGCAACCACTAGCAAGGGCCCTAAAAGGAGCACAATAGTGTTGAAAAATGAAGAAACTAGCACATCAGAAAAGGCATACTGGTGCTCAACTTGTAATGATCCTCATGGAGAAGACACATGTATGGTGCATCTGAACTATGTACAGATGCTAGCAGAAAGTTCTATCAATGGACAAGTTAATATGATAATGGAAGCTGATCATAATTTTATGGTACCATATTTGGAGCAAGTTTCAGTTCTTACAAGATCTGGAAAGAAGCCAATGACTGTAGATCCAATGGAGTTGGAGCCTTTGAAGGTTCCTGTAGAACCAAAGGTGCAAAATGAAAAAGTGCAACCACAAGCAAAAGCACCTCATGCGATGTCGAAGCAGTAGGATTCTATCCTATTGAAATATCTACTACCCAAACAAACTCAAGAAAATTTGTAGATCAAGGCATCAACTTCACAACCTACAGCTACTCAAACACAAAATGAGGCAAAATAACAAGCCAAGGAATACCTTAGGTACCCATCATTGACTACAAAGAGTGGAAGCTACTCAATAATACTAGGACAAGTATGAGCGGGTTGTAGAAGAAAAATCTCCTAGTGTTTCTAATTATAACATTATGGAAGAGATGAAGAAGATACCTACAAAAGTGAGTTTGTATGATGCACTACAGTTACCTGGGCAAGTTGACCTACTGCAAGAGTCTCTTAAGACTACAAAAGAGCAAAAGAAAAGTCATTCTCAAATAGTGTTGGCGCAGACATTGCCGACTTCTACCACTAGAAATAATAGGCCACCCCCATTCTATTTGTCACTCAGAATGGAGGGGTGGATTGTGCATAACTGTATGATCGATTTCGGTGTTGCAACTACTATCATGCCAAAGGTAGTATGTGAAGTAATGGGAATGGAATATACAAGAAGTAGTCTAGGAGTATTGTAGTTGGATGGGACCCCAATCAAAATAGTGGGAGTAATCAAGGATATTCCTATTGTTCTACATAGCATGCCACAAATTACTATTATCCAAGAAGTAGTGGTGGTTGACTTGGAACCATACTTCAACATGTGTCTCTCTAGGGAGTTCACAATGAAGTTAGGAGGATACCTTTCCTTGGACTATTCACATTTGGAGATTCCATACAAAGGAAGAAGAATCTACATTTATAATGAGAAGCCATCCACTTTTCATATAGAGAAATTGGAAGAAGAAGAAAAATCTACATGTATAGTCAACATGATGACTGAAGAATTAGAAGAAGTTGACTTGATGGAAGAAGCGCTTGGTGAACTTCACCTTGAAGATGAATTCTCACTCATGGATTTCAATGTGATGGTCAAAACTGACATTGGTTGTTATACTATAACCAAACCTGAGCAGATTGAAGAAAAGGTCCTTGAGTCCTAGACCCTGTTGCAGATCAATTATGGAAGTTATATTTTGATGGTGCAAGGTGCAAGAATGGTGTAGGGGCTGGTATTGTTCTAGTTTCTCCTGTAGGGTTATAGAAGACCTATTCATATAGACTAACTTGGAGTTGCATGAATAATGCAGCTGAATATGAAGCATTGTGTCTTGGCTTGAAAAAGGCTAAAAAATTAGGCATAAAATAGTTACAAATATTTGGAGATTCTGAGCTCATTGTCAACTAGACCACAAACAAGTGTGTGTCAAAGAAACACTACTTGAAAGCCTATCGCAACAAAGTATGGGATTTGTTTGAGTCCTTTACAACCTTGAACATTCAAGAGATTTCATGGGAGTAGAACAAACATGCAGATATTTTAGCCTCTCTTGGTGCAAATTACTCTCCCATGGAACAAGTAGTCAGAAAACCCAAGACTGTTAGGGTAATCTATAGACCCTCAGTCCCTGATAAGAACCTCTATTGGCAAGTGTTTGACAATGATGAGAAAATAGTCAATTTTTTGATTAAGGAAGTTGCAAGCGTAGATGATAGAATACTTGTCGAAGAGGAGATGGAAGGAATGATTCAATTGAAGAATAATCACATTCCCAGGGGACTGATTTTATTGGAAAGTCTATTCGACCAAAATGATAGGGTTGAGAAGCATAAAATCAAGGTAGATGCGAAGGAATATAAGGAGTTGCAGTTGGAGCCTGAGAAGATCATCAAAATTAGAACTGAATGTACTTCAAAAGAATTAGAAGATATCAAGAGCTTGTGTTACAAATTCCTCGACATCGTTGCATGGAGCTATCAGGATTTGAAGGGATATGACAAGAATGTAATCCAACATACCATTGAATTATAGGAGGGAGTAAAACCTTTTTGATAGAAACAATGACCTATCAATCCTAAAATTGAGGTGCTCATGAAGGTAGAACTATTAAAGATGTTGGAAGCAAAGATAATATATCCAATTAAGCACTCAACATGGGTGGCAAACCTAGTGCCAATTCAAAAGAAGAATGGAGATATCCATCTATGTATGGATTTTTGGAATCTGAACTAGGCATCATTAAAATATCATTACCCTCTATCATAGATTGATCAAATTCTCCATGTGGTTGTCGGAGCGCAAATATTTTCATTATTAGATGGTTTCTCTTGATTATAACCAGATCTGGGTAAAATATGAGGACCAACACAAGATGACATTCACTACTAAGTGGGGCACGTTCACCTATCAAAGGATGTCATTCGGTATTTCAAATGTTGGCGCTACCTTTCAGAGAGCCATGGACATCACTTTCGATGAGTTATTAAATAGAATTATTGTGATTTACCTTGATGACATGACTATGTTTTTGCATCGTAGAGAAGAGCATGTTTCTCATTTGAGGTAGGTGTTCAAGAAATATCAAGAGTTTGGGATTTCCATTAACCCGAAAAAGTCTATATTCACTATCAAAGAAGGAAAATTGTTAGGTCATGTGATCTCACAAGAAGGACTGGTGATTGATCCTACAAGGGTTGAAGTGCTCTTGAAACTACCACTACTAGTTAACAAGAAGGACTTGCAATCATTCTTTGATCAGATAAATTTCATTCGAAAGTTCATTGCTGATTTTTCTCAGGTAGTGAAACCCATGACCGAGCTCTTGAAAAAGAATGCAGATTTCAAATGGATCGAGGCAAGAAGATAGGATTTTTGGGAGATCAAGGAAAGAATCACTCAAGCACCAGTATTAATCAACCTAGATTATTCCAAGGACTTCATTCTCTATGCAGTGGGTGAGCAAGAGAGTTATGTCATAGTTCTCATGCAGAAGCAAGAAGATGGAGATGAAAAGTCGATTGCTTTTTTGAGCCAAGTTATTGTGCCGCACCAGGAGAAGTATAATTTCATCAAGAAATAGGTGTACGCAGTGATGAAATCCCTAAAGAAATTCTGACACTTTGTCTCACAAAGCAAAATGGTCATTTATGTTATACACCCGGATGTCAGAAACTTCATTCTCCAAGGGGAACTAGGCGACAAAAGAGCAGGTTGGATCTCAAAGATTCAAGAGTATGATATGGATATCTGACCAACAAAGCTAGTTCATGGATGAGCTCTCTGCCAAGAATTAGCCAAAAGTGCAACATCTGAATCATTGGCTATGGTACAAAAAGAGGATATCGATGAAAGCATTTGTGCAAATCGTGCTATGATAGGTCATGATTGGATAGAGGACCTTGTCGAATTCTTTACCTTTGGGAAATGTCCATCACACCTTGATGCTTCACAGCATCGAAGGTTCAGGCTGCAAGCACTCAAGTATGTTCTATTGCCAAGTGGGCTATTCCACAAGAATATTGATGGAGTTCTCCTCAGATGCGTGAAGGAATCAGAGAAGGAGAAAATATTGGAAGAGTTTCATTCTAGTTTATCTGATGGTCATTATGTAGGAAGGCCCATGGCCTTGAAGATCATTCAAGATAGCTACTTCTAGCCTACCCTTTTCATAGATGCACATAAAGTGAGCCAAAACTATGATAACTATCAACGGTATGTTGGTAGGACCAGGAAAGGAGCATTGCCCCTACACTCGATTCAAGTGGAAGCACCATTTCAATAGTGGGGCCTTGAATTCATTGGAGTCATAGACCCACATTCCTCTATAGAGCACAAATACATCTTGACAGCAATAGATTATTTCACCAGGTGGGTAGAGGCCATCCCTACCAAAAAAGTAGATCAAGCTACTATCATCTCTTTCCTAGAGGGACTCATTACCCATTTCGGTGTTCTAGATGCCATTGTAATAGATAATGGGACTCCATTTATTGGGGCCAAGATTACTGAATTCACAAGTAAGTATGGGATCTATCTCAAGATATCATCTAATTATTACCCGTAAGGGAATGGCTTGGCCGAATCCACCAACAAAAACTTGTTATGAATCTTAAAAAGGACACTGGGAAGCAACAAAAGGAGTTGGCACTTATTGTTGAATCAGGCTTTGTGGGAAGACCACATATCCATGAAGAAGTCTATTAAAGCCTCTCCTTATTCTCTCGTGTATGGAAAAGAAGTAGTTCTACCCACTCATATTGAGCTCCCTGTCCTCCAGACCTTGCAGTTGTTCAAAGATGAAGATGAGGAGTACGATCCAATGAGTGCAAGGTTGGCTCAATTATTGTAGTTGGAGGAAGAAAGAGAAAAGGTGTATCAAGATTTCATTGAACACACTAAAGCAATGCAGAAGTGGTTTGGAAAAAAGACAATAGAGCACAAGTTTCAGGTGGGAGACTTAGTCCTCAAATGGAATGAAAATAAAGCCAAGCCAGGGAAGCACCACAAGTTTGATGTGATCTGGGAAGGTCCATTTCAGATCTCTATAGTGAATTCAGCAAATGCATATCATATTCGAGACATGGATGGTTGGGATCTCCTGATTCCGATTAATGGCCTTCATCTGAAGGCCTATGTTCAATGATTTGATTAAAAGAGGTACCACTTTGTAAATATGTACAAATTTTCTTTCAGTATTTTATTTGCTTTATAAAATAACATATAAAAAAAAAGAAGAGAAATGTTCTTTTTGAAAATTATTTTCCCCAAGATTCCCTTCAAAATTTATTATTGTGTTGAAATAATTTGGCTAGTTCCAAAAGACGACATTACAAAACTCCTAGCTAAGAAGGAGCCTTCGAGAAAATATTTTCTACATCCAAAGGCACGTAGTCAAAGCATAGGGTCTTTCACCTCATTCTGAAACATAAGACAACAATTACATGGAAAGGCGCTTTCACCCAAGGGAAGGGGTGAAAACCCCATTCACCCCCTTTGAGGGTGAACGTACAAAGAAGAACAAAAGCGCCAAGTCAACGCGCTATGAAAGTGGTCAAAATGGCTTTCACCATAAAGAAGGGGTAAAACATCCATTCACCCCTTATTGGGATGAACACATTGATTAAAAAGCTATCACCAACTCAAAGGAAATCGAAAGGTGATCAAAGGTACATAAAAAAAAATAAAAAAAAAAAAAAAAAATTTTTCCAAAAATCCACTAAACTCACACCCCTTCTGAATGTATTTTAAATTTTAATGCATGCAAATTAACAAGGCATTAAATGCAAGAACTGAATGAAAAGGAAAAAAAAAAAAGAAAAATCTAAAAAGAGAAAAAACCCTAAAAACAATTGAGTTTTTTTTAAAAAATCATGCTTTTTCAAAATTGGGTGAAAAGGAAAAGCTAAAGTTGTTTTAAAAGAAGGATATTCACCATGGAATTATATCAATCAGGTGGAAAGCATTTTAGAATGAAAGAGAAGAAAATCAAGTGTGCCTCAAAGAGGTTTCACCTTCATTATTCTTTGAAGCATAATGATTTTTAACAAAGAAATTAAGAGCTCTCTCAAAGTGATTTCACTCTAGAACGTGGCAAATCTTGAAAAATGGGTGCATTAAATGATGCATTCCTAAGGTATTTAATTTAAAATATGCACCCAAATTTGCATTGGAGGGAGATTTGAGGGTTTCGAGGAGCAAAATATCACACCATCAAAAGAGAAGCGTTTATTGGTTCATAGGTGGTAGGGTTATTATCCCAAGGAAGCTTTAATAGCTAGGGCATATTTTTTGATGAAGACACGTAGTAAGAAGGGCACACGTTCCAAGGATGATTCTATAGCAAGTAATAGTTGATACCATTAGAACATCAAAAATAGTGTCGAGTGGGTGAAACAAAGCACACGTTCTTCCAAAATCACTCAAGGGAAATTTAACATTTACTACGATGGTTGGAAGGGCACTCTATATAAAGGAATAGGTAAAAGCTATGTAGTTTAATTTTTAATTTTTACTACCACTATGTTTTCGAGCTATTGTTGCAGAAATTACAGAGAGATTTTAGGGTAGCCACCAGAGAGAAATAATGGGAAAAAGAAGCAAAGAGGCACAGAGGCTACAGAGCCCAAGAAGTCTAGAAAGAAAGAAGGTGGGTCAAAATCCAAAAAGGCCCAAAGGAATGAAAATGTGGATTTGGACCCGTACACTGACACAATGGCAGAAATTGGAGATTGTGTAATTACTAACAAGGGCATGGAGAAACTATGGTAGGATGTGCAGTTCATAGTAAATCAAGGGTTAACAATAGGAAGCCCATTGATGGTGCCATATCACTCATAATTATTTTGGTATCTATGTACACCCATACACCCATGCCCAGAACTGGTGAAGATAATTGCTCGATTTTATAATCCGGTTACTAGGATGGTGCGGAAGGCAAATAAAGAAGCACTTTTTACTATTACCCTAGATGAAGTACGGGAAGCATTTGCTTATGGTTTGAAGCCTCCTTCATATGTGATTACCAAGAAGTTACATACCAATGAGCAGGAGGATAGATATGTCTCTACTGTAATGATGCATCGATTCATGGAGACGCAATTGATTAAAGAACCATAGCTAGGGCAACTTTCGAACCTATCAAAGCCACTCACAGAATTCAAGAGCCTAGATATCTATTCAATGTTGGCATGGGTTGTCGGCCTACCGAAATATTCCACCATTCATAAGTGGTAGGTGGCCCTAGCACAATGCATATTCCAAGTAGAATTTTACTCTCCATCGACCATGAGGCAGGGCACCAATCTGATTTACTTTGATTGGGCCAATTTTATTTCTTGAAAACTACATTTTCAACTAGAGAGGTTGCATACTAGAGAAGAGACGTCATTCATGCATACCTCCTTTCTAGTATGGTATTTCTTCTTCCATATACACCAACATTTCTTATTCATCATAGTGAGGCAAATGGATGAGAGGGATGAGCTTCTACCAGTATACATGTGGACTTCCACTCTATCGAGTAGGGAGTCATTTTATAGTTTTAACCATTTGTTTTTAGGGCCCGCAATAGAACTGCTTTGTGGTACATGTGAAAGAGTGCCACGGGAGATGAGAGAAGCAGTAGTTACAGGAGAAAAGGGAGACATATTTCTGCTTACTCAGGGCGTGGTCGTAAGAATTTTTGGCTTCATGGGTAAGCCATTCTTGCTGCCATACTTCACCACCAAACATATTTTTGCTATGGAGGTGGTGCACCAATTAGACTATGTGAATGATGTATATGGAGTAGGGTACGGTAAGAAGATGACTTGCAATATGTCTTTCAAGTTTGGTAGTATAGAAGTGAGTCAGGTAGGGTAGAACAGGCTGCTCATAGTAACACTTCAGGACCTGGGGTTGATAGAACTACTGCAACATTGGAGGTATGACCCATTGGGAAAATTTATAGAGATAATAAAGGCCAAGATATTTCACTATTGTCCATGACCCAACATTGAAAAAAGGTGAAATAATTTTGATGGACCTGACTTGGAGTGGCACATTGAAGATATGATGTCACTCCCACCTTGGCATGACTACTATGAACAGGAGGTTGAGTATAATCTGATGAAGTACAAAAATCAGATTCCTCCACCCAGATTGTTTAGTCAAGTAAAATAAAGTCAGCCCCTATGGACCAAGGAGAAAATTATGAACTGGTGGATAATGCGGGTCCACCGAGGAAAAACCACGTCTCCTTATGGGTTGAATATGGATGAGGTATTTTTAGATACCTACGATGAGTTTGTTAATGCCTATCAACCCATCACTTTCACCAAGATCTTACCCCAAATTTTCCAACATTTTGATAATGGTGAAAGTGGGGCAAAGGGAGAGCACCCAAAAATTGAAGAAGAGACTCCGAAGGAGGAAGAACAATAGTATGTGTTTAAATGAAGGTCACAGTGGATAAAGCATAAAGTTGAGGAGGCACCTTTGTCGAAGAAGCAGACTATCCAAGATGCACCCCCATTTCCAAAAGCTATGAAGAAACCAAGGACCAATGCCACTTCCTCCTCTACTACTAAAGTTTTAGTTGCTATAGTTCCCATAGTTCTAGTTGTTTTGGTGACTATTATTTCCTCTCCATCGATGATAGATGCTTCAATGATGATTGCACAAATATTTTCGATGATTCATGAATAGGAGGAGGACCAATAGATAGAGAGCCCTCAGGTGGAGGTCATGAACATTGAGGAGGAAGTAGAGAAGCAATAGGAGGAAATTATTTTACAATCGCTTCCATCACTAGAGCATACGATAGCTCACACCCAAAGGTACATCTTTATTTCCCCTTCTTCTTCTTTGGAGCATGTAGTGGTTATTAGCCTATTTCCCTCAGTTTCTACATCTATCTCTCCACCTTTTGGTATGCCCTCCATATCCATTTTACTTCCCTCTTCTTTCCCTTTGCAAGTCACTACTACTCCTTCTATTCCCATTTCTTTGGCCTCCCTTTCTTTCAGTTCATTTGCATCAAGGCCAAACCCATTTTCATGCCCTTCCCCATCCATTACTGCTACCACTCTCACCAAGGCTATAAGTATGCAAGCTCCTCCTAGAGTGAGCATAACTACAGCTAAACCTAGTTCCTCCACCCACTCCACCATTTTAGTCCCTCCCCTTCTAGCCATCTCATCCACTTCCTTTGAGCCTGACCACTCACAAGTTTTGATACCTTTCACACCATTTTTGGAGTTGCAAGTACTACCCAAAGTTGAGGTGGTACCAAAATAGCTTGATGTAGAGAAAATCAATTGAGTGCACCTCAGTTCATCATAGTGGTTGAAAATAAAAAGGTGGAAAGAAGCACTAGCTCTAGCTCAACCGCTCAAGAAGGTTGCTTTTGATCCAATTGCCATGGAAGCTCACACAACTAAAATCACTCCCTTGGTCCAGAAGCCACAAGGAGAAATGATGTCGAGTGATTATATTTGTGAGACTATAATAGAGGACCTAACCAAGATTGATCCCATAAAGAAAATGGGCAACATACAGGTTGATATGAGTTCGGTATACTTGCATGGTGAGTATTATAAGCAGAGATATTTTGATAATGAGAATAAAATTATCGAACTCGAAAGTGCCTTGGCCAAAAGTAGAGTGCAAGAGGAGAAGACAACCATAGAGAATGAATACTTGCACCGATAGGTAGGAGTGCACTTGAAATAAAGGGATGCAACAAGAATAGAGATGCAAGCACTCAGGACGTAGCTAGAGGCCATACAGAATCAATTGGCAGAGAAGGCCACATAGGCTGTAGGTTTTTCTCTGAAAAGCATCAAGGAGGCATGCCTTCGCTCAACCCAGAACTATGAAAAGTTGGTCATACAAGTAGTTCAAGTATTGCATTACCTCTGGGTAGCCAAAATATAGATTCATATGGGGCAACAATTGATAGATAATACTAAGGAGATGTTGGAACCCTACATGGAGATGGCTATAAAAATTCAAGCTTTGGCTAATTCCAGCATATATATTCACCCCCTGAGTGAAATGGATCACGCTTGGTCAGCTGCAAAAGTCACATTGCATAGCTACTTTCAAAGGATGGACCTGGTGAGAGAAGGCCAAAAAATTCTTAATGCCATCGAGCGAGAGCATACTATTTCCATGACTCATTTTGATGCTCTTGTCGATATGGGATTTCTAGATTTTACAGATGAGTGGGGTGAACCTCTACCAAAAGAACAATTGGAAGTAGCTTGGAAGAAGTTCATGGAGGATACCTCAAAGATTGATACATGGGAGGAGCCCATCACAGAAGCACAGGTGTTGCCACTTATGCAGAAGTATACCCGCATGGAGCTTTCATTGTTTGAGCTAGCCCAGAGAGCGAAGCACCTCAGCCTAGAAGACGTCCAAAATCTACATTTTTTTATGAGTCATTGAGTGTTCCCTATTTATTCACCACTCATGCTTGGGAGGAGGTAGTCACAGTCTATGAGGTAACCTCCGAAAGCCTCAAGGAACAGGAGGAATGAGCAGAGTAGAGAAGGCCATGATAGAAAAGGTAGCAGAAGAAGCAGAACGGGTAGAAGTACTTCGAGTAGCAGCAGAGGCTGAAGCCACTGAGAAGGCAGAAGAGGAGGCATGAAGAAAGGCATCTACATCAAAAGCGCCAGCCAAAGCAGCCAGCAAAAAGAATCCATAGAAGCCCAATGGATAAAGGCCTAGGATCGCTTGCATCCATACGAGCTAGATACCCCGTGAGCCGCCAAAAATATTGGTAGTTTTATAATATGCCACATTGAAATATTTTTGATGAATTTTTTATTGTAATGCGGTAAAATATATTAATATTAACATACAATATTTTGACCGATATAATATGTTGCAATTATATTTTATTTTTCTTATTTATTTTCCTGCATCCTTTTGGCTTGAAAATAATGGGTGTTTTAAGGAAAATGGTTGGGGGAATGGATTGGAGACTTTGGTTCGAATCACCTATAAAAAAATTGGAAAATGGTGCTCAAAAATTAAGTGCATAAACTATGGGAGCTTCATCAAAAAGGAAAATCGCAATCGCCTCAAACATTGGGTGAAAGGCTCGTTCACCTCACTTCGGGGTGAACGTAAAGAAAAGGTGAATGATAATCTTCTGCAAACATGTTCACCCCAATTAAGGGGTGAAAGTCCTTTGCATCCCTCATTGGGGTGAAAGAAGAAATTAAACAATGAAGTTTCAAAAATTAGATAAGTGTCGAAGTTGGGTCAAGTTTAAAAAGCACTTAAAACTCGTTCGCCCTAAAGTGGGGTGAACGAGTCATTCACCCCACTTTGGGGTGAATGTCCTCAAAAATATGGAGAAACGCACTCGCCCAACACAATTGGCCAGTTGAAGGCGTAATCGTGAAAGTCTTTAGAGCATGGTAAAACTTAGCAAAAATTGGCAACTTTCAAAAGAAGGTGCGTTCACCCCAAAGATGGGGCGAAAGCTTCGTTCACCCCAAGTTGGGGTGAACGTATTTAAAAGCATGACTTTGAAAAGTCAACTTCATGTTCACCCCGATTGAGGGGTGAAAGCTCCATTCGCCCCTCCCGGGGGTGAACGCGCCATGAATGGTAAAGCGGGCGAAGAGTCAAAAGTTCGAAGTGACTTTGAAAAGTCAACTTTGCGTTCGCCCCAAGAGGAAGGCGACAGCCTCTTTCACCTCTTTTGGGGGTGAACGTAGATTTTAAGGAAGTTGTTAAAAGCGCTTTCACCTGGAGTATAAAAGGTTGATTGTTGTTAAATCAAGGGTGCCCTCTTCACCAAGGAACGTGATGAAAAGAGTAAATATGTGATTCGCTTACTACTAAGTCCGGGAAAATTTTGTTGTCAATAATGTCAACGAATTTCAAGAGCACCCAAGGTAGGCAAATGAAAAACATTAAATGTTTGTGGTGAAGAGTAACTCAGGTTGTGGATCTCGAGCAAAGAGAGCAGCAATATTAAAAGTGCAAGGTGATTTTCATGATTTCCAAGCAGAAGCGTATTTTTGAGGATGGCGAATGTACCAAGTCAATGACCAAGCCTTGCAGTTTTCCATGCACCGACGCCCAAAAATGCTGATTTCCCAGAAGAATTTCCTTAAAAGCTGGATCACCGCCTCAAAAGAAATATTTTCAATGACTTCAAGGAGGAATTGTCTCACCAAGGTTCCTGATCTGTGAGCATTTTGTCTTCATGTGTATTTAATGAAAGAGGTGAAATCCTCTATAAATACTAATCAATTTTCATTGTAAAAGGAGGTTAGACATTCTACAGAAAAACTATTCAAGTTCTCTGCATCAATAGAAGATACTTGGCTTCTGAATTTGCAAGTGATCTTGTGTGTGATTTCCTTCTATTTTTATGCATTTCTATTTTATGCTCATATTCATTATCTGTTGTTAAGTTTAAATTCTGCATCTGAATTTGAACATTGTTGGTGAGGGAGTGAGTTCTGGAATGCGATCCTGGAGGTTGTCTCTGCAAGGTTGTAAGTAAATTCTATTGCTTTCTTTTATTACATGTTGCTTCAATGCTTGGGTGGAATTCCTGCTGCTAGTCTATCCCCAATCCTACACCTTCGACCTGTGGCCATATTTCCCATCTCTTTCTATTATTTCTAATTTCTTTCCTGCAACTCTAGTCTTAAACCAGTGTAGGATTTAGTAAGGGAGCCAACCCTCTCTGGATATTGGCACGGAGGACATTCCTTTCCTTCTACCTTTCAATGTTGGCCATGTCTAGGGTGCACAAATGTAGGTTTGTATAATTAGGCAGATATTTGACCAACAGGAAGAGACCTACCAAGTAGGCTTCTCTTGATACTAAAACATCCTTGCATTCATAAATAACCATACTCCCCAAGATGCAAATAATAGAAGAGTTATAAAACCTTTGTATGACCTATTTTCAAACCAAGTTTTTAAGCACTCTCCTAAGGAATCTTCTTGCCATTGTTAGGACCCCATATTAACACTATTTTTGTAATTCTCATATAATTATGTAATGACCCCCTTCCAATGTGGGGACCCCTTTATAATATTATTTTGTAATACCTTGTAATGATATGTGGTAAGTGACGTACCTAGACAAGTGGGGTCATTTCATGTAATCATTATCAAGAATATAACTGATGTTTGATAGAATATTCTAACTCGAGCGACACCTTGTATGTAAGCCAACTCTTAAGCATTAGGTTAAGGTTGCATGAAATGTATCTTTAAAATTCATGGATCCATGAATGAATGCATCTTTTTACAAATTAATGAAAGTATTGAAGGAGGTTGTTGCTTCAAAGAGGCCTATGATTCTATATTATTTTGTGAGATTACTTTCATTCTACATTTACATTTTGTATTGCAATATACTATTCTTTCATTAGATTATGTTTTAATTACAATATTTATGTGAATAATTTTATTTTTATTAGAATATTCCTAACAATTGGTATCAAAGTGCTTTTTAGGGATGAGTTCTACTTTGAATACGATAGTTATTGCTCTTCAATTTTAATTGTTAGGTATACATTTCATATGCTATCCATTTTTTGCTTTTTTCTTTACTAAAAATAAAAAAATGATATTTTTTCTGCAATAGTTTATAAGGTTAAAAACCCTATGTTGAAGGCTTTAAAATATCACAGAGGAGCTTTCATTATTGGCTAAGCTATATTGTCCATAAAGCATCTAGTGAAGTAAGTGGTGATCAGGCTCCAATAACCAAGCCTCAAACAACACTTGTCTATAGAATTGACCTCCCATGTATCTTTGTGTATATCAAGAGATCACCTAGTACTAGAAGAAACCTTTAACCCTAAGAATTTTGTCCTTGTATTATCCATAGTACACTAGACACAACATCTAGAAATGTCACCTTGCCATACTATTAGAGAGGTAGGTAGTATATGGAATCTTCCTTAAGTAGTGTCCTAAAATATTGGTTCGAGCACTCTCGTTCTTCAATGTGGTATAAAAAGGGTCTATGGGTAATACATACACCTTGGCTTCAAATACATAGTTCTGTTGAAAGTTAAACCTGCAAAATACTTCTTATTATATTGAATGTTAAACCTAAAACCAAAAATCCTACCATAAAAATTAAGCATATAGAGGAGACTTACCTATCACAAAATTACTACATGAACAGACAAAAGAAGTTAGAGAGGAACATAATAATCAAGATATAAATAGTCATAATTAGTCTCAATCAAGACAAAGTTTAGCAGTGTTAGTAATAGTTGGGGATAAATTTAGTCTAAGACAGTAACAATCAAGATAAAGTTACTAGTTCTAGTGTCAATAGTAGTTGTATGTGATAGTCAAAATTCATAACAGATAGGGAATTGTTAGTAATAGAGTTTGACCAGATAATGGTTAGTACAGGAAACCATAGTGTTAGTGATAGAACAATATCAGTAATAGATAGTGTAGAGATAGTGTCAATGATAGAATATTGTTAGTAACTAATTGTGCAAAGATAGTGTCATAAGGAGTTGTCTGACAAGAAATCAATTTTTTGAGCAAAACAAGCCTCTAGGAGAAAAACTAACAACACTCAAATACAACACTTTCCCTAAAAAAATAATGTTGTGATATATATCCCATTGCAACATCTCATTGAGCTGATCAGTTTGGTATATAGCCTTCATGCACATTTTTAGGGTTCCAAATAATATCATTTTGGGGCCTAGTCCATTATGATCATATTTTTGAGCCAATCATTTTGATATATAACACCCAAACACTTTTTTGGCTAATTAGAAAAAATATTAACTCCTAGAAAAATACTATTTTTAGTAAGTCAATTGTAGTGGTTCAAATTCTACAAAAATGGCTAGTGGTACTAGAGGGCACCAAAAGGAGATAGAACAATCCAACTTTGTGGAGAAAAAACATACCATAATTAATAACCTTCTTAGTGACACTAAAAAAATGAGGGATGAAATACAATGTTTGAGATGTGACTATATAAGCTCCAAACCTTCATTTCAAGAACAATTCTTAGAGGTTGATGAAAAACTTGAGGATGGTCCAAAGCTATTTGAGTGTCATTATTCTAACTCGTCAGGTAGAGAAAAAGGAATTCCTATGGATATGGAAGGCTTAAAACTCTCTTTTTGACCCTTATACTCCCTTTAATATGCCTAAATTAGACTTTTCTATGTTCAATGAAAAGAACACAAATGGGTCGTTAGGTCGAGCAGATCATTTTTTCAAAATTTACAATGTCCCTAAATATTTTCAGATCACTATGGAATCTTTCAAATTTGAATTTGGAGTTTTATAGTGGTATCAGTGGATATAACATAGTTCTTGATCCTTTATGGGAATATTTTGAGTTACAATTACTCATTCATTTTGGCCCTAGTGACTGTGAGGACTTCAAAGGAGCATTAACCAAAATGAGACAAACCTCTATAGTTTGTGACTATCAGACTTAATTTGAGAAACTTTCTAATAGGACCAAGGGATTGAATAAAGTATTTTTTCAAAGTTATTTTATCAGTGGCTTGAAATATGATATCAAGGCTAAAGTAAAGATGTTCAAATATTAAATTATGATGCAGGCCATATGATTGGTATGGTTGGCTGAAGAAAATAAATTGTTTCAAATGAGATCACCAAATTTTTATAGGTTAAACCCTCATTTCCTTCCATGTTCGCACCCAATATTGGAAATAAATCTACTCCCCACAAGCGCTTTACTATAGAAGACATGGATTCCTGATGTGCATAAGGTTTATGTTATTATTATGATGAAAAATATTCACTAGGGCATAAATGCACCCAAAAGAAGCTATTTTTTTTTGATGTAGAGGAGTCAGTAAGTAGTGAACAAATTGATGATGAAGCAACACCATTAGAGGAATCACCTCAAGATGAGGTTGAAACACATGATGAGCTACAACCAAAATATTTTGTCCATGCTCTTGCAGGAATTACTACCCCTTAGACAATGAAAGTCATAGGATTTTTAAAATGCCAATGTCTTACAATTCTTATTGATTCAGAAAGTACACAACTTTATTGATCCTTGAGTCACCAAGCAAACCAACTTTTACATACATGAATGTAACTCTTTTGAGGTTATGGTGTAAAATGGTGATAATTTGCCTTGTAAATGAAAATACTATAAAATTATGTTGAAGATAGGGGATTATGAACTCAAAATGGATTTGTTTTCTCTTCAAATAGGAGGATGTGATATAATACTAGGAACTCAATGGTTAGGTATATTGGGAACCATCGCTTGGAACTTTACAAAGTTATGGATGTAATTTTCATATAATGGTAAGTCCTACACTCTTCATGGTTCTTAGGTAGGATCTCCTCAAATTATTAGCTCAAACTATATGGATAAGTTTAAAAAAATCATGGGGTAGTTGCTAACATATTTAAAATACAATTGCCCACTTCTATAGAGGATAAAACCCCATAATATTTACAACTCGTTTCGATGAAGCACGATGCAATTTTTGTAGAATCGACTGAATTACCACTCTGTCTCTCACATGATCATGCAACTCCATTGGTACTCAATAGTGTGCCACCTAACATCAGACCTTAATGGTACCCCCATTCTCTTATGTCAAAAATAGAGAAATTAGTACAAGAATTGTTAAAAGCTGGAGTCATTCGATGTAGTAACAATCCTTATTCTTCTTAAATATTATTGGTTCAAAATAAAAATGGGTCTTAGTGATCATGTATAGATTATCATGAGCTCAATAAGTTCACTATTAAGGATAAATTTCCTATACCTATGGTATATGATTTATTATATGAGTTGCACAGTGCTATGTTATTCTCAAAGTTAGATCTTCACTCAGGTTACCATCATATATGACTCAAGGAGGATAATTCTAAAATAACATTCCACACTCATGAGGACCATTATGAATTCTTGGTTATGTCATTTGTCTTAACAAATACACCCTCCATATTTCAGAACCTCATGAACAACATTTTTTGCCCATTCCTTCAAAAAATCATTTTAGTTTTCTTTTATATATTTTTGTTTATAGTCACTCTTTGGAGGAGCACCTCATCCATGTGGATCAAACCTTGTAGATTTTGGATCAATATCAACTTCAAGCTATAAGTTCTAAGTTTTTTTTTGGGTTGACTAAAGTAGAGTATTTGGAATACATTGTCACCAATGATGGAGTTAAAGTCAACCCTAATAATATTCAAGCCATTCAATATTGGTTAAAACCTCACACGCTTAAGGGTCTTCATGTATTTTTTGGACTTATAAGGTATTACTGCAAATTTATTCACAACTATGGAAAAATCGTTGCTCCTTTAATGGTCATGTTAAAAAAAAATTGTTTTCTTAGACAAGCTCAATTGAGCAGACTTTCCTTGACCTAAAGCATACTATGAAAACCACTCCAATTTTAGTAATACCTAATTTCTCCAAAAAATAAAATCATTGAAAGCGATGCTTTGAGCAATGACATTGGAGCCATATTGATATAGGAGTGATGATCCTTGGCCTTCACTAGTAAAGCACTTTTAGGTTAGAATTTGGATAAATCCACTTATGCAAATGAGATGCTCATAATTCTACATATGGTTACTAAATGGAGACCTTATCTCATTGGGTATCATTTTCCCATCAAAATAGACCACCAAAGTCTCAAGTACTTCCTGGAGCAACAAGTTGCCACCCCAAAAGAACAAAAGTGGATCTCTAAACTCATGGGTATGATTATGAGATTACCTATGAGATTATTTTGGTGGTAGTGGATCATCTCATGAAGTATGCTCAATTTTGTTCCCTCTCCCATCCCTACATTACCTTAGTAGTAGCCCAAATTTTTCTAGACTCTATTTTTACCTTCATGGTAGGCTCGAATTCATTGTGTATGATCAAGACCCTACCTTAATTAGTCATTTTGGAAAGAATTATTTAAGTTATAGGGAACTTAGCTAAAAATGAGTTGATTCTACCATCCACAAATGGATGGTCAATCAAATATTGTCAAGAAATGATTGGAGACCTACCTTCATTGCTTTGCCTATGATCATCCTACATAGTGGGTAAAGTGGCTTCCTTTGGTTGAATTGTGTTATAACACTTCTTATCACACCATGAAAAAAGTTACCCCTTTTGAAGTAGTTTATGGTTGGCCTCCATCAACACCTTCTTCCTACATTCCAAGAAGCTCCAAGGTCCGTGTTGTTGACACTACACTTGACCAACATGTCACAGTACTTTGTCAACTGAATATGAATTTGGAATTGGCCTAGAATAGAATGTACCAATAAGTTGATCAAGACCATTCTAAGAACAAATTTGAAGTAGTAAATATTGTTTTCCTCTACTTGTAGTTATATAAATAATCCTCACTCCATATTTATAGGTGCTTAAACCTTGTTGCCAAATATTATGGCCCCTACCAGGTCTTACAATGGATTAGTGCAATAGCCTACAAATTGGCATTTCCATATATATAAAAGCTTCATCTTGTATTTCATGCATCATCTCTCAAGAAGGATATGGGCAATTAGGATAGGTTCAATATACTTTACCTAAATTGGATGAAGAGGGTTCCATCTTGCTTGAGTTAGAACAACTATTGAATTATAGATCATGCACTCTCAAAAACCATATCATCATTGATTTTATTGTTCAATGGAGTGGAAGACAACCCAAATATGCTACTTGGGAGTCTCTCTAGCAGCTCCAACACCTATTTTCTTATCTACAACTTTGAGGAGAAATATTTTTGAAGGAGAAGGGCATATTAGGACCCCATCCTAACACTATTTTTGTAATTCTTATATGATTATGTAATGACCCCCTTCCAACATGGGGACCCATTTATAATTTTATTTTGTAATACTTTGTAATGGTATGTGGAAAATGAGACACCTAGACAGGTGTGGCCATTTCATGTAACCATTATCAAGAATATAACTGATGATTGGTAGAAGATTCTAGCTCTAGTGCCATCTTGCATGTAAGCCAACTCTTGAGAATTAGATTAGGGTTGCATGAAGTGTATCTTTAAAATTCATGGGTCCATGAATGAATGTATCATTTTTTAAATCAGTGAAATTATTGAAGGAGCTTACCGCCTAGAAGAGGCCTACGATTATGTGTTGTTTTGTGAGATTGTTTTAATTTTGCATTTACATTTTGTATTGCAATATATCATTCTTTCATGAAATTCTATTTTAATTGCCATATTTATGTGAATGAGTTTATTTTTATTAGAAGGTTCCTAACAACCATCTTATAGGAGGCTTTAACTGTGTTATAACCTCCATCAAAACCTTTTTAGTAAAGGAGCAAGCTAGCAATAAATGATCAATTATGTTATTGTTTAATTGCTTGATTTACATAAATGGCACCTTCATAGACCATTCCAATTTTTATTTTATAATATTTCCATATTAGAACCTTATTTTTCATGGCAATCCATAGGAAAAATATTATCTTCAATGGGGATTTCTACTTCCAAAGTTTCTTCCACCACCATATTGGATCTTCATTGTTATCTTCTAATAGAATTGTATACCCCAAATTTAAAGTGTACTCCCTTGTAGATCCACTATTTGTCTAGACCAATTGACCATTTTCCTCTTGCAAATTGATATGTCTAGCTTTGTATCTCTTCATATATTCTTCCCATTGGTGTGCCTCTTGGCCCTAAATCCCTAACACTATTTCTTCCTTCCATTCTTGACTCTAGTATTTAGAATATTTTAGGTCAGCTACTTGGGAAATATTTCCAATCCTCTAATATCTTAAGGTCTAAATTTTATTATTTTGCAGTCATGCATCTTACCACAACCAATCCAAGAGTCAAAGCCTAGTCTTATCCTTGAATCATCCCCTATTTTCTATGCTAGCCAATCACTTACAATATAAAAGGTCTAAATTAATGTCTTCCAATAGATTGAAACATTATGGGTTTGCTTCATTGGGTCACTTATCCACTCCTAAAATATGAGTGGCTCTAAATACTTTTCCTGTATGATCTTATTCCATAAACCTTTGTTTGATATTATCTTCTAAACATATTTTTCTGCTAGAGCCTTGCTAAATAGGAAGATGTTATTAAGTCCCCATTCTCTATTTTACTTGGTGTTGGCTAAGGATTTCCATTTAACCAAGGGAATACCTTCACTTACCATTTTTCCTATCCATAAAAACCTATAGCTTAACTGTCTAATTTTATCCAAATGTCCTCATATATGAGCGAAAGATTGCCAATATACTAGTATTACCTCCAACATAGACTTACCCAAAGTCAATATCCTCCTAAAATAGAGCCATATGTTGCATCGTATATTAATTCTTCCTTCCACATTCTTTATCAACCAATTCTAGTCTTTCTTAGTGTAGTTATTGGGTTTCAAAAAGAAACCTAGATATTTAAAGCCTTCCTTAAAAATAAAATCATCAAAGAAAGAAGGATTGTACTTTTTTGGAATAATAATAATGAAGGTAGATTTGAAGACTATTTTTATCCTTCCTTTTTGCTCAGACTCCACAACCTTGAGTAGGTTAGACTCCAAAAGGTCATAGACCCCAAGAAAGAATTCCACAATCCACCTATTAGGCCCTAGAATCCTATCTTTCTGGAAGGAGGTTAAAAAAACTTTGAGCTTCTTATTTGAGACTTCCTTAATCAAACTCACCATTGGCTTCCTCATATATAAATATGATAAATAGAGAAGCTATTATGAATATTTTAGCTATATTAAATTGACTAAAATCCTTGTATAGTTTATCAAAATGTCTTACTCACATGTCTGTTATTCCTTTAAAGGAGGAGAATTTGCTTCCATCTTGTCCTTGTAGCTCCCAAATTGTATTTTGTTGTTTTCTATGATTTACGAAGCTATGAAAAGTTTTAGTGTTCACATCCCCACTTGCAATCCATAGTGCTCTACTTTTGAGCCTCCACCATGCTTTTCTCTCTACCAAAAATCTTCTCTTCTCTTGTTCCAAAATTTTATACTTAAGCCTTATTTCCTCATCCAATTCTTTTTCAAATTCATATTCTAGAAACATTGTAAGCTCCTCCTTAATATCTCTTCATTTTTTCTCATCCATAAATTTATTTTTATAAGCCCATTGAACCCCTATTACCTCAACACTTTTTACATTTTTTGCAAATTGAATACTAGTACATTATCTCAGCCAAGGATTAAATTTCACCCATTTTGATTTGACTAAAGTTACAAAACTATCATATTTTAGCCACTCAAAATTGAATTTAAAAGGACAATGTGGTTTTTCTCCTCTTTTTTTATAAGAAGCATAATGAGGGAGTGATAAAAGTCTCCTTTGAATTCAACCTAAGTCAAGTGTCATTTATCAAACTCTCTAATACTAAGAATATATGTAGTCTCTTAGAAATTATATCAAATCACATCCTCATGTTTCTCCAAGTTGGGATAGATTTTGTAGACACTAGGTCTACTAGCCCCTTGTATTAAAACTTTTGGATGATGTAATTAGCTAATGGATTAGTTCTAGCAGCAATACCCCACACTTCACTCCTAGAAAAAGTTAAGTTTAAATCACCTCCTAAAATTAAATTTTTATTTTTTAAAAACTTCTTTTCCATAACCTTATTCCAATACTATATCTTGTCTTTATAGGGGCCATAAATGTCCACCACTGTCACTATTTATTCAATCTCCACTAAAAAATAATTTATTCCCTACTCTTTAGTCAAGCAATGCAAATTTGGTTAACCTAAAATGATTTGCCTTCCACCCTGTGGCCATTCCTCTCAGGGAACCTACAACAAGTACTAGAAAATCACATTATTTAATCAATTTACTAAGATCTTCCATCACTTTCATAGCTAACCCTTTTGTATCTTGAATTAGCAAAACCTCTAGATTATGAATTACCAGCCTACATAGAGCAATATTTTTTACAAAGCTGCCTAATCCTCGAATATTAAAGGAGAATAATTTCATTAATTAACTACATCCAAGATCATCCCTGCTCTAAGGATCCCATTTAAGGATGATTGCTTGCCTTGTTAAACTTCATAGAGGATTTTATTCTTAGCCAATAAAGTAAAAAAATTTCCACCCCTCCTACTAGCAAGACTTCTATCCTCCATGTATTTATTAAGGCCTCTCCCAACTCCCTATTTCCTTAGTCCTATTCTTCCTTTTAGATATCATAGGATATTCCTATGGGTTTCTAGGGACACAGAATCTTCTTGACCACAAAAAAATGAAGTGGGGAAGAAAATTTAAAGTGATTTACTTGTGAAGCATTACTGAAAAACTTACCAGAGTCTAAACCAAGTTCTAGATCTACTTCATTCAGGGAAGAGGAATTCAAGGGTCCTCCTTGTCCCTCAAATTCGCCCTTACCTTCTTCTAGGGGAGGCTTTGTTTTACATACTGATAAGTTTTACCATTGGTTAGTTAAAGGGCTCAAAAGATAATTACCTATAATCCCATATAAAAAATTGTATTTGGTAATAGTTTTGCTTTGAAAGCTTGTATCTGGGTCCAAGAGCATGGAATTCAACCTTTGCTTTAATAATCCTAGCCTTACTTCAATCTGATATGATTCAGAATCCATCATTTGATTTGGCATAAAATGTTATTTCCACATTCTCTACATCTTCTATTTTTTCTATGATTTCTCTAGCTTGTATTTCTTATGCATTGATTCAATAATATAACTAGTCTAAAAGTTATGTTCCAGAAGGAAAAAATGCATCTCGTTCTTTCCCTTAAAGGCTCCTCTTTCTTCCTTACAACACCAAACCTTTCTTTAAAAAGTAAAAGAATAATCCCTTGCAATATTCCCATAATTATAACAATGTGCACACGTAAAAGGTACACCGATATAGTCTAGGGTTTGTACATGCATCCCTTTGTTGTACTTCAACACAATTTACCCCACCAAACTACATCTCTAGTCCACATCAACAAGAATCCTGGCCACTATCCTCAAGCATAAATATGGATACCTCTCATCCACCTCCAAGAAAGAACCAATGTTGTTTCCTATGGATTGGAAAGTATCTCTAGACCAAAATTCTAATGGCAACCTTGGTAAATTTACCCATACAAAGTGAGTAGGTATTCGAGTGGTCCTAGGGTCAAAATAAGGATCCCACAATTTGAGAATTAACAAAGTTGACCCCCAAAACCATTTCTTTGATAAAATATTTACCACATATTTCTTAGTCTTGAAATAAAATAACATCCACCCTCTTACTAAAAGTAAAATACTAGGCACATACCCTAGGACTTCCATCCATTCCTTAGCCATCTATTCTACCAAGGAGTTTCCAAAAATTGCATGCCCATAGAACCTCCCAATAAGCATTTTATTTGAGATTTCAATGACTTCCTCCATTTTCACATCTTCTTTTAGGACTAATTTTACTTTATGACTCTTCCTTCGAATGCACTTGGTTTCCTTTTCACGTGCTTCAAATGGATTCTTATTTAGGTTTTCTCCTTCCAAATTCATGTGTTGTTAGCCCTAATTAGAGAGTTATTGCTTAGTTTAAATTTGTTCTAAAGAGGACATATCCCAATCATCACTCTTGTATAAGAGTTGCATGTCCTCTTGTAAAATTGTCATTGGTTTAGGCCCATTCCTAAAAACTTCTAAAGGAGACTTCTTTCGTACTCTCTTCCACTATCAAATATGGAGATCTCCTCATAATTATTTATCGAATAGTTCATTGCTTCTTCATGACATTTTTTCAAAAAACCCTTAAACCTTCCTCCCATTTCAAAATCATGCATTATTTTTATAGCATTAATGTTGGGGGGACTCTCCATTAGCATTTGCATTAGAAAAACTAGCCTCGATAGAGAATTTTCCATTGCCTTTTCCACCCTCTACTTCACTCATCATGGTGGTAGTTTTGTAAAAAAAATACTCTAAAAGTCTATGGTCTTAGACCATGTCTTTACAACCTTAGGTTTAAGATACATGTCGACAACTCCATCCTCAATGACCACAACCCTATTCTACTCTTATAAAATTTTCTCTCCTCATCCATTACTCTCTTTTGCACTAAAATCACCAACAAAGCCCCTACAATTACCTCCTTCAAATCCTCCATTGAGTTGCTACATCTTGTTGGTGATACAACCTAGAACCAAGGGTTGTTTGATAGATCTAATAGGTGTGATGGTAGTTGTAGTAGTTACCCATACTTCTCCTTGTCCCATTTGTATTCCCTTGACCCCTTATTCATTGCCAAAATTAAAAATTTAGACACCTATGACATTCACCTGCATCTTAATGCAACATCACGTACTATTTTTTAAGCAAAAGTAAACAATTTTAATATATTTAATAATGTTTGGTTCTCTTAAAAACTTTGAAGGTCCTCTTTTAGTACAAAATATTCTTCTACTATCCATTCATGAGCAAGCAATGGGTTGTGCTTTAGGGCCTACAAAATCTTAATGATGTTCTCCATTTGTATTTCCCTTAAAATTCTAACTTGCACAGACTGTCGCCTACATGAACGACAAGTATTGTGAAGTTTTAACAAACTGAAAACTTATTCTTTTTAATGGCTACCCAAACCTTTGTATTAAAAAAAGATCCCAAACATAGCTCCACATCTATAAAAGTACATATCAAGGCATTTATATATTTCTACAAACCAAAAATTTTACAGTATCCCTACAACACCTGGATATTTTGAAGCTAATCTAGTAGATGACCAAATTTAAATGCTTGATCTCCATGTGCATTGCAATCCAACAAACCCTTCCAAGTCCTTGTAGTCTTCTTTCAACACAAAACCCTAACTTGCACAATCTGTTTCCTACTTGAATTACCAGATCTATGAAGTTATTGTATCCTCTAGATCTAAAAGTAACATATTTCACTTTTTCCCTTAGTGTCGCACCCCTCTCCTTGATTCAAAAAATTTATCGCTTGTCTGAGAAGAACTTTTTTGCTTGCTTCCTTGCACTTGGGTCTGATCTCCCTTTGCCTTCTTAAAAGAATATGTCATATGCTTCAAAAAAGTTATTGTTTTTCTTCCATGTACTAGGGTTTGAAATCCACCACCTACTTAAGAGAATGTCTATATTTTATCTCAATAGAGTTTGATCTCTATCACTTGCTTCAAAAAATCCATTGCTTGCTTTAGAGAATTCCTATGTTGTTTTTTTCTTTTCCCTCTTGATATGGATCAAAGTCTAGATCATTACTTTATTAATTTACAAAAAATATATAGGCATTTGAAATGCCAAAATTATAGGATATCCAAACTTGGAGATTGGTACAAATAATAACGAACAACAAGTTGTTAACATAAGCTAAATTTATAATTGCCGACAAAGATCAATACCGATAGTTGTTTATTATTACAATAATAAACTTAACTTTAGAAATTTAAATTCTATGTTTGTCTATCCGTATCATTCCTCCCCACCATAGAAGCATTAGATTCCAATGCTTTTACAATAAAGTTGGAAAGAAGATATACAAGTTGATATTCTCACAATGACACTGAGAGGGGGGGGTGAATCAATGTAACTACTTTAAAATTTAAATCTGCTACTCTTAAAACTTAATACTGCATGCTTAAAAATATCAAATACAGTAAACATAGCACAAGAGCATCACACAACAAAGGATTTAACGAGGTTCACCAATGTGGCTACTCCTCAAATAATGACTTGTTTGGACTACAATCCAAATCCGGTCTTTGCAAGGATTCAATCTTTACAAACGGTTTACCAGCACCCACTGGAAGGAGCACCAACCCCTGATTTATCTGCTGCAACAGATAGGAGCACCAACCCCTTTATCCAAGCACCAACTTGGATTTCTATTTTGCAAGATAAATGGACATATAAAATGCCTTCTCTTATACAAGACCCTCACTGGTCTACAACACATACAAAAATCTCACAGAAGCATAGAGAGAATTGTTAGAGACTCAATATCTTCTGATCTAATCTAAAACCTTTCTCTTGAATATTCAATAGAATTGCAGGTTTTGATCTAAGGTTGTTTTCTTACAGCACCCTTACTCACTGAGACCTTTTAAATGCACAATGAAAACACAGTCACAGTAACCTTCTCACTATGCCAGTTCGATCCTTATATACTTGATTTCTTCGAACGGCTCAATTTCAAACGGTTTAACTTTCCCTCCAACATTTTCATGCACCCTCGGCTACGATCGAAGTGTCATTAATCCTTCTCGACCCGATCCGCCTTTTAGCCGCTTTCTTACTGACTCATTCGACGTTCGACGACCTTTTTCTCTGCACATTCGACATTTACTACCACACCCTTTTGTGATGCACGGCCTTTCTGCGCACTCTCGATGCTCTCTGATGTTCTTCTTTCTTCTCTGTTAAAAACTATCTTTTATCTCCTATGATCAACTATACCTTTTGATATACGTAACTG
The DNA here is from genome assembly GCA_028583015.1 of Wollemia nobilis. Taxonomy (NCBI): domain Eukaryota; kingdom Viridiplantae; phylum Streptophyta; class Pinopsida; order Araucariales; family Araucariaceae; genus Wollemia; species Wollemia nobilis. The sequence goes on from JAQPPZ010017238.1 coordinate 1,606,912, forward strand.
ACCAATGTCACTGCAATCATTTCTCGATACAACGTAGCTTCCCTGTGAGTCTGCCACCTTTCCCAGTCATGCTTTGTTACGGCCCTGCAACAGCTGTTTAACATTCAATGCATTGCTCAGTAGCTACTTTTTGTAACTGCTACCTTAGCTGGCCATGCTGCATCACGGCTCTGCAACAGTCGTTCGCGTCTTAAATGCAATGTCTTCATAACTCTCTTGTCACTCTCGTTAATAGCGACATGAATTTCTCCTCTAGTCTGCCACCACACTGTCACTTGGAACTATCGATCCTACTCTAGTTAACTTTATCGTAATCGGCGCCTTTTTGACACTTGTCACAATGCATGCCTCTTTGACTTTTTCACGCCAAAACATTACTGTCGCGATATCGCGACATTTTTCCTTAGCTGACGTCATCCTCAATCTTTGTCGCGATATCGTGACACTTTCGGCTTCTCTGAGGCTTCTTTGCAAACTTGTCGCGATATCGCGACATTTTTAAATTTTTTGACGTCATCCTCAAAGATGTCGCGAAATCATGACACTTTCGGCTTCATGAGGCTTCTCGAACTTGTCGCGATATCATGACATTTTTAAACTTGCTGACGTCATCCGCTAAGATGTCACGAAATCGCGACCTTTACGGCTTCAAGAGGCTTTTTCACACGTCGCGATATCGCGACATTTTATTTTCTACGTCATCTTCTAAGATGTCGTCGAAATCGCGACGTTTCGGCTTCAATGGCTTTTCGTTAACCCTGTCACGAAATCGTGCACATTTTGTTTCTGCGTCATCTTCAAGCAACTCTTTCTTCGTGTGGTAGCGAAATCGCTACACTTCTCAGACTTACCATTTTTCATTGCTGCATCTAGCGAAACTCCGACGTGTAGCGACATCGCTACACCTTTCCACTTTGCATTTAGAACTTGTAGCGATATCGCTACACCTTCACACTATGCACTTTCAACCTGTAGCAAAATCGCTACACCTACGCACGTTGCATTTTAAACCTGTAGCGAAGTCGCTACAACTCTTGCACTTGCATTTTTGAACTGGTAGCGATATCGCTACAATTCTTCGCCTTGCATCTGGGACTTGTAGCGAAATCGCTACATTCTTACACTTTGTATTTTAAACTTGTAGCGCTATCGCTACGTCTTTCTGCCTTGCACTTTGACCATGTAGCGAAATCGCTACTACTTTTCACCTTGCAACTCGAAGTTGTATCAAAATCGTTGCACTTTTGTTCTTAGTGTCTCAAGCTTGTAGCGAAATCGCTACGCTTTTCTCACTTGGTGCTTTTTCTTTGCTTATGCTGGCGAAACTCAGACATGTAGCGAAATCGCTACAACTTCTTCATCAACTTTCTCTCTCCTCCGATGTGTCGCGAAATCGTGACATTTTTCATCCTTGGTGCCTTTGCTTCAAACTTGTCGCGAAATCGTGACAGTTTCTCGATTTGGCTTCTTTCCTTCCAGCATGTCGCGAAATCGTGACATTTTTCCTTGCACATTCTCTCTCCTCCGATATGTCGCGAAATCGTGACATTTTTCAATGCACTTTCTCTCTCCTCCGATATGTCGCGAAATCGTGACATTTTTCTTTGCACTTTCTCTTTCCTCGGATATGTCACGAAATCGTGACATTTTTCAATGCACTTTCTCTCTCCTCATTTTTGTCGCGAAATCGCGACAGGAAACATGTCGCGATATCGCGACAGTTTTCTTCCTTGTCTTTTTCTGCAACTTTTTGAATCTGGGTCCCCTCTGTTTTTCTTGAAATTTTCTGCACTTGATCTGACTGATCTCTGAACTGCTTCAACTGCATCACTCTGTCTGTGTTGACAACAATTACAATACTTTTGCACTGCTTTTTCTGCACCTTGCTCAACAATCTCCCCCTTTGGAATTGTTGGCAACACTTTGTAGCCTTGCTCAAATTCTTCTCCCCCTTTGCCAATAATGCCAAAGGGCTGCTGCAGACTCCCCCTGAGTCTATGCACAACATTCTCGAGCATAAATAACTTGAATGCTCCCCATGAGAATGTATTTCCCATAGCTAGTCGGTGCTTGGGAAGTGTGACTACTCCCAACTTCTTCCGAAGGTATTCAAATACTTCCTTTGGTAAAGGTTTGGTGAATATGTACTGCTACTTGCTCTGTAGTGGGAACAAACTCCAATCTGACCTCTCCTTATGCAACCTTATCCTTCAAGAAGTGATACCGGATTGCAATATGTTTGGTGCGGGAATGCATTACCGGATTCTTTGAAATGTTGATTGCACTAGTGTTGTCACATTTGGTTGAAATGGGCTCATTGAAGTGAATACCTAGATCTTTCAATGTTTGTCTCATCCATAGTATTTGTGTACAGCATGTAGTAGCTGCAATGTATTCGGCCTCGGTTGTGGATAAAGAGACTGATTCTTGCTTCTTACTGTGCCATGCAACCAATTTGTTTCCAAGAAAGAATGCTCCTCCACTTGTACTTTTTCTGTCATCAATGCATCCTGCCCAATCAGCATCAGAGTATGCAAAGAGAGTGAAGTCTTTTCCTTTTGGATACCACAGCCCATACTCCATAGTACCCTTGAGGTACCTAAAGATCCTTTTCACTGCTTGTCACATGAGTCTCTTTTGGACTAGCCTGAAATCTTGCAACCATGCGAGACGACTTGTAAGATATCCGGTCTAGTTGCTTATCAAATACAGCAAGCTCCCAATCATTGATCTGTACATTGTTTGATCAACATCCGGAGATTTATCATCCTTGCTCAACTTGCAACTTGTTGTCATGGGGGTGCTCACTGGTTTACTATCTTCCATAGTGAACTTTTTCAGCATTTCTTTCACATATTTAATTTGAGAGATAAAGATCCCCTTTTCAGTTTGATTAACTTGTAATCCAAGGAAATATGAAAGTTCACCTATCATAGACATTTCAAACTCTTTCTGCATTTTGTTTGCTATGTCTTTGCATGATTCATCATTGCTACTTCCAAAAATTATATCATCTACATAAACAACAAGAACAATGAAATTGCCATTTTCAGTTTTCACATATAAATTGCTATCCACCATACCTTTCTTGAATCCTTGCTTAGTGAGATAGTTGTCCAGTCTTGCATACCAAGCTCTAGGTGCTTGTTTCAAGCCATACAATGCTTTCTTCAGCTTGCAAACAAAGTTAGGATTATCACAAAGTTGAAAACCATCAGTCTGTTCAATATATACTTCTTCTTCAAGATTTCCATTCAGAAATGCTGATTTTACATCCATCTGATAAACCTTGAAATTCTTATGAACAGCTAAAGCCAAAAATAGTCTTATTGCTTCAAGTCTGGCCACGGGTGCAAAAGTCTCTTCAAAATCAATCCCCTCAACTTGGGCATATCCCTTACAGACTAATCTTGCTTTATTCCTTACAACTTGTCCATCTTCATTCGAGTTTGTTTCTAAATATCCATTTAGTACCAATTATGTTTTTATTTTCGGGCCTTGGTACTAATTCCCAGGTTTTGTTTTTCTCAATTTGATCTAGTTCTTCATTTCTTGCTTCCATCCAGCTTTCATCCGTGCTTGATTCAATAATATTCTTGGGCTCAATCTTAGATAACGAGAGAATAGTTATTTACTACTCTTCTTCTTGTCTGAATGCCAACTGTAGGGTCCCCAATAATCTGCTCTTTGGGATGATTTTTCTGCCAACTGCATGTTCTGTATTTTCTATTTTCATCTCTTTCTAAGTCCTCTGAATCTGATTTCTGTCTCTCTTCTTTTTCTTGATCTTCATCTTCTTCAATAAATTCTTCATAGGTTGGGTAGTTTTCATTATTGGTGATTTCTTGTTTCCTGCCTTCATCAACCTTCACATCCGCACTCTCCACTATTTTCTTAAGTCTTTTGTTGTAGCATGTATAGGCTTTGCTTTTAGTTGAGTACCCAAGGAATATTCCTTCATCAACTCTGTCTTCAAACTTGCCAAGATTGCTTTCAGTTCTCTTAATGTAACACTTGCTGCCAAACACTTTGAAGTATTTTGCTGTAGCCTTTTTGCCAAACCACAGTTCATATGGTGTTTTGCTTTCATGCGGCCTCAACATACACCTATTCTGAATATAGACTGCAGTATGAGCTGCCTCTTTCCAGAACATGTCAGCAATTTTGCTCTCTGTTAACATGGTCCTTGCCATTTCTGTATGAGTTCTGTTCTTTCTTTCAACTACTCCATTCTGCTGAGGTGTTCTTCTTGCTGAGAAACTGTCTTCTTATTCCATGTTTTTCACAGAATTCTGCAAACTCATTTGAAATAAACTCTCCTCCTCTATCAGATCTCAAACATTTAATTCTTTTTCCAGATTGATTCTCAACAAGATTTTTGAAGGTTTTAAACATCTCAAAGGCTTCTGACTTCTGTTTCAAAAAGAGTACCCATGTCATTCTGGAAAAATCATCAATACACGGCATAAAATATTTGTATCCATTTATGCTTTCTGTCCTCATGGGTCCACACAAATCGGTGTGAATCGGTTCTAATGGCTTGCTAGTGAAATATTCTTTTGCTTTGAAGGTAGATCTGGTTTGCTTCCCCTTTTGGCATGACTCACATATACTGTTTGATGGTTTACCAATAGTGGGTATGTCTCTTACTGCTCTTTTTGAGCTGATTTTTATCAGATTATCAAAGCTTATGTGACCGAGTCTTTTATGCCACAGCCAGTTTTCTTCTTCTTGACCAACCAAGCAAGCTCCTTCTGAAGTCTCCGAGAGAGTATACAAATTTCTAGAAGTTCTCAGTCCAGTGGCTATTAACTTTCCATTTCTTGTCTTCCTTACTTCATAGCCCTCCTTCTTGAAAATTACTTCATGACCTCTGTCACAAATCTGACTTACACTCAGTAAGTTATGCTTCAGTCCTACCACAAAAAGAACTTCCTTAGAGTTGATTTTACCATCACTTAACTTAACTGATCCTTTACCCACTATCTTTGCTCCATCATTGTTTTCGAATTTCACAGAACCACCTTCGTATGTCTGTAGCTTATCAAACTTTTGTTTGTCTCTGTCATGTGACTGGAGCATCCACTGTCCAGAATCCAAGGAGCAGATTTATTCTGTGCTTTGAGAGCTGTTTGAACAATCAAAGATTCCTTGTCTTTCTTTGGTTGTTCCTTTTCTTTCCATTGAGATTTGACAGCAGATCTGGTCACTTGCTTTACCTTCTCCCTTTCATTGGCCTGTGACAGTTTTTCAGGAAATTTTATGTTCTGTTTTGATCTAGTTGATTGATATTTTCTTCCCTGGTATTTATTTCCTGCAAAAGAGCTACGACAATTCCTTGCAATATGGCCGAAGTTATGGCAGTTATAACATTCTACAGCATAATCTATCAAAGGAGAAAAAATATTTCTACTAGTAAAATTTCTTTGTTCTACATTATATCTACAACTTGAAATTTTATGACCATATGCATTGCACTTAAAACAATAACCAGAAAAGGAACGAGTGTACCCGGGAAATGGTTGTTGCCATGTGGAGGTAGGAGCCATGGGTCTTCTTCTTCTTTGATGAGAGACTTTGGTGAATCCATCATTTGCAGCACTCCTTTCGAGCTTGGACTTGTTGTTTTCTTTTGCATGATACGGTTTATCTTTATCAACCTTGATCTTGTCTTTATTCTTTATTGGTTCTGCGATTCATAGCCTTTGAGTCCTTTGAGGTTTCTCCTTCATCAAAGCCCAAACCAAACTTGATACCTGTGGGCCTTTGATTATTCAACATTTTATTCAATTTCTCAGAACTGTCTTCAAATTTTTGATGACAACTCGGTTTCGATTCATCCCTTCTAGTTGCAACCTTAATCCAACTATATCTTCTTCTAGCTTGTTGCACTCATTTATTTTCACGATTAGTTGTGCTTCAAAATCTTCAGACTTTTTCTTATGCTCTTCAGTTTGTACTTTCAAACTGATTATTACATTGCTGGCCTCCTCAAATTTTCTTGTAATCTTTTTATTTCTTTTCCTTTCTGCACTTAACTCTTCAAGAGCGGCAACTAACTCACCTTCCGGATCTACCTCGGCCTCATCGTCTAATTTTTCTTCACACTCCTGGGTTTCTTCAGTTCTTTGTTCTTCAAAGGCCATGAATAGGGCTTCACCAGTTTCTTCTTCTGATTCCTCACTGGAACTGTCTTCAGAAGAATCGATATTCTGGGAAATGAAACTCTTCTTCTTGAAGTTTCTTTTTCTAAACTGTGGTTTCTTTTTCCAGATTTTTCTTTCCTGATGTGTCCCTTCATCATTTCTATTTTTCTCATTCATTGGGCATTTTGCTGCAAAGTGCCCAATGCCTCCACAGTTAAAGCACTTGAACGGTAGCTTACCTCTGTACTTTCCTTTTCCCTTTACTAATTTCCTAACAAAGTTTGCTTCATTTTCATCTGCAGATTCTTCTTCCTCAGACTCTTGTTTAGATTTTATATTTTTCTGAGCTTGGAAGGCTGCTTCTCTGTCTGAGGGCTTAGTTTGACCAATCCTCATTTCATATGCAGTTAGAGATCCATGCATTTCATCCAAACTGAAAATATTTAAATCCTTTGCTTCCTCTATAGCAGAAACCTTTGCATCAAACCTTTTGTTGAGAGTTCTCAGTACCTTCTTCACAACAACTGCATCTTCCATTTCTTCCCCCAGTCCTCTTATTGCATTGATGATTCCGTTTACTCTCAGCATGTAAGCTTCTATGTTCTCATCATCGGTCATCTTTAATGCTTCAAACTGGGCACGATGTGTTTGCAGCTTAGCTTCCTTGATTTTGTTGTCTCCTTCATGAATGCTTTGCAGTTTGTCCCATATGTCTTTAGCAGATTTGCAGTTCATGATGCGTATCAACTCACTGTCGACCAATCCACACATAATAGCATTCTTGGCTTTCGAGTTGTTCTCAAACTTTTTCTTTTCAGTCGCATCTGTTGGAGGAACAGTGGGAGTGGTGTATCCATTTTCAACAGATTCCCAAATGTCATAACCCAATGCACAGAGATAGGTCTGCATTCTGAGCCTCCAGAAAGAATAGTTTGTTCCATCGAACAGAGGAGCTTTGTTAGAAGAAAAACCTTCACCACCGGCCATTGTATATCTCCCAAGAACACCTTAGCTGATTAAGCTTGTGCAGGTGCATGGCTCTGATACCAATTGATATTCTCACAATGACACTGAGAGGGGGGGTGAATCAGTGTAACTATTTTAAAATTTAAATCTGCTACTCTTAAAACTTATAATGCATGCTTAAAAATCAGATAATGCAAACATAGCACAAGAGCATCACACAACAAAGGATTTAACGAGGTTCACCAATGTGGCTACTCCTCAAATAATGACTGTTTGGACTACAATCCAAATCCAGTCTTTGCAAGGATTCAATATTTACAAACGGTTTACCAGCACCCACTGGAAGGAGCACCAACCCCTGATTTATCTGCTGCAACAGATAGGAGCACCAACCCCTTTATCCAAGCACCAACTTGGATTTCTATTTCTAATAAAATTGATGACATATAAAATGCCTTCTCTTATACAAGACCCTCATTGGTCTACAACACATACAAAAATCTCACAGAAGCATAGAGAGAATTGTTAGAGACTCAATATCTTCTGATCTAATCTAAAACCTTTCTCTTGAATATTCAATAGAATTGCAGGTTTTGATCTAAGGCTGTTTTCTTACAGCACCCTTACTCACTGAGACCTTTTAAATGCACAATGAAAACACAGTCACAGTAACCTTCTCACTATGCCAGTTCGATCCTTATATACTTGATTTCTTCGAACGGCTCAATTTCAAACGGTTTAACTTTCCCTCCAACATTTTCATGTACTCTCGGCTGTGATCGACGTGTCATTAATCCTTCTCGACCCGATCCGCCTTTTAGCCGCTTTCTTTACGACTCATTCGACATTCGACGACCTTTTTCTCTGCACATTCGACATTCTGGTATCCCGACACCTTTTGTGTAGCACACCTTTCCGCTTTCGATGCTCTCTGATGTTCTTCTCTCTTCTCTGTTAAAAACTGTGTATCTTTTATCTCCTATGATCAACTATACCTTATGATATACGCAGCTGACCAATGTCACTGCAATCAGTTCTCGATACAACGTAGCTTTCCTGTGAGTCTGCCACCTTTCCCAGTCATGCTTTGTTACGGCCCTGCAACAGCCGTTTAACATTCAATGCATTGCTCAGTAGCTACTTTTTGTAACTGCTACCTTAGCTGGCCATGCTGCATCACGGCTCTGCAATAGCCGTTCGCGTCTTAAATGCACTGTCTTCATAACTCTCTTGTCACTCTCGTTAATAGCAGGAATTTCTCCTCTAATCTGCCACACACTGTCACTTGGAGCTGTAGATCTTACTCTAGTTAACTTTATCATAATCGGCGCCTATTTGACACTTGTCACAATGAATGCCTCTTAGACCTTTTCCTGCCAAAACATTACCTGTCGTGATATCGCGACATTTTTTGCTTTGCTGACGTCATCCTCAACTTTGTCGCGATATCGCGACACTTTCAGCTTCTTGAGGCTTCTCTAGCAACTTGTCGCGATATCGCGACATTTTTAAACTTTCTGACGTCATCTTCAAAGATGTCACGAAATCGTGACATTTCTGGCTTCATGAGGCTTCTCTGGAAACATGTCGCGATATCGTGACATTTTTAACTTGCTGACGTCATCCTCAAAGATGTCGCGAAATCACGACTTACTTCATATCTTCCACATTCCGATATCGCACACATTTTTGACGTCATCTTCTAAGATGTCGCAAAATCATGACGTTTCGGTCTTCAACGGCTTTTCGTTCACCCTATCGTGATATCGCGACAATTTTGGTTTTGCTGACGTCATCTTTGAAGTTGTCGCGATATCGCGACACTTCGGATCTCATACAACTCTTTCTTCGTGTGGTAGCGAAATCGCTACACTTCTCATCCTACAATTTTTCACTCGCATCTAGCGCGAACTTACATGTAGCGACATCGCTACACCTTTCCACTTTGCATTTAGAACTTGTAGCGATATCGCTACACCTTCACACTATGCACTTTCAACCTGTAGCGAAATCGCTACACCTACGCACGTTGCATTTTAAACCTGTAGCGAAGTCGCTACAACTCTTGCACTTGCATTTTTGAACTGGTAGCGATATCGCTACAATTCTTCGCCTTGCATCTGGAACTTGTAGCGAAATCGCTACATTCTTACACTTTGTATTTTAAACTTGTAGCGCTATCGCTACGTCTTTCTGCCTTGCACTTTGACCATGTAGCGAAATCGCTACTACTTTTCACCTTGCAACTCGAAGCTGTATCAAAATCGCTGCACTTTTGTTCTTAGTGTCTCAAGCTTGTAGCGAAATCGCTACGCTTTTCTCACTTGGTGCTTTTTCTTTGCTTATCTTTGGCGAAACTCAGACATGTAGCGAAATCGCTACAACTTCTTCATCAACTTTCTCTCTCCTCCGATGTGTCGCGAAATCGTGACATTTTTCATCCTTGGTGCCTTTGCTTCAAACTTGTCGTGAAATCGTGACAGTTTCTCGATTTGGCTTCTTTCCTTCCAGCATGTCGCGAAATCGTGACATTTTTCCTTGCACATTCTCTCTCCTCCGATATGTCGCGAAATCGTGACATTTTTCAATGCACTTTCTCTCTCCTCCGATATGTCGCGAAATCGTGACATTTTTCTTTGCACTTTCTCTTTCCTCGGATATGTCGCGAAATCGCGACATTTTTCAATGCACTTTCTCTCTCCTCATTTTTGTCGCGAAATCGCGACAGGAAACATGTCGCGATATCGCGACAGTTTTCTTCCTTGTCTTTTTCTGCAAATTTTTGGATCTGGGTCCCCTCTGTTTTTCTTGAAATTTTTTGCACTTGATCTGATCGACCTCCGAGCTCGCATCAATTGCATCACTCTGTCTGTGTTGACAACAATTACAATACTTTTGCACTGCTTTTTCTGCACCTTGCTCAACACAAGTGCCCAAAAATACAATTCTCAAACTTGATTGAGAGATGAGAGAGACATTGCTCGAGAAAGCATACTATAAGCCCAATAGGATCACCACAACTCCTATGAAGGGAGTGCCAAAAGTAAAAAAATGCTCAAAAGGGTCTTATAGAAAGCCCTAATAGGATCACCACAACTCCTACGAAGGGAGTGCAAAAAACAAACAATGCTCAAAAGGGTTTTGTCGGAATGTTCTTCAATCTTCTCCAGAAAATGTTGTGGGCTTCTCAAAATTGTAGCAGTTTCACTATGAGGAAGATTTGCAACAAACAAAGGAATAAGACACAAATAGTTAAGTTCGGATACATGACATAAAATGAAGTGTTAGGTACCACCGAGCTTACACTCTTTATTACAAATCTATAAAAGTTTTCAAAAATCCAAATTAAAAAATGAAAAAAAAAGAAAACTCAATTCTCAAAATCTACAATAACAAGTGGATCACAATGCTATAAAGTTTAAAACACCTCTTTTGAAAGAAATTAATTATTATAAAATAATCAATTATAAGTTGCGTAAAGTTGAATTAATTAATTACTTTAATTAATCAATTTTAAAAAGAAAGTTGGTCCAAAGTTGAATTTGGCACCAATGACCAGCTCCTCCAATGCCAAAAACAGACCACCAATTGGCACAATTAGAGTCAACACAATTCAACAGTAAGGTGCCATGTAAATCGATAGTTCAATTAGAATAATAGATTGATCGTAAGGTTCAGTTCGCCACGTAAGTCAAACGCTAGCCAGGTGGGCTGGCTATTTCCTTAGCCACCGAACAAAACCTTTATACTACATGTGGGATAATGCTGAGGGAGAAGAAAGCAAAACTTGACTTTCAATCCCTCATTAATGACCATCTCTACAAACAGAGACAATTCTGCATCGTGACAATTTGATTTCCCGATCCAATCGGAACGTGTTCTCCCGCTACGTCGAACAGGGATGGGACCATATTGGTAGCTGATTGGTGGAGCCTGTGGAAACCCGTCTTCTAGAATCTTGTCTGTGTAATAATCCAGGACCCAGGTTGCCAAACCTGGCAACAACAACTCCTCCCATGCGTTCTCAGCTTCGCCTTCTTTAGATCCATGGTATGAGTCCTGGATCCATGTTAAAGGCAAAGAAGAGGGCAAATCATGATTAATATCGATTCGTTAGGTGAAAAACCATTTTCTCATAGGAAATTCGATTCGGTAGGTGAACAACAAGGGACATGGATCATAGTCCTCGAGCAAGGGAGGGCAGGGAAAAGCGGCAGTGGCCTCGTGATGAAGTTCGACGTCAAGAATTTGTGGGCCTACATCGCAAAATGAAGATCGCAAAAGCCACACAAGATGGATGTCCATCCATAGTTTGAATTTAAGACTGGTCGTCCCATGATTGCACAGGAAATTACACGGTTGACTGAAATCAGTAGCTACCAAATGAGCATAAAAGCTGAGAAAGATTAAAACCTCTTGGCAAAACAACGTGAGAAGGAAATCAGTGGAAATTGATAGGAAGTGCAGTGATGATTTACGAAATGGAGTGGGGAATTTCCACGTGGAAATTTCTCCGACTCCAAGAGACTCTGATATCAATTGAAAATCTATATCAATTGATATCGTTATTTTATTAATTTTAAAAATATATATAAACATTCGAAATGCCAAAATTAGAGGATATCCAATCCTAGATATTGGTACAAATATTAACTAACAGCAAGTTGTTAATAAAGGCTAACGACATTATAATTGCTGTTAATGCTAACAATTTTTTATTATTACAAAATAAAAATAATTTTATAAATTTAAATGTTATGTGTATTTATTTATATCACTTTCCTCATACTAGGCTTTGATCTTGGTAGTTTGCTCTAGAATACCCATCGTTTGCTCAAAAAAACCTGTTGCCTGTTTCAAAAAAATCTTTGTCCATCGCCTCTTTTTAAAGTCATCACTTATATTATTTCATCACTAATAGTATTACAATAAAGTTTAGATATTATTGTTTGGTAATATTTGAAACTTTTTATCTTTGGAGAAATTTAATTAGTTAAGTTAATTTATTTATTTATTTTTTACATAGGAGAGTTGACCACACTATTTTTAGTAATTGACAAAAAAAACTGACAAGTGAGTAATTAGTAACTGACAAAAAAAAAAAAACTTACAGGGACTATTTCCACAAAACCTATTCCACTTTATTATTGTTGACCCATTCCGTATCATCATATGCTAAAAATTGTTTATTATTACAAAAATAAAAATAATCTATAAATTTAAATTTTATGTGTATTTATTTATATCACTGTTCCTCGTACTAGGCTTTGATCTTGGTAGTTTGCTCTAGAATACCCATCGTTTGCTCAAAAAAAAAAAAATTGTTGCCTATTTCAAAAAATCTTTGTCCATGGCCTGCTTTTAAAGTCATCACTTATATTATTTTATTTCATCACTATATAATAGTATTACAATAAAGTTTAAAGTTTAGATATTATTGTTTGGTAATATTTGAAACTTTTTATCTTTGAGAAATTTAATTAGTTAAGCTAATTTATTTATTTATTTTTACATAGGAGAGTTAACCACACTATTTTTAGTAACTGACAAAAAAAAAAAAAAAAAAAAACTGACAAGTGGGTAATTAGTAACTGACAAAAAAAAAAAACTGACAAGTGGGTTCAACTTACAGGGGGTTGCTTCCACAAAACCTATTCCACTTTGTTATTGTTGACCCGTTTGTATCATCATAGTCAACTGAGAAGCTTAATTAGTTAAGCTAATTTATTTTTATTTTTTTTTATATAGGAGAGTTGACCACACTATTTTTAGTACGTGACAAAAAAAAAATTTGACAAGTGGGTTCAACTCTACTCAGTTTGGCACGCATTGAGAGGATTCAGATCAAACTACTACCTTTGCAAACATTTAAACCTGGGTGTCTTCTTGATAAATGTCTGCTAGACAAACACTTACCAATCCACCTACCCACTGGAGGTTTTCATTTGATCAAAATTTTAAGATAAAACAAGGGTCTTGAAAGAGTCTTTTCCCCTTTATAAGGAGATTAAAACTTAGGTTTCATCAAAACTGAAAAACATACCACTATTTTTTTTCTCGAAAACAATTAATTTTTTATTCATTTATATGATATTATAATAAAAGATTTAAATTTAAATTTATTTAATAAATGTTTTTTTTGTATATATATATTAATTTAAAGAGAGGGTTTTGAAAGGGTCTCCACAACCTTATACATACAAAAATCTCCAATTAAATTTATATATATTTTTTTTTTATATATCAATTTAAAGAGAGTTTTGAAAGGGTCCCCACAACCTTATACATACAACAATATCCAAACTATTATACCTATTAGGAATCATAACCGAGAGAGTTTAATTCCTAATAACCATAATGATTCTGGAGAGAACTTAGAAAAGCACAATACTTCAGAGTCAAAAAAAACTCTAACAAACTCGAGTCAAACTCTAATAATTTATTTTTTATTATTTTACAATACTTCAAACAATTAAAAATAAGTATTAAAAATTAAAATTATCTATATGTTTAGATTTTAATACCTATATCAATATTGTTAAAATAAAATGATTTTTTTAAGGGATGGAAATAACATATATAATTTATTCATAAACATATCTATTAGAAAATCTTCATTGGTTTTATAATTAATATTATAAAACTTGTCTATTTTAAATAAGATAATTAATTATTTTTAAATTTATCTTTATAAATAATTTTATGAGTTATATTATAATTTTATGTATTTAATTTTTATTTAAACATAAAAAACAATTAAAATTTTAAATTTTAAGAAATGAGAAAATTGAACCTTGGGCCAAGGTGCTTACATATTGGCCCAACATAATACTATTATTAAAATAAATTATTTGGAATTTAATGGAGAATAAAACCAACAACCAACAACTCAATTATTTCATTCAACTATGAAGTCTCAATACCATCTTCGTTTGCTTTAGCATACAAACCTTTTGTTCACTTATTGAAAGGATAATCCACTTTACCAAATCTAGACTATTTTTTTTCTCCAATGCATTGATCTATAAATGGTTTCCCTAAAACATTTAGTAGTCATATGGACCATTATTTTAAATTTGCTTCTTTCATATTATTCTTGTTAGATTCAACTAACAATTTAGCGAACTATTAATTTGTCTTTATTAGTTTATTAGACAGACTATTGCTCAGACTGTTGCTCTGTTACAACAGTCCAGTTCAGCTGTTACGCCGGTGTTCTATTCCCGGCTGATGTAACCTTATTTAATCCCTGCTCAATAATGCAATTGTTGTTCGCACATTTACATGGCATCAGAGCCGGATTGGGACGGGATCTGTTTGCAGTGAAAGGAGCTGGAGGCGGAGGAGCAGAGAAATTTTTTATTTTTTTTCTGTCGCGAGATTAAAAAAAAAAGAGAGCGCGCTGCGTCACTGGTCCAACCACTGCGCGCGAGCTCGACGCGCGGCCAGGGACGCAGACGTCCCGTGTGCGCGCAGGGCGCAGAGCCCAGGGACGCAGACGTCCCATTGGAGGGAGCGGACGCGACAGCGCCCCCCGGGCCCAACGTTCCCCCCACCCCCGTGCGACGCGCGATTTGCGCACGCGCGCTCCCCGAGGTGGCCCCGCACCCCCCATCCCCACCCCCACCACCGCGCGACGCACGATCCGCGCGTGCACTCCCCGAGGTGGCCCCGCCCCCCCTCCCCACCCCCACCACCGCGCGACGCGCGATCCGCGTGTGCACGGTCCCCGAGGTGGCCGCCCCCCTCCCCCACCCCACTCCCCGCGCGACGCACGATCTACGCGCGCGCGCTCGCGCTCCCCGAGGGCACCCCCCCTCTCCCCGCCCGCGGAGCGGGAATTCAAATTCCCGCCCGCGCGGGAAATCGGAGGGGGTATAAACCCCCCCCGCCGCGGGACTGCGTCCGTGAGACGCAGTCATTGCGCAGAAGGGCCGAGGGCCTTCAAATCCCTGCGCGCGGGGCTGGCCCTGTTTTTAAAGAAAAAAAAAACAAAACAACGGGCAAAGAGCGGAAGAGCGGTCGACGGCAAGAAAAAAAAAATTTTGGACAACACAGAGGGCGGTTCGACGTAAACCCCCCGGGCGAAAAAAAAAATTTCGAAATAAAGTTCCCGCTGCGACTTGCAGAGAGGAAGCCGAGCCGGAGGCTGCTGCAGAGGGTGTTGAAAAGGGAGGTGACTTGCTGATTTTTCCGGATCAGCCCGCTGGCTCACGTGGTCGTGAGCCGTGCGGTAAGGCTCAGGGAGCCTGCAGGTCGGGGGTTCAAATCCCGCCGACCCCCCCAAGGTATAATTTTTTTCAAATTTTTTTTATAATTATTAATTTTTAATTAAAATTTTTAATTTTAATTTATTTTTAATAGTTTTAAACTTTATAAATTAAAATTTAATTTTAATTTATTTTTTCCTAAAGTTTTAAAACTATATAAATTAAAATTATTTATTTTAATTTTAAATATATAATAGTTATTAAAAAAGCTTTGTTAAAAGAATTTTTTTTTAAGGGGGGATATTTTTTTTTTCAAAAAATCAAAGGGGGATGTTGAGTAATTTTTTGAAATAGCAATTTGGCATTGTAAAAGGTGCATTTTCGGCTGTGACCGACACCTTGTGGGTTATTCTAGTGGGCATTTTTTTTGTTGTATGTTGCATATTTCATTTTTGCACTATAACATTAAAAATTAAAATCAAACACTCCCTAAGTCCCCGGAATATAAAACCCATCTGTGCAATTTATTTGCACTACAGCGTTCGGTATTTGCGATACCTCTGGCCAGCACTTACAGGTAAAGCTGTCGTGATTTGGCTATCGTATCCGCCGCCTAACATAGCTGCTATAACGACGTCTGATCTTGTTCTCTATAAATCGTCGGGGAGGAATAAGTACGCCATTTTTGCATTTTTTACTCCATCCACTACCCTTTATCGCACTTGTGTTTAGGCGTAAATCCCGACGAAGTATTCTTCATAGTGTTTAGGGGAAGTTACGCCCCACGCATGAGAAGAATCTTCTATGGTAGGTGCCATCAACAAGGCGATTCCCTTTCAGTACCGCTTATGTTCCACGTATCGTATGATCTCTAAATTTCACCTATAGTCTCCCTCACGTAAGGGCGGGTGATTTTTGTTGATCTTTCTAAATACCTATAGTTTCCCTCATGTAAGGGCGGGTATTTTGTACGGTATATTGGCCTAGCAAAAGTTATATAGAAAGGGGGACCAATTTGGTGATATAAGGAACCTTCACTATGGCCGCTGTTGCAAAATTGATGACTGATCCGCATCAGTTATTGAAAGGTCCAAATTATACACCATGGAAACATAAGATGAAGGCTATTCTCCAAATGGAATATTTGTGGGATATTGTTACTGGATTAGCAACCAGGCCTTCACCAACAACAGGATCCACAAGTCCTTCAGACAGATCAGATTGCTTTTGACAAGAAAGACAGTAGAGCAAAGGTGCTCATTTTGTTTGTTGTTTCAGATGAAGTGCAACCTCATATATCTGATAAAGCAAGTGGTAAAGAGGCATGGGATGCCCTTAGAACCATCTATGAGGGGAAGAATGAATCCACCATTCTTCATCTTCAACAACAACTTCATAACCTGAGTTTGAGGCAGGGTGAAACAGTTGAAATCTTTCTGTGCAGAGTGTCTGAGTTGAAAGAGAAATTGAGTTCTCTCGGAGATATTGTGGACGAAAAGCTTCTCATTTCACTTGTGATGAGAGCTTTACCTTCTTCATTTGATATGTTGATAACCTCCATCCAGGTGTCCCAATGACAAATTACCTACATCGAGTTGGTCAATCTGCTCCAACAACAGGAGGCACGCCAACTTCACAAGGATGATTCTTCCAATACAGCCCTATACACCAACAAGCAGGGTTCTAGGAAGAAAGGTAATGGGAAAAAAGGAGGCAACTTTCAGAAAGGAGTAAATTCTCAACAGGATACGAAAGGAAAAGGCAAGAAACCTCAACAGAAGAAGAGGTGGTGCAAGATCTGTGAGAAAGACAACCATGACACCAACAGGTGTTGGCATAAGAATAAGCAAAAAGGCCAAAACAAACCACAAAATAAAAACAAGCAACCCCAGGTGAATGTTGCTGTTGAAGAATCTGACTCAGATTCTAAATGGGCACACAAGGTGCTCATGACTACCACAGATTCCACTCAGAGGGATCCTATTTGGTATGTCGATTCTGGAGCTAGTAAACATATGACTAGCGACAGATCGTGGTTTGAATCATTTGTGGCCAAGGAGGGCAAACCTGTCACCATTGCTGATGATAAAACCTACAGGGTTCAGGGAGAGGGTACAGTTTCAGTCACTCTTCCTGATGGCAAGTGTCAGATTGACAAGGTCCTCTATGTTCCGGGATTGGCCAACAATTTGTTGTCAGTGACACAAATCCTGGACAGAAATATGGTTGTCAACTTTCATGTTGAGAATGGAAAGAAGTGTTGTACAATTACCAAGAAGGGTAAGCAGATTGCAACAGCTTCATATAAGCATGGCTTATTTGCACTAGATGCTATCTCTACTCCACATGTTGCCATGATTGTCTCTACCAAGGATGCAACTTCCCTATGGCACAAGAGATATGGGCATCTTAGTTTTGGCTACTTACTTGAGCTCAGCAAGTATGAGATGGTAAAGGGTCTTCCTTCCCTTCTCGCCACATTGCCAGCTGTGCTCGACCGCTGGCAGGAAAGCAAAGATAGAGTACCATTTGAGAAGAGCTCTACAAGAGCAAGAAAACCTCCGGAGCTAATTCACACCGATCTATGCGGTCCTTTCACACCCAACAAGTTGTGGAGGGAAGAGGTACTTTCAGTTATTCGTAGATGACTACTCACGAAAGATGTGGGTTTTCTTTCTCAAACTGAAATCTGAAGCTTTTGCATTCTTCTAGTAGTTCAAGAAATCCATTGAGAAGGAGTCAGGAGCTTCTATCAAAACCCTCCGCTCAGATCGAGGGGGAGAGTTTACCTCTAATGAATTTTCTGCATTCCTAGATAAGCATGGGATCAAGAGACAGTTAACAATTGCCTATACTCCTCAGCAAAATGGAGTTGCTGAGAGAAGGAACCGTTCTATCATGGAAATGGTTCGTTGTATGCTCACAGGAGCTACTCTTGGGCAACAATATTGGGCAGAAGCTGTCACCACTGTAGTGTATCTTTTGAATAGGGCACCCACAAAGGCCCTAAAAGGAATGACTCCACAGGAAGCATGGAGTGGTCGAAAACCCTCCATATCTCATCTACGTATTTTCGGGTGTCAAGCTTTCATGCACATACCGAAAGAGAAAAGGAAGAAGCTAGATGAGAAAACACTGAGATGTATTTTTCTTGGATATTCTAAGCACTCTAAAGGATATCAATTGATAGATCCTTTGACAAAGAAAATTCATATCAGCAGAGATGTTGTCTTTGATGAAGCTTTCACATCACAGAGCACATCTACAGTACACCAGGATATTGTGGAACCAAAGGAAGAGGAGATTCCTTCGTCAACACAGACAGGAGGTCCTTCTACATCTTCTTCACCACCACCGAAGCAGAATCCTAAATGGTGTACAAATACAATCAGAGATGCAAATTTATCCACTCCTCCCAATTTGAATTTGGATAGACCTCGTACACGCAGTATGGCTCAAAAAGGAAAGAGAAGCCAGAGAAAATGGTGAGGTTGATGATCTTTGTCAATCTTTTGAGGAACTTTCTGTGACTCCAAGCAGAGAAGTTGAGGATATGGATATTGATGATGACAGGGCATTCATGTCTACCATAGATAGTCTTGAACTTGCATCAGTGCAAGATGCTCTTAGTGAGCCTCAGTGGAAGGCCGCTATGGATACAGAGTATGAGTCTCTGATGAAGAATAAAACTTGGAAGCTTGTTGATCTTCCGAATGGAAAGAAACCTATTGGCTGCAAATGGGTATACAAAGTCAAGTACAAGGCAGATGGAACAATTGATAAGCATAAGGCCCGACTTGTTGCAAAGGGCTATGCTCAAAAGGAAGGCATCGACTATGAGGAAACTTTTGCACCTACCGCTCGGATGACCACAATTCGGGTTATGTGTGCTATGGCAGCACAATATGGGTGGAAAGTTCACCAAATGGATGTCAAAAGTGCCTTTCTTAATGGTGATCTCCAAGAAGAAGTCTATATGACTCACCTCGAAGGATTTGAAGTGGAAGGCCAACAAGCAGAAAGTTTGCAAATTGGTCAAATCCTTGTATGGTCCGAAACAAGCTCCTCGAGCTTGGTATATAAAAATGGACAATCACCTAATGCAAGCATGGATTTAAGAGATGTCCGTCGGATGCAAACCTCTATTTCAAGAAACAGGGGTTCCGAGATAGTGTTGCTTGTACTCTATGTGGATGATCTGCTCATTACAGGGAGTTCAGAAGATATGATCTCTACTGTCAAAAGAAACTTGTGCAAATCTTTTGAGATGAAAGATCTCGGACTTCTCCATTACTGTCTTGGTCTGGAATTCAGCCAGAAGGAGCACTCCATCAAAGTGTCTTAGAAAAAGTATGCCAAGACATTGCTGGATAAATATCGCATGACTGACTGCAAGCCAATGGCAACTCCTATGGAGAATGGACTTCAGTTATCACGATATGATGACTCACCTCAGGTAGATGGTACTCTCTATCGACAGCTGATTGGGAGTCTCATATATCTGACCAATACTAGGCCAGATCTCGTATTTGCTGTAAACTATCTTTCGAGGTTCATGTAGGAGCCTAAGACTACTCATTGGAAAGCAGCAAAACGTGTTCTTCACTATGTCCGTGGTACTATAGAATATGGCCTAGAATACAAGAGGAACAACAAATTCTTCTTGCAAGGATACACGGACTCCGACTATGCCGGATCATTTGATGATCGCAAGTCAACTTTTGGATACATTTTTCATTTGGGATCCGGTCCTGTCTCTTGGCACAGCAAGAAGCAACATGTGGTTGTTATTTCTTCAACAGAGGCAGAATATCACGCCGCACGTGAAGCTGTGTGCGAAGTGATATGGTTATGTCGCATTCTGACAAGTATGGGCCATCCATCAAAATCTCCAATACACTTGTTCTGCGACAATCAAGGTGTTCTGAACCTCGTCAAGAATCCAATCCATCATGAAAAAACAAAGCACATTGACACACAATGTCATTTCATTCGAGAGGAAGTTCCAAAGCACCGAATTCAGCTTCAGCACATTCCCACCGATGCTCAAGTTGCAGACATTTTCACTAAGGCACTTGGATGTGTCAAATTTGAATTGTTTCGCAGCTCACTTTGTATTGCAAAATGATGTAAGGGGATGTTAGTAGTCTAGTATAGCTATTAGTTATTACATTACCCAAATAATGTAATAAAGGGGGATGTTAGCGTACTATTAATTTGTCTTTATTAGTTTATTAGACAGACTGTTGCTCAGACTGTTGCTCTGTTACAACAGTCCAGTTCAGCTGTTACGCCGGTGTTCTATTCCCGGCTGATGTAACCTTATTTAATCCCTGCTCAATAATGCAATTGTTGTTCGCACATTTACACTTACTACTTCCTCTAACCATAGGAAAGAGATTTTAACTTCATGATCCTCCATTAAAACCCCTCTACTTGATAGCCTATCTACACATTTATTTCATGTTCCTAATGCATGTATAGACCTAGTTTCTTCAAAATCTGTAGCAAAATTTTGTATTTCCATAATGATATTTTGTATGTTCCTTGGAGACTTTACTTTTCTCAAAATTGCATTTATTACTATTAGTAATTTTCCTTCCATCCATACTTTGTTATATTTCATTTACCTACATATTTTTAATCCTTCTAATGCCACCCAAGCTCTAGCTTCATTATTTATCTTAAATCCACTACTCAAAGTGTAACATGAAAAATATCACCCATATTATTTATTATTATTCCTTAGCCTTTTGTTAGTATTGGATTTCCTTTAGATGCCCTATAAAAATTCAATATGATGAAATTTTCTTTTTATGTTTTCCACTTCATATTCTATGCTTTCCTTTTATTTCTCCTATACCCAATATCATAATTCCATTTGATTTGACTCCATCTATCAAGGCTCTCTACTTCAAGATTAGGGATTGTGTGATTTGATAGGGCTAGTTTAAACTCCTCTATGTCTAAACAAATATTTCTTTTCATTACTACTAAATTGATTTCCTTTCCTTTAAATATTATTTTTTTCATTTCTAGCTATACTATACAAATAATTTTATCTTTCAATGTGTTGTATACTATCTATGTCACCTCACTTTTAAAAGTGCTCTACCATTACTTTAAACATTCTTCAATTGTACCATGCATCATCATGCAATTATAAAAAATAATAAGAATCCATTACCAAAGTTCTCAAACTATTGAGTTGTGTCCCAAAAGCTATACTCTCCTCCTTTTTACATAGAACACATTGTAAAGGGTCATGACAATTCTTTTTGTTAGGTTATTCTAGGATATAAATTTTCCAAACTAGTCCTCTAGATATTTTGACTTTTGGAATGCTTAGGCTATCCCAAATATCTCTCCATATTCTTGCGATATACCTATTTTTTAGGTGATGTTATATATGTTTCTTGTTATGTATTATCTTGAGTTATTCAACTCTCAAATTATCCTTGGTTCTCCTAAAAATAATCACTATTGTTATCTTTCTATTCAATTGCATCATAGCAACAATATCTGGTATACTTATAAAAAATCTTCTTTCAATTTGCATCTTCCTTCTTGATTCTTGTATATAATATTTGAAACTCTATCATTGTATTTGTCTTAAGAAATATCATCCATGGTTTCAAAATTGGACCTAAATTGAGTGGTTTTTTCATCACACCAAGTATCAAGGCAAATATAATTTAAATTTGTTGTTATAGAATTTTTATCAAATGACATAAATATTTAATGGCTAAAGATATGGAATCCTAAACTAGGGTTCCAATACCATGGTGAACCTTAACATTTTCAATTCATTGAGTTGTGTTTGAACAATTAATATGGGTTTTTTTCCATGAAGAATGGTCATGTTCAAGTTTCAACTTGTTTTTATGAGTGTTAGGTGCTTGACCTCAACTGAGTTTTTCAAACCTTACTTTAAACAAAATCTATTGTGTCCATTACAAATAATAATAATAATAAATATGTATATTTATTAACGATTAAATATTTCAATTTTGTAATTAAAAAATATCAATAATTTTTAAATTGTGTCTTGAAATTTTTATTAAATGGCATGATATTTAATGGTTAAAGATATGGACTCCTAATATGAAGACCCATGTTCAAATGCTACCCTATAATATATCTATAATAATTAATTTTAATTGGTTATATGGGATTGAAATGAGCACCACCAATGTTACATCATGACCACATAGTGGTATTTAAACACTTAGCTATTATGCTATAATATGGGGGGTTTATTTTAATTCCATATCATCATTAAAAAATCATAAATTATATCTACATATATTGATAATTTTTATATTTAACAATTGACATGGTTCAAACATAGTCTATATATGGTTTTCTAGGATGTGATTTGTGGCATGGATTAAAAGCTTTCATCTCGATTTTAGTAGAAAGTGAGAGATTGCCTCTACTAGAAGTAGAAGTTGTCCTTTTAATGAGGTAGTAGGTTATCAAACTAAATATTTAGGTATTAAATCATATTTCTTGTACAACACTTCTTACTTGAATCTATTGGCTTCTTCTTACTTTGTAACAATTCTTCACTTGAGTGGATGGAACTTCTCAATTCTATTCATACCAATTTTAGAATATTTTGAATGGGATTCTATTTTTAGAACTAGTGAGGTATTTAATATAATGACTAGGATCCTTATTCTATTAGATAAATCTTTTCTAAAGCTTTCATCTCGATTTTAGTAGAAAGTGAGAGATTGCCTCTACTAGAAGTAGAAGTTGTCCTTTTAATGAGGTAGTAGGTTATCAAACTAAATATTTAGGTATTAAATCATATTTCTTGTACAACACTTCTTACTTGAATCTATTGGCTTCTTCTTACTTTGTAACAATTCTTCACTTGAGTGGATGGAACTTCTCAATTCTATTCATACCAATTTTAGAATATTTTGAATGGGATTCTATTTTTAGAACTAGTGAGGTATTTAATATAATGACTAGGATCCTTATTCTATTAGATAAATCTTTTCTATTTTTATTTTTTCTATCACGACAAGGTGCATCTTCCCTAGGATAATAATGGATCAACTATTTGATATTGTTTGAAAATTTCTTTTATCTATTGCTTTGGAAAATATATTACTCACAAATTCTTTCTAATTTATTCCAAATACCAAACATTTCTTCTTCATGAAGAGGTTCTATAATAGTATCTAAACTTGATAGATCATGTCTATGGATAGAACCACCTCTGAGACTCCAAATATGTGAAAGAATAAGACCATCAGGGAAGTCAATCTTGAATAGATGGATGTATGATCTATTTATCATTGTCGATTTTGATATATTGTAAAGTTTGATGCAAATGAACCATTGGGAGAAGGCATCCTATCTTAGGTCATTCATTCCATTCCTTCTTCATACCGATTCTATAGTTCCCTTTCCTCTATTTAGTGGAGTCACTAGAATGCAGATTGTAGGGTGTGTATTTAGGGGCATCTATCCATTATCAACTCATTTATATTTATCCTTTTTCTATTTATTCTCATCACTTTAAGGTAAATCATGAATTTGTAAATATTTGCCCTCTCTATTCTAGAATTTTTTTATCAATTTTTTAAGAAATTAAAGAAAGCAACCATGAAAAGAAAAGATTTTAAATTTTTTGGATAAACACTCACCTTTTTTAGATTAATGCCAAAATAAGGCTTTATGGAAATAGTTGGTATATGAATAATTCATGCTAGTGAGGCATATAACCAACTGAATAAGAATTTATTTATTTATTTATTTATTTAGAGTTTGACCTTTATAGTTTAGACCAAAAATTGGGTATATCAGGAGGTTGATGACCCCTCTATTCATAAGGGTAATGGAAGGATTGGAGAAATCTCTATTTATGATCTATGGAATTATAGCAACAAACTAACCTCTTGGGGCATACCTCAATTTATTCTATCTAAGATAGATAATATATCCCCTAGGTGGTAAGAGTGTTAAAATCAAGGCCATTTTACTTTGTTGTTGTTGGATACAATAAAAGTACACCAACCCTCAATAGTAGCAACATAAAGCTAGTGTATATAGTCTAATTGTTGAGGTGGGGTACAACAAATTGGGAATGGGAATGAACATCTCTTTCTATGGCTGATAGAGATTATATTTCATAATAGAGATTTTCAATTTAATTTAGCCTTATTATGTATGTAATATGATTGATGTGGATCAAACTATTACTTACATATTTTCTCGATAGAAGGACCATGACCAGTAGATTATGTTAGAGCATATTACATCATTTGGGTTATGTAAATGTACCACCTTTGGTACATAACTATAGTATAAATTTTCTTTAGAATAAAGTTTGTTGGTTACTTCAAGTATTGTAATACATGCACAAGTGTCAATGTGCAAGTTGTAATTATGCATGTAGTCCACATGTACATGAGTCCTAGATAGAGTAAGGGCCAAGGAACCTATCTTCCTATATAAAGGTCTTATAGTGAGTAAATGAGTGAGATAGTGAGTGTGTGAGAATAGAGACTTGGATTTAGATAGATAATATATGTTTTAGTTTAGTAGGATGGTACAATGTAGACTTTTTATATCAATTCATAGAGTGTTCATGTCCTTCATTAAATAGCATTTTACTATTTCCATCACTTTCATTAATGGTATATTATTGAGTTATTTGTAGATGTTCATTTCATTATTTTCCTACATATTTCTATGACATTAGTTTATAGTTATCTTAGATTAGTTATTTTGCATCTTGTGGTTGTACTTCCTTTAATACTAGCCCATCAAAATCTAATAGTGGTATTAGAGCACATGGTAGAATAGATAGGAATTAGGGAGAGCCACAAAGAGAGATTAAGAGAAATTTAAAAATCTTAGTTCCAAAAATTTTTATATTACATTTGTCTAGAGTCTTTCCTCAGGGTTGTATAAAAACTCGTGAAGACTAGGACTCGACATGGTTTCCACTAGATTGAAAAATCAACTAGTGAAGATTCATCATCTTTAGATTTAAGAAATTTCTTCCATTACAATCCTAATACTTTATTAAAGAAAATAAGATTCGAAGTGAGATGGGAATCTTATTAAAAAAGAGCTAGGAAGAATATATTCTTCAGAATTAATCCAGAACCAGAAGAAACAATCAAAAGAACAAATATTTGGAGGCTTGAGGAAAAGGTCCTATTACTATAGATTGCAGACCTACAAAGTGTAGAAGGAAAAAAAACCATAGGAGCCTTGTGATCAATTCAAGGGAGAAAATAAGACTCCAGTGAAGAGTCTTGGTGAAGATAAGATATTGGTGATCTCCAATGCATATTGAAGACTTCACCTTGAAGAAGCTATAGATACCCTTAGAATTTCTAGTTACAAAACTCCTAGATTTGAAAGAGTGGAGGTTGGTGATGTTCATTAAAGCCTACATATTGCACAAGGACTAGAAATATCCTATTATAGATTCTAGAAATATAAAATATTAGAGATCCAAGAGGAATATCTCATTACCAACACTTCCATAGTAGAAGGTTTAAGTTAATGTCTCATTTGGAAGACCATAAGAGATGCAAGGTTAAAGACCTTGGTGAGGTCTCAAGAAGAAAGAAGGTGGAGGCTTGGTTAACCAAATTAAAGGATATATATAGGAGGCCATTAAAGGAGTTCTTAGGAGAATTCATTAGAGAAATTTACCACCACGAAGTTTTTTATATAGGAATACTTTGGGATAATTATCACCATCTGACAACAAGCCCAAAATGAGAGATTTGGTAAGGATTTTGTCAAATCTTAGAGGAGATTGGTGAATACATCAAGAATTTTATATTCTTGGGAAGATGGCCTAGATAAAATTCAGAATACAATGAGGAGAATCAAAATAACCTACCACAGTTAAAGGGTAACAAGTTAGAGTTTTTTTTGGAGCTACAAAAAGGTGAGTTACAAAGCTATTTTAGTAGCCAAGAATAGCTACAAGTTCATCCAGTTAAAAGGCAATAATTTGGTGAATCAAATCATCAAGAAATCCTTATTTTATAGAAATAATTAAGGTAAGCAACTTGGGTGCAAATAATTTCATTAATTAAACTTTAAATTAATTCCATTAAGCACCATATTTAGAGTTTTAAGAAGTTGCAAAGAGAAGGTTGCATATTATAGTCTTCAAAAGAGTGTAGAAGGAAGGTTATTTTAAAGGTTAATACCTACACATTAAAATAGGAGTTAGATATATTTTGATAGAAAAAAATTATCATCTTCCTATTATCTAGTTACAACAAAGAAGAGTACATTGAGTTATAGAGTTTATAGCCCTCTACAAAGAGCAATTACTAAGTATATATTGTAAGGAGTAATAAGGTGATATTAATATTACACTAGTCTAGTTGTTCTTTAGATGCACTAAGTACTTTTAGGTTGTAGTGAAAATTAGTACATACTTTCAAGTATTTTGAGGACTTAGTTATAGAAGCAATAAGGTGAAATTGCTACACTCAAGTCACTCTTAAGAGCATCAAACCTGGAGATATTATTGATGCTAGTTACCCTTAAGTTTTAAAGTATATTAAGATGTCATAAAAAGAAGTTTCAATGCACAAAGTAGGGTAAAAGTGAAGTGTCTAAAGATACTATTAAGCATCCAAAATCTACTGTGTATATTGGTGAAAGTAAGTCACCAAATGAAGACAACATAACAACAATATTACTCTCAAGACGTTCAAAGGTTGTAAAAAGAAAGGAGTATATTCGGCCTTCTATCCTAGTGAAATTTTTGGTACTAAATGTTAAGTATTATGACAATATTCACATGCATGAGAAGCACCAATTTTGTCTCTTCAAACTTAGATAAGAATGAAAAAAGATTTAAATTTACAAGGGCATTCAAAGATGGTTATAAAATAGTCATTCCAGCAAGGTAGAAGGGTATAGTTCAAGTAAGAGAAGAGACCCATCAAGGGTATCACATTACTCAATATATGAGGTGCCTAAAGGACACCATATCCATCATCGAATTGATTTCCTACAACAATAATCTACCCTACAACATCAATATAATACAAGGAGGTCATTACCGATTGATATCTAATAAAATGAGGAACAATACTAAATACAAGCGCAAATAGGTAAGGTACAAGGAATTTTACCCATGATAGAGGAACTGCCAATTGAAACAAATATCTCTTTTCCACCATTGGAGTGTCATAAAATCTCCATAAAAGCATTCCTCATTACCTTAGTTGGAGCCACCCACATAACATATATGTTTAATTGGAAAGAAGATGTTGGAGACAATTTATCAAGAGTGTTTGTTGGCAAGAGATATACAATATATAATACATTGGAGGGAAGTTATACATGTAGAAAACATAAGCACCACTTGTCACAATAATTCTAGGCAACCTCACATTCCTCAACATATATCTAGGATAAGAGCACTCAAGGATTAATCTAACATCTATCTTTTAGTGGTTACCAGCATCATTCAGAGGTTACTTACCATAATCATCATTACAAGGAGGAATGTGCATTGTTCTCAAATGCTCACCTTTCAAGTAACTCTAAAGTACTACTTGTCCAAAGCTAAAAGGTATTTGCACTATTTAAAGAACCTAAATTTGGAGGGGAGAGAAAAAGCGACACACAACCAAGCATTGAAGATAGAAGTCAAAACGCTATTCCAAGAGGAGTGAAATATGCTCATTTGTATTTAAGAGCCTCTATCATTTGTAAAAGTGTGCAAGAATTTAGAACAAACTTTGGACACCATCAACATGGATGAAGTACACATCAAGAAGGATAGTCTAAATATTTCAACATTGGAGTGGAAGCATATCTAAGAGTGTGTTGAAACGAGGTGCATTAAATACCATCATAAGAGGACATTCGATAGATTTGTTATAAACTAGTGAAGATATGAAATGAATATTGAGGAGGTTGAATTCAAATTATAACGACCATCGATCTTATTAAGGTATTTTATATGGTTTAATTATTCTACTTTCATAATGAGTAATAAGAGATAGCATAAGGTTGAAATCAATATTATCATTTGCATATGCAAAATCAACCTTAATCAATTGAAAGCATATAAAGGAATTCATAGTATTTCAAATCATTTAGTTGAAATACTTTAATATTTACAATTAAAAACCATAGGATAAATAAGAGTTACTACTTGGAAAACAATATTATTGCAAATATTATCATTATCATTAATTTCTAATATTCCAAGTTTTGGAGTTATAAGTTATACTACATCAAACATATACTATTGGAATATTAAACTATTAAGGGTTATAAAAATAAGTTCATTATCTACTTAAAGAAATTGGAATTATATACTTATACTTGTCTCATACTCATACTAAATGGATAAAAGAAATCCAACCATAGAGAACTTCAAATAGATAAGTGCATAGTTCATTAGGAGAGATAAGGTAAAATAGAAGTTGATTATTGTTTTACAAAATATTACAAATTCAACTCAAAGGTGAACTATTAGTTACTAAATACTTTATCAAAATGTACTAGGGATACATAAGGAATCCTACAAAACCTAATTCTAGAAAGGAATTATTAAATTGGTTCATATTTTCTAAATTAGGGAGTCATAAGGTAGACTACTTCAAAGTATCTATCCAAAGTATTAAAATGACCCTATCATACAACAAAATGGATAAATTAGGAAGAGAAACACATTAGAAAAAAAATCAAGATCAAAAGCTATCCAATATATCATATCATATATGCAAAATCACTTCAAATAGTTTCACAGGTCAAACTGAAAAGGATATATGGTATATTGTTTCAGGGATAAGCCATCAAATGACTGGAAATCTATATTGGTTTGATTTTCTTGAAGTCACCAATAGCTACAAGTTGAAAATTGTAGATGGAAATAACTATCATATACATGGATATGGGTGTTTGTAACCTAGTAAATTATTACCAAACTTTCTACTACATAATGTAATGTATGTTCTTGGATTAACATCTAATCACATTTTAGTATCCAATATTGTAGAAAGTAAAAGGGAGGTTGTATTTAGATACATGAATGGAGCTAATATGTGTCTTATCACACATTAAAATAAGATTGAAGTTATTGGATCAATCCATATAAATATATTCTCTTTATTCTCTTAAAACTTCACAAGATATTGTTATGTTTCAAGACAATACTAATGTAGTTTTTGATAAACAAATTGAAGAGAATGAAGAACCTATATATCATAAAAACATAAGAATAAATGGAAGGTTTAAAATTAAAATAATGATAGGACAACTACACTATGTCTTACTTGGCCATCTACAACCAAGAAAATAATAATAATCTGAATAATATGGAGACACACATAAAAATTCAAGCAATGAATACAATGAAATGGGCCAGAGGAATGAGCTCAATTTCTAGTACCACATAGAAGATACATATTGAAGACTAAGTTTTCAATACCTAAATAATGTAATACATGGTGGTTTTAGAGTATATTGCATCATTTAGGTTACGTAAATGTACCATCTTTGGTACATAACTAGAGTAGGAGTTTTATTTAGAGTAAAGTTAGTTGGTTACTTCAAGTATTGTAATAAATCCACAATTGTCAATGTTCAAGTTGTAAATGTGCATGTAGTCCACATGTACATGATTCCTATGTAGAGTAATGGCCAAGGAACCTATATTCCTATATAAAAACATCATAGCGAGTAAATGAGTGAGATATTGAGTGTGTGATAATAGATATTTGTATTTAGATATAGAATGTGTGTTGTAGTTTAGTAGGATTGTACAATATAGTTTTTTCATAACCATTCATGGAGTGTTCATGTCTTCCACTATATAGCATTGTACTTTTCCCATAATTTTCATTAATGGTATATTAATGAGTTATTTTAAAATGTTCATTTCATTATTTTCCTACATGTTTATGTGCCATTGGTTTATAGTTATCTTAGATTAGTTATCTCGCATCTTGTGGTTGTACTTCCTATAATATTGGCCCATCGAAAGCTAATAGATTAGACCTATATATAAGGACCACTCCTATATCAATATCCTTAAAACCCATTGAGGATAAATAAGTGCATTTAGTACACCATTAGGTATGGGTAGGATAATTTTATGGAAAAGTGGAAGTTCTTATTTCTCCGTATTTCATCTATATACTCTAAAACTATCCTCCAAAATAGTATTATCATTCTACCCATACCTATTATTCAAATCATACCTATATATTGAACAATATATTGGTATTGATCTATTTCCCATAATTGAAGAGGGTACTAAGGGAAGGGGTAGGCTTGGCTTTAGAACCAATTAAGGTTAAGAAATCAAGCAATTTCCCCAAAATCTAAGAGATTCATTGGCTTCAGTAAACTAAATTATCATTGTACCAAATTTATCAATAGGTTAAGTGATGTCTAAGGAAATAAAATCTTATAATTTATCTCTATAATCTTGAGGATCCCAAGAAAGTAAAAAATATAATACTCAGGGCTCAATTGGGTAGCCCATTTTAGTTGCTGAAAAGAGGGAAGTGGATCGGTTGTTGAACGTCCGAATTCAATTCGATTTAAAGCCGGCTTCACTTCCTTCGATCCGCAGGGCCTTAAAAGTAATTCATTCGCCCCATGATCCGAGGTACACTATCATCCGAAGCATCCAAAAATAAAAATTTCATTTGATGCTTTAAACTGAAGAGTTGAGGGATTTATTTCAAATATGAAAAATTATTAGGGTTGCTTTGTTCTAATCCATGGTGGCCACCTAAAATCAAGTACTTGGAAAATTACAGTAAATTATTTTAGCTCTTTAATCTACATTATTGGGATTTATAGGTGGTGGTTTGCCAAAGTTTTCCTATAAATCAATCACCACCTAAAGACCCCCACCCTTTACCCCATATTCAAAGGAAGAAAGAAATGACTCGTTTAATTTAAGGCGGATCTTATCTAAAAAATGGGAAGAGGAACTCATTGCTACTACCTATTCATTCTCAAATATTAGATCTTTACCTCTTATCAAAAAATAAAATTTGTTAGGTTCTAGGTGATAATTCTAGCTACCATTGGCCTCGATTATTAAACCACCATTCAATGATAAGGAGAGAGATCCTTAAAATTTTAGATATAAGTAATGACTCATAAATATCTAATATACCACTATACCTTCTTCTAGTTATGCTTGTATGAATATCTGACTACTTAGAGATTTATAGTTGGGAACCAGTTTAGTGCCTACTATATCATAATGATTAGGCTTCTTGATGTCTTACCCCTATTTTTCCGAAGGGAAAGAACATAAAAACCCCCATTCATTTCCCCTCGTATTTTAAAATTTCAAGCACTTAAAGGTCCTTTGATTGATTTTGTCCTCGTATCTTAAATTTTGAGTGCTTATCCCCAGAAGAGTGGGTACTTCTAGGTTAGTACATATATAAGAGACATTTATACCTATAAAAATTTCTAAAACTAAATTGATTTGTCTATATACATATTAACAATTTGATTCCATTATAGAGAGGCATATTAAAGGACCTATTGGATGGTAAAATATTAAATCCAATAGATCTACCTCTTCTTGTATTGGTATTAAAACATATTCTGTTCCCAGTCAATCTATCCATCGCTTGCTAGCTCGGGACCTTTATAATAGGGTTATAAAGCAATAGAAGAAAAGCCTTGCTCCAGTTCGGGTTGCTTCTACCTGACCTTACCCTACCCCACCCTACCTTACCTTATAATAGATAGGAGGGCAGAGGAGGGGAGAGGAGATCCATCATGGATAAAAATGATAGCTCCTCTCATAGCCTTTCATTCATGTAAGGAGTTAGTAACAATGCACAACGAAGGATCTTAAGAGCATGCACATGATATCCATTCCTTTCGAAATGATTTTAGAAGTCATAAACACCTTATTTAAAACACTCATTGGATTATAAATATATATTTTTCCTAACCTATGTAGCTGTTATACTTTTTAGTTAGATAGAAATGTGGAAATAAATCAACTTAGCTTGATGTTGCTAGTGTGAATTTATTGCAATATATTCAATACATATTTGTCTACTCCTATTCATGAACATGTTGATATATTCTATATTATGATATTGATCTGTCATAATTAAGTTAAAGGGTCAAGTATGGTTGCTTTTGTTGGTATCTCTTCCCTCTTCCCCCATTCAACATTTTAAAATATGGATTACAAAGAATTTCTTATCCTATTTCCTAGGGTAAAGATTAGAAAGGAATATTATTTTGAATTTGTTTTAGGTTCATAGTTCAAGTATTAGGAATCTCATAAAAATAATAATATACTCCACTAATTCAAGATTTATTATGATAGGACATGATTCATACTCTTTGAATTGGAATATTTATGGAGTGAGCTATGCCATGAAAATATGGGATGGAAAGGAGCTAAAGGGAATCAGATACAAAAATCACTATTCAACAAGATTATATAGATATATAATAGTATTAGGTAGTTTATCTACTCTTGGTAATTCCTACAGTGTCTATTGCATCCTTGATTTTCTCTTCAAAAAATATAACTCTTCTTCCTTCCCACCCTAATCCTTCCTTGGGGGTATTTATTCTAGGAGGCCCATGGAAGGTGTATCTTCATTCAATGCTTGCTATAAAAGGCTTTGGACCTCTAGGTTTATTATCTTAAGGAGGATTTTGGTTTGCTAAGTATTGAAATCTAGCCAATCAGATGAATACATTGATCTTTCCCTTGATCATTTAATAAATATTCATCCAACATTAAATATATTTTAAATCCAATAGATAAAGTAATTCCTATTTATTTGAACCTTTTGAAATGGATAGGTAGATTTTCCTCTTGATCCTTAGGTTCCCATGTTCATCTTCTCTCACAAATCCCAATATTTCTGCACAACTCCTAAATAACTTCATGAATTTAATAAGTAGGATATAGTCACCACCAACTACTCACTAATAAATAGGAGAAGGATTGAATCCACAATATTCAAGTTTATAAAGTGACAAATTGACCAATTAATGAACCCATTCCATTGTATTTCTCTTCATTCATAACTAAAGAGGTTAAGGAGGTTTAGGAAGAGATATCACTTGCTGATAAAGCTTTTTCTATATTCATATCTCAAGAGGGAGATCCAAGTTGAGTCACTTTATATACATATTAACAACTCAACCATCCATAATAGACTTGTTTGAGGGAAAAATTCTAGATAACAAAAGGAATAGGAGCTTCTGCTTTGGAGTTACCTACCCACATCATTTAAAGTAAAGCAATATGTTCATTCTAAAGAAAATTAATTGCCATATTACATAAATCTTGAGAGATCAAGATTTTGAGGGGTAATAACTTGGAGGTAATCCAACATATTCTATTTCTTCTAATCGACCCAATATTCTTTATCACTCCAAATACCCCAATCCATTATCTCTATGAACCATTGCCTCCCTTTCACCCTTAGACAGATGGAGAAAGGGAGTACATTTTAGTTTTAAGGGCCAATTATTTTTATCATCTCATGGAGGAGTAGAGAGACTTCATTATTACTATAACTCATGCTTTGTACTACCTCTATATATAATCATATTCATCTTTATGTGCCAATGAAGGGTCTTGAAAATGTGTAACTATATTAGTTCCCCATTCTCATTTATATGGGGTTTTGTTGTCTCTCTCAATATTTGTGCCAACATGCAAAGGATAAAAATATTATCATTTTAAAAAATTGTTAACATTACCTAAAAATAAGACCTCTTATTGGTGATGCTTATCATAAGATGCTAGATTGAAAAATATCTAAAACAATTTATTACAAATATTAAAAATCAAACTAAATAATTATATAATAAAAAACACTATATTTAATTGTTGTTTAAAAGTAAATAACTTGTTAATAGCTTTTTTTGTGTATTAACATGTTATAAGAAATAAAAAAATTGAGGTGAAAATGTGCATGTATAAGCCTTATAATTTATTAAAGGTTTTATAGACAAAAATATCAAATTAAATCTAAGGCCATGAATCTTACAAATTCTTGAATCTATATATATATATATATATTATAAACTAACAATTGACTACCACTCATTTTTATTTAAAATAAATATATGTATATTTCAATGTGATGTGGGATGATTCTCCTACTTCTTTTTTGCATTTTAAAATAAATAAAAAATAATTGGATTGTGATCCAATTTTAAATATATGGAAGAAATATGTGGACTAGCCCCACCCATCCTCCTAACATTATAAAATATAGGTGGAAGAAATATGCCATACAATACCCGTCCTCCCTCAATAACTTTCTTCACATGGAATGTGGATGCATGTATTAACACAACTTTTAGAAAACAATAATTACAATAGTAAATTCTAGAAAAATAGCAACAAAAATAGCTTGTACTAGGATATTCATAACAAAATTATATTCTAAATTAATAAAATACAAAATTAATAAAATAGATCTATTCTAAGTCTTGGAACAATTGAAATCACTTAGAGAGGGTAAAGTCTCTTAGACACTTAGAAAGGGTGAAGTCTTTTAGGTGCATTAGAGATGATAGGAGCAAATAAATAATTATACAACTACATTACAACTCTCTGATTTATAATCTAATAAAGTAATACAACCTAATCCTAGTTTTTAAGAGTCAACTATCCTAACCTATGTTCCCTAACAAATAAATAAATATATTTGACATGGCTATTTTGTGGTCATTGCATGGTTTCCCTCTCAAACTTTTATGTTACTTGAAGCTATAAATTATTGTAGAACAATTTTTGGATCTCATATTGTATTTTATTTTGAAATGTCTTACCACTTGTTGAGGAACTCTTGCGCTTTGAAATGCAACATGAATTTTAGTTGTAGGTCAATCCATCCTTCATACAACTTTAGAATATCTATCTAAATCTACACCTTCTAACTAAGTATTTGCTCAAGATAAGACACATGAAAAGTAGGGTGTATTATATAGGTAAGAGAAATCTCTAAATTGATATGCTACTTCTCTTATCTAGAAAATTGCCTTGTAGGGATGATAGGATTTGGGAACTATATTTTAGATGAAATTAGTCTTCAAAGAAAGCTACTTAGATACTTGAATCTATAAAAATACCATATTTCCCACCTTAAAGTGTCATTTAGAAAAATATAAATCTTTTTTTTGCTTCATATGGTTTTGGGTTTGACAAAGATTATACTTGAGGATATGGAGGCTCATCTTATATTGCTAGAGGAAATAATCTACCTAAGCCCAATTGGAGGAGCCTAGAATATAGACTACCAAGGATGAGGGTTTTCAACCTTAAATTTTTTCAAATGGTGACATCTTGGTGGAGATATGATAAGAATTATTGTATCATAATTCTACTAAGGAAAATAATTTAATCCATTGATACTATTTATCTTGGGAAAAACATCTTAGGTATGTACCTAGGCACTTATTCATAATTTTTGTTTTGTCATTGGATTAAGGTTAATAAAAAGATATTATATTTAGTACCACTAAGAGTGAAAAAATACCTCCAAATGTTGCTAGTAAAAACATGATCACAATCATAGATGATAGATTTGGACATGCCATGTAGTTTGAAAATAGATTTTAGGAATATATTTCCCACCTTAATGGTAGTGAAAGGGTGATGTAGAGCATAGAAATGGGCATACTTGAAAAGGAAATCCACCACCACAAAAATCATTTTTTTATCCTATGAATTGGGATTACCTTCAATGAAATCAATGATGATGTTTTCTCCCTAGAAATCAAGAATAGGAAGGGGCTATAAAAATACCAAGAGATTTAAGCATTTCAACCTTATTCCTCTAGCATGCTTCACATTTAATCATGAGCCACTTGACATAAACTTTCATTCACTTCCAAGAGAAATAATATTTAACCCTATGATAGGTTTTAAGAAATCTAGAATGGACTATTAAGGGTGAGACATGCGATTATTGAAGAAGATTATTCTAGACTTGGAAATATTGAATGATAAAATTTGTAACAACCAAAGCTAAGCTATAGGAAAACACACAAAAAGAAAATATTTTTGTTTTTACTAAGGATAAGGATTCATAAACCCCTAACCGACCTTTGATTGATATTTTGTTTAAACTCCCTAAGTTTCTTGAAGAGCTATATCTCATGAAATACCCTCACACAAGTCCATCTGGGTAGCTGTATTATGTGTTACTGCAAATAAGTCTATCCATATCATCATTCTTGATAATATAAACTTATCATATTTAGTTAATCGAAGGTATATGTCCATCACCATACCATACACAAGTCAATATATGTAGGTATGCTACACATATTGTGAGTTAAGCTATCTATATCATCTCCACGACAAGTTATCTTAACTCAAATATAGTCTTTCCATAACATAGCTATAATTATCCCTAAGGGGTCTTAATCTCTTAGGTTGCCTAAATTCACACTAAGGGGTATCAATCCCTTAGGTCATCCTTTAAGTTTAACCTAGAACTCATTACTTAATTTTCTATTGTTTTAGCAAGGAAACAAGAATAATTCTAGATACTAAATCTAACAAGATCATAAATCATAAGGTAATCAAAAGATACTAGAAAATAAGCAAAATTTTAAAAAAGGTAAACATTAAATGGAAAAATGAATTAAATACAAAATATAAGCAATTCATAGCAGTAAATTAAAGATACATAATCATCATGATTAAACAATTATTGCAATAGCAAGTATGGTAAACCCTCCATACTCTTTAAAGAATAACATGTTATATCAATTTCATCAGGGATATCTCCCCACAATATATTCTATTTGATCATAATAAAATAATTGCAAGTAGGAAGCAAAGTGGTACAATGGTTCCAACTGCCTCTTTGGTCATCCTCTTCCCGTAGATAATTTGAGTATAGTAGGAGATCAGGTCACTCATGGTTCCATGATAGACATACTTCTAAATGCATCTACTATTTTCTTTTCCAAATTGCAACTATACAAATTTAATTAAATATTCTGACCATCTACTGCATAGTTGCTATCATAAAAATCTTCATTTTTACTTTCACCTCTCATTAACCATCGAGATTGTTTCAACCAATATAGCTAGTTTATAGGTCTTTCTTTAATCAAACCATCCCAACCTTTATTCACCATAATCAAAGTCCCATATCTTTAGTTATGTAAATAAACTAATTCTTTTTTAACCACAAGAAATCATTTGAATACAAT
Source organism: Wollemia nobilis (assembly GCA_028583015.1). Classification (NCBI taxonomy): domain Eukaryota; kingdom Viridiplantae; phylum Streptophyta; class Pinopsida; order Araucariales; family Araucariaceae; genus Wollemia; species Wollemia nobilis. The sequence continues at coordinate 1,644,446 of JAQPPZ010017238.1, forward strand.
GGAATTCAACAATTCACATCTTTATTTACACTAATCAAATAACACTTCATTCAATTAACTAAATAAATTATGTTTTCTTTATTCTCATTAATTAGATAATACTTTATTCAATTAACTAAATAAATTGCATTTTCTTTAATCTCATTAATCAAATAATACTTTATTCAATTAACTAAATAAACACATTTACTTTCATCTCATTAAGCAAATAATACTTTATTCAATTAACTGAATAAATGCATTTCCTTTATTTTTATTTAACCTAATCAAAGTCCTATACCTTTAATTAGTAAAATAAAGCTAAGACTCCCTTTATTTCCATTAAGTAAAGTCTCATACCTTCAATTAATAAAATAATCTAAGGTTTCATTTATTTCCATTAATTAAATAGCACTTATTAATAATAATCCATAATATTCATTATTTATATTACTTAATAATCTACTATTTAATTAGCTTCAAATATTATTTTCAGCCTAAATATAAGAAACATTTAATATAATAGAGAGCACAATCAATAACATGCACCCAAATCCTTTAGCCTAACTGCTTCCAAAGTCATGAGATCTACTACTAAGATAATGGTGGACATATCAAAAGGCTTGGAAAGGTTAAACACCCAAAGCTCAAAATTCAAAGTTCCCAATGGTTTCTCTAGAGAGGTCAATCAACCATTAGTCGATCAACAAGAGGGCACACAATGCTATCATCCACACAATGCCCATAAAAACCCATTAGCAGCAGTCCTACCATGGCTAGGTTAATCTACAACCATCTAACAAGGGTCTAGCAAATAGATAGTACGAGGATATAGAACAAGGGTTCTACGAAAAGAAGCCAACCCAATGGATAAGAGGTTATGTGATGGTATCTAACTATGAAAAAGAAAAGGAAAAACTAAAAATATTTTGGATGCTTATCAACACATGACATCCTTTGGACACATCAGGGTGAAGGTATATTCACTCACTAGGGACATGGAGGTAGCTCACAGTTGTTAGATCTCCTTTCTCAATAGGCAGATATCAATAGTGTTTATGCCTATATGGTTATATGGTAGAGTCAATCAACGTCTATGCTAGCAACCAAAGCCCAAACCAATGCTACGATAGCACAACCCCTACTCAGATAGTCTTAAAACTAACAAACATATATGCACAACAATCATAGGTTTTAGCTACGATGCTAACACAACTACCTCACAATTTCAAAAGTAAGGTAAGTTCAAAAATTTATGAATAGGGAGGGGCAGTAGTGTTTAAGACAAAACCAAAAAGGGGTAGACTATTATAATGAAACCAACCTTCAATCCTTTACGATGGTCCCGTTTTACTCAACCTAAAGCTACCTTTGCTTATCACTTCCTCTCCTTTGTGTCTCTGGTTTATTTTCCTTTGCTCCCTAGATGGAAATATATTTATTCCTATTTTCCCAAGGCTCTTATCCTACTCAAATCCACCGCTTAGCTCACCATCGATCCCTTCTCACCTCTGAATCCCCTTCCAACCACCCATATTGATTGCCATTACTATTCCATCTACTCAATGACAGCAATCCAATAGTGTTTAATTTTGAAATAATATTTTTCAACTCTCAAAATATTGCCATATAAGAGTTGACCGAAAGTCGTCAGACTAAACGCTTGTCCCTTTCCTGGTGCTTTCAGTGATGTAAAAGGTTTAAAATGATTGTGGCATGGTGGTTATAGGGGCGGACTGCACGAAGATCTATGTGGCGACTTTTGGGGTGGACAACATAGAATACTGTGGTGGCCATAAAAGTTGGACAACCTGCCTGGATTCGTGGCGGCTACCAATTCCACCATGTAAATTAAAAAAAAAAAAAAAGAGTTGACCAAAAGAAGCTATTCAACATCGTACCTCACTACTAGAATTTCTTATTACATGGAGATTCTAATAAGAGTAGAACAAATTCGAATTATTTATCCAAATAAAGTTTCCTTTGTTATTTAAAATAAATTTGAATTATCTATTATTTCTAAAATAAAATCTATTATCTTTTTAAAAAATTAAATCAAATAATCATTATTTTCAAATGAAATTCTATTATTATTTTAAAAATAAAACATCTATTATTTATAAAATGAAACTCTATTATCATTTTAAAATAAAACTCTTTTTATTTATAAAATGAAACTCTATTATCATTTTAAAATAAAACATATCTATTTATAAAATGAAACTCTATTATCATTTTAAAATAAAACATCTCTATTTATAATCAAAATATAGTAAAATATTTTAAGAAAAACAAGGAGCTTTCAAAGATAACCTACTCATGTATGCTTTTATTTCCCAATATAGCAATGAAAAAGTGATAAAGTAAAATATAATCAAACATATGTACAAACATAGAGGGAGTCTTTTCGTCAACTTAGTCACCTATCTTAGCCTAAGAATTTATGTTAGTTACCAGGCTATCAACCTGAGGCTCAAGGTGGCTAGCTATTGACAATCATTCCTAACCGATTATGCATTCCTATATGAAGGTATCCATCGATGTTACCCTTGAGTTACCTTAATCATCACTTCCCCAACCTCAAGTACCCTCGTTTCTTGTGGATGGTTCTACTTCTTCCACCTATGAGTATACCTAGTCCTACACATTTGGCAATATATCAATAGTACCATGCTATTACAAATCAACTAAACACTGCATTAGTTGGTTCAATTGCTCAAACTAGGTATTAAATAATTATTAATTAATACATTGTTTCTTTGTGCCAAAAATCCTACCAGGGAGGGTCATGACATCCTACCCCCTTGTGACTAAACATTGTCCCCGTTGTTTCCATTTTTACAATAAGAAATAGAAATTTTTACATTATATATTTTCAAACAATAAGGAAAAATATTTTTGCATATCCTCCACTTTCTTCCAAGTGGCATTTATTTTAGAAAATTGGTCCTACTGGACCTTACATTGCTTAAGAGTCTAGTTTCGCATAGTCTTAGAATGGAACTCAAGAATCTTCATCGATATCACTTCAATTGCCTTTATATTTACCAAATGTAATTTAGAAACATCCCACACATGTTCAGGATAAGTAACATATTTTCTATGCAAAGATATGTGGAAGGTGTCATGGATCTTTGATATGTTAGGTGGTAAGGCAAGTCGGTATGCAACCAGACTGATATTCTCAATAATTTCAAATGGTCCCATAAACTAAGGATCTAACTTTGTGGATTTGATAGCACTCTTTTTTGGTTTCACCCTTTAAAACACTTTGTCATCTACAAAGTACTCTCTTGTATTTTGTAGACACCTAAATCGTGTCATGCTTAGGGGAGCTACTCACATAGACACACTCATAAGATCATAAGACATAATCTTGGACTTTCCAAGCATCAACAGTGGTTCTCACCACTCATTTGAGACCTTTTCAAGCCATCCAATCCTAGTCGCTCAAGCAAAAAGTTACCATATCCTAGCCACTCAAGCCTATAGTGGCTAGACCTTAGTCGTTGCAGACGATAGAGACTAAGCCATAAGAAGTAGTTTTACTGACAAATAGGCCTAATCACTAGTGGAAGTGGCAGTCTACATGCAATAAAGGTGAGCGGGAGTAACTTTGCATTCCTTTTCATGACCAGTTCACATAGGAGGCTTGAGTTTGCATTTAAAATTTAGTTAGATGACCTCCAAGCATAAACAAAGGACAAAATCTTCTCATGCTAATGACCAGTTTGCATAGGAGACTCAAGTGGGTAGTTAGATTTCAGTTAACTGGCCTTCAAACATAGACAAAGGAAAAAATCTTCTCATGCTAACTTGCACTACACATGAGAAATTCATTCCTAGATCTTGGACATAGACCTAGGGTTTCACACAATAAAAGGTGCAATTCTAAGAGCACCAAGACATATAGAGATCATCTTCTATCATCGAGACATATTTTATCAAGGATAGATTTCAAGACTTGGAGAGTTCCCTTGAAGATCACGTGTATGACGAAGCCCTGACGGATTGAAAAGCATAACACCTATTATTTCGACATCGGATACAAGATTTGACCCATAAATTTGGGGTAAAGAGAGAAAGGTTTACCTTAGTGGTCGATGTCTTGGATAGTGGCCCACAGGCTTAGCTTAGGTTTTAGACATGGCTTCTTTTATTCTTTTTCTTCATGTTTTCATATCATTAGCATATATTTACATGATTTCATAGCATAGTTTCATCATATTTTTGTTAAATTATTTTATTACTAACAACCTCATCCAGGGAGGCAATCTCAAACATCTGAGTGTGTGTTGTATTTTCATTTCTTGTAGGGCCATAGGTTCATCGGACGGAATTTACAACATACAAGAGCAAAAGGGATCCCTCTAGGAAATAGACCTGGAGAAGGAGGCATATGTAAGCCCTCATACATTTCGTGTGTGGAACTGGGAAGCCTTTATAAGTGCACCACCTCTTCATGAAAGGGGTACTCTTTGCCTATTTGTAAACTTATTGTATTGAAATGGGTATCCCTTAGAGGGACCGACATGTAACCGAGTTTCAATATAAATAAAGATATCCATCTTTGTTATTTCCGTGTTATATGCTTTTTCATTGTCTTCCATTTCACCTTGGGTTTTTAATAACATTGCAAGTAGAGTTAAAAGGGGTAATGTGTGCATCCCTGGGTCGCTATAGATGGCGATCACGATGGGACCTCCACTGATTTTTTATTTTTTGTCGGAATACTAACTTAATTTTGTGTGTAGCTCTAGCCGCTCTGAGCTATAGTGGCTAGAAACTTGTCACTCTTAGCTAAAATGGCCAATAGAGCTTTAGCTGATCTGAGCTATAGTGGCCAAGAACCATCCACTATGGTCAACAGAAGCCATAAATGGAGTGCAACAGAGGTCAAAACATTGACTCTCTAAGTTGGATAAAAGGTTGGTATAGCTTCTCTAATATTTTACAGCTTTCTGTCTGCTTTTGTGTGTCTAAAATAGAAAACTTAATGCACATTTATGTTTGGAAATTGAAAGAATAAAAGGATAAAGAATTAAGCATTTTGCATATCTTAAATATTATTTTAAATTTTCCACTAGGCGTTGCTAGGAACAACGGCTTATGCCTAAAATTTTTGCCCTAGAATCCAACTTGCTAGACATTGTATGTTGTTTGCTTGCTTTGAGGCCCTTCTAGAGGCCATAGTTGCACAAAATAAAGTGCATTCATACAAATCATAGTAGTTCATGCATCTTTCTAAATATTGAAACTTATTTTTGCACTTAGGCATATAGGAAATATTCATTGCTGCTCTATGATGCACTTTATGTTATGCAAGCTTAAAATTAACACCACACACGCACGTCTCATTTAAACCTTGAGGAGTTGGATTTCATCACCAACCTTCAATTCAGTCCAGTGACATTGGAATTCATCTCCTTCCACTGGTTTACCCCCTAGAGCTTCCTAGAAATGGATTGGGAAACTTACTTATAGTGATACTAAGTTACTTGTGCTCAAACTATCTCCCATTTTTGGAACAATTATTGGTTCAAAGTGGAAGAGCTAGGCGAACACCCCACTGGGTCTTCAACGATGTACCCTAGCTTCTTTTGATAAAATTATATTTGGTATGGGTGTACTTGATTGTTACTATGGATGAGTCTTCTCTTTCTTAATCTAAGAACAAGAGCAAGAAATTGAGAGAACAACACATCAAAACACATCAAATAGTTTAGGGTACACTTAAATCGATAATCGAGATAAACATTTGTTTAGTATTGTGTGGCTATTTCTAAATTGAACTCAAAATATCAATTCACAAAAAACATGGTCAAAACAAGAAGTAAGCACCCTTGGTCCAATATCGATGGAGAGATAGAAGCAACTCATATCCATAGGCAAAGTCATAGTAACATTGAACGACCTGCTCGTAAGACCATGAGATGTAGCTCTGCGAACCTAAGGGGTGATAACTCAACTCTTGGGGGATATCCTTGAGAAACCCCAAGCAAGGAACCACATAATGGAACAAATTCACATAAAAAAAAAGAGGCTTCACAACCATCCTCATCAAGGAGACATGAGGAGACCTCAAAGGCCTCCTCTAAAAACATAGAAACATCTCAAAGACATGAGGAAGCTTTAAGGGCTTCCTACTCACATAGACATAAAGAAGGTTCTAAGACTCATTCTTCACATAGGGATGATGATACTACTACATATCCATCCACATGGATAAAACATGTTACCACAAAGCCCTCTTCATAAAGAAGGCAAACAAGAATTGCAACACCTCAGGATTCACAAGAAATATATGAAATAGGTCTGCCCACTGAAGGGTAGGAAACTAGAGCTACATCTAGTCATGGGAATCATATAGAATAAACCCTTCACACAAAATGAAATATTCCTATAGACTATGAACTCATAGGAGTGAATGGCATCCCATGGGACCAGCCATGGAAAACAAGACAACTAGATGGGTTGGATCGGTTTCCTACAGGACCAACTCAAATAATTGTAGCTACTGATAACTCTGCATCTGGAAGCTCATGAACTGTGACTTCTAAACACATCTCCTAGTCTGGGGGTACCTCAGAGTGACCCCATAGTAGATGTATGGATTCTAATCGAAGGGATACTCAATAGTACACTGAACAAGTCACATTAGCTAGCAAGAGTAAAAATATAGTAGAAACCTCCTCGAGGAATCTACGAGTCAAGACAACAAGAATAGAGTCAGATAAACATGAGTCTTCTGTAATAGTGCAAATTTATTGAATGAGGCAGTTATAAAATGCATTACATAAGGATTGAGATCTAGTGGAAGCTCTCAAACAAGATAAATAAAGAGAAATACTTGCACCAACATGAGTAGCATTTAAGAGAGCAAGCTGAGCAGCTAGCTCTTAATAATTTACAGACAAATGGTGGTGACCACCAAAGAACTAGATGCGTTGACTCATCTAAGGAGAGGTGCAATAGACAAGATAGCCCACAACAAAATCCCCCACCAACCATGAACAAAATCCAACTAATGGGGGAAGGGTGAACACAACAAACTAGGATCGTAATCCTGAATCCCCTCGTAGGAGGGAGGAAAATTGAATGAATCAAATGGATAGAGAGTTACCTCCATTGCCAATGTGAATAGGATTACAAGAGGAGGAAATTCATGCATCAAAGGTATTTCAAGAGCTTGCTTAAAATATGAAAACCTTTGAGAAATAAGAGGCAACTGAGAACTCACCAACATTGACCAAAATACACAACCAACCATTGTGCCCATCAATCCCTAGTCCTCCATATCCTAAGCACTTTGAAATGCCTAGATTAGATTTTTTAAGGGTTAGGAGGATGCACAAGAGCATGTCACCAATTTTATCAATGTCTATTTTCATATTGAATATAATGACGCTCTCATGCTAAGAACATTCATAATGACATTTTCAGGTGCTGCCACTCAATGGTTCAATCAACTACCTAAGCACAACATAACCAAATTTTAACAACTAGTAAACGCATTCCTAAGGCATTTCTCCTTTGGTGCTAAGAAGAAGGTGAACCTATCAGACCTGGCTAACTTGAAATAGTATGATGATGAGCCAATAATGTATTATGGGAATAAATGGAGAAAAGTCATGGCAAAATTATCATTCTCCATTCCCATAGAAGAGATCATTCACATGTTCACCAAAAGTTGCTCTAAACACATCTCCCTCTTGCTACAACTTCAATAGTATCCTTTGTTTGATGAATATTTGGCACAGGCCAAGCTCATTGAAGAAATAAAAGTAGATGAGGGAACCATTAAACTCCGAAACAAAAAGGAGTGGAACAATAATGGTAAGAATGACAAGTATAAACAGATTTAGGGCAATCCTGCTCCAGTAAATCAAGTCGTATTAGCTACACCCAAGGATGGGGGTGCACAACAACCCCAAAACTATCAAGCACATACCCCGCTAACCAATTACGACCAAAACAACAATCAGGGAAGAAACTGAGAACACAAGCCACCTCGTTATTTCACGCCTCTGATAGAATCAATGCAATAAATCTTTAATCAATTGAGCGAGGCTAGGAGGATCATATTTCTTGATATATTGCTTATAGATCCCAACCATCCTAAGCTAAAAGGATATAGGGAAGATCAATATTACCCTTATCATAGGATACTAGGGCATGACATTGAGGCTTGTGTCGGGTTTAAGCATCAATTGCAAAACATGATTGAGGTGGGAGAACTCAAAGTTGACAACCCACTACTCATGATAACAGAGATATGGGTATATACAAAAACTTATTTCCCAATTATGATGCCCCTCGAGAGCAAGGGGTCCAATTCAATCAGGTTCGAGATGACATACCTACCCACGGATGTGTTGGGATGGTTGATATTGTTAATATAGCAACAAGGACTAGGCGGTATGGTCAACCACAACCTCCTGCATCTCCCATGAACATCCCAACTGCTCCTAGGCAAAGGCAAGACAACCTTCTAGGTCCACCAACATGACCTGTGGTAACTATTTGGAGTATATTGGAGAAAAACCTACAGATGACTCTAGCTAAGTTATCCATTTATGAGCTCATACAATAGTATCCAAAGAATAGGGAGACTCTAGTGGATATTTTAATGACAATTGAGCTCCAACCGTAAGATGTGAATGTATTCACTCACTTTGTGAGACAAGTGTAAGAATTCCAAGAACTTGTAATCCGATTCTATGACCATGAGATTAAGATAGTACCTGCTGCCTTACCAGACCCTCCGCTAAACATTATAGCAGTAATCAAAAACTTACCTTTCAAGAGGGTTTTGGTCAATACAGGTTCATCGATAAACATCATTACAACAACTACAATAGAGCACCTCAAGATCCCCAAGTCCAATATCATTCCAGGAGCTTACACATTGAGAGCTTTTAATGATGCTTTATGCAATACTATGGGAACGATAGTCCTACCCATAAAGGTGGGGTACAAGACCATCCTTGTGATGTGTCATGTCTTGGAAGGAGCTATGCAGTACAACATCCTCTTAGGGCACCCTTGGATAAGGGCCATGAAGTGTGTGCCTTCGATCTTGCACCAGTGTGTCAAGTATGTGCATGAAAACAATGTCTATGTGGTTCTAGTTGATGAATAGCCTTTTAAATACGTCAATCGGGTGGACATTCCAAGATAATTTGTAACCCCTTCTACCCACCTATACATAGCACCTTCATCCCCAACCACACAACTTGATAATGAAGACAATGGAGTAAGAAAATACCCATGCACTTCAACACCTCCTGGTGCACTCAAAGTAGTTAATGCTTCTAAAGTACCATCAACATCAAAACCAAAAGATAATCAAAAGCTAAAGGTGCCCTTAGTTAAGGAAGAAAAGCCCAAGGAAGTGTCAACTATAGCCATTGTTGAAATGCCAAGTCCTATGGAAGAGGAAGATCTTTAGGATCAATATGAAGATAGTGATTATAACCCCGCTTTGCTAATGTCATCCGTAGGGTCATCGACATTGCATGCATCAATACACTTGGAAAGCACAGGTATAGGGGAGTACCTTGTGTAGAACATCATATTTATGCCTATCATTGAGTTTGTGCAAGACATAGGAAGGCCTAAGGACTTGAGGCCACCAAGTAAGAATAGTGGTTCCACTTGGAATCCCTCCCAAACAAACCAATTTTGTCTATGTCGGTTTGTATTGTACCCATAAGTCTTCAGATATAGAAGAAGATGGTGATGAATTATTCATGGTAAATTTTTGTTACCTCTCTAACCCTAAGTTTTATCTAAGCTACTTTGAGCATTACCATTTGCATGGCTATGGCCTTGGAATATATGAGCAGGGGTGCAAACGGCCATACGAGCCACAATATCAACTTCCCTCTGACATATTTGGCTTAGGTTATTATATCAGAGGTTGATATGACTCTCTTGTAGTGGTATTGGAAAGATTAAGTTTAGGTTTAGGAGAAGACATTGATTTCATTCCTTATCACCACCTAAGAACAGGAAATTTGAGCAACAGACAAGTGGCCATGGTAAACATACCATCACCAAAAATTTATCATCCAAACATCTCAATTGATTCCACCCCAATAGGGTACAACTCGTGGGATGAGTATAATGGATATGAAGCAAGTTATGATGAGGTGCAACTTGGCTTAGCCTACCAGGGGCCTCACTATTTACAAAGATTCACATGGTCCATTCACAATAAGAGTGGGTATACATCAGATGAAAGTGACCATGAATTAGAAGACTCAATAGAAGGAGCCTACTTTGGCCTAAGCCATCAACCCCTAACTTTGGGGCAAGAGATAAATGCAAATGGATTCTTCATAAGTGATAAATAATATGAATATGAAACAGATATGGCCTACTTAGGGCCAAGACATGAGCCCTTTGTATTAGGTCCACATACCAATGCTAACGGTTTTTGGATGAGTGATGATGACTTTGAGTATGATACCGAGATGGATTATCTCGGACCTCACCACTTACGACAAGTCAATGAGCTAGTAGAGAGATAGGCGACACTTTGTGCCATAGACCCTCATTTATGATTTTTGGGGAGACCTGTTGACCTAGCTGCAATTAAATGGATGTTCAATCACCCTTTGCCTACATTTAGAGAGCGATTAGAGCCCAATGATCTTATTGTCTGCCTCTTAGGATCCAACTATAAAATAAAATCAAATAAACACACTTTCACATAATTGCTTGGAAATAAACTCACATAAACATCATATTAATATTCAAAACAAAATACACATTATAATAGAAATTTGCATAAAGGAACAATCTCACAATAAGAGAGAATCGCAGGCTTCTTCGAGGGGGCAACCTCCTTCAACACTTCATTAATTTGCAAAAATATGAATACATTGGTGCCTTCTCGGGTATATAAATATTTCCCTTCCATGGTTGGCTTACATGCAAAATGCCACCTAGATTACATGCATAATGCCACCCGAATTACATGCATAGTGCCACTCAAATTACATACACAATGCCACTCGAATTACATGCACAAGGCCACCTTACATAACTTTTCTACCATGTGTTACATAAAAAGGGTGCCATTTTTCATAGGCACTACATAAGATAAAACTTAGAACATTACAAAATATTAATCATGGGTACTACCCACGTTCTTTAGGAATTATTACATAATGGAAGTTATTACATTAAGGGTTAGGATGGGATCCTAACATGTCCTTCCCCTTGAATAAGGTTTGTCCTCAAATCTGAAATGAGGAAAATGTTGCTGGAGTTGATGGAGAGACTCCCATGTAGCATCTTCAGGTTGAAACCCACACCACTGAACCAGGATCTCTGTAATTGTACAATTGCGAAGATTGCAAGTCCGATGATCCAATAATTGCTCAAGTTCAAGTAATATGGAGCCTTCTTCATCCAATTCAAGAAGTGGAGATTGAACCTATACCTATGTGCCCACAACTTTCTTGACAGCGAAAACATGAAAAATAGGATGAAGCTTGGAAGTAGGTGGGAGCACCAATTTATAATATATGGGGCCAATCCTTTGTAGAACCTGGTAAGGACCATAGAATTTTGCATCAAGATTCTAGCACCTGTGAAGTTGTAGGGATGATTGTTTGTACGGATGCAAGCGAAGGAAGACCATATCACCTACATCAAAACTACACTCAAAATGATGTTGATCAGCTTGTTGGTGCATCCGATTCTGGGCCATGTTCAAATTCTGCTTAAGTTGGTGAAGGACCTCGGTGTGTTGACTTAGAGTGTTGTCGACAGCTAGGACCTTGAAGCTGCTAGGAATGTAAGAGGAAGGCATAGGTGGAGGGCGCTCGTAGACTAATTCAAATGGTGTGAGTTTGGTTGTGGTATGATAGGAAGTGTTGTACCACCATTCGGCCAAGGATAGCCATTTTTCCCATTGAGTGGGATGATTTGAGACAAAGTAGTGAAGGTAGGTTTCCAAGCATTTATTAACAACTTCTATTTGACCATCCATTTGTAGATGGTAGGCTGAACTCATTTTGAGGTGATTCCCCTTCAACTTAAACAACTCTTGCCAAAAATGACTAGTTAAAGTGGGATCACGATCAGATACAATGGAGGTGGGCATGCCATGAAGGTGAAAGATGGAGTCAAGAAAACTTTTTGCAATAATGGAAGTTGTGTAAGGATGGGCAAGGGCACAAAAGTGAGCATACTTTGAAAGGTGGTCCACTACCGTAAAAATAACTAAATTGCCTCCAAATTTAGGGAGCCCTTCTATAAATTCCATGGAAATGTCGGTCCAAACCTGATCCGAGATAGGCAATGGCTGAAGAGTGCCTGAAGAGCGCACTATTTCACCTTTCATCCTTTGATATGTGTCATAGGCAGCAACAAAAGTGTAGATGTCAGATTTCATACCTTTCCAAAAGAAGGTGCACTTGAGTCACTCATATGTTTTAAGGAACCCTAAATGGCCTGCAGATGGAGTGGCATGCAATTACTTCATGAGGAGCTCTCGAAGTGGGGACTTATGAGGTAGAACCAGGAATTGATGGTAACGTAGATCATGGCCATTCCAATTATACCCCAGTGTAGAATTTGGATCATCCATTAGTGAGGCTATCAAAGCTTGCAAATCTGCATCCTGATGTGCTTCTTGATGCAAGGAATCAATCCATTGGGGAATTGGTGCTGATATGGCACACAACATACTTACAGTATCCATTTTGCGAGAAATACCATCAGCCACAATATTCTCCTTTCCTTTTTTGTAGGTGATATCATAATAATAGCTCATGAGTTTATACACCCACTTTAGTTGGTTAGGCGTGGCAACTCTTTGTTCCAAAAAATATTTGAGACTTTGATGGAGAAGTGATGCCCAATGAGGTAAGCCCACCAATGTGTGACTGCATGCAATATAGCTAACATTTCCTTAGCATATGTGGATTTCACCAGATTATGATTAGAGAGTGCCTTGCTAGTAAAAGCCATAGGTCATCCTTCTTGCATCAATACTACCCCAATACCATGACCAAAAGCATCACTTTCAATGACAAATGGTTTAGAGAAATCTGGTATGGCTAAAATAGGAGTGGTGGTCATAGCATGCTTGATTTCAATGAAGGCTTGGTCAGTAGTTCCTATCCAAGTGAAGGAATATTTTTTCAACATGGAGGTGATGGGGGCAACTATCTTCTCATAATTGCAAACAAATTTGCGATAATATCCCGTAAGCCCTAAAAATCCTTGAAGTCCCTTTAGGGTGTGAGGTTTCAGCCACTCTTGAACTGCTTGAATCTTCTTAGGGTCAACCTTGATGCCATCCTATGAGACAATGTGTCCCAAATACTCTACTTCAATCAAACCAAAGGAACACTTGGACCTTTTGGCAAAAATGTGATGGGTTACCAATAGCTGTAAATTTTGATCCACATGATTGAGGTGCTCTTCCCATGTGCGGTTGTAAATCAAGATGTCATCGAAGAACACAAGGATGAAATTCCACATAAAGGTCTGAAAGATGTTGTTCATAAGACTTTGGAATGTATAAGGAGCATTTGTGAGACCAAATGTCATTACCAAGAATTTATAATGACCTTCATGAGTGCAAAAGGTAATTTTGGGGATTCATCATCCTTGAGACAGATCTGATGGTACCCAGAGCAGAGATCAAGCTTGGTGAAATACATGGTCCCGTGTAGTTCGTAGAGTAATTCATCAACCACTGGAATAGGAAATTTATCCTTGATCGTAGTCTTGTTGAGTTCCCGATAGTTAATACATAGGTGCCATGAGCCATATTCTTGGGAACAAGTAGGATAGGCAAGGAGTAGGGGCTAGTACTAGGCTAGATGACACTAGCCTTGAGTAATTCCTATACGAGTTTTCCTAGTTCTAATTTTATGGCATGAGGGTACCTATATGGCCTGATATTTGGTGGTACACTACCCGAAAGCAATGGGATAGCATGGTCGTGAGAACGATGCAGTGGTAGTGTAGTTGGTTCTACAAATACATCATCATGTTTGTGTAGAACTAGTTGTAGGTTTGATGGAATTTTAGCCATTAGTGAAGTGGTTGGTTGGATGGAGAATATTTGTGCAATGACCCCACATTTTGATTTTTTTAGCACTTTCTCCATACGATTGGAACTAATGAGGTGAGGTGTTCCAGTAGGGGAGCCCTTGAGTAAGTGTGTCTGTACATTTTGTGAGAATTGCATCCAGAGTTTTGCAAAGTTCCAACTGATAGTCCCCAATGTACTCAACCATTGATATCCCAAAACCATATCACATCCTCCCAACTGGAGGGTAAACATGTCCTGCTTGATTTCATAGTCCCCTATCTTGATATTGACATTGTGGTATTTTCCTTTACAAGGTAATGTTCCCCCATTGGCTACCATGACCTCGAATGAATTACAAGTGTGGATATAGCAATTTTCTCACTTAGCAACTCGAGTATCAATGAATTTGTGTGTGTTGTCTGAATAAATAAGGATGGTTAGACGTTGGCCCTTGAAAAATCCCACAACTTTCATGGTTTGTGGAGTGGTAATGCCTGCAAGAGAATGGACTAAAACCTCTACCTCAAACCCCTGTGTATCTTCTTCCTATGGAGAAGGTGTTTCAGGAGGGTCCTCATCCTCATCACTCGCAGTCGGTGTTAGCGGGTTCCTCAACATCTATCAAGAACAGTATTTTGTTTGCACACTTATGTCCTTTAAAAAACATTTCATCACAATTATAACATAATCCTTGGGCACGACGTGCATCCATATCCTCTGTAGTCAGTCACTTGGGTGTAGTAGTTTTACTATCCACTAAATTTTTGGGTTCAAAAATTAAATGAAGGTTGGCTTTGAGGAAATCGCAAGGGCGCCTTTGGTTTGAGAGTTTAGATTCGGCCATACGGGCCAAAATGATAGCTTCCATCATAAACTGTGGTTTCAAAATCTTTACTTTAGCTTGGAAATCCCCTTTTAACACATTGATAAAACAACTTGTGAAGAATCCTTCCGTCAATACTCTTGTCTTATTGGCCAATTTTTCAAATTGAGTTTGGTAGTCACGGACTGAGGATGTTTGTTTTAGTTTGGTCAAGGCCCCTATGAAGTCCTCATACTCACTAGGCCCAAATCAAGTTAGTAGTTGGGACTCAAAGTCCTCCCAAGATAGATTTGGGTTGGAATTACATAACCATTGTAACCAGTGTAGAGCCTCAGATTCTAAATTGAAGGAATCCATTTGAACTCGATGATATATGGAAACATTATGAAGTCTAAAGAATTTATCAACGCTACATAACCACCCATCAACATCCTTCCCATTAAATCGAGGGAAGTCCAATTTTGGCATTTTAAAGGATGTGTCATGGTCATTCCTTGTAGAGTTTTCAACCTGGTGTTCTATTTTGAGTGGTCCCTTATGTAACTTGCTACCCACTTCTATCAGTGTTTCTTCTAAGTGAGCGCTAGTGGCCTCATGATCTAGACGAAGACCTTGGACCTCTTCCCTTATGGATAAAATTGCCAAGTTCAAATTATCAATGGCTTTTGTTAAGGAGTCCATCTGTTCTAGCTCTTTTTGATGTCCACGGGTACCCTGGGCCATTTTGGAACCTTTTACGACTAGTTACTAAAATTAGAATTGGGTTTCAGGACTTACTATTTTTAGTAAGTGTCCAAAAAAGTGCTTGGGTGTTATATCTTAAAATTATTAGCTCGAAGATGTAGACACAATGAGCTATATCCCAAAACACTAATTTTGGCACCCTAGACTTTTTTTTTAATCCTATTTTGCTGAGTCTAACGGTGTTTACAGTTTTGGATTTTGAGCTACAATGCAAAATTTGGGTACATAAGCACTATCTATAATTGGTCTCTTGTCACTCACTCAATGTTTTTCTCAGCCCTAATAGTCTCTTTAACACTACTTACCTCACTATTCTAAAGATTCTCTATATTATGTAGGTTACTGTTATGGTAGTTCTGTTCTGACACTGAAAACTGTAATTTATGACCTGACTGTACTAACCTGATTGACCTAAATGTTATTACCACTGTAAATTTAACTGTTATTCTCCAGAATATCAACTTAACTGTCAACTCATATTCTATCTTGAATTCATGCAATTTATGCTATTTTTTTGGTAGAGGATTCCTTTCTCATATGCTTACTTTTGGGAATTTGGAATGCAGGTTTACAAACAGGGAGTTTTGGTTTGTGATTTTGTTACAGGTTGAATTTTTAACAGAACTAGGGTATGCTAGGTAAAGGAGTGTGTAATGCCCATAGACCCTCTGTTATACCACAGTGATGAACAATAGTGCTCAGATAAATATTTTAGGCCACTACCCAAGGAGGATTCCACACATACCCTTGAGAACACTATCTGCCTCTCTGACAGTATGGGAGGGTAATCGTCTGGGATTTTATGTCCTGTGGACTATGGATGATACAAGGTCAATAATATTCCTACTAGATAAAATTTTGTTAACCCTAGAATGGTCTCCCGATACACCCGAATATGTGTGGGAGCTCAAGTCCGTGCATGAGTTCTATCTGAGGCCTAGATATTAGATCCTAATCGCCCCTCACTTCACTAGATGATGTATGGGCTATCTAGCTTATCCAATAATGATAGATCCTTCATGATATTTTTAAATCCCCGGCACATGGTTTCTACCTACTCAACTAAAAAGACTATATTTTTTTTTATTGGTCTTTGTCTATTTTTTTTTATAATAGTAAAAAAAAAAATTTACATGAAAATAACAAGGGATTATACCTAATAGGAAATAATCATTACTGTTGCAGCATAAATTAGACCTGTAAAGCACTCTAATACCACTTGTTAGGATCCAACTATAAAAATAAACTCAAATAAACATACTCTCACACAATTTCTTGGAAATAAACTCACTTAAACATCATATTAATATTTAGAACAAAATACACATTATAACGGAAATTTGCATAAAGGAACAATCTCACAATAAGATAGAAGCACAGGCCTCTTCGATGGGGAAACCTCCTTCAAAATTTCATTAATTTGCAAAAATATGAATACATTGGTGCCTTCTCGGGTATTTAAAGAGTTCCCTTCCATGGTTGGATTACATGCAAAATACCACCTAGATTACATGCATAATGCCACCTGAATTACATGCATAGTGCCATTCGAATTACATGCACAATGCCACTCGAATTACATGCACAAGGCCACCTTATATAACATATCTACCATGTGTTACATAAAAAGGGTGCCATTTGTCATAGGCACTACATAAGCTAAAACTTAGAACATTACAAAATATTAATCATAGGTAATACCCACATTCTTTAGGAATTATTACATCATGGAAGCTATTACATTAAGGGTTAGTATGGGATCCTAACACTACCCTACTCATGGGCTAGATCCAAAAATTCCCATTCCTCTAGAACCTCATCGTGAGTATAGAAGGGAAACCCCTGAAACAAGATTGCACCTATGTGGTCATGGAGACTTCATTCCATCCATCAACATGATATTCATTGATTTGACCACTCCACTTCATAATCCAGCAGATCCTACAAAATAATTGCATCTTGATGTAGAGGCTATTGATGGGAATTGTGCTAATTCACCCATAGAGTCTGAAGACCTCTTCCCCAATGGAGATATATTATAGTCATTCCATTTTGCATCAGGTTGTGTGTATGACGTCTTCCATGTTGGTTTGTAACTTGAGTCATTCATTTGATACCCACACCTCATCAGCTAGAGGAAGGGTCACATATGGCTATAGAAGTGACTTTCAAGGTGGACATCAGTAATGATCCTACCCAACCAAGAAAAGTCAAGTATAGAGAAAGTCTATATCTAGAAGAACAAGTTGTCCTAATTCCTCTCCTCAAGGAGAGGCCCAATATTTTTTCTTGGACTTACAAAGACATACCAGGGATAGATCCAAATTTAGTCATTCACAACCTTTCATTGGATCCCATGAACAAGACAGTCAATCAAAATCTAAGGAAAATGCATCCAACCATCGCTTTGATGGTGAAGAACGAATTGCAAAAACTATTGGATGTAGTATTCATAGTTCCTATCGACTACCTTGAGTGGGTGTCAAACATGGTACCCATGGGGAAACCTAAAAGAAGAGTCTGTATTTGCATGGATTTTAGAGATTTAAATAGGGTAACACCAAAGGATTCAATCCCATTTCCAAACATAGATGCTCTTGTAGATGCAACCACATGTCATGAGATGCTCTCCCTAATGGATGGTTTTTTAGATATAACCAAATCTGAATTAAGCCCGAATATTAACATAAAACTACTTTCATTACTCCATGGGGAACATTATGTTACAAAGTGATTCCATTCAGTCTCAAAAATGTTGGTGCCACATATCATCGGGCCATGACATACATATTCCTTGAATATATGCATAAGATCTTAAAATATTACATGGATGACTTACTGGACAAGTTTCTATTGCGACAAGAGCATGCCAAAGTCCTTAGGCAAGTCTTCGATCACCTCATAGAACACAACGTTCGATTGAATCAAGTGCGTATTTGGTGTAACTTTTGGAAATCTTTTGGGATTCATCGTATCCAAGAGAGGAATTGAAGTCGATCTTGCAAAGGTAAAGGTTATACTAGAAATGGCCACCCCTACCTGTTGAGCAAGGTGCAACAGGAGAATTGTCATTGTTGTCAACACAGTCAGTTAGATCTAATGATGCAGTGGACAGGCAGTTTAGAAGTCATTCAGATGCAGAGGACAGAAGTTCAAAGGTTATTCAGAGCATGGACAGTGAGTTTCCAAGAAGACCATAGTGGCCCATTTGCAAAAGATCAAAGAAAAAGACAAGTAAGAAAAGTGTCACGATATCGCGACATATACAACAGGCAAGAAAAACTATCGTGATTTCGCGACATGTTAGAAGAGAGAGAAAAAGCAAGGAAAACTGTCACGATTTCATGACATGTTGGAAGAGAGAGAAGAAGAAGGAAAAATTGTCGCAATTTCGTGACATGTTGGCAGAGAAAAAGGCAAGTGGAAAAACTGTCATGATTTCGTGACATGTTGGCAGAGAAAGAGGCAAGTGGAAAAACTATCATGATTTCGTGACATGTTGGCAAAGAAAAAGGCAAGTGGTAAAACTGTCACGATTTTGCGACATGTTGGCAGAGAAAGAGGCAAGAGGAAAAACTGTCGTGATTTCGCGACATGTTGGCAGAGAAAAAGGCAAGTGGTAAAACTATCACGATTTCATGACATGTTGGCAGAGAAAAAGGCAAGTGGAAAAACTGTCACGATTTCGTGACATGTTGGCAGAGAAAGAGAGCAAGTTGAAAAGTGTCACGATTTCACGACATGTCGCATTTTCGCGACTTGAAAAGAGCAAGAAGGCAGAGAAGGAAAAGTGTCACGATTTCGTGACATATTGCAAGGAAGGTTGTACGGACGAAAAAGTGTCACGATTTCATGACATATTGTAGGAGAGAGAGTCCAAAAGAAAAAGTGTCACGATTTCGTGACATAATGCAGAAGAGAGAGTCCATAGTGTGAACTGTCATGATTTCACGACAAGTTCGAAGAGAGAGAAAGTAACACGAAAAGTGTCACAATTTTGTGACATGCTACAGAGTTTGAAGTGAGAACTGTCACGATTTCATGACATGCTGCAGAGTTCGAAGTGAGAACCATCACGATTTCACGACATGCTGCAGATGAAAATGTTCCAAGTGAGAACTATCATGATTTTGCGACATGCAACAAAGGAAAGGTTTCGAAGTGAGAACTATCACGATTTCACGACAGGTTGTGGAGAAAATGTACGGATGAAGAAAGTGTCACGATTTCACGATAGGATGAAGGGAAAGCGTATGGATGCAGAAAGTGTCACGATTTCACGACAGGAAGAAAAGAAAGTAGACGAAAGCAGAAGTGTCACGATTTCGCGACAGAAACAGAAAGCAGGGATTCAACAGTAGAAGTGTCATGATTTCATGATAGAAACAGAAAGCAGGTCTTCAATAGGAGAAGTGTCATGATTTCATGACAAAAGCAGAAAGGAAGGCTATGAAGATAGAAGTGTCACGATATCGTGATAGAAGTGAAGACGAAGTCTGCAGAGGCAAAAGTGTCACGATTTCATGACAAAAGTAGAAAGGAAGGCTATGAAGATAGAAGTGTCACGATATCATGATAGAAGTGAAGACGAAGTCTATAGAGGCAGAAGTGTCATGATTTCGTGACAAAAGAAAATTTGATACTGACGAAGATAGAAATGTCGCGATATCACGACAAGAGCTTAGTTGATGTCGACAAAGGCAGAAGTGTCGCGATATCGCGACAAAAGCCAAAAGAAAGTGTATGGAGGCAAAAGTGTCGTGATATCGCGACATGTTGTATTTTCACGGCAAAAGCTATAGAAGAGTTATAGAGGAAGTTGAAGCCAACAAAGTCAAATATTTGTCGACGAAGATTAGGGTTTGCAACCGATGAAGTTTAGGGTATTGACAACCGACTAAGATTAAGGTTTTGATCTTGAGAATTTTTGTTATAAAAGGAGGGATGTTTGGAGATTTGTAAGTATCAAATTTGCGCAAGTTAAGTCCACGGTGCACAGAGAGCGAGTCATGTCGAATCGAGCTAAGTGCGAAGCAAGAGTGCACAGAGAGCAGAAAAGCGCAAAGGAGCAGAAGTGATCATTCGATTGTGTCAAAGCAAAGTGTGCGAGGCAGTTGCATAGAAGCAGACTGGTGGTGCGAAGCAATTGCACAGAAGAAGCAGAGTGCACAGAAATAGCAGATAGTGTGCAAAAGGGTGAAGGTATTTTTCTATATTTTTCTTGAAGTCCAAGTTGCAGCTTGGCATAAGGGGTTGGTGCTCCTTCTAGTAGGTGCTGGTGAATTAGGGGTTGGTGCTCCTTTCTGTTGGTGCAAAAAAATTGAGGGGTTGGTGCTCCTTCCAGTTGGTGCTCGGTAAATAAGTTGTAAAGTTGTTGCTTTGCAAAGGCTGGATTTGGATGGTAGTCCAAGCAGTCATTTTTGAGGAGTAGCCACATTGGTGAACCTCGTTAAATCTTGTGTTGTGTGATGCTCTCTTGTTAACTTGCTATATCTGGTTTAAGTTTGCTTTATTTTAGCATTAAGTATTGCAAGTTTAAAGTTTTAAAAGATCACACTGATTCACCCCCCCTCTCAGTGTCACTGTGAGTGTAACAATTGGTATCAGAGCAAGGTTCCTGAATAGGCTCAATCAGCTAGGGTGATCTTGGAAGTGACGCAATGGTAGGTGGTGAAGGGTTCTCCTCAAACAAAGCACCATTGTTTGATGAAACTAATTATGCATTCTGGAAAATTAGGATGCAAACATATCTCTGTGCTTTGGGATTTGATATCTGGAATGCAGTAGTTAATGGTTACACAGCTCCCGCCACTGCTCCAACCGACAACACCGGTAAAAAGGCATTTGAAAATGACTCTAAAGCAAAAAATGCCATCATGTGTGGATTAGTGGACAGTGAGTTGGTCAAGATCATAAATTGTGAATCAACAAAAGATGTATGGGACAAACTAGAAAATATTCATGAGGGAGATGACAAGATCAAGGAAGCCAAGCTTCAAACACATCGAGCTCAATTCGAATCATTAAAAATGACCAACGATGAGAACATAGAAGCCTTTATGCAGAGAGTTAATGGAATCACTAATTCAATCAGAGGTCTCAACGAAGATTTGGATGATGCTACTATCATGAAAAAGGTATTAAGATCGCTTCCCCAAAGGTTTGATTCTAAAGTCTCAGCCATAGAAGAAGCTAAAGATCTAAATCACTTTAGTATGGATGAGATGCATGGTTCCTTGACTGCTTATGAAATGAGAATAGGAAGGTCTAATCCCGTAGATAGATAAGCAGCATTTAAAGCCCTAAAAGGTAAATACACAAAACAAGATTCTGAAGAAGAAGAAACTTCAGATGAAATGGAAGCAAATTTTGTCAAAAATCTAAGAAAGGGAAAAGTAAAATACAGAGGAAAGCTACCTTTTAAATGTTTCAACTATGGAGGCATTGGGAACTTTGCAACCAAATGTCCTCTCAATGAGAAGAACAAAGGTGAGGAAGCATCGCATCAAGAAAGAAGTGAATGGAGGAAGAAAACAAACTTTAGAAAATGCAACTTCAAAAAGAAAAGTTTCATCTCCAGGAATGCAAATTCTTTAGAGGACAGCTCTAGTGAGGATTCTAAAGAAGAAATAGGTGAAGCTCTATTCATGGCATTTGAAGTAGAAAAATCAGAAGAGGTAGAAAAATCAGAGAAGAGAGAAGGAATGAACTCTAAAGTATCTGTTGAAAAACCTGAGGCTGAAGTTGATCTAGAAGGTGAGCTGGTTTTTGCTCTTGTAGAATGGAAATTTGAGAAAAGAAAGAATAATAAACTTTCAAGAAAGCTTGAGGATGCAAACGACATTATAACCAATTTAAAAATATAGACAGAAGAATACAAGAAAATGTCCGAAGATCTTGAAGTTCAGATAACCATGAAGATAGATTACTGCTGTAAACTAGAAGAAGAAAATGTTGGTCTACGAATGCAGATACAAGAGTTGGATCGAAAAATTAGCTGCCATCACAAACGTGAAGAAAGTTCGATGAAGCTGGATAAAATCTTAAGTGATCAAAGACCTATAGGCATCAAATTTGGTCTGGGCTTCATTGAAGGAGAATCATCAAACGGACCAAAAGCCAGAAATGTTGAAACTGTAAGGAGTGAAGATAAGAAACAGGCTGATGAAAGAAAAACAAATCATGCAAAAGAAAGCAGTAATGCCAGGCCCGAAAGGAGAACTGACAATGATGGCTTTACCAAGGTCACACATCAAAGGAGAAGAAGATCTATGGCTCCTACAACAACCTGGCAAAGACCATCTTTCAGGTTCAATCATTACTTTTCTGGTTTCTATTTCAAATGTAATGGTTATGGGCATAAAATTGTAGACTGCAAGTATAATGTAGGACCAAGAAGCTTCATTAGTAGAAATGCTTTTGCACCACTAATAAATTATGTAGTAGAATGTTTTAACTATCATAACTTTGGGCATATTGCAAGAAATTGTCGTAGTACCTCTGTTTCAAATCAACCTCAGAAAAGAAAATTTCAACCATATAGGACAAGACAAAATAGAAAACTTTTTGAAAGATATGCACAAGATACTGAAAAGGGAAAGTTCAAACTAGAGCCCAATACCGTAGTCAAAACAGAGTGGAAACATAAAGAACAGCTTAGGGAAGAAAAGGAATCCCTAATAGTACAGACAACTTTCAAGGCTCAAAATAAATGTGTACCATGGATTCTTGACAGTGGATGCTCAAGTCATATGACAGGTGATAAACAAAAATTTGAAAAATTACAAAAATATGAGGGTGGCTCTGTAAAGTTTGGAAATAATGATGGAGCCAAGATAATCGGAAAAGGGTCAGTTAAAATTAGTGATGGGAAAATCAAGTCAGAAGAAGTTTTGTTTGTGGATGGTCTGAAACACAACCTGTTAAGTGTCAGTCAGATCTGTGATAAAGGACATGAAGTAGTTTTCAAGAAGCAAGGTTGTGAAGTCAGAAAAACAAACAGTGGAAAATTGATAGCAACTGGATCAAGGACGTCTGGCAACCTGTACACACTCTCAGAAACTTCAGAAGGTACTTGTTTCATTGGATAGGAAGAAGAAAACTGGTTGTGGCACAAGAGGCTTGGGCACATAAGCTTCGATAATCTGATGAAAATTAGCTCGAAACAAGCAGTGAGAGATATTCCAACCATTAGAAAACCTTCAAATAGCATTTGTGCTTCATGTCAAAAGGGAAAGCAAACCAGAGTCTCATTCAAAACAAAAGAGTACCACACTAGCAAACCTTTGGAACTTATACATATAGACTTATGTGGACCCATGAGAACACAAAGCATAAATGGTGACAAATACTTTATGTTGTGTATCGATGATTATTCTAGAATGACATGGATATTTTTCTTAAAGAATAAAACAGAAGCTTTTGAAATGTTCAGATCTTTCAAACATCTAGTTGAGAATGAAATAGGAAAAAGGATCAAATGTTTATGATCAGATAGAGGAGGAGAATTCATTTCAGATGAATTTACAGAATACTATGAAAAACATGGTATCAGGAGACAATATTCAGTAGCTAGAACACCCCAATAGAATGGTGTGGTAGAAAGAAAGAATAGAACAGTACAGGAAATGGCATGCACTATGCTGGCAGAAAACAAAATAGCAGACAGATTCTGGAAAGAAGCAGTCCACACTATAGTATACATCCAAAATAGATACATGCTGAGAACACATGAAAGCAAAACACCTTATGAGTTGTGGTTCGATAGAAAAGCAACAGCAAAACACCTCAAAGTTTTTGGCTGTAAGTGTTACATCAAAAAAATGATGATAATCTTGGGAAGTTTGAAAATAGAGCAGATGAAGGTGTCTTTGTTGGCTATTCATCAAAAAGCAAAGCTTACAAATGCTACAACAAGAGACTCAAGAAAATTGTGGACAGTGTCGATGTTAAATTTGATGAAGGTAGGGAACGAATAGCTAACTTTGAAGAAAACTACCCAATCTATGAAGAAGTCATTGAAGGAGATGAGGTGAATGAAACAGAAAAAAAACCTACACTTGATTCAGATGACTTAATCGATGACTCAGAGGTGCAAGAAAATAAGAAATTCAAAACAGGCAGCTGGCAAAAAAATCACCCAAGAGATCAAATAATTGGAGATCCCACAACTAGTGTTCAGACAAGAAGGAAAGTAGTAAGTAATTACTCTCTTTTATCCAGCATTGAGCCCAAAAACATAGCTGAAGCAAGCAAAGATGATAGCTGGATGAAGGCAATAAATGAAGAATTAGATCAGATTGAAAAGAACAAAACTTGGGAATTAGTACCTAGACCTACAAATAAGAATGTAATCGACACCAAATGGATATTTTGAAACAAATTAAATGAAGACGGACAGGTCATTAGGAATAAAGCAAGACTGGTTTGTAAAGGTTATGCACAAGTTGAAGGCATTGATTTTGAGGAGACTTTTGCACCAGTGGCCAGACTAGAAGCAATCAGAATGTTTCTGGCCTTAGCAGTCTACAAGAACTTCAAAGTTTATCATATGGATGTAAAATCAGCCTTTTTAAATGGGAAACTTGAAGAAGAGGTTTATATTGAACAACCAGATGGTTTTCAAATTAGTGAAGATCCCAACCTTGTCTGCAAATTAAAGAAAGCTTTATATGGATTAAAACAAGCACCCCGGGCATGGTATGCAAGGCTAGACAACTATCTCTCTCAACAGGGATTCAAGAAAGGTATGGTGGACAGTAATCTGTATGTCAAAATAGAAGGTGGGCATCTCATTGTTCTTGTTGTTTATGTAGATGATATCATATTTGGCAACAGCAAAGATGAATCTTGTAAAGACTTAGCAAATAAGATGCAGAAAGATTTTGAAATGTCTATGATTGGTGAACTGTCTTACTTTCTTGGGTTACAAGTTAATCAAAATGAGAAAGGCATATTCATTTCCCAAATCAAATATGTGAAAGAGATGCTAAAAAGGTTCACAATGGAGGACTATAAGCCAGTTAGCACTCCCATGACAACAGGCTGCAAGTTGAGTAAAGATGACAAATCTCCACCTGTAGATCAAACCATGTACAGATCAATGATTGGAAGCTTACTATATTTAACAGCTACCAGACCTGATATTCTGCAGGCAGTTTGCATGGTAGCAAGATTTCAGGCCAGTCCCAAAGAGACTCATGTGACAGCAGTAAAAAGGATTCTTCGGTATCTCAAGGGTACCATGGAGTATGGGTTGTGGTATCCAAAAGGTAAAGACTTCACTCTTATATCATATTCAGATGCAGATTGGGCTGGATGTGTAGATGACAGAAAGAGTACCAGTGGAGGTGCATTCTATCTGGGAGATAGATTGGTTGCATGGCATAGTAAGAAGCAAGAGTCAGTTTCTTTATCTACAACTGAGGCAGAATATATTGCAGCAACAACATGTTGTACACAAGTTTTGTGGATGAAACAAACTCTGAAAGATCTTGGTATTAATTTTAGTGAGCCAATATCAGTAAAGTGTGATAACACCAGTGCAATTAACATCTCCAAGAATCCAGTTATGCATTCATGCACAAAGCACATTGCCATCAGGTATCACTTTTTGAAGGAGAAAGTTGCAGAAGGAGAGGTTAAATTGGATTTTGTCCCAACCACAGAACAAGTAGCAGATATTTTCACAAAACCATTGCCCAAGGAAGTGTTTGAGTACCTTCGAAACAAATTGGGAGTGGTCACACTTCCCAAGAAGTGACTAGCTACAGGGATCACTTTCTTAGGGGGAGCATTTGAGTATTTGACTATTCTTTTGCTCATGATCATAATTTGTGCTAAGTGCAACAAATTGTGCACGAGAATTGTGTGCATGGACTCAGGGGGAGTCTATAGTAGCCCTTTGGTATTATTGACAAAGGGGGAGAAGAGTTACAGGAAATTACATAGGTGTTGCCAACAATTCCAAAGGGGGAGATTGTTGAGCAAGGTGCAGCAAGAGTATTGTCATTGTTGTCAACACAGTCAGTTAGATCTAATGATGCAGTGGACAGGCAGTTCAGAAGTCATTCAGATGTAGAGGACAGAAGTTCAAAGGTTATTCAGAGCATGGACAGTGAGTTTCCAAGAAGACCATAGTGGCCCATTTGCAAAAGATCAAAGAAAAAGACAAGTAAGAAAAGTGTCGCGATATCGCGACATATACAATAGGCAAGAAAAACTGTCATGATTTCGTGACATGTTAGAGGAGAGAGAAGAAGCTGGAAAAACTATCATGATTTCGTGACATGTTGGAAGAGAGAGAAGAAGTAGGAAAAACTATCGCGATTTCATGACATGTTGGAAGAGAAAAAGGCAAGTGGAAAAACTATCGCGATTTCGTGACATGTTGGCAGAGAAAGAGGCAAGTGGAAAAACTGTCGCGATTTCGTGACATGTTGGTAGAGAAAAAGGCAAGTGGAAAAACTGTCATGATTTTGCGACATGTTGGCAGAGAAAGAGGCAAGTGGAAAAACTATCACGATTTCGCGACATGTTGGTAGAGAAAAAGGCAAGTGGTAAAACTGTCACGATTTCACGACATGTTGGCAAAGAAAAAGGCAAGTGGAAAAACTATCGTGATTTCACGACATGTTGGCAGAGAAAGAGAGCAAGTTGAAAAGTGTCACGATTTCGTGACATGTCGCATTTTCGCGACTTGAAAAGAGCAGGAAGGCAAAGAAGGAAAAGTGTCACGATTTCGCGACATATTGCAAGGAAGGTTGTACGAACGAAAAAGTGTCACGATTTCATGACATATTGCAGGAGAGAGAGTCCAAAAGAAAAAGTGTCACGATTTCATGACATAATGCAGAAGAGAGAGTCCACAGTGTGAACTGTCATGATTTCATGACAAGTTCGAAGAGAGAGAAAGTAACACGAAAAGTGTCATGATTTCGTGACATGCTGCAGAGTTCAAAGTGAGAACCGTCATGATTTCACGACATGCTACAGAGTTCAAAGTGAGAACCGTCATGATTTTGTGACATGTTGTAGATGTTCCAAGTGAGAACTATCGTGATTTTGTGACATGCAGCAAAGGAAAGGTTTCGAAGTGAGAACTATCACGATTTCGTGACAAGTTGTGGAGAAAACATACGGATGAAGAAAGTGTCACGATTTTGTGACAGGATGAAGGGAAAGCGTACGGATGCAAAAAGTGTCACGATTTTGTGATAGGCAGAAAAGAAAGTAGATGAAAGCAGAAGTGTCACGATTTCATGACAGAAATAGAAAGCAGGGCTTCAACAGTAGAAGTGTCACGATTTCACGATAGAAATAGAAAGTAGGTCTTCAATAGGAGAAGTGTCATGATTTCACGACAAAAGCAGAAAGGAAGGCTATGAAGACAGAAGTGTCATGATATCGTGACAGAAGTGAAGATGAAGTTTGCAGAGGTAGAAGTGTCACGATTTTGTGACAAAAGCAGAAAGGAAGGCTATGAAGATAGAAGTGTCACGATATCGCGACAGAAGTGAAGACGAAGTCTGTAGAGGCAAAAGTGTCACGATTTCGTGACAAAAGCAAATTTGATACTGACGAAGACAAAAATGTCACGATATCGCGACAAGAGCTTAGTTGAAGTCGACAAAGGCAGAAGTGTTGCGATATCACGACAAAAGCCAAAAGAAAGTGTACGGAGGCAAAAGTGTCATGATATCGCGACATGTTGTATTTTCATGGCAAAAGCTACAGAAGAGTTACAGAGGCAGTTGAAGCCAACAAAGTCAAATATTTTCCAACGAATATTAGGGTTTGTAGTCGATGAAGTTTAGGGTATTGACAACCGACTAAGATTAAGGTTTTGATCTTGAGAATTTTTGTTATAAAAGGAGGGATGTTTGGAGATTTGTAAGTATCAAATTTGCACAAGTTAAGCCTGCGGTGCGTAGAGAGTGAGTCATGTCGAATCGAGCTAAGTGCGAAGCAAGAGCACATAGAGAGAAGAAAAGCACAAAGGAGTAGAAGCGATCATTCGATTGTGTCAAAGCAAAGTGTGCGAGGCAGTTTCACAGAAGCATACTGGTGGTGTGAAGCAACTGCATAAAAGAAGCAGAGTGCACAGAAATAGCAGATAGTGTGCAAAAGGGTGAAGGTATTTTTTTGTATTTTTCTTGAAGTCCAAGTTGCAGCTTGGCATAAGGGGTTGGTGCTCCTTCCAGTAGGTGCTGGTGAATTAGGGGTTGGTGCTCCTTTTTGTTGGTGCAAAAAAATTGAGGGGTTGGTGCTCCTTCCAATTGGTGCTGGTAAATAAGTTGTAAAGTTGTTGCTTTGCAAAGGCTAGATTTGGATGGTAGTCCAAGCAGTCATTTTTGAGGAGTAGCCACATTGGTGAACCTCGTTAAATCTTGTGTTGTGTGATGCTCTCTTGTTAACTTGCTATATCTGGTTTAAGTTTGCTTTATTTCAGCATTAAGTATTGCAAGTTTAAAGTTTTAAAAGATCACACTGATTCACCCCCCTCTCAGTGTCACTGTGAGTGTAACACTACCAACATTAGGGAATTGTGGATCCTACAAGGCAAAATAACATCCATCAAAAGATTCATCATGCAATTATCAGACAAATTCTGACCTATGAATTGGTTGCTACGTAAGGAAGTTCCCTTTGATTGGGATGAAGAATGCCATCAAGCCTTTGTAGAGATCAAAACTTATCTAGCAACACCACCAGTATTGGCTCCAACAAGGCTAGACATACCATTTTTTCTATATATCGACTACTAATTTCGCATTGGGCACCATGTTAGCCCAAAAGAATTAACAAGACAAAGAGTAAGCCATATATTACATTAGTCGCACTTTGGTGAGTTTTGAGCTAGGATATGCGTATGTTGAGAAGTTGTGTTTAGTAGTGGTCTTTGCAACTCAAAATTTGTGACACTACATGTTGAGCCATACGACATACGCCATACCAAAACAAAACCCTTTGCAGTACATGATGAGCAAGACATATCACAATACACGTATTGCAAAGTGGATCATGCTATTGATATAATTTTATCTAGAGTTCGTAAGCCAAAATTCCATCAAGGGATAAGTCATAGCAGATCAATTAGCAGAGGTGCCTCTTCAAGATAACAAGCCTCTCACCATAGAATTGCTTGATGATGCGGTATTTGCATTATCATATCTTCCAGAATTCAAATAACCCAAGAAAGAAAGAGACATGTCATTGTTCTTCAATGGTTCAAAGTGTGAACAAGGGGGTGGAGCAGGGATTGTATTTATCACACCACAGGGTGCTCTATTGCCCTTATTATTCAAACTAGACTTCTCATGCGCAAACAACAATACAAAATATGGAGCATTGATCCTGGGAATCCAAACATTTATAGCAATGGTCATTAAAAGATTGAATATCTTTGGTGACTCCTTACTCATAGTAAACTAGGTCAAAGGACTATTCCAATGCAGGTGCCCACTCCTAAAGACTTACAAGGAACTTGTTGACACTTACCTAGCCCAGCTGGAATGGTATGACATCGAGGTAATCCCTCGCACATCAAATAGATTTGTAGAAACTATGGCCTTTTTTGGATCCTTAATCCCTCAGAATCCATTTGTTGATTTTACAACCATTCATGTAAAAGTGCTTTCACACTTAGCAATACGCCATGAAGCTTTTGAAAATCAAGAATTAGTCAACATGATCAACATTGAACCAAATAAGGATTGGTCCTTCGCATCCAGATATTTCTTAAAAATAACACCTTGGGTGCTTTGGTCTCCCAAGGACTTATGAAGTGTAGTGCAACCATACACCATATAGTATTTCTTCAATCCATGTTCACTAGCTCGAATATACAAGAATGGCAAGACATTTTTTCTATAGAAGTTGTGTCTTATCAGGATTGACTTTCCCAACTATGAGACTTCCTAAATATTGGAATAATACCTCAAGGTTTGTTACATACTGAAAGGTGAACGTTAAAATAGATAGCAATAAGATACATCTTGCTAGGAGAAATCCTTTATAGAAGAGGATATTATGGAGTATTACTTCGTTGTCTTGAGCCCCAAGAAGCACCCTGGGAAATTTTGTAATCTCACAACAAAACATGTGGAGGCCATTTGAGTGGCATGGCCATCGTTAAGCACATCTTGAGAATGGGTTATTATTGGCCCACTATTTAAAAGTCCTACTGTGAGTATGTCAAGAAATGTAGTAAGTGCCAGCATCATGCAAATCTAACGCACTTACCATCGCAAGCCTTGCAACCCATCTAGGCAGCATGGACATTCTCACAGTGGGGACTAGACTTGATTGGGAATATCTCACCCCTGTCCTCAAGCCGACACACATTCATCATAACGGCCACATAATACTTCACTAAATGGGTAGAAGCAATCCCCTTAACATCAACAACTGGACCAAGGATTGTGGATTTTATAATCCACAATATCATAAGTCATTTGGGGTCCCTTCTAAGATAATATCAGATAATTGGCCATATTTCAAGAACAAAAAAGTGTGTGCTTTAATGAACAAATACCATATTCAGCATATTTTTTATATGCCTTATTATCCATAAGCAAACAAACAAGTATAAGCCTCAAACAAAATAATAGTCTCCATTTTGAGGAAGACAGTGTAAGATAATCACAAGGATTGGCACATGCAATTGCCTCTTGCACTATGTACATACAAGACTAGTATACGAACACCCACTGGGGTAACACCGTTTTCACTAGTATATGGTACTGAGGCCATCATGCCATTAGAGTTAGAAATTTTGACTCTACACATAATATTAAAGGACTTCATAGATGATAATGCCATGCAACAAGGCCGCCTTGATCAGTTGATGCTTCTTGATGAATGTTGAGTCAATTCTTTAGAGCATCTTCATGTTTACCAGGATCTCCTTGTGTGGGCTTATAATAGTAAAGTCCACCTAAGGAAATTCAAGGTTGGAGATCTAGTGCTCAAAGAAAACCAACTAAACTCGAATCTGCCACTGCATCTGCAAGATAAGTTCATGGTAAACTGGATAGGCCCATACATGATTACATAGAGAGTTGGGCCTGGATCATATCGCCTTATATCATTAGATGGTGTTGAGGAGCCTGAGTCTCTCAATATCATTCACTTAAAGGCATTCTACACATAAAATATAAAAACATTCAAATATTTCATAAATTCAAAAACATTTAATTATGTCAAAAATTTGAAAACATTCAAATATTTCATAAAATGCAAAAACATTCAAATATGTCAAAAACATAAAACAAATCATAAAAACATAAAAATTCAAAAATACAATCAAAGGATCCAAGGGTAATTCATACCGCTTGGTCAAACATCAATTCAAAATGCTCCAAGGGTAATTCATATCATTTGGTCAAACATCAATTCAAAAATACTCCAAGGGTACTCAAACCACTTGGTCAAATCCAATCAATTCAAAGTCTCCAAGCATAATTCAAACTGCTTGGTCAAAATCAATTTAAAAAGGCTCCAAGGGAATTCAAGCCGCTTGGTCAAAATCAATTCAAAAATCTCCAAGGGTACATCATGCTACTTGGTCAAAAACCAAAAAGCCCCAAAGGCTAAGAACTTTGGTCAAATCAAACAAAAGTACAAAAACAACATATAAATCAAAAATATAAAAACAATTGCATCTCACATTTTGCATCCACATCATTGCATTGCATTTTCATATCCACTACAATTGTATATGTCATGAGAGCCTTAAAAGTTATACCAAATTTTATGGTATAAATCATTCAAATCCATACAACCATTGTGTTTTTCAACACAACCATTATTTGTTGCTATACATAATATACTAAGGTTTTTCGGTTAATCAACCACACCTAGTGATCTTATCAACTTTTACAAAAAATAACTTTGATTAGTAGAAGGTAAGGTCTAGTCGTGATAATGCCTTGGATATTCAATATCCCATCACTAATTGAAACACTAAAATCCTAGCTGGTACAAGGAAAATATGAAAGCTACAAAAGCGGTCTAGGTTACCTTAAGCGAAAAGAATTTTCCTTGCTTATCCCCCTATGCAACGGGTTTAAAGGTGCTAAGAATTGGCAAAAGGACAAGCTTTACCCTATCCAAATACCTTGCTTAAATCAAAATAAGAAAAATCCCAAAGCAAAGTACATATTCAAAAGGCCAAGAATACAGTCCATATTTCAAAGCAACAATTCGATACACAAATCATAAATTCAAAAAAAATAATAGCTCAAAGAAAAATCAACAAAAATAAACAGTGATTTTCATCACTCCATATGAGAAAAATAAATAGTGATTATCATCACTACAAAAATCCTAGCTCAAAGAAAAAAATCAAGCAAAAATAAAAAGTGATTTTCATCACTACATATGAGCAAATATCCAAAGCCAAAAAGAAGCCAAAAGGGAATAAAGATTGAATCCCTAGAATTCTCAGCATTGTACAAAACTGGAAG
Organism: Wollemia nobilis; assembly: GCA_028583015.1. NCBI lineage: Eukaryota > Viridiplantae > Streptophyta > Pinopsida > Araucariales > Araucariaceae > Wollemia > Wollemia nobilis. The sequence goes on from JAQPPZ010017238.1 coordinate 1,677,522, forward strand.
GAGAAATCCTTATGCATGGCGATATGTCTACCATAATTACTTCATGCATTTGTGTAGACCAATGTTGAATGTGGATGAGCTAGCTTAGGTAACCCAATATTGCCTAGTGGTATAGTCCAACTACGTCCAACATAAGGATGAGATGAACACTTGAAGATCCCTGATCTTAGCAATGCCTGATCTTAGCAATGGGCTGAAAGAATACCACCTAACATTGAAGGAAATACTTGAGTTCTACCTCAAAATATACAATCACATGCACACACAGAGATCATGAAAAACCAGGTCCATGGTAAAAAGCCTTACTTTTCAAAAGTCTAAGTGGTCAGTAGATAGTTGTTGATAGGGTAACTAGAGTGTTTGAATCTCCGAAAAGCCCCAAAATTCTTACATAGCAACAAATCATAACATAATTCACACCATAACTTTATTTATAAGATTATATAAATTAGGAGCTATCAACATAGTAGGATAAATACCGCATATATATTAGAAATAGTATATAGACGGCCACTGACTACTTTATATCTTTTAATTTACAGAAACTTATTAAAGAAAATACATTACACACCATTACATCTCATATATGAATACTTAATCAATTCTTATGATAAGAGTGATTATTTAAATTCGTGATTATTTTTTTACTTTATGTGGTATCACCCATTATGATTGTCAATCTCATATGCATTCCATATGTTTTAAGTGATTATAGCATACAGGTTCGTTTATACCATCCCATCACATAAGTTAGATGCATACAATTAAAGCAAATTTAAAACATGCATTTAGAAATAACATCATATTCACAAACACAATTCATTAATCATTCATCATCATCCATAAAGCACATTATAAAACACGTAGGCAATTTCCATTTGCATACAATCATGAATTCATCATTCATCATCAAAATATATCATGTCATATAATCAGATCATATAAGCATTTACACATCCATCTAAGCATCTTCAATATCATCTATCATCTAACATATTCATAAAATCATCATAATACCATCATCACATCATATCATAAAACAAAATAATAACAAAAATATGAGCAATAAACGATACACATAATAAGTCATAATGCAAAGCTATCATAAAAATATGTGTGTCAAGTCCAATGGATGTACAAAAATACCCGTGGGCTATAGTAATATAGGTCAATCGACCTCAAAATGAGTCAAGGACCAAATAAATCATCAATCAAATACCAGGCCTAAGCCCCCTACATCACCTCCTCTAGTGCCACCTCCCCCTATGGCGATGTCGTGATTCGAATGATGTGAGCCTATCAGTATCTATGTCCAAGTTTGGGTCCTTTGGCTAAGATGGGCAGAAGACTACCCCAATGTAGAGCACACACTGACCTATGAACCACCCACACCATGTGGCTCCTTAGGGACAATCCCATGCCTCCTGAGCTGCATCTAAAGAATGGTGACGTGATCCACAAGTCCTTGGATCCACTCCTCATGCTCATCCAACAAATACTAAAGTTGTCCCACATCTGCTCCTAAACCTGCCACTGGAACCTCCTATGGTGTAGGAGGAACAATAAACTACATTCTAGCATCACCACCCCCAATAGTAGCATGTAAATCCTGTATCTATGTTGTGAGCTGCTCAATGGTATCATCTCATCATTGTACCTAGATCTTAGTTGCCTAAAGCTCGACCTCGACCTCATGTAGATGTGCTCTCATAGGAGAGTCTCTCTCCTCAAGCTCTAACTCCTCCTCCTTAGGAACATCAGGATCCTCCAATTACCACCTGCTCTGTTGGCTGGCCCCATACCTCTGTCCTGGCTCATACTTTGCATCCTGTCAGATCTGACCATCACCCCAACATCATCATCATGCCCTAGGCTATCGACACCATGCCACATCCGATCACCCCACCACTAAATGTATGCCTTTGTAACTCCCCCAACCACTCTAGGTTCAACAACTAAGGCATCCTCCTCGTCTGAAAGCTCTGTAATCTATCATGGAGGTAGGTCCTTCTTTGTTATGAGGTGCATATACAATAATGGTACCAATGGCACATCCTACTGCAACCCGTACTGATGAAGAACCCATGAGTAGAAGAAATACTCCTCGATGGTAATCTTATGGCCAATGATCCATTGCTCGTGCCATGTCCTGGCAGTAAATCTAGTTGGATCATCCCAAGTAGGACACTCATGGTAATGGCGTCATACAATATCTTCGGCTAAAAGTCTAGTTAAAGCATCAATGTAATGGGATAGCTCCCCTACAAAAGTGTGGCTCTTATACTTCTCGTGCTCTTGAGCCCATCTAGTAGCATAGCACTATGTTCGAGTGTCGATCACTGTAATCTCAGTCAGGAGCCCCTTAGGGAGATCTACCCTAATATGCGCCCATCCCCAAACTTGTAGGATCAAGCTATAGGTAATGCTATCATGTCATCCTTGATGGATGTGGTACAACTCATCATAGCATTGAGCCAATAATGATCTACCCCATGCATAGATGATAGGCTCCTCTCTATCCAATATATCTTGCACCATTGCCAAAAGGTTCCACGGGAACCTCAAACCCGAGCAGTCTAGGATAAGAACATTGCTGATAACCATCAGCAATACAACATGCCTCACCGTAAAGATGCCCTCCCCATGCCAGTGGCTGATGGACACTCCTCCGAACTTGGTGTCCTTGAGAGCATTCATAGAGTTCCCTCTAAACACCCTAGTGAAGATATCCACCTGATCATTAGTGGTCGAAGAGACAATGGCCACCCCATCAAATGGAATCTAAAAGATCCTATATACATCCTCCAACGTAATGGTCATCTCGTTGATTGGGAGGTGGAAGGTATTAGTCCATGGGTCCCAGTGATGGGCCAGATCCATAAGGTAAGTCAAATCTGCCATGATGTAAGGTAGCCTAATGACATACTGTAACATGCGGGCTTTGAACCATGCCCGATCCGTATCATCAAAGCTAGGAAGTAGGTCAAGTAGGATCTTCAAGTCTTGAGCCCAAGCAATAAGGATCTAAGCAATGCAAAAGAAAGACAAAACATAACTACAATGCATCTAAGTCATAATTCACAATAAACATGAAAAAAGTGCAAAAGAGTATGGGCTATTCTAAATCTAAGAAAAAAGACAAGATTGCACCTAACCAAACAAATAAAAATTTCAAAAAAAATCAAATATGTCATAAAAATCCAACAACTAGCAAAAAAAATGCAAAAAATATGGCTAAGGGTTTAGCCGATGTCACCTACAACGATCGAAACCTGGCCACTGGAGACAGCAACGACCAAGACCCAATGGTCAAATTTTTGATCATTGAGGTTCAAACTTGGCCGCTTTGAGCGACAACGGCTCAGAACCCACCGCTCTAAGCGACAACATCCAAGGGGTGACACGGAAAACCCATGAACCCTTGGCCAAAAAAAAACAAAAAAAAATTGCAAAATTACAAAGTGACATAAAAAACACAAAAGGGAGGGAAAAACAAAAAAAATAGAAAGAAAATATTCCCACTCAGGCATCAAAAACTAAGCTAAGTTAAAAAAACGGTTATCATAGCAAAAATAGGTGAATAGCAAAAAACTTGGGAACCCTAGGCTAGAAACTACCAAGGCAAAGCAATGAGAACAAAAAAGGGGACTAACCCACCATAGCAAAAGGTAAGCTAAGCCTAACTACGAAGTTTATTCATTACCAACAGGTTTAGTGAGGTTCATTTTACCCATTACTTAGTGAGGTTCAGTTTTACTTAGACAAGAGAAAATAGGGTTAGGTTTTAGAAAAGAGAAATACCCAAGAAGCTCCAGCTCCTCCAGCAGCTTATTTCTCGCCCTACGCAACCATGTCCTCAATGCTAGAAAACTCCAAAGTCGCAACCGTTGTTGTCACACCAGAGCTCCAAAAGTGAATCTTCAATAGTAAAAATGAAAGGTCAAACCCTAGAAAATGTAAATTTTATATTTATTTAATTATGCCTTGGCCACTACTAACATCAATGACCCAAACTTCTTGGCCGCTCAAGGCGACAGCGGCCATAGGCAAGAACTCAAAGGTCGCTGGACCTGACAGCAGCCAGATCCACATATCAAAATAAGGGACTTCCTCCTTGAGGGATCCCACAAAAATAGAAAATAAACACACTTTGATGGTTTAAGATCATCAGAATGTTCAAAATAACAAAAAATCACATAAAAGCATAATCTCAGGTAGGCCTCATATTCAGTCACCTACTCTATCAACTCGTGATTGTAGTGATTCACACTCCATGTATTTTGATGAGATGAGTAGATAACCATAAGGCCACTTGGGGCAAAAAACAACTCATTTTGGAATTACGATGTGCCACCCTTCAATCCCAAATAAGACCAAGATGGTCGGACTACTCCACGGGTGTGAAAGGATCATCCTAATTCCCCTATGATAGAAAAAACATTAAGTCAAATTGATACGATATGAACATAAATAGAATCACTCATCCCAACTCCCTAAGAAGGCTATTGATAGTTGGACCACTCCTCGGGATAGGTATGGATGATCATCATAAAAAATTGGAATCACACATGGATGTGGGATTGCCCATTAAAAGCAACAAATACTAAAAAGGAACCAGATTAGTCATATTTGTCAAGCGACTTGTCGCTTCATTCATTGTCATTTCTTGACTAATCCATTGTGTGAATTAGTTCAAAAATTCAACATAATCATAATCAAAATCATCAAAAGATCACTCGATCATAGCAAAATTGTGTTCGTCATACGAATCATTGCATACAACAATCACAAATTTCCCTTGTTTTTTGGCAACGTAAGTAGACATAACATCTTCAATTGTAGCTCTCCTACCGATCAAAATTGTTGTGGCAGTTGAAGCTACCCGATTGAGTTTGAGGAATGAGTACAATTTAACATGCCCAAGCCATTGAGCTAAGTCCTCCGAACATTGAGGCAATGATTCAAGGGATGTGTGCCATATTGCATGATTGGGCCATCTAGCATTGATCATACCATTGATCACCATACACCCTACAAACAGATCATTCTACGTTTTTGCTCAGTGTTGTGTTTTCCACATAGTGTGTCACAAAAAGGGGCATCTGTAGACACCTAAATCATGTCATGCTTAGGGTATTTGCTCACATAGACAGATTGATAAGATCATAATACATGATCTTGAACTTTCCAAGCATCAATAGTGGTTCTCACCACTCATTTGGGGCCTTTTCAAGCCATCCAAGCCTAGCCACTCAAGCCAAGAGAGGTCAGATCCTAGCTGCTCAAGCCTAGAGCGGCCAAACCTTAGCCATTGTAGATGAGAGTGGCCAGATCTTAGCCATTGTAGATGATAGCATCTAAGCCATAAGAAGCAATTTTGCCAACAGATAGGCCTAATCACTAGTGAAAGTGACAGTCTGCATGCAATAAAAGTGAGCGGAGTACCTTTGCATTCCTTTTCACAACCAGTTTACATAGGAGGCTTGAGTTTGCATTTAAACTTTAGTTAACTGACCTCCAAGCATAAACAAAGGATAAAATATTCTCATGCTAATGACTATTTCGCATAGGAGACTCAAGTGGGTAGTTAGATTTTAGTTAACTAGCCTTCAAACATAAACAAAGGACAAATTCTTCTCATGCTAACTTGCACTACGCATGAGAAATTCATTCCTAAGGCTTAAACGTAGACCTAGGGTTTCACACTATAAAATGTGCAAGCCTAAGAGCACCAAGACATATAGAGATCATCTTCTATCATTGAGACATATTTTTATCGAGGAGAGCTTTCAAGACTTGGAGAGTTTCCTTGAAAATCACATGTATGGTGAAGCCCTAATGGAATGAAAAACATAACACCTATTATTTCAACATCAAATATAGGCTTTGACCCATAACTTTGGGGCAAAGAGAGAAAGGTTTACCTTAGCGGTCGTTGTCTTGGATAGTGGCCCACAGGCTTAGCTTAGGTTTTAGACATAGCTTCTTTTATTTTGTTTCTTCATGTTTTCATATCATTAGAATAGGTTTACATGATTTCATAGCATAGTTTTATCATATTTCCATTACATTATTTTATTACTAACAACCTCATCTGGGGAGGCAATCTCGGACATCTATGTGTGTGTTATTTCATTTCTTGCAGGGCCACAGGTTCATCGGATGGAATCTACCACATACAATAGCAAAAGGGATCCCTCTAGGAAACAAACCTAGAGAAGGAGGCATCTGTAAGCCCTCATACATTTCCATGTACGAAATCGGGAAGCCTTTATAAGCACACCACCTCTTCGTGAAAGAGGCACTCTTTACCTATTTGTAAACTTATTGTATCAAAATGGGTATCCCTAAGAGGGACCGACATGTAACCGAGTTTCAATATAAATAAAGAGATCCATATTTGTTATTTCCGTGTTATATGCTTTTTTATTGTCTTCCATTTTACCTTGGTTTTTTAATAACATTGTAATTAGATTTAAAAGGGGTGGTGCATGCATCCCGGGATCACTACGAATTTCTCTTTAAATCAACATAACTTTTTTTCCTATTAGCAACTTGTTTAAGTCACTACCTGATTACCTTTACCTGATCCTCCATTTCTCTAACAATTTTTGGCCCAATCACAACTCGATCTTCTAGGTTATCCCAAGATAATGGTATTCTACACTTCCACCCATACAATGCATCGAAAGGAGCCATTCCTAATGATGATTGATGTCCACTATTGTAGGTTAGCTCTAAAAGATGCAATTAGTCTTCCCAATGATACTTATGATCCATGCAGTACATGCAGAGCATATCCTATAGTACTGAGTTTACCCATTCATTTTTACCATCTATCTCAGGATGGTATATCAAGATCATATTTAGTTTTGTGCCCACTACACGATGTAGGGATTTTCAAAATTCATAAGTGAACTTGAAATCCCTATCTGAAATGATCACCTCAGGAAATCCATGTAATTGTAATACCTCTTTGATAAATTTTTTAGCCACCACCTGAGCATCATCCTTGATGTTCATTGGTATGAAATGTGCAATCTTATTCAATCTATCGACTCTACAAGGATTACATCATGTTGATATCTGGTCTTGGGTAAACCTACTATAAAATATATAGATATAACTTGCCATTTCTGCATAGGTATATTATGTGGATGCAATTTTCCTATAGGATGCTTGCATTCTACCTTAAATTTTTTACATTTGAGGCATCGAGTGATAAAATAGGTGATATCCTTCTTCATTCCTACCCAAAAGAAGGTTCTTTTCATGTTTTCCCATATTTTTATCCCTCCAATATGAGCAGAATAAGGATATCTACGAGCTTATTGCCTTATTAATTTCCTTAAATCACTCATTTTTTGTATGATGACTCTACCTTTGTAGCACAAAAGGTCATCTTTCATGCTAAATCCCTTATTAACCTTAAGGTATTTGCCCATCCTAGTTTGAATTTCTTGGTAATACTCATCCCAAGGTTGCTCCTACCTCACTTGATCCATCAGATCTATGTGATTTCTAGTTATAGCTGCTATGGATTTTATTCTAGTGAAAGCATCAACCAACCTATTCTCTTTCTATTTTACGTACTCAAATTCAAATTTATACTCAATGAGAAACTTGACCCATATTATCTATCTCACATTGAGTATAGGTTGGGTAAATATATACCTTAGACTTTGATGGTCAATTTTTAAAGAGACTTCTCACCAAGTAGTGGATCTAGGCCTTTAGAACATGCACCACTGTAGCTAGCTCTAAATCATGTAAAGCATAATTAACTTCATGCTTCTTGAGCTTCCTTGAAGTATATGTTACTATTGAATCTTCTTGTGAGAGTACTCCTCCTAACCCTTCTAGTGATTCATCCATACATACTGAGAAATATCCTTGAGGGTAAAAAATATTCAATATTGGTGCAGTAGTGAGTTAATGCTCGAGTATTGCAAAGGTGACTTCACACTTTTTCTACCATCTAAATTCTTTTCCCCTCTGAAGGTTAGTTATTATCATTGCAATATTAGATTAATCCTTTATGTAACATCTATAATAGCTCATTAACCCCATGAAGCTTCACACTTTAGTCATATTCGTAGAGGGTGGCCAATTAAGGATGGCCTCAATTTTCTCTGGATCCACCACAATTCCTTCTGCTGATATGATATGCCCAAGATATCATACCTTAGAAATGTCAAAATCACTTTTGGATAGATTTCCATAGAGTTGGTTTTCCCTTAAAAACTCCAAAATGATCTTGATATGTTTATCATGCTCTTCCTTATTCCATGATTATATTAGGATATCATCTAGAAATACAAGGACAAACTGGTCCAGGTGCCTTCTAAACGCACTATTCATTAGATTTATAAATGTAGATGGGATATTAGTTAGTCCAAAGGGTAGGACTGTGAACTCATAGTGCTCATACCTAGTCTTAAATATCATTTTGTGAGTATCCTCCTTACGTATTCTCAACTGGTGATACCCTTATCTAAGTTCAATCTTAGTGAATATTGTGGCATCCCTCAATTGATCAAATAAATATTCTAGGTAAAGGGTATCGATTCATGATCGTAGCCTTATTTAGCATCCTGTAATCAATACACAATCTTAAAGAACCATCTTTGTTTTAAAAAAATAAAACTGGTGAACCCCAAGGTGATACACTTGGTTTTATTAACACCTTTTCTAATAGCCCATGTATTTGTGCCTTCAATTCTTCCATATCAATAGGATTCATCCTATATGGATATCTATGAATCAGTTCCATTCTTGGCATAATGTAAATAGTAAAATCAAATTCCTGCATAGGTAGGAACCCAAGTAAATCCTCAGGAAAGACATCCTTGAAATCTTGCATGATTGGGTGTTTCTCTAACACCTCTCTCTTTTGTTCTTCTCCAAATTCATTTAGTTTAACAACATAGACTATTCCTCCTTTATTGAGGACTTTCCTGAACTGCATAGCTGATAACATTTGGGATTTGAATATCCCTTGCTCACTATGAATTCTCATATTTCATTATATTTCTCTAAATAATCGATCCATCTATCTTGGAAATTGATTAAGTCTTTATGGACCTATAACAAATCCATTCTTAGAATCACATCGAAGGCATAAAGTGGAGCTACATATAAATAACCCTCCATGGTACCACTAGATAATGTAATCTTTGCCATTGGATAACACTGGTTTACTGAGTAGGTTTATTTGGAACCATACTCTATATTCCATCCATGGGCCAGGTATCTCAGCCTTTCCAACATAGTCCTATCTAGAGTAGAATAAATAAAGATAGCAGTGGCCCCACTATCTATCAAAATATTTACTTATTTATTAAAAATCTTACCTTTCATAAGCAATGGGATAGCTTGCCCATATAGATTTTATTTCTTGGTTATGGCATAGATCCAATGCTCAGGTTCCTTTCCTTCATCATTGGATGAACTCAGCCTTGGTCCATACAAACATTGATTAACAAAATAAAGGCCCCTACAATTATAACACCTATAATTGGGTCCTTATTTATTTTCTATTTTTTGCTCCTCTGATTTAATTTTTTGAGCTAAAGTTTACAATTTTTGAGGGTGAGGATTTGTGTTGTTGGTATTATTGTTGGTTTTCCTTTGGAATTTTTTCTTGAACTTTCCTTGTTTCTTGTTATTTCTCTTCTTAAAATTTTGTGGGTTCTTGGTCTTTTGATCCTCTTCCTCTTCCCATTTCAAGAGTCCTTGACTATTCCTCTTCCTTAGTGCTTGCCGATATTGCTCAAATAGGGCAGTATAGTTGAATTTCAAGTGAGAATCTATTTTCTTTACCAAATCATATGTCTTTTATAGTGATTTAGGCTCATGCATGTTCACATCATTCTTCACTATAGATTCTAACCCATGAATTAACTTGTGAACTCTCATCTTCTCATCGTAAGCAGGTACATACTTAACTAAACCAACTTCTTATAGTATGTCTCCACTATTTTAGTTCCTTGATAAAGGCTAGTAATTCTTAAAACTTTAAGGCATAGAAGTGTTTTGTGAGAAATCTCTTTTCAAATATTTCAACAAAATATTTCCATTTAATATCAATAGACTTAACCTTATTCTTCTCATAGTAGGTCTCCCACCAGTCTAAAGCAACCACTTCTAAGTTGATCATGGCTCAAACTATTTGGATTTTTTGGGAACAGCCTTTTACTTTGAAGATAACTTCTAATTCTCTCAACCAGACTTCAACAAAATCCCTTTCACCTTCTCCATAAAACTGAGAGATATAAAATTTTTTTAAAATCCTAGTTGTTTCATTTTCCAAAAGGGTTCTAGTTTGCAACTGATCTACAGTTAACCCATAAGCTTGGCTAACCTATGAGTCTCTGGCTTGTGAATTCTAATTTGTAATAGTTCCTAATATTTGTCTCATTTGATCCTACATGGTAACAATCATAGCAGTGAGGTCTTCTACCTCCCTATTAGAATTTCTTGAATCCTCATCTTGGATCTCTTTTTCAATATTATTTTTTTGATTCCATATAGTTGAAGGCATAGGCCTCTATTTTTTGGTCTTAGGTGGCATTTTAACTTTGTTACAATCAAGAAAATGATTAGGTTATATATTCACTTGAACCGTATCACTAATTCAATTCACAATACAGAGTTCTCTTGCTAAAATCATAAATGATATAATTAGGATCATATTATAAGGTTATGATGTAACATTAATACCAAATATCATACTAAGGTATCATAACATTCATTCACCATTGGGATTAATTCCCATTAGATTCTAGAAAGCAGGAGATTCTAGGTCATCCCAACTTTAACTTATCTCTAAGAAAGCCTTCATTGGAGATATCCAAATATATTTAGCACATAAGAAGCTCTATACCCTCATACCTAGATCTCTAATACCAAATGTAACAACCCCAAAGCTAAGATACAAGAAAACACACATAAAGAAAAGAATTTTTTTACTGATAGGGATTCATAAACCCCTTATAGACCTTTAATTGATATTTTTTTTAAACTCCCTAAGTTTCTAGAAGAGCTACATCTCACGAATTACCCTCACACAAGTCCATTTGTGTAGGTATAATATGTATTACTATAAATAATTCTATCCATATCATCATTCTTGATGAGCTAAACTTATCACCTTTAGTCAATCAAAGGTATACACCCATCACCATACCATACATAAGTCAATTTGTGTAGGTATGTGATACATATTGCAAGTTAAGCTATCCATATCATCTCCATGACGAGCTATCTTAACTCAAATTTACTCTTTCCATAACTTAGCTATAATTATCCCTAAGGGTTCTTAATACCTTAGGTCGCCTATGTTCACCCTAAGGGCTCTCAATCCCTTAGGTCACCCTCTAAGTTCAATCTAGAATTCATTACTTAGGTTTCTATATTTTTAGAAAGGAAACAAGAATAATTCTAGATACTAAATCTAACAAAGAGCATAAATCATAAGGTAATCAAAATATACTAGGAAAGAAGCAACATTTTAAAGAAGGTAAACATTAAATGGAAAGAGGAATTAAATACAAAATATAAGCAATTCATAGAAGTAAATTAAAAGTACATCATCATCATGATTAAATAATTATTACAATAGCAAGTATGGTAAACCCTCCATACTCTTTAAAGAATAACATATTACATCAATTTCATCAAGGAAATATCCCCACAATCTAGTCTATTTGAGCATAATAAAATAATTGCAAGTAGGAAGCAAACTAGTGCAATGGTTCCAACTACCTCTTTGGTCCTCCTCTTCTCATCGATCATTTGAGGATAGTAGGGGATCAGGGCACTCATGGTTCCATGATAGACATAATTCTAAATGCATCTACTATTTTCTTTTCCAAATTGCAACTATACAAATTTAATTAAATATTCTGACCATCTACTGCATAGTTGCTATCATAAAAATCTTCATTTTTACTTTCACCTCTCATTAACCATCGAGATTGTTTCAACCAATATAGCTAGTTTATAGGTCTTTCTTTAATCAAACCATCCCAACCTTCATTCACCATAATCAAAGTCCCATATCTTTAGTTATGTAAATAAACTATTTCTCTTTTAACCACAACAAATCATTTCAATACAATGGAATTCAACAATTCACATCTTCTTTATTTACACTAATCAAATGACACTTCATTCAATTAACTAAATAAATTGCATTTCCTTTATTCTCATTAATCAAATAATACTTTATTCAATTAACTAAATAAATTGCATTTTCTTTAATCTCATTAATCAAATAATACTTTATTCAATTAACTAAATAAACACATTTCCTTTCATCTCATTAATCAAATAATACTTTATTCAATTAACTAAATAAATGCATTTCCTTTCTTTTTATTTAACCTAATCAAAGTCCCATACCTTTAATTAGTAAAATAAATCTAAGATTCCCTTTATTTCCATTAATTAAAGTCCCATACCTTCAATTAATAAAATAATCTAAGGTTTCATTTATTTCCATTAATTAAATAGCACTTATTAATAATAATCCATAATCTTCATTATTTATATTACTTAATAATCTATTATTTAATTAGCTTCAAATATTATTGTTGGTCTAAACATAAGAAGCCTTTGATAGAATAGAGAGCACAATCAAGAACATGCACCCAAATTCTTTAGCCTAACAGCTTCCAAAGTCATGAGATCTACTATTAAGAAAATAGTGGACATATCAAAAGGCTTGGAAAGGTTCAATACCCAAAGCTCAAAATTTATAGGCCCTAATGGTTTCTCTAGAGATGGAAATCAACCATTAGTCGATCAACAAGAGGGCACACAATGCTATCATCCACACAGTGCCCATGAAAACCCACTAGCAGCGGTCCTACCATGGCTAGGTTAATCTACAACCATCTAACAAGGGTCTAGAAAATAGATAGTATGATGATATAGAACAAGGGTTCTACGACAAGCAAGCCAACCCAACAGATAAGAGGTGATGTGATGGTATCTAACTATGCAAAATAAAAGGAAAAACTAAAAATATTTTGCATGCTCATCAACACATGACATCCTTTGGACATGTCAGGGTGAAGGTATATTCACTCACTAGGGACATGAATATGGCTCACAACCATCACAACTCCTTTCTTAGTATGCGGACATCGACAGGGTTCATGGTTACATGGCAGAGTCAAACAGTGGCTATGCTAGCAACCAAAAACTAAACCAATACTATGACAACATATCTCCTACTCATAGAATCTCAAAACTTACAAATAAACACATGCAACAACCATAGGTTTTAGCTACAGTGCTAACGTGACTACCCAACGATTCCAAAAGTAAGGTAAGTTTAATAGTTGATGAAGAGGGATGGGTAGTAGTGTCTTAAACATAACCATAAAGGGGTAGAGTATTATAATGAAACCAACCTGCAATCCTTTGTGATGGTTTCGTTTTACTACTCCTAAAGATGCCCTTGCTTATCGCTTCCTCTCCTTTGCATCTCTGTAATGTTTTGTTAAAAATATGTTGAATATTTTCCATGTTATTATGGTCGAGTTTTATGTTAATATATTTGAACCCATGGATTAATATATTTGGGTTAATATATTTGAACCCATTGATAAATATATTTGGGTTAATATATTTGAACCCATGGATAAATATATTTGGGTTAATATATTTGAACCCATGGATAAATATATTTGGGTTAATATATTTGAACCCATGAATTAATATATTTGGGTTAATATATTTGAACCCGTGCATTATTATATTTGTGTTAATATATTTGAACCCATGGATTAAAATATTTGGGTTAATATATTTGAACCTAGATTTTATGGCCATGGTATTGTAAAACCCCTTCTTGTGTTGTTGGTATATAAAAAAATACTTGCATGAGGGTTTGGGGTAATGGTGAATTTTTGGACACCCCCAAGGGGGGGAATGCAATATGCAAGAAATGTAATCGCAAGTGGTAGAGCAAGTGGGAAAGAAACTAAAGGATATTATTGTATTGGATATGGTCAAGTTTATACAATAAGGAGATATTCTTGCTAGTTTTTTCTTGAAAGGGTTTCCTAGGATAAATTCTTGTGTAATATGTTCTTCTTATCTATTTTTGTATTCTGTAATTACTATTTTTTTTGGAATTTTTTTATCGGGGTATTATTTCTCTTCATTTGGTATCAGATCTAGGTTGTAGCTTGGTTTGAGGAGAAAGGGTTTCAACCCTAGGATAAATCAATTCTTGAGTGAAAGTAGTGTGTGGAAGAATCTGGGTGAAGGAAAAATAACAAGCACAACAGTAGAGCTGGTGAGCTTCGATGATGGTAGATCTAGTGAGCTCCGATAGTGGTAGAGCTAGTGAGTTTTCGTATCGATAGAGATGGTGAGCTTTGATAGTGGTAGAGCTAGTGAGCTCCAGTAGTGGTAGAGTTGGTGAGCTTTGACAGTGGTAGATCTTGTGATCTTTGGTAGTAGTAGAGTTGGTGAGCTTCGAAAATGATAGATTTGGTGAGATTTGATAATAGTAGATTTTGTGAGATTAACAAATGGCAGATTTGGTGACAGTAGATCTGGTAGGAGACATTAAGCATAATAATAAGTCTCCAACTTGTGATAATATTAGGATTACCCATTTTAGGAATAATTTTAATTTTTCCACAATTGATGATATTACCCAAATAATTGTTGGCTAACACTTCATTGTACATATTGATCAGATTAGGCCCATTAGACATTATAGTACATGAATGACATGAATCCAAGGGGGCTCAGATTTGGGCTCATTTGAGATTGGTGATCGCCCGTCCAAGGATCCAAATCAAGTAAAACATGATTTTAGAAAATTATGTATATTTTATAAATATTTTTACTTTTGTAGTTGAATCTCTATGGTTTCCTTAATCTCTTGGATAAGATCCACATTAAGGTGCATGTGTATCAACTAAATATAAAATTATATATAAAAAACCAAAAGAATGAATAAAAGTATGCAAATTTGATCTAAACTATAAAATTAAGAGTTTAATTTATGACACAATAAAATTATGATACCAGACTAAAATAAAAACAAACAATAAGTTAAAAAAATGCATACCCTAAAATAAAACACCTTATACACTAAATATAAGACAAGACATCGAGCTAACAATACTTATACACTAAACACCTTAAAAAGTAAATAAAATAAAATAAAATTCAATAAGAGTGGACAAATGAGTGATAAATTCTATTTTTAAGATGGAAACAATATGGATTTGTTGAATAAAGCAAGAAATAAAACCATATATTCTGTCTTACTTAAGGTTAAAGAAACTTTAACAAGATAAAATATATTTTTATATATTTCTCAATTTGTAAGGAGGAGATTTAAGATTAAGTCTCTTAATTTGTAAGGAGGATATTTAATATTAAGTCTTGTCAACTAATACATGCATAATTATCAAGTTGTTGTAATACTTCCAAAAAATAAAATATCATTACATTGTAATACATTGACAAATTATTGTAATATGAATTCCTCCCCCCCAAAAAAATACCATTACGTTATTATAATATAATACGAGCTACTTACATTATAATATCATATATCCAAATAAAAAATAATTAGTAGTAAAAATACACTTTTAAGGAAAAGACTCACTTTTGAGTTTTTTCAAACAAAATAATACATGCATAATTACCAAATTATTGTAAGACCATCATATGGTCATGATATAATATGAAATACTCTCATTGCAATCTCATATAACCAACTAATTTTTTTTTTAAATACATGTGAAGGATACAGTAGTGGTATGTTCTCTAGATTTTAGACCTAAGTTCAAATCTTGATATGAGTGGTCTATGACCCCTCATAAAAATCCATTCTCTACCCTAATATTTTTTTCTCCAAGGACATAGTAGTGGTTAGGGCTTTCAGCTCTCTTTAGGGAGGCCCAAGCTCAAATTGAGATATACCTAGAAGGGGATAGGTCAGTTGGTAGTGGTTAAATGTTTGCTAATTGGTTGTCTTAATTGAATTCCCTAGAGGATCAGGGTCTCATTGACTTCATCTTATCCAACGGGCTAGGGTTTATAGTGGTGTCATTAGAGTTAGATATTTTGTGAAACAATACATTGCATAGTTACCAAATTGTTTTAATACCACTATATGTTCATGATATAATATGAGATACTCTAATTGCAATCTCATATAACTAACTAAATAATAATAATAAATATTTGTGAAGGATATCATAGTGGTAATTTTTTGATTTTTTGTTCTGGATATGCAAGTTCAAACTTTGGTATGAGAGATACGTGACCCCTCATAAAAACCCATGCTTTACGCTAACATTTGTCTCCAAAAAAATAGTGTTCTCTTTAGGGAGACCCAAGATCAAACCAAGACATACCTAGAAGGGGATAGGTTGGTTGGTAGTGATCGAGTGTTTGTTGGATGGTTGTCTTGATTTGATTTCCTAGAGGATCAAGGTCCCGTTGACTTCATATTATCCAATGGGTTAGGGTTTATAATGGTGTTGTCCAAGTTTGATAAGGTGTCATGTATCACATCTAATAAGGCATTGCCAATTTGATAGAGGTGCTACCAATTCCCCTATGTATCAAAAAAATAATAATAATAATTAATAAAACTTATGTTGATATAAATAAGTTGAATCATTTTTCTTTGGTCCACACCCCACTATGGTTTGAATATAGATATCCTAAAAGAGAGCCCAATGCCCTAACCACTATTCTATCCCATAAGGATATAGGTTGAAGTGTTAGAAAATATTGACTTATAATATAAAAATATTAAACAATATAACATAGGTCTCTTTACCTAGTACTTTACATTGTAAGAGAACTTTTTCATTCTTTTATTATTTATAAAAACAATTTAAAATAACCCTTCTATTATTTTATTAATATTTACTTTAATATAAATACTCTAACATGAGGATTTTTTTGGCAATCACTGAAAATTTAGATCATCAAACCAATCATTTTGTGAAGGCACGAGTTCTCTTTCAAGGGGTTTGTCAACTGAAAATTTTGAATGGCATGAAGGTAATTATTAAAGGTCATTCCCTCAATATAATTAATATGATAAAATATATTCAAATCCCTTTTTAGATGATTATGAATGAACTTAGTAAAACCCAAAGATAAATTTTAACCCTCGAAGAGGTTGAGATTAAAAATGTTTACATGGAAGGAAATAGATCAGTGGATGTTTTAGCAAACTTGGGAATTCTGCAAGAAAGATGCCCAAATTAGCAGGAGTATTCTCCAGATGGATTAAATCAAATAGACAATGAAATATCAAGGAGATAATTTGTGTTTTCAAATGGTTCTAATTTGTAGTAGTAGATATCCCCTAGGAAAATTTGTTGTATGCAAGAGTTTGTACTTAAACAATGGTAAAATTTCAAATTTGAAATATAAAAGAATTCATTACACAAATAGTTGTTGTTGTTGGATGTCCTTTCCAGGGGTTTCCATTTGACTATGTTTTTTTTTATAGGTATAGTCTCATGCATGAGACATGATATCTTTTTATGGGGTTCTAGTTGTTGATAATAAAATCTCTAGTGTGTTGATGGTTTTAGTTTGGGTTTGTCCTGCTTGGCTATTATGTAGCTTTTATTTTGTCTATTTTGTGGATATTTTTTGGTTTCCTATGTTGATATTTATATTCCTTGTATCCAATTGGTCGATTTATCCATATTTGTAAGAGATTTGGGGCACCTTTCAAAACCCCTTCATTCATCTTATAAAACAAATTTACTTTAAAATATTGTTATAAATCAAATACATAGTGTTCAAATGTGATATTTAAAATATATATTTATTTAATTAGTCTATATATATACATATATATTGTAGAAGCCCAAAATTTGTACATGTCTACCTCTACGTACTTGTAGATCTATTTTAGCACTTTTAGATTTTGCATAGACCATACTAGACCCATCTAGTCTATTTTAGACCAACATAGACCATTGTAGGCCATTGTAGACTACTTTAGACCATTTTAGACCACTCTAGATCAATGTAGACCACTCTAGACCAGCGTAGACCACTTTAGACTATCGTAGAACTTCATAGACCTACATAGACCAACTCATTGGTCTATAGGCACGAAACCCTACTAAAACTACAAAATTCTTGTCCTAAACCCCTTCTATCTATCATGAGGTGACCTATTAGATCCTTAAGGCAACCTAAACCCTTTCCTACACCTAATTATGACCCTACGAGACTATTACTTCATAAAACTCCCAATTAAGTTAATTGAATTTCTAATTGTAAAGTCACTTTTCACTTAAGTGTACTTTATGACTTAAAAATGTTACTTAGGATTCTAAACCCAAATTAGTCCTAATTTTTCCCTCACACATGTGCGCACATTAGTTTAGTTAGGATATTTCCTAGGAAACCCTAACTAAACCCTAATCTAACCTAATATTTAGCTAACCCTAGTTAACCATAATCTCTCCTCACACGTGTGAGGATGAGATATTTCTTTAGGGAGTGTGGAGATGACACCTCACCAAACCCTAACCTAACCTAGCATGGAATAGACTCTAGGGTTTGGTCTACCTAACCACCCCCCCAAACATAGATTTTTCTATAAATAGAGGGCTCCTCCTCTCATTATCTCTCTCTCTCCCCCTCTTAGCTAACTTATAGAAACTTTACCAAAATCCTTCTAAAATCCCTCCTTTTGATTGTGGATGGTAAAAATAACATCCAAGCATCCTAGGAGCCCATATGGACAAATTATCTCCACCAGAAGGCACCTATATTTGGATTCACCCCTTGACCATGAATCTGAGTTCCATATTACCCCTACCCTACGAGTTGGTCGTACAGCTGATCTACAATAGAAAAAACTTCAAGTAACCTTAATTTCATGTTTTTATAGCATTTACATTTAATTTCGGGTTTTGTTTCATGTTGTTAATGTCTTTTTGTCTTCATAAATATGGGGCTTGATCCATGATAGGCCCCCAAGTGAACTAACACCATTTAGTAGGTCCTCCAATAGTAGTAGATATCATCATAGAAGCAAATAAAACAACAACATATAGTGGTGGCACACACACATCAAAGCCCACCTACATTCGAGGGGGCCCAAGAGAAACCATCAAAGTGTTTCACATATTTTTGAGAAATAAAAGGAGATTCACTCTTTAATATTGTATCAAATTATTAATAAAATGAGTTGAAAGTACTTCTGAGCATTTTTAATTGTTATAGTTAATTTGCTTGACCAAATGGTAGCCTTTGGTATACTTCATTATGGCATGCCCAATGGGACTGTTGGAACAAAATCTGCCTTTGGTTAATTGTATTGCGCCTTAGACCTTGCCAACATTGAATAGATGGACTTATCTTGGGAATGTCCATCTAATATCCAGAGTAGGCTGGTTCCTTTTTGCTTTGTTTAGAGAAAAGAGAACATAAAGAAGGGAAATGCTTGTAAAGGGAAATATAGTCGAGGCTAGAAGCTTTTCTCACGGTGCAATTTAGACAACAACCAAGATAAAACATATGTATTACTGTTACAAGCTTTCTTTTACACCTTCGTGTAGAAATCATAACTTTCTAAGTGTGATTCAGATGTTTTCATCTAACACATATAAGCATACTTAATCTTAACTCCAACAATATAATTCATGCATGTACAGTCCAAATTTAGAACAGATACAGTCTAGAATTCAATAATGTAAATAGAAGTCAAGAACCAGATACATACACTTGCACATAGAAAATTAGAAGCCAGAAGAAGAGTAGCTTTATTTGCTTGTATCTAGAATAATGTACATCAATCTTGTAAACATCCAAGAGTCGACCCCTTTTCAAAATGCGTCTACCACTATATATACCCAAAATGGGTATCTTTTACAACTAGTACATCTTGGATTCCAAATCAATTACAAGCAATTAACTACAGTTTCTAATAATAAGCAAAATATCTTCTGCAAATTGGATTCTAATAGATCTGATACTTCTCCTTTATCTGACACCCCCAGAGATCAAAAATTTGGTGTAAGGGCATGTTTTAGTTGCTAAGAATATATCTTGTTAGGAACAACTATCATGTCGTGAAATCATGACGTCTTCAAACGCTCTACTTCATTTACCTCCTACTTCAGCGAAAACAAAACATGTCACGAAATCGTGACACTTTAGCCTTGTAAGTTTTGTTTCTCTCTTTCTCTTGGTGAAAAACTGACATGTCACGAAATCACGACATTCTCTTCTCTTCTACTCTTTTTCCACTTCTCGGCCATGAAAATGCAACATGTCATGAAATCGCGATGTCTTCATCCTTTCAGCTCCTTTTTCCCTCTACGGCCATGAAAATGCAACATGTCACGAAATCACGACGAAATTTAGGCATGTCGCAAAATCGTGACATCTTCCTTGTCTTGGACTTGTCTTCTTGATTTATCAACGAAAATGCAACATGTCGCGAAATCGCGACACTTTCATCTGCTTGACTTTCTTGCATTGTTTTGCCACAAAAATTAGACATGTCTCGAAATCGTGACATCGTCTTTCCTTAGCTCATTTTCCCTTTCTGTTGCCCTTCAAAAATAGACTGCATCGAGCTTTTCAAAATGGCCCCCTGTTGCAAAATCTTTGCTGTCTTCTAGAGGTAGTATTTTTAGACTAACATTCTTGGCGCCTTCTAGGGGATTTTTTGCTAGCAAAATATTAGAATCCAGGCCCTTCATCCATTGGGAAACGGAGTCAAAAATACAAAATAAGAAATTACAGAAAGCAAAGAGTAAGGAAAAATGCACTTCTAATGAGTAAGCATTACCTTGTCAAAAACTCTTGTTATAGCTTAGAGACTTATTACTAAAATACATTAAATACTTTAGAAGGGGAATCTAAACACTTGTCTTAATTTTGGGCACTAGTCCCAGCTTCTGTCAGCTACTTCTAGCCAGTATGCTTTGATTTTCTAATTTTATCCACTATAGCTACCACTTCCTGATAGGTTTTGCAAATATGTTTCCAATCTCCATCATCCAGGTCTGAGGAATCAATGAATAGCTGGTAGATATACTGAAGCTCTTCCACTCTATCATATGAAATCATTTTTTGCCTAAATATCAATTCTTGCAAACAGGTTTTAACCTGTGTGAGCTTCTGAACCATCTTCATTACTCGTGTATCTTCTATGGGCTCACTCCAGCTTTCTATTTCAGATTCATCTTCAATAAAAGTTTTCAAGGATGAGGAGAGTGCACTTTCATTAAGGACTTTTGAGTTATCATCCCAGAGATATGGGAGTCCACTTTGGATAGCCAAATCCAAATTCTTTAGTAACCCTTTTGCTTCGGTCTCTAGCTCCTGCAGGAGTTTATTCCCTTGGGTCACTAATTTAAACTTTCTAAAGAAGTTCTTGGCTGTAATCTTGTCTTGAGACCAAGCTTCACTTCGTACCTTTGTTGCTATACTCTCTAGCATCTTCTCAGATAATATCTAGATTTTAGTAGTAGCATCTTCTCTTTTTTGCAAAAAATTAACTACAACTTTGAACTCTTCACCCACTACTTCAATCGTTTCCTTGACTTTAGCTAGGTATAACAATAAAGGTCGTGCTTTCAAGCCTAATATCAACAAATATTTCAACAATTCTTTCCTCATATCTCTTACCTTTTCTTTTGAAAATCCAGACAGAGCATTCTGTTGATCTGTCAATTGTTGTTGGAGCTCCTGAACCTGGAGATTCAAGGCTTGAATCTGTGCATCTGCCTATCCTAATTTTTCTTTATATTTGGCTACCTCATTGGCAACAATACTGAACTTATCCTCCCACTTTTTTACCTCCAACTTTAAAGCTTTTTCTATCTGTCTCTGTTCTTGCAAAACTGATTCTAACTCTTTCCTCTTTTCATTTTCTTTCAAAAATTTCTCTAAGTAATGTCCCCCATGCAGATATATAGTTCCTAGATGTGCTTGGACTTTTACCCATTCATCTTGCATAGGCAACTGAGGAATATCTTCATTGATTTCTTCTGCATGGTAATCTTCAGCAGTCATTTCACCCTTAGATTTCTTTGTTACCGGGGTTAACTTTACTTTCTTCCTTTGCATGGTAGCAGGATCCAGGGCAATAATTTCATGAACACTGGCAGGCATCTTTGGATCTTCAGCGGAGTGAGAAGTCCACCAGTCTAAAGCGTTCTTACTAACCTTTTTCAAATTTTCTATCTTTGATAGAGTTGGATGATTCTTGTCAACTTGGAAGGATGTAGCTTCAATTGTTGGAATGCCAATGTTGGGAAAGAAAGGGATGGGGACCAACGCAGTGTTGACGTCGAGTTGAGAATGGGAAGATGTTGCCTTTTCTGGGAAAGCAAACCATTTTTGAAAGGAGAATTATATCTTTCTTCATATCAAAAAAGGAGGGAGAGTAAAAATAGGAATGAGTAGAAGGAAAAGAAGGAGATAAGAAAAGAGACATACCTGGTCCCGTCCGAAGTTGTTGTTGATCCCTTTCCTCTTCTTCAATCTCATCATTATTATTTGATAATTCTTCATCTTGAATTCCACCATCATCATGTATCTCAGTATTCTCATTCTGCTTACTTTCATTATCACTTTCATCAAGATTAATTATTTGTATATTTTGGGGAAATTCCCCATGTTGTTCTTTCTCACCTTCCCCAACCTCTTGCTTCACTAGCACTTCTTTTACAATATCTAGATTTTGGCTCTCTTGAGCTGGATTTGGTAAACCGTTTGTGTCTTCCATCTGAGAAATTTCTTGCTCAGCATCCTGAGCATCAGTATTATTACCTTCCTCATTCACTTTATCCCTTTCAGAATCCTCAACTGTATTATCTTGAACATCTTGAACATTTTGTTCACTAAGAGAAGTTTGAGTAACATTCTTGTCTTTCTTCTGTCCATCAACCAGGGCTTTTAATATTTTCATCCTCTCAGCTACAGGTTCTTCATCAGATTCTGAAGCTGAGTCGGAGGGAGGAACAAACTTCACAACTTTAGAAGTATAATATTTTTTACTTGAAGCATCAGCTCCAAGTGCCAGACATCTTTCCCTCACCTCTACTTGTATGGGCTCAGTCATTCCTTGCCCTCCTTTTCCTAGGCCTTTTCCTTCATACCCCATTTTTAGCATCATCTGAGCAGCCTTGCCATAGGTCTGCCCCTACTCTTGGGTAAAAACTTCTTCTATTGACCACTTCTTAGAAGTTCTAGGCTTTGTCTGAACCAGGGATAACTTATGCTCAACTACTATTTGTTTTCCCTTACCCTTATCAGTTTCCTACCTCTATGGTTCTTCAGGGCTGGTTCTGCTACTACCTCCAATGCTGGGAGGTATTCTTACAGGAAAAACCCCTTCCCAAGATGCATGATGCAAATTATATTGAATATTAAATTCATTATCATTTTTCAATGGGTACCTTGAAGAAATCATATATGTTTGTACCCTCATCAGCCACCATTCGTGAATCTTCACGATTGTCCAGTCAGCCCCCCTCTTCTGTATCCTACTAATCCTCTCATTCGTTAACTGATGTTTTGTATTGTTCAGGGGATCATAATTCACTACTTGCTCATAGAAATCATGCCAAGGGGGCAGAGGTTCCATTCTCTCAATGTGCCATTCCAAGGCATCATCTTCACTGTTATTTCTTTTTTCCTCTATATCTGGCCTGACTGTAGCATGATATTTTTTCATTTCAGTTTTATTTAGAATAGCTTGTTTTTCAGCAAATCTATCCAAGGGATCATACTTCCACCTCTGTGGAATTTCAATCAGCCCCAATTCTCTTAAATATTGAGCAATATGTTCATTCTGACCCCTTTTTGTTACAACTATCCCTTCGAAACTGAATGGCATGTTATAGGTGCTGGTCTTCCCAATACCAGAGCCAAATTTTACATTTATTTGTTTAGTTTGTCGAACATACTCTAATGCAAATAGTCTATCTGTAACATAATGAGGGAGTAAAAATGGTTTCTGAGTGAAACCATACAATCTAATACAAACCCCTTGGGTGAGGATAAACCAATCACCCTCTTCAGCATATTTAGTTTGCAGAACTTTTTCCACCTTAGGGGTTAATCTTCTAATATTCCCATACATTATTTTCAGAGCAGGGCCTAAGAATTCCCTGTTGAAATCATAAAAGGATTATGTTTTATACAACACATTTGTCCATTCACAAACAGGAAAAACCCTGCCCTGTTCATCCTTGTCTCTCACTGAGATAAAAGCTAATTCTTTAGACATGAAAAAGAAAAACAACCATATTAAGTATGACGAGAATCAAAAAGAGAATTGAGACCCTTTCTTAAGCATTGCTAACCCTTCGTGAATCTCTGAACATAAGAAACATGGCCAGTCGAAGAATATTGGATTCACGCTTTTGCTCATGATAGAAGAATCATAATTTTTGGGGTTAGACAAGCATTCAACCAAGGCAATTTACCATTTCTAGACTTTTTCATCAGTCTTGAGGCCTGCTATCATAGCTGAAATAGAATACAACTCTGGATTTTTGAACTTTGTGATATTAATAGGAGGCTCAGGTGGGTTTTCCCCTACAGGTAATTCTTTCAGTTGGGAAACCAAAAAATTCTTTATCTTCTCAGAAGGGCCAAAGTATCTAGCCTGGTCTTCGGGGTCAAAGGCTTTTGGCTCAAATGCAGGAACATGACCCGCAACGAAAGCAAAAATAAAAGCATCTTTGCTTAAAGTAAATAAAACTCTCCCATTACAATCTCTTACATTCTTCCCTTTTTTGTCATAAAAATTAGCAATTGCCCTCACCAACTCGGGGTAGGGATGCACAGGAACATATACATACCAGTATAGAAAGGAATGGAAGACAAAAGTGGAAGGAGAAGATGTCGAGACTCCGATAGCTACCCAGTCTGCTATGTTGCTTCTGATTTTTCCTGGGTCCTTCCAGGTTACAATTGTATCACTTATCCTCGCATCTTTGTCAATAAATCTGTTACTCATCTCCTCTCTTTTTCTCACCACTGAAGTCATCGGAGGCGATGTAGTTGCTGCTTCCTACTTATTTCCCTTTCTAGGAGCCATGAAAGAATAACAGGCGACTAATATTCTAAAATTTTTCCTAAAAATTGCTTCGAAATCTCTTTTTGTCAAGAAAACTAAAAATTTTGAGTATCACAGTAGGGGTTTTCTCTCTTCTCTCTACGGGAGCTGGAAATAGCAAGTGACAGTATGAAACTTCACTTAGGCAAAAAGTTAGCTTTCTTTTTTCATGTCATTTGGGAAAAACGTGTGATAAATTGCATTAATTACGGTTGGTGGAAGCGATTCTCTTGGGATTTCTTCGAATTTCATTTCTGCCACCTTTCCTAGAATGTTTTTTCTTGAAATGCTAACCAACCAATTAATATCATGTAGGAAATAGCAATAAATCCTAGTGAACTCTGTGCTACCTGACCGATCAATCATTTCCTCTCATTTATTCCTCGACACGTGGCTACTCAAGAAATTTCTTAGGCGACCATTTTTTAGAAGCTTTTCGCAAGGAGGAAAATAACGCTTCTCGAGGGGTTCTTTTAATAATTTCTTCCCACCAACTTTTTAGGACCACGTGGCGATTTTGAATTTGAAATTTCAAAATGATGAAAAAGAACCTTTCTCTCTTCCTTCTACTGTGTTGTTGAACTATGATTGGTTACAACAAAAACTTTTACTAAACCGCAAATTAAAAACTATTTATAATTTTTATAATGCCTCTACTATACTATACATATAGCTCCAACTTGTATTTTACTTGAAATATAACTTTAGGTGAAACACGTTCACCATGATAGGAAGGATCCAACCATGTTGATATTTCAGTTGGAAATAATTGAACTATTTTTCTGAAATGATTTCAAATGGTCCTTCCCAGAAAGCATCGAACTTGTCATGGTTTCCTGGCTTAGCTTTCTTTACATTCCACTTCAAAACTTGGTCTCCAACTTTGAATTTTTTGAAAGTAGTCTTCTTATCAAACCACCCTATTGTATTAATCATGTGTTTCTGGTGGTGGTCATAAGCTTGTTCCCTGGACTCTTCTAATTGCAAAATTTGCATCAATCGGGCATCCATCGACTGACCTTCCTCTTCGTCTATCTGATTCAGTAGTTTCAATGCTGGTATCTCCATATGAATAGGCAAAACAACTTCTTTACCATAAACTAGAGCATATGGAGATGTATTAATGGACTTCTTTATTGATATTCTATCAGCCCACAAATCTTGGTTAAGTAATGAATGCCAGTTTCTCTTGTTATCTTCTAGCATCCTTTTCAGAATCCTGAGTATATTCTTGTTGGTAGACTCAGCTAAACCATTACCTTATGGATAATAGTTAGAAGATGTTTTCAAATATATTCCATACCTGCTGGCAAACTCAATCATTTTGGCTCCAGTGAAAGAAGATCCATTATCTATGATCAATGTGTATCGCTCCAAATTTTTCGCACCCCTACCTTTAGGCTATTGGATCCGCGCCCGGAAGGAGGATGGGAAAAGGATGGTGCGGTACCTCGGACGAGAGGACTTTGCGAAGGTCCCGCCTCTCAAGGGAGGTGCATTTTGGTGATTTTTCGACGGATGGTGGGTTCACCAGGAAACATTTGACGGCAGTTTCCACGCCTAGGTTTTGGGAATGAGTTTTGATGAGTTCGTTTTATTTTTAAACATTCATCCTAGGTTTGGCCGAATGATTCTAACTTAAACTACATGAAAATGCAATTTAAATGCATACAAGAAACAGAAAGGAAAACAGAAACAGAGAATTTGCAGGAGGCCAATGAAGATTACCTGATCCGGAAGTCTGATGGAGTTTCTGAAGCTTGAAGCAGTCTGGATCGTCTGCAATTCAACAGAATCGCCTTCAATTTGATAAAATCGTCTAAACTGACAAGATCGTCTGAAATCTGACGAATTCGTCAGACGAATTCATCAGAGACCTGCAAAACAGCAAACAGATGCGAAATACAAGAAATTCTATTTTGCAAATAGGGGCAAACTATATGAAACAGTAATATGAGTGTTGAACAATATACAAGAACAGAAGTAAATGCAAATAACTGTGTTTAGATAGCAGAATATGATCTTAATATGCAAACTAGACAAAATGGGTGAACTCCAGATGCAATATAGTATAAAAACTGAATAAACAATCTAATTTATAGCATAAAATGACAGAAAAAAGAGACAGAAGAGCAAACTCCAGGCACTGATTGCCTCGATGTGTGCTGCAGTCGAAATCGTCTCGCATCAGTACGAGATCGTCCCGAATTTGACGAGATCGCCTCCGATCTTGACAGGTTCGTCGGCTACGATAGGTGCTGGCTTCGGCTGAAAACCAGTGGTGTACCTGCAATGAAATGACTATAGGACTAATGCAAAATATGAATTACGATGTTTTAGAGCATAAGGGTTCAATTTGCATAAAAATTCAGCCAGGGGTTGGGGAGGGAAAAGTCTTAGAGTTAAATAGGCATAGGATAGTTGTTGGGAGGTTGGAGATCATCCCAATTTGGGAGATCTCCAATGGGGGAAGGGTCCCAACGGCACAGACACGCTTCTGCCCGGATTGGAGACCCGTTGGAACGGATTCCAACTATGCAAATTCAGTTTTGCGACGAAATCGTCCGGACGTTCTAGTCCGGATCGAAATCGTCAAATCTGGGCGATATCGTCTGATCGGAGACGATATCGTCAAACGGTCAAAACAAACTGCTAAAAATGGCACGAAAAAGGAGGAAACGGGTTTCTCGACTGTTAACGGGCGGTTTAGGAGGTTAAATTTGAATTTAAATTTATTTACTAAGGTGAATGTAATTATTCCAATTTTACTGCGCCAATTTTAGGGTGCTACATTTTGCCCCCTCTTTAGCGAATTTTCCGAAGAAAATGCGTTAAAGATGAGTTCTTCTCGATCTACGAGAAAGCAAAAAATTATTCCCATTTTTAGGCGACGATTCTTGGTCGAATCGTACGACAGCTTACTATGGTGCCCCCTCCGTGTTTTTACCCAAATCGAACGTTTGCGGTAAAAACACGGAAAAGCAAAAATTATTGTTGAATTATTTTGAATAAAATTAAGAAAAATAGGGTAAAACCCTAATTCATTGTTACTGTTCATTTTACTATTTTTAGAGCTCTGGAGCAAAAATGGTAGAGACAAGTGCACAGATCTGCAGAGGTCCGCCGCGGTCTACGGATAAGGGTTTAAACTTAGTTTAGATTGATTTAATTTGAATTTACATGCTTGGTAGATAGATTTTAAGATGAATTTTGAGCATCGCGACCGTTTTTGGCCATCGACGTCGTCCGGACGAAATCGTCCCTAGTTCGACGAAATCGTCTCAAGTTCGTCAATTTCGCCCAAGGGCGAAATCGGCGAAAAAGGGACGATTTCGACACGCGAAATCAGAGACGATTTTGCTCAAATTTCGGACGATATCGGCCAATAGTGGGCGATATCATCAATTGCAAAATTTTGATCTTTAAGTTGCATTATTGATTGCTAAAATTGTTATTAATGATTGTTTGTTGTTTATGATTGCAGAGAGGATTACTAAAGAGCAGAGAGTGGAAATATGGAGGATTAAGAGATGACTTGGCCGCTCTGACACAGGCAGAGCGAGATCAGCTGGCACAGGCCGGCTTACTACATGTGGCAGAGATGCCACAAGTTTCTACTGACATGGGGCTACTGACGGCCCTAGCAGAGAGGTGGTACCCGGGCTCTTCATGCTTCCGGTTACCGATAGGGGAGATGACTCCCACACTAGAGGATGTATGGAGGATTCTTAGAATCCCCATACAAGGGAGGATGATCACACCTGCGGCCAATCAGGGCCACGCGATGGGACGACTCTGCGGTGACCCGAGCTTCGCCCTGGAGAAGGGCGGAGTGAACATCGAGGCACTGCGCCAGATGCCTGGGGCATCTACACTGACACGAGTTTTGGCTGGGGTGGTTGGTGGACTTCTGCTGTGCCACCAGAGCGGATGCAGGGTACCATGGATGCTGGCAGATGTGATCTGCGACATGCGCGACCATGGCTACAGATTTTCTTGGGGCAGCTTTGTTCTATGCCGATTGTATAGGATCCTGCATGGGGTCGTATACAAGGGCGGCCGATGTCTGGTTATGACATCGCTCCTACAGGTTTGGTGCTGGGAGCACATTGCGGTGCGGAGGCCGGTAGGGCTTCCACTGACAGGGGTTGATGGGGAGAGGCCCCGAGTCTTCTACTGGTGGCTCCGGAGAGGGGCACAACGACGGATCGACCTGCCGGTGTCCCGGAGACTACTGGATGACTTGGTCCTAGACCAGATCACCTGGAGGCCATGGAGAGAGCATCCAGGGTGGCCAGAGGACGGACAGGAGCTGGCTCGCATCAGGCGAGTCTGCTGGCTACGGATGGAGAGGGGAGAGGTGGAGCTCCACCGCTATGACCGAGTTTTGCGATAGTTCGGTCTATAGCAGGGGATCCCATCTCTCAGGGATTATGAGTTTTCCTGGACTGTCCGGGATAACACCACAATTAGCGGGGCTCCAGATATGCAACGATTCTGGAGTCAGGACGCGGACGATGCCCCCATTCAGCCAGTGGATGGGGACGACGCAGGGGTAGCCGATGGCTACGATGCCTGGTACGTAGGCATCCGCCCTCCTCGGATGACGAGGGCTCAGGGACCGATCCATGCAGTTGTGCGTCGGATAGGGAGGCGGCGCCAGGCGGTGGTAGAGGCAGCCCGGGGTCATGGCAGAGGAGAGCAGAGGAGGCCACAGGCACAGGAGAGGCCGCGGCAGAGGGAGAGGGAGAGGAGGGAGGCGAGACCCCCATCTCCACAGAGGCCACCATCGCCTGATAAGGGCAAGGGTGTGGACATTGGAGAGAGTAGCGAGATGGCTACTCTTCGGGCAGAGAGAGATCGTCTGCGAGCTCAGGTGCAGACGTTACAGGATGCAGCTGCACAGCACCAGGCTGAGGTGTCGCAGCTACGAGACGAGAATGCTCGTCTCAGGGCACGAGGCGGAGGGGTAAGCACTCAAGAGCTGCTGTGGTCGGTTTCTCAGACCGCATTCTATCAGGCGCTATACTACCAAGCGGTGCCAGAGGGCCAGAGGGTACAGCTGCCACCTGCCATAGCAGATCCTATCAGGACAGGGTCGACGAGGAGCTCATCCCGGTCGATGACGAGGACTCGCAGTACCACACATACTACGATGGGACCACCTCGTCCTCCGCAGGGCAGGGGAGGAGATGAGGCCGAGAGCTCTAGAGGCTCTCGAGGCTAGAGGGTGGGATACTGCCACTGATATTGTATTATACTTGTATTGATAGAGGATTGAGTATGCCGAGGTACAGATTGTGGCATACCAATCTAGTTTTGATGATGTATATATTCTGTTGATATATATAGATGAGATATTTTTGATCATATGACTTGTCTTATGTGATGCTTATGATGCTTTTTATGTTTGATTGATTGATTGAGTTGATTGATGTAATGATTTTATTGATGAGTCATGTAATTATGTCGTTTTGGAAAAAATTATAACTTGGATGTCATGCTTTAAATATTTTAAATGAAATAATCTGATGTAACAAATTGATTGGTTGTAATGAAATGTGATAAAAATAAAAAAGAGATTTCTAACAATAATTTCAAAGGACATTGTCGCTATTATAGACCATTTCATGGAGTCGCCGCTCACTCGGTCGTCAAGCTAGTCCCAGGATAGAAATATTGTTAAAAGAAAAGAGTGCTTAAGAGACTGTCTTAAGACTTTGTTGTGATGATGCAAATGATGATGATGATGATGGTTTGTTTTCAGATTTCCATGAAAATATTATGCATGAAATATTGTAAAATGATTTTTGCTAGGCATAAATTCCTAAGTGTGATAAAGTTTGTTGAATAATTCCTTAAGAATTATACCATCATTGCAAAATGCAAAGGTTGACATAATGATATGAAATAATAAAAATGTGTTTGCTTTTGAAAAGCATAATTTGTGTAATAAAATGAAGTCATATGGTTTTTATGAATTTTGATAAATTGGGAAAAAATATTGTTACAATGGTTTGCGCTAGGCATAGAATATGTAGGTATAGACTTATACCATCATCGCGAAGATCAAAGAAAATAGATAGTTTTATTGCATGATTGATTTTTTATGAACAGAAAAGATGAAAATGAGGACTTGCGCTAAGCATAAAATTCCAATTTTGGTTTTGGAATTATACCATCGTTGCGAAAGTCGATAAGATATATATGATATGTTGTTAAATAATTGTACTTGATTATTCCAAACAAGTTGCAAAATAATATTTCAAAGTATTTTGAAGACAAAAATTAGATTTATAAGGAATCCCATGTGCATAAGTGAATTCATTGCCAATCTTGATTTATCATAATGATAGACAAAATCTCTCAAATACAAATGTGTGTGCAATTGTATGGTTCAGCTACCAGTTTTGAGCAAGATACTATGATACAAGTGATTTGAATAAACCAACTAAGTGTTCATTAACCATGATGTAGATGCATATAACCATACTAGGCTACTATGTAGATCGGATTATCAAGAGCTAGCTAATCCATAAGCAGACAGAGGTCTGTACAAAAGAAGGTCGCTAATGTGATAGACATATCGCCACGCTAGGAGTTACCCAAGGCCAAGCAAGTTGGGCACAAACCACCTGTTATGGGGCTTACCTCATAGTTTTCGAATAATTGAGAATTCCAGGGATTCAAGCTCATTCACCCTTCTTTTCTTTTCAAAGGGTAGGGAAAGGGATTTTATTGCTTTTCTTGCTTTCTTTTGAACTTTGCTTATTTTTCTTTTGCTTGATAATGCTTGTAACATTGTTGTCATAACATTTTTCTTTTCTCTCTTTTTCTTGAATGTTTCTTTTCTTTTTCTTTTTCTTTTTCTAGGGATACTTGCTCAGATTAGCTGTAGAGCAAGGGATTTTTATTCTGGGTAGGGGTGAGCTTGTCCTTTTGCCAATTCTCAAAGATTCTAGACCATGTGCATGATAGGATAGCAAGGGAAACTTTTCACTCAAGAAATCAGTTCTACTATGTAGCAAAACATGGAAATTACAAATATAATCATTTTATTGTGAAAAGATGTGCTTGGTTTAAGTAAATACCAAGATCAATTCTCTATGCTCAAACTTTATTTAATTGATTTTTGTGAACTTTGATATAAGAGAGATTAGTAATCATGCCATATAAAATCAAGATATTTATTGTGTGAGTGTGCAAGTGAGGGATGCCAAATAAATGCTAGTTTTATCCAAAATAAGTTGAAACATATAATTGCAATAATTGTAAGAAAATAATGATTTTGAGAAAGTTTTGAGAATGTTGACTCTCTCTTTATTCTGTATATTGTTTTGGTTTCGAAAGAGTCAAGCATATAGCTATTTTTGGATTTTTATGTTGATTTTTGTTTTAAAGCAAAAGGAACTTTACAAAATAAATGCAATAAATATTTTTGAAGATTTTTGAAGATTTTATGAATGTTTTTGAGGTTTTTGAATAAATTGAAAGAAATACAAGATAATGATTTTGAACAAATATATACATGGATGAAATAATCAAATTTATGCATAATAACGTTTGAGATGTAAAATATTCATGGGTTCTTTAAGTTCTTTACCATCTAAGGTAGACAATTTATATGCTCCTGATTCAAATTTTGCAGTAATGATGTATGGTCCGAGCCAGTTGGGCTCAAATTTACCTTTCAGGTCTTTGGTTGCATTTGTATTCTTTTGATTTTCTTTTAGAACAAGATCGCCAATCTCAAAGGATCGATGACGAACTTTCTTATTATATGCTCTTTTAAGCTTGTTTTGGTATGCACGGAGATGCTCTAAAGCATTGATGCATTTTTCGTCTAGGAGTTCCACTGCTCGAGTTATCTAGCACGATATTCATCTCCTACTTCAGTGTCTTGAAGTAGCAGAGCCAAAGAAGGAACTTCTAATTCAAATGGAAAAACTGCTTCGGCACCATATACCAAAACAAATGGTGAAGTGCCCGTGGGGGTTCGAACACTAGTTCGATAAGCCCACTGGGCTGGATATAATTGAATATGCCGATCACGGCCGCTTTATTGACTAGTCTTTTGAGAATTTTGATTAGAGTTTTGTTAGAAGCTTCTGCTTGACCATTACCCTGAGGATAATAGGGAGTAGACCAGCGATGTTGAATCTTATATTTTTGACATAATTTTTTAACATCTTTATTTTTGAATGGAGTTCCATTGTCAGAGATGAGATTTGCAAGAATTCCGAACCTGCAGATGATTTGATTAAAAATGAATTTAGAGACTTGTGAACTGGTGCAGGAAGCTAAAGGCATAGCTTCAACCCACTTCGTGAAATACTCAGTGGCGGTTATGATGAACTTATGTCCATCAGAAGACACAGGATTAATTTTACCAATAATATCCAAGCCCCATTTAGAAAAGGGCCAAGGAGAAGAAATAGCTTGCAGCTCTTGTGCAGGCGCATGGACAAGGTCAGCATGTTTTTGACACTTGTCGCAATGGCGCACATATTCATGTGCATCCGTTTCCATGGTAGGCCAAAAGTATCCTATCCGAAGGAGCTTTTTAGCAATGACGCTACCACTAAAGTGTCCTCCACAAGATCCATCGTGGGCTTCACTCAAAGCTGATTTAGACTCTTCTAAATTTAGACATCTTAATAGGATACCTTCAAAAGATCTCCTATATAAAGTATTGCCAATGATTACAAATCGACTTGCTCGTCGACGTAATAACCGACGCTGGTTGCGATTAGAATTAGCAGGGAAAGTCCCATTTTGGAGGAAATCAAATATGTCTGATATACTAGAGTTCAGGAGTAGTTTCCTTGATTAGAAACACATCCAAAGGCTCTAAGCATGACTTATGTGAAGCGGGTTCTTGGAGTCGACGAATGATGATAGTAGCATATTCGTCGTCTAACTCCAAGGGCAAGAGAGATGCAGCGGCGGCCATGGCGTCGACTGCACGGTTGCTAGTTCGAGGAATGGCTTCCAAGGTAACTTGATCAAACAAGGCCATTAGTTGTAAAACATAGGCCTTATATGGGCGAAGTTTATCATCTCTGGTCTGATAAACTTCATTAATTTGGTTTATAACCAATTGGGAATCCCCAAAAACTAAGAGGTTTTTAATTTTAAGCGCTAAAGCAGCTCGTAATCCAAGGATTAGAGCTTCATACTCAGCAGTATTGTTGGTGCAAGCAAAGGTTAGTTTGAAGGACAGAGGAATAAGATGTTTTTGCGGAGATATTAAAATAATACCCGCACCAGCCCCACTCATGCATCGGGCTCCATCAAAGTATAAG
The DNA here is from genome assembly GCA_028583015.1 of Wollemia nobilis. NCBI lineage: Eukaryota > Viridiplantae > Streptophyta > Pinopsida > Araucariales > Araucariaceae > Wollemia > Wollemia nobilis. Next base: position 1,711,935 of record JAQPPZ010017238.1, read on the forward strand.
GACCATTGTTCAACAAGGTCTGCCTCTAATTGAAGGCATTCATCAGGAAACTCGATAATGAGGGGATGAGTAGACTCTAAGGGTGCAACAGCTAATTGATCTGCTATGATTTGACCCTTAACAGACTTCTGTCCTATGAAGGTGAGATCAAACTCGCTTAGAGCAAGAACCCACTTGGCTGTGCGACCCGATAAATAAGGTCGACTCATGAGATATCTTAAAGGATCATATTTGGCAATGACATACATTTTTTGGCTAAGCATGTAATGTCGTAATTTTTGCGTAGCAAACACGACTGCTAGACATAACTTCTCTAACGCTGTATAGCGGGTTTCATAACTGATGAAGGTGCGGCTAATGTAATAATTAGCACGTTCTCATTTTTCATCATCAAGTTGAGCTAACATAGCTCCTAAGGCAGAATCTGAAGTAGAAATATATAGAAGAAATGGGCGATCAGATTTAGGCGGTGAAAGCACCGGAGGGTTAAGGAGATATTGCTTGAGAAGTTCAAAAGCTTCTCTACATTCTGTGTCCCAATTAAAGGGGACGTCCTTCTTAAGGAGTTTAAGAAAGGGACCAGTTTTGTCCGCCAACTTATCAATGAAGCGATCGGATAGCTTGAAGTTTACCTTGTAAACTTCGTAATTTGGATATATTAGTGGGTGCGGGCATATCAATGATAGCCGCAATTTTGAGAGGGTCAATTTCGATACCACGTAAAGAAACTAAAACCCCTAATAACTTGCCGGATTTAACTCCGAATATACATTTTGCTGGATTTAATCGAATGAGATATTCTCGTAATCGATTAAAAACTTTTCTTAAATCGTCTAAATGATGATCTTCAATAAGAGAGCGCGCTATAATATCATCTACATAATCATGTAGGATATCATGCATCATATCATGAAAGATGTAGGTCATAGCCCGTTGATAAGTTGCCCCGGCATTCTTTAGGCCAAAGGGCATCACTTTCCAAAGAAAAGGTACCCCAGGGGGTAATGAAGGCTGTTTTAGCCTGGTCTTCAGGAGCTATCCTGATCTGATTATAGCCGGAGAATCCATCCATTAAGGACATCATCCCACTTCCGACAGTAAAATCAATAATTTGATCCATATTTGGAAGAGGAAAGTCGTCTTTAGGGCATGCAACGTTAATATCTCTGAAATCTGTGCAAACCCTAACTTTGGTGGCTTCTTTCTTGGTGACTGGAACTACATTGGAGATCCATTCAACATAATCAATAGCTTGTATGAAGATAACATTCAGGAGTTTTTCTAACTCCCCTTTGACTAGCAGAGCCACTTTGGGATGCATTTTTCTAAGTTTTTGTTTAACAGGTTTAGCATCCGGGATGGACCACTAGATGGTGCATGACTACGTAAGGGTCTAGACCTCGGCATATCTTCATATGTCCAAGCGAAGACATCTTCATACTCTTTAAGAAATGCAATGTATTGTTCTTGTTTTTCTTGACTTAGTTCTCGCTCCAATGTTGATTATGTGAGGGTTGTCCTCGGCTCCAATATTAATTTTAATGACATTTTCTACCTCCATGTGTAGATCTCTTTCAAAATTAGGTGGGGCAGGTGAAACGCCCAACTCTTGTAACTCTTGTAAAGTTAATTTAGATAATTCGTCCCGAGGGTCGCGGCCTCAAGTTGAGCTATGGTTGGTATAGAACCATCAAAATAAAACCCGTTGTACAACATCTCTTCAACAGAGACATCATGGAAGATATCTCCTTCCAACTCTTCATCAGGGTATGCTATGGATAGCATGTTGCATGAAAATGACGGATTTTTAAGAGGTAAATCAACATGTCTATCCAAATAGTCTTGATAGCATATGAGATGATCATCATCCTCAAAAGGAAAGGGTTGACCCTTACTAGGTAATAGGCCCACACCACATCGGGCATGCCATGGTTCTACCTCGAAAGGTTCTTTCATGCCATTTTGGAAAGGTCCTAAGCCTTTCCCTTTATATCCCATTTTAAGCATCATGGGTTTAGCTTTAATATAATCGTTGGTAAAATAGCACCGAGCATATCCATCATGATGGGTTTTGATATTCTGAGGGATTCTTCCCCAGTCATATCCTTTGTACATGAAGGCGCAACTCCCGACTTGGTAAGTACTTCCCATAGGTTGTGGGAGGCCCAAAGTACGAGGAGATGGCGGCAATTGATTTAAAAGGTCTGAATCTTGCATGAAAGCATTCATTTTTTCTGATATTAAGGTTGTAGATAACTGTAAAAGATCATCGAAAGGGCATAAGATGTAGAAGGCTTATTACCTATGTCTTGAGATGTGGAAGGTATGATAGATGTGTCTCGAAGGTTTTGAATTTATGGGATTAGAACTTGAAGAATTGGTTGTAGTTTTAAGAGCTTTTTGAAGTTCTACAGTAATTTGTTTAGAAGGTGGTTGATCTATATGGGAAGATGAAGTTAATGGAGGAGGAATAGATGAAATGATGGGTTTATATTTCACAGTTTTAGATGAAGAAGAACTAGGATATGTGGATGACAGAGCAGGGCAAAATTGCACTCCAACTGGTTCTGCCAATGCGCACATATCAAAGGTCTAGGGTCACCATGAATAGTGACCAACCGATTTTTAAACTCAAACTTAACACATTGGTGTAAAGTTGATGGGACTGCTCGCATGGCGTTAATCCAAGGGCGACCCAAAAGTATATTGTACGATGTCGGGCAATGTACAATGAACACAGTTGTCTCAAGGGTTCTAGGACCAACTTGCAATGGGAGGGTAATGACTCCACACGTTTCTTGTGTTTCGTCATTAAAGGCTTTGATAATCATATCAGTCTTCTTCATTTCATCACTTCTAAAACCAAATCGTTGGTAGAAGTCAAAGGTGCAGATGTTTAGAGATGAGCCATTATCAATCAAGACTCGTTTGACAGCTACATCCCCAATTAAAGTTGTAATATACAAGGGATTATCCTTGTGTAAACTGTGTTGTGGGATATCTTTATCCCGAAAGTCAATACAATCAATCTCTCGCGTGATGATAGTATTGGCCATAGCTTCAGGTTGGATGTTTTGAGGTACCATCATCTGGCTCAAAGTAAGCATCAATTCATCCCTATGGGTGGGGGAGGATCTTAATAAATCTAAAAGGGAGATTCTGGCGGTGGTATTAGACAATTGCTCATTAATGTTGTAAGGGGGTTTAGTTTGAACAATAGGAGCATGATTTCCTTTATTAGGATTTTTCAGAACAAATGGAGCTGATCCATCATTCTGGTTTGGTTCTTGTTGGGGATTTTGAGCTTGTTGTCGAGTGACGACTCCGATGGTACCTACAATGTTATAGTGACGACGTTGAAACGGTCTCGGTTGAGAGTTTATGGCTTGTTCATAAGGAAGGACTTCATTAGAAGAAGGTCGAGTAGTGACTCTTCTGGGAAATGGTTCTTCTGGAACATTAGCATCTCGTGATAGGTTGAATAGGATCTGATTCGTTTTCAGAACTATTCGATTGAATGGTGTCTACTTCACTCTCACTATCCGACTCTATATCGCTAGAATCGAAGTTTGAAAATTATGTAAGGGCCTCGGTTGTAACCAGGGATAAGGTTGTGTCGAATGTGTGAGAGTCCAGAATAGGTAATTGCCCGCTAATGGTTCCTACATATCGGGTAGGAGGGGGAACATTGTGATGTTCAATTTGATTGGCTACCTCTTTACCATGTCTTGGTAAAGGGTGTTGAAATATGTCTAAAGTTTGATTGGCATTCTGATTTTGATTTTGGGGAACAATATTTTGGGTATTATTAGGAGGGTTTTGTTTAGGTTGGAAGGCTTGCACTTCCATTTCATTATTGTCAATCAAATCTTGTATTTTATGTTTCAATCTCTTACAAGCGTTGGTAGAATGTCCAGGACCTCTATGAAAATCACAATGCAAATCAGCTCTATATCCGGGTATGCTTGGGTCAGTTCCTGGATAGTCGGCAGGTTGGATTAAACCTCTTTCAAGAAGTTGAGGTAAAATAGTTGATAAAGGTTGGTTTAATCTAGTGAACTCTCGAGGAGGCTTATCAGGAGGTTTCAAGATGAATTTTTCTGTTGTTTTTGTTGCATTGACATTAGCAACATTTCTGCTATCAGTGACTCCATCACCGACAACCTGTTTGTTTTTATATTGATTTCTAGATGTTTTCTCATCATCCTTCTTTCTAAGTTGGCCTCTCCTAATGAGGGCATCTTCTACTCTTCGAGCTAAGTCTATAGCTTGATCGAAGGTAGTCAAAGTAGTCGTTGATAGCTCATAAGAAAGTTGTTCTTGTAAATTGTTAATGAAAATGTCTAACATTTCCCTATAGGGTAGCACAAAGTGCAGCTTTTCCTGTCAATTGTCTCCATCTTGCTAAGAAATCAGCAAAACATTCGTCTTTATCTTGTTTTAAATTGTATAGGTCTTTAATAGTTACATGCCTCTCGATGTAGGCACTAAATTGATGAACAAATGACTCACATTGCTTCTTCAAAGTTTCTTAAGGAATGAGTGGGCAATTGATAATACCACTCTAACGCCATTCCACCTAAACTTTTGGGGAACATTTTTAGTAATAGCAAGTCGTTATGCGATATGTCGTGACATGCTATCCTAAACATGCGAAGATGTTCTATGGGATCTTCGGTTCCTTTATAGATAGGCAGGATGGGCATGGGAAAATGTTTAGGGTATGGTTGAGCTACCACTATGGGATCCAATGGTTGGCTACAAATCTCTCGATAATTATACGAGGGACTGGTAGGGATCTATCTCGGTCCATACGTGAAGCCAATTGTTTCACCATAGCTTCCAAACTACTAGTTTGCCCCCCATATTGATTCGGTGGGGCATTGCCATAAGTGTTATGGGCGTAGGATGGAGGAACATGCAGATTAGATGCCATGTTACTATTGTGTAAAACATTGGTAGGAAAAATATTATGGAGGAGTTTTGAAGTTGGATTGTGTTGTATTGTAGATTGTTGAAAGTTTGTATTTGGCTTTGTTTTAGATTTTTGTCTATTTAAAGCATTTTGCTCAATAGTTTGGAGGAAGGAAGTAGTGAAGGGAATTTTCTTTTGTGCGGGAGTGATTTTAGGTTGAGTAACAAGTTGCTTAGGAGGTTGGGTGACCTGTTGTTTGGTCATGGCTTGGGCTATAGTGACCATATTCGCATTAGATGGTCCACCCTTATCACTTTCTTGATCAATGAAAGACAAGGGATTAGTTTGCATATCAAGCGCCCGTTCTAAGGTTGTTTGAGCATCACTAATTTCCCCTTTATCAATACGGACCGCCACATTAAGGACGTCGATATGTTGATTAAGAAATTTTTGAAAATGTTTCGCGTTGTCAAAAGTGATGCCTCCATTTGGAGCTATTCTAGGGGACGAAGATTCTTTAACACTTCCTTCTTGTTCCTTATCTTCACCTAAGTCTTCATCTGATTGACCTAGAGTTTCACCTTCCGGATTTGTATCTCCAAGAAGGACATTTGGGTTTTCAGTTGTATTTTGTAGCCAATCTTCTCCTTCTCCTAAAATTTCTTTACCATTCCTAAGTTTAGTCATGGTGCTAAGTTTTGATTTCAGCAAATATATATATATATATATATATTTATATATATATATATATATGCAACAAATTAAAAGGTATATATTTATATATACCTAATGCAATATTGTAAATGAAATGTTTAAGTTTTTTACTATGTTTTTTGATTTTTTGATTTTGATTTTTAGTTTTTCTTTGAAACAATATAATAAAGACAGCAAATGAAACAATAAATGCACACAATAATAATAAGGCTGAAAGTAGATGAACTAATCTTCTATGAATAATTTATGAATATCATTAATTGGTTCAAGTCGTTCAGGGTCATGAAATGTTCTTCTTCAAATTGAAAGTTTTCTTTTAAGAATTTGATGAAAAGGGCTATGGTGATATTGTCTATCTCAGATGCTGGTTGATAAAAGTAAAGCTCATGGCAATACTCTCGATATAGCACAGCTCGCGGAACTCTACTCCATATTTCCCTATCTGTGAGAACAACTTCTTGGTCCTCTACAAGGCCTAGGAATCGGTGTACAATGTCTGCATTCTCGAGGTATTCCTCGAAGCTGAACAACTCTGAAGATACTAAAGCTCTCCTATAGGCTAACCACCTATGGCAAGCTCTCTCAAGTTCATGATAGAACACTAATTGATGAGGATCCAGGATTCTATCCAAGACTAGCCTCTTAATCTGCTTAAGTTGTGTGGACCTAGATGAAATGATACTAAGTCTCCCGATAAGCTCGTCCCACAAGGATTGATTTCTACTTGCTTCAGGGACACTAAGGACAGAATTAACTTCTATGGCCGCTAATTGGTTTACTACGTTTATAGTAACTGCTAACCTCTTTTTAGGAGCTACCATCTAAACATGATTTTGAACCTTAAATGTTTTTTAAAATGCATCTAAGTTTTAGTTGTTCTAATTTTTTTTTTTTTGTCTTTGTTTGTTTTTGTTCAAAAGGTTATGATGCATTCACGTCGGGTTCACCAAAATGTATCGCTCCAAATTTTTCGCACCCCTACCTTCAGGCTATTGGATCCGCGCCCGAAAGGAGGATGGGAAAAGGATGGTGCGGTACCTCGGACGAGAGGACTTTGCGAAGGTCCCGCCTCTCAAGGGAGGTGCATTTTGGTGATTTTTCGACGGATGGTGGGTTCACCAGAAAAAATTTGACGGCAGTTTCCACGCCTAGGTTTTGGGAATGAGTTTTGATGAGTTCGTTTTATTTTTAAACATTCATCCTAGGTTTGGCCGAATGATTCTAACTTAAACTACATGAAAATGCAATTTAAATGCATACAAGAAACATAAAGGAAAACAGAAACAGAGAATTTGCAGGAGGCCAATGAAGATTACCTGATCCGGAAGTCTGATGGAGTTTCTGAAGCTTGAAGCAGTCTGGATCGTCTGCAATTCAACAGAATCGCCTTCAATTTGATAAAATCGTCTAAACTGACAGGATCGTCTGCAATCTGACGAATTCGTTCGACGAATTCATCAGAGACCTGCAAAACAAAAAACAGATGCGAAATACAAGAAATTCTATTTTGCAAACAGGGGCAAACTATATGAAACAGTAATATGAGTGTTGAACAATATACAAGAACAGAAGTAAATGCAAATCACTGTGTTTAGATAGCAGAATATGATCTTAATATGCAAACTAGACAAAATGGGTGAACTCCAAATGCAATATAGTATAAAAACTGAATAAACAATCTAATTTATAGCATAAAATGACAGAGAAAAGAGACAGAAGAGCAAACTCCAGGCACTGATTGCCTCGATGTGTGCTGCAGTCGAAATCGTCTCGCATCGCACGAGATCGTCCCGAATTTGACGAGATCGCCTCCGATCTTGACAGGTTCGTCGACGGCGATAGGTGCTGGCTCCGGCTGAAAACCAGTGGTGTACCCGCAATGAAATGACTATAGGACTAATGCAAAATATGAATTACGATGTTTTAGAGCATAAGGGTTCAATTTGCATAAAAATTCAGCCAGGGGTTGGGGAGGGAAAAGTCTTAGAGTTAAATAGGCATAGGATAGTTGTTGGGAGGTTGGAGATCATCCCAATTTGGGAGATCTCCAATGGGGGAAGGGTCCCAACGGTGCAGACACGCTTCTGCCCGGATTGGAGACCCGTTGGAACGGATTCCAACTATGCAAATTTAGTTTTGCGACGAAATCGTCTGGACGTTCTAGTCCAGACGAAATCGTCAAATCTGGGGCGATATCGTCTGATCGGAGACGATATCGTCAAACGGTCAAAACAACTGCTAAAAATGGCACGAAAAAGGAGGAAACGGGTTTCTCGACGGTTAACGAGCGGTTTGGGAGGTTAAATTTGAATTTAAATTTATTTACTAAGGTGAATGTAATTATTCCAATTTTACTGCGCCAATTTTAGGGTGCTACACAATTATTCGGGTATACTGAATCTAGTAATTAGACTTTCTACAAACTCTATCATGACTTATGACTCAAATTTCTTTTTAGGAACTACTGTCCATTTCATGAAGTAATATGTGGTAGTGAGTATATATTTGTGGCCTACTGATGAGTTTGGTTTGATTATTCCCACAAAATCTAACCCCCACTATTGGAAAGGTTCATCGACTTGTATAGACTTCAAAGGCATAGGAGCATTTATGTTTCTTCCTACATACCTCTGACACTGTTCACATTTTTGAGTCACTTTATACGTATCTAAAAAAATGGAAGGCCAATAACAACCAGCTTAGAGAATCTTCAAAGCTATTGTTCCACCTGAATAATGCCCACCTGAGAGGCCTCCATGGAATTCTTCTAATACTTTCTACTTCTTATCATCACCTATACATTTTAGTAGTACACCATCAATGTTTATTCTATACAACCCCTCTGTTCGAAGGGTATACTTTAGTGCTTGCATTCTAAACCTCCTTCTTTGGGAAGCATTCAGATTTTTAGGGCATATCCTAGTCTAAAAATACCTCACCAAATAATTAATCCAATTAGTACCTTCTCTACCTTGATCTTGTTTTGTATTCACCATTATCTCTTGAATTTCGACATACCCAGTTGTCACTTGTCTAGACAACTCTTGGCATAGAGTTCTACCTCTGACTATCTTGGTTGGATGTATCTCTACATCATATTCCTGTATACAAATTACCCATCCTACTCTTTTTTCACCAAGCTCTCCTTGTATTATGAAATTTCTAACATCTAGGTGAATTACATAAACAATGGTGCAGCTTTGGGACAGTAAATGCTTCAATTTATTCAATGATTTTATGATAGCATACACCTCTTTATCGATAAAACTATATCTATCTTCGTGCTTGTTCATGGTAGAACTTAAAAAGACTATGGGTCTTTCCTCATTATCTTCTCCCTTCTAAGTAAGAACCATAGCATAGTTGTCTTGCTCTCCAATAGCATATAAAATGAAACTTCAGGAGTAGTCAGGGTTGACTAAAATGGGAGCTCGAGCTATGGCCTCCAATATTTTATTAAAGGTATATTTCCTTGAATCTATCCATTTGAAAGGTGCATCCTTTTTTAATAATTCAGTCACTAGTTTAATAGTTTGAGCAAAATCTGTGATGAACTTTCGAACAAAATTTATTTGCCCAAAGAAATATTGTAATCCTTTCTTATTGACTGGTACTGAAAGTTCCAAGAGTGCTTTTACTCTCTCATGATAAATGGACAATCCAGCTTTAGATATAACATGGCCGAGAAATATACCTTCCTCTATAGCAAATATGGATTTATTTGGGTTTAAATATATCCCAAATTCTCTAAATTTTTCAAATATTTGTTGTAGATGGGTGGCATGATCTCGCTTATCATGAGAAAAGACTATCATGTCATCTAGATAGATGACGATGATTTTATTTGTGAGCTCACCAAACGCCACATCCATAGCTCTTTGGAATGTTGCTCCAACATTTGATAACCTAAAAGGTATTCTTTGGTAGGCAAACGTTCCCCATTTAGTAGTGAATGTAATTTTATACTGATCTTCATTTTTCATTCAGACCTGGTTATAGCTAGAAAAACCATATAATAGAGAAAACCTCTTTGCTCCTACCATTGTATGAAGGATTGGTTCAATCTGAGGCAAAGGATAATGATCCTTAAGTGAAGCTCTATTCAAATTTCGTAAATCTACACACAATCTGATTTCTCCATTCTTTTTCCTAACTAGGACCAGATTCGTCATCTAGATAGAATGTTTAATGGGATATACTATTTTAGATTGTAAGAGTTTCAATAACTCTTGTTTCATTAAGGCTTCGATTTTTGGATTTACAAGCCTTTGTCTTTGCTTGATGGGTTTAGCTACTTCTTCTAATTCGATGGTGTGATGGATCACTTCTTTCCTATATACTTTCAAATCACTATACGTCCAAGCTATAATATCTGGATACTTTTTACACAATTATTTAACTTGATTCAATTCTTCCACTATACAATTGGTACCTATCTTTATCATTTTTCCCAGTTCTAATTCCATCTCTTTATACCGATGTTTGTCAATTTTAATCCTTCGACCTATTTCTCTATCATTGTTGTCGAAGAGACTCTCAAGGGTGATTAGTCCCTTGGTAATGTGATTGTTTTTTAATTGGATTAAGATTTCCCCCTCTTCATATTGTAATGCTCTATCACTGGATAATTTCATTTCATGGACTAGAAAATCTAGTATTTTTTCATCACTCTTGAACACTTGCCAAAAGATATATTTGTCAGGCACCGAAGGCCTATATATAAGTCTCACTATTTTTTATTTTTGGATGACATTATTGACTAGACAGAAGTTAGATCCCATGGATGCCAACAGGTCTGCATGAGTATTACTTTCTCTTGGGATTGAATTTATGTTCAGAACTTCAAAATTTTCCAAGAGGTCCAACACTTTATTTTTGTAAGCTCTTAAATAATGTTGTTTACAAATACATTTTCCAGTGACATGTTTCACAATAAGCTCTGAATATCCATAAACCAGTATTTGTTTTACACCTAATTTTATGGTCTTTTTGATTCCTAAACACAATGCTTCGTACTCGGCCATGTTATTGGAGCAACTCCATGTCAATCTATATGAAAAAACTTTTTATTTTCTTGTAGGAGAAATTAAAACTATCCCAACACCTGCTCCATTTTTGCATCTGGATCCATCAAAGTAAAGTTTCCAAAGTTGGCTAGTGGGAGTGTTTTCTTTAGGGACAGGGATAGATAGCTTTTTTGGTTTCTCAATAGATTAGCTCCCTATCTCTGTTTCCACCATGGAATTAAATTTTTTTAAAGAAAATTGATCTTCAGATTGGAGTTCCTCCAAGGTTTCCTCCATAAAATCTATATCTCCTATATCTTCGGTCATCATACTCATAGTACTAGTTTCTTCTAGTCTTGCCACATGAAAATTAGATGGTTTTTCATTAAAAATATTGACCCTCTTACCTTTGAAAGGTATTTCTAAATGTGAATAATCTAGGGATAACTAACCTCCCACTTTTGTTGTACATTCTCTAGATAGACACATACCAAAGTATGGTTCCAGATCTATGACCACCACTTCCTGTATAACAACTATTTGGGGCATCTTGTGGAGTTTTATGGGGATATCTTTGATTACTCCTATGGTTTTCACTGGAGTACCATCTAATTGCAACACTCTTGGATGGCTTCTGGTGTAATCCATTCCCATGATGTCACATACTGCCTTAAGCATAACTATAGTAGATGCTCATGAGTTGATCATACAATTATGTACTACCCACCCTTCCATATGAAGAGACAAATAGAAAGGAGATGGTCTATTTTTTCCTATGATAGAAGTAGCATTAACTTGTATAGAATTTGGAAAAGAAGAGATTTTGCTCTTATGATTCATCATATTTAAATATTCTTGAAGGAGATCAATCTGCCTTGGGAACTGCAAAGCGTCATACATGCTAGCTTTTGAGGGAGTATTTTTCATCTCCTTGATGATATTGAATGAAGGTGTCTTGACACTTTTCTCCTTTTCTCTGGTGGATGGATAATATTTATTCTTATAACCCTGAGTTACTTCTATTCTTTACCTTTTTGTTAACAAAGGGAATCTGAGTTTCTCTCTTGCTTGATATTGAGTTTCGCTCTCCTTTCTTGGAGAAAAATCTCTTCTTGGTGCTAGTACAAAACTCTGAGGAGGATTAGAGAGTCCCTTTTCACTTTACTGATCCTTATAAGGCGTAGCTCTGGGATCTGGAGAAAAACTTAATGGTTTAAGTTCTTGGGGATCAACTTGTATGGGTTTTCTTCTCGACCTTGTCAGGACTGCGACGTGTTCTACAAATGGTATTGCCAAATTGTGATCAACTTCTCTAATCATTTTTACATGACCTTTCATTGTTTCTTTTGCCCTCTCATTTTTTATAATTTGTACACGATGCTCATAAAAAATACATGAATCTTCTCCATGAGGGTCGTTACATGTGGAACACCAATAATTTGAGTTAGAAGGTTCTCCATTATCTCGTGTTTCATTAGCATAAATGACATTTTTTCTTTCCTGTCCTCTACCACTTGTCGAAACCCCATCTCTGGTTATCTAGGGAAATCTCCTTGGCTAGAAACTTCACTTAGATTCTCTCTTTTTCATGGATGACATATCATTTTCCAAATTTTTCATCTTGTCTATTATGGTTGTCATCTGATTCTCTTGGGGGATTGCTCGGAGAGGTATAGCAGGCAATGCGGGAAGGGGAGGAGTAGGAGGTAATTCTGGTAGATTCTAAAGGCAATTGAATGACTAGAATGGTTGGTTGATCATTCCATTTTAAGGGAGGTGTTGAAGGATTTAATCTTGGAGCTTGGGAAATATCTAGAAAAATTGGCAGTGGAGCCTTTCGAGGATATTTCCCAGTAGCAATAAGATTAGCTTCTCCTTTAGCTGCTTCTAAATAGATAGCAAGGAAAGTTAAAACATGTGATTGTCAAATAATCATACTAATATCTGAATCAAAATCTCTCAGATAATACATATTGCTTGCACTGTGGTAGGTTTTAACCCAGCAGAAACTCTATCCCAAGTACGTGTGAACCTAATATTGAAATACACAATCTCTTCCTATGGATGTCTCCTGACGATTATGAATTGATTGAGTAATGAGAAAGGATCTGCATGTATGTTGAATTCATCAACCATATGGCTAGCAATAATCACCCAATAAGTGATAGATCCTAGAGGGAGTGCTTTATACCAATGGAGCATTTTTCCTTTTAAATATATGACTAGCAACCTGACCATCACATCTTCCTAGGTGATACTATAAACTACTGCTAATGATGAAAAATCTAGGTAATGTTCATCTACCATTTTACCTATCCCATCATATTATGGCAAAGCTTTCAGGGATTCTTGGGAAACTTGATTCTGGGCTGCCAAGTTTAGCAGGCCAGTTTGATTCCATACAATATGAGCTAGGATGGGAGGATCAGCCATGATGGCTACTGTATTTGTTGTTACTATAGAGCTATTTGAGGATATTCCAATAGTAGGTACAAGGGAGCTTATACTAGTACCAGGTGGATTAGATCTTATAGCTAGCATAGGATGTGCTTTCAAGCTACCAAGGTGTAACTCGAAGAACTCGATAGGATCTTCAGATTTTCTTGCTTGGGATCTGGTTATCATACGCATAGGCAATCATGATTTTGTAACCAGATATGTTAGACAAGGTATTTCTTAGGTCTAAATCCTCTGAATGGATTTTCCATGTGGTTTTCTTCTTTATTTAGGTTTTAAACAAAAATATTTAAAGAAAAACACCAAAATTTATAAAATATTGTGGGGTTTCAGGTCCCACCAAGGATGCCAAAAAATTTTGGAACAGAATTTACCTTTGGTTAATTGTATTGCGCCTTTGACCTTGCCAACATTGAATAGACGAACTTATCTTGGGAATGTCCGTCTAATATCCAGAGTAGGCTAGTTCCTTTTTACTTTGTTTAGAGAAAAGAGAACATAAAGAAGGGAAATGCTTGTAAAGGGAAATATAGTCGAGGCTAGAATATTTTCTCATGGTACATTTTAGACAACAACCAGGATAAAACATACGTATTACTGTTACAATATTTATTTTACAATTTCATGTAGAAATCATAACTTTCTAAATGTGATTCAGACGTTTTCATCTAACACATATAAGCATACTTAATCTTAACTCTAGATATATAAATCATGCATGTACAGTCCAAATTTAGAATAGATACAGTCTAGAATTCAATAATGTAAATATAAGTCAATAACCAGATACATACACTTGCACACAAAAAATTAGAAGCTAGAAGAAGAGTAGCTTTATTTTCTTGTATCTAGAATAATGTACATCAATCTTGTAAACGTCCAAGAGTTGACCCCTTTTAAAATGCATCTACCACTATATATACCCAAAATGGGTATCTTTTACAACTAGTACATCTTGGATTCCAAATCAATTACAAGCAATTAACTATAGTTTCTAATAATAAGTAAAATATCTTTTGCAAATTGGATTCTAATAGATCTGATACTTCTCCTTTATCTGACGCCCTCAAAGATCAAAAATTTGGTGTAAGGGCATGTTTTAGTTGCTAAGAATATATCTTGTTAGGAACAGTTGTCATGTTGTGAAATCATGATGTCTTCAAATGCTCTACTTTTTCTGCCTCCTGCTTTAGTGAAAACAAAACATGTCACAAAATCGCAACACTTTAGCCTTGTAAGTTTTGTTTCTCTCTTTCTCTTGGCAAAAAATTGACATGTCACGAAATCGTGACATTCTCTTCTCTTCTACTATTTTTCCACTTCTCGGCCATGAAAATGCAACATGTCACAAAATCGTGACATCTTCATCCTTTCAGCTCCTTTTGCCCTCTACGGCCACAAAAATGCAACATGTCATGAAATCGTGATGGAATTTAGGCATGTCACAAAATCGCGACATCTTCCTTGTCTTGGACTTGTCTTCTTGATTTATCAGCGAAAATGCAACATGTCGTGAAATTGCGACACTTTCATCTGCTTGAATTTCTTGTGCTATTTTGCCATAAAAATTAGATGTCTTGAAATTACGACATTGTCTTTCCTTAACTCATTTTCCCTTTCTGTTGCCCTTCAAAAATAGACTGCGTCAAGCTTTTCAAAATGGCTCCCTGTTGCAAAATCTTTGTTGTCTTCTAGAGGTAGTCTTTTTATACTAATAGGGACCACCCACAATAGGTTATATTAGGTTATCTTATTACAAATCTGATATAATTTTGGTTTTATATGATTTTTATAGGATCCCTAAAATCCTAAGACACCTCTCAGGTCATCAGAATGGGAGTTTTAGGCTCCTAAACATGGTTTGCCCCCCAACCTATGAATCTAGGGTCAAATCGCCCCTCGACCTACAATTTCTAAAAAAACTACTCTACAGATGCCAAGACAGCAAGGAGTCACAACAAAGGACTCAAAATTTTCAGATTTCACTTTAGAACATAGCTATTTTCCTTAGAATCATCTGTGATATCACTTATTTGTAAAACTAGTTTTCTAACAAATGTATTGTGTTAGTTTATCAAAATCCTAATTCAAACACAACAAATTAGGATTTCAAATTTATGTAAACATAGTTAGAATAGTTCATTTTCAGAATTATTTTCAAATATATATAGATTAGAATTTTGTATATCACTTGATGTCTTTCTTAATTGCTTTTCAAGTTTCCTTTCAAATACATTTAGAGTAAGATTTTCTTCGCATCTACATGTAATATTAGATTTTAGGTTTTTGTCCCAATTCAAGTTGACAAATCGTATTTCACATTATTCAAAAATTTTCTCTTCAAATTTTCATCTATGGTTAGATTCAAAATCTATTCACTTCACCTTGCAAATTTCCTTTTCTTCAAAAATGCATTTCCAATTTCTTTCTCCTTTCAAACATTGTATCTAACATAGAATTTTTAAATTCTTCTTGCATCACTTGCATCATTTACATCTCACAAAAAATCTAGGTTACAAAATTATTTTCTTTTGTTTTATAAATCCTCATAGTAACTTGCATTGTCTCTACTCAAACATCTAAAGTAGAACTTGTGATTCTTTCTAATACATGTGGATATGTCATCTTCCTTCTCATGTTTTATAGTTTGCCTATTTTTATGCTTTCCTAGATCATTTTTCCTTATATAAAGGCATGTAATATTAGATTCTCTCTTTCAAAAAGGCAATTAGACACTTAGTTTATTTTCAAAATATGCATCTAGACCTAGATTTCATTTTTAAAATGCACTTAATTAGTTGCACTTTACTTTCACATCATTGCTAAACAACTTAAACCCACACACTCACGTGGTACATACAATGGTGAGATTGGATTTCATCCCCAATCCATCACTCGAGACTAGTGAGGTAGGAGTTTTACCCTCCACCAACTCACCCCCCTAGACACCTAGTAACCCCATAGAAGTGGTTTTTTGGACTTCATCATCAGAAAATTCCCCACTTTTGATATTGGTCTTTCAGATTTCATCACTAGAAGGAGCTTTTAGAGTGGGATAGGATTAGATGCCTTTGTTCAACAGGCTTAAATAATCAGTGAATATAGTAACTATTGTTCTTAACTAATCCTTCATGAGGGTGAAGCGAAATCATGGGTATGTCAATAGCAGGTCTTAGACAATACCATATCTTCTCATGAGAGGATACAATGAACTCATTTTAGCATTTTGAGTTCTTCCCTTCTAGCATTTTTTTTTGTGCCTTTACATTAGGTCACTATTCACATGTTGAAGCATTGTTCTATTCTGTCATATTTGGGTGTTGCAGGAGGTTCTATGTATACAACATTCATGTTTTATCTATAAGTTCACCTCACTACTTGTAATACTTCCTAGAATATTATAATATCAAAACACATAAAATTAAGTAACACTTGTAATTTTCTACATTTATAATTGACTCTAGTTTTACGTTGTTTGCATGCTCATACAAACTGGTTTTAGCACATTCACCTATTGGTAGCCCACCTAGGGACTATTTGTAGCCTATCATTTTTAGTTTTGTGTCTTTTTCACACTCACAATCCAATTCACCCCTTGCCCTACAAATTCATTGTTTAAATTTCCCCCTATCCTATGATTTTATTTTTTAGACACATAAACCTCACAAATATTACTAGGTTGCATAAAAACCCCACACATATCATACCCAAATCAATATTTCCATTTTTATATAGTTCTACCCTGATATATGACACCATACCTATTATCACCCATAGCCAGGTGCACAAGCAAGAATACCTTGGGAAAGAAGTGAATAGTAATCATTCTAGCCAGTCCATCTCTCCACCTTCAGCCACAAAGGGTAAGTCTACACTCATAGTAGACCTCTTTGCAGGACTAGACCCATTCGGTGCTATATCTCATGGCAAGACCTCTACATCTAGAGATGCATTTTCCACATAATTTGAGGAGGATCATCCACTCCTTTCCCATCCATCATTGCCTCATACTTCTACCATATTTTATCATCACATTATCTATATAGCACCATAACATCCACCTCCTTCCCTCTTTGTCGATGAGGAGGTTCGTCCCACATCCCCTACCTTTACTTATCCCTTTTTCCAAAACATAGCTCAGTCATTTTTTGATAGTGATTATTCATTACTTAATTGCATCCATCCAAATATTGTGTCATTCACCCCTATTTTAGGGATGATTTTATATCCATTGATATCTACCGTGGATGCACACACATCCCCATCACAACAGCCTTCACTATAAAAACAACAGGTCCCACCCACTTCATCACATCAATACACAAAGGAAGCAACATTGTGACCCCTTCCCCAATAATTATTTTTCCCATTATTCAACATCACATCACAACCGCCTTCACAATCCCAACAAACACAATATCCACAACGTCAATAGACTTTCTCTTTTCAAGCTAGTGTGAATACACATACCACACCACCTCCCTAGTTTCCTACCACAAAGATCTATGTCCCATCCTAATCATCACTACCACCTACATATCATCCATCGAGATTGTATAGTACACCCTCTTCTAGTCCATCATCATCTATGCCTCCATTTCAGTTGCCTCCACATTCTTCATTTTATATTATGACTTCAAGATACCTACCCACATTCGAGCCTTGAAATCCTCCACAACATACGTATCCAACACTCCAAACTTACCAACAAATATTTTTCCCATAATTTCCACCCAGCCAGATGTAGACATCATCCTTAGATAACTCATATTGTTAACAATTCACGTAGTCCACTCAAACATCTTCACATCCACCTATCTTTTCCAGACCTACGTTCTTCACAACACTTCCTTATTTTTTGTCACCTCCTACAACACAACCATTCCAACAGGTTCCTCTCTAACAAACCCCCATACAACAATCTCAAATTGCCCACCTGTAATACTATTATCCTCAATAACCACCTACTCTACAGTAGACTATGCTATTTGCTTCAACATCTTATCCTATGCAGCAACAATATCCCCAGGATCTATTGCAATATGTTCCTCCTCCACATTGGCAAAAATAACAATTTCAATACCCCTCACATTTGCAAACTTCACCCCCATTAGCGCCATCTCCTACACTATTAACACCTAATCTTCAAATCTTACAAGATGAAATTAATATATTAAAACTTTGCACCACCAGTTATGGGCCAAAAAAACCCATGTATGATGAGATATACAATGAGCTAGTACATCCCTCAGTTCTCATTTCTCCTTACTCATATCGCTTCAATATGCCAAAGTTCGATAAGTTTAAAATCAAGGAGGACCCATGCGAACATATCAGTAACTACTACTCAGCTTGCTATTAGCTTCATAGTAGAAATCCTATCATGCTACATACCTTCTCCCTTTCACTTGGGGGATAAGCCTTAGATTGGTACAACATGCTCCCACACCATAGCCTCTATACTTTTGAAAAGTTGGCCAATTTTTTTTCTCAAGCACTTTTCCATCAACATAAAATAGAAGATAAATTTCTCTGATGTCTACACTTTACGATAGGCTGATGATGAACCAATCATAGAATTTATCTCTATATGGAGAGCAGTCATACATGACCTCACTCATAACCTCCCATCTATAGATTTGGTTACACTCTTCTCAAAGAGTTACCATAAACACATATCGACCTCCCTACAGCTTCACCAAAGTCACACCTTTGAGGAAGCCATTACTTAAGAAAACGTTATTGAGGACATCAAAGTCTAATCTAGAAAAATAAAACTAAGATAAAAACCCTCATACGACTCCAACTTTCACTTTAATAGAAACATGCCCAATCAACCTTTCCTACGACCACCACAAACAAACCAAGTTGTAGTAGCTTATTTAGTTCTGACATCAGCCCCATGACCTCCTCCTCCACAATAACAACTATTTCAAACCAATGCATCCCTTCCACCTAGACCATAACAAGCTTGAGGACCTCATCCCCCACATTCATAGTGTGCCTTAACACCACTTTTTAAGACTCTCCTAGCTTTTTTCCATAGGTTATATGAGGAAGGTCACATCATCCTACTGTATATTCGACCTCTCAATCCAAATGCACCTAAGCCTCGATGTTACATCGAGCAAGCCTACTATGTATACCATAGATAGCACAACCATGAGATCAAATCATGTCATTATTTTCATGGTATGGTCCCAAATCTCATCGATCAAGGAACCATTCAAGCTTCAAACCCTCTTGCACAATAGAACCACAACCTAGGAATATATCATAATCCCTTGCCTGAGCACTGGGGGACTAATACCCAAATACCTCAAAATAACCCCCCAAGGCCACCAAGACAATTCAAAAATATCCACCATGATCCTCCTTCATGCGACATAGTGGGTATGATCAACCTTACCACTAGAAATCAACATTATCCTTCACATCAACCTACACTGGTAACCTCTACACCATCTCCATTCATTTTCCCATAGGTGTCTGTGGATCCTCAAGTCCCACCATATTACCCATAGAATTTCATTATCATTAGTGATAGCCTTACACATTAATTGTGTAATACCCCTACCAGATTATCTATTTTTGACCTCCTACAACAATATCAACCCCATCATGAGGAATTAAATGACATCCTTCACTCTGTCGACCTTGAGACTCACAATACCAATATGTTTTTCAACATTGTGGGTAATATCCCATGCTGCATTTAGTTGTCTATCAATTTCCATGACCACGAGATCAAATTTTTCATAGGTAAAGGAGTGGATCCTTCCCTTAAAATTCAAGCAACCATCAATGATATCACATACAAATGTGTTCTCATTGATATCAGTTCCTCAATCAGTATTATTTCCACCATATATTTGCATCACCTGCATATTTTGCCCACTCACTTATCCACACCCTGACTAGACCTTCATGCATTTGACGGTTCAATGTGACCTACTATAGGATCCATTGTCCTACCCATTTAGGTAGGTGTACGTACTATTCTAATTCTATTCCATGTTATTAAGGGTAAAATATAGTAAATTATCTTTCTTTGATATCCATGGATTAGATATATGCAGTGTGTGCCATATACATTGCACCATTATCTTAAATATGTCTACAATGGGCTCGTCCATTGTGTTCCTACCGATGGAGACCCTTTTAGATTTTTCAACATCATAGATCTCCCACCTAGACCTTCTTCATCTACTACATAGGTCCTTCCCATCTCTAATCCTCACCCACTGAGAGCATTCATACCTCATCCCTCATTAGTGTCTTTACCACAACCTTCATCAGAGATATGTATGCACTCACAACTAGTAATGTCCATTCCACTATCATCATCTAGTATAGCATCTCATCCTACTATCGTATTATTTTTGCCACCTTATTTGTGGCCTCCACCACCTTCAAAACCCTCATCATCTATATATCCACCACAAATATTGACAACAGGCTCATCATCTTCGTCGGGGCCAATCCCACTTCGCATCCATCTTCCTCTACAGAACCATCTCTCTTACATACACCACAAAAACTACCACTTCCTTTTTTCCCATGATCTTGATCATTCACATCGCCTTGTAGGTCACTGCCAATGCTTACTCATATTACCTCAAAGTTCCCATACACTTACCATCCCATCCCATCTACAGCTACCGAATACCATGATTGGGAGAAACAAGCTATCCACCTTGATGACCAAATTTTTCAATCATCTATGACCAATATTCAGTATTCCCAACTTGCATAATTATCGTTCGATTCAGAATCACCATCTCATTCATCCGTGCATGCATCACCACAGTTTTCTATCTTCATGACAAACACTGGTCTCAGTGACTACAACATCCATGATGCTCATTTTCATTTTCCTCCAATCCAGTCTACCTATGACTTTGGTCACCCATCTGCTTTAGTACGTACCATTGGTACAGTCATACGGTTAGGTTCCCTAGAAAATTATACTGAATTTGTGTATGCGGGCATTTATTTTTCACTTCTACCTATCATTATGAATAAGGGTTACACACACTCATAAATCCTCATTTCCAACTACCCACAGACAAATTAGGTTTAGGATACCAATCCATAGTTGTCATACACTCGAGGATGAATTGCAAGATATTTTCTTGCATCCCACACCACATCCTATGCATATATTAGAATAATATGTTGATATGGACCTCTTCTATGAGAACTCATCTTCCCACTCTATAATTATAGTTCTCTCAGACTTCTTTAATGAAGTCCCCTCCCTAGACAATGCATCCTCATGTTGCATTGACAAACTAGTTAATCAATTCACTGCATTGTCCTTCAAACCTGAAGCCCCATAGTGCAACATCGCACATCCTTATTTTTTGATGAAATATCTAGTTAGACCCTCACACATGTGTTTCCAGCTTTAATAATCCATAACATGGCCTCGACCACCACCCATTTTCTTGCATCCATCGTTATACCTTTCCTAACTCTCACAAACTTATGAATCTTGTCATCAAATTCATCACTGTCAGATTCTTTTGTTGCTTATATTAACATGTTTTACATGGAACTCTTTGCACCACTTTGATACACATCTCACACAAATAGGGACAACATCCCCAACCTAAATTTCATTGATCTAACTCACATTTCATCAATACCTTCTCCACATGACTTCTTGTTAGCACCACACATCCTATGTGTAGTAAATGATCCTTCATCATCAAATCCACATAATATTCCATGCATCCATCACATGAACATATATTTACATGACAAATATGATATAACTGAGGTCATATATGAACTCCACATCATTCCAATTCTAGATCAACTTCGTGATGGTTCCCACATGTTGATAGAAGAAACCATTGATGTTGACATTGGTGACGATCTTGACAACCCTCATATCATCAAACTCGTTTTTGACCTCCCACCTTAAGAATTTGTATTATTCACTCCCTTCCTTAAATAATACATCAAGTTATTCACTTGGTCCTACAAAGACATGCTATAACTTGACCCATCTTTAGTAGTTTACAATCTTACACTAGACAAAGGTGCTAAAATTGTTTGACAAAAATTACGATGTATGCACCCTACGATTTCCTTGTTAGTCAAATTCAAGATACAAAATATCATTGACATATATTTTATTCAACCCATAGATTATCCCAAATGGGTGTCTAACATGGTACAAGTGCCCAAACCTTTAGGCGAGGTTCGATTCTACACTGACTTTCGTGATCTAAACAAATCTTATCCCAAAGATAATTTTTTTTCAAACATCAACTCCCCTGTCGATTCCATAATTGACCATGAAATTATATCCCTCATGGATGGATATTCTTGTTACAACCAAATTAATATCAATCATATCGATCAAAATAAAATTTCCTCCTTCACAACCCCTTGGGGGACCTTCTATTACAAGGTCATGCCATTCAGTATCAAAAATACTGGTGTAACCTATCAACATGCAATGACATATATATTTCATGATTACATGCATAAAATCATGGAATATTATGTAGATGACCTCATCATAAATTCTAAAGAATGCTCACAATATCTAGATGATTTACATAAAATATTTGATCATCTCCTGGAGAACAACGTGCGCCTCAACCAAAAGAAGTGTGTATTTGGTGTTACATCCAATAAAATTTTAGGGTTCATCATCTCTTAGTGAGGCATTGACGTTGACCCTAACAAAGTCAAGTCCATCATCGAGATGACTCCTCCCACCAACCTTAAATAATTATGTAGCTTGTAGGGTAAAATCACATAAATCCGATGGTTTATCACCTAGTTATCAGATAAATGTAAGTCATTCAATCACCTTTTGCAAAAATGAGTATCCTTCAAATAGGTTGAAAAATTTCAACAATATTTTGACTTGATCAAAGCCTATCTCACCTCCTCACTAGTACTATCACCTTCGCACCCACAACTACATTTTATTATGTACATCATCGCTATAAACTTTGCACTTGGTACATTGTTAGTACAAAAAATGCACTCAACCATGAGCAAGCCATCTATTACATTAGCCACACCATAGTTAGCTACAATATGTGGTACGTATATATGGAAAAGCTATGCCTATATATAGTTTTTGCTACCCAAAAACTATGACATTATATTTTGAACCATACCACCTTTTTTATCACTTGCGACAAGCCAATTTAATACATGGTGAACAAGATTTATCATAACTCTCGAATAGACAAATGGATTATGCTTCTTACTGAATGTGATATAGAATTTATTTTACAAAAATGCATAAAATGATAGGTCATCACAAACCAATTAGTTGAAGCTCCATTGCATGATGACCAACCACTTCTCATCCAACTCCCTGATGACTCCATATTCCATGTCACAGAAGTTGAAGAATATGTTGAACCTGAAATGCTAGTGGATTTAACACTTTTCTTTTATGGCTTCTATTGCACTCATGTCAGCATTTTAGGCATCATTTTATTTACACCATATGGGGAACCACTCCCCTTTTCCTTCAAATTAGGCTTCCCATGCACTAACAATAATGCATAATACGAGGTCTTAATCTTGGGATTGAAACAAGCTCACTCCATGCACATTCTTCACCTTCACATCATAAGTGATTCCATCCTAATTGTTAATCAAGTTCAAGAGATCTGGAAATATCATTGCCCAGTTCTCCAGCAACACAAACAAATTGCCCAATAACTTCTCAACCACTTCTAGTGGTATGTTATCGAAGCTACTCCACACTCATTAAACCATTTCATGGATACCATGTCTTCATTGGAATCATTCATACCTCAAAATACCCTTTTTAACAACATACATGTGTCTATTCACACCTTAAATCAGTCCACCATCGCACCTTCACTCATCGCAGATGATGAGGGCATTCATGTTGTCCAAATAGAACCTCATGATCCTTAATTTTTGTAAATCAAGGACTATATTAAACTAGGTTTCTTACCATATGATTTACCACATGCTCATCATCGAACATTCAAATAAAGGGTAATCTATTATACATTACTAGGGGACATCCTCTATTATCATAGTTATGATGGCATCCTCTTACGCTACCTAGAACTATATGAATCCCAATGAGTAGTGCAAGAAACTCATGAAAATACTTGTGGTGGCCACTTCAGCAGTACGACCATCACAAAGCATATCTTATGCATGGGCTACTATTGGTCCAAAATGAAACATGATTGTTGTGAGTATGTAAAACAATGCATCAAATATCAACAACACACAAATCTCATGCATATCCTTTCGCAAGCATTCCAACCTATCCATTCCATGTGGGCCTTCTCCTAGTGGCGCCTTGACCTTATTGGTCAAATCACACTTACTTCATCAAGTAATCATAAGTTCATCATAACCACCACATAATACTTCACAAAGTGGGTCGAAGCAATCCCACTTGTCCAAATCATGGGGGCAAAAATCATGGCATTCATTATTGATGACATTATGTCACTTCGGGATCCTATCCCAAATTAACTTTGACAATGGAAAATCCTTTAATAATAAAACTATCCATCCTCTCTGTGCACAATTCCACATCTACCATAGCTTTTCTACCCCATATTACCCTTACGATAATGGTAAAGTGGAAACCACCAACAAAACTATTTGTTTTATCCTACGTAAGACAGTTGTAGATTCATACTATGATTGGCACAATCAAATACCATTGTCTTTGTGGGCTTACTGCACAAGCATTTTTAATCCCACCAGGGCAACCCCATTCTCATTAGTTTATGGAGATGAGGCCATCATGCCCCTTGAGCTTGAAATACACTCTTTATGAGTGTCCATGAAAGATTTCATTAATTTCGATACTTCCCATCAAGCCCGCATTGATCAATTAACACTCCTAGATGAGTGGCATATCCACGCCATCGAACACACATGTGTTTATCAGGATCACCTTCCTCGTTCCTACAATAGTAAGATACATCAACACAAATTTCAAATTGGTGATCTAGTACTCAAGGAAAATCAGCAAATCATGATTCAACCCCACCAATAATGAGACAAGTTTTCTCATAACTAGCTTGGCCCATACAATATTACACACAAATTTGATTCAGGTGTCTATCAACTAGCGGATTTTGAAGTACACTCTAAACATAAACCTATCAACATCATCCACATGTGTGCATTCAATACCTAGCCTACTTGCGTTAATGACATCATAGGTTAGGTATATTATCATTAAATTGCAATTTAGACAAAATCTCACACAACACCTCACATACAATATTTCACTTTCTATTTCATATTAGGAATATTTTTCTTCTTCTTGCATCATTTATATACTATGGGTATTTACATGTTTTTGCAAGTTTTTTCCATCACCAACTACCACATCATTAGTATATATACACTATTCCATGCATACACCCACAACAACTCTAGATCTCACCATGTAGGACCTCTCGATATTACCCCTAGTTCCAATCACTCCATCCGATCTTACACGACCGCTTGCCTCGACTCATGTTCAAAAATCCTCACCATCCTCCCACTTAGATCATCATCCATCATCATGAAACCATTCACCTATTCATAGAGACTCCTTCTATTCACCCTTATTAGGTGATATTAAGATCTCATTATCCTCCTTTGATGACAAGGAGGAGCACCCACATCCTCACCCATGAGAATCTCCACCCCCTCCATCCCATGATGAGAAAGACCCTTACATACCACCATATTTCACCCATCATCCTCCTTTAGGTTACTACCCACATAATAGGGGGTATACTTTTCACCCAGCATGCCTTACATGTTTACCTCCACCCCTCTCGAGTAGTATGTCCCAATACACTCAAACCCTCCATGCACATGCTACCCTACTCATAGTCAGGTAGCCTATCCCAACTTGGTATTGACAGTATCTCAAGACATATCCCACTCCTCCCATTATATAGATACCACCATCCACATCACGTGATATTCCATTTTAGCCTACCTCATCATCAGTGGCATAGTTTCCCTCTCCTTCCTCTTCACCTATATCTTCATAGTTATACCACACTCTAACACATTCACAAGAACATCGATCTCCATCACCCTCAATTTTGTCACCCTCTTCACTTGATATCCAACACATTATTTCCCACCTAGACAATATTGAACTCCATTTTATTCACTGTCCTTGTTGCACTTCTCCTTGTCAACTTGCCATGGTCCAAATCTCCACACCTCGTCCTAGGCTGACCACTAGATCTAGGATTCAAACATTACCAAATTCTTGATCTGTCTCCCAAACACTCACCTCTACTCCATCCCTTCCTTGCTTGATACTATCTAAACCTTATGTTTACCCATTACATTCTGATCTACACCACTAGCACAAACCTTCCATTAGTTGCTACACCAGGGCCTCATTGCTCTATCTAAAATTCATCCTATAGACCCACTGTGCCCCAAGACATAAAAATTTCACGAGAATCAATTTTCCATTTACCATCACCAACTGGTGCATGAAATCAACACATGTAGTACCTTTGAAACCCTTGTAAATGATATGTTATTTGAAGAAAAAATCTAGTCACCTAAAG
This sequence comes from Wollemia nobilis, assembly GCA_028583015.1. Lineage (NCBI taxonomy): Eukaryota > Viridiplantae > Streptophyta > Pinopsida > Araucariales > Araucariaceae > Wollemia > Wollemia nobilis. The sequence goes on from JAQPPZ010017238.1 coordinate 1,738,601, forward strand.
ATACCCCTTCATCCATATAGATTCAAAGCCCTCCACATCACCTGGCATCTCACCCATTGCCATCCTATGAATCTAGCACAACATCATCACACCAATTCCAACGGTTGGATAACTATACAACTCAACAGCACCTAGGTCGCCTTGTCATGTCACCAACTCGGGCATGAGTTGACCCTCATAATTTATGAAATCTCTAGGTTATGTTCATCTTTCTTCTCTTCTTCTCCTCTTTTTTTTCCTTTGTTTATCGAGCATAGTTGTATGGTCATGCTTCGAGTGGCTACATACCTATGCTTCTTCTATCGTATTTTTATTTTTCCTCTACTTTTATTGCATTTCCAATCTTTTTCTATTTCCTCCTGTGCTTTTATTTTCATTTTTCACATTTTCAGTTAGAATTTATTTGATCATTCTCATCACATACATCATCGATATCTACAATAATCTCTTTAGGTTTGATACATCCCCCACACATTTTGGCAACCTCATCGCATCTTGTGATTCTCATCACCATAATTATACACGATCATCTGTAAATATGAAATTCAAAATATTCATCTAGTTTCATCACATGAAAATTCCTCTTGTAATAAAATATTCCTCTTGCATCACATCTTTCATTGCATATATACATCGCTTCTTCTATCGTCATTGTAGCACCCTAAAATTGGCGCAGTAAACCTTAGCAATAATTAAAATTACCTTAGTAATAATTCAAATTTAAATTTTCAACCCAGAACCGCCTTTTAATCGCTCTCCTCATTTTTTGTGCCATTTTTAGGATTTGTTGTGACCGTTGGATGATATCATCGCCGATCAGACGATATCGCCTCAGATCGAACGATTTCGTCTGGACTAGGACATCTAGACGATTTCTTCCCAAAACTGATTTTTCATAATTAGTTTTTTTTTCAACGGCATCTCTAACCTAGGCAAAAGCGTGTCTGCATGGTTAGAGACCTCCCCTGTTGGAGATCTCCCAAATTGGGATGATCTCCAACCTCCCAACCTCCTTCCTATGCCTATTTAATCTTAGGCCCTCCCCTTGACATTCCCCTAGCTGAATTTTTTTGTACTTCGAGTTTTACATGCATTAGAATGTCTTAGACTACCATTTGCCTTCGTATTTTTCCAAGTTTGTTTGTAGGAACTTTGTTATTCTTCAGTCGAAGCAAGCTCAGATCATCGTAGACGATCCTATTCAATTCGAGACGATCTCGCACCAATTCAAGATGATTTTGACTACAGTCAATATTGGGGGCAATCAGTGCCCTGATTTTGCATTCTTTTTCTACTATTGACTGTTTTTCTTTGCATTAGTCAGATTTATTACTATTTTGCATCTTGGAGTTCACCCATGTAGCTTAAATACATAATAAAGTCACGATTAGCTAGTAAATCATGATAATTTACTTGCATTTCTATTTGGGATTATCTCATTAGCATCATTATTATCATTTCACATCATTTTCCTTTATCAGCATAGCTACATTTTTTGTATTCTGTGTCTATTTCTCTGATTGCAGGTCTTTGACGAATTCGTTAGATCGCAGACGATCCTGTCTGATCGCAGACGATCCTGTCTGATCAGAGGTGATCCTAACTGCTTCAAAAATCAGAACCTCCATCAGACATCTGGATCAGGTATGACTTTTTAATCTAGCTTATTCTCTGTGTTTTCTGTTCAAATCTGCATTTTCTTTATTCATTTAAATCTGCATTTCATATAGAATAGTTTAGATTCATTTGACCAAACCTAGGAGTTGAATGATTAAAGATAAAATTGAACACATCAAACACATTCCCAACCTAGGTGTGGAAACTGCCATTCAAAAGTTTCCTAGTGAACCCACCATCCATCAAAAAATCACCTTAATACACCTCCCCCGAGAGGCGGGACCTTCCAAAGGCCTCTCAGTCCGAGGTACCGTCCCATCCTTCCCGCATCCCCTTCTAGGCGTGGATCCTTTAGCCTAAAGGTAAGGGTGCGAAAAATTTGAAACGATACATTTTGGTGAACCCGACATGAAACTAAAACCTTTTGAAAACCAAAACAAAACAAAACAAAAATAGATGCATTTAAAATCATTAGAAAACTATTAAGTTACATATCATGTTTAGATGATAGCTCCTAAGAAAAGACAAGCAGTTACTATAAATGTTAAAAATCAATTAATAGCCATAGAGGTTGATTCTTTGTCTAGAACATCTCAAACATACAGAGTCCCACCTTTGTGGGACGAACTTAATAGGAGACTAGGTATCATTTCATCTAGGTCAATTGAACTTAAATAAATCAAGAGGCTTGCCCTAGATAGAATCCTGGATCCTCATCAACTTATTTTTTATCATGAACTTCAGAGAGCTTGCCATAGGTGGTTAGCTTATAGGAGAGCTCTTGTGTCTTCAAAATTGTTCACCTTCGAGGAATACCTCGAGAACGTAGCCACTATACACCAATTCCTAGGTCGTGTAGAAGATCAAGAAGTTGTTATTACGGATAGAGAAATATGGAGGAGAGTTCCTAGAGCTGTGTTATATCGAAAGTATTGCCACGAGCTTTACTTTTACAAAACAAAATCTGAAACAGATAATATCACTATAGCACTTTTTGTCAAATTCTTGAAAGAAAATTTTCATTTGAAGAAGAACATTTCATGACTCCTGAAGAACTCGAGCCCATTAATGATATTTATAAATTGTTTATAGAAAACTAGATCATTGCTTTCATTATTATTATTTCTTACATTTTGTGTGTTGTTTGTTATCTTTATAATATTGTTATAAACAAAACAAGAAAAACCAAAAAACATAACAAAAACTAAAATATTTCATTTTAAATATTATAGTAGGTATATAATATATACCTCTTAAGCTTGTTGCATATATATATATATATATATATATATATATATATATATATATATATATATATATATTTGCTGAAATTTAAGTTTAAGCACAATGACTAAACTTAGGAATGGTAAACAAACTGAAGAAGAAGAAGAAGAAGAAGAAGAAGATTGGTTAGGCAAGAAAAACAAAAAATTAAATACCCTTCCTGAGGATCCAATTCTAGAAGAAGAAACTCTAGAACACCCTGAAGATGACCTGGCTAAAGAAAATGAACAACAAGAAAATGTTAGAGAGGAAGGATCCTCATCCCCTAGAATGGCTCCAGATGGAACTATTACTTTTGATAACATAGATCATTTTTGGAAATTCTTCAATAATAATATTGGTGCTCTTAATATGGCAGTTTGTATTGATAGAGGACAAATTAGTGACACTCAAGTAGCCATGGAACATATGTTTAACATACACACTAATCCCTTGTCTTTCGTTGATCAAGAAAGTGATAAAGCTGGACCATCCAATATGGATATGGCCGCTATAATTCAGAACATGCAAAAACAACAGGTTACCCAACCTCCTAAGGAACCTGTTATTGAGCCTAAAATCATTCCCACACAAAAGAGACCTTCATTCATCGCTTTATTTCGCCAAACTATTGATCAATATGCTTCAAATCGACAAAAACCTAAAAACAAGCCAAACAACAATTTTCAACAATCCGGGATACAACATAATACAACTTCAAAACTTCTTCATAACACCCTTCCTACCAACAATTTACACAATAGCCATATAGCATCTAATCTTCATGTCCCTCCATCATATGCTCACCAATCCCATATTCATGCTCCACCGAATCAATATGGTGGGCAAACCAGTAATCTGGAAGCCATGGTGAAACAGTTAGCTTCCCGCATGGACCATATGGATCCCTACCGTCCCTCGTACAATTATCGAGAGATGTGTAGTCAACCTCTAGATCCTATAGTTGTAGCACAACCGTACCCTAAACACTTTCCCATGCCCGTCCTGCCTATATATAAAGGAACTGAAGATCCCATAGAGCATCTTCACATGTTTAGGATAGCATGTCATGATATATCACATGATGACTTGTTGTTACTAAAAATATTCCCGAAAAGTTTAGGAGGAATGGCATTAGAGTGGTACTATCAATTGCCCACTCATTCTTTGAGAAATTTTGAAGAGACCGCTGAATCTTTTATGCATCAATTTAGTGCCTATATCGAAAGGCATGTAACCATTAAAAATTTGTACAACTTAAAACAAGACAAATATGAATGTTTTGCTGATTTCTTAGCTAGATGGAGGTAGTTGATAGGAAAACTGCACTTTGTGCTACCTTATAGGGAAATGTTGGACATTTTTATTAATAATTTGCAAGAACAAATATCTTATGAGTTATCAAATGCTACCTTAACTACCTTCGATCAGGCTATAGACTTAGCTCGAAGAGTAGAAGATGCTCTCATTAGGAGAGGCCAACTTAGGAATAAAGATGATGAGAAAACATCCAGAAATAAATATAAAAACAAACAAGTTGTAGGTGACGGAGTCACTGATAGCATAAATGTTGCTAATATCAATACAACGAAGACAACAAAAAAAATTATATTAAAACCTCCTGATAAACCTCCTTGAGAGTTTACTAGATTGAATCAACCATTATCAACTATTCTACCCCAATTACTCAAAAGAGGTTTGATTCAATTACCGAATATCTGGGAACCTGATCCAACCATACCCGGATACAAATCTGATTTACACTGCGATTTACATAGAGGGCCTAGAGATTCTACCAACTCTTGTAAAAGGTTAAAACATAAAATAAAAGATCTGATTAATAATAATGAGATGGAGGTGCAAGCCTTCCAACCTAAACAAAATGCTCCTAATAATGCTCAAAAGAACATTCCCCAAAATCAAAATCAAACTGCTAATCAATCATTAGATATATTTCAACATCCTTTACCAAAATGTGGTAAAGAGGTGGCCAATCAAATTGAGCATCATAATGTCCCTCCTCCTACCCGATATGTAGGAACTATTAGCGAACATTTACCTAATCATGATTTACAAAAATTTGACACAACTTTATCCATGGTCACGACCAGGCCCCTACATAATATTCAAACATCGGATCTCAGTGATGTAGAATCGGATACTGAAAGTGACATGGAAATCACTTCAAATCAATCGAATAGTTCTGAAGGCGAATCAAATCCTATTCAACCTATCATAGATTCTATGGTTTCGAAAGAACCATTTCCTAGAAGAGTTACTACTCGACCCTCTTCTAATCAGTTCCTTTCTAATGAACAAGCTATAAATGCTAGACCGAGACCTATTCAGCATCCTCAATATAACATTGTAGGTGCCATCGGAGTCATTACCAGACAACAAACTCAAAATTCTCAACAAGATCAAATTCAAAATGATGGATCAGCCCCATTTGTTTTGAAAAATCCCAATAAAGGGAATCATGCTCCTAATGTTCAACCTAAACCTCCTTATAATATTAATGAGAAATTATCCAATACTACAGCCAAAATTTCCCTTTTGGACCTATTAAGATCTTCTCCTACCCATAGAGATGAATTTATGCTCACATTAAGCCAAATTATGGTACCACAAAACATTCAACTTGAAGCCATGACCAATACTATCATCACTAGAGAAGTTGATTGTATTGATTTTTGGGATAAAGATATCCTGCAACATAGTTTACATAAGGATAACCCCTTATATATTACTGCCCTAATAGGAGATTTAGCAGTCAAAAGGGTTTTGATTGATAATGGTTCATCTTTAAATATTTGCACTTTTGACTTCTACCAAATATTTGGGTTTAGAAGTGATGAAATGAAGAAAACTGACATGATCATAAAAGCTTTCAATGACGAAACACAAGAAACGTGTGGAGTTATCACCATCCCATTGCAAGTTGGTCCGAGAACCTTAGATATGACCGTGTTTATTGTACATTGCCCCGCATCATACAATATACTCTTGGGTCGTCCTTGGATCAATGCAATGCGGGCTGTCCCATCAACTTTACACCAATGTGTTAAATTCAAATTTAAAAATTAGTTGGTCACTATCCATGGTGATCCTAGGCTCTTTGATATGTGTGCTTTGGCAGAACCCGTTGGAGTCCAATTTTGCCCTGCTTTGTCCTCCACACATCCTAATTCTTATTTTTCATCTAAACAATCTTCTAAACAAACCACACTAGAACCTCAAAAAGATCTTAAATCCACAACCAATCCTTCATGTTTTGTCCCTATCATTTCAAAACCTATAGACCCATATATTAACACCTCTACATTATCTACATCTATCATACCTTCCACATCTAAAGATATAGGGAATGATCCTTCTACATCTTATGCTCTTTCTGATGAACTCTTACCTGATTTATCTAACATTCTTATATCAGAAAAAACAAATGCTTCTATGCAAAATGCCATTATCTTAAGTAATTTGTCGCCATCTCCTTGTACTTTGGGCCTCCCACAACCTATGGGAAGTACTTACCAAGACGAGAGTTGTGCCTTCATTTATAAGGGATATGACTGGGGAAGAATACCTAGGAATATCAAAACTCATCATGAGGGATATGCTCGATGTTATTTTACTAATGAGTATATTAAAGCTAAACCTATAATGCTTAAAATGGGATATAAAGGGAAAGGCTTGGAACCTTTCCAAAATGGTATGAAAGAACCTTTTGAGGTAGAACCATGGCCCGCCCGATGTGGTGTGGGCCTATTTCCTAGTAAGGGTCAACCCTTCCCTTTTGAAGATGATGATCAACTCATATGTTATCAAGATTATTTGGATAGGCATGATGATTTTCCTCTAAAAAATCAGCCATTTACATGCAATATGTTGTCCATAGCTTATCCTAAAATTATTGTTGAATCCGATGATGAGTTGGAAGGAGATATTTTCCATGATGTCTCCGTTGAAGAGATGTTACACAATGGTTTTTATTTTGATGGTTATATACCTACTATAGCCCAACTTGAGGCCATGACTCCTCAAGATGAATTATCCAAGTTGACCTTAAAAGAATTACAAGAATTGGGCATTTCACCCGCCCCACCTAATTTTGAAAGAGATCTACACATGGAAGTAGAAAATGTCATTAAAGTTAACATTGGAACTAAGGATAATCCCCACATAATCAATATTGGATCAGAATTAAGTCAAGAAAAACAAGAGCAATACATTGCATTCCTTAAAGAATATGAAGATGTCTTCGCTTGGACATATGAAGATATGCTAGGTTTAGACCCTTCTATAGTCATGCATCACCTAGTAGTCCATCCGGATGCTAAACCTGTTAAAAAAAAACTTAGAAAAATGCATCCCAAAGTGGCCTTGCTAGTCAAAGGGGAGTTAGAAAAACTCATGAATGTTGTTTTTATACAAGCTATTGATTATGCTGAATGGATCTCGAATGTAGTTCCAGTCACCAAGAAAGAACCTACCAAAGTTAGGGTTTGCACAGACTTTAGAGATATTAACGTTGCATGCCCTAAAGATGATTTTCCTCTTCCAAACATGGATCAAATCATTGATTTTACTATTGGGAGTGGAATTATTTCCTTAATGGATGAATTTTTTGGTTATAATCAGATCAGGATAGCTCTTGAAGATCAAGCTAAAACAACCTTTATTACCCCTTGGGGTACCTTTTGTTGGAAAGTGATGCCATTCAGCCTAAAAAACATCGGTGCAACCTATCAACGAGCTATGACTTATATTTTTCATGACATGATGCATGATATCCTACATGATTACATAGATGATATCATAGCTCGTTCCATCAAAGAAGATGATCACTTAAAATATTTAAGGACAGTGTTTGATCGGTTAAGGGAATATCTTATCCGACTAAATCCTGCTAAATGCATATTCAGAGTTAAGTCCAGTAAACTCTTAGGGGTTATAGTTTCTTTATGTGGCATTGAAATTGACCCTCTCAAGATTGTGGCTATCACTGATATGCCCACACCTACCAATATCTCTGAGTTACAAAGTTTACAAGGTAAACTTCAAGCTATTCGTCACTTCATCGATAAGCTGGCAGACAAAACCGGTCCCTTTCTTAATATCCTTAAGAAGGATGTCCCTTTTAATTGGGATGACGAATGTAAGGAAGCTTTTGAACTTCTCAAACAATACCTCCTTAACCCACCTGTGCTTTCACCACCTAGACCTGATCGCCCATTTATCCTATATATTTTAGCTTCAAATTTTGCTTTAGGAGCTATGTTAGCTCAACTTGATGATGAGAAAAGAGAACGTGCTAATTATTATATTAGCCGAACTTTAATTAGTTATGAAACCCGCTACATAGCATTAGAAAAACTATGTCTAGCAGTCGTATTTTCTACACAAAAATTATGCCATTATATGCTCAGTCAGAAAACTTATGTCATTGCTAAATATGATCCCTTGTGGTATCTCATGAGTCGACCTTATTTATTGGGTCTCATAGCTAAGTGGGTTCTTGCTTTGAGCGATTTTGAACTCATGTTTATAGGACAAAAGTATGTTAAGGGTCAAATCATAGCAGATCAATTAGTTGTTGCACCCTTAGAGTCTACCCATCCCCTCATCATTGAGTTTCTTGATGAATGCCTTCAAGTAGAGGCAGACCATGTTGAACAATGGTCCTTATACTTTGATGGAGCCCGATGCATGAGTGGGGCCAGTGCAGGTATTATTTTAATATCTCCACAAAAACACATTATACCTTTGTCCTTTAAATTAACATTTGCTTGCACCAATAATACTGCTAAATATGAAGCTCTAATCCTTGGATTACGAGCTGCCTTGGCACTAAAAATTAAACATCTGCTAGTTTTGGTGATTCTCAACTTGTTATAAACCAAATTAATGAATTTTATCAGACCAGAGATGATAAATTGCATCCATATAAAGCATATGTCTTACAATTAATATCTCCATTTGATCAAGTTACCTTGGAAGCTATTCCTCGAACTAGCAATCGTGCGGCTGACGCTATGGCCGCAACTGCATCTCTTCTGCCCTTGGAGTTAGATGACGAATATGCCACCATCATTATTCATTGACTCCAGGAACCCACTTCAAATAATTCATGCTTAGAACCTTTGGATGTGTTTCTGATCAATTAAACTACTCTTGAACCTTGGTATACGAATATATTTGATTTTCTTCATAATGGGACTTTCCTTGCCAGTTTTAATAGAAACCAGCATCGATTATTATGTAGACGAGCAAGTCAATTTGTAATAATTGGCAATACTTTATATAGGAGATCTTTTGAAGGTATCCTATTGAGATGTTTGAATTTAGAAGAATCCAGATCAGCTTTAAGTGAAGCCCACGATGGATCTTGTGGAGGACACTTCTGTGGTAGTGTCATTGCTAAAAAGATCCTTAGGATAGGATACTTTTGGCCTACCATGGAGAATGATGCACATGATTATGTGTGCCATTGCGACAAGTGCCAGAAATATGCTGACCTTGTCCATGCCCCTACATAAGAATTGTAGGCTATTTCATCTCCTTGGCCCTTTTCCAAATGGAGCTTAGACATTATTGGCAAAATTAATCCTGTGTCATATGATGGACACAAATTCATCATAACCGCCACTAAGTATTTCATGAAGTGGGTTGAAGCTATGCCTTTAGCTTCCTGCACTGGAACACAAGTCTCTAAATTTATTTTTAATAAAATCATTCATAGGTTCAAAATTCCTGCAAATATCATCTCAGACAATGGAACTTGTTTCAAAAATAAATATGTTAAGAAACTATGTCAAAAATATAAGATTCAACATCGCTAGTCCACTCCCTATTATCCTCAGGGTAATGGCCAAGCAGAAGCTTCTAACAAAACCTTAATCAAAATTCTCAAAAAATTGGTCAATAAAGCCGTCATGATCGGCACATTCAATTATATCCAGCTTTGTGGGCCTATCGAACTAGTGTTCGTACTCCCACAGGTACTTCACCTTTTGTTTTGGTTTATGGCGCTGAAGCCATTTTTCCCTTTGAATTAGAAGTTCCTTCTTTGGCTCTACTACTTCAAGATACCAAAGTAGGAGATGAATATCGAAGTAGTGCAGACTCATTCAACTGGAACTCCTCGATGAAAAGTGCATCAATGCTTTGGAGCATCTTTGTGCCTACCAAAACAAGCTTAAAAGATCATATGCTAAGAAAGTTCGTCATCGATCCTTTGAGGTCGGCGATCTTGTTTTAAAAGAAAATAAAAAAAATACTAATGCAAATAAAGACCTTAAAGGTAAATTTGAGCCCAACTGGCTTGGACCATATATTATCACTGCTAAATTTGAATCGGGAGCATACAAATTATCTACCTTAGATGGTAAAGAACTTAAAGAAATTATGAATATTATGCATCTTAAATGTTACTATGCATAAATTTGGTCATTTCATCATTGTATATATTTATTTAAAAAATTTCAAAAAACCACTATCTTGTATTTCATTCAATTCATAAACTTAAAAATCCATAAAAACACCAAAAACATTCAAAATCATCAAAATCTTAAAAAACATCTTTTATTTTTGTACTTCTCAAATTGTGATATATTGCAGTTATATTTCCAGTTATTTTGGATAAATTAACATTTATTTGGAATCCCGCACTTTCACATTCACATGAAATAATATATTTATTTTATCTGGCATGATTACTAATCTCTCTTATATCAAAGTTCACAAAATTCAATTAAATAAAGTTTGAGCACAGAGAATTGATCTTGTTATTTACTTGAACCAAGCATATCTTTTCAAAATAAAATGATTATATTTGTAATGTCCATGCTATGCTACATAGTAGAAATAGTTTCTTAAGCGAAAATTTTCCCCTGCTATCCTATCATGCACATGGTCTAGAATCTTTGAGAATTGACAAAAGGACAAGCTCACCCCTACCCAGAATAAAAATCCCTTGCTCTATAGCTAATCCGAGCAAGTATCCCTAGAATAGGAAGAAAAAGAAAATTTCAAGAAAAAGAGAACAAGAAAAAGGTTATTTCAGCATTATCTCAAATATCAAAGCAAAAGATACGAAAAAGAAAAATACAAAAGAGAAAAGAAAGAAGAAAGCAAAATGAGCAAAAGCAAATGCAATAAAATCCTTTCCCTACCCCTTGAAAAGAAAATAAGGGTTGATGAGCTTGAATCCCTAGAATTCTCAATTATTCGAAAACTATGAGGTAAGCCCCATAACAGGTGGTTTGTGCCCAACCCGCTTGGCCTTGGGTAATTCTTAGCATGGTGATATGTCTGTCACATTAGCGAACTTCTTTTGTACAGACCTATGTCTGCTTATGGATTAGCTAGCTCTTGATAACCCGACTTACATAGTAGTCTGGTATGGTTATATGCATCTAAATCATGGTTATTGAACACTTATTTGGTTAAATTAAATCACTTGTATCAAATTATCTTGCTCAAAACTGGTAAATAAACACTACAATTGCACACACATTTGTATTTGAGAGATTTTGTGTATCATTATGATAAATCAAGATCGAAAATGAACTCACATACACACATGGGATTCCTTATAAATCTAACTTTTGTCTTTAAGATACCTTGAAATATTTTTGCAAATTGTCTGCAATAATTTCATTTGCTTCTCTGAGAACAATTGTTTAGTATAAAGACAACCACATGCATTACCAGAAAAATCAAAATTATTTTCAAAACATGCAATAAAGTTACATTTATATATATAACTTTTGACTTTCGCGACGATGGTATAGTTCCAAAACCACAATTGGAATTTTATGCCTAGCGCAAGTCCTCATCTTCATATTTTCTGTTTATTTTCAAAAATTAAAAATCAACCATGCAATAAAACTATTATTTTCTTCTTTTAGATTTCGCAATGATGGTATAAGTTTATACCTAAATATTCTATGCCTAGCGCAAATCATTGTTTTAATTTTATTTTCCCATTTATTCCAAATCATAAAAACCATATGACTTAAATCATTATGTTACACAATTATGCTTTCAAACAAACGAACATTTATTCTATTTCATGACATTATGTTCAAATTCAATATTGCAACCATGGTATAAATTCTAAGGAATTGTTCAAAATTTTATCACACTTAGGAATTTATGCCTAGCAAAAATCATTTTAAAATATTTCATGCATACTATTTCATGAAATTCTAAAAACAAATCACCTTCATCATCATCATCTCCATTATCACAGCAAAGTCTTAAGGCAGTCTCTTAAGCACTCTTTTTACTTTTAACAATATTTCTATACCGGGATTAGCTTGACGACCGAGTAAGCGGTGACTCCATGAAATGGTCTATAATAGCGACAATGTCCTTTGAAATTATTGTTAGAAGCCCCTTTTTATTTCTTTTATCAACTTATCATCACAACAACCAATTTGTTTACATCAGATTATTTCAATTAAAATTTAAAAGCATGACATCCAAACCATAATATTTCCAAACGACATAACTACATGAATCATCAAATCAATCACACCAAACATTAAAGCATCATACAAACACATAAGACAAGTCATATGATCAAAAATATCTCATCTATATATATATATATATATATATATATCAACAATATATACATCATCTCAAAATTGGATCGGTATGCCACAATCTATACCTTGGCATACTCAATCCTCCATCCATAATAATAAACACTATATAGCAATCTGTGTAGTGCAGTCTGTAGCATCTAGCCTCGAGAACCCCTCGAGCTCTCAGCATCATCTCCTCTCTTGCCCTGAGGTGGAGAAGGTGGCCCCATCGTAGTCCATGTGGTGCCATGAGTCCTGGACGTCGATCATGATGATGTCCTAGATGACCCCATCATGATAGGCTTTACAATATGATCTGGTAACGGCACCCTCTGCTCTGCTAGCACCGCTTGGTAATATAGATCCTGATAGAATGTAACCTGGGCAATAGCCCGTGCCAAATATCGAGTGCTCACTCATTTGCCCTGATCTCTAAGTCGTGTAGCCTCATCCTGCAATGTCTACACCTGAGCTTGAAGGCGAGCAACCTCAGCTCAGAGAGTCATTGTCTCGCTTCTCTCCTCTATGTCAACATCCTTGCCCTTATCGGGTGATGGTGGACTCTCTCTCTATGGAGAAGGGGGTCTCTCCTCCCTCCTCTCCCATTGTAGTGGCCTCTACTAAGCCTATGGTCTCCTCTTCTCTCTCCCACCATGACCCTGTACCACCTCAATGGCTGCCTAGCGCTACCTCCCCATCCGACGCACAACTACGTGAATCAGACCCTGAGCCCTCATCATCCGAGGAGGGCAGATGCCTGCATACCAAGCATAATAGCCATCTACAACCCCAGCATAATCACCATCCACTAGCTGGATGGGGGCATCGTCTACATCCTAACTCTATAAGCACTACATATCTAGAGCCCCACTAACTGTAGTGTTATCCTAGATGGTGCGGGAAAACTCGTAGTATTTGAGAGATCCCCTGTTGTACATCGAACTACATCAAAACTTGGTCGTACCAGTGAAGCTCCACCTCTCCCCTCTCCATCCTCAGCCAGCAGGTTTGCCTGACGTGAGCCAGCTCCTGTCTATCCTCGACCCACCCTGGATGATCTCTTCAAGGCCTCCAGGTGATCTGGTCGGAGACAAGATCATCAAGTAGTCTTTGGGACATTGGCAGATCTATCCACCACTGTGATCCTCTCTGAAACCACTAATAGAAAACTCGGGGCCTCTCCCCATCAATCCCTGTCAGTGGGAGCCCTATCGGCCTTCGCATCACGATGTGCTCCCAACACCAAACCTATGGTAGTGATGTCATGACTAGACATCGGTCGCCCTTGTATACAACCCCATGTAGGATCCTATACAATCGGCATAGAACAAAGCTCCCCCAAGAAAACCTATATTTGTGGTCTCTCATGTCGCAAACCACATCTATCAGTAGCCATGGTAGTCTACATCCACTCTGATGGCATAACAGTAGACCACCTACCACCCCAGCCAAAACCTGTGTCAGTCTGGATGCCCCAGGCATCTGGCACAGTGACTCGATGTTCACTCTGCCCTTCTCTAGGGTGAAGCTCAGATCTCCGCACAGTCACATCATCGCATGGCCCTGATTGGACATGGGAGTAATTAGCCGTCCTTGTATGGGGATCCTTAAAATCCTCCATACATCCTCCAGTGTGGGATTCATCTCCCTTGTCGGTAACCAAAAACAAGAAGAACCCGGATACAACCTCTCTACTAGGGCTATCAATAGCCCCATATCTGTAGAAACTTGTGGCATATCTGCCACATGCTGCAAGCCGACGTGAGCCAGCTATTCTTGCTTTGCCTAAGATAGAGCAGCCAAGTCATCCCTCAGTCCATCGTATTTCTATTCTTGGCTCTTTAGTAATCCTCTCTACAATCATCAACAACAAAATCATCAATAACAAACATTAATACAATCATTAATTAAAAATTCAAGTAAAGCAAGTGCAATTTCATATAAATGATGATATCGTCCACAATTGGATGATATCATCCCACATTTGACAAATTCATCTCTGATTTCACATGAGGGAATCGTCCCTTATTGGATGAAATCGTCTCCATATTGCCAATTTTGCCCTTGGACGAAATCGATGATATCGAGATGATTTCAGCGAAATTGAGACGATTTTGATGAAATCGAGACGATTTCACCCCGACGACGTCGACAGCCCAAAAATAGTCGTGATGCTAAAAAATTAGTCAAAATTGATCTAAAAAGCATGAAATTCTAAATTAAAGCATTCTAAACTAAGTTTAGACCCTTACCCGTAGCCCGCACCAGACCTCTGTCGATCTATGCGCTATCTCCACCATCTTGTCTACAGAGCTCTAGAAATCAATAAAAATAAACAGTAATAATGAATTAGGGTTTTACCCTATTTTTTTAAATTTTATTCAAAAACAATTAAACAACATTTTAATTTTTTGCTTTTTCGTGTTTTTACCTCAAACGTTCGATTTGGGTAAAAACACGGAGGGGGCACCATAGTAAGCTGTCGTATGATTCAACCTAGAATCATCGCCTAAAAATGGGAATAATTTTTTCTTTCTCGTAGATCGAGAAGAACTCATATTTAACGCATTTTCTTCAAAAAATTTGCTAAAGAGGGGGCAAAATGTAGCACCCTAAAATTGGTGCAGTAAACCTTAGCAATAATTAAAATTACCTTAGTAATAATTCAAATTCAAATTTTAACCCCAAACCGCCCGTTAACCGCCTGTTAAACCACTTTCCTCATTTTCCATGCCATTTTTAGGATTTGTTGTGACTTTTGGACGATATCGTCGTCGATCAGATGATATCACCTCAGATCGAACAATTTCATCTGGACTAGGACGTCCAGATGATTTCGTCCCAAAATTGATTTTTCATAATTAGCTTTTGTTTCAATGGCGTCTCTAACCTGGGCAAAAGCATGTCTGCACGGTTAGAGACCTCCCCCGTTGGAGATCTCCCAAATTGGGATGATCTCCAACCTCCCAACCTTCTTCCTATGCCTATTTAATCTTAGGCCCTCCCCTTGACATTCCCCTGGCTGAATTTTTCTATACTTCGAGTTTTACATGCATTAGAATGTCTTAGACTACCATTTGCCTTCGTATTTTTCCAAGTTTTTTTGCAGGAACTTTGTTATTCTTCAGCCGGAGCAAGCTCAGATCATCGTAGATGATCCTGTCCAATTTGAGACGATCTCGCACAAATTTGAGATGATTTCGACTACAGTAAACATTGGGAGCAATCAGTGCCCTGGGTTTGCATTCTTTCTCTATTATCTATTGTTTTGCTTTGCATTAGTCAGATTTATTGCTATTTTGCATCCTGGAGTTCACCCATATAGCTTAAATGCATGATAAGTCATAATTTGACATTAAATCATTGTAATACATTCATGTTTCTATTTACAATTATCAATTTGATATTATTATTGTCATTTCACATCATTTTTCCTCTGTTAGCATTGCTACATTTTCTGTGTTTTGTATCTATTTCTCTGATTGCAGGTCTCTGACGAATTCGTCTGACGAATTCGTCAAATCTCAGACAATCCTATCTGATCGCAGATGATCCTGTCAGATCAAAGGTGATCTTGACTGCTTCAAAAATTAGAACCTCCATCAAACATTTGGATCAAGTATGACTTTTTAATCTAGCTTATTCTCTGTGTTTTCTGTTCAAATCTACATTTTCTATATTCATTTAAAATCTGCATTTCATATAGAACAGTTTAGATTCATTTGGCCAAACCTAGGATTTGAATGATTAAAGATAAAATTGAACACATCAAACACATTCCCAACCTAGGCATGGAAACTGCCATTCAAAATTTTCCTGGTGAACCCACCATCCATTGAAAAATCACCTTAATACACCTCCCTCGAAAGGCGAGACCTTCCAAAGGCCTCTTAGTCCGAGGTATCATCCCATCCTTTTCACATCCCCCTTATGGGCACGGATCCTATAGCCTGAAGGTAAGGGTGTGAAAAATTTGGAGTGATACAGTCATTTTATTCAATCTTGTATATTCTCCTTGTAAAAATGTTCTCATAACAGGAAGTAACATACACACTTGTTAGCATCACCACATGGATGTCCACACCTTTCACTCAGTATCACATATTATACGGTATTGTGTAATTTTTGACCATATGATAGTTACAACCAATCAAGCGTCACCTTGAGATAACACATTATTACACTCCTTATAGCTTTCCATTGCTAATTCAATTTCTTTTAGGGACCATTCACACATGGCATTAATTTAAAGCACCTTTTGAGTCTAGGGAAGATAACACCTTGCATAGATATCACCATCTAGCGAATGGTTTCCCCTACTCATTCTATCATTTGCATGATTAACATATGACCTAGGAATAAACAAAGGGATAAGCATAAAAAAGAATCACAAATACGAGAAAAAACAAAAGCCAACACCCATACGAGAAAAAAATAAAAAATAAAATAAAATAAAAATAGAAAAAAAACACCACAAATGAGACACAAGCAATAATTTAGAGGCAAAAAACAAAATAAAAAGCCTCTAAGAAATACAAGTGTTATGCTTCATCACCTTTTATCCTTAGGTTTAACATAACATCATGGTATGATTTCCATCACTAGTTATAGGCCCTAAGTGTCTGCCTGCCAGTGGAATAGTATTACAAATATTGGCATATCTGTCACATTAACAAACTTCTTTTGTACATATCACTAAGCACTTGTGAATGAGCTAGCTACCTTGGCTATGTTCACAATGAGTTTGCCCTGCATCCCTTAAAATGGATAAATGAACATCACTCATTTCCACATATTGGTCCATGATAGACTTTGACCTAGCCAGGGTAGTCATAAGTTGTCAATAAAAACCTAGTTCAGTTATTTAGGATGTTTGATTGCAATAATTATGTTAGTCAAGAGTCTTATACATACACCTATACCATCTTATATCCATGATATTATGGTATGGATCACATCCACATAGGTTTATGTTATGATACAAGTGTTTCCTCGATGTATTTCAAATCTCAAGATACATGCAACATCACATCTATCAAACATACATGTTATTTACATTGCATTACATATCAACATCTCAATCTCCATCATGCAACATTACATTTTTCCAACATGCATTTATCAATGTCACATCACTAAGCAGTGTTGCATACAATACAATGATCTAATTTTCCTATGTGTTACCCCCTACACATAACTTCATCTACCATATAGGCACATACCAATATTCTATATTACACATTCATACACTAAAACAATCACACACAAAAGAAACACAAAATTCTAATCCAAAATTCACACATATAAGATTCGCAACAAAAAAAGTTGTATCTGTATATATATAATCATAAAAATACTCTTAAGCTACAAAATAATATAATGTCCACTATTTATCCTTAAAAATACCTAATGGATACAATAGGCATCCATACCCATACATTTAAACATCACCCCTAATGATCACCAGGAGTCTCTCCACTCCCCTCATGAGCCCCATATGTCTGCTCCCCTTCGTGTGCTGCTGCCACCCTGCTTGACTCAGCACCTACTCTAGATGCCTCAATACCTACAACTACTATAGCTCCCTCTAATATTAGAGAACTACCACCCACCTACAACACTAGAAGCCTACCCATACCCACCTCTCTCCATCCTATGGATGCAGTACTCTGGTGACTCTACTCAGATTGAGTCTATGCTCGTGACCATGATCTCGACCTCATCATGACCTATCATAATATACCAATGCAATCCCTCAGACCATCAAGACCATATCGTAATCATACCTCATCAAAACTTCATCTCTCATTCTATCCATCAGATCCTCATTCCCCTTTCTTAGCTGCTCTATATCAACCTAAAGAGCAGCCTCATCTACAGGAACCCTCACCTCTCATAGCTCTTACCATAACCACTCCACCTCAACATGCAAATTGTTCATCTCGATTACACAAGTAACACTCTCAATATCCATAGGTACTCCACCTTCTCCAACCTAACCACCTCCATATTGAACTTGTCTATGGTCGCTACAACATGTGCCATGAGAGTACACAAACTATCAATAGACTTATCATATCTTTTCTCCTCTGCAACAAGTCTACCTCATATCTCCACACATTGTAGCTCTAGACCCCTTTGTACCTCAACACTCACTATATCTGATGATGCCAATCTCTCTCATAGCTTGATACACTAAAGCTCTAGGTATCTCTTCTCCATAATACTCACCATATCAACTACTATCAATTGCTCCTCACACTAATACAACTCTCCCTCTAAATATTCTACTTGATCATGCAACATCATCATCTCCTCCTTCGAATCTCTCATCTCCTACTCCTCTAATGGGATATCTCCCATACCCCCAAAATTAATCATATCCTAAACCTCTATATCCACACCTATATCCTCCATCACCACACCCCCTGCTATGGGCTACCCACTAGATGTCACATCCTGTGCAACCCCACCCTAATCACCAGCTACCACATCCTGTGCAATGCCACCCATCTCACTAGGTATGCTAGAATCCCTTCTCTGAAGTCAACTTGATCACTAAATAGATGTATCAACCCTCACCATCGATCCACTTGATACCTCTCCCTCTTGTGAAGGAACCCTCCAACTGGTGCCATCATGCACTCAATAACACCAGTACCTACCTCCTAATCCCGATTAGCCCACCAAGCATCATACTCAAGAGTGGTACCCACATCATCTACATCAAGAATCACCATCGATGGATCCCTCTCACCCTCCCAAGGAGATACTACAGGATGCATCCCCCTATCACCTTGCTACCTATATATCATGATAGGCACCTTTGGCACACCCTTCTACAATCCAAACTACCTCATCATCATACTATAGGGAATAAAATCAACTTGAATGCTATTTCATCCTATGACCCATCACCCCCATTGTATAGCCCCAATATGCTTATCATCCTTCTCCCATGCCACTCCCCCCCTCTAGGGTATCCAATAAATATCTTTCGACCCCAACTATTTGAAAGTCCTCCAAAACAAGTAATCACCCTCATGCGATCTCTTCATGCCCTTCTCCTCATATGTCCACCATCATAGTGTGTACGATAGATTCTTACTCTTCTTATCATACACCAAGTATGGCAAGATCACTAGTCGTTCCACTGCTATGTGCTCCCATGGACAAACCTGTAGTAAAGGGACCTAATTTAGTCCCTTTCACCCTATCCTCACCACATCATACAACTCCCTGTATACCTAGGCTAATAGTACAAGCACCCATGAAAACATAACCTTATGCTCTACCATATCACACACTACATCCAACATGTTCTAGGTGAATTTCACCCTAAAAGCATCAGGAAGAACCCATATCAAAATCATCAACATCACCATGCAATGGTGATTAGACATATTCTAATACCAATAATACCCATATTCAATGTCCTTCTTGGTATCTACCTCCCTCCACCTCTTGCAAAATGTATGTTGTAGCGCTACATCATGCCTACCATCATCTGCTACCCTCACAAGAACACCCTCGATGGTAACTTATAAATCCTATAGATATCCTCTAGGGTGATCGTCATCTCATTCATCAAAAAATGGAAGGTGTTCTGATCAAGATCCCACCTCGCACATAGAGCTAATATGTAGGCCCAATTAGTATGAATGCTAACACACTCCCACACTCATCTTAGCTATACCGAATCTAGCCACTCCAAATCAGCATCACTCCACTCTTTCCCCAACATTACCTTCATCATCCACACATTATGATGAGGCTCAATCATCCTCACCTATTTCATTCACAAACATCATAATAAAATTTGCGTTAATATCAAAATATACAATTTTTATCTTATGACTACAATACAATCATCACACAACTTCATTTTATGTACAAAAAAAGAGAAAAAAAATATATCTTCACATATTTCGAGACACTACAAATGCACAATCTCAACCATACCTCAACACAAAAAACAAATAGCACTTTCGAACACCCATTTTTCTCTTTCATGACTAAAGTGTGAATAAAATTAAAAAATAGTGCACAATAAACACAAAATAGAGCAATTCACATGCATCCATACCCCCATCATGGCATGAAATTCAAAACATTACCAAATCACATAAAAACAAAATAACAATCACATTTTTGGACACCCATTTCCCTATTTCATGGTGAATGTTCAAACACATCGGGAAAACAGTACACCGTTTCCCCAAAACATCTAATGATATATCAAACAACAATGAGTTACATCTTAATTCAAAAACAATTACCAGACAAAATTAAAATAAAATAACAGTCACATTTTTGAATACCTATTTCACCATTTCATTGTATAAGTTCAAAAACATTTGTAAAATACTACACCATTTTTCCAAAAATAATTACATCCACATTTATCATTTACATCGCACAATGGATAAATTCAAAACATCATCAAATCAAGTCCAACTACAACAACAGACACATTTTTCAATACCCATTTCGCTATTTCATGATGAAAGTTAAAAAACACTTGACAAACAGTACAAGGTTTGGCATGAAAATAAAGGTCAAACTAGGTATTTTATCGCTCAAATCACATAATCAAATAATCACCAACATAGATCAAAACAAAAAACGGGTAATCATTCCAAATACCCATTTGGCTTGTTTAACACTTTATGTTTAAATTTTAATCAAATCAAATATGCAAGTAATAAAAGTAAGTAAAACACTACCCTACCACATTCATTTTTAATTACACGATTTTCAAAATTCAACTACAAAATGTTCAAACACTTACTCATGGCTCCCCGTAATGACTGCCAATATTGATCTGACCCCTCGTCATAATCAAGTCAAATCTGAGACTCACAAGCACTTCACATCAAAATTCTTCACTCGCACCTCACTCCTCCACTTGCACGTCGTAAAAATGACCCCACACGCACGACACAAGGCTTTTATATGCCTCAAAACCCTAAACTGTAGGTCACCCTATGATTTCAACCCAAATCACACTCACCCTACGATTTCAACCCAAATCGCAGGTCACCCTACGAATCCAACACCAAATCGCATGTCACCCTATGATTTGAACCAAACTACACAAAATTTAAAATTTCTTCCTTCCAAATAATTCTTCCCCTCCATCTTCATGCTATTTTACAAATTTCCCATCTTTTGCAACCCATTTTCTTCTATCAATTGACTCATCATTATTTCACCACATTCCATTCACCTCATCGTTGATTTCTTGTTTGAGGGGGTATTCATATACAAAAGTTAGCTTTGCATACAACCAAACAATCCAACATTCATGGATATCGTATCTATCTACATAATTTTTTTGTAAATATTATCTCAAGATAATACTAAACCCAACCAACCATATATTTGTTAGATCACGAGAGCTATACGCAATAATGGAGATGTCACTCTAGCGCTCATGTATATCGACAACGATCACATAATAAATGACATGTTTGAATAATCAATACGTAACATTCGGAGATGTCACTCTGGCGTTCATGATACACAATGAATGACACATTTTAATAATCCATGTCACCTAGCTTAAATTGTTTGACACGTCATCACACACTCATCAATCAATCAACAACAAAAATTTGAATAGGTATTTGTTCTATTCGTACTTCGGACCTGTTGAGTGGAAATTTTGCCCAGTTGCAAAATCCCCATCATAGTTAGGATTTTCAAATGAAAACCATCTCTTGTAAAGAAATAAACATTTCTCCAAGGTTTGATTCACTTAATGTGTGTTTGTGTGTTATAAAATATATCAAATAAGTGCTTAGAATACCTTAGTGATTTGCAAATAACTATTAACAAGGGGGCTATGTTGGTAATATTTTATTCTGCTATGCAAGTGATTGTTCATGAAATTTAAAGAAATTATGAATGAATTGATCTTTATGTTGCTTTAAACATGAAATAAAAGTAATCCAAATGATTAACCTTAATATGTAACCCTTATAAATTAATCCCCTTTGATGAAATTGATTTTCATAAAGGGAAATTAATTTATAGCCTTGAATACAATGGCCTGGTTTTATAGGTATTTGATTAAAATCATTAGATGCAATCCTTATACGACTTACTTTCCCAATATTAAACAAATAATTAAATTTGCTTTAATAACTAACTTTATGGAATGTAAACTTACGTAGATTTAAATAACCAATGTATATAAATCTTAATTATAAAGTTTACGACTTTATAATATTGAAATTAAGATTCATATGATTTTTCCATTAATATAATGCTTATTCATCCAAATATCAATTAAATTTAATATTTGGAAAATGAATAAGCATAAGACCCTAATTATAAAGTTTCAATATTTATAATATGAATTAACGTTTTATAATCTGAACTTTTAGAATTAAAATAAAGATCAAAATAAGGGTAAAAATAATAAAATCTATGCTACAAGTTACCAAACTAGTAAACATAAACTTCTAAAATTTTAACTCAATTTATATTGATCAAAAATGTCTCAATCAATAATAAATTGAATGCAATATTCTGTGGAAAAATATAATAACTCAAAATAAATCAATCCTATTAATCTTATGAAACACCAAATTTATGCTTGTTTCAATATAATAAAATTGATATATTCAATGATGAAACTTTACAGTGCAATTTCCAGAAGTCTCTATCAAATTTATCTTTTGCTCCCTGTAACCTGCAAGTCTTTGCATTCGAACGTCTCTTCCAATGTCCTTTTTTCTAATTTGTCTGACCTTCATCTAGATTTTCTATGCTATATCCACCGACATCTACTACTAGGACTTCATATCCCACATGTGTCATGCGATATATTACAAAAACTTGATAATCGTGAATGCTAACATAGATTTTTTATTCAATCGAGTCACTGGGTGGCTTGTTAATTCGTGTCTCTCTCTTGTTTGCATTAAAAATTGTGTTTGACGTTGACTAGACATAGTTGCAAATCGATAAAACACACCTTTTATTAAAAAATAACACAAACATTAAAACAACATTTCAAAAAGTAAAACAAATATTAAATAAAATAACACAGACATCCTAACAAATAACACAAACTTATATATATATATATATATATATATATATATATATATATATATATATATATATATATATATATATATATTAAATGTAAATAAAACAAACATTAAAATATAAAATAAACTCAATATGTCTAAAAGATAAAAAACATTAAACAAAATAAAATAAAACAACATTCTATTTTAAAATATAAATGAAAAAAACATATAAAAAAAGCAAGGATAAAAAAACCAATAGGAAATTCGAAACACCATAATGCCAACAAACTATACCAACAAATTAACAATATAAAAAAATACAAAACTTCAAAATTCAAAATTTTTACTAGGTCCCCAAATTTGGGGTGTTGTGAAGTGGTCACAACAAATGGCGACTTTGCTGGAAAATATTCTTGAACATTTCGGATTTAAGAACCCAATTCTGAAAACGACAAAACCCAAATATTAGATAATGAAAACCAATAATATCCAAAGAATGTGAATAGACAAATTCAAATTTAAATGGTGGAATAATTCACGTATGCTCGATGTGTGCAATGTGATTCATTTATCATCTTGAAACTATTCAAATTTCCATTATCAGTTTTGCATTTTAGGTTATAGAAATATACTCTTTTAAGTGCACCGCTACATTACTCTTCAAGACATTGCTCTACTGCCAGCCAGGCATTTATAACCCTGATAGAGGTTGTCTAAATCACCCAAATGTTAGATGAATTTTACATATTGCTCTCTTTCTTTATTTTAGTCTAGACATGGCTCCACTGCTAGTCAGGTGTCTATAACCTCGATGAAGATTATCTAGACTATAGTAATTTATTTGACTATACTTTCCATTATATATGCTTTGATTGTATTTTATTCAATATTTATATTGTTTTTACAAAATTCACCTACCACTTGGGTTAGAGATCAAGTAAGGCTGAATGAATTGAGTATATTAAATTTTCACCTTAATTTGCAAAACTGAAAAACTTCATCCTTCAAGATTTCAAGAAATATTCCTTTAATATGTATAGTACTTGTGGAGCATTTTCAAAATAAATTCAGTGTTTCAAACTTTACTGTCTTGATTCAAATTCATGAGGATATATATACCATCTCATTTTCCTTTTCTTCAAGCTTCAAATGTTTTCAAAATAGGTAACTTTTATCCTAAATGACCCAAGAATAAGTACCAATAAAATACCAAATGTTTACTGTAACTACCACAACTACCTCAATCAAGAAACAACACCAAAACTTTGACAAAATCATTAAACAACAAAACTAAAATATAACTAAAATCCAAAATTTGGCATAAGCCAGCTTCATTGCACACCAAATATGAAAAAAAATCAAAATTTCACCATGAAAACAATGAAGATAAACACATCAATGATGACAAACAAAATTACAAAACCATAAGGTATATACATGTAAAACTAATAAGCAAGTAAGAACTTGCTCCCTAAACTTGAAAACACTGAAAAACTTACAAAAAGCAAAATTTCACGAAACACAGATTATGTATAAAAATAAAACAAGAACACAAAAATCTAAAAAACTATTTACAAAATATACACTATGTACAAGATGATACCCGATTATGCTATCACTTCCCTGGATCCCAAACATAATTGGCATACTATAAAAGACATATATTATTATATGCATGCCAAATTTTATACAACTCCAACCAAAAGAAGATTAGGCCAAACAATATAACAAATTTCATTTTGTCTTTCTCATCCCACCAATTTGATTCAATTTTATAAGCAATTCCATGTTTAAGATTTGATTCATTAAAATTACAAGTGAAAACATGATTTTTGATTATCTTTTGCTTATTTAATGAGATGAAACTTTCAAAATATGATTTTTCACTTTGACATAAGTTTTCATTTTCATAAGCATATAATATTTCCTTCAAATAGGAGGCTATTTCTAAAAATTTTAAAGCAAAGTCATCATCTATGTCTTTAGGCCAATCATACTCATGCAACAATTTACAAGAATCTAGAATATTTACAAAATGTGTATCATTATAAGTTTGTATCCTAAATTCATTTGTTAATTGTTGGTGAACTTGATTAAACAATTCAAGCACATCTATTTTTGTTTCATTCAACAAAGCAATCTTATTTGTGGTGGGAATAGGAATCCACTCTAGTTCATCAACCTCCAATGGCATTTCATCATAAAAAAATCTGAATCAAATAAATGATTATGCAAACTTTTACCTGATTCTTGGAAGTTTAGACACAAAGGATAAGATTCTACCTTTTGTACACTTTCATTTACTAATACTTGATGAGCCATTATAGTCTTTTATTTTTCTTCATGGTCTCTATCATCATCGTCATCACTTCGTATCCCTTTACCTTCATCAATGACCTGTTGTTCAAAAGCATCAAAATTAGGCATCCCATCAAGAATATGCCTATCCTTTTCAAACCATAAATCTTGTTGATCTAACAAAGTAGTATTTTCCTTAGGATGAATAGAAAACTCTAATTCTTTGTTAACCACACATGGAGTTTCTTTATTTGAATCTTCAATATAATCATGAAAACTTGTACCCAAAATTTCATTATCCCAAAATAAAAGAGAAGATTTTACCTATTCTTCATTTAAAATAGATGAATCGTAAGAAATATTTATCATTTCTTCCCTTTCTATTGCAGAAATATCTTCTACAAACCCATGTTTAAAATGATCAAATTTAAAAAAAATATATATTTCTGAAATTAGCTTGCCATCTTTTGATTGTATGGAAATTATCAAATCTTCATGTGAGATAGAAATTTCAACATCCTGCATATCAAGTGAAAAAGAAATTTCATCAGTAGAAGTATGAGAAACAAATAATTCTTCATATCTTCCCCAACCATTACAAAAATTATCTTCTTGAAACATTTGATGAAATTGCATCCCTGCTTTCATTTCTTTTTTATCATTATTTTGAGGATACTAAAGATTTTGATCATCATTTTCAATAATCTCATCCAAATTTGTGGAAACATCCTACAGATAATATCTTCCTGCATAATTTGAAAGTGAAATATAATTTCTTTATATGTGTGAATATGTTCCTATATTGTATTGATTCCATCATGCTTATAATGGGATAAATGATTTTATGCCATTGAATCAATTTCAACATGCAAGGTTATGTATGAAAAAATCACAAAAAATTGAATCATAACCAAATTTTCAAATTTATAGCAAAACAACATTAGTGTAGCATAAATAAATAAAAAATCACAATTTTTTTTAAGTGACAAATTTGAACAATTTAAAATGTTGAAAATTAAAACATTACTTTTCAGACCCTCCTAGCACCAATTCTATTGAGTGGAAATTTGGCCCAGTTGCAAAATCCCCATCACAATTAGGATTTTCAAATGGAAACCCTCTCTTGTAAAATAAATAAACATTTCTCCAAGGTTTCATTCACTTAATGTGTGTTTGTGTGTTATAAAAATGTATCATATAAGTGCTTAGAATACCTTAGTGATTTGCAAATAACTATTAACAAGGGGCCTGTGTTGGTAATATTTTATTCTGCTATGCAAGTGATTGTTCATAAAATTTAATGAAATGATGAATGAATTGATCTTTATGTTGCTTTAAACATGAAATAAAAGTAATCCAAATGATTAACCTTAATATGTAACCCTTATAAAATAATCCCCTTTGATGAAATTGATTTTCATAAAGGAAAACAAATTATAGCCTTGAATATAATGGCGTGGTTTTATAGGTATTCTATTAAAATCATTAGATGCAATCCTTATATGGTTTACTTTCCCAATATTGAACAAATAATTAAATTTGCTTTAATAATTAACTTTATGGAATGTAAATTTACGTAGATTTAAATAACCAATGTATATAAATCTTAATTATAAAGTTTACGACTTTATAATATTGAAATTAATATTCATATGATTTTTCCATTAATATAATGCTTATTCATCCAAATATTAATTAAATTTAATATTTTGAAAATGAATAAGCATAAGACCCTAATTATAAAGTTTCAATCTTTATAATATGAATGAAGGCTTTATAATCTGAACTTTTAGAATTAAAATAAAAACCAAAAGAAGGGTATAATAATAAAATCTTTGTTATAGGCTACCGAACTAATAAACATAAACTTATGAAATTTTAACTCAATTTATATTGATCAGAAATGTCTCAATCAATAATAAATTGAATGCAATATTCTATGGAAAAATATAATAACTCAAAATAAATCAATCCTATTAATCTTATGAAACACCAAATTTATGCTTGCTTCAATATAATAAAATTTATATATTCAATGATGAAACTTTACAGTGTAATTTTCAGAAGTTTCTATCAAATTTATCTTTCGCTCCCCATAACTTGCAAGTCTTTGCATTCGAACACCCTTTCCAATGTCCTTTTTCCCAATCTGTCTGACCTTCATGTAGATTATCTATATTGCATCCATCGATATTTACTACTAGGACTTCATTATCCCACATGTGTCATGCGATATATTACAAACACTTGATAATCGTGAATTCTAACATAGAGTTTCGATTCAGTCGATTCATTGAGTGACTTTTTAATCATACCTCTCTCTTGTTTGCATTATAAATCGTGTTTGACCTTGACTAGACATAGTTGCAAATCGATAAAACACACCTTTTATTAAAAAATAACACAAACATTAAAACAACATTTCTAAAAATAAAATAAACATTAAATTATTTTATTACAAGATAACACAAACATTAAAACACCATTTCAAAAACTAAAACAAAAATTAAACAAAATAAGACAAACATCCTAACAAATAACACAAACTTCTTCTTTTTTAAATGTAAATAAAACAAACATTAAAATATAAAATAAACACAATATGTCTAAAAGATAAAAAAAGAAAACATTAAACAAAATAAAATAAAACAACATTCTATTTTAAAAGATAAATGAAACAAACATATAAAACAAACAAGGATAATAAAACCAAAAGCAAATTTTAAACACCATAATATCAACAAATTATACCAACAAATTAACAATATAACAAAATACAAAACTTTAAAATTCAAATTTTTTAGTGGATCCCCAAATTTGAGGCATTGTGAAGTGGTCACAATAGGACCATATTGCATTGGTCACAAAAGCAAAGCAGTCATAAATTGCATTTGCAAGCAACTAGTAAGACATTGCAAAATATCATACAAAATCAGTAAAATCATCGCATTGCATCAGCAATCATCCACTTGCATTCATTCTCAGCATTTTCCATTTTATTTCTCTTCTATTTTCTCTCTTATTCCCCTTTTCTTCTTTCCCCCCCTTCCTTTATTTCTCTTCTCCTTATCTCTTCTTTCCATTTTTCTTCCTCCTTTCTTCTTCTTTTCCCTCCTAGGATTCTGATGTAGGAGCATCCAACGCATATACAGCAGAAGCACCCAGTTGTGGAAGATCCAATTCAGAAGAGTCGGCCAAGGAAGAAAAATATGAACAAGAAAGCCTGAGGGCAGAAACTGTCGTGATATCACGACGTCACGATATCGCGACATAATTTCAAAATCAAGGCATGAAGGCGGAAAGGCCGCGATATCGCGACCTGTCGCGATATCGCGACCAAAAGTGCCAGGAAGCGCAGGGAGGCCAGAACGTCATGATATCGCGACATGTCGCGATATCGTGACGGAGAGAGAAGAAGGCAAAGAAGGAGAAAGAGATGGTGGGAAGTCGCGACGGGCGGTATTTTCAAGGTTGTCAAGGACGACACGTGGCACAAGGTGCAGTTAAAGCGGGGGATTACCTAGAAGCGCAGGAAACGATGAGGATGGGTCACGCAGAGTGATCCGATGGAAGCGGCGGTGACAGAGGTCATGCGGAGTGGTGCCATCAATCGGGTTGTTGCCAATTTTCACGAGGAACATTTCATGCAGTTCCCTTTAAATGCATGCTGGAATGGCGGATCGGGGCAGTTGCCATTTATGAAGAGAAATTGAAGACTCGGCCATAGGAAGCCGATGTGGCAGGTTTTGATGATGTGTTCTTTGGAGGGTCATTAATGGCTCAGAGGGTCGGGGCCTCTATAAAAACCCAATTTTTTGTAATAGTTGGGTGGTGGATTTAGGAAGAATGCACGCAAAGTGTGAGTGGGAGAAAACCAAGCCGAGCGTCGGTTATTATAAGCCTGTGGGCCATTGATGTATGCATTTTCATATTTAATAGAAGAGAATTTTTGAATTTGCATGAGTGTTGTCGTGTGTTATTTCTCGGTCCCCCATCAGTGGTATCAGAGCTAATGTTCCTGAGTGTGTAATAGATCGTTGGACGTGAGGCAGTTACACCAGGATCTGTGGTAGCATTCTGAGAGAAAGAGTTAAGATCCCGGAGCATGTTAGCCAATCGCTGTCAGTGAGGCAGCTACACCAAGATCGATGAAGCTTTGTGAGAAAAGCTAAAAAAAAAAATGCATCCCCGAAGAAGTCGGGACAGCAAGGAAGATATGGTGCCAGAAGAAGATTTCTTGGCATTGCAGCGGCAAGTTCAAGCCCTACAGGAGGAGTGGCTCAACATAAAATTATGGGAGCAAGAGGAGCGATGCAGAAGGTGTGAAGAAAGATAGAAAAAGAAATATGTAGGAGTGCATCAGAAGTTGAAGCTGAAGAAGGCTGCAAAAGAGTGCAGCAGTGCCAAGATCTGTCTGGAGGAAGACAGAAGTTGTTTGGGCAAAGAGAAAGGGTTGGAGCAGACTACTGAGGCAAAGGAATGTCTGGAGGTGTTGCAGGAGGCAGCAACCAGACCATGCAGAAGTGAAGATCACTTCTCCACCAACCCCAGGTGTCTGATGCAGGAGCATCCAGTAGCACCTCCAGTAGAAGCACCTAGTTGCGAAAGAGCCACTTTAGAAGAGTCAAACAAGGAAGAAAAATATGAACAAGAAAGCCTAAGGGCAGAAACTATCGTGATATCATGACAAAAATTATGTCACGATATCGTGACACAAGTGGCACAGAGGACTTGGCAGTAGAGGGTGTCGTGAAATCGTGACACCAACACGAGAGAGCAGGAAGAAGTGGGGAAGTGTCACGATTTCGTGACATGTCATGAAATAACGACTGTCATGAAATCATGACACAAAGGCGAAGCCAGAGCAGAGTAGTGGAGTTGTCATGATTTCGTGACATGTCGCAAAATCGTGACTATCGCAAAATCACGACGGAGAAGAGCAACGGACGAGGGGAGCAGATGGGATGTCACAATTTTGCAACATGTCACGAAATTGTGACATCAGAATAGCGGCCGAGTGGAGGCAGCGAAAGTGTCACGATTTTGTGAAATCGTGACAAGAGCAGGCAAAGCAGTGGGCAAAGATAGAAGTCATCACGATATCACGACATGTCATAAAATTGCAACATCAAAGGGAAAGGTCAGGACGAAGGCAGGAGTCATCGCGATATCACGACATGTCGCAATATCGTGACGAAAATCAAAGCGGAGGAGGGAGCAGCAGACCGGTCGTGATATCGTGACGTCGCGATATCGCGACATAATTTCAAAATCAAGGCATGAAGGCGAAAAGGTCACGATATCGCGACCTATCACGATATCACGACCAAAAGTGCCAGGAAGCGCAGGGAGGCCAGAATGTCGTGATATCGTGACATGTCGCAATATTGCGACGGAGAGAGAAGAAGGTGGAGAAGGAGAAAGAGATGGCGGGAAGCCGCAGCAGGCAGTATTTTCAAGGTTGTCAAGGATGACACATGGCACAAGGTGTAGTTAAAGCGGGGGATTACCCAGAAGCGTAGGAAACGACGAGGATGGGTCACACAGAGTGATCCGATGGAAGCGGCGGTGATAGAGGCCGTGTGGAGTGGTGCCATAAATCGGGTTGTTGCCAATTTTCATGAGGAACGTTTCATGCAGTTTCCTTTAAATGCATGCTGGAATGGCAGATCGGGGCAGTTGCCATTTATGAAGAGAAATTGAAAACTCGGTCGTAGGAAGCCGATGTGGCAGGTTTTGATGATGTGTTCTTTTGGAGGGTCATTAATGGCTCAGAGGGTCGGGGCCTCTATAAAAACCCAATTTTTTGTAATAGTTGGGTGGTGGATTTAGGAAGAATGCACGCAGAGTGCAAGTGGGAGAAAATCGAGCCGAGTGCTGGTTATTGTAAGCTTGCGGGCCGTTGATGTATGCATTTTCAGATTTAATAGAAGAGAATTTTTGAATTTGCGTGAGTGTTGTCATGTGTTCTTTCTCGGTCCCCCATCAAATTCCTAGTCAATATTGTATGGTCATGCTTCGAGTAGCTACATACCTTTGGTTGGATTCCTATTCCTCTTTTCTCTCCCCAAATTCTTGGTTAATGTTGTATGGTTATGCTTCGAGGGGCTACATACATTTTATTAGATTCCATTCTTCTCTTTCCTCCATCTTCTACTTTCTTCCATCACATTTTTGTACTATGTTTCACACAACATAGTACAAAAAGGGGTAAATGTAGACACCCAAAATTCACACATGTCTACCTCTACATACTTGTAGATCTATCTGAACACTTGTAGGTTTTCAATAGACCATCCTAGACACCTCTAGGATATTGTAGACCAATGTAGACCATTATAGACCACTTTAGATCAACGTAGACCATTCTAGAACAGCGTAAACCACTCTAGACTATTGCAGACCTTCATAGACCTACATAGACCATATCATTGCCCTATAGGCATGAAACTCTAGTAAAATTGCATGTCTTAAACCCCTTCTATCTATCAAGAGGTCACCTATCAGATCCCTAAGGCGACCTAAGCCCTTGGACCCCATAGGACTATTACTTCCCAAAAATCCTAATTAAGTTAATTAAATGTCTAATTGTAAAGTCACTTTTCACTTAAGTGTACTTTATGACTTTAAAAGGTTAATTAGGATTATAAACCCAAATTACTCCTAATTATTCCCTCACACATGTGTGCACATTAGGTTGGTTAGGATATTTCCTATAAATCCTAACTAAACCCTAATCTAACCTAATATTTAACTAACCCTAGTTAACCATAATATCTCCTCACACATGTGTGAGGATGAGATATTTCTTTAGGGAATATGGAGATGACACCTCCCCAAATACTAATATAACCTAGCATGTAATAGACTCTAGGGTTTGGTCTACCTAACCATCCCCATCTAACCTTATAATTTCCTATAAATAGAGGGTCCCCCATCTCATTATCTCTCTCTCTCTCCCTCTTAGCTAACTTACAAAAAATCTACCAAAATCCTGCCAGAATCTCTTCTTTTGATTGTAGATGGTAAAAACAACATCCAAGCATCCTAGGAGCCCATCTAGACAAAGGATCTCCACCAAAAGGCACCTACAATTGGATTTGCCCCCTGACCTATGAATCCATGTTCCATATCATCCCATGACTTACGAGTTGGTCGTACAACTGATCTACAGTAGAAAAAAAGTCAAGTAACCTTCATTTCATGTTTTTATAGCATTTACACTTCATTTCAGGCTTTGTTTCATGTTGTTAATATATTTTTTCTTCATCAATATGGGGCTTGATCTATGACATACCCCCAAGTAAACTAAAACTATTTTTTAGGCCCTACAATAGCAGTAGACATCATCACAGTAGCAAATACAATAGTAGCAACAACACACAATGGTGACACGCATGCATCAAATCCCACCTACATTCAAGGGTCCTCAAGAGAAATCATCAGACTGTTTCACATATTGTTGAGAAAGAAAAGTAAATTCACCCTATAATATTGTATAAAATTCTTAATAAAATGAGTTGAAAGCACTTCTAAGAAATTTTATTTGTTATAGTTAATTTTCTTGATCAAATGGTAGCCTTTGGTACGCTTCATATATATATAAGGAAAGATATGATGTCATTTATATTTCATCATGACCACATAGTAATATTAAAAAATCTTATCCATATTACATCATAATCTTATAGTAATATTGGAACAACTTAATAATTATACATCTATCCTTGAACAATATTTAAACAAAGTTTAAAAAGGTATCTAATTGAACTAGTATTATTTTAATAAATTTAAAGTTTTTACTATTACACTTTCAATTATTACAATTTATTTAATTATTTGAAGTATATTTATCTATATATCTATATATATATATATATATATATATATGACCTTATTGAATTTTATTAGGATTAAAAAGTGAATTAAGAGTATCATGAAAAATCAAACCGTGCTTTACTTTAAATTTTTTATCCCATGAGGGATATTATAAAGTAATGTAGAGGTCTGTCATATAGTAATATGTCTTTAGATTTTTATTTAGGAGACCTAAGTTCAAATTGAATACCCATAGTTCAAATTTGATATCCATATTCAAAACCCTAGTAAAAAAAAAATAAGAAACATTTGAAAACAAAGGTTTCAAAATTTTGATATGCACAAGAAAATTGCAGAAGTGACCACATCTGATAGGGACAACTAAAAGCAATCACATGCATGTGTTATCTGGATTTATTTTCTCCGATGGTTTGGAGGACAACATAAAAGGAGGACCCTTTAATTTTTTTAGTATTTAGTCCTTGGTTGTTGGAACAAAGCTTGCAGGAGAAAAAATAAAATATTTTGAATCAGCAACAATGTTTTTTTTTAGGAGAACTCATGGTTTCAGCTTCGAGATGGCATTCACATTCCATCGATGAATATTTCAAATATTAAAAAAAATAGGGCACTCCTATGTTAATTTTTTGGATTTACCCTAGGAGTTGAGATTTTTGGAACAACTATGCATACTCTAAATATTTTTAGGGCTTTGTCTTTCCATAGGTGAATATCCAAGCATTTAAAATATTTGTGGAAAACAAATTTAGGGCACTCATGTGCTATTATAGGTTTTTACCCATCTTTAGATTTTACAAAAGATTGTGCATATTATAGGGTTTAAATTGAAGAATTGGGTCAATCATCACCATCCGACGACAAACCCAACTTTGTAGTGGAGAAGTGAAAAAAATAGTTCACACGAGATGTGAGGTTTCTATGATGGATACAAATTCATCCCTCAATGATTTTGAATCTCAGGTTCTCTTGACTCCTCTTGGTAACCTTGCAAACAATTCCATGGAGAAGCCTACAAATTCTAAGAGTGAGAGGATCTTACCAGAGGGTTACACTATTGATCCATCACATCCTAATCCTACACCACCTTAACCACATGCAAAGCAAGGTAAGCCCTTTTTAGTTTTTCTTCCTGATTCCTTTGTTGAAGTAGCTAATGACTTGTCTGAATGTACTGTCATTTTATTTTTTTACTTAGGATACCACCTGAGGTTGAATTTCTCAAATGGATCAAGAGGTTTGGGAAAACACTAGAGTTTGGATAGTTGAGGCTATTCAAGGGTTAGGAAGGAGGTACATAGCAGTCTCCTTTGAAAATCTCGAACATGCCAAAAAAGCTCTCCAATATGGAACTTGGGTTATCTACAGGTAAACTTGTTATCTACAAGGTTGGTCTTGGGATTTTCATCCAGAGGATCCCTCTAGAGAAAATATCATTTGTGGATAGAGTTACCCTTTTTATCTCGATGGGTGGAAAGGATAGTCGACGTCGATGCTTGAATTTTATTGCTTGCCCTTTGTAACCCTAACCTTAGGGTTATTTTAATTTAAATTAATTTATAACAAAGTTGTTATAATTCATTTATAATTAATTTGATTAATTAGGTCTATAATTTAAACCTTTACTATTATAATATTAAAATTATAATATTATTTTCTTGGGCCTTCCTATTTCTCTTAAAGACCTTTTTGACCACCTTAAATATTATAATAAGCATATTATAATATTATTTTCCCTTAGGCCTAGAAGTAATCATTTTCTTGCACTACTCACGAAAATTGATGTTGTTGACTGAAACTGACTCTTGACATTAATGACAACAAAACTTGCTCATATTTCCAACAATATCCCCTTTTGTCATTGATGGCAACCCAATTACATTTTATCATTTCCTTAACCTTTTTCTTTTTTGCTCTCCCTAAGGAACTACTCCCCCTGACTGAATGCTCTCCCCCTAACTCAAATCTCTCCCCCTTTGACATCAATGACAAAGGGTCACCTTTGGGTATCAGGGCTAAGAATGAGAATCTTAGCTTAGTCCCTCATCCACCTCCTATTGAGGTGGTTAATTCTGGGGTGGAAGTATTTCTACTCCCGGTATGCACTTATATTTATCTTTATCCACTTGCTTCCTTGATTGATTATTTTGATTCCTCTGACTATTCTTGTTCCTACTTGTCTTTAGAATTTATGCTCTACACCATCTTGATGTATGCCCATCATTATTCCACTTATAACACTTAATGTCGTTATTCCTTGGAGGTGCAAATGTCTTGGGATTTCTCTTGGTGAATCCATATCCATTCCTGTTATGAAACTTGCAATTAACTGCCTTGTGACCAAACTGATTACGAGAGTAGAAATACCCTTGAAAATGATGTCTATTTTTGAAGTTCTCATATTCCTATATTTCATGTGTCCTACATTGTGTAGCTTTTTGCCCAAACCTGTGACATGAGAAGCATCGTCCATTGAAACTACCTTGTCTTGACCTCATTGGTCTCTTAGTCTCTTCTACCCTGTGTTGCTTCTTGTTCCATATGTTCCTCATTTGTGCATTATTCCTCTTCCTATTGAAATTTCTATTATCCAACTCATCCTCAAAAATCTCACTTTCTCTTACACTCTCTTCTTCTGAAGCTTCTTCTTCTTTGAAGCTTGAGATTGACTCCTCTCCTTGTTTTCTTTGTTCTTGTTCAAATCCAAGTCTTGTTTTGTTTGTTGATCATCCTTGTACCTTGAAAATCATGTCTATGGTTTTTGAGCTTTTCCCAAACTTGTGTAGCTTATCTCTAGACTATTTTACTTCCTTCCTTAGTGAAGCTACTTCATGCTCTAGTTTTTCATATTCTAAGACCTTAGCTTCTAAATTCTCTTTAAATCTTATTATATTAACTTTAATCTTTCCTTTATCTTCATTACATTCTTAAAATTGAAGCTTAAGTTTGGAGTTTTGCTTTCTTACCTCCTTTAATAAATTAAGGGCAGAAATAAGTTCACCTTCAAGATCAAGTTCTCCCGTCTCTGATTCTTCCTCTATTTCTTTGCCTTTGAAATCATCTTCATTCCCTTCTAATTTATATTCTATAGGATCACCTCCTTCTTCCTATATTGCCATGAGTAGATTCTCTTATGGTACTTCAAGTTTATCTTCATACTCATCATCATTGAAACTAAAACCACTCCTTGTAAAACTATCTTCAAGATGACCAAAGTTACCACATCTAAAACACTTGAGAATTATTGGTGATCTTTTCCTAACAACTTCTTTTTCTTATTATAGAAATAGTATTTCATATTTATTACTTGAGGAGATTTCATCACTATCACTTGAATACTTACTTGCCTTGTCTGCATAGAAACTCTTCTTATGTCTTTGGAAGAACTTATTTCCTTGCTTACCTTGTACATCCCTGTTTTTATTTTGGTACCTGTATTTTCATGTTTCCCTGTTCTTATGATCTTGTTTCTCTTCATCTTTTCTATTTCTAGCTTCTTGAAAATTAGATGCATAGTGATCATACTTTCCACAATTGAAACATCTAACTGATTTTGTACCTTTATACTTTCTTAGATCCTTGTTCCTTCTGCCATAATTTGCTTCATCATTGGATAACTCATTGCTTGAATTTGAATTATTTTCCTTTGTCTTATTAGTAGCTTTGAAGGCTTCTTCTTTTTTGGGGATTAGGTTCCTATTTTGTTCTCATCTCAAAAGCTGTAAGAATGACATGTAATTCATCCCTTGTCAAAATATCACTATCTTTTGATTCCTCTATAGCTGAAATATTTTCACTAAACCTTCTTGGGAGTGACCTTAAAATCTTATCACAAACATCAAATTCTTGAACTTCAAGTCCAAGTTCTTACATGGAGTTAACAACCTCATCTACAAGAAGTAGATAAGCACTAATGTTTTTCTTATCCTTCATTTTTAGGTCTTCAAATATTCCCTTGATATTTTGCAACTTTACCTTTTTTACCTTTTTATCTCCTTCATATATGCCTTGAAATTTATCTCAAATTTTCTTTGTTGATTTGCAATGCATAACCTTTATAAAATTTGTTTTATGCAAGCCTCTCAAAATTGCATTCATTTCTTTTGAACTGTAATGATGTAGAAGCTTACCATATTTATCTGTAGGTGGAGTAGTTGGTGGTGTGTATCCATTTTCAACTAATTCCCATATTTTATTTCCAAGTGCCATCAGTTGAATCTTCATTCTCATACTCCAAAATACATAATCACTCTCATCAAATACTGGTGTTGAATTATCTAAGGATCCACTCTTAGAATCCATTTGTATTCTTGTGAGATTTTCCTTCAATCTATTAAACTCTTTTGACGAAATCCACTCTGATACCAATTGAGGAACACAAGCTTATACTAAAAGGGGAGATGAACAATATAAGACCATTTTTTACTTTTATTTCCAAAACAATATTATGCAATATATCAATGGTAATATTAACATTAGTAATCAAAGCAATGCACAAATTGCCACACACAATAGAGACACCAATTTAACGTGGTTCACCCAATGTGGGCTACTCCACGGAGAAAATATTTCACTAAAATTTTATCAAAAAATATCTTGGAAATTCTTCCCTATTACAATATTTATGGATCTCTATCAAAGGAGACACCAATACCCTAATAAAGTTTATGGATATCTATCCATAGGAGACACCAATATCCTCGACTGGTTCGTGGATCTCTATCCATAGGAGAACTCCTCCTCCTCTACTCTGGATGGTGATTCTCTAGAATACTACTACCTCCATTGCATTGGCTTGTGGATCTCTCTCCAATGAAGACTCCTATCCTCACTCAAAATACTTGTCCTTACTACCCTAGCTAATGGATATATATCCACTAGAGACTACTATCCTCTATTGTGTCACCTCCAAATATTACTCTCAAATCTATCACAAATTTGTACTAAACATAGTCCTTCAGTCTAGCACAAATCTACTCAATATATATCTTTGATCTACACTAAACATAGTCCTTCGGTCTAGCACAAATATGCTAAATCTCTATCTCTGATCTACACTAAACACATTCCTTTAGTCGAGCATAAATA
The DNA here is from genome assembly GCA_028583015.1 of Wollemia nobilis. NCBI lineage: Eukaryota > Viridiplantae > Streptophyta > Pinopsida > Araucariales > Araucariaceae > Wollemia > Wollemia nobilis. The sequence continues at coordinate 1,777,344 of JAQPPZ010017238.1, forward strand.
TGATCAATCGTTGTCTCTGATCTACACTAAACATATTCCTTCGATATAGCATAAATTTTCTTAATCTCTATCTCTGGTTTGACACAAACCTATCCTCAAATCTATACCAAACTCTATCCTCAAAACCTATCAGATCCCTAAGGCAACCTAAGCCCTTGGACCCCATAGGACTATTACTTCCCAAAAATCCTAATTAAATTAATTAAATGTCTAATTGTAAAGTCACTTTTCACTTAAGTGTACTTTATGACTTTAAAAGGTTAATTAGGATTATAAACCCAAATTACTCCTAATTATTCCCTCACACATGTGTGCACATTAGGTTGGTTAGGATATTTCCTATAAATCCTAACTAAACCCTAATCTAACCTAAGATTTAACTAACCCTAGTTAACCATAATCTCTCCTCACACATGTGTGAGGATGAGATATTTCTTTAGGGAATATGGAGATGACACCTCCCCAAATACTAATATAACCTAGCATGTAATAGACTCTATGGTTTGGTCTACCTAACCATCCCCATCTAACCTTATAATTTCCTATAAATAGAGGGTCCCCCATCTCATTATCTCTATCTCTCTCCCTCTTAGCTAACTTACAAAAAATCTACCAAAATCCTGCCAGAATCTCTTCTTTTGATTGTAGATGGTAAAAACAACATCCAAGCATCCTAGGAGCCCATCTAGACAAAGGATCTCCACCAAAAGGCACCTGCAATTGGATTTGCCCCCTGACCTATGAATCTATGTTCCATATCATCCCATGACTTACGAGTTGGTCGTACAACTGATCTACAGTAGAAAAAACTTCAAGTAACCTTCATTTCATGTTTTTATAGCATTTACACTTCATTTCAGGCTTTGTTTCATGTTGTTAATATATTTTTTCTTCATCAATATGGGGCTTGATCTATGACATACCCCCAAGTAAACTAAAACTATTTTTTAGGCCCTACAATAGCAGTAGACATCATCACAGTAGCAAATACAATAGTAGCAACAACACACAATGGTGACATGCATGCATCAAATCCCACCTACATTCAAGGGTCCTCAAGAGAAATCATCAGACTGTTTCGCATATTGTTGAGAAAGAAAAGTAAATTCACCCTGTAATATTGTATCAAATTCTTAATAAAATGAGTTGAAAGCACTTTTGAGCAATTTGATTTGTTATAGTTAATTTTCTTGATCAAATGGTAGCCTTTGGTACGCTTCATATATATATAAGGAAAGATATGATGTCATTTATATTTCATCATGACCACGTAGTAATATTAAAAAATCTTATTCATATTACATCTTAATCTTATAGTAATATTGGAACAACTTAATAATTATACATCTATCCTTGAACAAGATTTAAACAAAGTTTAAAAAGGTATCTAATTGAACTAGTATTATTTTAATAAATTTAAAGTTTTTACTAATACACTTTCAATTATTACAATTTATTTAATTATTTGAAGTATATTTATCTATATATCTATCTATCTATCTATCTATCTATCTATCTATCTATATCTATATATATATATATATATATATGACCTTATTGAATTTTATTAGGATTAAAAAGTGAATTAAGAGTATCATGAAAAATCAAACCATGCTTTACTTTAAATTTTTTATCCCATGAGAGATATTATAAAGTAATGTAGAGGTATGTCATATAGTAATATGTCTTTAGATTTTTATTTAGGAGACCTAAGTTCAAATTGAATACCCATAGTTCAAATTTGATATCCATATTCAAAACCCTAGTAAAAAAAAAATAAGAAACATTTGAAAACAAAGGTTTCAAAATTCTGATATGCATAAGAAAATTTCAGAAGTGACCACATCTGATAGGGACAACTAAAAGCAATCACATGCATGTGTTATTTGGCTTTATTTTCTCCGATGGTTTGGAGGACAACATAAAAGGAGGACCCTTTAATTTTTTTAGTATTTAGTCCTTGGTTGTTGGAACAAAGCTTGCAGGAGAAAAAATAAAATATTTTGAATCAGCAACAATGTTTTTTTTTAGGAGAACTCATGGTTTCAGCTTCGAGATGGCATTCACATTCCATTGATGAATATTTCAAAGATTAAAAAAAATAGGGCACTCCTATGTTAATTTTTTGGATTTACCCTAGGAGTTGAGATTTTTGGAACAACTATGCATACTCTGAATATTTTTACGGCTCTGTCTTTCCATAGGTGAATATCCAAGCATTTAAAATATTTGTGGAAAACAAAGTTAGGGCACTCATGTGCTATTACAGGTTTTTACCCATCTTTAGATTTTACGAAAGGTTGTGCATATTATAGGGTTTAAATTGAAGAATTGGGTAAATCATCACCATCCGACGACAAACCCAACTTTGTAGTGGAGAAGTGAAAAAAAATAGTTCACACGAGATGTGAGGTTTCTATGATGGATACAAATTCATCCCTCAATGATTTTGAATCTCAGGTTCTCTTGACTCCTCTTGGGAACCTTGCAAACAATTCCATGGAGAAGCCTACAAATTCTAAGAGTGAGAGGAGCTTACCAGAGGGTTACACTATTGATCCATCACATCCTAATCCTACACCACCTTAACCACATGCAAAGCAAGGTAAGCCATTTTTAGTTTTTCTTCCTGATTCCTTTTTTGAAGTAGCTAATGACTTGTCTGAATGTACTGTCATTTTATTTTTTTACTTAGGATACCACCTGAGGTTGAATTTCTCAAATGGATAAAGAGGTTTGGGAAAACACTAGAGTTTGGATAGTTGAGGCTATTCAAGGGTTAGGAAGGAGGTACATAGCAGTCTCCTTTGCAAATCTCGAACATGCCAAAAAATCTCTCCAATATAGAACTTGGGTTATCTACAGGTAAACTTGTTATCTACAAGGTTGGTCTTGGGATTTTCATCCAGAGGATCCCTCTAGGGAAAATATCATTTGTGGATAGAGTTACCCTTTTTATCTCTTTCATGTCACCCCTTTCTTCATAAAAAAATTTTTTGTTCTTGGTAAGGTTTTGTGGTCTCATCCGATGTCAGAAAATTTGTCTAATTATAGAGTGCACCCTCGTATTTGTGTAGAGATAGACATATCCAAATTGTTGCCCCATCCCTTGAACTCAATGGGTTAGGTTTCCAAGTTACTCAACCTCTTATCTATCCAAACTTACCCAATGTATGTTTTTACAGTAGAAAATTTGGGCAATTGATGAAAAATTATCCCAAAAACATTAGCTAAAAAGGAATAAATGGAAGCAACTGCTAAATAATTGCAAAAAAAATCCCTATTTACAACCCTCATATGGAAGTTGTTATTGAAAATTTAGCCAAGAAATTCCCTATCAATAGCCCTCAACACCCTCTGTTCCCAAAAAAAATTCTACTTCTTAGGTCGTTCCTCCCAAGAACACTCTTGCCTCTTCCACGACTTAGACTAAGTACTCAGATACTCTTATTAATCCTCAAGCCCCACAAATTTCAACCACATGTCTTGAGTTAGCTCTCATTTCTTCATTGCAAATATTGAAATATAGTCTTATGATAGATGGGTGGAGAATGGTTGGCAAGTAAAAACATTCGTCAAACACCCCAATATCACTCCATCCATTCAAAGGAAAAAAAAAAACTATTTTTCAAATATCTTGCTAGATCCTTCTCTCAAGTGTCTCAAAATAAGGTTCATGCTCAACAAACCCATATGAAAAACACATAATTGTTGCCAATCAGTAAAAATATTTTCCAGGCTCTAACTCATGAGGTAGAGAAGCCTCTAAATCACCCCTTATGAATTCAAATATTCTATCATGGAATGTTAGGGGGCTCTCCCTCCCTTACCATAAGTTCAAGTTCGAAAAGTTGTTGCTGAAAATCATATTTCAGTTCTTTTCCTTCAAGAACTGAAAGTAACTGGTCACACTCTCACCCAATGTATGGATATCAATAGTGGTGGTTATACATCTACCTTTACTACTTCACATGTTAATGTTAAAGGAGGTGTTGCCCTTTCCATAACCAATTCTCTTTGTCATGCTATTCTAGACCATGGTGAAGACCCTGCTCATCATTGTGTGTGGGTTAGATTGGATCTTAAATCTCAAGTTATTGGATTTTTTTCTATCTATGCTCCTAATGAACCTCCTATTCGTATAACCCTTTGGGAATGGTTATCTATTTCTCTCCCTCTTGCAGAATGGATCCTTGGAGGTGAATTTAATATGATTGATAATCTTAGTGACAAAATTTGGACTGGCAGTAGATCCCTTTCTAATGCTGAATTTGGTAGTCGATTGTTTTTCATAATCATTTTGGTGTGCATGACACTCTCTTTGGTAAATCCTCCTCTCATAGAGATAACTGGTTTATGTGGTCCAACTATCGTCAAGGTTTTGCTAGAAAGCTTGTTCATCTTAACTGATTTTATTTTAGTAATTATTTCCTAGATAAATTCTCCATCCACGAGCAAGTTCGCGTCCTTTCTCACACTACTTTGTCTGATCACCTTCCTATATTATATTCTATCCAAACTTCCTCTATCTCTCTTAATTCCATATTACTTCCTTTCAACTTAAATGTGTCCCACCTTGACAACCCTGCCTGTTGTCATCTTGTAGAGCATGTATAGAATAGATTTCCTAGACCAATTGGTAATATTGGCTGTATCAAATGGTTTGAAATAGTGATTTCTAATACGATTTCATCCCTTAGATGGTATGGGTGCTCTGTTTCCAAGGGGAATAATATCCAAGAGATCTTCCTTCATAAAGAGATATCTCTTCTTCATTCCATGCTTTTGAAATACCCTAGTAACATTGTTATTCAATGCAATCTAGCTAATGTTGAAAATCATGCTAGAGTTTATGAGTCTTACGTGCTAGAGGGGCACATGTTAGATCTTGCCTCAATTGGATCTCCTAGGGAGATAAGAGAACTAGTTTTTTTTAACTACCTCAGATATAAGAATATTTCAGAAAGGATCACTGAGTTGGAGGACCCTCTAGGTCATTCTCTTTTTGACTCTAAAGAGATCATGGATCTTTTTGTAGCTCATTTCTCTTAACTTTTTACAGTAGAGCCAAGGGATGAAATTCAATTTATCTTAATGGAATATGTGCATGAACATATTCCCACCCTAGTAGACCCCATTATTTGGGATCAACTTGAATATCCTCTTTCTATGAATTATTTACAAACTACTTTTTTTCTATGGAGAATGACAAAGCTCCTGGTTTGGATGGTCTTCCAATGGAGTGTTTAAAAAAAAATTGGCATATTCTTTCCTCTATTATTCATCATGTTTGCCTGGAAGCTATCCATAATAGTTTCCTTCGATATTATATCAATGTAGGGCTTATCAAGCTGATTTCTAAAGGTACGACTCGTAACCAGATCTCCAATTGGAGACCTATTACCCTCCTCAATGTTTCATACAAGATCATAGCTAAATCTATAGATTTAAAAATCAAAATTTTTTCTCAAGCAATTGTTCACCCTGAACAATCCACTTTTCTTAAATGTCAGTATATTTTAAATAATATTATGATGGCCTGGAAAAATTCCTAATGGGCTATTGACTCTAATAAATATGCCCTCTTGGTTAAGTTAGATTTTGACAAAGCTTATGATAGAATCGGATGGGATTTTATTCTTAGTATGCTTTCTTGGCTTGGTTTTGGTCCAAAATTTTGTAATCAAATTGGTATGCTCTTTGGTGATGCTTCGACTTGTGTTCAGTTTAATGAAGCTCTTTCCTCCTCCTTCCCTATTCAACGGTCTATTAGACAGGGTTTCCCCCTTGCCCATTTTTATATGTTTTGGTTGTCGCTGCTCTTGGTTATCTTCTTCATAAGGCTCATTTTTATGGCCTCATTCAGGGTATTAAGATTCCTCAGGAGAAGCATACTCTTAACTATCATTTTTTTGATGATTCCCTTATTTTTATTCAAAATATCCAACAAGAGGTGGAAATAGCTAAAGAGATTGTTCAATTATTTTGTGATGTCTATGGTTCTCGTATTAATGACTCTAAAACTGAAGTCTTCTATACCTCTTCCTCTCCTCATAGATGCAACTTGTTAATTGAGTGGAAGATCATCCCTTATGGTATGATTGTGCATTATTTTGGAATTCTCTTTGGTATTAATATCTCTCTTAAGTATATGTGGAATTGGGTTATGGAAAGACTTCAAAAAAAATTAATGCTTGGCCAGCTTAGTTTCTTTCCTTAGCAGGAAGAATTCAATTTGCAAATAAAATTATGGTATCCTCTCATGTTTATTACTCCTCTTGTTGGATGGCCCCCAAGGTAGCCTATAACAAATTAACTTAGGTCATTCATAAATTTTTATGGACTAAATAGGATGGGGAGGTGGGAATGAAACCCATCTCTTGGAAAATTTGTACCCAACCTAAGGCTTTAGGAGGTCTAGTAATCATTGATCCTCTTAACCAGAGCAAAATTTTGGCTGCAAAATGGATTGTTAGAGCCATTATTGGTGATGAAAACTAGAAACACCTATTTCGTTACAAAATATCTCTAGCTACTCACAAAGGTAAATGGAAAGAAACCCCTTGGGAGGATAAGGTCCTTAACACAACTTATTTTATAGTTAATGGATCTACTTCAATTACCCAAAACTGGAAAGCTTGGCACTCAATTTCTCATTTATTGGCTTGGAAGTCTGACTCCTTGAGACATGGTTGGAGCATTAGTCTAAATAATATTTTGTGGAATAAAATTATCCACCATAATGATCAACCTTTATCTTTATGCAATGTTATTCATGGCCTAGATTTTTTGAAGAAATAAATTAATAGAATTAGAGATATCTGGAATCCAGTTCTTACATGGAACCAGATATGTTGTTATTGCTCCCTTACCTCTAGGTTCAAAGAGTCTTATGGCTTAGTTATGGCTTCCATCCCTTGTGAGGCCCTTATAAATTTGGGAATAACTGCCCGTAATATTTGGAATGATTAGAGATGGCTTAATGGTCATAGAATCTCTTCCATTACTTCTAGTTGGTTATACAAAAATCTTTTGTGTCCCCCTTCTTTAGACTCTAAGCTCAATGTCAAGTGGTAAGTGAATTTTACCAATGCCCAATGACAGTTTCTTGCTACTCAAATTTGGAAATCTCTTGTTGAATCTAAAACTCAACTTCTTGGATGATGAATTTTGCATCAAAAGCTTCCAACGGTTGAGAGTTTGGATGTGATTTTACACATTTTCCCTCAATGCAATTTTTGTAATGCTTTAGAAACTATTATTTACTTGTTTTGGTTTTGTGACATGGCTAAAAAAATTTGGGATGTCTTCTACTCTTTTCTTTTTCCCTCTTTCACTAGATCTTGAAATCTTTATCTACTTTTTTTTCTCAGCTAGATCAGTGTACCAAACTCTGGGATGTTTGTAAACTCATCCTTCTCAAGCACATTTGGAAGTGTAGATGTAAAAAGGTGTTTACTGGATCTGCTCCTCCATGGGATATGGTTTTAGCCAAGGTTATGCACAATGATGAATATTCATAAATTGGACGAATATTAGGAGCTCCAAAATTGGAAATTGGTGAATATGAGGACCCTCGATGTCAGCCCATTCGTCTAAAATTTTTGGGATCAATTTTTTCTTAGGATCAATTCACCACAATATATATTCAAACATAGGTATATTTATACTCGTTGGAAAGCTCTTTTTGAGCCTGATCTAATGATGGTGTTTTTATGAGGTTATAAGGTGATTTAATAGGTAAAAATTTACCCCAAAAATGACCTTACTTTTTAAGACTTCAAATGTTCCAAATTTTGCTGTGAAAATGATTGATTCGATTTGCTTAGGATTTACCTTGATTTCGATTAGGATTCACCATTTTTTTACAAGTACATTTCGAGTTCAACCCCTTATGCATAACCCTAGTTTTAACAGACTTGAACTTTGATCTTTTGTTAAATGTGGGTCGCATTCATTCCTAAGGCTATGGAAATTTCAGCATACCTCAAGATGTTATTGATAGACTTCATCAACTTTCTCATATGATTCAAGATCTTCAAAAGGTGCAACAGGAAACTAAGAAGAAGGCAGTTAACAATGATGAGCAGGTTCAGGATTTGATTACTTCTTTTTCTTCTTTGAAGACTTCATAAGATATCACGGAAAACATACCCAAAATTTCTTCTTATAACTGATTCTTCCATATATGAGTGTTGGTATCTGGTGTATTGCAACAAGATATAGCTATAGTCTTTTTGTTGATATTAGTTTTTATTCATATGTATATTCAGTTATAGATGCTTTACTCCTGATCCACTTCATTTTTTTTTAACTCGTGAACAATGCTAATACCAAAATAATTTTTATAAAAAAATAAAAAAGTCAAAGTTCCATAAACAAAAAAAAATGAGATACTAATATTATTTTTCAATGATCTAGTCTTTCATGGTTTCTTGTACTTTTTAGGTGTTAAGTAGGGATTTTAGGTTGGTTCAATTCCTACACTTTTTCAAGATCCACCATGCACATGCTTAACCATGTGGGCCTAAAAACATGAAGGTCAAATAGTTATGATGTTAGCTTGACCTTTACTTAAAGCCATATGTTGACATTCAGGAACACAACCATTCAAAACGCTTCCATTGAAAACTTGTAAAACACTGGAGTTTCCAAAGTCTAAATTACTCATGGAAAGAGGAGGAAAATCGTAACTATTAGTTCCGTGTGTCTGGCAACCAACAAAATCGTATTTATTTCCTTATGTTCCGCAACGAACATGCGATAACTATGTATTAAAATGGTCCCTTGGGACAGCACAGGCTTTCAATTGTTTTGGAAATGTGTACACGTTTTTATGTCAGTCAAGCTTGGGACATTAAACTGTCTTAAATCAATGATATTAGTGAACAGGAAAGCTCACTGTAAACATAATCGTACACGTAAGTTCCTGGTTTGAATGTAACACGCATAAGACAATGAAATGGGGGCCAAACTAGCAATCAATTGGGTGCAGGCTTTTCAATTAGTGGGGCCGTGTTTCCCCACAAATTGGTGAGAAGTGGAAGACATTTTTGGCCGCGCAAGTTACGGATGACCTCCGAGGGCTAGCGCATCTAATTGTCAAATAAATATCAGATTTTCCCGTAACAAACCAGTCAGAAGATCCCAGCGTGATGTTAAGTCATGACATCAATGGGTCAGTCAATCTCGGGTGCATCTCTCCAAGATTTATGACAATGTCGGTGTTCGTTTCCTTCCACTTGACATTCCCTATATATAGCGGAGAGCCAGTCTCCAGGATTATCATTGCATTATCAGGAAGATATCCTCGGTGAAGGGCAGGTTTCTTCAATAAAAATGGACTCAGCTTCCAGCTACATCATTGCTCTTTGCTTAACCCTAACTCTCACACTGTTGGATGTTCAGGGTTTGCAAGGTACAATATAACGTTTTCATAACTTCCATGTTTCTTTTCTCTTACTGCAGTTTATTCATAGCTAACTATGATTTTTGTTTCTTACTCTATTATGAACAACATTGCAGGAGAGGGTATGGAATGTGAGAAGTTGCCTGTGGAGATGTGCGCCTTCGCCGTCTCGTCTTCGGGAGCTCGCTGTGTTCTTGAAAAGAAATATGACACCGCCACTCATGGAGTGGAATACGAATGCCAGGTACATTAACCTTTTATTTCTCTATAAACATGACTTGTTTCATTAACACTGGCAATGCAATAGGTAGCTGCCACCTAAATGTATTGACTGCATTGAATTCCATTGCAGTCGTCGGGTGTAATTGCGGAGAAAGTGATGGAATGGATAGAGACCGAGGAATGCCTGAAGGCTTGCGGTTTGGAGAGGATGAGCGTCGGCATGTCGTCGGATGGTCTCGCAGAATATACGGCATTCAGCTCTAAATTGTGCTCGGCCAAATGCCAAAATAACTGCCCTAACATCGTTGATCTCTACCTCAATCTCGCTGCAGGGGAAGGTAAAGCTCTAATACGATTACCAGAATATTGTAACGACGTGTTCATGTCTAGAGGGAGCTGATTTTGTGATATTTATTTACAGGGATGTATTTGCCTCGTGTATGCAAGGGTCACAAAAAGAGAGAGAGATCAAGGCGGATGATGTATGAGAAGGTTCCAGCAACAGCAGAAGGACCATTAAGCGATGGGAGCGTGTTGGCCTCGATTCCAACAGGCTCTAATTCTCTTGCCTCCGCTCCAGCGGCGATCTAAGATTTCGTTCGTGGGAGTGAGGGTGATGGAGAAGCCAGAACTATATAGTATAGACTGTTTCGACAGTATGTTATACGTTAAATCGTGCATAATGCATTGACACATAGTAATGGCGTATTGCATACAGACATAAGTGCGAATAATTGTGGACCGGACGTAGGTGCTTGCCTCGGAAGTTAATATAGCTACGAGGGAATGTTCTCCTCACTAAAAGTAGTTATATACTCAGGAAAAAATGCTTTATATGAACATGTCCTCTTTGTGATTACAATTTTATTAAACTGGATGCTAGCAATTTTTAATCAATTTCCTTGATTGCTTGCGTGTTTTTGGATTTATTAGAATCAAATAAAAATTAATACTTTATTAGGTACCATCATCCAAATAAAACATAAAAACAGATGGAGGTGAACATCAAAATAGGAGAAAATTAAAATAGCACTTGACTTGCAATAGATTACTTAATCTATTAAATCATTTGAAACGAAGAATAAAATTGTGATTGTTGTAGCATATTTTTTTTTATTGGTTGGTAAAAAGGTTTTCAAAGGTTCCAAAACCTTTTACTAGTAAAGAAGGCTTGACAGAAGCAAGTTTAATTAAACCGAAAGTAAAAAACCCTAGAGGGGATCAAAACAACCAACATTAAACTGGAAAGAAGGCTAAAACTGAAACAACAAGGGACAAGGGTACAAACTACAACAATGGTACCCGTAAAAAACAAAAAACAAACATCAGAAGCCCGACCAAGATTACGACATTTGGCTCAGCGGGGTTCAATTCTGGTCTATGAGCTTTTTGGAGCAAACATCTCCACTATGCTGAAAATTAGCATTTTTATTTGCCATTCCTTGCCACCTGAGTTCACGGGTGACAATTGCCTTGTGAATTTTCCATGCCTTCATAAACTTGCCCTTTAAACGGATTGCAAGAAAACGCATAAGGGAAAGGAAGATATGTGTTGGCGCCCATGTCAGAAAAACCATGCCCAGTCACTAGGCCCCAATTCAGCCACATCAGCAACAACAACCAATTACAGATTAAGATTTCCATTTGCATCAATGTGGGCCAAAATACATGGAGGAAAATTGTCATACCAAACTTGAAAGTTATCCCGTTCAACTCCTTGATTGATAAGGAAGTCGGCAACTTTGTTTCCTTTTTGGTAAACATGTTTGATGCCTTCAATTATTTTATGAAGAACACAAGATTATACTGAGAGGGGGGGTGAATAGTAGATCACTTTTTACTTTTCTTTCCCAAACAATATTATGCAATATATCAATGGTAATATTAATAGCAGTAATCAAAGCAATGCACAAATCACCACACACAATAGAGACACAAATTTAACATGTTTCACCCAATGTGGGCTACTTCAGTGGGAGAAAATATTTCACTAAAATTTTCTCAACAAATCTCTTGGGAATCTTCCCTATTACAATGTTTATGGACATTTATCCAAAGGAGACACCAATCCCCTAATCAAGTTTGTGGATCTCTATCCACGGGAGACACCAATCTTCTCAGCTGGTTCGTGTATCTCTATCCACAGGAGAACTCCTTCTCCTCTACTCTAGCTGGTGATCCTCTAGAAGACTACTGCCTCCATTGCACTGGCTTGTGGATCTCTCTCCACTAAAGACTCTTATCCTCACTCAGAAGACTTGTCCTCACTACCCTATCTAATGGATCTCTATCCATTGGAGACTATTATCCTCTGCTCTATCACCTAAAAAGCTTGCTCTCAACTCTATCACAAATCTGCACTAAACACAGTCCTTTGGTCTAGCACAAATTTGCTCAATCTCTATCTTTGATCTACACTAAACACAGTCCTTCGGTCTAGCACAAATCTACTCAATCTCTATCTTTGATCTGCACTAAACATAGTCCTTCGGTCTAGTACAAATTTGCTCAATATCTGTCTCTAGTCTAGCACAAACCTATCCTCAAATCTACACCAAAATTTATCCTCAAATTTATCATCAAGCCTTAACACAAAGCTTGATCCAATCCCAAATCAACTCTCTTGGATTTTTCCCAAGCCTTAACACAAAGCTTGAATCAATAAATCAATCAACTGTACTCACAAGTCTTCTCAAATACTTGCCTCAAATTTGTCTAACAAGTTCTTTCAAGAACTTGCTCAAGCTGCTCTCAAGTCTTCTCTAAGACTTGCCTTAAATCTGCTCTACAAGTCCTCACTAGAACTTGTCCAATCTACTCAACAATTCTTCACTAAGACTTGCCTCAAATCTTCTCAACAAGTCCTCACTAGACTTGTCCAATCATCTTAACAAGTCTTTACCAAGACTTACCTCAAATCTACTCAACAAGTCCTCACTAGAACTTGTCCAATCTGCTCAACAAGTCTTCACCAAGACTTATCTCAAATCTACATTGTAAGCTTCCACAAAATCTTACTCAACTCAGTCCTTAAGTCCACTCTAGGACTTACTCAAATAAGCTCACAAGATTTCACAAAATCTTATTCAACTCAATTCAATCTATCACAAAAAACTTCTTCAATCACACAAACAAGCTTCACACAAAATCTTGTTTGACTCACAAAAACATATAGAGAATGGTTAGAGACTCAATATGTTACTCACTTACAACAATACTCAATCACTTTCAAACTCTCTTGCTTAACCACATAAACATATAGAGAATGGTTAGAGACTCAATATGTTTCACTCTTGCACAACACTCAATCAATTTCAATCTCTCTTCCAAATCAAATTAGAATATGGAAAAAAAAATTTTACAGAACCTGCACTATCACTCCAACACTTCCAATCAATTAGGCTCAATCAACTCCACTCAACCAATCACTCAATGAAGGCTTATTCAAAAATTCTTATCAAACAAACCTCACATAACAATGATACTCATGATCTTTCACAAAACCTAGTTCAAGATAGTTCTCAACTTCTCATAACAATGATACTCATGATTTTTCACAAACCCTAGTTCAAGATAGTTCTCAACTTCTCATAACAATGATGCTCATGATCTTTTCACTAACCCTAGTTCAAGCATATGAATACTTACTCAATATTTCCAACAATGCTTATCAAACAAGGTTTCTAGTATCAACTTCCATTCTAAAAAACCCACATCAATCAACATTGAATATCTCAAAACCAAAATCAACAATGATTATCAAACAAGAACATTTTCACTTCAACTTAGCATTCATAACATCCAACAATCACTCTCAAGGATAATGTGCCCTTACCTCTTGTTTGAAGAAGATTTGACTTCAAACACCTATCTCAATCACAATCAACTTTTTGCCAATTTCAAAGGTTAGATAGCAATGTTTCCTCAATCATTCATTCAATTTGATCCCTCAAAATATTTCACCATACATAGCAATAAATCTTTATTACACCTTATAATATCCACACTTCAAAATGCAAGCCAATAATTTGTGTAAAGAAAAATCCCACAATGATTTTCTTTATAAACCCTTATCTCTCTAACACATCATAACTTAACCCAATTAAAATATAATTCTCCTTTTAAACCTTATAACACCTATTTCAATTTCACTTTATCAAAAATCACAATTAAAAAAATTAACCTTAAAAAAACTTATAACTCCCCCTTAATAAAAATTTATCATGCCACCTTTTAAACCTTAGAAGCAATTTTAATATTTAAAAATTTTAGTACCTTGCCCTCGGTGGGATTCGAACTCTCGCTTGCACCTCCACAATGCCCTAGTCGTGGCCCATGTGCCATGTGATATAGGCACTCACCTTGGCACCAAAGAGCTCCTCGTGCACTTTGAAATTTCACCTTGCTGCCAAAAAAAACTTAACGCGTGCACCTTAGCAAAAGCATTACCGTCAGGTTTCGATCGCGGAACCTCCCACCTGCTAGCGCCTTAAGCCACAGTCATCTACCGTTGGCCCAACTTCCATGGTTGGCAACTAATATCCAAGACGTATTCCCTTTATGCGCTCGTTGACTGCCACATTTGCAAAGATATTGTCCTCTTCTCCTTTTCTTTCACGCAGTTCACACAAATCGCATGCACTTCGATTAGTTTAATTCGAAGGATAATTTTTTCTTCCAAAGCATATGGTATAAATATAAAATTTTTGCTCTTCCCTCAACATGTCGGTGGGTGGAAAGGATAGTCGACTTCGACGCTTGAATTTTATTGCTTGCCCTTTGTAACCCTAACCTTAGGGTTATTTTAATTTAAATTAATTTATAACAAAGTTGTTATAATTCATTTATAATTAATTTAATTAATTAGGTCTATACTTTAAACCTTTAATATTATAATATTAAAATTATAATATTATTTTCTTGGGCCTTCCTATTGCTCTTATAGACCTTTTTGACCACCTTAAATATTATAATAAGCATATTATAATATTATTTTCCCTTAGGCCTAGAAGCAATCATTTTCTTGCACTACTCACGAAAATTGATGTTGCTCACTGAAACTGACTCTTGACATCAATGACAACAAAACTTGCTCATATTTCCAATAGTCTCCCCCTTTGTCATTGATGGCAACCCAATTACATTTTATCATTTCCTTAACCTTTTTCTTTTCTGCTCTCTCTAAGGAATTACTCCCCCTGATTGAATGCTCTCCCCCTTTGACATCAATGGCAAAGGGTCACCTTTGGGGATCGGGGCTAAGAATGAGAATCTTAGCTTAGCCCCTCCTCCACCTCCTCTTGAGGTGGTTAATTATGGGGTGGGAGTATTTCTACTCCCAGTATGCACTTATATTTATCTTTATCCACTTGCTTCCTTGATTGATTCTTTTGATTCCTCTGACTATTCTTGTTCCTGCTTGTCTTTAGAAAAATATGCTCTACACCATCTTGATGTATGCCCATCATTATTCCACTTATAACACTTAATGTCGTTATTTCTTGGAGGTGCAAATGTCTTGGGATTTCTCCTGGTGAAGCCATATCCATTCTTGTTATGAAACTTGCAATTAACTGCCTTGTGACCAAACTGATTACAAGAGTAGCAATACCCTTGAAAATGATGTCTATTTCTGAAGTTCTCATATTCCTATCTTTCATGTGTCCTGCATTGTGTAGCTTTTTGCCCAAACCTGTGACATGAGAAGCATCGTCCATTGAAACTACCTTGTCTTGACCTCATTGGTCTCTTAGTCTCTTCTACCCGGTGTTGCTTCTTGTTCCATATGTTCCTCATTTGTGCATTATTCCTCTTCCTATTGAACTTTCTATTACCCAACTCATCCTCAAAAATCTCACTTTCTCTTACACTCTCTTCTTTTGAAGCTTCTTCTTCTTCGAAGCTTGAGATTGACTCCTCTCCTTGTTTTCTTTGTTCTTGTTCAAATCCAAGTATTGTTTTGTTTGTTGATCATCTTTGTACCTTGAAAATCGTGTCTATGGTTTTTGAGCTTTTCCCAAACTTGTGTATCTTATCTCTAGACTATTTTACTTCCTTCCTTAGTGAAGCTACTCCATGTTCTAGATTTTCATATTCTAAGACCTTAGCTTCTAAATTCTCTTTAAATCTTCTTATATTAACTATAAGCTTTCCTTTATCTTCATTACATTCTTAAAATTGAATCTTAAGTTTGGAGTTTTGCTTTCTTACCTCCTTTAATAAATTAAAGGCAGAAATATTTCACCTTCAAGATCAAGTTCTCCTGTCTCTGATTCTTCCTCTGTTTCTTTGCCTTTGGAATCATTTTCATTCCCTTCTAATTTATATTCTATAGGATCACCTCCTTCTTCCTCTATTGCAATGAGTAGATTCTCTTCTGGTACTTCAAGTTTATCTTCATACTCATCATCATTGAAACTAAAACCACTCCTTGTACAACTATCTTCAAGATGACCAAAGTTACCACACCTAAAACACTTGAGAATTATTAGTGATCTTTTCCTAACCACTTCTTTTTCTTCTTATAGAAATAGTATTTCATATTTATTACCTGAGGAGATTTCATCACTATCACTTGAATACTTACTTGCCTTGTCTGCATAGAAACTCTTCTTATGTCTTTGAAAGAACTTATTTCCTTGCTTACCTTGTACATCCCTATTTTTATTTTGGTACCTGTATTTTCATGTTTCCCTGTTCTTATGATATTGTTTCTCTTCATCTTTTCTATTTTGAGCTTCTTGAAAATCAGATGCATAGTGATCATACTTTCCACAATTGAAACATCTAACTGATTTTGTACCTTTATACTTTCTTATATCCTTGTTCCTTCTGCCATAATTTGCTTCATCACTGGATAACTCATTGCTTGAATTTGAATTCTTTCCCTTTGTCTTATTAGTAGCTTTGAAGGCTTCTTCTTTTTGGGGATTAGGTTCCTATTTTGTTCTCATCTCAAAATCTGTAAGAATGCCATGTAATTCATCCCTTGTCAAAATATCACTATCTTTTGATTCCTCTATAGATGAAATATTTTCACTAAACCTTCTTGGTAGTGACCTTAAAATCTTATCACAAACATCAAATTCTTGAACTTCAAGTCCAAGTTCTTGCATGGAGTTAACAACCTCGTCTACAAGAAGTAGATAAGCACTAATGTTTTCCTCATCCTTCATTTTTAGGTCTTCAAATATTCTCTTGAGAGTTTACAACTTTACCTTTTATACCTTTTTATCTCCTTAATATATGCCTTGCAATTTATCTCAAATTTTTTTTGTTGATTTGCAATGCATAACCTTTATAAAATCTATTTTATGCAAACCTCTCAAAATTGCATTCATTTCTTTTGAATTGTAATGATGTAGAAGCTTACCATATTTATCTATAGGTGGAGTAGTTGGTGGTGTGTATCCATTTTCAACTACTTCCCATATTTTATTTCCAAG
The DNA here is from genome assembly GCA_028583015.1 of Wollemia nobilis. Lineage (NCBI taxonomy): Eukaryota > Viridiplantae > Streptophyta > Pinopsida > Araucariales > Araucariaceae > Wollemia > Wollemia nobilis. The sequence goes on from JAQPPZ010017238.1 coordinate 1,794,420, forward strand.
TGCCATCAGGTGAATCTTCATTCTCATACTCCAAAATACATAATCGCTCCCATCAAATACTGGTTTTGAATTATCTGAGGATCCACTCTTAGAATCCATATGTATTCTTGTGAGTTTTTCCTTCAATCTTTTAAACTCTTTCGAAGGAATCCACTCTGATACCAATTGAGGAGCACAAGCTTATACTAAGAGGGGAGATGAACAATATAAGACCATTTTTTACTTTTATTTCCCAAACAATATTATGCAATATATCAATGGTAATATTAATAGTAGTAATCAAAGCAATGCACAAATTGCCACACATAATAGAGACACCAATTTAACGTGGTTCACCCAATGTAGGCTACTCCACGGAGGAAATATTTCACTAAAATTTTATCAAAAAATATCTTGGAAATTCTTCCCTATTACAATATTTATGGATCTCTATCCAAAGGAGACACCAATCCCCTAATCAAGTTTATGGATATCTATCCATAAGAGACACCAATATCCTCGACTAGGTCATGGATTTCTATCCATAGGAGAACTCCTCTCTAGATGGTGATCCTCTAGAATACTACTACCTCCATTGCATTGGCTTGTGGATCTCTCTCCAATGAAGACTCCTATCCTCACTCAAAAGACCTGTCCTCACTGCCCTAGCTAATGGATCTCTATCCACTAGAGACTACTATCCTCTATTATGTCACCTCCAAATATTACTCTCAACTCTATCACAAATTTGTACTAAACATAGTCCTTCGATCTAGCACAAATCTACTCAATATATATCTTTGATCTACACTAAACACAGTCCTTCGGTCTAGCACAAATATGCTCAATATCTATCTCTAATCTGCACTAAACACATTCCTTCAGTCTCGCATAAATATGATCAATCATTGTATTTGATCTACACTAAACATAGTCCTTCGATATAGCATAAATTTGCTCAATCTCTATCTCTGGTTTGGCACAAACCTATCCTTAAATATATACCATTTTCTATCCTCAAATCTATCCTTAAGCCTTAACAGAAAGTTTGATCAAATCCCAAATCAACTATGCCAGATATGCTCCAAGCCTTAATACAAAGATTGAACAAATAAATAAATCAACTCTGCTCACAAGTCTTCTCAAATACTTACCTCAAATATGTCTAACGAGTCCTCTCAAGAACTTGCTCAAGCTGCTCTCAAGTCTTCTCTAAGACTTACCTCAAATATCCTCTACAAGTCCTCACTAGAACTTGTCTAATCTGCTAAAAAATTCTTCACCAAGAATTGCCTCAAATATGTTCAACAAGTCCTCGCTAGAACTTGTCCAATTAGCTTAACAAGTCTTTACCAAGACTTACCTCAAATCTACTCAACAAGCCCTCACTAGAACTTATCCAATCAGCTCAACAAGTCTTCACCAAGACTTAACTTAAATCTGTATTGTAAGCTTCCACAAAAGCTTACTTAACTCAGTCCTTAAGTCCACTCTAGGACTTACTCAAATCAACTCACAATATTTCACAAAAGCTTATTCAACTCAACTCAATCTATCACAGAAAACCTCTTCAATCACACAAACAAGCTTCACACAAAATCTTGTTTGACTCACAAAAACATATAGAGAATGGTTAGAGACTCAATATGTTACTCACAAAAATACTCAATCACTTTCAAACTCTCTTGCTTAACCACATAAATATATAGAGAATGGTTAGAGACTCAATATGTTTCACTCTTACACAACACTCAATCACTTTCAATCTCTCTTCCAAATCAAATCAGAATATGGAACAATTTGTTTTACAAAAATTGAACTATCACTCCAACACTTCCAATCAATTAGGCTCAATAAACTCCACCCAACCAATCACTCAATGAAGTCTTATTCAAAAATGCTTATCAAACAAACCTCACATATCAACGATACTCATGATCTTTCACAAACCCTAGTTCAAGATAGTTCTCAACTTCTCATAACAATGATACTCATTATCTTCACAAACCCTAGTTCAAGATAGTTCTCAACTTATCATAAAAATGATACTCATGATATTTTTACAAACCCTAGTTCAAGCATATGAATACTTACTCAATATTTCCAACAATGCTTATCAAACAAGGTTTCTAGTATCAACTTTCATTCCAGAAAACCCACATCAATCAACATTGGATATCTCAAAACCAAACTCAACAATGCTTATCAAACAAGAACCTTTTCACTCCAACTTAGCATTCATAACATCCAACAATCACTCTCAAGTATAATGTGCCCTTACATCTTGTTTAGAGAATATTTGACTTCAAACACCTATCTCAATCACAATCAACTTTTTTCCAATTTCAAAGGTTAGGTAGCAATGCTTCCTCAATCATTCATTCAATTTGATCCCTCAAAATATTTCACCATACATAGCAATAAATCTCTTTTACAACTTATAATCTCCATACTTCAAAATCCAACCCAATAATTTGTGTAAAGAAAATAACCACAATGATTTTCTTTATAAACCCTTATATCTCTAATACATCATAGCTTAACCCAATTAAAATATAATTATCCTTTTAAACCTTATAACTCCTATTTCAATTTCACTTTATCAAAAATCACAATTAAAACAATTAACCTTAAAAAACCTTATAACTTCCCCTTAATAAAAATTTATCATGCCACCTTTTAAACCTTAGAAGCAATTTTAATATTTAAAAATTTTAGTACCTTACCCTTGATGGGATTTGAACTCCCACTTGCGCCTGCACAATGCCCTAGTCATGGCCCACGTGCCACATGAGCTAGGAACTCACCTTGGCACCAAAGAGTGCCTCGTGCGCTTTGAACTTTCACCTTGGCACCAAAAAAACTTAACGCATGCACCTTAGAAAAAGTGCTACTGCTAAGTTTTGCTACTGCTAAGTTTTGATCGCGGAACCTCTTGCCTGCTAGCACCTTAAGCCACAATCGTCTGTCATTGGCCCAACTGCCATGGTTGGCAATGAATCTCCAAGCCACCTTCCCTTTATGTGCTCATTGACTACCATGTTTGCAAAGACTTTGTCCTCTTCTCCTCTTCTTCCACGTAGTTCGCACAAATTGCATGCACTTCGATTAGTTTGATTTGAAGGATAATTTTTCTTCCAAAGCATATGGTATAAATATAAAATTTTGCTCTTCCCTCAACACGTCAGCTACTCTTCCCTCAACACGTCAACGGGTGGAAAGGATAGTTGACGTTGATGCTCGAATTTTATTGCTTTCCCTTTGTAACCCTAACCTTAGGGTTATTTTAATTTAAATTAATTTATAACAAAGTTGTTATAATTAATTTATAATTAATTTAATTAATTAGGTCTATACTTTAGACCTTTAATATTATAATATTATTTTCTTGGGCCTTCCTATTGCTCTTATAGACCTTTTTGACCACCTTAAATATTATAATAAGCATATTATAATATTATTTTCTCTTAGGCCTAGAAGCAATCATTATCTTGAACTGCTCACAGAAACTAATGTTGCTCACTAAAACTGACTCTTGACATCAATGACAACAAAACTTGCTCATATTTCCAACATTTTCAAGCTTTCTTGGATAACATTGAACATGCTCCAGGTAGGGAGTTGACACTTTTGGATGCAATGAACGATGTTCATAGAATCACATTCTATGATAAGTCTTTCAAACCGAAGCCGCTTGCAAATGAGGAGGCCTAGGTATAACACACGGGCTTTAGTGAAATTGTTGGTTTGACTACCCATAGACTCAAAAAATGCACATAGGACTTTGCCTTAACTATTTATGAAGAACCCACATCCTCCAACCCTACCAGGTTTCTTTTTGAGGCCCCGTCAACATTAAGTTTGACCCATCCACAAGGCATAGGAATCCATTTCACCAGTGACCTGTCAACTTTTGGAGGAATTCATAGGGGGTGTCAATCTAAAATTTGAGATTATTGAAAATGGATAATTTCCATTGGTTCTTGGGCTTCTCATCTTGGATGAGACTAACATTCTCGATGGAAAATAACGAAGCATGAGAAAACACTGATTTTGCATCATTTGCAGCAGCGCCAAATATTCTATTGTTCCTCTCCAACCAAACCTGCCACAAAAAGTGAGGAAAATAATACGACAAAAAAACATGGATTTTTAGATTCAAAAACGGATTAGGCCCCTGATGGTAGGTGTCAATAATATTTCTTGGGTATACCTAGGATACGTTATCCAGTTTGAGAAAGGAAGACAACACTTCAGTAGAGAAAGGACATTCAAGGAAGATATGATTATAGATTCCCAGTTACTTTTGTAGAGGACACAACGGTTAGGGAGCATTAAACCTCTTTGGATGAGATTGTTGATGGTCAAAATTTTGTTAAATACAAGCCAAAAAATGGGTTACCTTAGGGATTAAACTTTTCAACCAAACAATATTAAATTCAGGCCAGGAGTTAACTTCTCTAGTTTGGGCATGTTGGCAGATTTAATAGTATAAATCTCATCCTCACAAAGACTCCAGAAAGGAGATTCTGATGTGTTTGGGTTACTAGGAATGATAGTAGTAAGTAATAGACCAGCAATGATGAAAAAGCAGAAGATTAGGCAATGTTGATATTATTAGAGGGAAAGGGCTTCCATCTAGCACCGCTATAGTTTCTATAAAATAAATTACATACCTTAGAACCAAACAGGTGATAAGTGATTGGATTAATGTAGGATAGACTAGCATCATTGATTAGAGGGTGATTGTTAAGCCATTTGTTCTCCCAAAAATCAAATATTGTAGCATATTTTAGTTTCTCATTGTTCATCATATTGTGTGATAAATCTCTCTATTGAAAAATCCTAAAAAAAAAGGTATTGTAAAAGTATTTATTTGATCTCCTCACTTAACAAGAGGGACCCGAATCCTTTATAAAAATATATGTAAACATATTAAAAAATATATTTATTTTATCATAAACAATTCATATTTTTTTGTTTATTATAAAAATAATTTTATAAAACATTTGACATGTTATATCATATCACTTCCAAAGTACTTAATCCTAAAAGCGTAAATGATATTGCACAAGCTTCAAGCATTTCTATGATAAATTCTATATCTAACTGTAATCAAGCATTATAAATAAAAAAATGTAGCATTTGTGTTGTAATAAAGCACACTCCAATGCAATAACCATTTTTCAATACTTTGAAAACCCAAATCAGATTATTATTTTTGAAAACCAAGCCTACGACCACCATATGAAATTAAAATATCGTATTGGATAATATGAAAGCAACCTTACATGAAAACAAGAGCCTTGAATAATCAAAGCTTCAAATATCATGTCGGTCTTATAAAAACAAATAAAATGCATTCATCTTACCATACTTGTTGCTCCTTGTAACTCCACTTTCGCATAATTAAAAGTTTGGATGATACAGAACTATTATAGGTCTATGTTCTTTTAAAGCAATTTAACATTTTCTTGATATGGATGAGTTAGCCTAATAATCCATATATATTTATATGATTGTGGGGTTTGATGGTTTATAAGTTTTATTATTGTCAAACTTTTTATTAATAAAAAATTAGGTTTAGTGGTGCAAGCCCTTTAGTTCTACTTTGTTAGGATCCTATCCTAACATTAATTAATAATCTTAATAATAATAATATATTATATCCTATGGTCATAATAATAAAATAATATAATAATAAATAATATAATAATTAATTATATTATTATAAGATTAGGGTTAGGAAGCATTGCAACCTTTCACCTATAACCCTAGAGGGGTATAAAACATTGTAAGAACTTATCATTCAATCATCCATGAAATATATAATATATGATTTATTAAATCATTGAAGGGACTTCCCGACAATTCAAAAGCAATTCTTTTAGATTTAGATTATTATTTATTTATCATTTTATGTGCTAGGAACCCTAGGTTCCTACCATCTGGTATCAGAGCCTTATGGATCCAACCACATTGGTCAAGGAAATAAAAAATGACATTGCAGAAATTAGAAGAATGATTGAACAAAAACAAAAAAAACAAATGGAATGTTCTGATCGTATTATACAATATTTAATGGAAATGCAAGAGGAGACCCTAGCCATGGAATCCCAAGAAGAAGAGGATCCCATAGCCATGGAATATGAGGTGGAGGAGGAGCCCATAGCCAGGGAATCCCGGGTGGTACCCATATCTCTCCCTAAGAAAGAAAAAAATGGAATTGAACAAATTGCTCCAAACCCTAAATTAATTGTTTCTTTGGATGAACTCATAACCATAGAACTTCCAAAAATACCTATTGCACTTCTGGAAGAAAGTAATAGAAACCCTAATAATTTAAAAGAGATAAATGAAGAGGATGGTATCCAAGACAAAAGGTTGCCACAATTATGTTTTGTAGATCTGCCTAAGGGTGATGCACATAGCCAAAAGATGATCTTGACGCAGCAAACATTTTTTTCAATATCTCCAATACTGTCCGAAATATTTTTTGGAATAGTTTAATTAATGCCAAGGAAGGAAGTGTATTTACAAAATCAGTATATGATCCATTAGGAAGAAATACACTACCAATAGCACCTAATGTCACCACATGTGGGCATCTATCTTCTACAAGGCCTCCACCTTGGCCACCGCCATTGTTCAAAGAAGTATCGTAATAAAAAAAAATTAATACCATTTATGTAACTTTTGAATCTGGCTATTACATACGTTTTTAAACCTTTTTGAGTGACATGAAAATATTGCCTCAAGGCAATAGAGTGATCATTCTACAAGCTGAGCCAAAAAAAATCACATTAAAAGACTAATAAGATAAAATAATATTAGGAATTATTTAAAGATATGTGAGTGAAGACAGTAAACTCCTTTTTAAACTTTGAATGATGTCTGGTAAAACTACAACCAGATGTCAGTTTTATTTCTACATCATTTCAAACGTAATTCTTACTTTTAAGGAGAGAAAGTAATACCCAGATACATGCAAATCACCTCACACTTTCAAAGATTAAATTATATTCCTCTAAATAGGCATAGTACCAAGGAAGACCTTGCTATGTATATAACGAATGCCTCACATATATCCATCAACAACGGACGTCTATTCCCTCTGTGCACTCAAGATCATAACCTCCATTTGTGCAAAATATGGCCTCAAATATTTATGTTTCCCATTTTCCTCCTACCAATATATCATCGAACTAGCTGACACTAAATTTTCTATGCACAACCTTCACAACGATAACAAGAACGTCACCATGCTTTATACCGAGGAAGACAAAAACCAAGCAGATGTGGGATACGATTTTGATGTTTCTGTGTTGGCCAACGCCACAGACATGGACAACAATGATGATGATTCTAAATAAGAAGATAGCATGAGTGATATTTCAATTGTATTAGCTAAAGTTTGCATGTTTATGATAAGTTCCAAGAAAAAAGTATTATTTCTACATCTTAGATTATAACCAAAGCAAGTGTGCAAATACAATAGCAAATATTCTAGTTGCTTAAGCATTCCAAAAGTCACAGGTATTTCTTCGATAATATTATTATTGGACACATTGAAAGCATGTAGACCTTTAAGATTCCCAATTTCTGAAGAAATCTCACCTAAACAGTTCATTACCAGATAAATCAATGGATATTATTAGTGACAAAATAGAATCAGAATATACCATGGTCATTTGTTTGGTTGTCACTTACACTTTTTCTTGCAGTAATATCGGTCTCAAATTTCTAAGCTTTTCACTTGTTCATTCTGCATTGCTACCAAGTTTACCAACTCTCTTGGAATGAAACCTGTTAACCTGTTATGTGATATGTCCAAGACATGAATGCTTGACATATTACACAATTCATATGTAATACATCCTTGATATTGATTTCCCCTTAATTCAATTACCATCAACTTAGAAAATTGAGCTAGCCAAAGTGGTACAACTCCAAAGAAATAATTTTTTTCAGTGTCCAGAATCTACAGATTTGCGCATTTGAGAAGACTAGATGGCAAATTTCCCAGCAGCATATTCCCATTGAGGTGCAAAGATGCAAGTTTCTATAGCCATCTTATATCTGATAGAATTTTTCCTCCCAAATTAGTGTTACCAAGTTCAGTTTTACCAAATTTGAGCAATTGGTGATGCTCGATGGTATTACTCCAAACAACGGATTCTCTGAAAAATCTAAAACCTGCATTATTTAACGATGGCCAATGGAAGGAGGAATCTCACCACTTAGATTATTCTTTGAAAATGATAAGAACACAATATGATGGAGAACAGTGCCAAGTTCCTCTTGGATTATGCCTGTGAATGCATTGTAGGAGAGGTCTAATACACCCAATATGGCTACCTTGAAGGGAACGGGAAGAAAGCCACTAAACATATTGTTATCCAAATCTAGGACATAATATTGGTGTAGTTTTAGGCTGATAGGAACTTGACCTTTGAAGTGATTGTATGAGAGGTTAAGACTTAACATATGATCAAGTTCCTCTAGCCAACTTGGAACGCTTTCGTAAAGGTTGTTGTTAGAGAGATCCAAACTAACTAACTCGTATTGTGCTGAAATAAATGTAGGCACTAGACCTTCTATGCTATAGGAAGCCAATTGCAAATATTCAAAGAGCATACTTGGTATCCAATCTAGACTAATATGGATAATCAAACTATTTTATGATAGACTTAAAAATAAGAGACTAGTGCAATTTTGGAAAGAATTCTCTTTGAAAGACTTAAAAAACTCAGACAATATGTTCATTTTTTAAATAAATCATATCGCATGCATCCATTGATAAGTCAATTCCCAAATATGGAGTTTTATGAAAACCATATCGTAAATGACCCAACGTTAAAATGGAAATGTATGACAACCCCTATGTTAAGTCTGAAATGAAGTATGGTAAATATGCTTTTATTAATGTGGCAGATGGAAGAGAAGAGAAAGATAATTTTAGTAGGAGTAAAAGAAACCTTGTGGAGGTTGTTGTTGTCTTGCATATGCTTTCAAACCTGTATAAAGTTTGTGACAAAGAAGGCAAAAGATTTAGTGTGGGTGTGATATCACCTTACATTGCTCAAGTTCTGTACCTAGATAATAAGTTAATGAAACAAGATGAATAGTTTTTTTTGATGAAAATGTCAATCCACTACAAGACCAGGATGCTTGGAGAATTACACACTACAATTTCAGCTTTTAGGACAAAGCTATTTTCAATAGGGGTGGAATGTTAGGATCCTATCCTAACATCAATTAATAATCTTAATAATAATAATATATTATATCCTATGATCATAATAATAAAATAATATAATAATAAATAATATAATAATTAATTATATTATTTATTATATTATTATAAGATTAGGGTTAGGAAGCATTGCAACCTTTCACCTATAACCCTAGAGGGGTATAAAACATTGTAAGAACTTATCATTCAATCATCCATGAAATATATAATATATGATTTATTAAATCATTGAAGGGACTTCCCGACAATTTAAAAGCGATTCTTTTAGATTTAGATTATTATTTATTTATCATTTTATGTGCTAGGAACCCTAGGTTCCTACCATACTTATGCAAGATTTTTAACCTCTATTAACATTGGGTCTCACAATAGTGGAAGCATTAGCCGGACTCTATGAAGCATGCTATATATATATATATATATATATATATATATATATATATATATATATATATATATATATATATATTTTTTTTTTTTTTTTTTTTTTATGTATATATAGTTTAGTTTAACATAATGTACATGAGGTTAATTTTTTTGTAGTAGAATCAAACATATTAAGTAAATTTCATTTCAAATAAAAGTGATCTACATATTGAGATCAAATAAAAAAATTATAATATTATAATATTTAGTTCATAATATTATGAAAACATAATTGTTTATTTTTTTGAACTATGTATGCTTTTATTTATTGATCCAATAAATTTATAAAGAAATAAAACAACATTCAAATGTATTATTATACATTATTTTTTTATATAAATTTCTCTATACTTGTATTAGTATTAGATGGTTGTTCTATTTGATTCTATTTTTATTTAGAGTGAAGTTTTTAAAAACAATAATAATAAAGTTTGAAATATGCAACCCTTGAAGGGAGATAACTTGTATAATTGGCATTTTATAAATTCATAGCCCATGATGATTTATCTTCTAAAACCATATATGTCAATTGTTTTCTAAAACAACATTTGTAAGAAAGGATTATAATATATTTGATCATCCATTCCTCTTTCATGGATTCCATGCCTAATTGAGAGGTGGTTACACTAAGTTTTGAAAGGATGATGATTTGTACTACCATTGACAATAATGGCTTCTATAGATGAGTCGCATGGGTAGGGGCATAGGAGTGGTTTTCACTTGAGCAACAATTGGGAATACAACTACATAACCATTCACTCTACTATGGTATGTTGTTATCATTGCATGTGTTTAGAACTCCACCTTACCACAATTAAATCCCCATACCTACACTAAGGCTTCTCTCATCTTTCATGATGGGTGACTCCTCCCATATTTTGGATCTTTGCTAAGTCATATCATATACCATTTGATGTCACAACACTTCCCTTGCCACATTCACCATCTGTTTTCCTTGTCTCCACTTCTCCCTTCTATGGGAATCCTCTCCATGGAGTCACATCTACCCTAAACTTCCTTTGCCACCTTCACCATCCTTTTTCCTTGTATCCACTTAACCCTTCTATGGGAACCCTCTCCATGGAGTCACATCTACCCTTCGTTAACTTATGATGGATGTGTGAAAAAGTGCTCCATAGAGGTAACATATTTTTGTAGTGGTATAATCACACATCCTCAATAAAGTAGAGGTCAATGGTGATGACCAAAAATTCCTTTCATTGGGCACCCTCATTGATACCACCTTCCTAGCTAGTAGCAATGACAGCCCATCATAGTAGTAGCACTCATTTTTATGATAAGGATATTGACTACTCATCAAGTGATACTATTACTATCCCTATTAAGGTCATGCAAATGGGAACCCCTAAGGGTCTCAATAACTTTGACAAGATTGATAATGGGTTCATTAACATTAACACCCTTAGAATGATGTACCATGTGATTGAAGTCATTGTGGATGTGTACTTATCCAAGGGCATGCCCCTGATCCTAGCCACCCTAGACATCTAGGTGAGAATATGCATGACCAATAATTTTTAACCACAAAATTCACCATTATAGTAAGGGTTTTTATTTTTATCTTAATTATGGGGTGTTTGAATTATTAGTGGATTTAATGCAATCTTTAAATTTAGTTTAAATATCATGTAGATACTAGATTATTCTTTGGGCTTACCGAATGTTAATTGAGAATAATATTAATTGTATTTTTTATTGGGATTTTTTTGCTTTTAATGATATCTTAAATGAATATACATCTTTATTGCTTCTAAATTTAGGTAGTTTCTTTTTTTTGTTGTTGACTGTTAAGTGAGCTTACACTTTAAATGTTTTTTTGGACATGACCATTTCTATATAGATATTTTTAAATAGATTTGATCTCCATTTTATAAATTTTTAAGCCTTTATATTTGCTCCAATCATGGGGATCTTCATCATGAATTATGTTTAGCCATCATACATGTGCAACATTTTCACAACTTTAGAAGCCATAATAAGGTCCTCTCTAATTTTTTGTAGTCTTTAGAGGAAATAAATATCAAAATATAAATATACTATGATGTCATTATTCACCTCTCTTGTTCTCTTCCCCTATTGATATTTTGTTTTATAGGAAAAAAAACTCAAAATTATTTTGAGATTCATCTTTGAACATCTTTAATTTTTGTGTTTGTAGATTTTAAATATATGGGGTGATGATATTCAAAGCGAGATGCAAATGAAATTTGGATAAATAAGAAAAGTCCTTTAATATTCCAAATATTTTGTGGTAAGGGTAAATATATAAGCATATACTATTTGATTTACTAGTTTAGGTAGAAGAATATTATATGCTTATCAATCCAATTTTCAATTGTAGATTTAATACTTACAAGACACATTAAAATTGATCTTTGAAACCAACTTATATTACCTCCTTTTACTAATTTGAAATGAGAAGGTGTTGAGTGGTTCTAAGAATCTTTTATATATTGTAATATACACAATAGGGGAGTTGTATTCCTAGATAATTGATATGATATGCCATAGAAGGATTCTAACTTTGATGTCTTGATTATATTTACATATAGGTCAAGTTCATTACTTATCCCAAATACCTTTTATTCATAGGAAATAATATTATAAATATTTGGAAATCAATCTGAAATATGACTTGTAGTTGTCTTATGCATAAAATTTATTATGGGATTAGTTCTAAAGGAATATCCTAAAATTTAAACCAAATATGTATAATTAAGCTAGATTGTGTCCTATGGTAAAAACTTAAAAAGCAATACCACATCTACCATGCTAGAAATTTGAGGCAATTTATTTAATTTATGTTGATTAAATGGATATTCATGGCCTTATTTTTTTATCCACAAAATTATTCAATTATGAATATATCATGGATTTTCATAAATAAAAGTGAAAAAAATATTTGTAGAAATATATTGTAGAACCTGTTTAAAATTGGATAACTTGGAGGAAGTGATTTAGAACTATAGTATTGTTGGCAATTTTGGGTTTGAGATCCTAGCTTCTTGTCTATGAGTTGTCATTGATGTCAAAAGGAAATGGCATTAATGTTAAGAGGATGTGTTGGCTTCAAAGGTGGAAGATTCCAAGAGAATATTTTTAAGAGAATCCGGAGAGATTCCATTGGCAAGGGTTTTTCATTAAAACCAAACCGGTTTTATTAAAACCAAGTTGGATAGGGTTTTTATTAAAACCAAGTTAAATGGTTTTTATTAAAACCAATGGAGGTTCTCTTTATTATTTATTTAATTATTATTTAAAACCCTTCAAGGTTTTAATTAATTAATTATTTAATTAATTAAGGGAGAAATTATTTTTAATTTATTAAAAATACTTAAAGGTTTTTAAACCTTTTTTATTCTTAATTTATTAAAATTATTTAAGGGTTTTTAAACCCTTTTTGAAAAGACTTTTGATTAATTTCGAAATGGTCTTTATTTCCGCCGACGTCAAGGTGTCTTCGAAGAGACTATTTATTCTCCAACTCCTAAGGTTGGAAGGCTAATTAATTCGAAATTCCTCGAATGCAATTTGCGGTGTTTGTGCTCTGTATTCGCTGCGATCGAAGGAAGACTTAGAAGCACGTGCGGTTGAAAAGTCTTCGGGAGTTTTTTCGAGGGTGAAGTGGAGGGAAGTTCACTTGTGAACTTCGTAGCCCGCGGGCGCTGCATTGGCGGAGGTCGCCGTTTCGAGTCTCGCAGGGGTGCTTTGCTAGAGTAACACACGTTTTTATTAAAACGTCTTTATGCCACGAAATTCGGAGTTTCTTGGACAACGATTTATAAGTTTGAGAGTTGTGTGTGGTGACAGCTTGAAGGTTCAATTATCTTCTACTCCAATAAGGTATGGGCACATTCTTCTTATGAGTATGATTGGTGTATGTTTTCTGAAATAAGGTTGGAGTGAAAAGGTATTCTACTAGGTATCCTTTGGCTAGGTGTAAATCCTATTTTCTCGTTTGTTGAAGACTACTTATGCATTGTTATCCTTAAGGAGAGTTTTTGGTGAATGCATAATTTCTGGTTTGAGATAGTGGAAGCTTTGTGCACTAGGGTTTATATTTGTGAGTCTAGCTACTTGCATTGAGTTGGTGGAACCCTTGGTTGGCTGTTTTGAGTTTGATGGTTGAGTTGCTTCCATAGAGGTTGTTTGATCAAGTTATTGCTTTACTTGATTCATGATATTGGGCTTACTCCATTGAGTTGATTTGAGCAAGTTATTCTTTGCATTTGGTGATATTGTGTTGGTGGCTGTTTTGTTCAAATATCTTTGGAGGGAAAAGGATTTCTACTTGTTTCCTTTTCTTGTGATGATTGGTTGAATGCTTCAAGGTTGATGTTGAGTTGAATGGTGTTGGTTGACTAAACCTTGTTTGATGAGCATTGTTGTTGAAACCCTAATTGATGGTGAAAAGAACATGAGTATCATTGTTATGTGATTCTTTGCATAGTTGGCAATTGTTGGGGTTTCATGTTCTTGAAAGAAAACATTCTATCCTATCCATTTCAGATATTGAGTTGAGTTTTCAGATTTGAGATTGAGATTGAGCTGAGTTGATTTGAGTTGAGTTTTGAGATTGGGATTTGAGTATAGAACATATTGAGTCTCTAACAATTCTCTTTATGCTTCTATGAGTTTGAAAAATCACATTGGGTCTCTAACAATTCACTTTGTGATTTCCTACTAAGAAAGTTTTTCTTGGTGAGCTTGCTGAGTTTTTGGACAGGTTCCAGTGGGGACTTGTGAGCAGTTTTGGACAGGTTCCAGTGGGGACTTGTGAGCAGTTTTGGATAGGTTTCGATGGGGACTTGTGAGAGTTTTGGACAGGTTTCGATGGGGACTTGTGAGCATTTTGGGTTTTGGGGACTTGTGAGCAGATTTGGACAGGTCCTAGCAGAGGACTTGTGAGCTGAGTTTGATAGTTCTATCAGAGAACTTGAGGACAGAGGTGCATTGGTTCTATGAGAAGAACCTGAGGATAGTTGGCAAGTCTTTGAGAAGGCTTGTATGCAGAGGATTGATTTGTTCAAGAGTTGGATAGATCTGACAGACAGAGGAAGACTTGTACTAGACCGACTGACTGTGTTTGGTACAGGTTGTTGAGCTACTGTGGACGTGATCATAGAAGGTAGAGGTCTCTTAGGCTAAGCATTGAGGACAGGAGGTCTTCGATGGAAAGGAGTTCCACGTGCTGGCAAGAGGTAGAGGCAGTTGATCTTCTGAGGGATCATTTCCAGAGTAGAGGGGAAGGTATCTCCTTTGAGAAGAGGCTCATAAATTTTGATTGGGGGAAGGTATCTCCTTTGAGCAGAGGCTCATAAATTCTGATTGGGGGAAGGTATCTCCTTTGGGCCGAGGCTCATAAACATTGTAATTGGGAAGGATTCCCAAAGAACTTTGAGATAACTTTTAGAGAAAAGTTTTGTGGACGTAGCCCAGCCATTCTGGGTGAACCACGTTAAAATTGGTGTCACTTTGTGGATGATATTGTGCATTGCTTTGATATTGCTTTGGGTATATTGCTTTACTATTTTGAAGTATAAAGGAAAAAGTAAAAGAGGTCTTATACTGTTCACCCCCCTCTCAGTATAAGCTTGTGTTCTTCAATTGGTATCAGAGGCGGTGCCTTCGAAAAGTTTAACAACTTGAAGGAAAAGCTAGTAAAGAACACAATGGATCATTCAAGTGGCAATGCAGCACCTATTCTTGATGGGTCAGATTTTGGTCTTTGGAGTGCAAGGATGAAGGTTCATCTAATGGCACTTGGGAATGAGGTTTGGGAAGTGATTGAAGATGAGTACACTATTCCTGAACATGGTCCTAATACTAAAGAAGAAAGGCTCCTACATCACAGCAATTCAAAAGCAATGAATGCAATCCTGAAAGGCTTACGGAAAGCAGATCTCACCAAAGTGATTCACTGCAAGACAGACTAGTGAAATGTGGAAACAGTTGAAGGTGGTTCATACAGGTGATACAAATGTCAGAAAGGCCAAGTTGAGACACTTCAAAGGTATGTTTGAACAACTCAAGATGAATGATGATGAAAATATTAGTGACTACATGCTTCGTATGGATGAGGTTGTTAACTCCATGAAAGACTTAGGTCTTGAGCTTGCTGAAAATGATGTTTGTGATAAGATTTTAAGATCTCTTCCTAATAGATTTAGTGAAAATATTTCTGCTATTGAGGAAGCTAAAGATTTGGATAAGTTGAAAAAGGATGAGCTCCATAGTATACTTGCAGACATTTGAGTTGAGAACTCAAGTGAAGGTTGATGTCAAGAAAGAGGCAGACTTTCAAGGCTACCAAGAATTCCAAGGGTAAACAACTTCAAGATAGTGATGAGTCTTCTAGTGATGAAGAGGCATATTACAGACAGAAAGGCAAGTTCTCTAGAAAGCACAAAAGTATGAAAAATATAAGATGTTTCAATTGTGGAAAGTTTGGTCATTATGCTACTAATTGTACTGTTCCCAAGAATGAAAGTGATGAAGATAAACAGGATTCTAAGAGCAAGGATTCTGAAAAGCACAAGCATCACAGGAAAAACAAAGATGAGCACAACAATCAAGGAAAGAGGTATTCTCACAAGCACAAGAAGAGTTTCTACCTAGACAAAGCAAGTAAGTGTTCTAGTAGTGATAGTGAAAGTTCTTCAAGTGATAATGAAAATGAGATGTTGTTCATATCAGAAAAAGAGGAAGAACCGAAACATAGATTCATTATCATGAAATGTCTTAGATGTGGAAATTTTGGTCACCTTGAGGATGATTGCACAAATAATGATTTGGTTTCTAGTATGTATGAGGATGCTTCAGAAAACTATAAGGAAGATGCATGTATGGTTTTTGAAAAGGGTAGCACCTCTAGTGATAAGAAATCTGAAAAAGGCTTTGATGATTCAAAAAGCAAACAAATAGAGGAAGATATAGAGGAAGGTGAAGTAGATCTTGAAGGTGAACTTATTAGTGCTCTTAGTGCTTTGAAAAAGGAAAGAAAGAAGAATGCTAGACTCAAGGATAAGTTAGATGAATGTTGTATGGAGAGAGATGATCTTATAGAAAGTCTTGACTTCTCTATGGCTAAGACACAAGAACTCAAGGATGAGTTAGAGTCTAAGGTTCTTGAGTATAGTGAGTTAGAACAGAAAATGGCTTCTTTGAAAGAGGAAACTAAAGAGTACAAGGATAAGCTTTACAGGTTTCAAGATAGCTCCAAAAAGGTTAAGTCACTCATCAAAGGTCAAAGAAAGACAACAGATAAAATAGGCCTTGGTTTTGTTAAGCCACACAAGGAACAAGTTGGAGAGTCTAGTAAGAGACTCCAAAAGGAAGAGAGTTCTGATGAGGAAAGTATTTCAGAAAAGGAGTCCTTGAATGATAGATGCACAGAAATAGAAAATAGAATTCAGAATGAGAAGAAGAAGTTTTCAGAACCTAAGAGGTCAATTAAAGGAAAGTTTCAAGGCGGATGTTTTGCTTGTCACAGGTTTGGTCACATGGCTTCACATTGCATGGCTCAAGTGAAGGAGGTAAATGACAGTTTTAGAAGTGCTAGTTACTTTCAAGGGTATTGCTACTCTTGTCAACAGTTTGGGCACAAGGCAGTTTATTGCAAGGCAAATAACAGGAACAAGTTTGGTCAAAATAGGTTTGGCCAGAACAGGTTTGGTCAAAACAGGTTTGGTCAGAACTGGTGGATTCAAAGATCAGGTTTACCTCAGAGAAACAACATCGTCAAGTGTTTCAAGTGCAACAATGAAGGTCACATAATCAGACAGTGTAGAGCTGAAATTCTAGAATACAGGAACAAGAACAGTGGCATGATCAAGTCCAAGGATCAAGGCATGGACAAGAACAGGGATGAGAACAAGAACAAGAACAGTGATAGGAATAGGAATATGGACAAAGAGTTCAAGAGAAGGCCCGGCAAGGAAGTTATAGATGCTGATGATGATCAGTGCCTAATGGGAGTTTTACTCCCACCCAAGAATTAATCACCTCATCAAGAGGTGGGGGAGGGACTAAGCTAAGAGGCTCATTCTTAGTCCCGAGCCCCAAAGGTGACCCTTTGCCATTGATGACAAAGGGGGAGAGATTTGAGTAAGGGGGAGAGCCTCAAGATAGGGGGAGCTATTTATGTTGAGTTTCTGTGTTGTTGAGAAGCATGGTTTGCCATCAATGACAAAGGGGGAGATTGTTGGCAATTTTGGGTTTGAGATCCTAGCTTCTTGTCTATGAGTTGTCATTGATGTCAAAAGGAAATGGCATTAATGTTAAGAGGATGTGTTGGCTTCAAAGGTGGAAGATTCCAAGAGAATATTTTTAAGAGAATCCGGAGAGATTCCATTGGCAAGGGTTTTTCATTAAAACCAAACCGGTTTTTATTAAAACCAAGTTGGATAGGGTTTTTATTAAAACCAAGTTAAATGGTTTTTATTAAAACCAATGGAGGTTCTCTTTATTATTTATTTAATTATTATTTAAAACCCTTCAAGGTTTTAATTAATTAATTATTTAATTAATTAAGGGAGAAATTATTTTTAATTTATTAAAAATACTTAAAGGTTTTTAAACCTTTTTTTATTCTTAATTTATTAAAATTATTTAAGGGTTTTTAAACCCTTTTTGAAAAGACTTTTGATTAATTTCGAAATGGTCTTTATTTTTGCCGACGTCAAGGTGTCTTCGAAGAGACTATTTATTCTCCAACTCCTAAGGTTGGAAGGCTAATCAATTCGAAATTCCTCGAATGCAATTTGCGGTGTTTGTGCTCTGTATTCGTTGCGATCGAAGGAAGACTTAGAAGCACGTGCGGTTGAAAAGTCTTCGGGAGTTTTTTTGAGGGTGAAGTGGAGGGAAGTTCACTTGTGAACTTCGTAGCCCGCATGGGCTAGTGGCAGCGAAGGCTGCTGTTGGGCGCTGCATTGGCGGAGGTCATCGTTTCGAGTCTCGTGGGGGTGCTTTGCTAGAGTAACACACGTTTTTATTAAAACGTCTTTATGCCACGAAATTCAGAGTTTCTTGGACAATGATTTATAAGTTTGAGAGTTGTGTGTGGTGACAACTTGAAGGTTCAATTATCTTCTACTCCAATAAGGTATGGGCACATTCTTCTTATGAGTATGATTGGTGTATGTTTTCTGAAATAAGGTTGGAGTGAAAAGGTATTCTACTAGGTATCCTTTGGCTAGGTGTAAATCCTATTTTCTGGTTTGTTGAAGACTACTTATGCATTGTTATCCTTAAGGAGAGTTTTTGGTGAATGCATAATTTTTGGTTTGAGATAGTGGAAGCTTTGTGCACTAGGGTTTATATTTGTGAGTCTAGCTACTTGCATTGAGTTGGTGGAACCCTTGGTTGGCTGTTTTGAGTTTGATGGTTGAGTTGCTTCCATAGAGGTTGTTTGATCAAGTTATTGCTTTACTTGATTCATGATATTGGGCTTACTCCATTGAGTTGATTTGAGCAAGTTATTCTTTGCATTTGGTGATATTGTGTTGGTGGCTATTTTGTTCAAATATCTTTGGAGGGAAAAGGATTTCTACTTGTTTCCTTTTCTTGTGATGATTGGTTGAATGCTTCAAGGTTGATGTTGAGTTGAATGGTGTTGGTTGACTAAACCTTGTTTGATGAGCATTGTTGTTGAAACCCTAATTGATGGTGAAAAGAACATGAGTATCATTGTTATGTGATTCTTTGCATAGTTGGCAATTGTTGGGGTTTCATGTTCTTGAAAGAAAACATTCTATCCTATCCATTTCAGATATTGAGTTGAGTTTTCAGATTTGAGATTGAGATTGAGCTGAGTTGATTTGAGTTGAGTTTTGAGATTGGGATTTGAGTATAGAACATATTGAGTCTCTAACAATTCTCTTTATGCTTCTATGAGTTTGAAAAATCACATTGGGTCTCTAACAATTCACTTTGTGATTTCCTACTAAGAAAGTTTTTCTTGGTGAGCTTGCTTGAGTTTTTGGACAGGTTCCAGTGGGGACTTGTGAGCTTTGACGTCAGTGGGGACTTGTGAGATTTTGGACAGGTTCCAGTGGGGACTTGTGAGAGTTTTGGACAGGTTCGTGGGGACTTGTGAGCATTTTGATAGGTTTGGACTTTTTTGGTGGGGACTTGTGAGCAGATTTGGATAGGTCCTAGCAGAGGACTTGTGAGCTGAGTTTGATAGTTCTATCAGAGAACTTGAGGACAGAGGTGCATTGGTTCTATGAGAAGAACCTGAGGATAGTTGGCAAGTCTTTGAGAAGGCTTGTATGTAGAGGATTGATTTGTTCAAGAGTTGGACAGATCTGACAGACAGAGGAAGACTTGTACTAGATCGACTGACTGTGTTTGGTACAGGTTGTTGAGCTGTTGTGGACGTGATCATAGAAGGCAGAGGTCTCTTAGGCTAAGCATTGAGGATAGGAGGTCTTCGGTGGAAAGGAGTTCCACGTGCTGGCAAGAGGTAGAGGCAGTTGATCTTCTGAGGGATCATTTCTAGAGCAGAGGGGAAGGTATCTCCTTTGAGCAGAGGCTCATAAATTTTGATTGGGGGAAGGTATCTCCTTTGAGCAGAGGCTCATAAATTCTGATTGGGGGAAGGTATCTCCTTTGGGCCGAGGCTCATAAACATTGTAATTGGGAAGGATTCCCAAAGAACTTTGAGATAACTTTTAGAGAAAAGTTTTGTGGACGTAGCCCAGCCATTCCGGGTGAACCACGTTAAAATTGGTGTCACTTTGTGGATGATATTGTGCATTGCTTTGATATTGCTTTGGGTATATTGCTTTACTATTTTGAAGTATAAAGGAAAAAGTAAAAAGAGGTCTTATACTTTTCACCCCCCTCTCAGTATAAGCTTGTGTTCTTCAAGTACTTAGCACTTCCAAGTCTCATTTTAGATTTACAATTAATATTAAGTAGATAAAAGTTTAACCTTATATATAAGAAGTTCATTATGTGTGTAAAAGAGTGAGAAACTCCCTTTAATATTTTTGTTATACATGAAAAATATTAATAACATGATCATAAGTTTATTTTGTGGACAACCAATTCAACTGGTGTCATATTATTTTATTTTTTTTATAATATTTTATAGTAAAAGAGAATTTTATCTAGCAATACACAAACATTTTATAATATGTAAATTAATTTGTTTAATTTTCTTTCTTGTGGTTGAATCCAAGGGTAAGAGTCTCCTCAATTGGACAAGAATGCATTTCAAACAGTGTTACAAGTGCACCTAATGTCACATGAAAAAATAACTAAAAAATTATTAAATAAATGGGGTCAAGGATATATATATATATATATGATATTCACAATAATATAATGTTAGTTTTATTCAACTAACTTGGAAGTTTCATCTTAAATGTGTATACTAGATACAAAGTCATAGGTATAACATCCACATTAAACAAAATATTTAATTTTAAATACAAAAATCCTTCATGTGCCCATCTAATAAATCATTTATTATTTTGTGTGGCATTGCCTACTTTATGATTAGAACATAAATTATAGTATCCTCAACTTATAATAACTATAGACATAGGAATAATCTAAATAGTGAAATGTAAACTCAATATTTCTTTGCTAATTCACTTGAAATATTTTATTTTATAGGTTGGAGGAAGGGGTTTAGAAAGGGTCCCTAAACCTTATACAAGGGGTTTTGAAAGGGTCCTTGGACCTTTTTCCATAGGAGAATGCTTTTAGGAAGGAACCAATAGATCAAACTCCCAAAAATAGAAGGAAGAAAAATCTGAAACTGAAATGATTAGGGGAAGAACCTACAACTACCAATATCAAGAAAGAAAAAACAAGGGCCTACACAAGGGGGACCTCAACATGAACAACCGCACTATGAAGACTACATCAACAAAAGGGGCATTAGAAAGAACACAATTCTTGCCCACACAAATATAAAAGAAACTTTGAAATTTTAAAATTCCTTCCTAAGCAAGGAAATAACCAAACAACATCTTGCTCAAGCTAAAAATTTAATTTTTTTGGCCTAATACAAGAATGCATTCTCATTCTAGCAAAATCCCGCTCAAAATAAAATTAAAAAAAGTAGGGGTATCCCCTAAATCATGATTCCATGAAAAAACAACATGATATCCACCATATTTACAAAGGCAAACAATATCCTCGAGATCTTCACAAACTACATCCAATAGATCTTCTCTCCCAAAATGATCCTAGGAAATTAGGGCTTGATGGTGCATGCATCCGCAAGTTCTACTTTCCTAGGATGGTAAAGCAAGCACACAACATTTTTGGAATATAGGAGACCCTCTTGGCCCTTAGTAGAACTCCTAGTAAATTGGGACTCAATGATGCACGCATCCTCAAGTGCAGCTCTCCTAAGATGTGAAAGTAGACACACACCCTTGTTGGAAGATAGTGGACTCTCTTGGCCCCTGATGGTACTCCCAAGAAACTAGGACTCAATGGAGTACACATCCATAGGTTTAGCTTTCCAAGGATGGAAAAACATATGCATACCACTAGTGCAATATAGGGGGGCCTCCTAGCCCCTAGTAGAGCTCCCATGAGACTGGGACTCGATGATTCATATGTCCACATGAAGGGGGAGTAGATGCACACCACTAATGAAAATTAGGGGTGCCTTATAACCCCTAGAAAAACTCCTAGTAAACAAATAAACAAGGATGCACACGTCTATGTCCATAGGGTCCACCATATCAAGATGGTAAAGTAGATACACACCCTCATCAAGAGATATAGGGCTCTTATAGCCCATGCAAAAACCAATAGGCTAAAAACCACAAGGATTTTCACCTTCATTGGAAGGAACAAAACCACCATTCTAGGCACCTTTGGGACAATCCTAAAAGAGCTTCATAAGAAACTTGCTCATAAATGAAAAAATAAGGGGGCCTTTCTTGTCGAGGAAGAATGATAAAGGACTACCAACAAACCCTTTAAAACCAAGAACTGTAGGAAAAGGGAGGTCTAGTTCCACCCCAATTCTAGTAGGCTCCAAACCTACTAGAATACCAAAAATAACTCCAAATCTATAGAGTAGGCCTCTCCTACCAGACCATAACACCCATCCTAAACCTCTCTTGGTCCCTTGCTCTCCCCCTCCCACTCTCATTGCAACTGGGTCCTAAAAAAATCTATACAATTCACTTAATATATTATATGAAGAAGTTCATTTCAATATTTTTCTTAAATACAATCCATCTTAAAATTGATTAAAATTAATTGAGTACTTGGTTGAGTCAATTTTGTAAATATTTATAGTCTTTGTTGCTTCCAAGTTATATGCATAAAAATTTATGGATATATTTTTTCAAAATCTCTACTTTTTTACCTATTTGATACGGCCTTATGTTCCTATATGAGTAGCTTTTGCATTTGGGATTGTCTTATAATATTTTAGAGGATATTTTCTCTTTATATTTTTATATATCAAGGTGTATTAGTTTTGTAAAGTATCTTAAAGTACTAATGACAAAGGTTTATATTGTATTTTATTGAATTCTTATATGTTATATGAAGATCTTTATTGTGTATAGACCAAAGAACTCAAATAAAAAAATAATCCTTGTTTTGAATCATTTGTAGCCAAGGTTGGTAAATAATAAGATGGGTTGTGCCAATGTTAATTAGAAAACCTTCTTTGTTGTCAAAGTTCATTGAGTTACTTAAACTTACCTTAATTTAATATTATTTTTTAATTTAATCCCATAAATTATATACACTAAATAGGTTTTAACATTTGAACATGTTATTTTTTAATGGTTTATATAATATTGAAATGAGACCCACACATACTACATCATAATCACATAATGGTATCATAAGACCTTCACAAGTATGCAAATATACGTGTATCACTAGGCAAGATTCAAATCGTAGTCTCATCCTTAAAAGTCAAAGGAATTGAACCAAATGAGCTAATTTCATATGATTTTTAAGCACTTTATGTCACATAATTCCAATATTAATTTATGGCACTCACAAATTATTTTAAAATTTTGTAATAATTTTTATAAAAATAATTATAATTATGGAAGATGTTTTCCTATAACAAAAAAAAAATCTATATGCAATTCAAAAGTAATATATAACTTCATTAAGTATTTTTTAACCTTTTTATTTGAAACAACAATGCTAGAAATAATGGTAAATACTAAAATTAAAATTAATCAATATACTAAATTCTCAAAATCTATTATTTTTTTTTTGTGGAAAACACCCAAAATGGGATGATATTTTTGAGTAATTCCCAAGGAGGCAAGGGTATCTATTCCACCAAAATACCCAAGACTCGCACCTAGTCTACCTCCTTCAACACACTCAATGAGCATGCCTAAAACAACAAAAACAAGAACAAACAAACACAAAAACAAAACAAAAAACAAAAAGCACAAAAAAAAATAAAAATAAAACACATAACAAACAAAAACAACATAAAAACAACAAAAAAATCAAAAAAACAACAAACAACAACAAAACCTAAAACACAAAAAACCACAAAAACAACAAAACAACACACAAACACAAAAAAAAAACACAAAACACAAAAAAAAAAAAAAACATAAAACATAAAACACAAAAAAAAATAACAAAAACACAAAAAACACCAAAACAAAATAGAACAAAACAATACAAAAAAACACACACACACCAAAAAATAAAAATAAAAAAGGAAAAAACAGATCACAACTACAACCTATCTAGGAAAGATTCAACAAAGGAAACATAAGAAATATCTATCTAAGGAACTAAAATACCTTGGCCAAACCAAAGAGAAGCAAAAACAAAGCTAAAAGGAACTAGTTACGTCTAGTACTCGAGCCATCTAGAGAAATAATGGAAAGAGGAGCTTCCTTTATTTGTGAAGCCCACCATTTGGGAGGGTGGTCATATTAATATCACCTTTGTCCAATGCCCAATTAGCTAAAGAATCAACATTCATGTTCTATTCTCTAATCACATGATTGTATTCAACTTTCAAAAATCCCATCTAGATTAATTGAATCTTCTAAACAATTATTTATATTCTCCAATCAACCTTATGATTCTTAGAAGGAGTCTTCAAAATATTTATCATGACTTGAGAGTCAAATTCAACCAACACATTTTTCCATTCAATATTAGTAGCTTCTTTAAGGCCTCTAAGTATACCATACCCCTCAACAAGGTTTTTTGAAAGGATACCCAAATTCTCAATAAAAGTGAAAACTAAGGAACCCTCTGAAAGTCTACCAATTTTGCTTACAGTAGCTTTTCCAGGTTTCCCCCTAGAGGTTCCATCGGGATTGAATTTTCTAAAATACTTAGGAGGAGTTTGTTAATTCCTTTCTCTATACATATTATGATTACTCGCATTCCTTTTAAGCTAGTTTTCCTTAAAATAGTATCTTTAATCTTTACACCACTTGATCCCATTTTTGGTAGGAATTTTGGGGGTGATTAAGGAGTTGTTGGACTGATTCAACTAAGTTGACAATTATATTTTTCTAGATATAGTGAATATTCTTCCTTTTTTGATTGAAAATTTGGTTCTTCCTTTTATTCTAGGTATTCCAAGGTAGAATGGTAGAACCCATCCAAATTGATTGCCTAATAAAATGATCAAGACCCTCTTGTTTAGGCCAATCCCTCCAAATTTGTTCAAAAGTTGAAAAAAATGGACCAATGTAGGCCAAGTAAGATGGTCATTCTCCTCCATAGCTCAAAGGCTAAGGTACACTCAACAAAAATATAGTTGAGACTTTCCACATTCTCTCCACACATTTTGCATCTAAATGGGCCATGAAAACCACGTTTCACAAGTTGCTCACAAGTTAGCATTCAATAAAAACTAAGTAAATAACCTCACCTTAGGCTAGATATTTTGATCCCACAACTGAGTGAATATGTCATATGATTTGTTGGGATTATTATGGTATGAGGTAAAATAACCTTAAGCAACCAAAAACTCACCCTTAGTAGTGTTGTTCCGTACAAAACAATATTTATCATGGGACTGTTGGTCTCCAATCCAACACCACACGCCAAGGAGAGGAGGTATATCAACGCCAAGCATATAATGGCCACCACATTAATATAGGGTGGATGATCTCTAGAGGAGGCTAGTTCCTTTGAGGGATGTTTCTAGCTATCTACGTTGTAAGACAGGAAAATGGAAAAGGGGGAAAGAAATAAAATGGTCATAGCCAGAACTCACAAGGATGGGTATAGCTGCATGAAGACCTATGTAGTGATATACCATGTACGAAACATAAACTTGGCACCTAACATATAACTCAACTACGTCTTTGTTCTAGCTCCTATCAATGGTGAGCAAGAGGTGAATTCCAGGACTAGCGAACAGGTGCATGAGATCCAAGATGCAAAATCAGATCGCTACTGTTCGACTGGCTTTAGCATAAATAAACCCACAACCCATATCTATGAATGCCCACTCCTGAGTCACTCAAGTAAACCCCATGGAATATATATAGTAGAATAACATAGGATAAATTAAATGACCAAATAGAAATAGACATCCATACA
This sequence comes from Wollemia nobilis, assembly GCA_028583015.1. Classification (NCBI taxonomy): domain Eukaryota; kingdom Viridiplantae; phylum Streptophyta; class Pinopsida; order Araucariales; family Araucariaceae; genus Wollemia; species Wollemia nobilis. Next base: position 1,820,641 of record JAQPPZ010017238.1, read on the forward strand.
ATTAATAAAGAATAGGGAGACAAATTAAGAGACCAAACAATGCAGAATTTGTATTTACATAGAGGTAAACCTTAAACATGAATTGTAATGGCTAAATATTCACCCTTAGGAATGACCAACATTCCACTATTTATAGGTATATTTACATAAATTACAAAATTGGACATTAATGGCAGAAGGTGGGAAGACCATTCTTGCAACAGACAAGTGTCGCACTAGTACATTGTTCCACTGGATGACATCGATCTTCTAGAAGGTAGTTGATACAATTGGTTGGATCTGGGTCCTTGGATCTTCTAACATCTCTTCCCAGTTTATTAAATCATAGCTACCCCATCCTTCTCCTTGACTGGTAATCTTCTGGTCAAGCGGTGAGTGACAGCTATTGAGGCACCTTAGGAGTAACACACTAGAAATCTATCACATCCACTTACGTTGTTAGGTACATGAACTATTGCAGTCACATGTACATCTTCATATTCAAAATTTAGGTGATAGCAGGAGTTTTGTGTATCAGGTAGGCACTTTCTTTGATCTTGTTTCTACCCATGGAGGTACTAGGGAGTGAGGGTGGGTATATATTTTGAGGTCTCACCCCTTTTGTACTTGTATCTCTGCTCGGGATGGGCGGAAGTCTATCTCCTTCCCAAGGGTGGGATTTTAAAAATTTTCCACCCATGCTAGCCCTTTGAAATGTACATCCAACAATTTGGGCAAAAATTTTGGGAAGTTTCACCCAAAGTTAAGGGTGGTTGTCCACCCACTCTTGTCACCTACCCTACTTTAGTCCTCCATCCACTCATTGGTTTGGTTTGCCTACAGTTGTTGTTGCTACTCTAATATATTTCACCCATCCATCAATACCTTTAAAACTTGGTAGAATCCTTTTGAGAAAAGAGGATCACTTCCTTATGGGAAGAGTGGGTGAAGGATGTAAAATTTTACCCACACTTCTGACGACTTACAGGGGTTTTCCACCTCGTGGAAAAAAGGAACCCAAAAGGATTAGGAAATATAACAAACACAATAGAGAAACGAAGGAGAGGAAGGAAGGGCATAGAAGAAGGATATGATGCAAGGATAAAAAAAAGCATGAAAAGAAGTCAAAAGAAACATGATATCTAACATGGTGAAAAGTAGAGCAAAGAGAAAGGAACATGGAATCAACCGATGAGAGTAGAAGGGGAAAACAAGGAAAAGAAAGCCAAAAGGACAAGGCCAAGGTGACAAAAATAGAGAGGACTATTGTGGAAAATAGTAGTAGGAAGGCAAGTAGTGGAAGCAGTAACCAAATTCTTAAGAATATTTTTGTAAGACACATATAGGAGGAAAAGGGAACATGAAACAATAAATACAGTGAAGCCTTTGTTACTAGCTAGAAGAGTTACAAGAAACAAAGGGGAGAGGAAGGTGAAGAGGAGGAGAGGATGCAAAAAAAGGTAGACATGAAGGAAAAATCAGTCTGAAGTCTACCAAGTGAAACCAATGGGGCATAAACCCCTCTTCATGAGGTACTCTTACAGATTGAATTCCCCTAAACGCGACCCCTTGAAGACCTGATATTTCAAGAGAAGACCAATTGCCATTGTATTTTATCTATGTTTTCCTAGGCCCTATTTTTTACATGATACAACAATTATCCTCTTTTACTGACTATTATCAACCAGGAGGTCATTTAGCTTCAACCACAACTTATGATTTGTACTTTATGGTCTTGCTTGCATCTTACTGCAAGGGCTATTTATAGCATAATTGCCTTACCTTGTGCTTGCATCTATGAGTTCCAAGGCCTATTGCATATCCTAAGGATAAGTTAAGAGGTCTTGAAAATTGTTGAATGTGTTCATTGGGCTATGGGGTCATAACAATAACAAATAGGAGAGTAGAAAACTAGGAAAACAACATAGATATGGAGGATAATGTTACATTTCCTAAATAATTTTTGGGGAAATCCTTGCTAATGCCCTCTAGTGCCGAACCAAGTGGTAAATTTTCATAGGACTTTGTTGCACCACTGGTCGATGACAAAACTTGTGATTCCCAATGTATTGGCCCTACATAATGCAAGGCTTTATTTACTGGCTACAAAATTACGGTGTGACAAGCATGCTTGAGCCAAGATTTCATATGTAAATCACCCTATAAATATGTAGTGGCTGAAGTAGATCACATTGTATTTGAGGCACCACTTATGATTCATCTATCACCGTCCACACTGGCTCATAATTATGATAAAATCATAATTCTTCTTATTTTCCTAAGCATCTAAACACTTAGGCATTTGAATCCTAGGGTGGCAATGTCTTTTTCCATCGTATCCCGCCACTTAGGCGATGAGTTATCAAGGACTATATTTTCATGTTATTCCTTTTTTAGATTGGCCAACTATACCAATCTCGTGGTCAACTCTTTCTCTATCTTGAGGCACTCCTCTTGCTCATGGGTCCTCATGTCCTCGCCTAGATCCCACTGATTCTGGGGTTGATCTATCTTATTTCCTTCATGGATGTGGTTATTGTGACACACTTCCTCCTGTTATTTACCTATTGCATGATACAACACTAGATCTTAAAAGGAACTGATAGGATGAAGCCTCCACATCATAACTTGCTCGGGTCTTATAGCTTCCTTTTAGGGTTAAAGGAAACTAGTTTCCCTCGATTGGTGTAGAAGGAATTTGATATTAGGACCAAGAGCCCAGATGTAGAATAGATACACCTAGGTGAAGGTTGGCAAGATTTTTCATGAAGTCCTCTTCCAAATCTTCTTAAAATGAGCATTGAAGTCTGCCACACTTTCAAGAGGGTTCCTCTTGATAAATGTGAATTGGTTCAGAGAATGGAAGGGGTCCTCTATTTTTCCAAACATATCCATGAGAGGCTCTACCAGATCTACCCATATAGAGATGCTTCTAGACTATAGGTTTTTGTACCAAAGCAATGCTTTGCCTTGAATGGAAGCAACCAACAGCTTGATAATTGCATATTTGTGCATGATATTATGAAGGGTGGCTAGAGAAGCCAAATTTTCAAGATATTCCTTCACAACTCCATTTATGCCACTATATTTTGTTAGGGCATCAAAGGTAGCTTCTAAAATATCATGCCAATGAGGGAGAATGAAAGAATAAAGATCATTCTGCTAGGAGAACAATGGTTGAGCCATTAAGACACTAGTCTTCAGAGGTCCTAGTTGTGATGTTAGATTCAGAGTTGAAGTCACCAGATGAGCATGCTATCTCTACTTGTGAGGTCAAGGCTACTCATCATACCTTGAGTCTTATAGGATATTTGGATCTTCAGTGCGGGTGGGTGACTGGTCTCATGATCTGGATATGTCATGCAGTAAGATTCTCTAGGTAACTTTGATAAGATCTAGGTAAATCAGAGAGCCACCAAACTTTACTTTCTTGAAACATGAGTACTTAATGAGTTTCCTAGTAGAGTCACCAAAAACTATTGATCGCCAATCTAGCACTGCACACCAATATGGAGAGGCAGATCAATGCCAAGCATAGAATGGCCATCACATCGGGATAGGGCAAATGATCTTCGAAGGAGTCTAGTTCCTTCGAGGGGTGGTTTCAGCTATCTATACTGCAAGACTCACAACCAAAACTCACAAGGACGAGTATAGCCACATCAAGACCTACATAGGTGACATACCATATTTGAAAAATAGACTCGGCACCTAATAGATCACCCAACTACACTTTTTTTCTAGCTCCTATCAGTGGCAGGTAGGAGGTGAATTCCATGACCAGAGAACAGGTGCATGAGATCCAGGATGCATAATCAGAGCACTCCTATTCAACTGGCTTTAGCAAAAAGAAACCCATAACCCATATCTATGAATGCCCACTCCTGAGTCACTCAAGTAAACCCCATAAAATGTAGATAGCATAATAACACGAGATAACTTAAACTACCAAACATAAATAGACATCCATACAATTAATAAATAATAGAGAGATGAAATCAGAGACCAAATAGTTCAAAATTTGTATTTACATAGAGGTAAACCTTACACATGAATTGTAATGGCTAAAGATCCACTCTTAGGAATGACCAACATTCTACTATTTATAGGTATATTTACATAAATTACAAAATTAAACATTAATGGTGGAATTTGGGAAGACCATCCTTGTAGCATACAAGCATCACACTAGTGCATTGTTCCACTAAATGGCATCAGTCTTCTAGAAGGTAGTTGATACAACTGGTTGGATCTAAGCCCTTGGATCTTTTGATGTCTCTACCCATTTCATTAAAACATAGCTACCTCATCCTTCTCCTTGATTGTTGATCTTTTGGTTAGGTTATGAGTGATAGGTATTAAGGTACCTTGGGAGCAACATGTTAAAAATCCATCACATCCACTTACGTTGTCAGGTACCCAAACTGTTGTAGCTACATGTGCATCTTCATCTTCAAAATTTGAGTGATGGTAGAATTTTTGCATATCAAAAAAGCACTTCCTTTTCTCTTATTTCTACCTACAATGGTAATGGGGAGTGAGGGTGGGTATTTTTCTAAGGTCTTGCCCATTTTTCACTTGTATCTTTACCTAGGATGGGCAGGAGTCTATCTCCTTCCCAAGAATAGGATTTTACAATTTATCTGCCCATGCTAGCCCTTTGAAATGTTTACCCAAAAAGTTGGGTGGGTCTTTTGGGAAGTTCTACCTAAAGTTAAGGGCGAGTGTCTACCCACTCTTATCGCTCATCTTGCTTTAGTCTGCCATACACCCGTCAGTTTGGTCCACTTGCGGTCACTGCTGCTACTCTAATATCTTCCACCCGTCCATCAATACATTTAAAACTTTATGAAATCCTTTTGATAAAAGGGGATCACTTCATGACAGTATGAGTGTGTGAAGGATGCAAAATTTTTCCCACAGGGACCAATATAGAGATCTCATATGAAGGATGCATTGGATATCTTTTTTTTTCTTTTTTGAAATTTGAATAGGTCAGTCCTCAATAGGAATCCAATATCTACCAACCTTTCAATTACTAGTATGGTACTCACAATAATTAGCCATATTTATCCAATTATCTTGATGAAGATCCTCCATCCAAGGTTTCTAATGGGAAAACTGAGTTATCAAAGGTCGGTGACCATGCTAAGAATCTGCTCAAAAATTTACCTGTTGACAATTATGAATGATCCAAAATAACTTTTGCTTAATCCAATCCTCACTAGTATTAATAACCGCTAAAATGGAAGAACATTTTGTAGGTGACCGATAGTGAATAAATATTCAAGACTTTTATTCTTAGCATATTTAGCACAAATATTTTTGGCCCAAAGAGCATTGGGGTTATGTAAAAGACTCCAATAAAATTCAGTAGCTAAAGCCTTGTTGTTATTAATAACAGACCAAAATCCTAACCCTGCTTCATTCTTAGGAAGACATAAAGTATCCCAATTCACCAAGGCCCATTTTCTTTTCTCCTTATTACCACTCCAAAGGAACCAATGATTGATTTGATTCAATTATCCAAGAAAAACCTTTGGGATATTCAATACTATAGAAACATAAATAGGTATAGCTTGAAGGACTGATTTTACCAAGGTAATTCTTCCCCCAAAAGAAAGCCACCAATTGGTCCACTTTGTAATTTTATTCTTAATTCTATCCAACAACCAATTATAATATTTTCTTTCTATCTTTGAATATTGATAGGAATTCCTAAATAAGTGATTGAAAGGGAGGTCTTGTTGTATCTTAATTTATCCAAGACCATGGATTCCTATTTGGGAGAGCAATGAAATAAAATGACTTTAGATTTCTCTTCATTGATCAATTGCCCGGTAGCCTTAGAAAACCAACTAATAATTTGCTTAATTTTAGAAGTTTTCTTAACTGTAGCTTTACCTATTAGAGTAGAATCATCAAAAAATTGAAGATGAGAGATAAGCCTAGCTCCATGAGCAATGGTAAATCCCTCAAGGGTTCTATTTTCTTTATTTTTGGTTAATATTTGCCCAAGCATTCAACAAGAATGATGAATAAATAATGGGAGAGGATGCCACCTTACCTAATACTTTTAGAAGTTGGGAACAACTGTGAAGGCCTACCATTGATAATAACTAAGTAATATATTGAAGAGATACATCCCATAATCTAGTCCATCCAATCTTGAGAGAAGCCAAATTGCCTCAAAACTTTGACAAGGAAGTGCCAATCCACTCTGTCATAAGCTTTGGATAAGTCTAAATGAATGAACATAGAAGGATATTTTTGTATTTCCATGGAATGGATGACTTCTATTAAAATATATTAAAAATGATTATTATAATAAAGTAACAATTATAATAACAAAATAATTATAGCTCAATGGATTAAATTTCTCAACTTTTAAGGTGGAGATCATGGTTAAAATTTGCAAATATATATAAATTTGAAATATTTTAGATTTATTTTAGAAATGTACAACCCCAAGATTAAATAGACATTATCTCATTACATAATATATACATAGTTGAAATAAAACAACAAGAATACATCTATATAGTTGTGTACGAAGTCATTATCAACTTTAATACTAAGAAATTTTTTTAATCTTCTTACTAAATTATCATACTGATAATATGAGTTATAAGAGAAAAATATTTAATAGCTGAAAGAAAATAATAATAATCTAGCAACTCTCTCCAACTAAAACATAATTTGTTAAAATTGCGTTTATGAGTAAAAATAGAAATTATTTTATTAAAAACCAATAAACTTAAAAGTATAAATAAAGGATTAAGGGTAAGGTGTGAGCAATAAGTACAAAGGGTAAATAGTAAGTAGAAAGCAAAGTGTGAGCAAGTAGCAAGAACCACTTCATGTTGTTCTATATCTTAGGAGAAACTCAAAAACTAAAGTATTCATGTGAAAAAAAATTATGTAACATGGAAGGAGATTCATTTATGAAAGTCCTTATTTAAAATAAGGATACACTAGTTGGAAGTAATGATTCCCTAGTTGGAAGTATGGATTCCCTAGTTAACAATAAGAGGAAGAGTGTATTCATGACAAACCCTATCTAGGAAGAAGATACTATACCATAAGTGATTATAGAGGATGAAATAATTGAGCATGATATAATGGTTCTTAAAACCAAAGGCTTAATATATAATTTACATGGATACTAGCCACATTTTTATGATATTCAAAATTTGATCAAGAGAAAATGGGGATTAAGTTCAAATTACTCCATGAATTTTCTTTGGATAGGATTTTTACTCACTATCTTCTCAAGTTTAGAAATAAGAGATAAAATAATGAATGGAGGCCCTTGGTTTAGGGGTAAATACTATGGAGTGCATTTTTTTGTGGAGATAGAGCCTATTAAAAATATTTTTATGTGAATTATAATTTTGGGACTTCCTTATCAACTCATCAATAAGGAGGTTTTGTAGAATATTGGCAATACTCTAAGCAAATTTATCTAGGAGTCACCAAATACTAAGAATATAAGAAATGTTGTATACACTTGAATATGTGCTGCCATTGATATTTCAAAACCTTTACCGCAATCCATTAGGATTAAATCCAAATCAAGAGAATAGGATCAACAAGTAGATTATGAAAACATCACATTATGCTATCACAAATATCTTGAAACCTAACACATGGCAAGAGATTGCAAAGTGAAAATTATGGAATAAGAGATGGAAAATTTTGGACATGAGTTAAACTTCAATATGAAACAATAAGAACATATCATAGGAGAATCTATTTCAAATAAAGGGTTTTCCACTCCTAAGTATGTGGCAAGAAAAATCCCTCTGCATCATCAAATGACAAATGCCATTATGTTCACTCTAATTAACCATTAGAAGAAAAAATAACATAAGATATGAGGAAGAACAAGGTGTAAGTTCAAATATAGAAGTAATTAATGGTGAAAAGGAAGATGAAAAGGTAAATTTTAAAACAAATAAATATGGGGAGGAAATTTTTTAAGTGAATGAGATGAAGGAGGTCAAGATTAATCCAAGTAAATCATATTTGTTTTTATAAATAATCATAAAATCTTACCCTTGCAATAAAACTAAAAGTAGTATATAATGTATCCATTACACTTTAGGGTTTCAAGAGCACCACAAGAAATAAAAACATATGGAGGATATCCAAGGATATTTAGGCATTCCAACACATTATAAGAAAGTAATAACTATGGAAGATCACCCATGCACTTTAGGGTTTTTACGACAACATAAAGAAGATAATTTTTGTGAGGTTATTACTTGCATTTCAAACTCTTTAGGATAATATAAATATTTAGAAGATACGTCTCATTATGACCAATATAGAAAAATATAAGATATTGATGAAGATGAAAATGTCGATGGTTATAAAAAAGGAGAGGAAGGCCATCAAAGCATGAACAAAGAAAAAAATAAACTAAAGGTGATATTGATTTGGGAATCCAAATATCATAGGTTTTAACAATAAGTGGGGCTGATCCCACTACTAAAAATAAAAAGTGATAATGATGAAAATTATATCATAGAATATTAGGGGTATGAATAAGACCCCTAAAAATATAGTTATTAATAAATTAATAAGTTGTTATAGTACTAAGTCTATTGTAATATAAGAAATAAAATTAAGTAGTGAGGAATGTGACGATTCTTTTAAAATGATTTTAAAGATGCATGATTATCTCAAAAACAATCTATAGTATCCTCATGGGTATTACAAAAATATGGAACAAGTGCAAATGGGATGTAAAATTATTAGAAGAAAAAAGTAATCAGTTTGCTAGACTACTTTGCAATGAAGAAGAAAACATCAAATTTGGGGTTATAAATGTATGTGCTCCGACTATAATTACCCCTCATGAAAGATGTTGGAAGGACCTTAGCATATTTTTGTCGAACATAATGATGATTCATAATTATGATCTATGGATTCTTGGGGGTGATTTCAAAATTATTCTATCTCCTTTGGAAAATAAGGGTGGTACTCTAGAATGTTCTAAATCAATGCATAATTTTCCTTCATTTTCCAATTCAAATGGCCTTTGGAATGTTATTCCTTCAATTTTTCAATATACATGGGTTAATAGATACATTGGGCAAAACTCATATAGCAAAAAAATAATTATTATCCAATACATGGTTGTAAATAGAGTATAAAATCTCTTAAAATATATTATTATGAGAAGGATAAGATCACAAACTCATCCTTTTGACTTGTGATTTACCCAATAATGGTCATCCAAATTCATTTTTCTTCCAGTCTATGTGGCTCCAAGACCTTGATTCCAAATGGTTATATTATGGTGGGGTGAAGCAAAATTTGAAGGATTGTATATGTACAAGTTTTTGCAAAAGACAAAACATTTAGAGGATCAAATGAAGATTTGGAATGCCAAAAAAATTCATAATATTTTAAAATAAAATAAATTAATTAAATCCAAGCTCAAAAAATTTCAAGAGATAGTATAAATTAATGGAATGGATTAGGTTTTATTATGTGAATTGAAAACAATTACTTTATAATTATCGTAACACATTGAAAAATGAGTCATATTGGTTCTAAAAATCAAATGAGAAATGGCTCAAGGAAGGAGATAGAAATATAAAACAAATTCATGCTAAAACTATAACAACTTTTTTCTTTTGTCACATCTAAAGAATTATAACTCCAAATGAAATAAATATTGATGAAGAATAAGATATAAGGAAGGAAACTATTAATTATTTCAAAAATATTTTAAAAGATGCTAGGCAAGATAAGGAGGCACAAAATAAGATTTTTCAAAATATTCCTTTAATTATTACATAGGAACAAAATAATTTTTTTATGAAGAATATATCTATGGATGAGGTACATGAAGCACCATTATCTTTCCATCCTAATAAGGCACCTAGCCCCAATGGATTTCTTGCAAAAAAAATTAATCTTTTGGGGATTTATTGAAGAGTGATATGTTGGTTGTGGTTGGAGAGGCCCAAAACATAAAGGCTACAATAAGTCATATCAATGCCACTTTTATTACATTGATTCCCAAGAAAGGTAAGACAAAATATTTTCATAATTTTCATCTAATAAACCTTTGTAGTATGATTTATAAGACCATTTTAAAAATTATGACAAATAGGTTGAGAGGTCTTCTAGATTATGTTATCTCATTAGAACAAGGTGGTATAATTCATGGTAAATAAGTTATTTATGGTATAATAATTGTATAAGAGGCCATACAATCTCTTCATTCCATGAAAAATCTAGGTATTCTTATGAAATTAGATATGAATAAAGCATATGATAGGGTTTCTTGGAGTTTTGTACATGATATTATCAAAATGTTTGGTTTTGATTATAGTTTATGTGAATGGATTAAATATTGTTATAGCACTATGAAATATTCTACTTTGATCAATGGTTCTCCTTATGACTATTTTAAGTCATCTTGTGGACTTTGCCAATGTAATCTACTATCTTCTTATCTATTCATTATTCTTGTGGGGACATTAAGGAGAGCTTTATCAAAGGTAAAAATGGAAGAAAAATCAAAGGTATTTTGGTTACAAAAAATTATCCCTTTGAATTTCATCTCTAATTTGTTGATGGTGTTTTTCTTTTGGTCCATCCCTCAATAAGTGAGATAGTGGAGTTCAATTCAATATTATCATGTTTTGAGAAGTTTACTGGACATTTGGTTAATACTACAAAATCATTTTTCTTATTAACATTGTCCTAGATATACAACAAACTATTGTGTATATTTAAGGGTTTAAAATTAAAAATTCTCATTCAACCTACTTGGGTATTCCTTTGTTTCATGAAGGAAATAAAAAGTACATTTAATTATATTGTTTGGATAGAATAAAATCTTGTTTGACAAGTTAGAAAGGTAAGTTCTTAATAATTTTGGTAGGGCTACAACTCATAAATACTACATTGGAATCAATCCCTATTTATATGATGTTAGTTTTAAGATTGTAAATAGGTAAAGCATCAAAAATTGATAAAATTTAGAGACTTTCTCTTGAAAGGATGTGAGGAAAATTTTAGGTTTCCTCTTTGTAAGTGGGATAGGATTTACAAGGGAAATAATTTTAGAGAAGCAAGCTTGTAAAATTACAAAATTATGAATTTGGCCTTAGGGATAAAGCTTGGGTGGAGATTACTCATAGATTAAGAAAAATAATTAAGTAGAAATATTACTTAAAAAATATATAGGTTCTCTTGATGCAATAAATTATTTAGGAAAAGAACCCTATCTAAAGGATAGTCAATATGAAACTTCATATTATATAGTTTGCAATTTATCAATAAATATATTAGATGGCCATCCAATAAGTGGAATTATGCAAATTTTTGGTCTAATTCTTGGTTGAAGCCTTATCCTCTTTTATTTGAGTAAATTGGCTCAGATATGCCTATCTTGTAAAGGTACAAAGGTGAAATTCTATATTAAAATAAGCAACAACTCTAGATCATGGATTTCTATTAGTAATTTGGTTTAAGGAGAGGAAATAAAATATATTGCAAATAAACTTAAAAAGATGCTTCAAGAGTTTTTTTTTTGTTGATTTTCACATGAAAGGATGATTTGGTTTGGAATATATCAAAATATAGTGGACACTCAATCAAGATGGGATATGAGGATTTAAAATAATTAAAATTTCCTAGTACCAAATAGTTTCCTTAGAATAATGTTTGGTCAATGGAGGCTCTCCCTAAGTCCTCAAAATGCCTTTTGATAGTAGTTCAAAGTAATATTATTTTAGGACATACTTTGCAAATAAGAGGATGTCATGGACCTTTCAATTATGCCTTGTGTGATAAGGATTTAGAAATATTATATCATTTACTTCTTCATTTTCCCTTTTCTCACACCATTTGGGGTTACCTTTTTTAAATATAAAATTATTTCAAATTTGAATCCTCACCATTATTTGTTGGAATGTGTGGCTAGAAAGGAATAGAATTTTTAAAAATAAATCTCAAAATTATGTTCAAGTTTAGAACTATATTATTGCTTCTCTTGTAGAATTTTTATAGATAGGGTGCTCATCATAGGAATTCTCAATTACAAAAACAAGATGTGGTAACAACTTGGTTATAGGATTTGAACATACATGGAAGAGTCATCTACAATAATGACATTAAAACAAAGAATCTACTTCGATCAAGGGTAACATGGAAATATCCATTAATTGGGTTCATCAAGATTAATTTTGATGTCGCTTCTAAAGAAAATATAGGAAAAGCCACTGGAGGTGGTGTTTTTCTAAATAATAAAAGAAAAATTCTCCTCACTTACTATAATCATATAGAAATTCAACTAAAAACTATGCAAAGGCTAGGGTACTTCTTATAGGGATTAAAATTGCAATAGAAAAATGATGGAAATATATTTAAATTGATGGAGATTCACAAATTATTATTAATGCTATCAACAAAAATGGATGAGGATATTGGTTATATGTTCATCATCTATTATTGGAGGAAATATTTTAGAATGTGGGCATATATATAGAGAAGGAAATCAGGTAGTAGAAAATCTAGCCAATCATAGTATTGATCTTCATCTTGGTGAGATTCAACTTTGAAAAGGAAACTGGGCAAGTGATATTTTAGCTCTTAATGAAAATGATGTCAAAGATATGATTGTAGAAACATAACAGTTTGAGAAAGATCAAGAATATATTTGATAGAAAAATAAATAAATAAATATTTATGATAAAAAAGCAATTTGGATATGGTTTAATTTATTTCAAAACAAATATTGCATTTTTGTATTGTTATGGGAATGACACCTTATAGAATCCATATATAACCTATTATAAAAATAGTATAAAGAAACATATGTAGTCCTTATTTATTTAAGGAATATTTTAGTGACTAATTTTATATATTTGAAAAGGTAACCAATTCTCGAGACCATTCTAAATAATATCATATTTATGGACTTTTTATTCTTGATAGTAACAATATATTTAATATAAGTTCACTAAAATAATTACTTCATTTTCATTCTTTTTTTTTTCTTTTGGGGGTCAATGGTTGAATCTGGCCAACTCCTATGTTGTTCTTTGATGGTTTTGCCTAATATTGTGGATGTTATTTTCCATCCTACAATTGTTTATTACTTATACCTTAATGAATATGGATTGTCTAAATTTATAGCAATTGACACATTTTGGGTAGGGATTCTATAGTTGTATGTTTCATTAAACAGTTTAAAAGTTTTGATCTTAGATGCTTTAGATTTTAATTGTAAACATATAATATTGTACATATAAAATTTCAAATGAGATTTTAAAAGTTCTTATCAAGGCATAGAACTATGGATTCATTTTAGAGGCTTAATATATATTTTGCATATTTTATATATCTAAAGATTCAAAATCCCTTAAACTAGAATTCAAAATTTGAGCTACTCCTTTTTTGATAATGGTATTGTCAAAAAATATTTGTAAATTTCTAATTTGTAAGATAAAAAAAAATTATAATATTCTCATTATTGATTGAACACCTATTTTATAATATATAGATAGATATATAGATATAAAATCTATATTTGACTTCCTTGGGAGACACTCCAACCAAAAAACCAAAATTTTGCACTTTCTAAAAAGTTAATTACACCATATCTAGCTTTCAATTTTATCAAAAGTATTCTCTATTTTCCAAACTACTTATTTCCTTTATGGAACTCTTGATATCATTCTCATTAAAGATAATTTTATTTGGTCAATTGTCTTCTAAAATTTGAATTACACTAAGATGAAGATAAAACCCACAATTCACTAAGCTATCTACCACATATTTTTTATTTATAAATATTTTGGCATTTTCAAATACACCACCTCAAATAATAATTTATCAATATCTATAGTATAGATGTTTTTGATACAATCCCTATATAATTATTTTAATAATATTTATAATAGTACACAAATATTCATCAATTAAAATATGTTTTCATCCTTTTTCCCTAGTTATCTTGATCTCTATAGGAATTTCCCTAGCCTATGCATATTTTATTAAATTTTTATATTATTCTAAGTTTAAAAGGAGAATGTTTCCTTCATTATCTTGAAATCCACCTCCACCAACTTTTTTAAAGTTTACTTTGGAATCACCATCAAATTTTTACCATGATTCAATATAGATCCTTTGTATTAACTCCACTATTGCATATTGTGCATACATATGCCTTCAAATCATGTAACCAACTATTTATAACTTGTTTTTCTAAAGCACCATACCTAAAAAAAATTGCAAGAGAGACAACAATACAATTCCAAACATAGATGTGATTTTGAAATTTATTTTTGTAAAAAAAAATATTTTTTCATCTAGAAATTCCAATAAATAATGCAAATACAAATCATCCATAGAATGTTTGATGCGTTAGTTTAAAAAAAATAACCTAACATTTTATCAACTCTTCTAATGTTGATGGAGCAACCTAGTAGATTCTCATTTTATTATTAAACGTATCCCCAAGTTATTTATGCAAAGGGATAATATATAATTATATGATTTAATTTTTCTAGCTCATCTTCACCTAAAGTTCCATGATATCCTCTTATTTGCAAATTTCCACTCATAGAAATGTATTCTAGAAAAGCTAACTATAGCAATTTTAAGGCCTTATGAAGAGCCTCCAGTGACTAAATAATCTTCTAAGGGAAATTTATGGAAATAGGAAATTCTAATTGCTTTATATCCCTATATACCAAATTTACAAAGTATCCACCATATTTTAATAATTTCAAACCAATGCATACTTTTCACTAAAAAATATGTAAATAGATTTGAAGCATCTTTTGGAATTCATTCGCTGTTCTTTTTGTATCCTCTTACTCAACCAAATTGCTAATAGAAATCCAATATCTAGAGTTATAAGTCATATCAATATAATTTTTTTGTTTTAATTCTCTATAAGCCAAATGATTTACATTTTAGATTAAAAAATAAGTAGATAATGATTCAACCTAGGATAGTCTAAAAATATGTAAAATCGCCCTCATTAATTGATCATTTAATATATTTCTAATTAATTTCAAACTCTATGATATGAATTTCCATGTTGCTAGATCCTAGGTAATGTTTACATGCTTATCAATTTTACATCCATAGAGCGTATATACATTTGAAGTAATATTTTTTTCAACTATGTTCTTAATATTTGAATAATTTCCATCCAATTTTTCTCCCAGTGTTGAACTCATAAATAAAAATATTTATAAGATTTTTTCTCCAATATTCTTTCCCATGTAAATCATATCTCATTGGCAAAAAATAATCCTAAATTGATCCTCACATACTTCCCAAAGAAATATCTTCAAATTCTATCAAATTTAGATTCTATGCTTACTGGTAATATTGAAAATGGTAATATATAGGGATGGACTACAATGTAGTCTTTATAAGTTGTAGCCTTCCAACCATCATTAAGAACTTGCCATTCCAACCTATCAAATATTATTTTATTTTATCTAAAATTGAGTCCCAATGCTCTCTTTTTTACTTTTTTAAATAAAAAATACCTTATGTTGTTTGAAATTTTCCAATGTTAAGCACTAAAATTTCCATAATAATTAATTATAAATCTAAGGCAATGTTAACAAAAAATATCTTGGATCTTGTAGAACTTTTTATACATGATAATATTGAGTTAAACTCTATGGCCTTGTCGACTAAGGGATGGCATCATGCACCATTTTCCTCTTGAGGCAACAGAAGCATGGGATAAGCAAATGTTGTTCCTTACTACCTATGTGTTGCTTTAGAAAATATTTTTTGGGATGTAGTAGGGTTTTGCATGTACCATGTGTAATTTGTTTTGGGATGTTAGCTATGGTATAACCTTTGGTTGTGTTGTTTTAATGTTGACCTAATATTTCCTTTCCTATGGCCTGTTGGTCTGACTTTTATACACACCCTACGAAGAATGAGCATGAAACTCTGATAACACTTATACGGGATAAATTCCACTCACTTTAGGATCTTGCTGGTTATCCAAGGTGTGAGTTACAGAGTTGGGTCAAATGTCTATTCACTCTTTTTCGCTTCGGAATAGTTTTCAATATGGACTGTCTCGTTACCTTACAACGGGTTCTTGAACTTGTTCAAGAATGTTTAGAAGTTGTCACTTGTTGACAATCAGATTTAAAATTAGTTCTTTGATCTAGCTCTTATGGGTCAGCAGATTTAAATAAAAAAAAATTTTAAAAGAAAATAAAAATGGATCATTTCACGGTAAAACAAAGAGGGTAGGGTAGGGCAGAAAGAGAAGTTTATCAAACTTAGCTGTAAAACCTAAACTGCCAATTTTATTTATACTATCAGCTTCACAATAGAACAAATCAAAGAAGAGGGTGTCCAGCTTTCTAAGATCACCTTCTACTAAGAGCATAATACAGAGATGGAATAGATCTGAAAAAAAATCATAAACAAAAGGGAAGTCCGTTAAAATTGGTATTTCTCACCAGCAGCATAGCTCACACAGTGAGGACAGAGCAATTAGAACAAACTTGAACCTTAAATTTATGATTTTTCTTAGCATACAATAGAACAAATGAAGCCCAACAGCATATTTAATCTTGATAACACAGATTTACAGCATTTATTTAATAAACCTTAAAAAAACGGATAACAAAAGAAGATGAACTTATCACAATCTGAAAGAGATTAGGCTCCTGGCCATGCTATCACAGAAAACAAAAGCACATCAACTCCAAGTCCAGAAATAAAGCATTTTACAAGATTTGCAAGAAATTGCTTCAATAGCCTTTTATTTCTAAGTCTCTACCTCCTGTGATTATATTTAGAAGTATTTATAGACTCAGGACAGATCCTGATCTTTTTAGAAATATCTTCTTCTCAAACCCTAAATCTTATCAACTTAAACCCTAGTACCCGGGTTTTACAATATAAAGTCATTTAAAATAAAGTCTTGATAAAACTTAACCATTCTGCAAATCAGTGCAGTCACTTTCCATAAATAGAGAAGATAGAATTTGAATGCCACTTGCATTCACCCGCAACTGTGAGTAAATGTCTTCATTAATGCCCTCGGGTAATTTGGATGAGTCACCACTTCCCTGACATTTCATCTCTGCAGAGCCATCCCTGAGTTGAAAATCTTTGCACACCATTACTTCTGCCATAAATTTTCATTAAATGCATCCATCGGCAAATTTCGGTAACTGTGTGTAGATATTTTCATTTTTTAGCCAATTCTTGACATACTCCATTAAATGGGCAGTTTCTTAGTCACTGTAAAGTCTCTTTACGGCCAGATCTGTAAAATTTGGATGAAACAGCAATTCTCGGCATCTCTCATTTCAATATGGCGATCTTCAATTAATTTGCACTTAACTTTATCTTTCTGGCCATTTCTCCCGTTATCATGCAAGTGACAGATGGCTTTCTACAAAAATACAAAAGAGGATGATTAGTACTTTAATTAAATCAGAAATTTAAAGTTGAATCAAAACCCTAAATTTCATTATACGTAGGCTTGCTCTGTTTTGACACATGTCGCAAAAATCGTGACACGTGTCCGTTTTTAGCTGTCTTTTCATGTTTGGGCTCTTTGCTGCCATGGTCGCGAAAATGTGACATGTCACGATTTCATGACATGTCACGATATCGCGACATCCTTAGCGTCGTGCAACTCTCTATCTCCAAGGCCACGAAAATGCGACATGTCACGATTTCGCGACAAGTCGCGATTTCGTGACAAGTCACGATATCGTGACATCCCTTCCGGCCTTGTGCTGCCTTCACCATGCTTTGCTTTCACCATGTCACGATTTTGCGACATGGTGGCGCCCTTCCTTGCTTCCATGTCATGGTTTCACGACACCCTCTGGCTACTGTTGCTTTGGTTCTTCTTCACCGTCACGATTTTGCGACGTCACGAAATCGCGACATCGCGATTTTGCGACGTCACGAAATCGCGACATCGCGATTTTGCGACGTCGCAAAATCGCGACGTAAAATCGCGACATCGCGATTTTGCGACGTCGTGAAATCGCGACGCAAAATCGCGACATCGCGATTTTGCGACGTCGTGAAATCGCGACGCAAAATCGCGATGTCGCGATTTCGCGACGTCGCAAAATCGCGACATCACGATTTCGTGACACCTTTCTTACTTGCCCCTGCTTTTCAAACTTTGTCGTGATTTCACGACGTCGCGAAATCGCGACGTCGCGATTTCATGACATCTCCATGCCTTAGCTGTTTTCTGCTTCCATCGCCGTGAAAACGTGACATGTCGCGAAATCACGCCCTTTTTTCATATTTGCACTTTTCTCTCCATCCTGTCACAATTTTGTGACATTTCCAACACTCGGCACTTTCTTTCCAAATATGTCGCGATTTCGTGACCTTTCCAAAAATGGAAAGTGTCACGATTTCGCGACCCTTCCAAAAATGGAAGTGTCACGATTTCGCTACGTTTTCTGACACTCGGCACTTTCTCGCCTTGGCAGCCATGAAAATGTGACATGTCACGATTTCACGACATGTCACGAAATCGTGACATTTTTTTTACTTAGACGCTTCTTCAACCTTCATGCAGTGAAAACGTGAGCGAAATCGCGCCTCTTTCATGCCTTAGCTTTCTTTTGGCTCCTCTTGCCACGAAACTGCGACATGTCACGATTTCACGACATGTCGCAAAATCGCGACCTTCTGTACGCACTTGCTTTCTCTCTCCAGACCCATCGCGATTTCGTGACATTTCCAAAAATGGAAAGTGTCACGATATCGTGACATTTCCAAAAATGGAAGTGTCACGATTTCGCTACGTTTTTGCGACTTGGCCGAATTTTCTGAAACCTGTCGCGATTTCACGACATTTCCAAAAATGGAAGTGTCGCGATTTTTCTACCTTGCCAAAAATAGAAATTTTTGGCCTCCAATGAATTTTTCTATCTAGAATCTGCATATTTTTCATATTGGTGAAAGACTTTCTTTAATCAGCAATGATTCTAACATTTGCAAAATGAATTCTAAAATAAAACAAACCAAGATGCAAGTCTGTTTGGACACTTTGGTATATGCAAAACTTGAAGAGGAAATAGAAGCAAAATCTTGGACTTAAAACCTGAAAAACATCAAGAGGGTCCTTACTACAAAATGAAAGCTCAAAATTTTCAAAGGGTGGAAATTCATTTTTCAGTGGGGGTGTGTTGCTTCTCAACAAATGGCGATATCTATGGGTAAAATAGTAGCATTATTTTAGAACCCAGGACTCTAGTTTCAAAACAACATAGACCATGTATCATGCCTTGCCACAGATATTCTTCAAAATAATTTAACTACTAGCTGATAGTTGTCAAAATTTCCTAAGGACATACTAGGCTGAATCATTCAAAGAAGATTTCTGATGTGCAATTACAAGGGTATAAAACTTTCTTCAAGAATGAGTGGGTCTTCGAATGTTGAACTCTGGATTGATCAGCTTTTTCTAGATTATAAAAAGGGGAAACCGAGTAGAGCTCTGTTTACTAATTTAGCCTTTTACAGCCCCGACAGAGTTACCCTTTAGATTTACACGACCCAGATTTACAACTGTAAGGTAGAATCTACAACTTGGTAGAAGAAAAACATCTTTTGAAGTCTTGGTTGTCTCTTTGAGTACATTACTTTCATTTTTTTTTCTTTTATATATATATATATATTGGAAATAACAGAGTGCCAATTCTATGCTGTCTTGCTCAACTTTCATCTTCTCTCTCTCTCTCTTTTGAAATATATCAACATCTGAAAAGCCTTAGAAAGAATAACAATTTTCTTTTAATATTTCATCAATCTAGAACTGCTTCAGCCTAGGCACTGATAGCCTCTATAGATACTCAAATAATTACATAAATCATAGTCCCCTCTTATAACCAACTTTTCTTAGATTCCCTGGAAGTTTCTCCAGCCAAACAACATAGCAGTTTCTTTATATTTAAAATAACTGTGGCAAGCAAGACACAAAATCCAATTATCCTTCCACTGTTGTTCTAAATAACAAAATAGTTCCACTGTTCAGTTTAAACAGACTATCTCATAATTAGGATAATGAACAGAATGGACACTGGATTTAGAACTCAGAATAAAAACAATTTTTAGAAGGCTGACTTTTTCATTGATGCTCAGGCAAAGGTTAAAGAACATAATTCTTAAAATAAAATAAACTGTACAGACTTCCAAGGATAAACACAGACCTTTAAAAACAAAATAAAATAAAACTGCACAGACTTTAAAATAAAACTGTATAGACTTTAAAATAAAACTGTACAGGCACCAAAGGAAATAAAATAAAACTGCAGAGTTATTTACAAAGGAAATAAACTGCACAGACCTTTAAAAAAAAAATACAGAACTTTAAAATAAACTAAAACTGTACAAACCTGAAAGGAAAATACACAAAGTGTACAAACCTTAAACAACAAACAAAATAAAACTGAAAAAAAAAACTAAAATAAAACACTGCAGACTTATTTACAATGTATACACATGTTACAACTTCTTTGATCACTCAAAAAAATGTAGCAGATGGAAAAACAGAGAAATAGTGCCTTAAAAAAATTTACCCATTTGCAGGTAAATTTAAAAAAATTACCTTTCAGGTCCTGTTGACGAAATGCACTCCAGACTATGCTTCAAAAAAAAATTTGCTACCTGGGAAAGACTTGTGTTTATCGTCTTCCCTCTCCTTTTTTTTTTTTTTTTTTTTATGGATCTTGTCCCACTGAAAAACAAATCTGCAACTCTTTCAAATTAAACAAATCATATAATAACAAATCATATGATAACATGTTTATGCTTCTACTTGAAGGGTTTGCAGAATTCTTTCAAAAGGACTGAATATAAAAAACCCCCAGGATCAAATACCTTAAAGCCTTTATAGACCCAAATCATCACATCTTCAGATTTATGTGATAACTCAAAGAGATCAAATTTTATTCGTATGTCCTGGTTCTTAATAACTTGAACATTTTGTGGTTGCTCTACTGCTTCAATATCCAAGACTTCAATTTTTATCCCTCTAGCAGAATTTTTATAATTTGCTTTTTCACCTGAGCCTTGCTTAGATTTAACCGCATCAATGTGTAATGTCCAAACATCATTGTTATAATTGGTCAGAACTGTAACCTGTCTTACCTTCTTGGTTGCCAAATTATAATCTCCAATATCCACATCAACATGATTTACAACCTTTTCTTTAATATTATGTTCAGTAATCAAAGGCTTATACTGAGACTGTTTATCTATTCCGAGTTGGTTGACCACATTCACATTTACTATCTTTTCCTCCTTTTCTTGAAATTCAATAGGTGGTCCAGAGTAAGTTTCAATCAAGTTATCTTTTTGTTCAACAATCTGGGCCAGCTCATGGAGGGTGATGTCAGCTTTAATTTCCTTCATATCCTTAATGATGTTATCCTCCTTCCTAGTTACTTCTGCATAGTGATATTGAATCTCATTCTCACCATCCTTTGGTAAGGAAGGATCATTGGTAGGTTCTGGATTTTCACATCTCAAATTATAACTGTCCCTTTTGAACTATTGAAAATATTGTGCTTCATCCATAGGAATCTCTACAAGATTTTTTGACTCTTTGGGAAAAGAATCTGAAACCCTGGTCGTACTATTTTTGGATGAACCAGAAATATCAATATTTTTTTGATTTTCAGGAAAATTTAACTCACCAGGAAAAACTTCAAATTTGGGTAATGCTAGATCACAAATGTTTACTTCAAGCACTTCCATTTTGAACTTATCAGAACCTTTCTCTATATTTTTCACATGCTGAGTGGATGTCACAGTTAACGGAGTTTCCTTGGGCAGAGCATTATATGTTGGCACTAACTCATGATGTGGGATGGGATCTGAAATATGCATGTTCTGTGTAACATAGGATATCAAAGGACTGCTCAAAATTTGAGGTCCTAACTGTATTTCAAGAATTAAAGCTTCTTTATAAGCTCCTTCCAGGGTTGTGATATTGATGTCTCTTTTGAGAAAAATAGAGGTCACTAAATCCAATGCGTTCTTATAGATTTCTAAGGCCAGATTTGCATTTGGGATGTAATGACCAATCATTCTACCATAAGCTCTTTGGAACCTCATATTGAATGACCTGACAGCTTCTCCCGACTCTCTCTTGATGTTGGAAAATTGTTGGTATAACACACTGGGGTCTATCACTTCCCCAAATTGTGATATAAAAACTTTCTCTAGGTCATTCCAACTGGTAATAGAATTGCTAGTGAGATTTAGAAACCAGTCATAAGCTCCCTCTTAGAGAATGAACGGGAACAATCTGCAAGCAACATCTTCATGCTGTATATTTAACAATTTCAAAGCATTCTTGAATGCAACTAGATGTTCTTCTGCTGTCCTAGTCCCATCATGCTTGTATCTAGGGAGATAACTCTCTGGATTTCTGGGCAGGTCATGGGCTATACCCGAAATATTTAAGGCAATGGAACCCAACCAGTTTGCCATTACTACTTGATTGACGGTGATATTCTGAGTTGTAATTGGAGTAACTACCAATGGTGATAAAATAATCCTTAACAGACTACTGAACTTTAGGTCCCCTTTTCTGGCAATTTTAGATATTGTACTTACAATTTACAATACTGACCGGAGTTCAGTGGGCCCTCCTTCTAGCACCATTTTTAAATGTTGGTGTTAAGTTTCGTTGTTCAGGCAAAAAACTCAAACAACAAAATTTTAAAGGTAGAGGAGGAGGGAAAATTGGCTACCAGACTTTGGATAAAATACGATATTTGTCAAGTACCACATACAATCAGATTTCTCAACTCAAGCGCACTAAGAACATAAGTTCAGCCCTCCTTCTAGCGCCATTTTTAAATGTTGGTCCGACTTTTATACACACCCTGCGAAGAATGAGCATAAAACTTTGATAACACTTATACGGGATAAATTCCACTCACTTTAGGATCTTGCTGGTTATCCAAGGTGTGAGTTACAGAGTTGGGTCGAATGTCTATTCACTCTTTTTCGCTTCTGGAATAGTTTTCAATATGGACTGTCTGTTACCTTACAACGGGTTCTTGAACTTGTTTAGTAATTTTTAGAAGTTGTCACTTGTTGACAATCAGATTTAAAATTAGTTCTTTGATCTAGCTCTTATGGGTCAGCAAATTTAAATAAAAGACAAATTTAAAAGAAAATAAAAATGGATCATTTCACGGTAAAACAAAGAGGGTAGGGTAGGGCAGAAAGAGAATTTTATCAAACTTAGTTGTAAAATCTAAACTTTCAATTTTATTTATACTATCAGCTTCACAATAGAACAAATCAAAGAAGAGGGTGTCCAGCTTTCTAAGATCACCTTCTACTAAGAGCATAAGATAGAGATGGAACAGATTTGAAAGAAAATCATAAATAGAAGGGAAGTCTGTTAAAATTGGTATTTCTCCTAGCATACAATAGAACAAATGAAGCCCAACAGCATATTTAATCTTGATAACACAGATTTACAGCATATATTTAATAAACCTTAAAGAAATGGATAACAAAAGAAGATGAACTTATCACAATCTGAAAGAAATTAGGCTCCTGGCCATGCTATCACAGAAAACAAAAGCACATCAACTCCAAGTCCAAAAATAAAGCATTTTACAAGATTTGCAAGAAATTGCTTCAATAGCCTTTTATTTCTAAGTCTCTGCCTCCTACGATTACATTTAGAAAAAGTATTTATAGACTCAGGACAGACCCTGATCTTTTCAAAAATATCTTCTTCTCAAACCCTAAATCTTATCAACATAAACCCTAGTACCCGGGTTTTACAATATAAAGCCATTTAAAATAAAGTCTTGATAAAACTTAACCATTCTGCAAATCAGTGCAGTCACTTGCCATAAATGAAGAAGATAGAATTCGAATGCCACTTGCATTCACCCGCAACTGTGAGTAAATGTCTTCATTAATGCCCTCGGGTAATTTGGATGAGTCACCACTTCCCTGACATTTCATCTCCATAGAGCCATCCCTGAGTTGAAAATCTTTGCACACCATTACTTCTGCCATAAATTTTCATTAAATGCATCCATCAGCAAATTCCGGTAACTGTGTGTAGATATTTTCATTTTTCGACCAATTCTTGACATACTCCATTAAATGGGCAGCTGCTTAGTCACCGTAAAGTCTCTTTGCGGCCAGATCTATAAAATTTGGATGAAATAGCAATTCTCGGCATCTCTCATTTCAATATGGCGGTCTTCGATTAATTTGCACTTAACTTTATCTTTCTGGCCATTTCTCTCATTATCATGCAAGTGACAGATGGCTTTCTGCAAAAACACAAAAGAGGATGATTAGTACTTTAATTAAATTAGAACTTTAAAGTTGAATCAAAACCCTAAAGTTCATTATACGTAGGCTTGCTCTGTTTTGACACGTGTCACAAAAATTGTGACACGTGTCCGTTTCCAGCTGTCTTTTCATGTTTGGGCTCTTTGCTGCCATGGCCGCAAAAATGCGACATGTCACGATTTCGCGACATGTCGCGATATCGCGACATCCCTAGCGTCGTGCAACTCTCTGTCTCCATGGCCGTGAAAATGCGACATGTCACGATTTCGTGACATCCCTTTCGGCCTTATGCTGCCTTCACCACGCTTTGCTTTCACCATGTCGCAATTTCACGACATGGTGGCGCTCTTCCTTGCTTTCGTGTCGCGGTTTCGCAACGTCACAAAATCGTGACGTCGCGATTTCGCGACACCCTCTAGCTGTTGTTGCTTTGGTTCTTCTTCACCTATCGCGATTTCGCGACACCTTTCTTACTTGCCCCTACTTTTCGAACTTTGTCACGATTTCACAACATCTCCATGCCTTAGTTGTTTTCTGCTTCCATCATCGCAAAAATGCGGCATGTCACGATTTCGCGACATGTCGCGAAATCGTGCTCTTTTTTCGTACTTGCACTTTTCTCTCCATCCTGTCGTGATTTCACGACATTTCCAACACTCGGCACTTTCTTTCCAAATATGTCGCGATTTCGTGACCTTTCCAAAAATGGAAAGTGTCACGATTTCGCGACCCTTCCAAAAATGGAAGTGTCGCGATTTCGCTACGTTTTCTGACACTCGGCACTTTCTCGCCTTGGCAGCCGCAAAAATGCGACATGTCGCGACGTTTTTCCAACTTAGACGCTTCTTCAACCTTCATGCAGCGAAAACACGACATGTCGCGATTTCGCGACATGTTGCGAAATCGCGCCTCTTTCATGCCTTAGCTTTCTTTTGGCTCCTCTTGCCACGAAACTATGACATGTCGCGATTTCGCGACATGTTGCAAAATCGCGACCTTCCGTACGCACTTGCTTTCTCTCTCCAGACCCATCGCGATTTCATAACATTTCCAAAAATAAAAAGTGTCGCGATATCGTGACATTTCCAAAAATGGAAGTGTCGCGATATCGTGACATTTCCAAAAATGGAAGTGTCGCGATTTCGCTACGTTTTTGCGACTTGGCCGACTTTTTCGAAACCTGTCGCGATTTCACGACATTTCCAAAAATGGAAGTGTCGCGATTTCGCTACCTTGCCAAAAATGGAAAGTTTTGGCCTCCAATGAATTTTTCTATCTGGAATCTACATTTTTTTCATACCGGTGAAAGATTTTCTTTAATCAGCAATGATTCTAACATTTGCAAAATGAATTCTAAAATAAAACAAAGCCAGATGCAAGTCTGTTTGGACACTTTGGTATATGCAAAACTTGAAGAGGAAAGAGACAAGCAAAATCTTGGACTTAAAACCTGAAAAACATCAAGAGGGTCCTTACTGCAAAATGAAAGCTCAAAATTTTCAAAGGGTGGAAATTCATTTTTCAGTGGGGGTGTGTTGCTTCTCAACATGGCCTACACTACATTGCATCTGATATTGTGTGCATTTCCTACATATATTAGCATCGATTAGTGTTGCACCACCTTTGATTTGATTATGGTTTTATTTGGTGCTTGTCTAATGTTCAACCTTAGCTTACACTTGACTTTTTCTATTTAATATTTTTCTGAGTTTATATATTGTTGTGCATCCTTGTTTTGCGTGGTTTGTGGCCTTTGCTTATGTTGTTGTGTGCCCTTGGTTTGTGTGGTTTTTGGCCTTAAATTTTTCTATTTTGTACCCTTGTTTTATGTGGTTTGTGGCCTTCACTTTTGTTGTTGTGTGCCCTTATTCTACATGTGTTGGGACGTTTGTAATATTACTATGCACTTTGGCTAGTTTTAGCCTTTGTGCTAGTTTCCTTGTGTTGTTTTAAGTGCTCTATTTTGGTAACTTTATAATACCTTTGATTGATGCAATATTTGGTTATTTTTATGCTAAGTGGTTTTTTATATTTTTGCTTATTAAGGAGTTTTATGTAAGTTTCTTGTTCTAATTAAGAAAGGAAATTCTTATTGTTGTATATTAAATGGAAAGCTTTCAATTGATTCTTTATACTTGGGTAGTAAAGTAATCATCTTAAGAGAAGTATGTGATTCTCTTTGCTTCATACTTGTGTATTTGAATGGAAATTTCTTAATTAATTCTTTAGAATTGGGTAGTAAAATAAACATCTTAAGAGAATTATGATATTCTCTTTTCTTTATACTTTTGTATTTGAAAGGAAAAGATTTTATTTAGACTTGGGTAGTAAAAGAATCATCTTACGAGAAGTTTAGATTCTCTTTGTTAATGATTTATGTGATTGTAAATGAAATATTCTACTTGATTCTTGAGACTGGTGATAGTTACAGAAATCATTGAAAGAGAAGTAGATATCTCTTCTTCTAGTTGCTTATGTTATGATGCATGGTTTCTTGCATTGTTTTGAATATGACATGTTGTAAGTTGCATTGCATGACAAAATTATTTTGATCCCTAAGTATACCTCCTAAATACTATGGTGGTTTTCCCATCATGAAGAGGTTTTTGACTTACGGATGGAACAAGAACCTTTGGATATGGGTCCTTAGAGCTTGGAAGTTTTGAAGTTGTGAAATCTCAAGATCTTGTATTATTTCATTTAAACATTGAATATTGGTTATTGTACAATGTAAGATTATATTTGTTAATGGAAACTTGTGATTGTAATTCATGCTTTTGATCAATATCTTTAGATAGTTGTTATACTCATCCATTAACTAGTTACTATGCATGCTTATGTTAGATATATAGAATATCTTGTTATTGCATAAATATTGATGGAAGCATTTGATATTTAAGCTTGATAAATGCTTAGTTTGATTATGGTTAAGAGGAATTTATTTTATGCATTTTTATTGAGATGAATTATGTATTATGATTATATGCTTAGTGCTTTTTTTATCTTAGCATATGATGTTGTTATCTATTTTTGGGATGGGTAGATTTTTTCTCTTGTAAACCATAGAACCCAATCTTGAAAGGAGTTGTGTGAATGCAATAGCTAGGTATATGTGAGTCCTATAAGGATTTTTTAGGGTGCAATATCTAGTATCTCATAAACTTAGAAGGATTTGTGTGTATACAATAGCTAGGAAACTTGTGGATAGTCGCACCTTGAATGAGCAGGATCAGGTGTGTAAAGGAAAATCTATTCACAAGGTATCAATGGTGATTCCTTGATAATGTAGGATCAGTATATCATGTTAGTTGTCATAAAAGTGAAAATAAACTTAGTTAGCCTATGGAGGTATGGTAACTAGGCACCAAGGCTCTACGTTGAGTAACCTACCTAGGTGGAGCTAGAGTTAGGTTAGGGAATTGGCATCCTCCTTTAAGTGTTATGGGCCTTAAAGGATAATCCTTATGATGCAGTAATATGGTCCTATACTGAGGAGGGTGTAGTAAAGGTGGGGGTACCACTTATAGAATCCTTCTAGATGTGTAGGTTTAGTAAGGTGAACCCTAGAAGCTACAGGTGTTGGCCTCTCCCATCCATTAAGTGTCATTACAGTGACTTAGAAATCAAATGTGGTGAAGCCTTTAATGTTAAAATATTTATAGAAAGGGGGTGTCACCCTTGAGAGCCTTGTTTTGGAAGTGATCTTCAAAAAAAATTGGGTTGGTAGTTTTTGCTTGTTACAATAAATCTTGAACCTACTACATTATAAGTTTTCTAGGAATAGTGTTCAATGCCTTTCTAAAATCAACACAACAATAGTAAACCTTATGCTTATGAGTTGTTTCTTATTTAAGTATAACTCTAGGTGTTATAATATGATCTATGTTTTACTTATTTTTTTTAAAGCCTACTAATCCTTTTGTTCATATTTTTTCAACTTTGTAAATGTAGAAATCAAAAAATCTGACATTGTAGCAAATAGCTTATATAAAGTGTGCCCAACCATGATGGTTCTATTTACTTATTTTGATATTTTTAGTTTCCTAATTTAAATATTGAATAAATGATATGAGATGTCCATGTAGGATGGAATACATGAGAAACATCCATATTAAAGAGATTAGCAAAATGTGTTTCTAGGAGAATTATACTCTTATATTTTATGTGAGTTGCTACTTACCCTGAGTTTGGGTATAATTATCAACACCATATAATATGTAAAGAAACTCTATTTTCTAATGAAAGTGAAACTTGGTTTACAATTTCATAAGTAGAAGATACATAATTGGATCAAACATCTTTGTTAGAAATGGTACATGCGTATTTCCTTGGTAGGAAGTTTTATCAAAATGATTTAGACATGAACTTGAGCATATCAAGTGTGTATCTTGCTTTATTATTCAAATAAAGCCTATTATTTTTCATAGGAAACAACATTTAACTTTATGAATAGACAAATATGCATGATATATATTATATTAGTAAATAACTAAATATGTACAAGTAGAGTTCTAAAAGCATCATTCTTGTGTGTCATACATAGGTAATATAATAACTATGTATATCAACCACTTTTCATATGCTATATTATTGATCAATCAAAATACAAATTTAAATTCATTTATTATGGTTTTTAATTTTCACAATAATTTATTTAATTTTTATAGAATACACTAAAAAAAAGAATATGCAACAAATATTTACAATAATAAATTATTATGAATATTACATTTTAAATAAAAATTATTACTAAATCTTATACATATTTTAAAAAAATTAAAAATTCATATCTCTACCTTCTATATTGTATTTACGCTTCTTCCAAATAGAGTTTCCAATTACAATGTTATTATTTTAAACAAGATTCATATAAACTTTGCTATATTTTTTTTGGTAGATAAGATACTATAGCATTAATACAGGGTTTTACAGGTTGACCCAAAACCTTTTACAAAAATCAGCCCAGGGTTGTTGATGAGCATGTCCTTACTAAGGATCCTATATATGTAAAATCTACATGCCGCCAAAGCCATTACATCCGGTAAGGCACATAGCCTATTATCAAAAAGAAACTTCCCATACAACATTTTGGGTATACCCCGAGAAAACACACCTGCATCATAATTACAAAAAAAGAAACAGACATAGATCCCTTCCTTGAAATAGTGGAGAAACAAAAAGTTGCAGACACACATAGCAGAGTACTAAAAAAACTCCCACAAGCTCTATATTGATAGTTACTCTTAATAATTCTTTGGTAATTGCTTTATTTTGTATATGACATGCTTTGGGACCACATCCTATCTTGGCCAATCAGCCTTGGAGAAGTGAACCTGCTGGCTAGATTTATGGCGGTGGCTATTTGGTGGTCCACATGGATTTGGTTCGAAGTCTTATATTGCCGTTTCTTTCCTATCCTGTGATTATCAACCAACCTCAAATTACTAATATGACTAGGAGCCATGTTATCTAACATGTGACTATCCCCATTAGTCTTTGTGGTATTTCCAAGCAGCATCCACCAAGACTGATAGCTCGAATAATTTTTATTGTGAGTCCATTTCAAAAAAGATACGGGAATACTCATAGCCTTCGAACTTATAGTGCCTTCCCTGTTGGTAAATTCAACTATCATTCTTGGAATTCTTGTTGAATAAGCTCCTCTACTTCACTCGGGACACCGTGTTCCCATTTGAAAATTTTGTCACCATATACAACCAAATTGGCCAACTTATCAGCAACATTGTTAGCTTCTCGAAAGACATGTTGGGCTTTTCTATCCTATCTTCCCTAGAAAAGGATCCTAGCCTCTTCAACAATTGTTTTAATCCTCCAAGGAGGTGTTTTCCAATTTTTGAGGATATTTACAACATGCATAGAGTCTCCTTCTATGATCAAATTTTCTTCTATGTCTTGAGTCATTTGAAGGCCTCTCTGCATATCTCTAGCTTCAGCTTCATTGTTCTTCCTTGTTCTCAAGTATTCAAAAAATGCAAGCATCATATTCCCATTATGATCTCGCACAATGCCGCCAATGCCTGCTCTGCCAGGATTGTCCTTAGATGCTCCATAAAAATTAAGCTTAAACCAACCTGTAGGAGGTGGGGACCACTTAACATTGGCTCTAGGGTTGACTACCCTCAGCATAGACTCATCTAACAAGGTTAAGCTTAAATATTGAGCAATTATGGTCTCCTACAGATGATGTTTACGGCTATCAAAAGAGATAAGATTCACATTCTCGTTGGCAAAGGATAGGATCCTGGCAATGATAGTTTGATGATCATGGATAGACTCATTAAAGACTCTATGGTTCCTTTCTAACCACACCTACCAAAGATAGTGATTGAGACAAATTTTCCACATGTATCTAAGTCTTTGGATTGAAAAGGAGCAAGGCCACTGGATGAAAAAATCAAGTACGGTGGCTAGTTTAACCCAAGAAATATTGAAGGCCTAAAAAACCCCACTTAGGACAATCAAGGAAAAAGGGCACTCAAGGAAAATGTGATAAATGGTCTCCCAATTAGCCCTACATAGATAACAATGATTAGTGATACAAATACCTTTACCCATCATATTGTCAATGGTTAGAATTCTTCCTTGGATAACCAACCATGAAAAGACTGCAATTTTTGGAATTAAATTTTTTATCCAAACTAAGTCCTTTTGGAGGACAAAATCCTCATCATCAAGTAGAAGCTTGTAAGCTAATTTAACAATGAACTGCCCATTTTTCGTAGGAGCCCAGGTCACTTGATCTTCCTTAGGTTTCATGGGGATAAACTATTGCCTGAGAATGTTACAAAGATCATTTGATAATGCTTGAAATCCCTGAATTCTTATTTATTTCCACTTTATTTTGCCTCTGTCCTCAACCATATAATCGGAGACTTTTCTTCCAATGAGTTCTTTCGTGATATCTCTGATTTGGGCTAAGTTAGGATATTACGTCAGTGGTTTGTCCTTAGCCCACCTATCATTCCAACAATTTATCCTCTCACCATTGCCTAAAACCCATATTAAACCTTTTTTGATGATTTCCTTACAATTGAGAATTGCTTTCCAAAAAGCAGAACCTCTGATTGGAACTGAGTCACTTAGAAATTCCATATTTTGAAGATAATATTGCTTGATGATAGATGTCCATTAATTTTCTTCACCAGAAATGAGGCGCCATGCCTGCTTAGCTAGTAAATCTAAATTCATATGAGCAATTCTCCTTAGACCTAAGCCCCCATTTTCCCTGGGTCTGCACACTTTGGTCCATCCTACAAGGTGTATCATTTTTTTCTCCTCTGATCCAGTCCATAAAAATTCTTTTTGGAGTTTCTCAATTTTTCTTGAAAACCTTCATAGAGGCTTTGAAAATAGAGAGGAAATAGACTGGAATGCTCTTAAGAGAGGTCTTAGTGAGTTTCAACTTTCCTTCTTGAGATAGAAGATGACATTTCCATCCAGCAAGTGTTTTTTGAATTCTTTCAATAACCTTATCCCACATTGACTCTCTTGGAGAACCAATGAAAATAGGGATACCAAGATACGAAGTGGGGAGGTTTGCTATATAGCACCCTAAAATTTTTGCAATCCTTCCTTACCTCTGAATGGGGGTGTTCAATAAATATAACTTGCTTTTGCTAAAATTAACTTTCTGACCAGCAGCGTCCTCGTAGAGTTGTAGGATGTATTTAATTCTTTTGGTGTCAACCACCAACACCTTAGTCAATAGAAGGGTATCATTGATGAATTGTTGATGAGAAATAGCCCTAGTGAGAGATTTTGCCTTGATTCTTGATATTATCCTTGAACTACAAGAATTTTTATGGTTCTACCTAAATCTTCTACCACAATGATGAATAACATGGGGCTGATAGGGTCCCCCTGCCAAATTCCTGTATGACTTTGAAAATAACCAACAATTGTTCCATTAACAAGAATCGAGAACCATGCTTTAGAAATACATTATTTGATCAAATTAACCCATTGGTGGTGAAAACCAAACTTGAGGACAACAATCATAAAGTCCCAATTTAGCCTGTCAAATGCTTTGTTCATATCAAGCTTGAGGGCAAAAATAGACATGTTAGTCTTATGAGCAAAGTGTAGAGCTTCATGAACTATGATAACTCCATCCAAGATTGACCTACCCTAGACAGAGCTTCCTTGGCATGGATCTATGATGTAGGGCAGAACATCTCTCATTCTATTTGCAATGGCTTTAGTTAGGATCTTGTAAGAAATATTGCATAAACTGATTTGCCTAAAGTCAGCCATAGATTCAGGGGTTTGCTTCTTAGGAATTAGAGAAATAAAAGTAGAGTTGAGACCTTTTGGGATATGATTGCTTTCTTGGAATTCTCTGACAACAAAAATTACATCCTCACTTATGATGTCCCAAAAAGCTTGATAGAAATGAGGGGGAAAGCCATCGGGTCCTGGGGCTTTTTCTAGCTCCATGCTAAACAAGGCTTCCTTAATTTCCTCATTAGAAAATGGAGCTAGAAGCTTAAGGTTTATATCCTCATTTATTATGCTAGGAATGGATTGCAAGAGAATATATTTGGCCTCCTCATTGCACTACGATTCCTAACCAAGGATAGAATTGAAATAAGTTACTACCTCCTTTATGATTTTTGTTAAGTCTTGAGTAATAGAACCATCTACTTTTTTTTTAAATTTTTATCTTGTTATTGCTTATGTTTCTAAGCGTGGTGATGTGAAAAAACTTGGAATTTGAATCTCCATATTTCAACCAAAGAGCCCTTGATTTTTGCCTCCAATAGATTTCCTCACAGGCCAAAATGTTATGAAACTCTGCTAGTTTTGTATGTTCCTCCTGCCTAGTAGTTTCATCAACATCACCATGTTGAATCCTCTGATCAATTATATTCAAACTTTCAACAACCTATTTTTTATTTTCAAAGAGGTTCCCAAAGACCTCTTTGTTCCAAGTTCGAAGCTTTTCCTTAACAAACTTTAATTTTCCAGCAAGTTTAAAATTTGCACTACCCCTGACAAGCTGCTGCCACCACTGAATTAAGTTATCTCTAAAATAGGAATGTTTGATCCACATAGATTGAAATCTGAAAGGTTTCTTTAAGGACAGAGAGTTAGGGATCTCCAAAAAAATGGTATTATGATTAGAGGCAATTTTAGGAAGGTCTTGTAGGGTAGAATCACCGAACAAAGTTGTAGCCTCCTTTGATAGAAAAAACCTCTCAAGCCTTTCTTGAATGAGATGACACCCTATCCGTCGATTGCTCTAGGTATAATTTGCTCCTCTAAGTTTTACATCCACCAACATGTTGGAGTTCACAAAGTCATTGAACTCATCCATGCTCCCGATAGGTGGTCCATTTCCACCCATTTTGTCTGAAGGGTAAAGAGGAGTGTTAAAATCCCCTAGGGGATATTATGGAATATTTCACTCAGATTGCCTAAGTACTCCCACAGTAGAGCTCTCCCTTGAATTGAAGTTAGGGCATAAATATTTGAAAGGATCCATGACCTATTGCTATTTATTTCCTTAAATAAAACACTAAGAACCCTGTCATATTTTTGAATAATGGTGCCTTCTACTATTCGAGGATCCCACAAAGTCATAAGGCCTCCAAACGCTCCTCTGGCTGATTTGCAAACCATGTCCCCTTGATTCTATATTTTTTTTGCTACTTTTTTTGACTGAATCTCATCAGTTTTTGTTTCTTGCAACATGATAATAGTTGGATTCACTTGATTTCTTATTGCACTGACTTCCCTGTGTTTGGGCAAGCCATTGAGGCCTCTCACGTTCCATGAGAGGAACTTCATTTATATTGTTTGGGATTTCTTCCTCTCCCCCTCCCTTGAGGGGTTTTTCCTAATTTATTGTCTTCAGAACCCGAAATAACCTATTGAAACAAGGTTCTCTATTTTCCATTGGCAATGTCATTATCAGTTTTAATTTTTTGATGCTTAGCATTTGATATTCTCCCTCTTCTTTTTTCATTGCCAAAATCTATAGGAGACTTCACAATGCTCTTGGTTTGTTTAGGACTAAATTGGGGGAGGCAATTTTTTGCAGAATTAGACTACCATATTCCTCAGTCTGAAGAGTTTCACATATCTCCACCCCTACATCCAAATCTTCTCCTTTTTTCCTGTATTCCCCTGGTCTACGGGACGACCCCTTAGTAGGATTCACCTGGCTCCTAGTGATGATGTTAGGGAGATGAGATTTTTTATTTTCCAATGCCTCAACTTTCTTCCTAAGTTATTCAACATTAGGGTTTGGCTTTGGGATGCCCACTAGGCTTGAAGTATTTTCAGCATTGGGGTTTAAGGATCTCGACTTGGATGGGGATTCTAGAGATCGAGCATTAGGGTTTGGCTTTGTGATGCCCACGGGGCTTACAATAATTTTAGCATTAGGGTTTGAGGATCCTAACTTGGATGGGGATTCTAGAGAGTCAAAAAGGTTAGCTTGAAGGTTCTGGGCTTCCATGTCTTTCGATAATCCTCCTACTCCCATATTGGATAGAATTGAAAATTTATTTGAAACTAGAGGATTGGAACTTACC
This sequence comes from Wollemia nobilis, assembly GCA_028583015.1. Lineage (NCBI taxonomy): Eukaryota > Viridiplantae > Streptophyta > Pinopsida > Araucariales > Araucariaceae > Wollemia > Wollemia nobilis. The sequence continues at coordinate 1,855,524 of JAQPPZ010017238.1, forward strand.
TGAGTATTTTGGTTGCCAATAACCTATTGTTTTCCTTTGCCTTGTTGGTACCCTGCACCCTCTCTTTTATTTTTTTGGTAGACATTTTTCCTGATTGAAATTACCTCTGCTAGGAAAACTCCTCAAATTTCCTCTATCTAGCATTCCCTGCTTCTACTTTTCTCTATTCATTGTCATGTTAGGGCACTGATTGCATAGATGTCCTTGATTTTTGCATTCTACACAAAATACCGATCTGTTCTCGTATTCTATCGGTTTTTTTTGATAGTATTCTCCATACTCTAGCTCCACAAACCTTGGCAATTCATTATCCAAATTAGCATTTACATAGATTCGTGCATGAGTCATCCTTGTCCTAGCCAAGGTCGCATGGTCAATGGATATCAGGTCCCCTATAGTTTTGGCTATGCCCTGCAACCAATATTCATTGAAGAACTAGGCAAGTAGACTCGAGAGACGAACCCAAATAGGGGCAATGTTAATATTTTTATTTTTAGGGTCAAAATATTCACCCCATCATCTGAGAAAAAGGCTCCTTTTGCCCAAAAACCAAGGACCTCCTATTAAAATGCGGTTAGCATCCTCCATATTGTTAAAACAGATAATGAAGAACCCTCGAGTTAGAGCTACCAACTCCAAGCTACCTATCGGTCATCATTTACCCATCACCCAAGCCCTGATAGTCTCCATGTTCGGCCTACCTCCCAAAAACTTGCCTACCAGGGAGAATTCTTCCATTGAAAGAAAAGGGCTTTGCTACATAGCCTTATCTATATCTTTTTCAAAAATCATAGTTATATTTCAAATTAATTATAAATAATATTTTGTATTGAACTCACAATCTAGGTCGTAATTATCCTTGAGAACCCTATGTTCATCCTAAATGTCCCATATTTTTAGTCTTTAATATTAATGTAAAATATATTAAAAATATATACAATTGTTAGTATATTAAATTACAATAAGCAATTGTGTTTATTATTATATATTGGCTATATTAATTTTATTTTAAAAAATATATATATATAATATTTTAGATCTTGTACAACATAACAACATTTGATGTCAAGTTTGACATCCATGTGGCTATGCCAAAATTATAATTATTAATAATATTATTATCATATTTTTAATTGTTATTAAGATTATTACTTTGATTTTATTATATTATGAAAGACCTAACACAAATCATAGAAAACTTTCCTTATTAGGTTGGATAATAATTTTCCATTTCTTCTTATATATTTTAAACTTGAAAATCAAATTACAAAAACAAGTGCCAACTATTAAAATTTCCTTTTCTAAATATATGGATGATTTATAAGAATCTAATTCTTTAAGCTAGAGGAGGGACTACCCAAACTGTCAAACTCATTTTTGCCATATCTCACTCATCCAGACTCGGATTGAGCTAAAATTTTGAGGGTAGATGCCTGAAAAACCCTAGAACGTCTCCACCAATTTTCATATCATTTGGAGCAACACATATCCTAGCACATCCCTATGTGTGAACGAGATATTTGGCAAGCGGCTATGTGAGGGTTTCATCTAGGTTGAGTGCAAGCAGCTCCAGAGGTTGGTTTTTAGGGCCTTCGGGCCCTAGCAGCCAATATTTTTGTGGTTTATGCTCAATATTTTAGCAGGAAATGTTGCAGGGGATCCAATATGGGTTAGAAATTTATCTTTCAATAGATCATACTATGAACTTGAGTGACAATGGCTTCCAATTTGCTGCACAAAAGAAAAGTGAAAACCATACCTTTCCACGACGTCTAGGGCAAGGATTAAAGAGATCACGAAACAAGTTTCAAGCGAGTTGATCAAAAAATGGCTCATATCTCAAGTGAATCTGGTGCTAAGGTGCACCCACAAAATAATTCTACTATGAAAACCCCTATCAAGGGTAAGAATTTCGAAGACTCAGCCCCAAAAATGAATTTTAGGGATGCCCTTCATGGTGGACAGCCTCAACCCAATGCTAATATCAATCTTAGGGCTTCCCATAAACCTCTAAGAATGCCTAAGATTGATCCAAGGAAAACGGAGTCAGGATGTCTTAAAGCAGCTGATGGAACTCCTATTGTTAAGCTTGATATGGGTAACATTCAGACTGGCATTGAAGATTTGGAAAAAAGAGGACTAATTTGTCGGTTCGTGGGTTTTCGTCCGAGTCTATCTGCTTTCAAAGTCCGGGCTGCAAAAAGCTGGAAAACTAAAGGTGAGTTACAAATCTCTATTTATCCAAATGGTTATTTTCTTGTTTTATTTGCTAATAATGAAGATAGAGAGAAAAATTTTCAAGGGGGTCCTTGGTTTTTTGGAAGGGCAGGGCTTTTCATGAAGCCCTGGCATACTAAATTTAAAGTCGAAGAAGAGATGCCTTCTATAGCTCCCGTGTGGGTTAGACTCTTTGGCCTCCCTATTGAATTTTGGAATCCTACTATTTTTTCTTCAATTGGAAACTCTTTAGGAACTTTTATGATGACTTTTGATTGTACTCAAAATTTTGAACATATTATTTATGCTCGAATTTGTGTTTTAATGGATTTTGACAAACCCCTACCTAAAAATATCACATTACAATTTGGGGAAGACACTTGGGAGCAAGTAGTGGACTATGAGAACATTCCTTTTCATTGTAGAATTTGCCATGAATATGGTCATTTGGCCGATGCTTGCCCAAATAAAATTCCTGATCAAAAGAAAGAAGATATAAACTCAGCAGGTTTCCAAATACCTAAGAAGAAGAACACTCGAAAAAAACCAGTTATGAAGGATCAATCAAAGTCATCTGCTAATATGTTTGAAATCCTTTCCACAAATGATGTCCCAAGTGAGGAAGAGGAAATAATGGAAACTGAAATCTTAGAAACACAATTTAAATATGAAGGGAAGAACTTAGAGACAAACCAACAAATCAAAGGTTTTCAACAAAAAAAAAGGAGAAAATTTACACAAGAAAAACAATCTTTCAAATGTCAAAACTTCAAATAATGCAGGTCCCAATATAGACTCCGTTGAACCATCTAGTAAAATTTTGGCTATGTACGAGCATTCTTCAAGGTTAGAAGCCATCTCAGATTCAATTGGAATAAGTCAAGAAATAGGGAAAAAAAATTGAAGATGGATTCTAATCAAAAAGCAGGTCGCAAGACCAATCAATATCATATGGTAAAAGAAGGTGAAAAGCTTGTAGAGGAAGGTAATATTAATGCCCTTCCCAACTTTTTTAGCCCTGGTATTAATGAAGATCATCACTTGGAATATTAGAGGACTCAAAGGGAGTCTTTCAAAACAAAATGAAATTAGAAGAATGATTCAGATAAATCATCCACATCTTGTTTTCCTTCAAGAAACAAAGATGTCAATGGAGGATATGGACTCAATTGCCAATAAAATTTGGCCGACTAGAAAAGTGGTTTCCCTCAGTTCCCAAGGGACTTCGGGTGGCATTGCTTGTCTTTGGGACCCAAAAGAGGTAGTTATTCACCATATGGTTGGCAGTTGGGGTTTGTTGGCTATAGCTATTCAAAGTAGACATTCCAACCAAATTATGCTCTGCATTACTATTTATGCTCCGACTTCTTTGGAGGAAAAAAGAAGACAGTGGAAGGATATTACTCATATTATCTCTCATTTTCCTGAAGCTTGGATCTTGATCGGAGGAGATTTCAATACCATCCTCTCTCTGGATGAGAAAAGGGGGGGAAATAGAAATTTGGACAAAAGCACTGACCTCATGAGCGAATATATTGCAAACCTCCATCTTGTGGATATCCAACCAGATAATGGCCTTATGACTTGGTCTAATAGAAGGCAAGGCTTAGCTTGTATAATGGAGAGATTGGATAGGTTTTTGCTCTCTAAAAATTTCTTAATCCATGGTCACATTCCTAAAGTGAAGACTCTTAATAATGTTGGTTCGGATCATTGGCCAATCATGGTGGAAATGTGGAAAACCAATGTGAGTTTCTCTCCTTTTCATTTTCAATTAATGTGGCTTAGAGACATTTCCTTCAGACCTCGTGTGCAACAATGGTGGAAGGAAGGTAAACCTAGGCATGGGACTAAGATGTTCTGTTTTGCCAAAATACTGCAATACATTAAATCCAAAATCAAGACTTGGAACTGGGAAAGAGTTTGGGGATGTTCATAAAAAAAACATGAAGTTATTGCTCATCTTGAAAATTTGAATAAGAAAATCCGTTTAGATGGCCTCATAGAGAAGAGAAGTGCAGATGAAATTAAACTCACAACTCAGTTAGAGGAATGGGAAAAAAGAGAAGAAATCTTATGGAAGCAAAAATCTAGAATTCAATGGCTCAAAGAAGGAGATCGAAACACAAATTTCTTCCACAAATATCTTCTAGCTCGAAGATCTCACAACTTTATTTCTTCCTTAAAATCAGATTCTGGAGATGTTGTTTATACTTGGGATGGCATGAACTCTATTGTTGTTGATTACTTTTCCAATATTTTTGTTGCTACTCCTCTTGACTCGACTTCACAACAAAATGTTCTTCAAGCAATCCCTTCTCTTATCACTTCTGAGGAGAACTCTATTTTGACTGCTCCTGTTACTATCAATGAGCTTCAACAAGTAGTTTTTAAAATGCAAAAAGGGAAAACCCCGGGTCCTGATGGTTTTCCCATTGAGTTCTACCAAGAGTTCTGGGATATCCTTCATGTTGATTTATTAGAGGTGGTGGAAGAAGCCAGGAAAGCCAAAGAAATTTTGAAGGTTATCAATAAAACTTATATTACTCTTGTTCCAAAAGCTCAAGAGGTTGATCATATCTCAGCTTTTAGACCTATTGCTTTATGTAATGTTCTTCTCAAAATCATTACTAAAATCATGGCAGAAAGGTTGAAGCCTCTTTTGCATAAGATTATTTCCCCAGAGCAAGGGGGTTATGTGGAAGGACGTCAAATAGTAGATGAGATAGTTCTTGCTCAGGAAGCCATCCATTCCATGGATATGCAAAAATCTCCTTCCATGTTCATTCGGTTAGACTTATCCAAAGCTTATGACAGAGTGGATTGGCACTTCCTTATCAAAGTTTTGAGGCAATTTGGTTTCTCTAAGGATTGGATGGATTGGATTATGGGATGTATCTCTTCAGTTTCCTACTTAGTTCTTATCAATGGCAGGCCTTCTCAGTCATTCCCAGCTTCCAGAGGTATTAGGCAAGGTGACCCGCTATCCCCTTATTTATTCATCATTCTTGTTGAATGCTTGGGTAGGACTATAACCAAAAAGAGGGAAAACAAAACCCTTGAGGGAGTTACCATTGCTCATGGAGCTAGACCTATCTCTCATCTTCAATTTGTGGATGACTCTACTCTTTTAGGTAAAGCTACAGTTAAGGAAGCTTCTAATATTAAGCAAATCATTAGCTATTTTTCTAAGGCTACTGGGCAATTGATCAATGAAGACAAATCTAAAGTTATTTTCTTTCACTACTCTGCTAGACAAGAATCCATGGTCTTGGATAAATTAAGATATAAGAAGACCTCCCTTCCAATCACTTATTTAGGTATTCCCATAAATATTCAAAGGCAGAAAAATAAATATTGGAATTGGTTGTTGGACAAAGTCAAGAAGAAAATTGGAAAGTGGACCAACAAGTGGCTTTCTTCCGGGGGTAGAATCACCTTGGTAAAATCAGTCCTTCAAGCTATTCCTATTTATGTTTCTTCCATTTTGAATATCCCAAAGGTTGTTCTTCGAGAATTGGATCAAATCAGTCATCGTTTCCTTTGGAGTGGTACTAAGGAGAAAAGAAAATGGGCCTTGGTGAAATGGGATACTTTATGTCTTCCTAAGAGTGAAGGGGGGTTAGGATTCTGGTCTTCTATTAATAACAACAAAGCTTTAGCTGCTAAATTATATTGGAGGATGTTGCATAACCCCAATGCTCTTTGGGCCAATAATCTCTGTGCTAAATATGCTGAGAACAAAAGTCCTGAAGACCTTGTTCGCTATCAACTTCCTACCAAAGGTTCTCCCATTTTAGCAGTTCTTAAGACTGGTGAGGATTTGATAAAGAAAAAATTATTTTGGATCATTCATAATGGTCAACAAGCAAATTTTTGGACAGATTCTTGGGATGGTCACAAGCCTTTGATAACTCAGTTTCCCGATTGGAGGCCTTGGATGGAGGAGCTTCACCGAGCTAATTGGATAAAGGTGGCTAATTACTATCGGTACCATACTGGTAATTCAAAGGTTGGTAGATATTGGATCCCTATTGAGGACTGGCCTATTCAAATCCCAGAAAGGCAAAGACAAGATATCCAAGGCATCCTTCATATGAGATCCCTCTCTTGGTCCCATGAAAAAGATTGTTTTGGATGGAACAACACTACTAAGGGTGAGTATTCAGTTGCTCAAGGTTATTTGACCTTATGCCATAATAATCCCAACCATTCTTCTGACATATTTTCTCGATTGTGGGCTCAAAATATCTGGCCTAAGGTGAGGTTCTTTAATTGGCTTTTATTGCATCGTAGGGTGCTTATTGGTGAGCAACTTATGAAGCGTGGTTTTCATGGCCCTTTTAGATGTGAAATGTGTGAAGAGAATGTAGAAAATCTCAACCATATTTTTATTGAGTGTACTTTAGCCTCTGAGCTATGGAGGAGAATGGCCACTTTACTTGGCTTACAGTGGTCCAATTTTTTTACTTTTGAACAACTTTGGAGGGATTGGCCTAATCAAGAGGGTGTTGATCATTTTATTAGGCAGTTAGTTTGGATGGGTTCTACCATTCTTCTTTGGAATATTTGGAATGAAAGGAACAACCAAATTTTTAATCAAGATAGGAAGGATATTCACTATATTTTGCAAAAGACCATAGCCAACTTAGTTGAATCAGTCCATCAACTCCTTAATCACCCCCAAAACTCCCACCAAATATGGGATCAAGTGATGCAAATATTGAAGATTAAATCTTCTAAGGGCAACCAACTTAAAGGGAATGTGAGTATTAGTAAGATGGATAGGACAAGAAATTGGCAACCTCCTCCTAAGGATTTTGGAAAAGTCAATACTGATGGAGCCTCTAGAGGGAACCCTGGAAAAGCCAGTGTGGGAGGAATTGGTAGACTTTCAGATGGCTCCCTGGTTTTTACTTTTGCTGAGAATTTGGGTATTCTTTCCAATAACCTTGCTGAGGGGTATGGTATCCTCAGAGGCCTTCAGGAGGCTACTAAGGTTGGATGGGAAAAGGTGTTAGTTGAGTCTGACTCTCAACTTATGATTAATCTCTTGAAGACTCCTTCTAAGAATCATAAGGTGGATTGGAGAATAAAAAGAATTATTGAGAAGATTCAATTAATCCAGATGGGATTTTTGAAAGTTGATTACAATCATGTGGTCAGAGATCAAAACAAGAGTGCTGATGCTTTAGCTAATTGGGCTTTGGACAAAGGTGATCTTACTTGTTATGGCCACCCTCCTAGATGGTGGGCTTCTCAAATTAGGGAAGCTCTTCTTTCTATCATTTCTTTGGATGGCTCCAGTTCGAAGGTACCTAGTTTCTTCTTGATTTTTTTTTTTGCTTCTCTTTGGTTCATTCAGTTTTTTTTAGTTCCCTAGCTCATTCTATTCTTTATTTTGTTTCCTCTATTGATTCTTGCCTTAATAGTCTTCTGGTCTAGATAGGTCATTGTTATGTTCAATTTTTTTTCTTCTTTTTTTTGTTTTTTTTGTTTAGTTTTTTAAGGTGGGTGGGTTCTTTTGTTTTGTTTTGTTTTTGTGTTCTTTGTGTTGTTTTTTGTTGTTCTTGTGTTTTTTTGTTGTTGTTGTTTTTTTTTTATGTTTTTTGTTATTGTTCTTGTGTTTTTTTCGTTCTTGTTCTTGGGTTTCTCTTTGTTTGTGTTAATTCATGTTTTTATGTGTGAGTGTTTTCTATGTTTTTTGTTTTTGTTTATTGTCTGTTGTTGGTTGTTTTTTATTTTTATTTTTATTTTATTTTTTATTTTTTAGGTTTTGGTTGTGTTTATTTTTCATGTTTTTTTTGGGTTATGTCTTTGTAGTGTTCTGTTGTTTTTGTCTTGTTTGTGTTTTGTTATGTGGTTCTTGTGTTTTTCTATGTGGTTCGTGTTGTGGTTTCTTTTATCTTATTGTGCGTGTTTGGTTGTGCTTTTGTTTTTGACACACTCAAGGAGCATGTTTTTTATTTTATTTTATTATTTTTGTTGTTATTTACTTATTTATTTACTTATTTTTAAATTGGTTTTGTGTGTTTGTTTGCTCCTTGAGTATGTCAAAGGTGGTAGGCCAGGTCCGAGTCCTGGGCGTTTTTGGCGGAATGGATACCCCTGCCTCCTTGGGTCTTACCCGAAAGTGGCATCCCTTTTGGGATGTTTTCCACAAATAAAAAATATATATATATATATATATATGGATGGATGTGAATTAGATGATAGTCTTTCTTCTTTTTTCTTTAATAATATATGTGTGGCTTCTATTGGAGGGCACTCCCATTAAAATTAAAAAAACATTACATTGCTATCAAGTTAATTCAACCATATCCAACTTGCCTTTTAATCAAAGATATTCTTCATCTCCCTTTATATCAAAGATATTTGTCATATTCCTCAAAATATTATTTTTTGCAAACTCCTTGATAACATTTTTTTAGGAGATAAAACCTCACTTGTACGATATTTTATTTAATATATATGAATTTCATAATATTTTTTTATTTAGAATATAATATGTTTTTAATAAGCTATATGTAGCTTCTATTGGGTCACTTCCATCAAAATACCAATGCATTACATCTCTTAGTAGGTCAATTAGACACTATCTATCTTGTCTTTATATCAAAGATATTTTTGTTCCTCAAACTACTATTTTTTCTCTATCAAATTCTTAATATCATTTTCATCAATAGATAAAATCTCCCACGGCTAATTACCTCTTAAAAAATCAAATTTCACTAATATGGAGATAAAAAATTGTAGTTGGATAAATTATCCAACCTTCTATTTCATTCTCTATTGATGTACTAAATTTTCTAAGATATTACCTCTATTAACAATTTATAGACACAAAAAATAATGGTACTTTTATTATTTGTAGACTCCCAATTTTGAGCACATCATCAAATCTTTAAAACTTACCATATTGTATAGCTAATTAGGCAACTTAATCAAATCAAACATCCAAAGATAAAACTTAGGGGTATTTATTGATCCAAAGAAAAAGCATTGTTACTTAGGTAGTAGCATGACAATACTACTGACTCCCTACAAGTGATTTTGCTAAAATATTAAATTTCATATTTTCCCTCTTAGTCTACAAGTAATAGTCTTTTTGGCATTGGTGCATGTATCCTTAGCACTAGTAGTGCTCATAAGGCCAACACTATTGGATGCCAAAGTACAAAAAATAAAGGCAGACAATTAGTAGACACCAACTAATAACCAAATTCAAATCTTACTATCCTAATTATGTCTACAACCTCATAATACCTTGATTGGAAATCAAATATATAAATTTTCATTTTGTCTCTCATTTAATCCTTCATTCTTCCTTGCATGTCAAATTTTCTTTGTCAACTTGATCCTCTCTATGTAAGCTTACCACCTCTCCAAATTGATAATCCTAGTAGATATTCCAAGGAATCCATAGACTTATACTAATACAACCCTTGGGAGAGCTCAATCCATGATGTTTTTAACATTTCAAAGCCCTATTAAATTAATATAACTTATCAAAGTAATAAAACTCTATATAAATTTAGAATCCTCTCTTTGCACAGCAAGCTAACACTTATTTGGATTCTTGCATCCACATGTGCATCTTGTCAAATCTCCATTAGCATCCATGTGAAGGGTGCAGGTTGTAAGTCACAAAATATTGAATTCTAGGAAGAATCTCCATCTAGGGATGTTGAGTTGTACTCCTTACCTTCTGCATTCTTGTCCTTACTCTTTTTTATCCTTTGATTTGTCTTTGCCTTATCATTATAACTATCTTAGCCTATCTCATTAATTAGATTTTTGCATCTAAAATTATATCTTTGGTGATCACATAATCAATAGCTCACCATTTTCAAGCCCATGTACCTTGCTAATTAGGGCCTTTTTATTGGTCATCATATTATCATATATTTTATGTCTCAAAACCTATTCTTCTATGTTTGTAGGTAGAAGCATAATAGAACTATAGACCTATTGTTGCTACTCCACACTCATTTTATCACAATAGATACTATAAATCTTATATTTAGCATTTTTCCACAGATAACAAAAGCAATGTCCATGGTCAAAAGTGCCACTAGCACTATCACTCTATTGTGGTGCTTCTATATTTTGCATAGGCAGTCAATGTATTTAGCTTACAATGTATTTATGTTTATTCTTATGAAAAGTATTGTAATGATAGCCAAGAGGGTGACAACTCTCCATTGACTTAGGCAAAACCCTTTATATTTAATATTATATTTTTTGGTCTATTTTGTAGGTTTACTATGGAAGGGGGGAGGTACAACCAAAAGTACCACCATCTATTAGAAGAATTTTTTGTGCTTATATGATAGTTATCACTTATTTATATAAGGCATAAATAGGTTAGAAAACCCTTCTTATAACATTTATTAATATCACTTAATGGATTGATATGTGTTGTCTATTTAGTTATCTGTGTATTCTATTTTCTTATTATTTTACTTGTTAAATAAAAGAGAAAAGATAAGGTTTCATCATATCATATTAGGAAACCATTATCTTTACATTCTATAATTTATCTAGGCTAATTCATAGATTACTCATTGCATTATCATTAAATAATTGAATTGCATGTAGGAAAATAGGATTTTTTGCTTACGTTCTCCCTTGTACCCTTGAATGGAATCATAAATCATTTTTCATTTATCATTAGAAATTAAAAAGCATATATCCATAGGCATATATCCATAGGCCTATTTGTTAAAATTTTGTTTTATTGCATTTTTATCTAGAACAATTCCAAATTAAGGTTAGATAGTCATAGCTCTTCAGGAAAACATAGATGTTTTCAATTTGAATCAATGAAACACTAGACTAGGCTCAAACATTACCCTATCATCAAAGTGAGATGTTGTAAACTTGATACCTCATGAGAATATTGGAGATAACATATCTAATATCACAATTAATTAGATGTATTTTGCAATTTTTGCATCTCACATTTTGGTGAACCTGACATGAACACCATAACAGGTCCTAATATTTCCCTTTGATAAATCCAAACCTTAGTCAAACTTAAAAATCTATTAGACTTTAATCAAGACCACTAATATTGTTTGTTTAGATAGATCACACTAATTATAGATAATAATATCATAAAAAATTGCTAGTTCTACATGAGATCTTTGAAATCCTCTTAGTAATTGTCATATGAACTACTAGGCCATATTGGGTATATATCCAACCTAGGCCACTAGCCTCCCACATAGGGTCTTGTGTGTACTTATGCCTAGTAGGGAGAATATCATCATGGGCTAGTGGAATTCATAAGGAGTATTGTTACCCCTCAGGTACCATCTTAGCCATGTATCTAGGTGGTCACTTTCACATACTATTGGATTTCTATGTATTGGCCTTCTCTTATATACTGACAGGTATATAGAGAGGGGTCAAGTACGTTGGAACCTTTAGTATATAGGTAAGCCTCTACGTTGGAACCTTTGAAATAACTTATCATTTTTGCATGGGTATGTCATGGGGGTACAATAGCCCTGTAGGATGCCTATTTTCTACCTTTAGTTTTTGGAATTCAAGGCATTGAGCAACAAAATCAATGATATCATTTTTCATCCCTAACCAATAAAATATTCTCTTCACGTTCTCTCTCATCTTTTCTCCCCCTAAATGAGTAAACTAAGGATATCTATGCACCTCCTACATGATAATTATCCTTATGTCACCTATTATAGGGATTACCACATGGCCCTTGAAGCATAGAATGTCATACTTGATGTCAAAACCCTTATTTTATATAGGATATTTTTCCATCTTGGCCTGAATTTGATTGCAATAATCACCCTGATCCTGCAACTTTTTGACTTGGTCCATCAAGCCCACATGGCTACAGGTTAAGGCAAAAATGTGTGTCAGGACCCTCCCTTGCTATACTTTTTACTTTGTATGAATTCACTTCATATGAATGAGTGTATGTTTTTTATTTTGGTTTTCTATTTATGGAATGATTGATTATTCATGACTTGTTATGCATGAATCAATTTCAATATTTGCCGATTAGACACCTCTATTCTAATCTGTAAAAGTCTTCGTCTTCTTTGGATAAGTAGGTTTCAAGGGGTATTTATCAATAATGAATGATTTGGCTTGTTCAATAGAATTCTACGACTAAGATTAATAAGTGTTCAAAAGGTTTAAATATTTCTTGTTTAGTTTGCTAGAAAATAATCGCATATTTTATAAAGGAATATGGTACTGCTGATGGAAATGTGTTTTGCAGGAACAGGTTCTCTTAGCGATGGTAGAAAGAACTAACCATTGAGAAAAGGATACCTCATGGGAAGTGATGTGATGGGTAAATTGACGAAGAAGTTGGGGCAACTTATTAAATGTCTTTCATGGAGATACATATCATGCTTGAATATGTTTGCTGCAAAATGATATTTTTCTTGATGAAAACTTTAATTGAAATGAAGGTTTTTATTAAAATAGGATATAGCTATTTGCTTATTTTATCTATCTTAAAAGAGAAAAATAAGTAAACCATTGTTGATTGATAACATTGCTAAGAGGTCATGAGAAAAGAGTGATTAAAAACATAATGGAGTAGTAAAATAATAATTACTACTCATACTTAGAAAATATTTATAGCTTTGTTGTTTAATAAAAGGGACTAGTGAATGAGAAACATTTAACTTGTTGTTTATTGATTTAAAGGTTGGAACTGTAGCTTTGTGTGTGTTGTTCGATCACTAGTTTAAAGTAAAATTATTTTTTGTTGAGTTGGTTTGACGTGTGTAAAATAAGAGGACAATTATGAGACTAGATTGTTCATCCACGTTGACCAATGAACGATGTGGGGAAATTAATTATAAGTATTTGGTCATGTGTGCATGGAGAGAGGGAGATTTTTTGGTGTGGAATCAAACTACAAGGAAATGTGGAGGAGATTTTGGCAGGAGAACATCAATGGGATAAGCACATTGTGGAAGATCAGTTCAAAAATTCAACTGAAGAAGGAATTGTAGTAACTAGGTATTCTTTGGAAGTTTGGTTGTTATACTCCGGTTAATGAACCATGTGGATTAATGGAAAATAATGGTCCATTTTGTGTGTTTCTATTGGAACTTATTTGGAAAATATTTCAATAATTTTTCTCTTCAAAGAATAAGAGAATTTGTTGTTGGTGTATGGATGCCTATAGGGAAACTTAAAAGTTTCTTTATATATATATACCTTGTTTTTAAGGAAGGATTAAATAGTTGAAAACCACCTTGAATGATCTGCTATTTTATTGATTGATAGTATGAAATGTGTGTTGTGTGAAAAACATTAGAATGTTGTGGTAAGATTAATGGGTTCCTCTTATGGAATTCAAACCTGTAATGCTAGTTCTCTGGAAATTGTAGCTTGCATCAAAGTATGTGAGTTGCACTATAGGATAGTAGATTTATGTGTTTATATTATTGCGGTCTATAAGAAAAGATTTAGTTTTCTTTTGTATGTCATTTGATGGAGTGTCCTAGATGTTGAATGCTAGATGTAAATGTCAGGTGAGACGTCCTGCGATTTGGATTCGAATACCTTTTACACCTGCCTCTTTAGCCAGTTCCATAGCTTTTTGCATTGTTTTTCTGAATGGAACTCTATTCTTTATTTGTAGCGCAATATATTCCGCAAGAATATTAGGTTCTCTATAAGGTTTCACAGAAGCTCTTTTGAAAGAAGCTATTCAGGAAAATACCGAACTTTTTCTACTTAGAGAACAAAAATGAGTATTTTACAAATTGGTTCAACGGAACAGGGGGTCGAGCTTAAAAATTAATTTTACTTCATCATTTCTGAGCAAAACAATCTTGAACAATTGATATTGAGAATGCATAAGCGCAAAATATCATAAATTGGCTATATTTAGGATTTTCAAAATTTTAAATTGTCTAATTTTGGATCCTTTCACTAGGGCCCATTCGCCCGAAATTTATGGTGTGGAAGTTTTTTTGGGGTAAATTCACCCACCGTTGATAATCCATCATGGCCTCAAATTATAAATGATTTTATTTTTCCCGCCCAAATCGCCTTCAAATTATAAATGATTTTATTTTTCCTGCCCAAATCACCTCATATACTACCTGTATATATATTGTAGTGGGTATCGATAAACATACATCTAAAATACTCTAACTCAAAAATAGCTCTAAAAAAACAAAAAACTTGACAAGGTTGTGGAGAAGTGTCTATCGACATAAGTCGATCGATTGTAGAGGAGTGTCGATCGATATATGACTATCGATTGCAGAGAAGTTTTAATCAGCTTAGGACTATTAGCATAAGTTGATTAGTTGCAGAGAACTGTTGGTCGGTATAAGCCGATTGGTTGTAGAGATGTGTCGATCAACATAAATTGATCAGTTATAGAGACATATCATTTGATATAAGCTGGTTAGTTGCAGAGATGTGTCAATCGACATAAGTTGATAAGTTGTAGAGATGTGTCGATTAGCATAATTCGATCAATTTTAGATGCGTGTTGATCGATATAAATCGATCGATTATAGAGATGTGTCAATCGGTATAAGTCGATCAATTGTATAGAAGTGTTGGTCAGCATAAGCCAATCAGTTGCAAAGAAGTGTCGATCGGTATAATCTAATCGATTGCAAAGATGTGTCAGTCAGCATAAGCTGATCGGTTGTAGAGACGTATCTGTCAGCATAAGCTGATCAATTGTAGAGGAGTGTCAGTCAAAATAAGTTGATCGATTGTAGAGGAGAGATTGTCAAAAAATTTGATCGATTACAGAGGTGTGTTTGTGGTCCTAAGCTAACTATGAAAATAGGTAGAGTATTTTTCTTCCATTGTTCTTTTGTCCAAAGAATTTTTTCTTTAGTTTCATAGGCACTGTATATGCACTATATGCAACTATGGTAGACAACTATCAATGTCATCTGATTGTGTGTCAGGAGCATTTTTCTTGTCAGAGACTACTTCTTGTCTCTTAGAGTATGTTTCATAGGCAGTGTAGAAGCACTATCTGCAAATGTGGTCGATAAGTATCCATGTCATGTTGTGTGTTAGGAGAATTTTCTTGTCAAAGACTGCTTCTTGTCTTTCAAATGTCATTCTACAGGGTAGTGTAGGTTCGTATTGAGGGATGTATGCTATTTTCCTTTAATTCATATAAATTTCCTAACATCTGAAGGTTTTTTCTTTATAGATACAATGTAACCTACTAAATATGGAAATAAGGGAGACCAATATTCTTCTTAAAAGATAATGCTGAAATATTTTACACAAATATCAAAATGCATTGAGGCATCAATCTCTATAGATTCTACACAACATGCAGGTGCAAACACCTTTTACCATAAAAATTTTAATATTTCTCTATTATTCTTAAATATAGTCTTTCTTTATTAATAGATAAATGGTTTTCTACTTATCTACCTCTTTTAAATGCTTTGTAAAACTATATTCTGTTAATTCTGTAAAATAGTGTCTTTTTTACATTAAAAAATGATAGAGAACACCAAACATTGAATGCATTAAACATTATCAACCTTGATGTGCATTCACTCAAAGATATTCTAGCATATGATATGGTACAACATGATAATTTTTCTAATAATGACTCTCAACAACCACTTCAGGATATTTTAAATTTAGAACGCATCAACCCAAAAATAAAATGATAGTACGATTAAAATGTAGATCTCTAGGGAATCTTGTAGTCAAAAATCTAAACGTTAAAAGATAAGCGAATGGACTATTGGAAGGGATTTTAAAAATGAATGGACATGGTTATACCCCTTTATTAAGCGATATGAGAAACAAAATTTGTGTAAATGCATTATTTTTACATGGAATATGGGAAAGGATTATTTATTGAAAAATAAGAAAGACATAATAGAAAAACACTGTGGGAAAGTTTACATCAAAGAAATATGAAGTGATGGAACAATTAATAGGTCTCATAGGTGGAAGGATGCATCAGAATGTGTGCATGTGAGATATGTACTTGAATACGAAAAATCAATGAAACAACAACAAAATCTCATTGAGAAGGGTGGAACAATCGAGGCACAATTTCAAAAAATTAATAAGACTATATTAGCCTCAAAGAAATTGCAGTTTTTTGTTGTATATAGTATTCTAAAAAAATGTTGACCCATGTTTTATTTTGCTAATTTTAAGCAAATACTTCAACTAGCCGATGTACAAAATATTACCAGTTCACATTGGTCAGATCGAAGTGTTGGGAAATGGTAAAACATTTATCACTGGTTGATAAGGAAGACCTGAGAGAGAATGTGAAACAAGTAAATTTATTTCACTTTTCATTGATGAGGTAACAACTATTGATAACACATCTTGGATTTGCATACATGTTTACACATTCAAAAATCATTTGAGACAACCTCATTTACTAGCACTACATAAGATGATTGAAAATTGTAATGCAAAAAATATTTATAATGTTGTTGTAACCAGTTTAAAGGATATTGCCAGAATGGATGAAAAGAAAATTGCCACAAAGTTAATTTGTGTTGGAGCTAATGGTGCGGCTACAATGCAAGGACAAAGGAATGGTCTTTGTGTTAGGCTTCAGACATCAATTGCCCCATATGTAATTCCCATTCATTGCATGGCTCATCAAATGAATCTTGCATACAAAATTATGAGTAATTTTGATAATGTAGCTAGAGTGGAAGAGCTCGTCCGTGAAATACACTCATACTTTTCATACAGTCCAAAAAGGTTTGTTGAGTTTCAATAGTTTTCTCTAGGTGTAACCGAAGGTATAAAAATGTTAAAAGATGTGGACACCAGGTGGATTTCACTGTTTCTTCCTACAAAAAGGGTA
This sequence comes from Wollemia nobilis, assembly GCA_028583015.1. Taxonomy (NCBI): domain Eukaryota; kingdom Viridiplantae; phylum Streptophyta; class Pinopsida; order Araucariales; family Araucariaceae; genus Wollemia; species Wollemia nobilis. The sequence continues at coordinate 1,872,580 of JAQPPZ010017238.1, forward strand.
TTTTTAGAATATCAGTCCTTGGTTGGGTTTATGGATGCACATCATAGGGATGTTGACAAGGCAAAATATTTGCTATTTCGTATGACTGACTTGGAAACTCTTCTCATATTATGTGGTATTCTTCCATTGTTGTAAGAAATTAATTTTATCATTAAACTTGCATAGGAACAGGTAATTTATATTGTTGATTTCATGAGTATGAAAAAACAAATATGTATGATTATTGACAGGATTTATTTATCCGAAAAATATTTTGAGGATCCTAAGTTTGATAGTTGGAATACGTTAGTTGATGTCAATGATCCGAACAACTTTTTAGAGTTCAACATAAATGATAATATTTGTATTGCTATCCATGGAAAGATGATTCTTGTATTTTTTTTTAAAAGTGATTAGATAAACTAACATGTGACGTTGAACAAGTGCTTGTAACACATTCTGTATTTGATGAGGTTTTGGATAGCACTAAAAATAAATTGAAAAGAATTGCAAATACATTAACAAGTGAAATAAGAGATCGCTTTAATAAATATGAGACACTTGAGGCCATGTTTGTTGTTAATCCCATATTCTAGAATCCTAGTGTTGACCAAAGTAGTAGAAGTGAGTTTTTTGTAAAATATATGGACACTCTTATGACACATTTCTCTAAAAGTGTGGAAGTAAATGGCATTGAAATAAATGGTATTCTAAACAAAGATCTTCTGAGACAACAAACAACCAATTTTTGAATAACAATGGATAATCAAATTACACATTTCAAAAATCCACATGTGATTGGTTCAATCATGCATTTCTAGTAAAAATGGTATCGAAGTAGTGTCTTACAAGAAACTATGAGTGAATACTTTAATTTATATGAATTATGTCAGACAATGATTTTGGAATCTGTTGAAGACGAAAGGGCATTCAGTGTATTATATTTTGTTAAATCGAAACTTCATAACATGTTGGATAAAAATTTGAAAAATTGTTTGAGAATGTATGTGTCATCGCATGAGGTGGGTAAGTTTCCCTATGATAGAGCATTGACATATTGGAAGTCCCTAGCGGATAGGAGAGGTCTCATTGATACTATTGATAATGACAAAAATGATTAATCTTGGAGTGATGATGAGATTATGGAAATGTAGAATTCACAAATGATTCTAGGTTCTTTTGGATAAGTTGATAAAGCTTTGTATCAACTTCCAAAAATGTAAAAATTTTAATGATTATATGACAAATTCATATAATCAATGATTTTCCGGATTTGAAATCATTTGTAAAATTTTAGTGTCTTGAATAAATTCATATTATCAATTATTTTTCGTATTTGATATCATTTGTGAATGTCAATTATTTGAAAAAATCATATTATCAATGATTTTTTGTATTTGAATAGTTGTAAAATTTCAATGATTTGAAAAAAAATCATACAATCATTCTATTTTCAATGATTACGCATATTTGTTTTTTGATATTATGGATTGTCTATATTTTATGATTTATGCTTTAGCTTTGAGTAAGCTGGAATTTGAAAACCATGCATTCGTAATGATGTTATGTTCTTGATTTAATTGTCTATGTTGACAAAATATAGTGATTTTTTCTTTGACTTTGATTGTATCTATGTATGTATCATTAGTATCATTAGTATGTATGCTATGACTCTATAAGTGTTATTGATTTTCTTTTTTGACAAAATTTTATGATTTATGTTTTATCATTGAGTAAACCATGCATGCATACATGACTAGTACATATTTCTTAGTATCATTAGTATGTATGATTTGACTCTAGAAGGAAAAATGAATGTAGTATATTACTTTAGATATGGAAAATGAAAATTTAAACCCATGCATAGATATATCCTTCATAAACTCACTTTGAAATATAAAGATAATATAACATAATACAAAATACCATATTCATTTTTATACAACAACAAGAATGACTATGAATAAAATGAAAATTTAAACCCATGCATAGATATATCCTTCATAAACTCACTTTGAAATATAAAGACAATATAACATAATACAAAATACCATACTCATTTTTATACAACAACAAGAATGATTATGAATAAAATAAAAATTTAAACCCATGCATAGATATATCCTTCATAAACTCACTTTGAAATATAAAGACAATATAACATAATATAAAATACCATACTCATTTTTATACAACAACAAGAATAATTATAAATAAAATGAAAAATTAAACCCTTGTATAGATATATCCTTCATAAAATCACCTAAAAATTTAAATATAAAAACAACATAGCATAATGCATGGAAATTGAAAATTTAAACCCATTCATAAGTATATCCATTGTTTTGAAATATAAAAACAATATAGCATAATACAAATGACAATACTCCTTTTTATACAACAACAAGAATGAAAATGATTAAACTGAAAATTTAAACCCATGCATAGACATTTCATTCGTAAACTCATTTGAAATTTGAAATATTAAAACAACATAGCATAATACACAACGCAATACTCATTTTTATATCAAAACAAGAATAATAGTGAAACCTATGCATACATATATTCTTCATAAACTCAAGCATATTTGAAACACCATAATACTCCAGAGATGAAAATAACACACAATTATAAATTTAAATAGTAATAGTAAAATAATAAAAGCAATTATTTTGTTTTCAAATGAAAACATATGAAATGTCATAAAAGTCTTTTTGAAATATCAAATTTTTAAAATCAGTTTCATTTTTTAGAATCTTTTCCCTATTCCACTTGTTCCACATCTTCCACATCCTGCATAGCAATGACTCCTCCCTCATATTTCCCATGTTCAACTCCTTTTTCCTCATCCACTACTTCCACAATTTCCACAGTCTGCATTCCAATGGCTCCTCCCTTGGGCTGGGTAACAGTACTCTCAATTGCTCCAAAAATGACAAGGATCTTCTCATCACTGTCCAGTCCATATAGAAGGGTTTTTTCCTCTTTGCAAACATCTTCAGATGTTGCTCCTTGAACTTATTTACCCTTATCCTTTAGCATAACATCAATATCCAATCCATTGCGAATAATGATTTTCTACAAAATTTTGTTTTTTCGAACTGCTTTCTGAGCTTATTTTTATTGCCTTGGAAGCATTTAAGAACTCCTTTGCCATCCTAAGATAGTCTTGCAGGTTTTGAACCTGCTTCTTGATATTATCATACTTTACCTGCAAAAAGAAAAACTAGTTAGTCAATAGATAATTACATTAGAAAAAAAAACAAATTTTTGAACACATAAGTGACTAAGTCAAAGACTCAAACCTCAGCAACATTCATTGTAGCTATAGCAATAGCAACATTTTTCTTATCACTTGCCCATTCATTGTAATAAGCTTGGGCCTCAACGTTGGTTTTTTCCAATATGTTCAACATAAAATTTAAAATTTCATTTGTTTGAGATGTATTAACCTTCACAATGCCAAATTTTACTTGTAGTAGAGACTCCATATTTTTAGGTTCTGTAGCCACCAAAACAGCACCAATCTGATTATGTGACTGCAAACACTAATCGCACTAACACACACAACCCCAGGGCAGCCCCAGAGGTTAAAACAGTGGTTCTAACCACTCACACGATGATTTTACAAGTCAGAGATCAATTTGGCACCTTTTAGACACTCTGCTACTTATTCGCTCCACCCAGGGACGAGTGCATATTAGTACTCATTTCACCCAGAGACAAGTGCAGATTGGTACTCATTTCACCCAGAGACGATTACCAGTGCTCGCTCCGGGGTGGGACGAATGCCAGGTTTGACTAGCAAAAAGTCAAACCTCGGAGCATGACAACTCAGAACTGCCACTTAGCTCTCCCTTCATGGCATAGGAGGGTGAGTGAGTTCTTTTGACAACTTATATCTACCACTTGAATCTCCATTCACTGCATGGGAATGAGAGTGAGCTTTTAGGACAACTCGGATTGGCCACTTAACTCTCCCTTCATTGCATGGGAGTGAGAGTAGGATTTTTATGACAACTCAGATTTGCCACTTAGCTATCTCTTCATTGCATGGGAGTGCGAGTGAGCTTTTCTAAACATACAAAGACATGCACAGAGGCAGTTAAGAAGCCCTTGATCAAGAAGAAGTCTTCTCTTCACAAAAAAACATTCATGCAAAGTAACACTTATACATGTTAATTTAAAGAGACCCCTTGGGTCTATAAAATGGTGAGCTTCCTCACCCAAAGGATATACAGAGAAGGAGCATTTTGAGCGACGAAGTGCTGCTAATTCACTTACTTGTGATTTGTGCTTTCAACATCCATAATCTCTTAATCGAAAGAGAGGTTATTGGGTGACTTTTGAAGGCATGAGTCAAGAACCAAAACCCGATTTTTTTGACCACAATATCCTACCAATTTGCCAACAACACATCACACCAGGTTTCGGACCCATCCCAAGCGGATTGGTGTCGAAACAAAGTTTCACCCGCGGTTGGTTTGCCTTCGGGCACCCCCCGCCTTATTGCCTTTGGTGACTATTTCTTTTGTAGTATTTAGCTAGTTACATGATTATGCTTTTGTCAAGTTTTCAGTTTATTTGGACTCATTTTAACCATTATTATATTTATCTTTTGTTTTCATACACAGGTGCTACTGATTCTTTGTTTGTTTCTTTGAACGCAGATTTTTAGCATTAGAAGAGCAGCGAGGAATCTACTTTTACCAACACAAGTGGCGGAAACTTTTTGGTTCGCCCATCTTATATGTGGGCACGCGGAAGAAGGAATTCTGAAACAAGTTGTAAAAGACCAAAATTTAACACTCCTATCCCCTAAAAAGGAAGGAGACGCATTGTAACACAAAATTTGAAAAGCATATCAATAAAAGGGTCGTATTTTATATTTCTTTGATATCTTGTGTTCATGTTCTTTCTTTTTATGCATTTTTCAATAACATAGGGTTTAAGCGTTATTTTAGTTTCGTTTACATTGCATTTTTAGTCTATCCTTTTTGTTTCCAAAATCTCGTGTTTTCAATGGCGATCACGGTGGGACCTCTGTCCTCTATTTTTTTTAGGTTAGATTTCTGATCTGAAATTGCTTGTTTTGATTACAGGTACTTATTTTTTAGTCGACAGATTGTTATTCGTTTCACCCAGGGACGAGTATACCATTCGTCTCACCCTGGAATGAATACTTTCTGATATTCGTCTCACCTAGGGACGAATAGCTTTCTATACATTTTTCAAAGCAGCAAATTAGAAACATCCTGTTGGGTAGAGAAGAGGTAGGGGTTTTTAACAAGCTTCTGTCAAATTTCTATTTTTTGTTTTTTGGTTTTCAGTTTTGTATGGCTTAGGGAAAGTTTCCTTTTTGTTTGCCTGTTTCAATTTTTTGCAAATTAAAATGAACCCCACACACCATGTGGTATTTTAAACACAAGGAGTTGGTCGTAAAACCCCAACCCTTGAGCAAGACCAAATGTGGATTCTATTATCACTCTGGCTTGAGATATTGCATCCATTACCCCGATCGCGACTGTTGCTAGACGTAAATCTTGATGAAAGTTGATCGAGTGTAGCTAGGGTGATTCCTAGCGCATGAGGATAAGTATTCTATGGTAGGTGTCATAAATAGAGTGATTCCCCTTCCATACCACCTATGTTCCATGTATCATCTGCTCTCACGTACCTATAGTCTCCCTCATGTAAGGGCGGGTATATAGAGAGGTTGGTATATCGGTCCGACAATGGTATATTGAAGGGGCGACCATTTTGGGAGTCATAAGAGCCTTCATAATTGCATTTAAACAATTTTCATAAAAATTATTCAAAAACACAAAAACAAACAACAAAAACACACTAAACTAGATTTAGGGTACACTATTAATCTTTAAAAGAGATAATCATTGCTTGTGTGTGTATTCTATTTTCTATTTAGACAAAAAAAAAACATAAAAAGAAAAATCATAAAAAGAATTTTTGCATATTTAGGGTAACATTACCATGGTGTTTACTCGTAGCCAAGCCCAATCACGGGCAGAAGCTATAGAGAATGCACCAAGAGAGACAAGTTGTCTTTGATATAGCTCTAAAGACTTGGCCATCCCGCCTTGGTGGCAGGGTACACAAGTTAGTCCACACCAGGAAATTACAAACCATGGCTCTATAGGCACCTCTTTGAGGGGCACTCCAACTCATGCCATCAATAGACAATACTATAGAGGCACCTCCTTAGGGGGTGCTCCTAAGCAACAAAAATCTTTTCAAGAAAATAACCAACATGTAGCACTTGGCTTAGATACAAGGCCCCCCTTTGAATTTCGTTATGGGTAGCCTAGTGATGAAGTGCTATATACTTCTCTAGATCAACAAAAAGTCCACAAGGAGGAACCATATGATTTTGTTACTCCTAATTTACCCCTGATCAATGTCAAACACATGAGACCATATCCAAAATATCAAGTTCTCTCGGTAGGGCAGGGCCATTCTACCTACACCTTTTATGAATATAACAGAGAATGTGAGGAAGATCAATACGTTCCTCAAGGACAGTACCTAGCACGGGGCCGATGCACGTCTGCACCCACTTTATATCCAGATTGCTCATTGAGACCAGAGCTTCAAATAAATGCTGCCAACCTCAACAGAGGGAAGCAACATATAGGGGTCTTAGAGCACCATGATTGAGACAGATATGTAGGGGAGGCATCTAGGCCTCCTAAACAAGAGACGATGAAACAAAATGACTTGGCATTTGCCCAACTAGCTACCCACCAAGTGCAAATCACACGGCTTATGCAAGACCAACAAAAATTAGAACATTTGTGTCACCTTAATCAAGAGCGCATTCAACGTTAGACAGCTAAATTGCTTCACAACAATGTGCTTGAGAAGGCCCCAGTCCCTTGCACACAGCAATATGATATGTATGTGAGGCACAACCCCCTCGTGCGAGACAGGTCTCCATGACTTCATCAAGCACTGCCTCTAAGACCTCCTAGACCTGAGCGGGAGGCCACTCCCCACAACCGTGATGGGCATCCTCCGCGGGCACCCATCAATGTTTACAAGCCTAGGCCATACACTCCTCAAGAAGATTATGAGGATTATGACCAAGAAGAAGAGCGGGCTGAAATGCCCTATCAAGGCAGAAGGGATGCTACCCATTTATCCCTCCAAAGGCCTCAAGTTCCCCACAATCTACAATGGGAGCAAACCAAGGAGGAGGATATTAAGTCCTTCGATGCATACAAAGTGTTGTTAGAATGCTTGGAGACTATGGAACTCAAGACTACTGGGCCCCAAAAGCCTACCTTATGCCAACTCCATAGTTATTCGATGCATCCATCAGTGCGAGCACCTCCATACCCCGAACATTTCAAACTGCCCTAGTTGGCACTCTTTAGAGGGGGTGACGATGCTCAAGAGCATGTGACTCAATTTTTGAGCCAATGCTTTGGTATACAAGACAATGATGCATTGCTATTAAGAACATTCATAACCACATTCATAGGATCTACCTCGGATTGGTTTACCCATCTACCGAAGCATAGCATCTACAACTTGGATCAACTAGTGGACGCATTCCTAGAATGTTTTGCTTTCAACACAAAGAAAAAGGTGTCACTAAGTGATCTAGCTAGCCTCAAGCAGTATGAGGAGGAATCTATGGTGGCATATGGGAATCGATGGAGGACGTTGCTTTCAAAGTTGTCCTACCTCCCTCCTATGTCCAACCTAACTCAAATGTTTGCAAAGAGCTATTTGCGATCGATCTCTGTGCTATTGCAGCTATAGCAATACGCCACTTTAGAAGAAGCTCTGGCGCAAGCTAGAGCTATCGAAGAGATCAAGATACAGGATGGCAAAATTTCCAAGCCTAAGAAAAAAGAGTGGAACAAGAGCACCAAAACAGGGAATACGTAATAGAAACCCATCGCGGTCAATCAAGTTGCTATCAATGCCCCTAAGCTTGCCCAAGCAACACAGCCTCCAAAGGCTAATTATCAGGCAGTGCCTCACAATAACTATGAGAAAGATAATAAAAAACAAGATCACAATCAGCAGCATTGCCCTAGGTGGCAATTTACACCATACACTGAGTCTAGGGACTCCTTGTTTGATCGTTTGTCAGCAGCAAACTTGATTAATATGCCAAAGATTCCAACAATCGATCCTAATGTGCCAAAGCCTAAGGGCTACAGAGAGGATCTTTACTGTATATTCCACAGAAGGAAAGGGCATGACCTTAATTTCTATTGGATGTTCAAAGGTTTAGTGCAAGACCTCATTGACAATAACACATTGGTAGTGGATAACCCCATCGCACCCAACAACCAACAAATGGGTGTTTTCAAAGATCCTTTACCCACACATGATGCACAAGCAAAACCTCTTCATTTCAACGAAGTGCAACAGAATTGCCCCATGGAGGGGTATGTTGGGATGATTAGCATTGTGACAAGAAACAAGAGACACCCAGGAGCTGCCCCCGCAACAGCCACCAGGGAATTTCCATCCATGTCACAACCTCAACCGAATCCTACACAGTTGCCCTCGCCTAGACCAGTGGCCATGATTTGAACTAGACTTACTCAAAGTCTATGGACCACATCGGCTAGGCTCTCCATCTATGAGCTTATTCAATAATCGACACCCCATCGGGAAGCTCTCATGGAGATATTAAAGGCAATTGAGTTGCATCCCCATGAAGTGAATTCATTCAACAATTTTGTGGGGCATGTCAAACAATGTATCGAACCAGTCATCACCTTTTGGGAAGATGAGTTAAAAATGGTGACTGGGGATGTAGCGGATCCACCCCTGCACATTATTGTGTGGGTCAACGGGACTTTGTACAAGCGGGTGTTGGTAGACACTGGTTCGTCTAGTAACATTATTACAACCGCTGCACTGAAACATTTGAAGCTGCCAGCCTCTCACATTGTACCTTCCACTTATACTCTTTGAGCATTTGATGATGCGATATGCTCGAAATTTGGCACAATTGTCCTACCCATACAAGTGGGACAAAAGACCATTCATACATTATGCCAAATTTTAGCAGGTGAGATGGCTTACAATATCTTACTTGGGTGGCCTTGGATCCAGGATATGAAGTGTGTCCCTTCAATTTCTCATCAATTTTTAAAGTACACATTTGAACGACAAGTGCACGTGGTCCCCATAGATTTAGAACCTTTTAAATATTGCAATTCAGTGCAACTCATGCCGCAGTAGACCCTCCCTTCAATGCATGTGGATTTCCAGTTAAATCCATCTAAAAGGGGTCCGACTAAGCAAGAATATCCATTACCAAATCAATCAAATTCCTAGGAGGGTTCATCTTATTCATCCGGTCCTCCCACAACGACGCCACCTATGGTGGCCACACCAATGGACAAAGGAAATAAGCCCCTGGAAGCGAAACCACCTCTAGTCTCCAACATCTCTACAGAAGAGATGCCTAATAGAATGGAAGTTGAGACGCCTAGTTCACCCCACATGGAGTGGACTCAAGGAGAACTCCCATCTGCTTCCTCTCAATCACCAATGATTACTATTGAGATGTCTAACACAGGCATGGGGGAGTATATAGTGCGCAATGTTGTTGCAACACCCACACTTCAGTCTATGCAAGACATGGGAAGACCTCGACTCCCCATAGGCTCCGTGGTTCCTTTAGGCTACCCACCTAATCAGACAAACTTTATTTTTGGGGGCTTGGATCATGGCATTGAACCTTCCCGACAAGAAGAGGAAGATGAAGATCCCTTTGTGGAAGATGTCAATTATTTGGCTAACCCAGACTTTGCATTATGATATCTTAGCCAATGCAATTGGCATGGATACGGGTTAGGCAGGTATGAAAAAGGAATGCATGTTTTGTGCCAACCAAGATACCAAATGCCTTATGACAAGTCAGGAGTAGGGTTTAATCACCCTTTGCCCCTCGACATCTTGGTCGAAAACATGCAAAGCCTATAGATAGGAAACAAGGATGGGTTGGCATCAGATCCATATGCCAATCCAAATACAACTTATACACTGGGGGATTATTTCCCATTACAAACAAATAACCTTGTTGAACTCAACAACCCTTTCCCTACATCTAAACAAGGATAAACCTCACAGACTCACCCATAAGGGGAAGATGGAAAAGACCACAAAGGGTCTTTTAAAGATGAGTCGAATTACGATCATTCACACGAATATCCAATGAATGATGATCAGGAAAGCTTCCTGATGATGTTCCCATTGAATGATCCCATTGAGCATAGGCTACCTCAACAACAACAATATCCTTTGGACATATATGACATGTTTGAACACTTACACATAGGTCCAAGACATAGGTGGCATCTCAACCCGATGTAGTTATAGCAATTACTGCACCCGCCACTCCAGGTATACAGAGAACATATTCCATCTGGAGACCCTATCAAGCCATCAGTGCCTAGGGCAGACCCTATTTGCAGGTCTACGTATAGGGTTGATCCCTTTGTGCCAGTGCCTATAGAGCCAGATCCAACGCACCAAGAACATCCTGAATGTCAGAGTTATCACACTTATGGTAATGGAGGTTACCATCATCTCATAAACATGATCTCCATTGACTTGACCACCCCCATCCATGATCCAACCAATCCAACACGATCATTGCATCTAGACATAGAAGCTATAGATTGGGATCGCGCTGACACACCACCATCTCCATCAAAGTATTGGCCTTGCGATGGGATGTTTCATTTCACTCCAAGACAGACTTAGGATGTCTTCCATGCTAAAGAGGAACTTGATGTTCCTAATGATGATCTTAATTCAGCAAACGATATCCATTTGATCCCAATTCCACACTAGTTGGAATACGGATCCCATATGTCAGTCGAAGCAACAACTTATGTAGACATCGGCACAGATCCAACAAATCCATGGATTCTCAAGCTTGGGGTAAGTCTTTCCCTCGAAGAGCGAGCCAATTATGTTACCCTTCTTAAGGAAAAGAAGGAGGTTTTTGCATGGTCATACAAGGATATGTCGGTACTAGACCCACAACTAGTCACGCATAATTTAACGCTTGATCCGAAAATCAAGCCAGTCAAGCAAAAACTATGCAAGATGCACCCAACAGTGGCCTTAATGGTAAAATATGAGTTACAAAAGTTATTGGATGCCCAGTTTGTCATCTGCGTGGATTATCCTCCATGGTTGTCTAACATGGTTCCCGTCAAGAAGCCCGATGGGAGGATTCACATATGCACTGATTTTTGAAATCTTAAAAAAGCGAGTCCTAAGGATGATTTTCCCTTGCCAAGCATTGACACGTTGGTAGATGCCACAGCGGGCCACGAAATGCTTTCCCTTATGGATGGTTTCTCAGGATACAATCAGATTCGTATCAATCCTGAGGACCAACTAAAAAAGGCATTCACAATGCCTTGGGGGACATTTTGCTATAAGGTCATGCCTTTTGGCCTTAAAAACACTGGCACCACTTACCAACGTGCCATGACGTACATCTTTCATGATTACATGCACAAAAATTTGGAAGATTACATGGATTATTTGTTGGCCAAATCTCTTTTGCACCCAGATCACCTCGGTGACTTGAGTAAGGTCCTTGATCGCCTCATTGAACATAAAGTTAGATTAAACCCTAAGAAGTGCGTCTTTGGCATCACCTATGGAAAGCTTTTGGGTTTCATAGTCTCCAAATGAGGAATCAAGGTCGATCCAAACAAATTCAAGGCAATCCTTGAAATGCGTCCCCCAACCACCATCAAGCAAATCAGGAGTCTGTAGGGAAATGTTGTGTCGATCAAGTGCTTCATAGCACAGTTATCTAAAAAATGCCGACCCATGAATAAATTATTGCATAAGGGGGTCACATTTCATTGGGATGACGAGTGCCAGTCCACCTTTGATGACATTAAATAGTACTTGGCTTCACCGCCAATATTGGCACCACCTAGACCAGGAGTGTCATTCTATTTATACATCTCAGCCACTGAGGTGGCATTGGGCGCCATGCTATCCTAGAAAAATGAACTTCACAAAGAACAGGCTACATACTATCTTAGCCACACCCTGGTTAGTTATGAACTTAACTATGCATACGTTGAAAAGCTCTGCTTGGCAGTGGTGTTTGCTACCAAAAATCTATGCCACTACATGCTTAGTAATAAGACGTATGTTGTGTCTAAGGAGAATCCATTGTGATACATGATGAGTTGTACTTATCATAGTAGTCGCATGGCAAAATGGATCATGTTGTTGACAGAGTTTGACATAGAGTTCATTGGACAAAAATCCATAAAATGTCAAGTCATCACCGATCAACTAGCTGAGGCTCCTCTTGAAGATGATCAGCCTCTAACTTTTGAACTACCTAATGATGGGGTCTTCCATGTTTTCGAATCGCCAGATTCTGATGAGCCTGAGTCACAGGATGACATAACCCTATTCTTCAATGGTTCTAAATGTGAGCAAGGGGGTGGCATGGGAATTGTATTCTTCACTCCACAAGGTGCTCCAATGCCCTTGTCATTTAAATTAGACTTCCCGTGCACCAAAAACAATGCAGAATACGAAGCCTTGCTCATAGGTCTTCAGATAGCAATCACCATGAACATTAAACGTCTAAACATCTTTGGTGATTCGCTGTTAATTGTCAATCAAGTCAAGGGGATAATCCAATGTAAATGTCCAATTTTGTAGGCCTATAAATCCCTTGTGGACAAATTCCTGGCACAACTTGAATGGTACGACATTGAGGCACTCCCTCGATCATCGAATTGTTTTGCGGATACTATGGCCTCTTTGGGGTCCCTAATCCCGCAAGACCCTTCCGATGATATGACAACCATTCAAGTCAAGACATTATCACAACCTGTGATGGAGCATGCAAGCTTTGACCTCATGCCAAGAATCCACCGGATCCAGATTGAACCATCTTCGGGTAAGTTCTCTCGAATTCGATATTGTTTGACTCAAGCCAATTGGGGGTCCTTGTTCTCCCCGACCCCTCTTAATAGAAACACCACATTGTTTTTACAAGTTCTCTCCAGCTTAGCTTTTGTTCAGGATGGACTTCAAGAGGGATTGGCCATTCATACTAGCAAGGTTTCTGATCAGCAATATTGGTACACACCCATTCGAGATTACCTCACGCTAGGTAACCTCCCACTTGGATTGACACAAGCCATGAAAAGATCATTCAAACAGAAAGCGGAAAAGCATGTCTTGTTAGGAGAAATTTTGTATTATAAAAATTATGAAGGAATCCTCCTTCGTTGTTTGGACCAGCAAGATTTCGCTTGGGCGATCACCCAAGCTCATGATGGTACATGTGGTGGCCACTTCAGCGGTATGGCCATCGCAAAGCACATTCTTTGCATGGGTTATTATTGGCCATATTTAGAGTGATATTGTCACGCGTATGTGAAGAAGTGCATGAAGTGTCAGCACCATGCTAATTTGACACACATACCTTCTCAAGCCTTGCAGCCGATTCAATCGGTTTTGGCCTTTTTTGCAGTGGGGCTTTGATCTAATTGGAAAGATCTCCCCTATGTCATTTGGTTGTCACATGTTTATTTTAATGACCACAGAGTATTTCACCAAGTGGGTGGAAGCGATGCTGCTAACCTCTATGACTGGATCCCGCATTGTGGAGTTTATTTTGCATAACATCATATGTCATTTTGGTATTCCATCCAAGATCCTATCAGATAATGGGACACCATTCAATAATAAAGATGTGCGTGCTTTGACCACAAAGTACAAAATTTAGCACAGTTTTTCAACACCCTATTATCCACAAGCAAATGGGCAAGCAGAGGCGTCCAACAAAATGCTAGTCACCATTCTTAAAAAGACAGTTGCAGATAATCATAAGGACTAGCACATTCAGATCCCGCTTGCCCTATGGGCTTATTGCACCAGCATTCGAATGCCCACTAGGGCAACTCCATTTTTGCTGGTGTATGGATCCGAGGCAGTCATGCCTTTTGAGTTGGAAATCCCTTCCCTATGCATTTCAATGCAAGAGTTCATCAATGATGACACTACGCGGCAGGCCCGATTAGATCAACTGATGTTGCTCAACGAACGACATGTTAATGCTTTTGAGCATTTGCGTATCTATCAAGAGCGACTTAAGAGAGCATACAACATGAAAGTCCACCTCAGGGAATTTTAGGTTGGTGATTTGGTCTTAAAAGAGAACCAACTGAATTCTAATTTGTCGTCCCATCTACGGGACAAGTTCACGGCAAACTGGTTAGGTCCTTATGTCATTGACAGTAGAATAGGACCTAGAACATATCGGCTTGCATCTCTTGAAGGAATCAAGGAAAAATAACCCTTGAACATCAGTCATTTGAGGTCGTTCCACGTCTAGAAAGCCATAGTCCAACTAAAAGCTCCAAGGATTCTCATAATCGCTTGGTCAACCCTAAATGCCCCAAAGGTATCTATAAACCCTTTGGTCAAGCCAAAAGCTCCAAGGATTCTCATAATTTCTTGGTCAACCTTAAAATGCCCCAAAGGTATCTATAAACCCTTTGGTCAAGCCAAAAGCTCCAAGGATTCTCGTAATCACTTGGTCAACCCTAAATGCTCCATAGGTATTCATAAACCCTTTGGTCAAACACCAAAAGCTCCAAGCGTTCCCATAACTGCTTGGTCAAAATAAATATTCAAAAATAAACAAAAACAATACAAAAAATCAAAAATCACAAAAAAACAATTGCATTTCAATTCCATGAATACTAAAAAAAAAAACAACAAAAATCAATCAAAAATCACAAAAACAATTGCATTTCAATTTCCTGCATTCTCATAAAAATCAAAATACAAAAATATAGGTTGCATTAAGCATTGCATCCATACATTGCATACTTCGCTAGGTCATACAAGTCAACTGCACCATAGACTGTCATCACTTGGCAATTCCATCATTTTCCACAAACGCATACATCTAGAATAGCACCATCACCATTTTTTTAGCATCGTCAGTTGTCTCCTAATGTATCTAGGGTTTTCGTCATTCAGTTGTCTTTAACTTTCTAGCCAAAACAGTACATAGTTAAACGGATTTTACACGAGAAAAATTTTACTTGGATCATGCCTTGTTACGTAACATTCCATCACAAACTAACACACATAAAATAATTCCTAAGTTGTGTGAACGCAAGAGAACCCTACAAAGCAGTCTCGGGTACTATAAGTGAAAGATTAGCCTATTCATCCCCCTGTGCGAATGGTTCTAGAATGCTAAGAATTAACAAAAGGACGATCTCTTCCCCACTCATTAACCTTAATAAACAATGGTTTTTACCACTACCAAATCCAAATCATAGTTGGTCCCCAAAGTTGTAAGGATTCGTACTACACGTCCCTGCCAAGGATGGGTAGTCATCCCCAAGACCTAAAAGGATCAACGTCCTTCACAAACAAAATTCCAACAAACCATCATCCTAACCTTTCCATTCCCCTTTGATCTCCAAGTTGTAAGGATTCGTACTATCCGCCCCTAATCAGGATGGGTAGTCATCCCCAAGGCCTAACGGATCAATGCCTTCACTTCATACTCTCCATTCTCCCTTTAGTCTCCAAGTTGTAAGGATTCGTACTATCCGCCCCTAACTAGGATGGGTAGTCATCCCCAAGGCCTAACATATCAATGCCCTTACTTCATCATATCCATTATCCCCTTGGTCCCCAAAGTCATAAGGATTCGTACTACACATCCCTACCAAGGATGGGTAGTCATCCCCAAGACCTAAACGGATCAAGGCCATTCACACGTTCAAAATTACAAAGCTCAAAATACAAAATCAAATAACAATGGTTATCACCACTATTCAAAATCCTTGCTCAAAAAGAAAAATAAATAGACAAATAAACAGTGATTTTCATCACTATATCGACGAGCCAGTCTCCCAAATAATTTTTCCAATAAATAACCTGAACTTGAATCCTTGGAAATTCTCAACATTTGAAAACCATCTAAGTGATCCTCATTACAGGTTTGGTTGACAGCCTACCTGGAAATGGTGGTCTCCTACCCGCATGACGATATGTTTGTCACATTAGCTTTGCATGTGCACAGACCAATGTTTGCATGTGGATGAGCTAGCTTATGGTACCTTAGATTGTCACGTGGATTCATCTTGTTCAATACAACAACGGAGTTAGTGGAGCTAATTAGGTGATCCTCAGTACAGGTTTGGTTGATAGCCTATCCGGCATCGGCGGTATCCCGACAAATACCACATAAACGAACTCAATTGCACACACAGGGATGTGAAATCACTTGGTTAAATTCAAGTCAGATTTAGACCTTGTTTGAAAGTCTCACAAGATAAATGTTCAGTCTTGGCTAGTTAGTTAAAATATCTGCATCTCATAAAAGCTTAACTACATTTTCAAAAAACCGGTACATTTCCTTTCGTACATCACCATCAAAAAATAGACAAAATACAAAAACAAAGTTTTCACATGCACAAGCATTCCACAAAGTTATCCCATTACTATAGCAAGCCAGTCAAATCTTGTACAGTCTATGGTGCATTGATAAATCATCAACAATTCATTTCATTCATTCCATATGCATACATCATACAAATTAGAACCATCGCATTCATAATCGCATATGCATACATCAATATAAAAACATGCACATAAAAATAAATCATGCAAAATGTACAAACACCAAAAAGAGTCATCTATATATATATATATAATAACAAAATTGCTCACAGGCTACAGTGAACCGGTCCTCGGACCTCGCTACCATAATCCAAAAACTCAAAAACCCCAAGCCTAGGGCGTCGATCACCATGATCACGTAGAATCGGTGCGACAGGAGCTACCCCCTATAGTGTGGGTCCTATGGGACCTCTCAGGGTGAATCTTGCTTGCCCCTGCATCGTGCCCACTAGCGCCTCCCTCATCCAACTGCTTGCGATAGGATGATGTTGACTACTCTGTCCCGCTGTCTCTTGTCTGATACAACGAGCCACCTGCAGGAGGCTCTGGTATTCACCCACCAAGGCGGATAATCTCTCCCTCCATATCCAACTGATGCCATCGCAAATCTAACTCCCGTCGGCCCTAATCTGCCTCTTGTTGACTCCACTCTGCCTCTTGCCTATGGTAGTAAGCGACTACATCATTGCGTTGTGCTAGCTACACCTGCAGGAGATCCCTCTCCTGTGTAGCATCCGTATCACCCTCCTGTCGGTGAGACGCAGTCCCTGTTCTCTCTCGCTCCACCAATTATGTCCATAGGAGATCCCTCTCCTGTGCCATATCCCCAAGCTCTCCATCTCGCCTCCGTAGCACCTCCATCAATCATGCTACCTCAGCGCGCAACCCCACCTCTATACCCCCGACATGACCGACTGTGTCAGCCTCTCTGGTGCATTGGCCTACTTCGGAGCATCCTACATCTCTGGCTGCTCCTCCTCACCAAATTCCTCTCCCACATCTGCCACCTCCACCATGTCCACATCAGCGGGAGCTCCCCAACCCTCTCTTGGTGCCTCTGCACCCTCTGCGCCTCCCATTGCCTCATCCCCTCCCAATGGCCCCTCACCTCGCCACTATCGGAGCATCCACCACTCCTGGTACTTGACAGTAACTCCAACATCATCCATGTCTGGAGTGTCTAGTACTGTATTTGCCTCCTCCCCTAGCGGCTCGAGGATCGATGTAGCTAGAGTCCTCTCATCGCTTCGGCATCGATAGACTACAAGTTTCTCGGGCAACCCCTGGCGTACCCCAAACTATCGTGTCACTCAAAGATAATGAAAGTTTTCCTGCTCCTTCCCATGTCATCCAATGACCCATCTCCCCTTTCGAACCCATTGAAGCCACTCATCAGCCTCTGGCCATGCGGGACAATCCCGATATGGCCTCCACACCACATCTCCTGGAGTTAGTCGTGCCAATGCATCTATGTAATGGTCCATGTCTCCTGCAAACCATCGACTCTACCCTCGCTCCTCAAATCGATACCATAAAGCACCATAACCAATATCTCTATCCACCATGTCAACCTGTGTAGTCCAAGGTAGCCCTCGTGGTCGCTCTACGGCTATATGCTGCCATGCCCAGCACTGCAACAAGTAACTACAACCAATCCCCTTTCACTTTCAGCAACGGACCTCATACAACTCATCATATAGTTGAGCCAATAGCGTCTGGCCCCATCTCATGATCACCGGCTTTGTCATAGGACAATCCACTACACCACCTCCAATAGGTTCCATGGGAACCTCGATCGTGACAAGTCTGGCAGGAGCATGTTAGAAATGAGGCTTATAAGCAGTGTATGCCTCACTCCTAGCACTCCCCTTGCATACCACCATCGTACCAGAATCCCCCCAACTTGACAATCAAGCTTTGCCTTCTCTACTAAGCTCATCCCATCCACATCCTCCCCATGTCCAAAATATCAGGTTAGTACAGCCGTCCTCTGGCCTCATGGCGTCATCCTGATGGGAACCCTGTCTATTGGAATTCGAAGAATTCGATACACGTCCTCTAAGGTGACTGTCATCTCCCCTGTCAAAATATGGAAGGTGTTCATCCGAACATCCCATAGGCTGATCAAAGTTGTCAAGTACACTCGATTTGCAACAACTACTTCCAATCGCGTCACATGCTTGAGCCCTAAGGCATCAAGCCACTCCTAGTCCTCTGCACTCAACGCCTCGCAGGCACTAGAAAAAATAGTCGATACCTGATGCTGACTCTTCACCATCTGCATATCACAAAACATAAACACATCGAAAACATGCATCAAATCACCATCACATATTCAAAACTGCATCAATATACAGTAACAACATTCATTCACATGTACATCTATTACAATTTAAAAAAAAAAAAAAACAACACAAAATCGATATGGTTTACTTATGGTTTTTTCCTAAGTTTACCATTTCAAAACAAAAAAAATCATCAATTTTTCATATTTAATTTCATATCAACAATAACACAAAATTCGACATGGTTTACCTATGGTTTCGACCTAATTTTACCATTTCAACAAAAAAATTCATCAATTTTTCATCTTTCATTTTATACAAAAATAAATAAATAAATAAATAAACAAAAATTTGACATGGTTTACTTACGGTTTTTACCTAAGTTTACCATTTAAAAAAAAAAATCATGCATTTTTTTTAATCTAGGGTTTCATTTTAAAAATAGACACAAATGGACATGGTTTACCTACGGTTTCGACCTAAGTTTTACCATTGACATAAAAAAAAAACATTTTTATAACCATGGTTACCCTAAGATGTTACTCTAAGTTTCATTTGGGTTTATCCTACGATTTTCCATCTAGGTTTCCATCGGTTTGCATCCACGTTTTATTTTTTTTTAGGGTCTTTCAATCAAATTCGTTCACCTTTTAATTGATTAATTAGGGTTCCATGTCTTAAACAAAAGAAAAACACAATAAAAACACATTTGCATTTTTCAAATTCAAACTCGAGGAGATAGGTCACTTACTGGTCTCGCCTCGGCTTCGCCGCCTGACGACCTAGTTTGTGCACTCATGGTAGCAGGAAAATTTGGCAGCACTTCGCGTCAGAAAATCTACCTCCTCCTCAAAGCTCCAAATCACAATCGATGAACAGTGCAAATGAGCCAAATTCGTCATTTTTGCCTATTTATACCTTTTTGCTTGCTGGTAATCGTCCCTTCCTGGAACGAGCACTTTTTCCTTAGAGGCGCGCTCATCCCACCCCAAGACGAGTACCATCATGGAGTTCGTCCCCCCGAAACGAATACCAAAAAAAAAAAATCAAAAACAACCAAAATATAAAAATGACAAATGACAACAAAACCACTAAAAATTTTCGGACAAAAGTGCTCTTGCACTTAACCTCTTGGCATAATAAAACTGATGTCGAGGTCTACCTTGTCGCTATCCTACTCCCTAATAAGGCTACCATAGCTGGACCGCTTCACGGGAAGACGGATTTTCACCAATGTTAACCCCACCTGGCATCCCAAAATGGGTTCACACCCACCAAAAATAGGTCAAAACAATCAGGAAACTGCTCGAGCATGCATCGGATAACATCTGAAGGCACCCTCACTTAAGTCATATTGGGTCAAGCGACTCGTCGCTTTTCTCATGTCGGTCATTCCCTCATCGATTCGTTGCTTGAGGGGGTAGTCACACTTAGTTTCCAATCAACAACAATATACCCAATCTTGGAAATGACATGCATTCAAAGGATCATTGCAAAAGACAATCGTGCCCCTGCTAGGGGCAGCAAACAAGCAATTATCACAAGCTAATCAAATACTTGGCATTCATGAATCATGAACTCAAGGTTCCCACAGACAAAAGGTTGCGCCCTTTGCCTATTCATGATTGATCAATGTCTAAGTTCAAGTAATACCTCACCGAACCAGGTTAATGCTTGATTTAAGTTCCTTAGCTCGTCAAAAGCAAGGATTCAAGAATGCACCCCACTTTTCCATACTTGGGGCATCAAGAGTTGTTTAGGTTACTGAGAAACCCTAATCATTAGTGCTTTGGTTATCTATTTTTGCTCAGCACTGCACCATGTGTAGCGCTTTCCAAAAAGGGGCATCTGTAGACACCAAAATAGCACCAATTCGATTATGTGACTGCAAACACTAATCACACTAACACACATAGCCCCAGGGCAGCCCCAGAGGTTAAAATAGTGGTTCTAACCACTCACACAGTAGTTTTACAAGTTAGAGATCAATTTTGCACCTTTTAGACACTCTGCTACTTATTCGCTCCACCCAAGGACGAGTGCGGATTAGTACTCGTTTCACCCAGAGATGAGCGCAGATTGGTACTCGTTTCACCCAGAGACGATTACCAGCACTCGCTCTAGGGTGGGACAAACGCCAGGTTTGACCAACAAAAATTCAAACCTCGATGCATGACAACACATAACTACCACTTAGCTCTCCCTTCATGGCATAGGAGGGTGAGTGAGTTCTTTTGACAACTCATATCTGCCACTTGACTCTCCATTCACTGCATGGGAATGAGAGTGAGCTTTTCAAGACAACTCGGATTGGCCACTTAACTCTCCCTTCATTGCATGGGAGTAAGAGTAGGCTTTTTTATGACAACTCATATTTTCCACTTAGCTATCTCTTCATTGCATGGGAGTGCGAGTGAGCTTTTCTAAACATACAAAGACATGCACAGAGGCAGTTAAGAAGCCCTTGATCAAGAAGAAGTCTTCTCTTCACAAAAAAACATTCATGCAAAGTAACACTTCTACATGTTAATTCAAAGAGACCCCTTGGGTCTCTTAAAATGGTGAGCTTCCTCACCCAAAGGAGATATAGAGAAGGAGCATTTTGAGCAACGAAGTGCTGCTAATTCACTTTCTTACGATTTGTGTATTCAACATCCATAATCTCTTAATCGAAAGAGAGGTTATTGGGTGACTTTTGAAGGCACGAGTCAAGAACCAAAACCCAATTTTTTTGACCACAATATCCTACCAATTTGTCGACAACACATCACACCAGGTTTCGGACCCATCCCAAGCGGATTGGTGTCGAAACAAAGTTTCACCCGCGGGTGGTTTGCCTTCGAGCACCCCCCGCCTTATTGCCTTTGGTGACTATTTATTTTGTAGTATTCAGCTAGTTACATGATTATGCTTTTGTCAAGTTTTTAGTTTATTTGGACTCATTTTAACCATTATTATATTTATCTTTTGTTTTCATACACAGGTGCTACTGATTCTTTGTTTGTTTCTTTGAATGTAGATTTTTAGCATTAGAAGAGCAGCGAGGAATCTACTTTTACCAACACAAGCGATAGCAATGTTTTGGTTCGCCCATCTTATATGTGGGCACGCGGAAGAAGGAATTCTGAAACAAGTTGTAAAAGACCAACATTTAACACTCCTATCCCCTAAAAAGGAAGGAGATGCATTGTAACACAAATTTGAAAAGCATATCAATAAAAGGGCCGTATTTTATATTGCTTTGATATCTTGTGTTCATGTTCTTTATTTTTTATGCATTTTTCAATAACATAGGGTTTAAGCATTATTTTAGTTTCGTTTACATTGCATTTTTAGTCTATCCTTTTTGTTTTCGAAATCTCGTGTTTTCAGGTTCATTTTCAACAACAACAAAATTATTTTTTCTTTTTGAAAAATTATTGTATCGGGCATTAATTTCCTTTATCAACACTTTGGCCCAATACTCCCATTTTTTCATTTCTATTATATCTGTAAGTAGTAAATCCTTAATGGTAGACTCAACATTATCAAAAACCAAATATTTTTCATAAATTTTTAATATTTCTTCCTCTTATCAAGGAGGAGCCTGAGGGATGTTGGTTTCCTTAGGAGGAAATTTGCTTGAACATTCTGCTCCTTCATTATCTTTTTCTCAGAGCAGTTATGAAACTTGGAAAGTAGTGGGTGTGTTG
The DNA here is from genome assembly GCA_028583015.1 of Wollemia nobilis. Classification (NCBI taxonomy): domain Eukaryota; kingdom Viridiplantae; phylum Streptophyta; class Pinopsida; order Araucariales; family Araucariaceae; genus Wollemia; species Wollemia nobilis. The sequence goes on from JAQPPZ010017238.1 coordinate 1,895,021, forward strand.
CCTTGCAAAAATAAATCTTGATCAAGTGGAACTTCATCCAACCCAACACCAAAAGCTTATGGTACACCATTAAAATTAAAATTAGCAAGAGAAATAGATAAGAATCTTAAAAATATCTTTGAAGCTTCTTTATCTAAAATTAACATTGTTGCTTCTCTTTGTGGCCTAGATGGAAGAAAGTGTTTTCCAACTGGGAAGCATTGACCTCATATTTTATTTTGGTGTGGTGGAGGAGGGGGCAGCATCGATTGTTGATTTTTTTGACGAAATTGTTGTATAGGAATTGAAAACATCATAATAAAAATTAAATACAAAATTTGTGAAGGTAGATTATGAAAATTGGTTACAAAATTTGTTATAATACTCACTGCAATAATAAATGACATCTTGCGTAGATGTAGATGCAATTGGAATGTTGGTATGGCATACATATAAAAAAATAAAATAAAATTTAATAAAAAACAGAAAATAAATTTGTAAAAATTTTGTTTCAGCAGTCATTAAAATTTAATCCCCGAAGATGAATCCTCTTGCGCAACTACACCCTTTGGTATTGGACATGCAACCACTGGTGCAAGTTGTCGAGGATCAGGAGAACTAGATCTTACATGTTTCCTATTTGATCTTCTTCTTAGCGGTGGTGTTGTTTCCTCCACAAGTGTTTTGGAGTCTCTTGATTCCTCTGGATTATAACCTCTAAAAGCAGCATCCCACTTTGAATAGAAAGAGGATACCCTTTTTTGTGTTTTGTATAAAATATCAAAATTATAAAAAATATAAACATATGAAAATAAAAAATTTTACTACAATATTAACTAATAATTACCTAAACCTATTGTTTTGTCATGGCAGCTTGGGCTAGGGTTGAGTGTAAAGATGTCGGTACTTGAGTGTTCTGCAATTGATAAAAAGATTCATAAAAAAACAATAATATAGTTGCATTTGCTAACTATTAGCGAGAGTGAAGTGTGGGTTAACATGTTCAGGATCTCCAATCTGATCTGCTATGAGATATTGTTGGACCAATTGAATTTTTGGTGTGCAACACAACAAACCAAATATGTTAAGGCTTACATTGGAATTTCTATAGGTCTTCCTTGCAGAACGAGTCTAGCAAGGAAGAATTCACAACATGCCTGAAGAAATTTTTTTTCTATAGCTGGTACAATCAAACCCCTTTTGGACTTGGTGGAGGTAACTAAAAAAAAACAAAATCAGTAATTGTACACTAGTGACTAGAATTTAAATTCAATTAAATAAAAAAATAGTTATACCTTGAAAATATTTCAGCTGCACATTGAAGTTGGTATCCAGGTAGATTTTGTCATCATCATTTAATGCGTATTTGGATGTGATAAGCTCACAACCAATGTGGGGAAATTCTATCAATCTGGTGACATCAGAGGTTGTGAAAGAAAGAACAACATTTGTATTGTCAATGATAACAATTACCTTGCTGAAATCAATATTGTTACCTGTAATTACTTTCTCGAGCACTCTATTGTTCGTGTCGAACTGCGGCATCAAAACTAGACCTCGAAGACCAAATTCCATGACCCATGACATGTCATAACCTAGTTTTGATAAAATTTTAGAAATCAGGGAGCAAACCAGGTTTTTAAAGTTAATTTTAGATGTTCTAGGGGTGATAGGGGATGCCATAGGGTTATTTAGTTGTGAACGAGAATATGGATCAGAAGATACATTGGATGGATGGAAATGGATTCAAATGGGAGTCAAAGGGTTAAAAATACCTTAGAAACTAAGGTAAATTGTAAAAACTAAGAAAAATGGGAGGAAAAGGGTAAAAACTATGATAGAAAAAGTGAAAAAATGACTACTTATCCCTTTACATAGACTTCTCTACATGCAATAAGCTCACAAATGGATGACATGTGGCATCCGCATGCAATAATTTCATGGATGGTTGAAAAATGGTACATATGGGTGTGCTACAACAGACTGGATCCTCTGCAACTAATCTTTGTTGTAATTTGTTGTAATCGATAAGCTTTGCTACAATCAATCGGCTTCGCTACAACCTATCAGCTTTGTTGCAACTGATCAAATTCACTACAACTGATCGATATTCATGCAACCGATCATCATTTGTGCAACCAATCATCATTATTGCATCCTATTGTTATTCATGCAACCGCAACATTCCTGCAATCGATCATCATTCCTACAATCGAGCGTCATTCTTGTAATCGATCGTCATTCCTACAATAGGTCTTCATACCTATAGTTGATCGTCATGCCTATTGTCAATCATCATGCCTACTACCGATCATCATGGATGCAATCGATTAGTATGGATGCAACTAATCGGTATGCCTAAAACTGATCGTCATGGATGCAACCAATCGATATGGATACAATCGATTGGCATGGATGCAATCGATCGGTATGAATTCAACTAATCATCATGGATGCAACTGATCGATATGGATGCAACTGATTGTCATAGATACAACCGATCATCATGGATGTAATCGATCGACATGGATACAACCAATTTACATGCCTACAATTGATCATCATGGATGTAATCGATCATCATGGATACAACTGATCGGTATTGTTGTAAACGATCAATGTTATTGCAACACATCAGTATATCTACTCGCAATAATTTTTCTTGATCGGTATGTCTATAACCATTCAACATTTCCTAAAAACCATATCTATAGGCAATTTTCTCATACTGATCATCATAAAGCATAAAGGTTTAAAGCCTTTCATGTCGATCGTACATTCGTAGAATTTGCAAAAACGATATTCATATACCCCAATACAGAAACATTCGCCATGATTTGAATTTTTTTTGAGAAAAATGAATGCAATTTGCCATGTATCCTTCAACATAATTTTTTAGGATTTTGAGATAATTCGCCTTGAATTTATAAATAGATTTCAAGGCCAACCCCTTATGCATAACCCTGGTAAGTGTGATTTCGTTAATCTCTAATATTGAGTTATGAATGTAAATTGCATTATGACCATTGCTGGTAATTAAATCATTTTACTATCATTAGTATTAGAAAAAGGATTTTTTATTGTTGTTGGTTTAAGGAAATTATTTTCTTATAGAGAGTGCTTTGTGGAAATATTTTGGTTTATTTTAAATTATTGAGAAGAGAAAAATAATTTTTTTGTCCATATCTAGAAATAAGCAATACATTTCATAGAATTATATACTTGTGATATTGTTGCATTAATTTGGATGGGAATTAAACACATTTTAGGGAAGTTATGTGTGAGACGAAAGTGTTGGAATATATTCCATGTGGTTATTATTAGGATGTGAAAGAATGCATCCCATGATATATCACTTCAATGTTGGAGTTGTCTCTGATCTCGTTACGAGGTATAATTTTACTGGTGGTTGGTGGATCCAACAAGAATATGGATACAGAGAGAGAGGAGACCTGGTGTAGCATTGGATACAAATGTTTGTGCACTAGATCAGGACTTCTTCCAACTGGAGCGTGAAAGCAAATGATATCATTTTATATCTTAGAATGCAGTTTGAGCAAGGAAAATGATGTTTGAATTATAATGGATATTGGATTATGGATCGATGCACCTATGTAGATTTGTAGTCATTGAGGAACAATAGGATATTCCATAGAATCTATAATGTGCTTGAGATATGATATGTTCATATTAATGAAAAGATATCCTTGTGAACTAGCTGTATTATCGACGATGTGTACTGGCTTATTAATTTTCTTCTAAGTTGCATTATTAAGATTCATCATGCAATATTTATAGTGATTCCATAGAATTCTTATCAAGTGATTAAATCATAATTAATAAAGTTTGATTCCATAAGGAGATACTCATTTTATTAAAGAGCACATAAGTTTCATCAAAAATTCAACAAGGCAATAGGGCCTAAGTGGCCCCCAACCTGGCTGCATTTGTAAGCCACGATGGTTTCATGCACCAGTGGTGCATCGATGGCATGTGGTGGTGCAGTAACCAAGGAAAAATTATAAGCCTAAATTTATTAAAGCTTAAAAATATAATTAGAGGTGATGAATGACCTCAGCTAGGTGGTGAAAGTAAATACAAATGCACAAAATGAAAAGAAAAGGTTGAATTACTATTGATTGATTTTTTCAACGCCTATGAATCATGGGCAAATTCATATACTGGAAACATAGATTCACCTAGTCCTAAATTTTGCCTTAATTTGGAAGTAAAAACATAGTATATCAATTGATATCCGCTTCAGCCAAAGGAATGGTGCTATAACATAAATCTATTTAGCACCATTCTCAATTTAGCATAGGGAGCAGCATTGAAATATTACACTAACAAAATATTATATCCACAAATAAGTAAAAATAGATACATTTTCTAAATAAGACCTCTTATTAAAATAAGGTAAAGCAATGCTTTAATAAAATAAATTTCCTATGCTTGAAAATTGTTGCTTCAGCCAATCAAAACTACAAAGTTTAGGGATATTTATGCACCATTATATTTATTCAAAATATATGATTTCACATATCTGGATATCACCTTTATAGCCAGTGCACACAAATATGTTTAAACACAACTTAAGACACCCTTTTGTCATAACAAAAGCACATTTACATCCAACCATAAATCATTGTTTCCAGTCAACAAAAAACATGAAGTTCAAGAATATTTTAAGTGAAAGCATAATAAAATCATATATCACTGCTATAGCTATTGTTTCAACCAATGAAAATATAGTTCCATTTTTTTAACGAAAGCACAGTCATTTTCTATTGCTTTCCAACCAAAGGAAAGCACAAATTTTCACATATATTTTAACCACTTCTTCTGTTTCAATGAAGACATGGTTTCATAATCCTTTGAACTATTATTTCAACCAAAGAGAGCACAGTGTTCAAGCATAATCTAAAAATTGTTCTACTTAAATTAAAATGCAATTGTAAACATTATATTTCAACCAAACATAGACACAATTTCACATTTAATTTAAAACAAATATGCAAATACCAAAGGGTAAGAGAAACATTACACAGACGTCATGCTCTGAGTCTCCCTTTTTGAAAATCCAACAACTCTCTCTCTTTTATTCACACTCCTCTTCTCTTTTCCTTATCCTCCTGGTGTCACTAGCTTCCCAAGATGGCATAGTTTCACATCCTTCCCCACTTTGTCTGTCACTTACCTTCTAACGGCCATTGCATGCTTGTTACCACCTTCCATTTTGTTTTTCATTGATTTTCTTTTGTTTTTATACCACCTTCCATGATATTTTTTAATAAGGAATTGATATAATAATTCCAATGGGGAAAATTCAATAAAACTCAAATACAACTTCCTCCAAAATTGATTAACCTCTAATTTAATTTATTTGCTACAATACAATCACTTTCACACGATGGGCATATTGAAACAATTTTTTAGTCTTATCAAAGCCAATTCAAGACATGCATGAAAGAAATAGGTAAATCCTTTTTTAATAAAATCATTTGCAAGCACCCTGTAAAACCCAAGTAAAGACAAAATACCATTTTATATAGCATAACCTTATTTGCAAGCATTTTATACATCCACCATGTAAACTATGCTAGGCATTTATAATAATAACACACACATAACAAATTTTAAAAAGTCTTTCTAAGGCAGGGTATTACAGACTCGAAGATAAAAGGTTGGTTTAAAGTAGGCCAAAATATTGCAAAATGGTGTTGAAAGCAAAAATGTGTGACCAGAAGAAAAAATGAGTAGAGCAAGTAGCATAGCAATAAGAAAAATTTTATTAGATGGAGAATAACACTAAAGCATTATATCCAACAAAGCAAAACAGACTTCAAATTTTGCTAAATAAGAAATTTGGTCAAATATTTGAAAAGCTGATGTCAGTAGCAAGATAATAAAAATATGATGTCTAATAGAAAGAGAAAAATAAAAGTATAATACTTTAGAACCCGATGCCCAACACTAATAAAAAATCAAAAGAATAAAGTTGGCCCAAAAATATTAATGATGATGTTAGCAAGGAAGCATTAAATGTTCAATGCAGTGTAAAGAAATACCAAGCAAGTAATATTCTAAGGTATTACTTCCATATTTTTACATTTGAAATTATAGGTTTCAAAGGTACTAGAATTTAGGACGTGATGATGTCATCATCAAAAACTTAAGTGTTCGATAGAACAAGATGAAGGTCGGATGCAAAACTAATCTAAGTCAGAAAACCTAACAACAAAGCATAAAAAACCCAAAGCAAAGACACTTGGTATTTGACACTATGATGGTGATCCACAAATAACTCACAAAAGATTCTTAATTCACATTCATTACAGTTGGAATTTATTTACAATAATGGCAGCAATCAGCCATTTAAAACTCCTTCACTCTGAAAGATAGTTATTTTATTTTCCTCTTACAGCATCTTCCGCCCAGGAAGAATAACCGTCTGAACTGGTCCAGAATCGCCCTCTTGCCTTCACGTCTGCAACTATGGCTCAGTAGTTCTCCGACCCTTGTGCATGCCTTCGCTTCCCCTTTTAACATCTCTGGCATGACTCTTCGTTTCCCTTTTCTGACCCTTCGTTTCAATTCCCGTGCCTCTTCGTTGTCTGCGCTTTCGAGCGCCTTCCTTTCCGACCCTTGATCTTCGTCTGCTTTCACTGCACCTCTGTGCCACGTGTTGTTCAGTGCTGCCACTGTAAGCTCGGTCCACCTGTCAACCATTGATGACGTTCGGTATACCACCGCTCGACCGTTTCCTCTGTAACGGCTCCTGTAATCGCCTGCGCTTTCTTTTCTTTTGTTTGGTCACGAAAATGTGACATGTCGCGATATCGTGACACTTTCGGCTTCCCTGCCTTCCTGCCCTCTTCGAGTCACGAAAATGCGACATGTCGCGATATCGTGACACTTTTGGCTTCTCCGCCTTCCTGCCCTCTTCGAGTCACGAAAATGCGACATGTCGCGATATCGCGACACTTTTGGCTTCTCCGCCTTCCTGTCCTCTTCGAGTCACGAAAATGCGACATGTCGCGATATCGCGACACTTTTGGCTCCTCTGCCTTCCTGTCCTCTTCGAGTCGCGAAAATGCGACATGTCGCGATATCGCGACACTTTTGGCTCCTCTGCCTTCCTGCTCTCTTCGAGTCACGAAAATGCGACATGTCGCGATATCGTGACACTTTTGGCTTCTCTACCTTCCTGTCCTATTCGAGTCATGAAAATGTGACATGTCGCGATATCGTGACACTTTTCTCTTTGCCTTCCTATCTTTCTCGAGTCAGAAAATGTGACATGTCGCGATATCGTGACACTTCTCTCTCTTGCCCTCCCATCTCTTTCGGTCGAAAATGCGACATGTCGCATATCTGACACTTCTCCCTTCGCCTTCTTCCTTTCTAAATCGACATGTCGCGATATCCACACTTCTTCTCCTTGCCCTTCTTTCGTCCTTGGGTCAAAATGTGACATGTCGCGATATCGTGACACTTTTCTCCTTTGCCTTTCTCTCGTCCTTTGGTCGCGATAATGCGACATGTCGCGATATCGCGACATCTTTTCCTTCCGGCTCTTCTTTCTCTTTTTGGTCGTGAAATCGTGACATGTCGCGATATCGTGACATCTTTCCTTTCTGGCTCCTCCTCGCCTCTCGGGTCATGAAATCGTGACATGTCGCGATATCGTGACAGTTTCCTCCCTTGCTTCTTTTTTGCTTCTTCGGTCACGATTTCATGACATGTCATGAAATCATGACATTTTCTCCTCTGCGCCTTTCCTGTCTTCTTTCGGTCATGATTTCATGACATGTCATGAAATCATGACATTTTTGCTCCATGCCTTCTCTCTCCTTCTTGAGTCGTGAAAACGCGACATGTCGTGATATCGTGACACTTTTCTCTGTCGCGATATCGCGACATCAAGGCAAACACTTAGAAAAAAAATTTGTCGATGCAAGATTGCTCTTCTGCCATCGGATGCTCCTGCATCAGACACTCGGGGTAGATTGAGAAGTGTCCTTCACTTCTGTACTGTTGGAGGAAGACCCAGGCGGTCGACCTCTATTTTTGACAACCAAGTTGCATCTTCGATAGGTCTGCCCTTCCACTTGACCAGATATTCAGAATACTGCCTGTTCCTGGTACTTCTGCCTGCTCGAGTGTCTAGTATTTCCTCGATCTCGTCTGCTGCTGAAGTAGAAGTTGGAATACTCCATAATTATGTACTTGGTGTCTCGCTACTGCCTCCTTCATGATACTCTACCAAATCTGCAATGTTAAAAATAGGTGATATGTTAAGGCCACTTGGCAATTCCACTTCATACGCATTGCCTGAATCCCATTTTCCCAAAATTCGGCATGGTCCAAACTTCTTCATCTTCAACTTGTTATAGGTTTTAGCAGGAAACCTCTCTTTTCTCAAATGAACCATGACTTCATCACCCACTACGAATTCCTTAAACCGTCGCTTCTGGTCTGCCTTTGTCTTATATTGGTTGTTCATGTTAGTAATGTGCTTCTTCACTTCTTCATGCACACTCTTCAGATGCTCTGCAAAGTCCTCAGCCTCGGCACTGCACCTTTCCCCTGTATCCATCTTCCTCAACTCAGAAGCACTCCTTGGACTGCTCCCATATATTATCTGAAATGGAGATTTGTTAGTACTCCTATTGACAGAATTGTTGTATGCAAATTTTGCCTGTGGCAAAACCAAATCCCATCCCGTGGGCTTATCTCCTATCAAGCATCTCAATAGATTTCCTAGACTTCTATTCACCACCTCCGTTTGGCCATCAGTCTGTGGGTGATATGCAGAACTGAATTTCAAATCTGTCTTCAATTTCTTCCACAAAGTCCTCCAGAAATGCCCAACAAACTTGGTATCTCTGTCAGAAATGATACTCTTTGGTAGACCATGAAGTCGTACCACCTCTTTGAAAAATAAACCTGCAATGTGAACTGCGTCACTAGTTTTCTGGCAAGGGATAAAATGTGCCATCTTCAAAAACCTGTCAACCACCACAAATATGGAATCATTTCCCCGCTGCGTCCTTGGTAGACCAAGAATGAAATCCATACTGACGTCCTCCTAGGGTCTCTCTGGTACAGGTAATGGCTGGTATAATCCAGTGTTCTGGCTCACACCCTTCGCCATCTGGCATACTCTACAACTTTGTACAAACCTCTTCACATCTTGCTGTAGTTATGGCCAATAGTAGTTCTCACTAACCAGGGCAATGGTCTTGTCCCGACCAAAATGTCCAGCCAACCCTCCACTGTGTTTCTCCTTGACTAGATTTTCCCTCATTGAACTCCTTGGAATGCATAATTGACTTCCTCTAAACAACATTCCATCTTGGATCAGAAAATCCAACCACTTGGTCCTGTCCAAAGTGACAAGTGCCAAGCAAGCCTTCCAAGCTTCTGCAAAATTAGGATCTTCAGGGTACAAACCCTTCAGTTCATCAAATCCTACCACTTCCACCTTCATTTCTGTCAACAAACACTGCCTTCTACTTAAGGCATCTGCAACTCTGTTTGATTTTCCGCTCCTGTGCTTCAACACAAAGGTATAACTCTGTAGAAACTCAACCCATTTTAGGTGCCTCTGATTTAGTTTCCCTTGGCTATTGATATACTGCAAGGCCTGATGATCAGTATATAGAACAAACTCTTTTGGCAGCAAGTAATGCCGCCACTTCTTTAGAGCCTGAACTATAGCATAAAACTCTTGATCATAAACTGAATACTTCTTCCTAGCATCATTGAGTTTCTCACTAAAGTAAGCAACAGGTTTACCTTCTTGACTCAAAACAACTCCTATGGCACTACCACTAGCATCACAATCTACCTGGAATACCTTATTAAAATCTGGAAGTGCCAAAATAGGTTGCTCTGTAACCTTCTTCTTCATCATACCAAAACTCCTATCTGCTCCTAAGGTCCACTTGAATTCCTTCTTATCCCCTCTCATTGTTTCTGTAAGGGGTGCACAAATACTGCTGAAATTTCTAATGAATTTCTTGTAAAAACTTGCTAGACCATGGAATGATCTTACCTCAGTCGTGCTTCTCGGAGTAGGCCATTCAATGATAGCTCTCACCTTTTCTGGGTCCATTTTTAGACCTTCGATTGAGATGACAAATCCTAGGTACACTAACTCTTTCTTCACGAAATTACACTTCTTCAGATTTATTAACAACTGCTCCTCCCGCAGCTTCTCAAAAACCCTTCTGACCTGCATCAGATGCTCTTCCAGGGTTCTGCTAAATATTAAAATATCATCCAAATAGACAATGATGAATTTGCCTAAAAATTCTTTCAATACCTCATTCATCAACCGCATGAATGTGCTTGGTGCATTGGTTAGCCCAAATGGCATGACCAACCATTCATACAAACCTTCTCTGGTCTTGAAGGTTGTCTTCCATTCATCTCCTTCTCTGACACGAATCTGATGATAACCACTCTTCAGATCAATCTTTGTGAAGTACTTGGCTCCACTCAAACAGTCCATAATGTCATCCATCCTTGGCAATGGAAATCTGTACTTTATGGTGATCTTGTTAATGGCTCGAGAGTCTGTACACATTCTCCATTCTCCATATTTCTTTGGTGCTAGTACTGCAGGTACTGCACATGGACTCAAGCTCTCCCGAATCAGTCCCTTTTTTAGCAACTCTTGGACTTGCCTGTTCAGCTCTTCAGTTTCTGTAGGAGTCATTCTATGTGCTGCCTTATTGGGTAAACTAGATCCTGGTATCAAATCTATATGGTGACTGATCTTCCTCACTGGTGGTAAACCTTCAGGCACATTATCAGATACAATGTCTAGAAATTCTTCTAACAGTCCTAAGACTTCTACAGGGGTATCCTTGCATTCTTCCTTCCTAACTCTAGGAATTAATGCATAGCACATATGCTCATGCTTTAAACTATCCAAAAATCTTCCCCCTTCAACTAAACAGATTCTAGCGCTGCTACATACCTTTTCACCCGCCTCCTGCAAGGGCTTCAGCTTATGGCGCACTCCATTCTTTGTCACTGAGTAAGTGTTGGCGCGACCATCATGCACTGCACACCGATCAAACTGCCATGGCCTTCCCAACAGCAAATGGCAAGCATCCATAGGTAGGATGTCACACAGGACCTCATCACAATACTTCCCAATATTAAATTTCATCGAGCATTGCTCACTGACCAAAGCCCTATGGTCCTTCTGTAACCATGCAATCCGATATGGATGCGGGTGTGCCTTTCTCTTTAACTGTAACTTGGTAACCATTTCTTCTGAGACCAAGTTATCAGTACTGCCATTATCTATAATGATGTTACAGACCTTACCTAAACTTTTGCACCTTGTGCGAAACAGGCTCCTTCTCTGGTCTGATCCTTTCTCCTCATTCAACAGGGTCCTCCTTGTAACCATAACTTCTCCTCCCTCTGCCTCCTTAGAATGTTCTGATTCAACACCTTCATCGGCTACAGCAGCTCTGGCAGGACCCTCAGGTCTCTCATTTGTCCCTTCTCGGTGTTGTGGACACTCGTATGCTCGATGTCCTTCTTCGCCATAGTGGAAACAGGTTCCACGAAATCCTCCCCTTCCAAATCCACGTCCAGATCTACCTCTTCCCCTTGGGTAACCATTGTTCTGATTACGGGGTTGGTAGGTGTTCCTATCTTCCTGATCCTGGGTATTACTGGTTTCACCAGCCTTCTTTTGATCCTTATATTTTTCTCCACTGGTCCTTCCACCAGTTCTTCCCCCATGACCTCTTCCTCTTTGCTTTCCCTCAAACCGTCTGTTCAGCTTCTCTTCGACCTTGAGGGCAAACTGGTAAGCATCCTCAATGGTGCTCATCTTAACCAGAATCAACTCTTCTTGAATACTGGTTCTCAACCCATTGATGTAACGGGCCACCTTCTCCCTGTTAGCCTCTGCATGGCCAGTTCTGATTGAGATCAGGTAGAACTCCTTTGTATATTCTTTGACAGATCTGTTTGACTGTCTCAAACTCTGCATTCTTCTCAACAGGTCCAATTCGTAATCTACAGGAATAAACTGTCTCTTCAACTTCTCTACCATTCGATCCCATCTGGTTATCTTTTCCTTTCCTCCTCTATTTCTTTCTAGCTGCACTTCTTTCCACCATATGCAAGCATGGCCTTTCAACTTTGTTTTGGCAAACTTGATCCGATCTCGGATCTACAACCTCCTCATACTCAAAATATTCCTCCATATCATTGATCCAGTCAATTAACTCCTCTGAATTGAGACTCCCAGAATACGTGGAGACCTCAAACTTTGCCTTCTTCCCGATCCAAGATATGGCCTTAATTAATCTGGCTTCTGTAGGATCCGTTGCTTCTTCTTCAACCGATGGATCATCAACCTCCCAAGCTTCATCTTCACTATGGTCTTCTCTCCTTGGTTCAACCCCTCTTCGCAATTCCTCTTGCAGGGCTTGCACTTGCCTCTGCAAAGCTCTGAAATCTTCTTCAAGTACCACATTCCTTCCACCACCATGGTTTCTTCGTGGAGGCATTCTTCCTCACTCTCTTCTCATAATCCTTCCATAGATCCTGGTGCAAACTGCCTCACTTTCGGTGATCTGCTCACACACTCAGGAACTCCCGCTCTGATACCACTTGATGGTGATCCACAAATAACTCACAACAGATTCTTAATTCACATTCATTACAGTTGGAATTGATTTACAATAATGGCAGCAGTCTGCCATTTAAAACTCCTTCACTCTGAAAGATAGTTATTTTCTTTTCCTCTTACAGCATCTTCCGCCCAGGAAGAATAACCGTCTGAACTGGTCCAGAATCGCCCTCTTGCCTTCACGTCTGCAACTATGGCTCAGCAGTTCTCCGACCCTTGTGCATGCCTTCGCTTCCCCTTTTAACATCTCTGGCATGACTCTTCGTTTCCCTTTTTGACCCTTCATTTCAATTCCCGTGCCTCTTCGTTGTCTGCGCTTTCGAGCGCCTTCCTTTTTGACCCTTGATCTTCGTCTGCTTTCACTGCACCTCGGTGCCACGTGCTGTTCAGTGCTGCCACTGTAAGCTCGGTCCACCTGTCAACCATTGATGACGTTCGGTATACCACCGCTCGACCGTTTCCTCTGTAACGGCTCCTGTAACCTCCTGCGCTTTCTTTTCTTTTGTTTGGTCATGAAAATGTGACATGTCACGATATCATGACACTTTCGGCTTCCCTGCCTTCCTGCCCTCTTCGAGTCATGAAAATGTGACATGTCACGATATCGTGACACTTTTGGCTTCTCCGCCTTCCTGTCCTCTTTGAGTCATAAAAATGTGACATGTCGTGATATCGCGACACTTTTGGCTTCTCCGCCTTCCTGTCCTCTTCGAGTCATGAAAATGCGACATGTCACGATATCGTGACACTTTCGGCTCCTCTGCCTTCCTGCTCTCTTCGAGTCACAAAAATGCGACATGTCACGATATCGTGACACTTTTGGCTCCTCTGCCTTCCTTCTCTTTGAGTCGTGAAAATGCGACATGTCGCGATATCGTGACACTTTTGCTTCTTCGCCTTCCTATCCTTTTCGAGTCAGAAAATGTGACATGTCGCGATATCGCGACACTTTTCTCTTCGCCTTCCTGCCTTTCTCGAGTCACGAAAATGCGACATGTCGCGATATCGCGACACTTCTCTCTCTTGCGCCTCTCATCGTCATTTGGTCACGAAAATGTGACATGTCGCGATATCGTGACACTTCTTCTCCCTTGTGCCTTCTTTCGTCCTTGGTCGATGAAAATGTGACATGTCGCGATATCGTGACACTTTTCTCCTTTGTGCTTTCTCTCGTCCTTTGGTCGCGATAATGCGACATGTCGCGATATCGCGACATCTTTTCCTTTCGGCTCTTCTTTCTCTTTTTCGATCACGAAATCGTGACATGTCATGATATCATGACATCTTTCCTTTCTGGCTCCTCCTCGCCTCTCGGGTCACAAAATCGTGACATGTCGCGATATCACGACAGTTTCCTCCCTTGCTTCTTTTCTGCTTCTTCGATCACGATTTCGTGACATGTCATGAAATCGTGACATTTTCTCCTCTACGCCTTTCCTGTCTTCTTTCGATCGTGATTTCATGACATGTCATGAAATCGTGACATTTTTGCTCCATGCCTTCTCTCTCCTTCTTGAGTCACGAAAACGTGACATGTCGCGATATCGCGACACTTTTCTCTGTCGCGATATCGCGACATCAAGGCAAACACTTAGAAATTTTTTTGTCGATGCAAGATTGCTCTTCTGCCACCGGATGCTCCTGCATCACACTATAATATATGGTTGTCAAGCTTAGCAAGGAATGAAATCATAAAAGTATAAAAGAACATCTAACACCTAGAAAGGTGAAGTGCAAAAATACAACATGAGGAGAAAATAAAAGGAAGCAATGCTCAGCCAAGATAATCACTCAATAGTACGTAGTATGCTTCTATATCACCAACCATTGCCCAAAAAATCTAGAATCATTCTAATTACCAAGAGCATCTATATTTATTAGCTGTCAAGTATCATTGAGATCATAATATCTCAATGACTAAGGCTTTCTCCATCACACATTTTCCCTGGCTCAGTAAGCTAAGCATAACAAAAAGTAGTGGATAGTCATTAGATGGTTAGAATCCAATGATGCAGTATGCAAGTCATATTCATAATTAAATCTACATCACACATGTCATCATGGCATGCTTGATGCAATTAGGCATAGCCAAGCTAAATGTGACAACCACTCTCTATGCCTACTCTAATAGGTTTGTAATATTCTCTATAGGAAATCATAGCTAGATAATTAAATATATTGTAAACCTCTATATATACTAGAATGTAAGCTATTCTAATGGTTGGATATTTGGTGTTTATAATTGGCATAGTTGTATTTATTGAGGCTATACACCTTTTTAAAGAAGATTAGATTGTTGTTTGATCTCTTGCTCAATTCTTTTGAAAAACATGTATGTATGTCTCACTAAGTAGTTAAGCATTTCTATTAAAGCTAAGAACAAATACTTATTTTATAGTTATTTTGCATTCTATATTTCTCCTTGGATTTACCATTATAGTTCTAGAATGACTTAACAATGCTCAAATTTTAATCATGATTAATTATTTTTAAAAGCATAAGGAAATTAAGCTGGTCTGTTAGGCAATTTAGTCTAAGTTCGGATTGTGAGACTCTCTGCATTATGTCCACACCACTTTTAGTTTAGAATTCTAACCCTTTTTCCATTTATTACTTTAGTCTACAAACCCCCATTTAGTTATATTAGCTAGGTACATAAGAGTTGACCTTCTCCAGAGATTGACTTAAAGACCCTGGTTTCTAAGGAATCCAATCTTGGTCAATGTTTGATGGCATGACTCATCCACTTAGGCAGACTCATACCAAGAGACCTAAGGTCACATGTAATTTGGGTATTTATACCCCTTGATATTAACCATTATTTTATTTATTGGAGTGCTTATTCTTCCTCTAATATTACTTTGGTGTCTATTCACACCCTACACATTAGATTGTATTTATTTAAGTTATTCTTTTGTTATGGGTAATGTATTGATTTTATTTATTTATAGAAAGTATTTTGAAATCTAATATGGTATTAGATATTTTGTGAATCTTAATTACTTAGCCTCAAGATTTTTTTGTAGCGTCTCTTGTCATGGTTCCAATAATAGTATTCTATGGAAGCTTTATATTGTTGGCAAAATTTTATGAGGTTGTACTTCAAAAATACTAAGTAGACTTGTATTATAAGGATCCTTTTATTCCATGATAAAAATGTTGCTTTAGTGGAAGCATTGACCAATAGATTTCCCTTTCCTCTCTTTACATTCGATCCACTTTACTTTTCTTAACTAGTTGGATGCCCTAACTGCTAGTTTAATTATTTTTTTAGGATGTTTGAAGCACTTGCTTGTACTTTATAAATTTTTTGAAAAAAAAAATCCATTTATTTTTGTGATTAGTTTTTGGTAGGAACATCACATAAATTAGAGGATACTTTTCTTTATTATCAAAGGAAATATAAGAGGTTGAATATTTTCATTAGCCCACATATGCTAGAGAAGTCATGTTTAAACTTCTTAGTATGGTAAAGGCCTCTTATTTGCTTGAAAATTTTGTTAAAATGGTCTGATAAATTTTCTATTGCATTGATGAGAGAGGATGAATCAATTGGTTCTATTTCATAAAATTTTGTGTAGGTCAAATCATAATAGATAATATAAACCATTAGCATCTAGATTCATGGAGAAATTTATGCGGAGTGCTAGTTCAACACTTTTTGTTATTGTACCTCTAAGTATTCTATTTTTTGTGTTAAAGAATCTTTACTTTACCTCCTTTTCAAAGAAAAATAATTTAAAAAGTAATATCCTCATGAATATTCCACTATATGATAGCAAATGATGATGTGCATCTTGAGGAGAGAGGTTATTTTGTGTATTTTTTGTGTTTGGAGCTCATAGAACGTTGTGGAGCATTGGCGGTTTATGCCTTTGGTAAATCACACTTGGTGTTTGGATGTGGCTTTGACCCCACTTATAGAAAAAATGTGTTTTTTAAAATGCATGTTGCCATGGCCAAGGAACTAAAATCGTAAACTACATCATTTTAAAGTGATATATGGCATGATTTATTGGCTAAAAGTAAATGGATTTGATTTGCAATATTTTATTTGGGAAAATAGCATACCTTGGTTGAATGGAGTGGATGTCTTATTCATGTTAAATGCCTTGGTACCCTAAAACCTACTTGTGCTTATGGTCAATGGAAGGAACCTTAAGACCTATGACCCAACAACTCTAAGGTTCAACCCCTTACCCATTTTTTATGAGGACTTGTAGAATTGTTGGCTATCATGTTGTTATGTGGAAAATAAGGCTGATCTGGAAAAATCAACAATGTGGAGGATAAATTTCTCTATAAGACAAAGAATGACCAATCACATGAAGAAATATTACAATTGAATTATTCTTACCTTCACATAGTTAATAGTAGACATGGTATGTAGGCTTATTTTTTAATCTATAAAAGGCAACATAGTAGTTTATGGTTTGTAAATATCTTGTTTAATTGCCTACATATTTAACATCCTAGTAGAACTCACTTACATAGATCAATAACACTTGGTAGAAAATGGCTCACTAAAGCACTATCTAGTTGGTATACCTAACAACACATAGTTGGAACTCCCTTAGTAATTCAATCAACAACATGTGGCATGGTACATTTAACATTTTTTATTTTTTGAAAGGTTTTGGTGGAATTTTATGTGACTTTTAGTCCAAAATTTTGAGAGACATAACTTTTTCACATGAAAATATTTTGAGACTTTTTCAAATCATATAATTTTTTAAGTTTTTTGCATTGGTTGTATTATTTTTTGTCACAATTATACATAGAATACTATATTTTGGTAGTGATTCCATAGATCAACATATGCCCTTGCTCAATGTACCTAACTATGCCACTTAAAAAAACAAGATTGAAGGTCAGCTTAAAAGTAAGGAACTCCTCAAATATGTGAATGAGGACCCTCTAGACACTAATTCTAAGGAGAAACAAATATTTGTATAAGGACATGGAGGAAGTAATGGTATGATTGCTCTCCATCTAGATAATATCTTTAAAAACTATATTAGAAACACTTTGAATCTAAAGGAGTTATTAGATAAATTCTATTAAATGTGTGATCGTATTGACTCTACATAGATAAATAGAATGGAAAAAACCATATTGCTTTAAACATGGAGAATTTTGAGACCATCTAGGAGTACATTAGTCATTCCAATAAATTGGAACAAGACATCCACATTACTAGAGGATAAATTGGTGGAATCAATATCATTAATATTCTTAATATTATGTTCAACAATATCTCTAAATCTTATCACATGATTACTATTGTATTTTAAATGCTTAAAGTATATGTTCCTAGGATTCTTGCTCCATATCTTGAGGATGTGTTAAAATACCTTCTTCAACATTAGGCTTGGTTATAGAGGTAAAAAATTAATTCTCTCACTATCCAAGATCATGTAAAGGAAGTAGTTAAATTAGAAGTTATCAAAAATTTAAAGCGAGGGAATATATCCAATAAGCTAGTTTGTACTTTTTGTAAGGACACAAGGTAGAGATTTATTGATTATGCTTTAAAATGCTTAAGCAGGCAACCAAAAAATGGGGTGTTGATGATGCTTTCTTTTATACCCATGTGAGGATGATCATGATTGTAATATATCATAAGAAAATATATTTATATATTCAATATATTAGACATATACCCCTGTTGAAGAGTGGATTATAGATTTAGGGGAACCACAACACATAACTAAGCATCATCATTTCTTGCATGACTATAGTAGGTATCATTTCAAAGAGTGATTATTGGAAATAATTCCTCTTTGTATTTTTTTTGATGTGGTGAGGTGACAATTGGTTCCTTCTTATTTGGTAATTTTTTCCATGTTCTATATGTGGGTCCCAATATTCCTTCCATATATCACATCACTCATATAAATAAGAAGGTTGAATCTTAGATATATCTATGAGTTATTAAGGATATTGATGATGGATTCAAGAAAGTTATCTCAAGATATTATGATAAGTCTAATAAAATTTCTAAGCTTAGTAACCATTTGTCTTCTTCTTTTTCCAAGGATAAAGACTTAATGGATATGGTGGCACATATACATGATGTTAGCAAGTTATGGTATCATAGACATGGGTACATTGGCTATGTATCATTAAGGTATGTGAATTTATGTTATTTGATTGTTCGTTTTCCTCCTATTTATCCTCCAAGTGGTGCTTGTGAGGGGTGTACATGGGGAAGCATCATCAAGGACCCTTCTTAAAAGGGACTAGTAGGAGCATTACACAACACTTAGAACTTATTTATAATGATACTTATGGACCCATGGGGGCACCATATCTTTATAGGAATAAGTTCCTTCTCAAATTTATTAATTATTTCTATAGATAAGAATGGTAATACACCATTTGTACTAAAGATGAATCTTTTGGTAAGTTGAAGTATCATAAGGCTCTTTTGTAGAATAAGCTCAAGAGAAAGATCAAGTGATTGTAGACATATAGAGGAGGCAAGTATGTTAGTCATGGATTAGTTTCTTAGATATTCATGACATTTATTTTTAGAGGATTGTTCACTATATCCAAAAAAATAGGGTGGTTGAGAAGAAGAATAAGGTTATCATGGAGATGGCTATATGTATATTGTATACCAAGTAGATAAATCCCAACTTCTATGATGAAGCAATAACTTGTGTATTGCAAATCCTTAACCAAACTCTAATTCAAGTCATTTAAGTATGAACCCTCTTAATATATTGATATGTGATAAGCCTAATGTATCTATATTCGAATATTTGAATCCGCTAAATGGGCTTATATTCCCAAAGAGACATAAAAAAAGGTTAGCATAAAGATCCATTTTTGCATTCTTATGGATTTTGACACCTTTAAGGATTATCACTTATATAATCTCAAAAAATATATATTCTTATTCAAATATATGTGATCTTGATAAGGTACTTACATCTACTTCCTCCACTCTCCTCCTATTATTTTGGTCAATGGTTCTTCCCTCACAACTCCTTCAGTGATTCTTTTTTACCCCTTTGAGGTTCTCATTAACACATTTACTATTGATTTGATTTATTCATCTCTTAATGAAGATACATTACTAGGTTCTCCTAACTTGACTCATCTTCCTTTGTACTCTTCTTTAGCACATACAATTTTGAATCCCAAATGAGCTTGATCCTATCATAATTTGTGTAATGGTGTTGTATGTTGATGTGGATGGTGATCTTGGTTTTGATCCTTTAGTATAAAATTTTGATGCTACTTCTCCATATGAGATACCACAACCTTCTATGGTTTATCTAATGCCCAAGTGGTCCCAAACTCTTCTTTAGGATGCTCATTCCATTCTCTATTAAGAGTTTCAATAGAAGGATCCTTCTTGGTCCTTAATCTTGAGGGATGATGTTTTTGGATTTTCCCTAACTTATCCTCATATTGAGAGTTTTCTAGAGTAGGAGGATGTTATGCTTTTTTAGTATATGTTCTTGAAAATAATCAAACATGGAAACTTGCTTCCATTTAATAAGGGAATAATAATTTTGGATATAGATAGGTCTATAATACAAAGTATACTTTTGATGATAAGGTATAGAAGCACAAAGCACACTTTGTTACTAAGTTATTCTTTAAAAAGGAGGTAATTAACAATTTAGATACATTTACGCAAATTGCTAGGCTAGACTCTATTCAAATGGTAATTTCTACTATTACCTCTTATGAATAGGAGGTACATAAGATAGATGTGAATAATGCATTTCTCTATGGTGACCTCTAAGAGGAGATTAATAAATAGCAACAATCTAGTTTTGAGATTGATGGACCTACTCCTTTAGTATGTTAGTTGAATAGGTCCTTGTATGGGCTTAATAAAGTTCATGATGCTTGGTATGATAAGATTATTTCTTTATTTTTCAATCATGTGTTCAGCCTATATGATTCAAAGTATGATGTCTTCATCAAGCATAAATATGATCAAATTATTATGATGTCAAATTAATTACCTACTAATTTTTATCATTTCACCTAAGTTGTAAACTTGGGTAAGTTATGGTCCTCAAATCAAGACAACAAACCTAATATAATTAAAATTAGACATGGCTCATTTTTTTGGTAGGTAAAATATTTTATTTACAGATCAGGTTAAAGGGTCTCATCCCTATTATAGTGGGCAAGAGCAGTGCCTGTTGTACAAAAATAACAAATTTTGACAACAACAAAAAGGGGTCCAACCCCTTGTGGACTATCCAAACCATCGCCATAAATATTACAAATGAAACTGAAATGAAAAATAGAAAGAAACAAGGTAGTCCAACTATGTGTAGACACTTTCCTAGGGTTACTGGGAATCCTTCTTGTCTTCCTGCTCTACATTGTCTTTCTAATCATTAGTCCAAAGGACCTTGAGCATAGTAGGGAGCTCCTGTATTTCAGAAATGGCACCTGAAAGGAACAACCCAACCTCTAGGATAATATTGATGGTAGACTTGTTGGCAATAATACCTTTGGTGTTGACAAAAAACCATTATGGTAGCTAACACTGCTCTTTGTTGTTGCATTCCACATCATGATTGGCTACCGTGAGAACATCCTGGGGGAAGTCTTCTTCTTAAATGATCAAGTTTTTTTGGTTGATAGCTTTGTTGGCTAGAAGGTCTACTACCATGTTTGCTTCTCTAAATAGATTATGAATCATGATTTGGAGACGTTGACCTAGGGAGGTTCAACATTCCTGGATTATGTTATGGATGTTCCATCCTCCATTGATGTTGTTGTTCATGTGATTAACAACTATAGATGAATCACCTTCAAACAAGATAGGATTAGTCAATGATTTGCTTATCTTAATGCTTCTCCAAAGAGCTTAGGCTTCCGCATAGTTATTAGTTTGAACCCCTAGATTTTTAGTGAAATCCATAAAGATATTTCTCATAGAGTCCCTGATGACATCGCTAACCCTATCATTCCTCAAATTTCCTTTAGATGATCTATCAAAGTTGGCCTTAATCCAACCTGGATGTAGGGGATTCCACTTGACAAAAATCCTAGAACTGGGGTAGTTTTATATTTTGGTGCACTCGATGGGAATCCCTAGGGATTTGAATAGGAAAGAATCTATCCCAGAATTTGGGATGTTTGTGAAAGGGATGAGGTTGTAGTTTTCAATGATGAGGGACAATGCTCTAATAGCCACTGATTCAGGATTTTGAGGGTTGTCTTTGAAGATGTGATTATTCCACTCCAACCATATTTTCCAAGTTGCATGATGAAGCAAGACTTTACAAAGGAAGCCAAGTCTGGTATTCCTGAATACACTGGGCCATTGGGTGAACAAGTCCAAGATGGATTTGGGCCACACCAAATTGACGTGAAACCTGCTTATTAGAGAAGAGAATATATCCCTGGTGAAGGGGCATTTGAGGAGGAGGTGCTGGGTGGACTCCTATGCTTGAGTTCAAATATAGCATCTATTAGGGATAATTACACCCCTTATGATCAAGTTGTCCATTGTTAAGATTCTATTGTGGATAGCGAGCTAGAAAAAATGAGCCACCTTTAGGACCAAATATTTGATCCAAATGGACTTGGAAGTGGCCTAGCTATCAATGGTACTAAGATGCTTGGTGGCTCTGTCTATCAACTGGAAGGTAGATTTTACAAAGAAGAGGCCATCTCTGGTGCCTTTCCAACAAATCTTGTCTGCCACCTAAGTTTGGGGTATGAAAGTTACCCTGAGGACAGTGAGTAGAGACTCCGTAGCTTTGTCAATGATGGCATTTCTAACTATAAACTGAATATGTTTCCATCTATAGCTTCCTTGGTTAGTGGTGATGAAATCAGTAATATTGGGTCTGAATTTGTGATTAGTGAGGTGTTTGATTGTAGCAATATCAGGGTATTTGACCAGGGGCTTGTTCCTAGCCCACGATTTATTCTAAAAATTGATATCTTTGCCATACCTAAGTTGCCATATTATCCCTTGTTGAATAAGGTGCTTGGTGTGGATTATGGATTGCCAAAAGTGGGAACCATTACTGGGACTTCCTTCATCCCTGAAATAAAGGTGTTACAAATATTTGCATTTTACAATGGAGACCCACTCCAAATTGGCATTAGTGAAAACCTTCCATGCTTGTTTGGCCAAAAGGGCTTGATTCATGAGATTTATCCTACATACCCTAAGCCTGCCTCTATCTTTTGGAGTGCACACTTTATCCCATGCCATCAGGTGGAGCTTTTTCTGATTATCATAACCTTCCCATAGGAAGCATTTTTGGATATTCTCTATAGCTTCTCCCACTACCACTGGGATTTTGAAAATGGACATGAAGTACATTGGTATGCTTTGGAGGATAGATTTGACCAAGGTTGCTTTGCCCACTTGGGATAGGAGAGCCCCTTTCCAGCCTACCAATTTCCTTTATATTATTTATGTGATATTGTTCCACATATTTTTGGTTGGTCTACCTTGAAACATTGGGAGGACCAGGTATGTGGTTGGTAAATTAGCAATGGTGCATCCCAAAATACCTATAATTTTGACCTACCTCTTTATGTGGGTGTTGATGAAGTAGAGTTTACTTTTTATGAAGTTGATCCTCTGACCAACAGTGTCCCCATAGAGTTTGATAATAGCCTTAATGATTTTGGATTTAGCCACAGAGGATAATGTAGCTAGCAAGGTGTCATTGACAAACTGTTGATGAGTTGAAGGCTAGAGATTGAAGGTAGCCTTGATACCAGTTATCAAATTTCTAGAGTAGGCATATTTGATGGTCCTTCCCAGAGTCTCTGCAAGAATGATGAAGAGAATGGGGGATAGGGGATCCCCTTGTATAATACCTCTGGCACTGGGATAATACCCTACTACTAACCCATTAACAAGGATGGAGAACCAAGAGGAAGATATGTAGTTTGAGATAGAATTAACCCAATTCTCAAGGAAATCAAATTTGAGGAGGCCTTTGGTCAGAAACTCCTTTTCCACTCTTTCAAAGGCCTTGTTCATATCAAGCTTCAGGAAGAAGGTAGACATGTTGGAAATGTGGGCTAAGTGGATAAGCTCATAAACTGTGATGACACTGTCAATAATGTTTCAACCCTTGAAAGTACTCCCTTGGTAGGGATTGATGATGGATGGTATGATGCCAGTGCATAATTCTTGTAATCGATTGTCATTCCTACAATAGGTCTTCATACCTATAGTTGATCGTCATGCCTACTGTCAATCATCATGCCTGCTACCGATCATCATGGATGTAATCGATAAGTATGGATGCAACTGATCGGTATACCTGCAACCTATCATCATGGATGCAATCGATCGATATGGATACAATCGATTGGCATGGATGAAATCGATCGGTATGGATGCAACTAATCATCATGGATGTAACTGATCGATATGGATGCAATTGATTGTCATAGATACAACCGATCATCATGGATGTAATCGAACCACATGGATACAACCGATAAACATGCCTGCAACCGATCATCATGGATTTAATCGATCATCATGGATACAATCGATCGGTATTGTTGTAAATTATCAATGTTATTGCAACACATCAGGATTATTTCAACACATCAGTATATCTACTTGCGATCATTTTTCTCGATCGGTATGTCTATAACCATTCAACATTTCTTGAAAACCATGTCTGTAGGCAATTGTCTCATACTGATCATCATAAAGCATAAAGGTTTAAATCCTTTCATGTTGATCGTACATTCCTAGAATTTCCAAAAATGATATTCACATACCCCAATACAGAAACATTCACCATGATTTGAAATTTTTTTGGGAAAAATGAATGCAATTTGCCATGTATCCTTCAACATAATTTGTTAGGATTTCGAGACAATTTGCCTTGATTTTATAAATAGATTTTAGGGCCAACACCTTATGCATAACCCTGGTAAATGTAATTTCGTTAATCTCTAAGATTGAGTTATGAATGTAAATTGCATTATGACCATTGCTGGTAATTAAATCATTTTATTATCATTAGTATTAGGAAAATGATTTTTTATTGTTGTTGGTTTAAGGAAATTATTTTATTATAGAGAGTGCTTTGTGGAAATATTTTGGTTTATTTTAAATTATTGAGAAGAGAAAAATAATTTTTTTGTCCATATCTAGAAATAAGCAATACATTTCATAGAATTATATACTTGTGATATTGTTGCATTAATTTGGATGGGAATTAAACACATTTTAAGGAAGTTATGTGTGATATGGGAGTGTTGGAATATCTTCCATGTGGTTGTTATTAGGATGTGAAAGAATGCATCCCATGATATAGCACTTCGATGTTGGAGTTGTCTCTGATCTCGTTATGAGGTATAATTTTATTGGTGGTTGGTGGATCCAGCAAGAATATGGATACAGAGAGAGAGGAGACCTGGTGTATCATTGGATATAAATGTTTGTGCACTAGATCAAGAATTCTTCCAACTAGAGCGTGGAAGCAAATGATATCATTTTATATCTTAGAATGTAGTTTGAGCAAGGAAAATGATGTTTGAATTGTAATGGATATTGTATTATGGATCGATGCACCTGTGTAGATTTGAAGTCATTGAGGAACAACATAATGTTCTATAGAATCTGTAATGTGCTTGAGATATGATATGTTCATATTAATGAAAAGATATCCTTGTGAACTAGCTGTATTATCGACTATGTGTACTAGCTTATTAATTTTCTTCTAAGTTGTATTATTAAGATTCATCATGCAATATTTATAACGATTCCATAGAATTCTTATCAAGTGATTAAATCATAATTAATAAAGTTTTATTCCATAAGGAGATACTCATTTTATTAAATAGCACATAAGTTTCATCAACAATTCAACAAGGCAAACCCGTAGATAAAAAAACTCCACACATATTCACATAACATTTCATATATCCTGGGAACTCTCATGGGGAATAAACCCAACCTTAAAACATTTCTTTTTTTAATTTCATAAAGTGATTGATTCTATACAATGAGTTAAAACAACCCATAATGCATTTTCTTCCAACATAAGAATTTCCTAAATTCTTATGATATTATCATATGAATTAGTCCTTTAATTCATAGATACAAATTGGTTCTATACATTAGATCCAAGACATCCCTTAATTTTTTTTCTCCCAACATAAGAATTCCCTAATTCTTATGATGTTACCATATGAATTAGTCCTTCAATTCATAGATACAAATATGATTCCAAACATTAAGTCAAGACACCTCACAATACCCCCTTTTTTTCAACATAAGAATTTTCTAATTCATATTACATTACAATTTGAATGAGTTCTTTAATTCATAAATACAAACTCGATTCCATTCATTAATTCAAGACACCCCATAATATATTTTCTTCCAATATAAGAATTCCCTAATCCTTATAACATTACCATATGAATTAGTCCTTTAGTTAATAGGTATAAATTAGTTTCATAAATTGAAATCAAAGACACGCCATAATGTCTTTTTAACTTGTTCAAAATAAATGTCACAAAGCCTTTTTTGCTTTATAAATATACAATCACATTTTATTTTTGTTTATAATCATATAACATAAAGCCTTAAATGCTTTATAGTTAAATATTTTGATTTACCAATAATAAAACATCTTGATTTATCATTAGTCAAATATCATAAAGACTCATTTACTTTATAAATAAACATTCTAGTATATCAACAATACACATCTTGATTTATCTATACTCCAACTTCATAAAGCCTCATTTGCTTTATAAATAAACATTTTGGTTTATCAATAATCAACATCTTGATTTATCAATAATCCACCATCATGTAGCCTCATTTGCTTTATAAATAAATATTTTGATTAAACAATAATCAACATTTGTTTTGTAAGTAAACATTATGATTAACAATAACCATCACCCAAACATCATAAAGAGGGTTTCAGCGGCTCGGGATTCAATTAAAGAATAGACCACAAGTTAGGTTCTCGATAGTAGGGTTACGTATAGCCATGCATCACTTGGACATGTGGCACATCACAAAAAAGTGATGTGGCAATCAAGTGGTGGCCTTACAACCACTAGTTGGTGGTCAATAAGTTAATGGGGCATGCCACCTTATAAGACACCCTCGACCCCATTCCTGTCCCATGTGGGATAAGGATGAATAGGGCCTGAGTGGCCCCCAACTTGGCTACACTTGTAAGCCACGATGGTGTCATGCACCAGTGGTGCATCGATGGCATGTTGTGGTGCAGTAACCAAGGAAAAAATATAAGCCTAACTTTATTAAAGCTTAAAAATATAATTAGAGGTGATGAATGACCTCAGCTAGGTGGTGAAAGTAAATACAAATGCACAAAATGAAAAGAAAAGGTTGAATGACTATTGATTGATTTATTCAATGCCTATGACTCATGGGAAAATTCATATATTGGAAACATAGATTCACCTAGTCCTAAATTTTGCCTTAATTTAGAAGTAAAAATATAGTATATCAATTGATATCCACTTCAGCCAAAGGAATGGTGCTATAACATAAATCTATTTAGCACCATTCTCAATTTAGCATAGGGAGCAGCATTGAAATATTATACTAACAAAATATTATATCCACAAATAAGTAAAAATAGATACATTTTCTAAATAAGATCCCTTATTAAAATAAGGTAAAGCAATGCTTTAATAAAATAAATTTCCTATGCTTGAAAACTGTTGCTTCAGCCAATCGAAACTACAAAGTTTAGGGATATTTATGCATCATTATATTTATTCAAAATATATGATTTCACATACCTGGATATCATCTTTATAGCCAGTTCACACAAATATGTTTAAACACAACTTAAGACACCCTTTTGTCATAACAAAAGCACATTAACATCCAACCATAAATCATTGTTTCCAGTCAATAAAAAACATGAAGTTCAAGAATATTTTAAGTGAAAGCATAATAAAATCATATATCACTGCTATAGCTATTGTTTCAACCAATGAAAATATAGTTCCATTTTTTTAACAAAAGCACAGTCATTGTCTATTATTTTCCAACCAAAGGAAAGCACAACTTTTCACATATATTTTAACCACTTCTTCTGTTTCAATGAAGACATGGTTTCATAAGCCTTTGAACTATTGTTTCAATCAAAGAGAGCACAGTGTTCAGGCATAATCTAAAAATCATTCCACTTAAATGAAAATGCAATTGTAAACATTATATTTCAACCAAACATAGACACAATTTCACATTTAATTTAAAACAAATATGCAAATACCAAAGGGTAAGAGAAACATTACTCAGACGTCATGTTCCAGTCTCCCCTTTTGAAAATCCAACTCTCTTTTTTTATTCACACTCCTATTCTCTTTTCCTTATCCTCATGGTGTCACTACCTTCCCAAGATGGCGTAGTTTCACATCCTTCCCCACTTTGTCTGTCACTTACCCTCTAACGGCCATTGCATGCTTGTTATCACCTTCTATTTTGTTTTTCATAGATTTTATTTTGTTTTTATTACTAACCATGATATTTTTTAATAAGGAATTGATATAATAATTCCAATGGAGAAAACTCAATAAAACTCAAATACAAATTCCTCCAAAATTGATTAACCTCTAATTTAATTTATTTTCTACAATACAATCACTTTCACACGATGGGCATATTGAAACAATTTGTTAGTCTTATCAAATCCAATTCAATACATGCATGAAAGAAATAGGTAAATCCTTTTTTTAATAAAATCATTTGCAAGCACCCTGCAAAACCCAAGTAAAGACAAAATACCATTTTATATAGCATAACCTTATTTGCAAGCATTTTATACATCCACCATGTAAACTATGCTAGGCATTGATAATAATAACACACACATAAAAAAATTTAAAAAGTCTTTCTAACGTAGGGTATTACAGACTCGAAGATAAAATGTTGGTTTAAAGTAGGCCAAAAGATTGCAAAGTGGTGCTGAAAGCAAAAAGGTGTGACCAAAAGAAAAAATGAGTAGATTAAATAGCATAGCAATAAGAAAAATTTTATTAGATGGAGAATAACACTAAAGCACTATATCCAACAAAGAAAAACAAAGACTTCAAATTTTGCTAAATAAGAAATTTGGTCAAATATTTGAAAATCTGATGTCAGTAGCAAGATAATAAAAATTTGATGTCTGATAGAAAGAGAAAAATAAAAATATAATACTTTAGAACCCAATGCCCAACACTAATGAAAAAGCAAAAGAATAAAGTTGGCCCAAAAATATGAATGATGATGTTAGCAAGGAAGCATAAAATGTTCAATGTAGTGTAAAGAAATGCCAAGGAAGAAATATTCTAAGGTATTACTTCCATCTCTTTATATTTGAAATTATGGGTTTCAAAGGTACTAGACTTTAGGAGGTGATGATGTCATCATCAAACACTTAAGCTTTCAATAGAACAAGATGAATGTCGGATGCAAAACTAATCTAAGTCAGAAAACCTAACAACAAAGCATCAAAAACCCAAAGCAAAGACACTTGGTATTTGACACTATAATATATGATTTTCAAGCTTAGCAAGGAATGAAATCATAAAAGGATAAAAGAACATCTAACACCTAGAAAGGTGAAGTGCAAAAATACAACATGAGGAGAAAATAAAAGGAAGCAAAGCTCAGCCAAGGCAATCACTTGATAGTAAGTATTATGCTTCCATATCACCAACCATTGCCCAAAAAATCTAGAACCATTCTAATTACCAAGATCATGTGTATTTATTAGCTATCAATTATCATTGAGATCAAAATATCTCAACGACTAAGGCTTTCTCTATCACACATTTTCCCCGGCTCAGTTAGCTAAGCATAACAAAAAGTAGTGGATAGTCATTATATGGATAGAATCCAATGATGCAGTATGCAAGTAATATTCATAATTAAATATACATCACACATGTCATCATGGCATGCTTGATGCAATTAGGCATAGCTAAGCTAAATGTGACAACCACTCTCTATGCCTACTCTAATAGGTTTGTAATATTCTCTATATGAAATCATAGCTAGATAATTAAATATATTGTAAACCTCTATATATACTAGAATGTAAGCTATTCTAATGGTTGGATATTTGGTGTTTATAATTGGCATAGTTATGTTGATTGAGGCTATACACCTTTTTAATGAATATTAGATTGTTTTTTTATCTCTTGCTCAATTATTTTGCAAAACATGTATGTATGTCTCACTAAGTAGTTAAGCATTTCTATTAAAGCTAAGAACAAATACTTATTTTATAATTATTTTGCATTCTATATTTCTCATTGGATTTACCATTATAGTTCTAGAATGACTTAAAAATGCTCAAAGTTTAATCATGATTAATTATTTTAAAAAGCATAAGGAAATTAAGCTGGTCTGTTAGGCAATTTAGTCTAAGTTTGAATTGTGAGACTCTCTGCATTATGTTCACACCACTTTTAGCTTAGACTTCTAACAATTTTTCCATTTCTTACTTTAGTCTACAAACCCCCATTTAGTTATATTAGCTAGGTACATAAGAGCTAACCTTCTCCAGAGATTGACTTAAAGACCCTGGTTTCTAAGGCATCCAATCTTGGTCAATGTTTGAGGGCATGACTCATCCACTTAGGCAGACTTAGACCAAGAGACCTAAGGTCACATGTAATTTGGCTATTTATACCCCTTAAGATTAACCATTATTTTATTGATTGGAATGCTTATTATTCCTCTAATGTTACTTTGGTGTCTATTCACACCCTACACATTAGATTGTATTTATTTATGAGTTATTCTTTTGTTATGGGTAATGTATTGATTTTATTTATTTATAGAAAGTATTTTGAAATCTAATATGGTATTATATAATTTTTGAATCTTAATTACTTAGCCTCAATATTTTTTTGTAATTTCTATTTTCATGGTTCCGATAATATTATTCTGTGGAAGCTTTATATTGTTGGCAAAATTTTATGAAGTTGTACTTAAAAAATACTAAGTAGACTTGTATTATAAGGATCCTTTTATTCCATGATAAAAATGTTGCTTTACTGGAAGCATTGACCAATATATTTCCCTTTCCTCTATTTACATTCAATCCACTTTACTTTTCTTAACTAGTTGGATGCCCTAACTGCTAGTTTAATTATTTTTTTAGGATGTTTGAAGCACTTGCTTGTACTTCATAATTTTTTTGAAAAAAAAAATTCATTTCTTTTTGTGATTAGATTTTGGTATGAACATCACATAGATTAGAGGATACTTTTCTTTATTATCAAAGGAAATATAAGAGGTTGAATATTTTCATTAGCCCACATATGCTAGAGAAGTCATGTGTAAACTTCTTAGTATGGTAAAGGTCTCTAATTTGCTTGAAAATTTTGTTAAAATGGTCTGATAAATTTTCTATTGCATTGATGAGAGAGGATGAATCGATTGGTTCTATTTCATAAAATTTTGTGTAGGTCAAATCATAATATATAAGATAAACCATTAGCATAACTAGATTCATGGTGAAATTTATGGGGAGTGCTAGTTCAACACTTTTTGTTATTGTACCTCTAAGTATTCTATTTTTTGTGTTAAATAATCTTTACTTTACCTCGTTTTCAAGGAAAAATAATTTAAAAAGGAATATCCTCATGAATATTCCACTATATGATAGCAAATGATGATGTGAATCTTGAGGAGAGAGATATTTTGTGTATTTTGTGTGTTTGGAGCTCATAGAATGTTGTGGAGCATTGGCGGTTTATGCCTTTGGTAAATCACACTTGGTGTTTGGATGTGGCTTTGACCCCACTTATAGAAAAAATGTGTTTTTTAAAATGCATGTTGCCATGGCCAAGGAACTAAAATCGTAAACTACATCATTTTAAAGTGATATATGGCATGATTTATTGGCTAGAAGTAAATGGATTTGATTTACAATATTTTATTTGGGAAAATAGCATACCTTGGCTGAATGGAATGGATGTATTATTCATGTTAAAGGTCTTGGTACCCTAACACCTACTTTTGGTTATGGTCAATGGAAGGAACCTTAAGATCTATGACCCAACAACTCTAAGGTTCAACCCCTTACCCATTTTTTATGAGGACTTGGAGAATTGTTGGCTATCATGTTGTTATGTGGAAAATATGGCTGATATAGCAAAATCAACAATGTGGAGGAGCAATTTCTCTATAAGACAAAGAATGACCAATCACATGAAGAAATATTACAATTGAATTATTCTTACCTTCACATAGTTAATAGTAGACATGGTATGTAGGATTATTTTTTAATCTATAAAAGGCAACATAGTAGTTTTTGGTTTGTCAATATCTTGTTTAATTGCCTACACATTTAACATCCTAGTAGAACTCACTTACATAGATCAATAACACTTGGTATAAAATGGTTCACTAAAGCACTATCTAGTTGGTATACCTAACAACACATAGTTGGAACTCCCTTAGTAATTCAATCAACAACATGTGGCATGGTACATTTAACATTTTTTATTTTTTGAAAGGTTTTGGTAGAATTTTATGTGACTTTTAGTCCAAAATTTTGAGAGACATAACTTTTGCACAAGAAAATATTTTGAGACTTTTTCAAATCATATAATTTTTTAAGTTTTTTGCATTGGTTGTATTATTTTTTGTCACAATTATACATAGAAGACTATATTTTGGTAGTGATTCCATGGATCAACATATGCCCTTGCTCAATGTACCTAACTATGCCTCTTAAAAAAACAAGATTGAAGGTCAGCTTAAAAGTAAGGAACTCCTCAAATATGTGAATGAGGACCCTCTAGACACTAATTCTAAGGAGAAACAAATATATGTATAAGGACATGGAGGAAGTAATGGTATGATTGCTCTCCATATAGACAATATCTTTAAAAAATATATTAGAAACACTTTGAATCTAAATGAGTTATTAGATAAATTCTATTAGATGTGTGATCGTATTGACTCTACATAGATAAATAGAATGGAAAAAACCATATTGCTTTAAACATGGAGAATTTTGAGACCATCGAGGAGTACATTAGTCATTCCAAGAAATTGGAACAAGACATCCACATTACTAGAGGATAAATTGGTGGAATCAATATCATTAATATTCTTAATATTATGTTCAACAATATCTCTAAATCTTATCACATTATTACTATTGTATTTTAAATGCTTAAAGTATATGTTCCTAGGATTCTTGCTCCATCTCTTGAGGATGTGTTAAAATACCTTCTTCACCATTAGGCTTGGTTATAGAGGTATAAAATTAATTCTCTCACTATCCAAGATCATGTAAAGGAAGTAGTTAAATTAGAAATTATCAAAAATTTAAAGCGAGGGAAGATATCCAATAAGCTAGTTTGTACTTTTTGTATGGACACAAGGTAGAGCTTTATTGATTATGCTTTAAAATTCTTAAGGAGGCAACCAAAAAGGGGGGTGTTGATGATGCTTTATTTTATACCCATGTAAGGATGATCATTATTGTAATATATCATAAGCAAATATATTTATATATTCAATATATTAGACATATACCCTTGTTGAAGAGTGGATTATAGATTTAGGGGAACCACAACACATAACTAAGCATCGTCATATTTTGCATGACTATAGTAGGTATCATTTCAAAGAGTGATTATTGGAAATAATTCCTCTTTGTATTTTTTTGGATGTGGTGAGGTGACAATTGGTTCCTTCTTATTTGGTAATTTTTTCCGTGTTCTATATGTGGGCCACAATTTTCCTTCCATATATCACATCACTCATATAAATAAGAAGGTTGAATATTATATATATCTATGAGTTATTAAGAATATTGATGATGGATTCAAGAAAGTTATCTCAAGATATTATGATAAGTCTAATCAAATTTCTAAGCTTAGTAACCATTTGTCTTCTTCTTTTTCCAAGGATAAAGACTTAATGGATATGGTGGCACATATACATAATGTTAGCAAGTTATGGTATCGTAGACATGGGCACATTGGCTATGTATCCTTAAGGTACATGAATTGATGTTAGTTGGTTGTTCATTTTCCTCCTATTTATCCTCCAAGTGGTGCTTGTGAGTGGTGCACATGGGGAAGAATCATCAAGGACCCTTCTTAAAAGGGACTAGTAGGAGCATTACACAACACTTAGAACTTATTTACAATTATACTTATGGACCCATGGGGGCACCATATCTTTATAGGAATAAGTTCCTTCTCAAATTTATTAATGATTTATATAGATAAGAATGGCAATACACCATTTGTACTAAAGATGAAGCTTTTGGTAAGTTGAAGTATCATAAGGCTCTTTTGTAGAATAAGCTCAAGAGAAAGATCAAGTGATTATATACATATAGAGGAGGCAAGTATGTTAGTCATGGATTAGTTTCTTAGATATTCATGACATTTATTTTTAGAGGCTTGTTCACTATATCCAAAAAAACAGGGTGGTTGAGAAGAAGAATAAGGTTATCATGGAGATGGCTATATGTATATTGTATACCAAGTAGATAAATCCCAACTTCTATGACGAAGCAATAACTTGTGTATTGCAAATCCTTAACCAAATTCTAATTCAAGTCATTTATGTATGAACCCTCTTAATATATTGATATGTGATAAGCCTAATGTATCTAGATTTGAATATTTGAATCTGCTAAATGGGCTTATATTCCCAAAGAGACATAAAAAAATGTTAGCATAAAGATCCTTTTTTGCATTCTTATGGATTTTGACACCTTTAAGAATTATCACTTATATAATCTCAAAAAATATATATTCTTATTCAAAGATATGTGATCTTGATAAGGTACTTACATCTACTTCCTCCACTCTCCCCCTATTATTTTGGTCAATGGTTCTTCCATCACAACTCCTTAAGTGATTCTTTTTGACCCCTTTGAGGTTCTCATTAACACATTTACTATTGATTTGATTTCTTTATCTCTTAATGAAGATACATTACTAGGTTCTCCTAACTTGACTCATATTCCTTTGTACTCTTATTTAGCACATACAATTTTGAATCCCAAATGAGCTTGATCCTATCATAATTTGTGCAATGGTGTTGTATGTTGATGTGGATGGTGATCTTGGTTTTGATCCTTTAGTATAAAACTTTGATGCTACTTCTCCATAGGAGATACCACAACCTTATATGTTTTATCTAATTCCCAAGTGATCCCAAAATCTTCTTTAGGATGCTCATTCCATTGTCTATTAAGAGTTTCAATAGAAGGATCCTTCTTGGTCCTTAATTTTGAGGGATGATGTTTTTGGATTTTCCCTAAATTATCCTCATATTGAGAGTTTTCTAGAGTAGGAGGATGTTATGCTTTTTGAGTATATGTTCTTGACAAAGAATCAAACATGGGAACTTGCTTCCGTTTAATAAGGGAATAATAATTTTGGATATAGATAGGTCTATAATACAAAGTATACTTTTGATGATTAGGTATAGAAGCACAAAGCACACTTTGTTACTAAGTTATTCTTTCAAAAGGAGGTAATTAAAAATTTAGATACATTTGCGCAAATTGTTAGGTTGGACTCTATTCAAATGGTAATTTCTACTATTACCTCTTATGAATAGGATGTACATAAGATAGATGTGAATAATGCATTTCTCTATGGTGATCTCTAAGAGGAGATTAATAAATAGCAACAATCTAGTTTTGAGATTGATGGACCTACTCCTTTAGTATGTTAGTTGAATAGGTCCTTGTATGGGCTTAATAAATTTCATGATGCTTGGTATGATAATATTCTTTCTTTCTTTTTCAATCATGGGTTCAGCCTATATGATTCAAAGTATGATGTCTTCATCAAGCATAAAGATGATCAAATTATTATGATGTCAACATAATTACCTACTACTTTTTATCATTTCACCTAAGTTGTAAACTTGGGTAAGTTATGGTCCTCAAATCAAGACAACAAACCTAATATAATTAAAATTAGACATGGCTCATTTTTTTCATAGGTAGAAGATTTTATTTATAGATCAGGTTAAACGGTCTTGTCCCTATTATAGTGGGCAAGAGCAGTTCCTGTTGTACAAAAATAACAGTCTGACAACAACAAAAAGGGGTCCAACCCCCTCTGGACTATCCACACCATTGCCATAGATATTAAAAATGAAGCTGAAATAAAAATAGAAAGAAACAAGGCTGTCCAACTACGTGTAGGCACTTTCCCAGGGTTCTTGGGAATCCTTCTTGTCTTCCTTCTCTATATTGTCTTTCTGATCATTAGTCCAAAGGACATTGAGCATAGTAGGAAGCTTCTGTATTTCAAAAATGGCACTTGAAAGGAACGACCCAACCTCTTAGATAATATTGATGATAGAATTGTTGACCAAGAACACCTTTGGTGTTGAAAAAACACCATTATGGCAGCTAACGCTGCTCTTTGTTGTTGCCTTCCACATCATGATTGGCTGTCGTGAGGACATCCTAGGGGAAGTCTTCTTCCCAAATGATCAAGTTGTTTTGGTTGGCTGCTCTATTGGCTAGAAGGTCTGCTACCCTGTTCGCTTCTCTAAACACATGATGAATCATGCTTTGGGGGCGTTGACTTAGGGAGGTTCGACATTCCTGAATTATGTTATGGATGTTCCACCCTCCATTGTTGTTGTTGTTCATGTGACTAACAACTATAGATGAATCACCTTCGAACATGATAGGATTAGTCAACGATTTGCTTATCTCAATGCTCCTCCAAAGAGCTCGGGCTTCTACGTAGTTATTAGTTTGAACCCCTAGGTTTTCAATGAAAGCCATTATGATATTGCCCGTAGAGTCCCTGATGACACCGCCAACCCCAGCATCCCTCGGGTTTCCTTTGGATGATCCATCAAAGTTGGCCTTAAGCCAACCTGGAGGTGGGGGATTCCACTTGATGTTACTCCTGGAACTGGGGTAGTTCTGGGCTTTGGTGCACTCGGTGGGAATCCCCAGGGATTTGAACAGGAAAGACTCTATCCCAGAAGCTGGGATGTCTATGCAAGGGATGAGGCTGGAGTTTTCAATGGCGAGGGACAACGCTCTGATAGCCACTGTTTCAGGATTTCGAGGGCTGTCTTTGAAGATATGATTATTCCGCTCCAACCATATTTGCCAAGTCGCATGATGAAGCAGGACTTTCCAAAGGAAGCTGAGCCTGGTATTCCTGAATACACTGGGCCACTGGGTGAACAAGTCCAGGATGGATTTGGGCCACACCAAATTGACGTGAAACCTGCTTATTAGAGAAGAGAAGACATCCCAGGTGAAGGGGCATTCGAGGAGGAGGTGCTGGGTGGACTCCCATGCCTGAGTGCAAAGATAGCATTTATTGGGGACAATTACACCCCTTCTGATCAAGTTGTCCATTGTTAAGATTCTATTATGGATAGCGAGCCAGCAAAAGTGAGCCACCTTTGGGACCAGATGTTTGATCCAAATGGACTTGGCAGTGGTCGGGTTGTCAATGGTACTGAGATGCTTTGGGGCCCTGTCTATCAATTGGAAGGTAGATTTTATAGAGAAGAGGCCATCGTTGGTGCCTTTCCAACAAATATTGTCTGCCACCTGAGTCTGGGGTATGAAAGTTGCCCTGAGGACATCCAGTAGAGATTCCATAGCTTTGTCAATGACAACATTTCTGACTCTGAACCGAATCTGTTTCCATCTACGGCTTCCTTGGTCAGTGGTGATGAAGTCAACAACTCTGGGTCCAAATTTGTGATCAGTGAGGTGCTTGATTGCAGCAATGTCAGGGTCTTTGACCAAGGGCTCATCCCTAGCCCATGGTTCGTGCCAGAAATCGATATCTTTGCCATCCCCGAGCTGTCATATTAACCCTTGTTGGAGAAGGTGCTTGGTGTGGGTTATGGATTGCCAAAAGTGGGAACCATTGTTGGGACTTCCTTCATCCCTGAAAGAAAGGTGTTGCAAATATTTTCGTTTGACAATGGAGACCCACTCCAAATTGGCATTGGTGACAACCTTCCATGCTTGTTTGGCCAAAAGGGCCTGATTCATGAGACTTATCCTGCGTAGCCCAAGCCCACCTCTATATTTTGGAGTGCACACTTTATCCCATGCCATCAGGTGGAACTTTCACTGATTATCAGAACCTGCCCATAGGAAGCATTTTTGGATCTTCTCTATAGCTTCTCCCACTACCACTGGGATTTTGAAAATGGACATGAAGTACACTGGTATGCTTTGGAGGATAGATTTGACCAAGGTTGCTTTTCCCGCTTGGGAGAGGAGAGCCCCTTTCCAGCCTGCCAATTTCCTTTGGATTCTTTCTGTGACATTGTTCCACATATTCTTGGTTGGTCTACCTCGAAACATTGGGAGGCCCAGGTATGTGGTCGGGAAATCAGCAATGGTGCATCCCAAAATACCTATAATTTTGACCTGCCTCTTTATGGGGGTGTTGGTGAAGTAGAGTTTACTTTTGGTGAAGTTGATCCTCTGACCAGCAGTGTCCTCATAGAGTTTGAGAATAGCCTTAATGATTTTGGCTTCAGCCACAGAGGCTGATGTGGCCAGCAAGGTGTCATCAACAAACTGTTGATGAGTTGAAGGCTGGAGATTGGAGGTAGCCTTGATACCAGTTATCAACTTTCTGGAGCAGGCAAATTTGATGGCCCTTCCAGAATCTCCGCTAGAATGATGAAGAGAATGGGGGATAGGGGGTCCCCTTGTCTAAGACCTCTGGCACTAGGGAAATACCCTGCTGCTGACCCATTAACAAGGATGGAGAACCAAGAGGAGGATATGCAGTTTGAGATCAAATTAACCCAGTTCTCATGGAAACCAAATTTGAGGAGGACTTTGGTCAGAAACTCCTTGTCCACTCTGTCAAAGGCCTTGTTCATATCAAGCTTCAGGAAGAAGGTAGACTTGTTGGAGATGTGGGCTGAGTGGATAAGCTCATGAACTATGATGACACCATCAACAATGTTTCGCCCCTTGATAGTACTCCCTTGGTAGGGATCGATGATGGAAGGGAGGATGCTAGTGAGTCTGTTGGCCAAAGCTTTGGACAGGATCTTGTAAATGACATTGCAAAGGCTAATGGGGCGGTAGTCAGACAGGGACTGGGAATTGGACCCCTTGGGAATGAGAGCAAGGAAAGTGGAATTGACATCTCTGGGAATGGATCTGGTGAGCTGCATTTGAGAAATAGCTAGGCAGAGGTCGGGGCCAACAATGTCCTAGTAGGTTTGGAAGAATCTAGGGGAGAAGTCGTCAGGGCCAGGGGCTTTGTCTGGCTGCATGGAAAATAGGGCCTGATGAATTTATTTAGGGGATATAGGGCTAAGGAGAAAATCATTCATGGCTTCAGTGATGGAACTAGGAATGCTCTCGAGAAGGGAGACCGTGGCCAGACCAGAGGGAGGGGGTTGGGGGCCTAGGAGGGATTCGAAGTGGGAGACAACTTCATCCCAAATCTGGTGAATGTCAGTGGTGAAAGACCCATCTTGCCTAGTGAGGCCCTTAATCCTATTCGCTCCCCTATGCCTGAGGGTGGAAATGTGGAAAAACTTGGAGTTGGTGTCTCCTTACTTGAGCCAAAGCTGTCTTGATTTTTGACGCCAGAACATTTCTTCCTTCCGCAGTGTATTATCGTATTCTGAAAGCAGAACGCGCTCTTCATCTCTGAGATTGTCAAACCCCTGTCCCTTTTAGAACTTGTCCTCAATATGTTCGAGCCTATTTTTGATGTTTTTCTTATTTTCAAAGATATTCCCGAATGTCTCTCTGTTCCACCCCTTCAATTTTATTTTAATTGATCAAAGTTTTTGCATTACCTGGTTTATAACAGTCCCAGGGAAATTTTCCCCCCACCATTCGCCAATCAGTATTTTGAGATCTGGGTGTTGTGTCCACATTGACTCAAACCGGAAGGGGGTCTTGAACTGAGATCTGTTTACAGTTTCAAAGATAAGGGGGTTGTGATCGGATCCTATTTTTGGGAGTGCCTGAAGGCTAGCATCACCAAAGAGGGGGAGTGCTTCTTGGGATAATAGAAAGTGGTCCAAATATTCTTGGATAAGGTCTCCGCCCTTCTGTCTATTGCTCCATGTGAACTGAGACCCCCTCAAATTAACGTCCATGAGTTCATTTGAGTCAACGAACTGCACAAAGTCATTGGTGGTTCTGGTGGTTAAGTTATTCCCCCCTCTTTTCTCTGAGTAGTGCAGGGGGGTATTGAAGTCCCCTGCTAGTATCCAAGGGACATTGCTAAATGCTTACCTCATCTGAGTGAGGTTATTCCACAAGAGCAGTCTGCCCTACTGGGAGTTAGGGGCATAAACATTTGTCACTACCCAGGAGAGTTGGGTGTTGGGATCATAGAAGTAAATATTGGATAGACGTCCTTCACCTGAGATGACTCTTCCTTCTACTTTGGTAGGGTCCCAAAGACAAAGGAGACCTCCTGAGGTACCAGAAGCCGGAGTGTGGGCAGACTCACAATTTCTCCAAATGGTTTTGGCAACTCTCGATGACCATTTTTCCCTAATTTGGTTTCTTGGATGAGAAATATGGTGGGATTATAATCTTTTCGCATGGCAGTAGCCAATATTTGTTTGGCTGCCCCATTTAACCCTCTCGCATTCCAGGAGAGGACTTTCATTTGGAACTCTTGGATGTTTTTTTGCCCCCTTTTCTTTGTTGCGTGGGGGGTTTGGATCTCTTGGTTTCTTCCCTGTTGGTGCTTCCGAGTTCTTGTAAAAGGGTTTTTTGGGTGCCATTGGCTATATCTTCAGTTGTATCATGGTTTCTCAGTTCAGCACCTGAAGGCCTACCCTTTTTCTTATCACCTCCTACATCCATTTGGGACTTTTTGAAACTTCTGGTTTGTTTTGGACTCCATGGTTCAGGGGACTCTTGGGATGAATCATCACTGTCAGATTCGACACTGGGGGTTTTATATGGGGAGAGGGGCATTCCATTCCCAGTGGGTGGGAAGGATGGGGGTGGCGGATTAGAGGACTAAGATGGTTTGGGGGAAGAGCTTAGGGAATCGATGCCGATGATGGGAGGGGATAGGGGGCATGATTGAGGCGGTGAGGAATGGGTTTTCTGGGGAAGATTGGCCTTGGGGGATGGTTGGGGGAGAAGGTCTGGGACAGGGAGATCCATTCCAGGGAACTCCTCAACATTTATATTATCAAAGAGACTATGATTTTTGAGTAAATTGAACTTGTTAGAGGTAGTGAACAGACCACTTGCCTTTTGCATATCACCATTTGGAGGAGGTTGGACCTGTTGCTTGCTCTTGTGGTTCTGGATTTGTCCCATTCTAGCTTTCAGCTTCTGATTTTCTTCCTGAATCGGTCGATTGGAAGTGTGGGAGATGGTCTGTGCTTCTTTACGCTTCGGGCACTGGGACGGAAGATGCCCTTGAGTTTGGCAATCAGGGAAAAATGCGGGTTTGTTTTCGTATTCTAACGGCTGGATTCGATGATATGCTTCGTAAATAAGATTGAGGTGGTCAGGGAGCTGAGTCTCCAGATTGATATTGATGCAAATGCGGGCATGCGTCAGGCAAGTCCGGGTGCGAGTAGTTGGGTCAATTATGATGAGTTCCCTAATAGCTTGGGCTATCCCTTGGAGCGCATCTTCATGGAAGAAATGTGTAGGCAGTTTTGGGAGATGGACCCAAATGGGTGCACTATTAATGTTCTGTGTGTCTGGGTCAAACTTGGCTTCCCATTTGCGGAGAAATAGGCTTCTTCTTCCGAAGAACCATGGGCCCCATAATAAAATGTGGTATTGTAGCACCCTAAAATTGGTGCAGTCAAATTGGAATAATTACATTCACCTTAGTAAATAAATTTAAATT
This sequence comes from Wollemia nobilis, assembly GCA_028583015.1. Taxonomy (NCBI): domain Eukaryota; kingdom Viridiplantae; phylum Streptophyta; class Pinopsida; order Araucariales; family Araucariaceae; genus Wollemia; species Wollemia nobilis. The sequence goes on from JAQPPZ010017238.1 coordinate 1,936,491, forward strand.
CAAATTTAACCTCCCAAACCACCCGTTAACCGTCGAGAAACCCGTTTCCCTTTTTTTCGTGCCATTTTTAGGATTTGTTTTGACCGTTGGACGATATCGTCGTCGATCAGACGATATCACCCTAGATTTGACGATTTTGTCTAGACTAGAACGTCCAAACGATTTTGTCGCAAAACTGAATTTGCATAGATAGACTCTATTCCAACGGGTCTCCAATCCGGGTAGAAGCGTGTCTGCGTCATTGGGACCCTCCCCCATTGGATATCTCCCAAATTGGGAAGATCTCCAACCTCCCAACAACTTTCCCTAAGCCTATTTAACTCTAAGACTTTTCCCTCCCCAACCCCTGGCTGAATTTTTATGCAAATTGACTCCCTATGTGCTAGAACTTCTCAAATTTGCTTTTTGCACTATTCCTATAGTAATTTTATTGCAGGTATATCACTGGTTTTCAACCGAAGCCAGCACCTATCGCAGTCGACGAACCTATCAAGATCGGAGGCGATCCTGTCAAATTAGGGACAATCTCATACTGATGCGAGATGATCTCGACTGTAGCATACATTGAGGCAATCAGTGCCTGAAGTTTGCTCTTCTCTCTTTTATATCTGTCATTTTATGCTATAAATCAGATCATTTATTTAGTTTTTATTCTACTTTGCATCTGGAGTTCACCCATCTAGTTTAGATTGCACATTAAATTCATGATTTGCCATCATAATGCAGTGATCTATTTTACTTTCTGTTTTAAATTATTGCTTGGTATTCACCTTGTTCTTTAACATATTTTGCCTCTATTTTGCATAGTAGAATTGCTTGTATTTTGCATCTGTTCTCTGTTTTGTAGGTTTCTGACGAATTCGTCTAACGAATTCGTTAGATTTGAGATGATTCTGTCTGTCTCAGACGATTTTTTCTGTCTCAGACGATTTGGTCAAATTGTAGGTGATACTGTCGAATCCCAGACGATCCAGACTACTTCAAGCATCAGAAACTTCATCAGACATCCCGGATCAGGTAATCTCCATTAGCCTCCTGCAAATTCTATGTTTTTCTGCTTTCAGTCTGTTTACTGTATTCATTTAAATTGCATTTTCATGTAGTTTAAGTTAGAATCATTCGGCCAAACCTAGGATGAATGTTTAAGGATAAAAACAAACCCATTAAAACACATTCCCAAAACCTAGGCATGGAAACTGCCACCAAATGTTTCTTGGTGAACCCACCATCCGTCGACAAATCACCAAAATGCACCTCCCTTGAGAGGCGGGACCTTCGCAAAGTCCTCTTGTCCGAGGTACCGCATCATCCTTTTCCCATCCTCCTTCCGGGTGCGGATCCAATAGCCTGAAGGTAGGGATGCAAAAAATTTGGAGCGATACATTTTGGTGAACCCGATGTGAATGCATCATAACCTTTTGAAAACAAAAACAAAAAAATATATATATACAAGAAAAACAAAAATAAAATCATCATTTCAAGTTTGTATGTTTTATATTCAATCCTAATTAGTAGATGCTAAATATTACTTTTAGAAGTACTAAAGAAACCATGAGTTTTTACTCAAATCAATATGAGTCCATCAGTAATGTTGAAAGAATTCAGCCAAATACATTTGTTGATTATGACCAACCTCATCCCTATTCAACACCACCTCCATCACACTCTTCTTATTTTTCATCCATAACCCAAAAAAACAATCCCTTTGCCAATCCTCTTCATAATGATATTATCTATTCTCCCATATATCCATATTATGTCTATCAATCCACATATAATCCTCCACCACCCTTTCAACATGCTTCTTTCAATACAACACATCCATTTCAACAAGAAAATACTTATTCTTCCAATTCTACCATGCACTCACCTCATGCTTCGCAATCTTCCTGTCATCATTCTACCCATAATAAAGAAAGTAGAGGTGAGAAACCATTATGTCCTTTTATGACAAAATTCCTAAGGCATTTATCAAAAACCTCTCAAAAACCTTCATCACGTAAATTTACTAGGCTTAATCAACCAATGGATAAAATTCTCAAGTATTTACTTGACACAAATATTATTGAACTTCCTCCCATAAGACAACCTGATACCACACGAATTGGTTTAAACCCGAGCTACATTGTGAATATCATAGAGTAGATGGACATATGACACAAAATTGTAAAGATTTAAGATGTGCAATTCAAGATTTGATTGATGATGGTCTTTTTAATATAAAGGAATTACAATCTACAACTGATTATAAATCTTCAGTAAAAAATCAAACTCCTACACAACAAATACCAATAATCAATCAAGACATGGGGATATCCCAAGAACCTCTATTCAATTATCAACAACAAGAAACCAATAAAATATTGCATGTTAATGTGTCCCATCATGATGATATTATTAATATTGTAACAAAAACTACAAATGAGCAACCTCAAGTTCAATCAACTCAATCTGATATTCAAGATATGGATTCCTCATTTAACCAACCTTCAAAACTATCTTTGACTCTAGAGAATGATACAAAATGGAATGTAAGCATAGAGAACTCATATTTAAAATCAAAATCTCAATCTGAAATCCCCTTTGATAGCCAACAACAAGTGATTAATCCTCAAGCAAAGATATCCCTTTTAGAAGTATTCCAAATTTATCACAAGGAAATTTTGTTCAAAATACCTAGCCAACAATTTGTTCCTCATCATTTTTTCTCTAAGAACATAATTAATGGTGTAAACCCTTTTGAGGTTAACCATATTTCATTCTATGATGAGGATATTCCTTCCTCTACTCCACAAGAAGACTCCTATCTTTACATTATGAGATCTAGTAAAGAAACACCTGTTAAAACTATCATGGTAGATAATGACTCCTCTCTTAATTTATGCACTTATCAATTATTCCAACAACTCGAATCAAAGGCAGAAGATATTAATGAATTAAATGTTATTATAAAATCTTTTAACAATGAAATTCAAGAAGCTCAAGATACTATAATGTTTTCCCTCAATATTGGATCCAAGATCCTGGATACTTTATTCTATGTAGGATATTGTCCTTCACCTTACAACCTATTTCTCCAGAGTCCTTGGATTCATACGATGAGGGTTTTCCCTTCCATTCTTCACCAATGTTTGAAATTTGAACTTGCAAATAAAATTGTTACCATACAGGGTGACCCAAAACCATTTGAAGAGTATTTAACGATTGAAACATCAAGTTTTATACATTCTTTATTGTCACAATTATCTTTTATCCATCACTTTTCTTCATCCATACATGATCATCCTTGTTTACCAAATAACACTCATGCATATTTTTCACATATACTTTCTCCATCTTATCAAGATTTGGAATATAGTGATAAGAATGAAGAACCTTCTTATCTTTCTGACATTTTACTTTGTAACATGATCAATTTTACACATATAAAAGTCAAATCTTTTGCTACATTATTCTACATTATAACAAAGCTTTTGTTATAGCTACCTTTTATTCATCACCTTTTGTTCTTACCTTCACCTCAACCAGATTATCCTTCAAAACCCCCTTTGATTTTGAAGCAACCTTAGACATGCTATACTCAAATAACCTTGTATAGTGTATATAGATCATCTTGTATATATCACCAATTTCAATTCATAAATTAAAATCAAAATACAAAAAAATCAAAATCCTCAAAATCTTCAAAAAAATAAAAATATTTTGCATCTTAAACGTTACTATGTATAAATTTGGTCATTTCATCCATGTATATATTTGTTCAAAGTTACTCTCTTATATTTCTTTCAATTTATAAAAACAAATTTCAAAAACCTCAAAAACATTCATAAAATCTTCAAAAATCTTCAAAAATATTTATTGCATTTATTTAAAGCACTTGTAAAGTTCCTTTTGCTCAAAACAAAAATCAACATAAAAATCCAAAAATAGCATATGCTTGACTCTTTCGAAACCAAAACAATATACAGAAGAAAGAGAGAGTCAACATTCTCAAAACTTTCTCAAAATCATTATTTTCTTACAATTATTGCAATTATATGTTTCAACTTATTTTGGATAAAATTAGCATTTATTTAGCATCCCTCACTCGCACAATCACAACAATAAATATCTTGATTTTATCTGGCATGATTACTAATCTCTCTTATATCAAAGTTCACAAATTTCAATTAAAGAAAGTTTGAGCATAGATAATTGATCTTGTTATTTACTTAAACCAAGCACATATTTTCACACTAAAATGATTATATTTGTAATTTCCATGTTTTGCTACATAGTAGAACTGATTTCTTGAGTGAAAAGTTTCCACTGCTATCCTATCATGCACATGGTCTAGAATCTTTGAGAATTGGCAAAAGGACAAGCTCACCCCTACCCAGAATAAAAATCCCTTGCTCTACAGCTAATCCGAGCAAGTATCCCTAGCAAAAAAAAAAAAAGTTCAAGAAAAAGAAAAGAGAAAAGAAAAATGTTCTTTTATATCATTACAACAATGTTACAAGCATTATCAAGCAAAAGAAAAATAAGCAAAGTTCAAAAGAAAGCAAGAAAGCAATAAAATCCCTTTCCCTACCCTTTGAAAAGAAAAGAAGGGTTGATGAGCTTGAATCCCTGGAATTCTCAATTATTCAAAAACTGTGAGGTAAGCCCCATAACAGGTGGTTTGTGCCCAACCTGCTTGGCCTTGGGTAACTCCTAGCGTGGCGATATGTCTGTCACATTAGCGACATTATTTTGTATAGACCTATGTCTGCTTATGGATTAGCTAGCTCTTGATAATCCTATCTACATAGTAGCCTAGTATGGTTATATGCATCTACATCATGGTTAATGAACACTTATTTGGTTTCTTCAAATCACTTGTATCATAGTATCTTGCTCAAACCTGGTAACTGATCCATGCAATTGCACACACATTTGTATTTGAGAGATTTTGTTTATCATTATGATAAATCAATATTGGCAATGAATTCACATATGCACATGGGATTCCTTATAAATATAACTTTTGTCTTCAAAATACTTTGAAATATTATTTTTGCAACTTGTTTGGAATAATCAAGTACAATTATTTTTCACAAAGACAACTATAGAATTAGAAAAATCAAAAATTTCTTCCAAATTACACAAATCAAATCATATATATCTGATTGACTTTCGCAACAATGGTATAGTTTCAAAACCAAAATTGGAATTTTATGCCTAGCGCAAGTCCTCATTATCATATTTTTTGTTTATCAAAAATCAATCATGCAATAAAGCTATCCTTTTTTGGATTTTCGTGATGATGGTATAAGTCTATACCTACATATTCTATGCCTAGCGCAAACCATTGTAACAATTTTTTTCCCAATTTATCAAAAATCATACAAAACATATGACTTCATTTTACACAAATTATGCTTTTTCGAAAGCAAATACACTTTCACTATGTTATGTCATTATGTCAAATTTACATTTTGGAATGACGGTATAATTCCTAAGGAATTATTCAACAATTTTATCACACTTAGGAATTTATGCCTAGCAAAAATTATTTTACAATATTTCATGCATAATATTTTTATGGAAATCTGAAAGCAAACCATCATCATCATCATTTAAAAAATCACAACAAAGTCTTAAGACAGTCTCTTAAGCACTCTTTTATTTTAACAATATTTCTATCCTGGGACTAGCTTGACGACCGAGTGAGCAGCGACTCCATGAAATGGTCTATAATAGCAACAATGTCCTTTGAAATTATTGTTAGAAATTTCTTTTTATTTTTACATTTCATTACAACCAATCAATTTGTTACATCAGATTATTTCATTTAAAATATTTATAGCATGACATCCAAGTTATAATATTTTCCAAAATGACATAATTACATGAATCATCAATAAAATCATTACATCAATCAAATCAATCAATTACATCAAACATAAAAAGCATCATAAGTATCACATAAGATAAGTCATATACTCAAAAATATCTCATCTATATATATCAGCAGAATATATACATCATCAAAATTGGATTGGTATGCCACAATCTGTACCTCAACATACTCAATCCTCTATCAATACAAGTATAATACAATATCAGTAGCAATATCCCGCCCTCTAGCCTCGAGAGCCTCTAGAGCTCTCGGCCTCATCTCCTCCCCCGCACTACGGAGGACGAGGTGGTCCCATCGCAGTATGTGTGGTACTGCGAGTCCTCATCGTCGATCGGGATGAGCTCCTCGTTGACCCTGTCCTGATCGGATCGGCTATGGCAGCCGATAGCTGTACCCTCTGGCCCTCCGACATCGCCTGGTAGTATAGCGCCTGATAGAATGTGATCTAAGAAATCGACCGTAGTAGCTCCTGAGTGCTCACCCCTTTGCCTCGTGCCCTGAGACGTGCATTCTCGTCTCACAACTGTGACACCTCAGCCTGGTGCTGTGCAGCTGCATCTTGTAGTGTCTGCACCTGAGCCTACAGATGATCCCTCTCTGCCCGGAGAGTAGCCATCTCACTACTCTCTCCTGTATCCATGCCCTTGCCCTTATCAAGCGATGGGGTCCTCTGTGGAGATGAGGGTCTCGCCTCCCTCCTCTCCCTCTCCCTCTGCCGTGGCCACTCCTGTGCCTGTGGCCTCCTCTACTCTCTCCCACCGTGACCCTGGGCCGCCTCTATCGCTTCCTGGCGCCGCCTCCCTATCCGACGCACAACTACGTGGATCGGACCCTATGCCCTCATCATCCGAGGAGGGTGAATGCCTGTGTACCAGGCATCGTAGCCATCGGCTACTCCTACGTCGTCCCCATCCACTGGCTATATGGGGGCATCGTCCGCATCTTGACTCTAGAATCGCTGCATGTCTGGAGCCCCGCTAATCGTGGTGTTATCTCGGACAGTCTGGGAAAACTCGTAATCCCTCAGAGATGGGATCCCCTACTGTAGATCGAACTGTCATAAAACCCGGTCATAGCGGTGGAGCTCCACCTCTCCCCTCTCCATCCTTAGCCAATAGACTCGCCTGATGCAAGCCAGCTCCTGTCCGTCCTTTGCCCACCCTGGATGCTACCTCCATGGCCTCTAGGTGATCTGGTCTGGGACCAAATCATCCAGTAGTCTCCGGGACACCGGCAGGTCGATCTATCGCTGTGCCCCTCTTCGGAGCCACCAGTAGAAGACTCGGGGCCTCTCCCCGTCAACCCCTGTCAGTGGAAGCCCTATCAACCTTCGCATCGCAATGTGCTCCCAGCACCAAACCTGTAGGAGCGATGTCATGACCAGACACTGCCCGCCCTTGTACACGACCCCGTAAAGGATCCTGTACAGCCGGCATAAAACAAATTTGCCCCATGAAAATCTATAGCCATGGTCCTGCATATCGCAGATCACATCTACAAGCATCCACGGTACCCTGCACTCGCTCTGGTGGCACAGCAGAAGTCCACCAACCACTCCAGCCAAAACTCGTGTCAGTGTAGATGCCCCAGGCATCTGGCGTAGTGCCTCGATGTTCACTCCACCCTTCTCCAGGGCGAAGCTCGAGTCATCACAGAGTCGTCCCATCGCGTGGCCCTGATTAGCCGTAGGTGTGATCATCCTCCCTTGTATGGGGATTCTAAGAATCCTCCATACATCCTCTAGTGTGGGAGTCATCTCCCCTGTCGGTAATCGGAAGCATGAAGAGCCCAGGTACCACCTCTCTGCTAGGGTCGTCAGTAGCCCCATGTCAGTAGAAACCTGTGGCATCTCTACCACATGCTGCAAGCTAGCCTGTGCCAGTAGATCCCGCTCTTCCTGGGTGAGAGCGGACAAGTCGTCTCTCAGCCCGCCGTATTTCTACTCTGCTCTTTAGTAGTCCTCTCTGCAAACATAAACAATCAAAACAACAAACAATCATTAATAACAATTTCAGTAATCAAAAATACAACTTAAAGATCAAATTTTTGCAATTGATGATATCGCCCACTAGTGGACGATATCGTCCCAAATTTGAGCAAAATCGTCTCTGATTTCGCATGTCGAAATCGTCTCTAATTTGACGAAATCGTCCCTTTTTCACCGATTTCACCCTTGGGCGAAATTGACAAACTTGAGACGATTTCATCGAACTAGGGACGATTTCGTCCGGACGACGTCGACGGCCAAAAATGGCCGTGATGCTCAAAATTCATCCTAAATTCCTCTAAAAAGCATGTAAAATTCAAACTAAATCAATCTAAATTGAGTTTAAACCCTTACCCGTAGACCGCGGCGGACCTCTGCAGATCTGTGCGCTGTCTCTACCATTTTTGCTCCAGAGCTCTAAAAACAATAAAATGAACAGTAATAATGAATTAGGGTTTTACCCTATTTTTCTTAATTTTATTCAAAATAATTCACAAATAATTTTTCTTTTCCGTGTTTTTACCTCAAACGTTCGATTTGGGTAAAAACACGAAGGGGGCACCATAGTAAGCTGTCGTACGATTCGACCAAGAATCGTCGCCTAAAAATGGGAATAATTTTTTGCTTTCTCGTAGATCAAGAAGAACTCTTCTTTAACGCTTTTTCTTCGGAAAATTCGCTAAAGAGGGGGCAAAATGTAGCACCCTAAAATTGGCGCAGTCAAATTGGAATAATTACATTCACCTTAGTAAATAAATTTAAATTCAAATTTAACCTCCCAAACCGCCCGTTAACCGTCGAGAAACCCGTTTCCCTTTTTCTCGTGCCATTTTTAGGAGTTTTTTTGACCGTTGGACGATATCGTCGCCGATCAGACGATATCGCGCCAGATTTGACGATTTCGTCTAGACTAGAACGTCCAGACGATTTTGTCGCAAAACTGAATTTGCATAGATAGACTCTGTTCCAACGGGTCTCCAATCCGGGCAGAAGCGTGTCTGCACCATTGGGACCCTCCCCCGTTGGAGATCTCCCAAATTGGGAAGATCTCCAACCTCCCAACAACTTTCCCTAAGCCTATTTAACTCTAAGACTTTTCCCTCCCCAACCCCTAGCTGAATTTTTATGCAAATCGACTCCCTATGTGCTAGAAATTCTCAAATTTGCTTTTTGCACTATTCCTATAGTAATTTTATTGCAGGTATATCACTGGTTTTCAGCCGGAGCCAGCACCTATCACAGTCGATGAACCTATCAAGATCGGAGGCGATCCTGTCAAATTAGGGACGATCTCGTATCGATGCGAGATGATCTCGACCGCAAAGATACATCGAGGCAATCGGTGCTCGAAGTTTTCTCTTCTCTCTTTTCTCTCTCGTCATTTTATGCTATAAATCAGATCATTTATTTAGTTTTTATTCTACTTTGCATCTAGAGTTCACCCATCTAGTTTAGATTGCACATTAAATTCATGATTTGCCATCATAATGCAGTGATCTGTTTTACTTTCTATTTTAAATTATTTCTTAGTATTCACCTTGTTCTTTAACATATTTTGCCTCTATTTTGCATAGTAGAATTGCTTGTATTTTGCATCTGTTCCCTATTTTGCAGGTTTCTGACGAATTCGTCAGATTTGAGACGATTCTGTCTGTCTCAGACGATTATGTCTGTCTCAGACGATTTGGTCAAATTGTAGGTGATACTGTCGAATCCCAGATGATCCAGACTACTTCAAGCATCAGAAACTTCATCAGACATCCCGGATCAGGTAATCTCCATTAGCCTCCTATAAATTCTCTATTTTTTTGCTTTCAGTTTGTTTACTGTATTCATTTAAATTGCATTTTCATGTAGTTTAAGTTAGAATCATTCAGCCAAACCTAGGATGAATGTTTAAGGATAAAAACGAACCCATTAAAACACATTCCCAAAACCTAGGCATGGAAACTGCCGCCAAATGTTTCCTGGTGAACCCACCATCCGTCGAAAAATCACCAAAATGCACCTCCCTTGAGAGGCGGGACCTTCGCAAAGTCCTCTCGTCCGAGGTACCGCATCATCATTTTCCCATCCTCCTTTCGGGCGCGGATCCAATAGCCTGAAGGTAGGGATGCAAAAAATTTGGAGCGATACAGGTATGCATCCTCCTGAGTGTTGAGGTGGATCATAAAAAACCCCTTGGACATAGCAGATAGTTCTAGACACCCCCTGGTTTTCCATTTAGTCATCATCCAACGCTGTATTGAATCCATATTTGGTCATCCTTCGATGAACTTCCCTACCAAGGAAAAATAATCTAGGGTTGCATACCCTTCCATGACTTGCTATGGACAAAACACATCACTACCCTAAGCTACAAAGGTGTTAGATGCAGAAATCAATGGTTTAAGGCTCCCTTGGAGGGCTTCTGCAAACAAAACCTGGCTGGTCCTCTTATCACCGTCTAACGATTTATCCAGAGGGTCTTTTCCCCTTATGGATTTTTTTTGGTCATCTATCGCGCCTAGGTGAGTCTTGATTGTTTTTTTCTCTCTATGTGCTGACCATTGGTCTCATTGTTTGTTGTCGTGTTACTCCCCAAACTCTTGTTCCTGCTTCTCTACTTCTCACTTACCTCATAATTCAAATATTCATTCGCCATCACATCCCTTCAATTTTCTAACTAATTTGATATGGCTCATTACTCTTTATAAGGTGAATATTTATTACATTATTTAGCATATTATTATTGCTAACATGAATAATATTCAATAAAATTTAACTTATCAACTTAGCTAACATATTATTTAAAACATAAGCAATTAGATGCTAGTTATAGGCAAAAGTTAGCTAAGATGAATTTTGGCCTCCTTATCTATTTTAGAATTTGAACATAAAAAATATTACCTACTACTATTATTAGACCACTCAAGTTGTAGATATTTTCCTCAAATTAGGGTAGTAAGGCTAAAAATCGATAAAATTAAAATTGCATACATGTAATTACTTTTTTGAAGGTGAACACATGTATGGCATGTTAGTAGAATATGAACAACAACTGGTAATTGCTAACTTACCATTAGTGTTATCCACGATTATTTGACTTAACTATCATATTTTTCAAAACTTAAAGCTAGCTAACATACCATTTATAGGTAGAATTTAGCTTAGTTGATTGGCCTCATTATCTATTTTTGAATTAGGATATTTGAATATATTACCTAACCACATTTTGTCACTTACACAAGTTATAAACATGCATAATTAAAAGTACATGTGTCATCATTCTCTAAAAGGTGAAAACATGTATGGCATGAATTAACATATTTTAATTGGTAAGGTTAACAACCATTGGTAACTATGGGTAGAAATAATTCAACCACATCTATAGACTATCTTTGTAGAAAGAAATTTTTCTAGTAATATATGTCAAGATGGATAGAAAAAGGCATAACAAGACAAATGAAATAGTCGTCGAGCCAAAATAAAAGAAGCTAAGGCTCAACAAGCTTCTATAACATCAATATGTAAAATTTTGCTAAGTGTAGAAGGTTGTCAAAATTTTAAAATGCTAATGTAAAAAATGAGAATAAAAGTGTTTGACATCTGACGCAATTGAGACTCAAAATTTGACTAAAGTAGAAGAATCTAGCTTTTTTCTAGAGTTTCAAAATCAAATTATGGCTAAGTATGAGAAATGGTTGGAATTTTGAAATGATGATGTCAGAAAAGGTGTATAGAAATTCTATCACTCGATGCATTATAACAAATATTTATCTAAGTGTGGATAAGGATCTAGTGTTGAATATCAAGGCAAAGCATATTGGGTGTAATAATATGGCTAAGTATCAAAGAGGGTCAGACTCTTGAAGGTGTTGACATCACCACAAGTTGCATGAAAATATGGCATAGTAAATAATTGGGCCAAAGCTAAAAATATTCTAAGGCTTGAGGTTTGGCATGCAATGGCAAATAATTATTGAAGTATAAACCTATCTCGCAGCTAATAGGGTGCATAAATTGGCTAAGTGAAGAATATGGTCAGAATCTAAAGGAAATGACATCATCAAGGCAAGCAAAAATTTTTGCATCCAACAAGAGAAACAAAAAATGGTTGTGTTAAGAAGAATATTTGGTCGGTCAGTGAGGTTAACATCATGCAATCAATAATAAATCTTGCCACCTACATAATAGAGAATTGGATTGATTTCAGTTGGGTAAAAGAGGATTTCATTATAGTGGTAAAGAGTCTAGACTTGCTCCCAATAACCAAAATTTGTTGTTAGAAGATCTTAACAACTAGAGGCTTCCCTATTTGACACATATCCTGATGCAGCTGGATCTATCAGGGAGCAATAATTAATAAAGGAAACCTCTCAAACAATCTTATGGATTGGATGAATACACGTTGGGAGTAATCCACATTAGAATCATGGTTCCAACACAGTTACACTAGAATGAGCTAGAAAAGGATGCACATGCGTTGTACTAACCTGATAGTCCTGTAAAAGCAATCATGAAAGTTAACTGAATGTAAATGTATGTTGGCTTCTAAGCCTTTATACTACCACAAAATATCACACAGATCCCCAAATATTAAATAGCCACAATATTAAATATCAATATAATAATATAAAACTAATCTTAAATAACAAGAAAGAAACAAATATTAAACAATGTTACTTTTTTCTTTCTTAAAAAATAAATCAGAGAAGATCCATATTATGGAGCTTTGTTTCCATGATTTAGCTTTACATGATGATTTCACATTTTGTTCTCTTCCATATGACCTTTGGATTCTTAACTTGCCACTTGCATAGAGGATTCTTAGCCTTCTTGTTGAGCAAAGTGCAGCAAATAGTATTGTCATTGTTATCAACACAGTCAGACAGATTTATTGATGCAATGGACAAGAGTTTATTGAACAGCAAGGTGCAGCCAAAGTACAATGGATAGGAGTTCAGTGTTGAGCAAGGTGTTGCAGGAGGATTGTCATTGTTGTCAATACAGTCAGTTAGATTTAATGATGCAATGGACAGACAGTTCAGAAGTCACTCAGATGCAGAGGATAAAGTTCAAAAGTTAGTCAGATCATGAGTCCTTAAATGATAGATGCATAGAAACAGAAAACATAATTCAGAATGAGAAGAAGAAGTCTTCAGAACCTGAGATGTCAAGAAGTGAAAAGGTTTTTTGTGAAAACCAAGGCAGTCAAAATAAAAAGTTTTATTTAAAACCATGGATAACAGATTTGAAATGGGTTTTTCTTAAAACCCAAGTTGGCTCTTCGTTTCGTTGAAAAAGATGCCCCGTGATAAAGATATTTAATTTTAAATATTTAGTTTAAATTTTAAAGGTTTTTTGTGAAAACCAAGGCAAGTCAAAATAAAAAGTTTTATTTAAAACCATGGATAACAGATTTGAAATGGGTTTTTCTTAAAACCCAAGTTGGCTCTTCGTTTCGTTGAAAAAGATGCCCCTGTGATGAAGATATTTAATTTTAAATATTTAGTTTAAATTTTATTTTATTTAAAATTTAAATTAAAATATTAAATTAAATTAAAAGGGCCGACATGTTACTATTTCGTGGCAATAAGCTACAGGAAAGTGACGAAGGTGGAAGAAGTGTTTGAGGCCGACAAAGTTAAATCTGGGCCGATGGATTTTAGGGTTTGGCAGCTGACAAATTCTAGGGTTTCTCAACCGACGTTCTTTTAGGGTTTGTTCCTAAAACTTCTTCTATAAAAGCAAGGGTACTTCGAGTTTGAAAAGTGGGGTGTAAAGATAAAGTGTGAATGCGAGCATAGTGTTTGTGAAAGTGAAGTTCGTGTTGAGCAGAGAGCAGAATGTGAAACGACATAGAGTGTGCGAAGCGTGTGTGCAGAGAAAGCAGAGTGTGCAGAGAAGCGCGAAGGGCAAAGTTGATTGCAAAGTCTGGCTGTAGCAGTGCAGCAAACTATGTGAAGTGATTGTGCAAGAGAGAGCAGAGTGCACAGAGATTGCAAAGGTGATGTAGACCAGTTAGAGTCTTGCAATAACAAAGGTATATGTCAAACATTTTTTTATTCAATATTGAAGTCCAGTTGGTGCCGGCAAATTAAGGGGTTGGTGCCTCTTTCCAGTTGGTGTCGGTAAACAATTTGTCCAGATTGGTGCTGGAAAATTAAGGGGTTGGTGCCTCTTTCCAGTAGGTGCTTGGTAAAATAGGAGTTGGTGCTCCATTCTGTTGAAGCGGATAAAGTTAAGGGGTTGGTGCTCCTTCCAGCTTGGTGCTGGTAAAGGATTATGTAAAGTTGTAGCTTTGCATTGACTGGATTTGGATGGTAGTCCAAGCAGTATTTTTGAGGAGTAGCCACATTGGTGAACCTCGTTAAAATGTTGTGTTATGTGTGATGCTTTCTTGATGCATTTAGTATCTCTTTTATCTGCTTTAAACTGCTGCTGGTTTTATAATCTAATTGTTTTAGAAGTTTTTAAAGAACACACTGATTCACCCCCCCTCTCAGTGTCATTGTGATTATAACAATTGGTATCAGAGCAAGGTTCCCAATTTTGGCTAAATCAGTCAGGGTTGATCTTGGATTAGTACACAATGGCTAAGAAGAATAGATCCTCATCCAAAAAGGCATCCCAGCCAGTTTCAGTTCCTATGGTTGAGAAAATTGAACCAGAAATGGCAGAAGGAATGAACTCGAAGTTGAAGAAGTTGAGGCTGAAGTTGATTTAGAGGGTGAGCTAGTGTCTGCCCTTACGGAATGGGAATCGGAGAAAAAGAAGAATGAAAAATTGTCAAGGAAACTTAAGGATGCAAACAACATTATTGCCAGTTTAAAAATACAGACTGAAGAATACAAGAAAATGTCTGAAGATCTAGAAATACAGGTATCCATGAAGATAGACCACTGCAGAAAATTGGAAGAAGAAAATGTGAGTCTTCGAATACAGATACAAGAGCTGGATCGAAAAATCAACTGTCATGTAAAACGTGAAGAAAGCTCGATGAAATTGGACAAAATTTTGAGCGATCAAAGATCCACAAGTATCAAATTTGGTCTTGGATATGAAGCTGAACAACCTTCATCCTCCAAATATGCAGAGAAGAAGAAGTCCTCGATTGAAGGATTGAAACAAGAAAAGTTTGAAGCTGAATCCTCAAAAGGAAGAAAATATCAAAGAAGATATACAGCAAAGCAACCACAGCAAAAGAGGTTCTCTCACTCTCACTCTTTTAATAATAATGCTTTTTATGGCTATTGTTCTAAATGCAACCACTTTGGTCACAAGGCAATTTATTGTGGATCGAACAATAGATCAAAGAGTTATGCTGATAAAAATACTTCTATTTTTTTGAGTGAACACCCTGTGCAATGTTTTAAATGTAATGGCCATGGGCACATAGCAAGGTTTTGTTCAAGCACTTTTGTATCCAATCTAAGGCAATACCATAGATTTCATCATACACATAGAATGCAATACAGACAGGGAATAAAACATGTGCAATGTTTTAAATGCAACGGTCAAGGGCACATAGCAAGGTTCTGTCCAAGCACTTCTATATCTAATCTAAGGCAAAACCCTAGATTTCATCAGACACAAAGAGGACAACACCGACAAGGAACATATCATGTGCATAAAAGAAAAGAAAATAATCATCCATCAAGAATGCACAAGAGACAACCCCACAAGAGAAATGTTCAAGTTCACGAACAGGAGCAAAATAGGGATGTTGTTGAAAAACCCAAGCCCAAGTTCAAGAAATTCTGGAGAAAGACAGAAGAAAGGAAATTGTGTCTCCTTGGACTGAAGGAGGCTACTCTGCCATTGCTCTAAGCAACTCCGGTGGCACATCCTCGGGAGGAGCAATATTAAAGTTTTATTTTAATGCTCCTATGTATTTGTCTAGGTATCTGAGGATGAAAGGTAAGCAGTTGAGTTAATGTTGTATAGTTGTTAAAGTGTGTTTTTCAGTTTATATAGTGGTTTGTGGAAATGCCGTGAAGTGTGGTGTTTAATTTGAGAGCTGTCACCATTGGTAGTTTTGAGATATGTCATCGTTGTACTATTGATGATTCTTAATGCCACTGTTCAAAATTACGAATCATAATAGTCCAAATAATTTGCTCAACGAAAGAATGCTTGCCCTAGTTGTGTATTTGTGTTTCGAGCAACATGTATTTGTTTTTACTCTTTGATGTGAAGATTGCCAGATCTTTCATGACACCTTGGTGAATATATTTAATTCATAGACAGTTTTGTTTTAACTATTGATTTAATGCCACTCCAAGGATAAGAAGCTTGAGGCTGAGTAAGGTGCACTACGGTTGGCCATAAAGTGTTTGACAAAATGTCTTCTTCCGACATGCATAGTTGAAAGTAAGAGTTGGCAGTAAAATTGCAAGTGCTAGACAAAAATTGGTACAGATGTGAGTCACTTGTCAATTCTTTTGACAAAAGTGAAATCAGCATGTTGAATGGGAAGATTGAAGAAAAATTTTTTAATGAGCAGCCAGATGATTTCCAGCCTGGTGATGAATAGTTGAGTTGCTTTCATAGTGGTTGTTTTGATCAAGTTAATGCTTTTCTTGATACATGATTTGGGCTTACTCCATTGAGTTTGATTTGAGCAAGTTATTCTTTGCCTCGGTGATTTATGTTGGTGGCCGTCTTGTTCAAATACCTTTGGAAGGAAAAGGATGTCTACTAGTTTCCTTTTCATGTAGTGATTGGTTGAATGCTTCAAGGTTAATCTTGAGTTGAATGATGTTGGTTAAACCTTGTCTATAAGCATTGTTGCTAAAGCCCTAATTGGTTGAAAAAAAGATGTTGGTTGTGCTGTGGTACAGTGTTTGGTACTTTCATAGAGTTGAAAGTGGATTGAGGTAGCCTGCTGGATTCTCACTGCAGAGAGAGACAAACAGTTGTCATTAGGTTCAAGCTTGTTGAGAATATATCCAAGATGCATGGTGAAGTTGTATGCAGATGTTGCTGGCATTGCAGAACAAAAAGTTGGCTATATAAGATTATTGTATGCCTTCACTAACAGTGGACAAGTTTGAGTTTGCAAAGCAACAGAGGGTAGTTGCATAGAAGACAGTGGTTCAATCATGTTCTTACACATGTTATATTGGTGAAGTTGACGGTGATGGTGTCATTCATTGGTTATTGCTGCTATTCACATTGTTGATTTTATTGATGCCTATTATGCTTATCATGATGTTGTCAATCAGTGAAATGAAGTGGTCTTGGACTCGGGGGGAGCATTTGTGTACTTGTTTTTCTTCTTGTTCATGCTTGGAATATTTGCTAATTATAATAATTTGTGTCTAAGAATATTGTGCATAGACTCGTGGGGAGTCTGCAGTAGTAACTTTGGTATTATTGTCAAAGGGGGAGAAGATTTACAGGAAAATTGCACATGTGTTGCCAACAATTCCAAAGGGGGAGATTGTTGAGCAAAGTGCAAGCAAATAGTATTGTCATTGTTGTCAACACGATCAGACAGATTTATTGATGCAATGGACAAGAGTTTATTGAACAACGAAGGTGCAACCAAAGTACAATGGATAGGAGTTCAGGGTTGAGCAAGGTGTTGCAGGAGGATTGTCATTGTTGTCAATACAGATCGGTTAGATTTAATGATGCAATGGACGAGCAGTTCGAAGTCACTCGGATGCAGAGGATAAAGTTCAGAAGTTAGTCAGATCATGAGTCCTTAAATGATAGATGCACAGAAACAGAAAACATAATTCAGAATGAGAAGAAGAAGTCTTCAGAACCTGAGATGTCAAGAAGCGAAAAGGTTTTTTGTGAAAACCAAGGCAGTCAAAATAAAAAGTTTTATTTAAAACCATGGATAACAGATTTGAAATGGGTTTTTCTTAAAACCCAAGTTGGCTCTTTGTTTCGTTGAAAAAGATGCCCCGATGATAAAGATATTTAATTTTAAATATTTAGTTTAAATTTTAAAGGTTTTTTGTGAAAACCAAGGTAGTCAAAATAAAAAGTTTTATTTAAAACCATGGATAACATATTTGAAATGGGTTTTTCTTAAAACCCAAGTTGGCTCTTCGTTTCGTTGAAAAAGATGCCCCGGTGATGAAGATATTTAATTTTAAATATTTAGTTTAAATTTTATTTTATTTAAAATTTAAATTAAAATATTAAATTAAATTAAAAGGGCCGACATGTTACTATTTCGCGGCAATAAGCTAAAGGAAAGTGACGAAGGTGGAAGAAGTGTTTGAGGCCGACAAAGTTAAATCTGGGCCGACGGATTTTAGGGTTTGGCAATTGACAAATTCTAGGGTTTCTCAACCGACGTTCTTTTAGGGTTTGTTCCTAAAACTTCTTCTATAAAAGCAAGGGTACTTCGAGTTTGAAAAGTGGGGTGTAAAGATAAAGTGTGAATGCGAGCATAGTGTTTGTGAAAGTGAAGTTCGTGTTGAGCAGAGAGCAAAATGTGAAACGACACCGAGTGTGCGAAGCGTGTGCACAGAGAAAGCAGAGTGTGCAGAGAAGCGCGAAGGGCAAAGTTGATTGCAAAGTCTGGCTGTAGCAGTGCAGCAAACTGTGTGAAGTGATTGTGCAAGAGAGAGCAGAGTGCACAGAGATTGCAAAGGTGATGTAGACCAGTTAGAGTCTTGCAATAACAAAGGTATATGTCAAACATTTTTTTTATTCAATATTGAAGTCCAGTTGGTGCTGGCAAATTAAGGGGTTGGTGCCTCTTTCCAGTTGGTGCTGGTAAACAATTTGTCCAGTTGGTGCTAGCAAATTAAGGGGTTGGTGCCTCTTTCCAGTAGGTGCTGGTAAAATAGGAGTTGGTGCTCCATTCTGTTGAAGCAGATAAAGTTAAGGGGTTGGTGCTCCTTCCAGTTGGTGCTGGTAAAGGATTATGTAAAGTTGTAGCTTTGCATTGACCGGATTTGGATGGTAGTCCAAGCAGTATTTTTGAGGAGTAGCCACATTGGTGAACCTCGTTAAAATGTTGTGTTATGTGTGATGCTTTCTTGATGCATTTAGTATCTCTTTTATCTGCTTTAAACTGCTGCTGGTTTTATAATCTAATTGTTTTAGAAGTTTTTAAAGAACACACTGATTCACCCCCCCTCTTAGTTTCATTGTGATTATAACACTTCTTTCAAGACACATGTACATATCCTGTACAATCTAATTTATCAAATAATATAATATCATCTAACACCCCCTGTATTACATTATTTGATATATTGTGATATACATAGTAGGTTTTGAAATATTTGAAATTTATTTTGACCTAGTGCTTTTGTAAAAATATTTGCAGTTTGATCTTTAGTATAAACATGCTTTAACTGGATATGATGATTTTGAACATGATCCTTAATAAAATAACATTGAGCTTCAATATGTCTTGTTCTTTCATGAATAATTAGATTTTTGGTCAAATTAAGTACTTGATTATCACAATTTATCTGTATAGGAGTTTTTTATGCCCATATTTGATAGTATATATTGTAACCATAGTGTTTCACAAGTTTTTATCTTTGTTGCACAATATTATGCTTTGGTAGATGAGAGTGCCATTACATGTTTTTTACTATAGCATGAAATATTTTCAAACCCAAGATAGAACACATATCTTGGTGTAGTTTTCTTGTCGTCTATAGATACTTCATAATCAAAAAAATTCATCATCCTTTTTATATGTTAGTCCATATTTCGTAGTTTTTCTAACATACTATAGTATTTTTTTTGTAGCTTTCCAATGACTTTCCTTGGGTTCTTGCATAAATCTAGAAAGATAATTTACAATAAAAACTATATTTTTTCTAGTGTTTTTTTGTTTCTGGAAAACACCCCAAATGGGATTCCACTTTTGGGTAAGTCCCAAGGAGGCAGAGGTATCTATTTCATCAAAAATGCCCAGGGCTCGCACCTGGCCTACCTCCCTTGGCACACTCAATAAGCATGCCTAAAACAACAAAAATAATAACAAACAAACACAAAAACACAAACAAATACAAAAAATACATCAAAAAACAAAGACAACCAAACAAACAAACAAAATAAAAACCACAAAAATAAACAAAAACAACATAAAAGCATAAAAACAACAAAAAACTCAAAAATAAAACAAATAAATAAACGAAATAAAATAAATTAAAATAAAAAATAACAACAAAACACATAATAAAACCATAAAAACAACAAAACAACACACAAACATTTAAAAAAAAACAAAAACACAAAACCCAAAAAACAAAAAAATGAAAAACAACAAAAACACAAAAAAAAAAACACAAAAACATAAAAACAACAAAAAAACAACTAAAACAACACAAAAATAGAACTATATAAAAACACACACCCCTTGAAAAACTAAAAAAAAAAACAAAACACAACTATGACCTTTCTAGGCCAAAATACTTTTAAGGCAAGATTCAATAGAGGAAATATAAGAAAGATATGTCTAATCTAGGGAAGTAAAATACCCTGATCAAACCAAAGAGAAGAAAAAATAAAGCAAAAAGGAACTAGGTCCCTCTAGTACTGGATTCATCCAAAGAAAGGATAAAAAGTAGAGCTTACCTTATTTGTGAAGCCCACCATCTAGGAGGGTGCTTGTCGCAAGTAAGATCACCTTTGTCCAATGTCCAATTAGCTAAAGCATCATCACTCCTGTTCTATTCTTTGACCACATGATTGTAATCCACTTTCAAAAAGCCCATCTGGATTAATTGAATCTTCTCAATGGTTCTTTTTATTCTCTAATCAACCTTGTGATTATTAGGAGTCTTCATAATATTAATCGTAAGTTGGAAGTTAGATTCAACCAACACCTTTTCCCATCCAACCTTAGAAGCCTCTTGAAGACCTCTGAGGATACCATACCCTCAGTAAGGTTATTGGAAAGGATACCCAAATTCTTAGCAAAAGTGAAAACCATGGAGCCATATGAAAGTCTACCAATTCATCCTACACTAGCTTTTCTAGAGTTCCTCATAGAGGCTCTATCGGTATTGACTTTTCCATAATCCTTAGGAGGAGGTTGCCAATTTCTTGTTCTTTCCATCTTGCAATTACTCATATTCCCTTTAAGACGGTTACCCTCAGAAGAGTAAATCTTCAATATTTTCATCACTTGATGCCATATTTGGTGGGAGTTTTGGGGGTGATTAAGGAGTTGTTGGACTGATTCAACTAAATTGACAATGGTCTTTTTCTATATATAGTGAATATCCTTTATTTCTTTATTGAAAATTTGGTTGTTCCTTTAATTCCAGATATTCCAAGGTAGAATGGTAATATTTGGTCTAGTCTTTGGTAGATATATAAAACTTTCAATTAATTGATGATAAATAGTGGTTGAGACCAGAGGTGTCTCATCATATCTAGATAATTGTAACCCTTGTTCCATAGGAGTATCTTTGGATTTACATGTTTGCATCTTATATTTTTCAAGTAATATTTTTACATATTTTATCTGTGTTATTGTGATATTGTTCTCATTTTGATGAATTTCTAAACCAAGACAATAATGAAGTAGTCCTTATCTAGGTCTTTTTTAAATTCATTTATCAAAGTTTTTGAGCTTCCTATAATTACTATATCATCAACGTATACCACAAGTATTATTATGTTACATCCAACCTTCTTTGTATAGATATTTGGATATTACAAATTTCTTTTTAAATTATATTGTAATAAATTATTATTAATCTTTATATACCATGCTCTTGGTGCTTGCTTCAGACCATACAAGGATTTGTTCAGTTTGCAAACTTTATGTTCTTGTCCTTTAATCACAAACCCTTTTGGTTGTGACATATATACTTCTTCAAGATCACCATTAAGAAATGTACTTTTTACATCCATCTAATGTAGTTTCCATCCATGATGTGCTACCAAAGCACAAATTGTTCAAATAGTAGTCATTCTTGTTATAGGTGAAAAAGTTCATTCATAATAAATTCCTTATATTTGAGTATATTCTTTTCCAACTAGTCAAGCTTTGTATTTATCAAGTGAACCATCCACTTTATATTTGATCTTGTAGATTCATTTGTCTTTAACTATCTTCTTTCCTAGAGGTAAATTAACTCAATTCCATGTATTATTTTTCATCAATGTTTCATATTTTGATTCTATAGCTACCTTCTATTTTGGATGATTTAAAGCATTTAGTGTTGTTGTAGGTTTTACTATAGAACTTATCAATCCTCTATTTATTCTCGTTAAAGTACAAGTTTAGGGTCTTGTAATAGTAGAATTTGGTATTTTCTCTAGTATTGAACCCTTAAGTGTATCTCTAAGCCATATTGGTTATTTTATTTGAAGGATTGTAGTAGTCTCTGCATTTTCAATCTGTACATCTAATTATGAATCTTCATTTGATTAGTCTTCTTATAAAAAACTTGGAATTGCTTTTGAATAAACATTTTATTTTGTAATACCTTCATAAAATACTAGATCTCTGCTTATATAGAATTTCTTTGTTATTGGATCAATTATACCTATTTGATTTATGTTGCCTAGTTTGTAGTGAGCTCTGGTTTGTGGTTTCCCAACCCGTGGTTAGGGTTGGCTTATTTCTTCCAGGGGTGTGATCATTGCCACCTGCCACTTTTTTCATGTTAAACTTTATTATTAATATAATTTAGCTTTTCATCAAAAAAATTATTCTATAGCCTATTGAATCATCATCATACTTGAGAAATATTTCGCACATAGTTTTGTCATCTAGCTTAGTTCTTTTTATTTGAAATATGCATATATGCTTTACAACCAAAACTTCTTAACTATTCTACTGTAGGTTTTCATCATGTCCATACTTCTTCAGGTGTGAATTTTTTTAATATTCTTGTAGATGATTTATTATATATATATATATATATATATAGTTGTTTTAACTACTTTTTCCCAATACTGATGATCAATATGTACCTCTTTTAACATACTGTAAACTATTTTCATAATTTATCTATCTCTTCTTTTTGAAATACCATTTTTTTTGTGTTGAATATGTTGTAGTAAGCTATCTTTTTACACCATTGGTTTTTAGAAAGAGATTAAATTCTTTTGATAAGAATTCTCCTCCTTTATCCAATCGAATGTTCTTGATTATTTACCTATTTTCTTTTATATTAGTATTTTGAATTGTTTGAAATAATTGAATGCTTCAGACTTGAATTTCATAAAATACACCCACATTTTTTTGGAGTAATCATCAACAAATAGTTGAAAATATCTGTCCTCTAATACTAGTGGTGTTCATTGGACCGCATAGATTTGTATATATTAATTCCAATGGTTCTTGAGTTCTATGTTTTTTGAGTTCAAAAGGAATTCTATGTTGTTTTCTTACTAGACATTTTGGACATATAGTAGATTCCCAAGAAATTTTAGGCAATCCTTTAACCATTTGATGTTTACTCATTTCATTTAATGAAGATGCACTTATATGTCCTAGCCTTTTGTGCCAAAGTTCTTTGGTTTATGAAATTCTCACTGATAGAGCCTTGTTGGACAATGTATCTAGAGTGAATAAACTATCCTTATATGAACTTGAAGCTATAACTTTTCCTTATTTGATAATAAGACATATATTTTTATCTTTAATAGTTTTGAATTCAACTATGAGATTCTAATCCATAAGTTAAGATACTAAAAGAAGATTAGTAGTCAATCCAGGTACATATAGTACATATCTAATTATTCTTGTTCCATTTGATAGATTGATTAAGACATTTTCAAATTCTTTAACACCATAAGTCATACTATTTGCTATAACAATTCGTTTTTCATATTTCTCTTGAAGAGTATCAAAACAATGTTTATTTCCAATCATATGTCTACCTGCTCTGGAGTCAATGTACCAATAATCCATAAGAATTTATTGTCTCTTAAATCAAATATAAATTATTGTACATTTTAATTTTCTAAGCCTTTGATGCTAAAAACCTTTTAACTCCCAAATGTTTAAATTTGAAAAAATTCAAAATTTTGTAATACTTCTAATTTTTGCAAGACTTAAGAAAATAAAACTTCTAATTCAAAAATACTTCAAACTTCTTCAAAAAACTCAAAATATTTTAAATAAACAAATTAACTTAACCACTAGTTGAATTCCTTATCACTCCAAACTCATAAAAAATAAGTAAAATAATAAAATATTTAACCCTTATAAATGATAACTTAAAAAAAAACTTAATTAAAGCTCCTTTAATTTTCAACTAACCTTGTCAACCTTCATAAACCTTGCACTTGCATCCTACTCCACCAACTTCTCCTTGTTATTTTATTTTCTAACTTCTGCTTTCTCCTTGAAACATTTAATACAAACCCTAATTCTACTAGTAATCTACATGTTATTCAATGTTTCATTTCTCAATGTTATAACGTCTTGCATTACTCTCTAAAGTATTCTTGTTGGCCAAACACTAATTAGGTGTTACGAATACCAATAAAGTGTTCTCACCTTATTTATAACACTTGTATTTTCATTTCCTGTGAGCTATCTATTGGTAGTCACATCATTTTTCCTTTCTTTGTTTGCTTACCCAATGTTGTGAAATGTTTGCACTTTTGTTGTTGTGTTATTCCCTTAGGTAATAGTTTTGTGTTATTCCCTTAGGTAATATTGTGAAATACTTCATTGTAACACTGTGAAGTGTTCCTTTGGAGCATTTATTACATAAGGATATGTCTTATTATCAACCAAGTGTCGATTATAAATATATATTATTATCGACACAGTTTGATAGTAATAGCAACCTCTTCCCTTCTATAGGATTATAGTTGTAGGTTATTTGTTGTAGTTCTTGTTATAGGTTTGTTGTGTTGAATCCCAAAATCTTAGAGTTCTAGCTTTAGGTAGGTATCTTCAATTTTTTTAAATTTTCTCTTTAGGTGGCCCCCGATTCTCGTTGGATGTTTTAGTTGGGGCTACTTTTCTCTCTAGTAGGATTCTAGCTACAGGTTGTCTTCTATAGGAGTTCCAATTTTAGATTTTTTATGGTGGATCCATGTTCTTCATAGTTCCTTCTTTAGGCAGGATCTTAATTCTAAAATCTGAGTTTAATCTGGGCACTCCTTTTAGGATAGATTGTCTTCATGGCCCCCATTGCTCATTGGATGTTTCAAGTTAGGCCAAATTTTCTTTGGTCTATTTTCATGGGACCTCTCTAGTTTTAAGATGTTAGATCTCCATGTTGTGTCGTGATGTGGAATCACATTGAACTTAGTTTTATATTATTCATGAATGCTTAATTAATACAAATTACATAACAATAATCCAACAATTAGCTAACTTTAGCTAACAACTTGGCTAACAACCTAACAACAAATCTAATGTGAGCTTAATATGAAGTCTCACATGAATAATAAGATACCTTATGTTTGGATGTCCTCATCATTCCTCCCAACCATAGAATCATTGGACTCCAATGCTTTAATAAGAAATTGGGAGTTAACATGGGAGTGTACAAGTACCCAAAATGTAGTCCTCAAACTATTGAAGAAAACAAAGACCCTTTGAATGTTATGCTCTATCACAAAGAGCAACCATCACCACTAAGGAATCAATACCACTCCTACAAAGGGAATACCCAAGGAAACTATGCTCCATGGACTATTTTCTTCTTTCTTAAAATGTTGTATGCTCATCACATCAATCATGCTTCTAAAAACATGGTGATATGGAAACCCCAAAGTGAAACTTAAAAATATTTGGTGTAGGTATCTACCACCTTGGGAGCTTTACAATGATGCTCAAATATATTCAGTACAGGCGTAATATTCACACCCTCTGTCACCTCAAGATCTTCAAAATGATTCTCAAGGATATTCGGTGTTGGGCCTATCACCTTATCAGCTTCACAATGATGCAACAAGAGAATAAAATAACAAAGACACAAATCCTCCAAGTTTCCTTATGGTAATCTTCCCATATTACCAAATTGCATGGATAACCAATCGTTACAACCACCAAGTGTTATAGAGGAGATTACTACTTACGAGGTTCACTTGTATTGAGGAGTGTCGGGTACCACCGATCATGCACTCCATATTAAAAATCCTTGAGGACAAAAGCTTACAAATAGCTTAGATACAAAAATTAAGTCCACAATAAGACTTGATGCAAAAAAATACAAGGGTTTCAAAAGCTAAAATTGGAGGATGAAAAGAGAACTCAATTCTCCAAATCCACAATGAAAAGTGGACAAGAGTGCTTGATTGTCCACCCTAATTCAAAGATTTTGAAAATTAGTTAATTACTTAAAAATAATTAACTAATTAAAAAGGTGCATCATTAATTAATTAATATTAAATTGATTAAATTAATCATTTTAAATAAAATCCATACAAAAATTAAAATCATTGGCCAAAATATTTTATGGCCTACCCTAGCCATGAATGTCAATTGTGATCATTCTAACTCGATGCATCACCTCTATCTATCGAAATCAACTTGATGAGCAAATTTATGCACAATAGTCAACTAGAAGGTATACTATCCATGTGGCGCTTGTGCTCAACAAATAATGTTCACCTCGATCTCGACCATGAGCATGTGCACTGAGGCTAATGTGACCACCAAAAGATGATCATTTAACAAATAGGTCATTGATTTTTAAATTATTTTTTAGCCACACCACAATAGATGTGGGATAATGAGGCCTGAGAAAAAAAATAAAACTCAATATTTTTCTCCTTCCTACCTGCATCGTACTACAAATCAAATATTTCCACATGTTTGAAGACCAATGAGCATCAGATATTTCCACCGTGAGGCCAATGATGATATGTATCATGCCATGATTAAAATATATTTAGGGATTTTATCTTGCATTTTGGGGAGCTATTAATGGATCAGCCTCCTACCGATCAAACTATGAATCCTATGCAAAGTTTTCCTAGCACAGAACAAGCAGGAAAATTTTGGAATATTACAATGTATCTACCTAACCGTAATGGTGGTAGAAATAGATTCGTAAATGAATCACCAATTATTATATTAGAAACACAGAGCCTTGTAGAGAAATCACAAAGGTCTATGTCAAGGTTTTAAAGGCTTGCTTGGCAAGCAACACTGATGGTTGTGGTGTGTTCTATTAGTGGGCCAAAAGAGTTGGCTCTACAGTGCAAAAAATGACACATTGAGATAGCTCAATGGTAGTTCACATGAAGTAGCAATAGATCTGGGCATGATCGGATCATAGTGATGCCAGTATCAGGTGAGAGTCATGGAGATCATTGTAGATCTATTTATAGCTATGGCATGGTGGCAGTACCATCACATGCTAGTGGTAGAGGATCACATTTTATAGAGGAGCTAAAACTTGCATCATCATAGTCACCTAAATTCCAGATCTAAGGTCATCTGGAACATGCATCAAAATATACCCATTGGGTGGAGTCCACATTCAGGCAGAGCACAAACTAGCTTTCACACGACACACGATCGATTTGTAATCATGAAAGTAGATCGACCTATGGATTGGTTCAATATAGATTATTTGTAGATCTGGTACACAAACACCTCTGATCTATCCATTCACCAAAATCAATGGTTCATTCATCAAAACTTCCTCCACAAAGCTATCAATATATTTTTAACCTCTACCATTATTTGAGAGTGTTGGCTTGTTGTCAATAGCCTCATGGGGAATGAAATATATTCCACATGACCACTCGACAGTGGTCACAGCTAAGGGATATGGATATAGCATCATTCAATGGGCCATAATTTGTGCAGTCAGCCATGAATTTCACATCGGCTACATATGAATCCATACAGAGAGGAAGGATAATTTTGCAATATGAAATTGCAAAGAAGAGGGAGGGGAGGGATATATTTTTTGTAGAAATAAATAGTAATTTGCGGAAGTGAGAGGGAAAATTTCCACAAGGGAAATTCCTTGTCATAGGTCAGGAGCCATGAGGCTCTGATATTAACTGATGTGGAATCACATCGAACTTGGTTTCATATTATTCATGAATGATTAAATAATACATATTACATAACAATAATCCAACAGTTAGATAACTTTAGCTAACAACTTGGCTAACAACCTAACAACAAATATAACATGAGTTTAATATGAATTCTTGCGTGAATAATAAGATGCCTTATATTTTGGATGTCTTTATCATGTCAAATATCAGTGCTTCAAATTTCTAGCTTTAGGCGGGATATTCTTTAATTTGAAATTTTAATTTAATTTGGATGCTCTTTTTAGGTCGAACTATCTTGATGGACTCCAATGCTCATGGGATGTTTTAATTTGGGGTATATTTTCTTCAATTTTATTTTAGGGAACCTCTCTAGGTTTGTGGTAGTA
Organism: Wollemia nobilis; assembly: GCA_028583015.1. NCBI lineage: Eukaryota > Viridiplantae > Streptophyta > Pinopsida > Araucariales > Araucariaceae > Wollemia > Wollemia nobilis. The sequence goes on from JAQPPZ010017238.1 coordinate 1,964,665, forward strand.
GATGCTAGTGATGTGTCAAATCCTGATGCTTCAAAGTTACAGCTTTAGGTAGGATCTTATTTTTTTGAAATTTGAATTTATTTCAGGTGCTAGTTTTAGGTTGATCTATCTTGATGGCCCCTAGTGTTCATTGGATGTTTTAAGTTAGGGTATATTTGTATTAATTTAGCCCCTATTGCTCATTGGTTTATTTAATTTGGGGTAGTTTTTAACTCCTTGTTTAGGCAGGTTTGTTGTTTGTGTTAGATTCATAGGATCCAGTCCAATTTTAGATTAAGTTCTAGTGCTCCACTTTAGTTTCATTTTAGTTTTTTTATTGCTAGATATTAGGTTTTGGAAAGCCTTTCAAAACCCCTCTTGTACAAGGTTCAGGGACCCTTTAAAAATCCTTTATTTTATCAAATAAAAAAAACAAGAATGAAACAAATATTGAATAATATCACTTTTCTCTTTCTTGAAAAACAAATCAGAGAAGATCTGAATTATGGGGCTTTGTATCCATGATATAGCTTTACAAGATAACTTTTCACATTCTTAATTGATCCCTTACATATGACCTATGGATTCTTAACTTGTCACTTGCATAGATTATTCTTAGCCTTCTTTCAAGACACATGTACATGTCTTGTACATTATAATTTATCAAATATTGTAATATCATCTAACAATGTAAAACTATAAATACTTGAATGTAATCCATTCAAAGGGTCAGCTCTTTTTTTTATTTGTAACCTCCTGTACATAGCATATCCGCAACATGTGAGGGGAGAGATTTGAACTTGGGGCCTCTTGATTTCAATTGGAGAGTTTTAACTACCCACTTCCTCTCCAACTCCTCTACATGAATGGATAAGTATTAGCTCTTTAGCTTTTATAATTGTACAAGTTGTGATGACTATACCATGTACCTTTGAATAAATATTGAATTGTTGTTTGACCTCCATATAAAATCTTGCAAAACATGTATGTATACTAATTTTATTTAAAAGAATTTTTGTTAAAATTCCATGAATGGTCTACTATGTCAAAGTTATTTTGCTATCTAGATTTCTACCTAGATTACTATTTGTTCAATTCTTGGAATGCTTGTTTTTGGATTCTAATTTGATTATTGTTCTAAAATATTGAATGGGAGTTGGTTAGTTAGGATATTTAATTGAGTTCAAAGAGTGAGACTTTCATATCTTGCATCTCTTGATGTTGTTGAATCCTGGCCATTTTAACTTCTAGCTTCTAACCCTATGCATTTATTTAGTTTGTAACCCTTTTATTGTTTTATCTAGAACTATAGGATTGCCCTACTCTAGAGGCTAATCCAGAAGCTATTTTGGGTCTTCCAATCTTGGTCCAAGTCTTGAGGGTGCAACTCATCCACTTAGGCAGATTTTGAACCAACGGTAACTACTAACCATTAACATTAGACATGGTTATATAACTTAGCTAACTTATTATTTAGAACCAAATATAGCTAACACACTTATTATAGGTATAATTTAGTTGAAATAAAATTTTACCTTCTTGTCTCTTTCAACCTTCAAATATTGAAAACATAACCTACACATTTTGTCACCTCATCCAAGCTATAAAATAATTGGAAAAATAAGACTCAAAATATATATAATTAAAATAGGATATGTATAATTACTCTTTATAAGGTAAATGCATGTCCAGCATGATTTAGCATTGTTAGAAGGTGAATAACCACCAAAAAATGTTAACTTACCTTTATCATTAACCATGGCTATTAACTTAGTGTGAGAAGGGGGGAAGGAAAAATATCATGAAGTACCTCTTCATGATGCTTTGCACTCTTCTCCTTCATCACCTTGAGGATAGGGGCAGTTTATTGATGTTGAGTCTAGTGTTTGATATATTTATTGAAGAACACCTACGTTTCTCCTATGACACTTCTTTGAATAAGATTTACCCTAATCTATCCCTCATGCAACATACAAATACAACAAGTCCTAAATATAAAATACATTTTGCTTATAGATAATAAAACTAAAAAATATTTTACATTTGAAGGAAAAGGTGCAAGAATAATATAGCAAATAAGTCCTAAATGTGGCTACATATAATTTTGATTCAATGTTAAAGATTGAAGATTTAGTTTATCTATGATTAAAATGATAACACTAGTTTCTTTCCTTTTCTTATTTTATTAAATTAACAAAAAAATAGAAACTAATCTGACACACAGCAAATAGAACTAAGTCCTAAAGTTTAAAATGAATAGGATTATAGAGTAGAAAACCTATTTCTACCACAAAGGCAGAAGCATAGATGGTCCCATAGAAGTACCACTAGCGTTTTTGCTTTTTGATGGTGCTTTCACCTTCCTATAAAATATATATAAAAAGAAAGGATTAGTAGTAAAGTGGCTTTCCTAAGATAAAATAAAATATTAGACTCCCTTTTCTAACACTAGACCCCTTTTCAAATAGGTTTTAAAAACATCATAAATTATAGATGCATGTATTGAATGCTTAGTGTCAAAAGTACCACTAGATCAGTGATAGCATTGTTGATGCTTTCACCTAAAAAATAATTCTTTCACTTCCTATGTCTATTTAAAACTAGAGGGCAATAGCATCATCATACCTATAACTTGGTAATATTTTTGCTTTGAAGAGTAGCAAAATAATATTAAATAAAAACATATATTGCTTGATGATTAAAATGATGTTCTCTAACTTATGAGTATAGAGACTCTTCTAAATGATATAAAATAGAAAATTTAGATGTTTGATATAATAACTAATAATGATAAAATATGAAATTCTAAGCTAAATACAAATGCAATATACAAGACAAATAATCATGAAATATGATTAAAGCTTGGATTTTTAAACCAAAGAAAGTGCCAAAAGTAAGGGAATAGAACACAACCCAAGATGATAAGGCTATTTTCCGCTTCTTTGTGGAATCTTGATGGAAGCTTGCTCATTTTCTTATAGATACTTAGGAGCCTTGACCTTAAATGCTTAGATGCTTGGATATTGGTATGCTTCGATGTTTGGGGATTGTAAGAACAAGATCTTGAATGCTTGAAAGAGAGCTTCATGATAGAAAAAAGCCTCCACCAAATTGTGATAAGATTTTTGTATGACTTTACTGTATATAAATATGAATTCCTATTATTCTACATAGATTTTGGTAGATTTTTACCACTTCAAAAACTATTATTAATTGGTCACCCCAAGTGTTAGTTTTATGCAAAGCCATGGCTCCTTGGTTGAAGGACTGCATTAAAGTTGATAGAATTGAGAATGGTAAAAATTTAAAATGGGATCAGGATTCCATTAGTAGCGAAGGATTGAAAATAAAAAATATTTGATTTGGGATTTTTGTTGGAAGCTACAAATTAGATCTTGTTGATTAGATCCATTAATGGTGGGTGGCTTGAAGGTACCACTAGTCAATTTTTTTGGTTTTAGCACATGATAATCAAAAGTACTAGTAGGAAAAATATTGGTGTCGACACCAAATCCTAGCCACTCATTATCCACTCATCATTGTCAAATCACAACCATCCATTAGTTATATATATATACATAAATATATATTTTTTATATATTTATATATATATGAATAAATCTCAATTTTCTATTATAACTTAATCCTGGCCACTCATTCAATGCAATTTGTGTCACTTATCAAATCATAATCTTAGCCCTTCATCATGTTTTAATCTCGACAACTCGTTGATGTCATTGAAATCCTAACTTGAATCAAGATATTTGATAAAATATCATTAACTTGTTTTGAATGAGGATCAAAAAACCTAAGAATAGATATCACACATCTTCTATCAACATATTTACCCTTCTTATTTGCACAAACCCTCATCGCCACCATATCCATCGTTTGATCCCCCAAAAAACCTCTATGAACTAGATCTGAATACCACAAAGCATATGATTTAGCCTATAAACACCTTAGTAAATTCCTCAATATTGCAAGTCATTTCTGAAACACTTTAGGGCATCCACAATAGTCTATGAATGCTCCAGGGTGTCTAGTAGATATTGTGTTGCATCCACAAAGCCCTCGGATGCTTTGGGACATCTACATAACCTTATATCAAACCAACAAAAGCATAGATCCAACAATTCATGTATACTTTGACAAGGTAGTTGATTTGAATATTTACCTTACATTTTTATGTACTTTGCACTACATTTTGCAATTATTTTAGTTAGTATTTGCAGTATTCACTTTTATGTTTTAGTGGGCCTCACATTGGGGAGGCCCTATAGGTGTTACTAAGTCTCTATTATTATTTGTTTGTGTGTACATATATGAAGCATTTTCATTAGTATATGTTGCATCTTTGAGTCGCCCTGTAGTGGATACGCAAGCCCACTCACCCCTTGTTTAGAGCAAAGAAGATCCGAAGACACCACCATTATTTGATCAAGGGTTTTTACCCCTCCTATTATAATAATTATATCAAAGCAAATATTGCTTTGTAACCCCAAATTCGTGGTTACATTTATGTATAAAGTGGATATCAAGGCTCACTCATTTTAATAATATATGAGATCTTACTTTCATTACACATAACGTGTTTGCTTTGTTTCATTTTTGTTATTGGTGTTGATCTTTTTCTGCTTTACAATTGGACATGTTTTTTCCCTAGCACATTTTTTGACATGACTATTGGAGGTTAAATTTGTGATGTAGATCTCGTTACACTAGCAACACCAAACAAATGATACACAGGTATTTTTCCTTTGAACCAGTCAGAGAATCCAACCTTTCATTACTTTCATGCCAAAAAATAAGGATACAAGAGAAGAAGCCCCTTTTACAATTTCGAAAATCCCTCAAATACCCTATTTTCCCTTTTTCCCACCTAAAACCATTCAAATTGAAATTTGAATTTTGGGGGCAACTTGTCGAGGTCATAACTTCGCACTCGTTGACCCAATTGACTATTATAGCATGTTTTTGAAAACAGCATGAAACGATCTAAGCAAAAAAATTCTTGACTCTTCATGACAAGGCTCATGTCTAGCAAAAAATCCTCAAATTCGACCTCTAAGACCTTCAAAAATCTCCTGCAAGTTAAACTAGTTTTACTAGTTTTACAAAATAAAAAATAAAAAAATACAATTTTTGTTTCCAGGTGATGCAAGATCACTCTTACACCACTAGATGCTCCTACATCAATTTGTGTAGGAAATATCAAAAAGGTAAGATTGGAAAAATTATTGTATATGATGCAAAAGCACTGGTGGTGCTTTTGCTCATGCCCCAATGCATTAACTTTTGGTGCAATAAATGCTCCAAATTTGGACACAAGGATGATTGATTCAATTTGGGTGATTGATTACCTAATTTATAAAGATATTAACAAACTTGAACATTAGATATGTGCTCAAAATTGGGTGTCAATATTTACCCCTTTTTGATATATTTATTACATCATAAATTCATCAAAACTAACATAGATGCATGAATTTTGGGATAGAAAGAATTGTTGTTGCTTCTAGTTAGTAATGCAATATGGCTAGTGTTTTCATTGTTTGCTTAGAGGTGACATTAAAACTTGTGTTTTGAGTAGCATTAAATACTATCATGCCCTAGTGTGTCCCCTCAAACTTTGAAGGGAAAATCGAGTTAGACCAAGGAAACTCAACTTGACTATGATCCACACTACTATAGTGATGAAAAAATGAGGACAAAGAGTGAAAATTGACTAGGAAGGCCAAGGGGGTAAAATGTCTAAGGGTAAAAATGAATTCATTTTTACTATCAAGAGGAGATTGAAGATTTAGGGCACTAAAATTTATGTACTTTTTATGGCTTAGCACATGTTCTCAATGCATAAAATAGACCAAGTGAGTGAAGCTACAATAGGAGGAAAAGCACTAGTGCTAGTGAGTATTGAAAAATTAACCCTTTGATATAATTTTAGCCTCAAAAATATACCCAAAGAAAGGGGTGGTATTTTTGTACAACGATGCCACTATCGCATGGTACTTTTACATGTTAGTTGTGCTTTTGCATCCTAATTGTGTTTTTGCCATGTAATTTTGGTATGAAGATGCTCGATTTGATTTGCTTAGGATTCTCCATGATTCACCTTGATTTTGATTAGGATAACCATTTTTTTACAAATACATTTTTAGTCCAACCCCTTATGCATAACCTTGGATATTTATCATGCGGGCCTAATTCCAAATGTCAAGTTTGACCAACACTCTTGAAAGTGTTGGCAAATAGGTTGTATTTAGATATGAATACCTTTCTATAGTTGATAGTGTAGGCAGGCAAATCCACATCACAAAAAGGAGAAGAAATGACAATGCACAATGTGGGGATTTGCATAATTTTGACTAATTGTATAATTTTGAGTAAATGTACAATGTAGGGTTTTTCTAAATGTACAATGTATGGTTTGTCTAATTGTACAATGTAAGGTTTATCTAATTGTACAATGTAGGGCTTGTCTAATTGTATAATGTAGGTTTTGTCTAATTGTATAATGTAGGTTTTATCTAATTGTATAATGTAGGGTTTTTCTAATAGTACAATGTAGGGTTTGGCTAATTGTACAATGTAGTGAAGTAAATAATAAATGTAAATGCATGTGAAATGAAATGAAATGTAAAGACATGCATATGAAATGTAATTTGATAAAAATTACATTAAACCTTAGAAACATTAAATAATTGTTAAAGATGTGAGTTACAAGTAATAGTTGTAAATGATGTGTTATCTCATGAACTACTTTGGAATAGCCTAGATAAGCATTATAAGCCTTCCATTCAATTTTTTTATGTTGTTCATGCTTGTGGATCATTGTTATTTTTGTTCGTAGTTGGTTCATGGTTGTTCATGGTTTGGTCATAATGATGCAATGCTACAATTGCATATTGTTGTGTGTAATGTTGTAATGTACAATTGTTGTATAAAATAACCATGAATAATATAAATTTCCAATTAATTTAGATCTATGTATTCATGTATGGGAATTAGAGTGTGAATTTCTTAACTATATTATACGTAGAGTTTGATTGTTATTGTAGTTATTGTGGATTATAGATCTATGGTAAAAGTGCATACCTAGAAACTATACGATCAACCATATACTATTGTATGGAATGTACAATGAAGGCAAAACATGCTTAACTAACATTTATAGACATTGGTAATGATATTTGTGCAAATGATGTGCAATTAGAAAATTGCAGGATTAAATTGTTTGGCATAACAAGGGTTTTACCAAACCGTATAGTTGATCAATTATGGCATGAAATTGCATGTTTTAGCATTCTGGAGTTTGATCAATGAATTTCTAAGTGAATAATTGCAAAGTGATTGTCAATTGAACAATTCCAAAATTCTTGGAGAAATCGTACAGTTGAGTGCAAATGTATAATTGTAACTGTACAGTTGAATAGTTGCAATTGTACAATAGGAGAAATCGTACAATTGTACAGTTGTAACCATACAACTATAAAGTTGTGTAGATATGGGTACAAATCACTAGGAATAATCCTAAAATATTTCATCACACCCCCTCATCAAGAATAGCACCACTCAAGCTATAGATGGGAGAAATTACTATAACACTAGAGGGTGTGTTGTAAATTCTAAGTACCCCCATTAGGGGGTAGAGGTGCACCTATAATAGTACTAGCATAGGAGCCTAGAAAGGTTTATTGGGGATGTGAAATTTTTACTAGTGCGGTCTATCTTTGACATCAATGGCATATATATTAGGGTTTTCCTAGATAGATAGATGATACTGTTGTATGTCATCATATGTAAAGTGTTACTAGGTGATACCAACTATAGGATCATCTATTAAGGCTATGGGAGGTGGTGGCATAGAAATAGGTTGAGTAGATAATTTTTTCTTAAGGACCTATTGTACTAGTGCACCTATACTAGTTGCTCCATAAAATTATTTATAGAGGTGATAGGAGCCTAAGCAAGTACATATTGCTCTAGGTGTCAATCTAGAAGCATATTGTAATTTTGAGGTAGCCAAGATTTCCATGGTAGGTTGGGGATCAAGAGGTAATAATAGCCTATAGGTGGGACCACCACTATGATGGTCGATAGAGTAGATCCAATAGGGGCATGCTAGTAGTGGCTAGAAAGGCAATAGATGAGCTATAACCAATGCAGGTCATATAAGCATCTATCGAGCTAGAATAATTATGCCTACCATCAAGCTTGTGTTAAGCAAGTTATATGGATAGTGGGATGATAGGAGGATTAATAGCTCCATAAATTTGACTAAGTGGTTTACCAATATAATGCAAATTAGGGGATACTTTTGGGTCCAATTTGGTATAGGTGATTCGCTCAAAAGAGGGGATTCAATAGTGCTATATATCCAAACTCACACATTAAGGTATACTTGGATGATCCTATCATTCTAGACCCTAGGAACAATAATTCTAGTGTGACCCATAATTACTAGATATGGTATCAAACCATCCAGTTGATATGGGTGATGGTTTTAGGGGCATATCTTGTAGAGTAATGATAAATATTAAGCAGGACTAAGTGGGTAGTGTTGGTGTTGATATAGCACTATAGAGGGGCTCAAAGGTTATGGGATGTGTAGGGGTAGATAGTCGCAATATCAATAGTAGGACCTCCATTACTGACTCTACCTATGAGCATGGTTGGCAATGTAGGACTAAGTAGATCTCCTCAGTCAGTCGTCAAGGTAGGACAATATAGATTAGCAAAGTAAGTGGAGGGCCTAAATACTATATTAATAGTGACTTAGATAGAGGTGGCAAGCTAGATAACAAAGAGGGACTAGCTAGTAGCATAGGTTAAATGCTGCAATAGACCATCTAAGGTTTGACTATGGAGCAAGACATAGTGACAACAAGAGCCATAGTAGTAGGAGGAGGATATGAAGAGGGCCAAGTGATGTAGTATCTTCTAGATAATATGGCATAGATCTAGAGGTACCTATAGGATGAGAGTATATGGATAAAACACTATAGAGCTTCCTACCATGCAACTATCCCATCAAACAAGCACTACCATTACCCATAAGTATGTGATCATAGACCCACTTGAGGTTTGTAACTTGCCAATCACAATGCTTAGCTAGGATGCCACCATCTATAGGAGAAAGGAATTCATAAGAGCACCAAACATGGGATCCTATAGCTAGCCATAGGAGTTGACTATCCTAAGATTTTGGGCTCAATATTAAGGATTGTACATTATTGATTATATATTATTGTTGATTGTATAGACATTATATGATGTATACACATATTTTGATATATATGAATATATTGACTTTTATGGGTCCACTTTAATGTTATTATGTTTATGATATTGTGTTTATGTTGTTAATTACTTTGTATTTGATTAATAATTTGTGATTATTAATTTAGTTATGTTATGGATTTGCATGTTAATTAAATAATGATGAATTGCTAAATGATGATGAGATTATGTGTTAGTTCATGATGAATGATTTTATGTGGTATATTATGATTAATTTGATTAACGATAAATTATTATTTAAAGGTTATGAATTAAAAATTAAATATGAATGAAAAAGAGTGATTAAATGCACTGAGGATAAAATGAGTAGATATGATAGATTAGACAACACGATGATAGATTAGAGATGTAGGATGTGCCCAAGAGGGTGCTACTATATTACAACTATTCATAGTTATGTACAAAGTGTGGTTTATCCAAGGGGAATTTAGATTGGATTTATTTGGGGGGGATTTTAGCTTTAGATAGTAGGTCTCCTTAGCTTTAGTACATATATGACTAGCTTCACTTGGATGACTTCTAATTAGTTGCTATGATACAAAGATGTGTACATGCCAATAAAATATTTTCCTTTAAAAACATGTATAAAGAACTTTTTCTTGGCCCATATAAATTTTAATTTTTCTTTAAACAAATTATTAAAGGACTTATAATTGGCTTGTAGGACTTTTTTTTTACCTTTAAACAAATGTTTAAATAACTTTTGCTTGGCTCATAGGACTTTAGATTTAGATTTTCCCATAGAAATTTTGATTTAGCTTAGACATTTTCCTTTACACAAATTTGTAGAGGACTTCTATTTAGATTGATTTACCTCATAGAGAAGTTTCATAGAGGACTTATGAATTATTGGTACGACAATGAATGATGTCCCATCATTGGGAGGAGGATTCATTGTTGACCTTTTGATCCCATGTATGTTGGTACATGGAAGATAAAATATGACATGATTGATCTTGCTATTAACATCTATGAACCTCATAGTATTAATCACATAGAAAATGATTGATGTGATAAAATAATGTGATTTAATTGATGTTTCTATCAACACCTACAAACCTTTTAGTATTTATAATGTGGTAAGAGATTTATGGTTTGGAAGAATTAATAGAGATAATATTTTAAAATAAATCAAATTGAGATAAATAGACTCAGATGGATTGAAATAAAATGATATTGTACAAACCCTTATTTACTTCATGAAGATGGAATTGGTAGGATCTACTTACGTCAGTCTCCTCGTGAAGTAAAATGAATTGTCCTAACTAGAATCATTTTTTGCATGTCATCATGTATCCCTAAATCAAGATGCAACATGTAGTCCAATCAGAGATATGCAAGTGCATGGAGGTAAAAATAAAATCAAGCAAAATGTAAGCAAGCAATGACTAGCGGATAAAAGCTAATAGGTAGCCAATGCAGACTTAGATGTGATATATTCATTTGTTATTTAAGTTATTTTCCATTAAGTGTGGTTAGGTGATAAGCACCTAAACCATACTAGGAAATTATGATGTAAGGACCTAGCCAATTAGGCTTAATTTTTCTTTGAGCTCAGTTTTGGCATTAGTGTTCTTATGATTCTCTTTGATGATAAGATCTCCAAATTCAAAGAAATTAGATTTTACCTCATTGTTATAGGCATGTTTAATCTTTTGCTGGCAGACCCATATGTTCTCCAATAGAGAAATCCTTCAACAAAATACATAAGGAAGGAACCTCTAGCTCAAAAGGAAAGACAACATTGATTCCATAAACCAAATTATAGTGCATCATGCCAATGGGAGTTTGAACACTAGTGTGATAGGTCAAAAAAATAAGATACAACTAGATATGTCAATCTCTACTAGTCTTGTTAATAAGTTTGTTGAGGATTTTGACAAGAGTCTTGTTAGAAGTTTTAACTTAGTTATTACCTTAACGATAGTAAGACATATACCATTTGTGCTAAATATTATATTTAGAATTATTTTTCTAGATGCCTTTGTCCTTGAAGGGTGTTCCATTATCATAGATTAGTAGAGAAGGGATGTCATGATGGCTAAGGATCTAGTTGAGGATAAACTTGAATACTTGGACTCTAGTGGTTGAGGCTAAAGGCATGGATTTGAATCACTTAGTGAAGTACTTAGTAGCCATGATGATGAACTTATTTCCATAAAATATTCTTAGTTTGATCTTCCTAGTGATGTCTAATCTCCAAATTGTAAAATTCAAAGGAGAAGTCAAGGACTAGAGATCTTGGGAAGGGATATGAATAAGTTTATCATTATTTTGAAAATTATCACACTACTTGATATAGTTGTAAGAGTTATTTTCCATTGAGGGCTAATAATAACCAATCTATAATATTTTCTTGGTGATGGTGACACCATTAAATTGACTATTGTATGATCCATCATGGATCTCTTTGATAGCTACTTGGTCTTTGGATAAGGTTAAGCATCTAAGAAAAATACCATCAAGGTTGTGGCAATATAAGATATTTTCAATGATGACATACCTATAGGTACATTTCATGAGGTTCTTGTGCTCATTGTGGTTTAAACGTATAGAGAAAGTGTTGTCCTTAAGGAAAGCAAATATATCCCTGTACCAAGGATCAGGAGAGGGAGATACTTCTATGAAAAAGACTCCTAGAGGAATTTGACTAGACTTTAAAGTTAAAATATCCCTAATATGTTAAAGTCCTATCATGGTTTTTTCTCATCCAAATATAATGGGATAAAGGATGCAACTAAGGCCTAGCATCGACATGGCAGATTGTAGACTTAGAGATAGCTTCAATGGTGATTTTGACAAAAGTAGTTAGGAGTTTATTGATAATATATGTCTGTCCTAAGATTTTTATCTTTAGTTTGATAAAATCATTGAATTAGCTGGATACAAGATGGTGATATCTAAAGATATAGATGATTATAACTTAAAGATCTAATTTTATATGTAGAAGAACTTTGCACTCAACAATATTGTTGGTATAGGAAAACTTAAAGGATAAAGATATTAGTTTACACTGAGGAGTGACTACGATGACTCATTCTCCCACTCCTTTGACACATCAATTTTCATCCAAGAGTTAGGTTGGTCTACTTCTATGGTAAATACTAACTCATTGGAAATTCTACTGCTAAGATATGGATAGCTTCTAAACTTTAGTTTTTAGTTTATTAGAAATGACCTGATCTTTCATAGACTAGGCTACAAATTCATTGAGCATAATGACCCACTTGGTGGTTTACCTTGATAGGTGAGTCTTGGACATAAGGTAGCATCAATAATTATTTTTTGATTGATTGGAGGATGGGTTTTAAAAGGGTCCCAAAACCCTATTTACATAGTGAAGAAAGTAAAAAGTAGATCGTCAAGACCAACACATCTAAGGGCAGACAAATGTGCCACAAAAAAAATAATGAAAACAAAATATGAGTCAGCACAATCCATTACAAAAAACATCAAACCTATCCCCAATACAAGATGTCAAAAAGGACAACACAGCATGGGAAGGCCAAATCAGTAATAATGGAGCAACAAGAATATATTGGATGCCATCATGACAGTCTCGTGCCCTTGAACATGTTACTACTAGAGCTTAAGGTGGTAATTTTTGGTCATCGAGTTTCTTCATCCTATTTTTGGATGTCCTTAAACTATTGATACAGATCATCCATGATCTTTATTGCTTGGTTGTAAAGATTTAGGAAGGCCTTATATGCATTAGTTGTAGTGATCAAAGTCACAACCAACCTAACCCAACCATAGGATCAAGGATGGTCTTCTGGTATAGTTTGGTGGTGAGTTGTCCCAATGGCTTAGAGAATTTTAGACTAGCCAAATTCACATTGACTATCACCTTAGTCGATAAGATTTTAGTTTTCATCTGCTTCAGCCTGGGTGAAGCATGTATAAATTTATAATTTGCTTTAATTTTGCTCCTAAGCATGGAGTTTTATAAGTGAAGTTGCCAAGAGGAGCTAGGGTACGGTTCAGGGATGAGCTTATTGTCTTTTTTAGAGGAAATAAGGGAGTCTCCCTAAGTTTCTTCATCAGTGGATATATCTTCATCAAGGTTTTCTTGATTGGGGCTTGGGATAGACTGGGTAACAGATATATTGGCAGTGATGATGGCTTTCTCAGGATGGTTATCAAGGGTATGGTGATAAAGTATGAAGTGGATCCCTTGAGGCTGAGCACAAAAAATTGACTCTCATGATGATAATTTTTTTATGGATAAGCATGTAGTGTTTAAGAATCTATGAAGAAATATCAAGTGGCATTATCTCAATCAGTTAAATTCCTCAAGATTTTGTTAGAATAAATAATTACTCTCTTAAGTTCTACTAGGATAGACTTACTTGAGTTACCACTCTTCCATGAGTCAGGTGAACTTTCAATTTAGACTAGTTTAGATTTGATAAGTTATTGTAATTGTTGGTCATCAAATCCGCACAGGAAAGGACTTTCGGTGGGTTTGTGCACCCTGGACCTACGACAAACATTGAAAGGCCAAAGGGAAGAGATTCCCCTCATGCCAATCTTTAGATAAATGCTGGCTCCTATACTAATCTTCTTTTGGGGTTTGAGATAAGAGTGTGGGAAAGAAATAAAAGGAGTTCGGGTTAGAGAAAGAAATAAAAAGGATAAGGGTTAGAGATTGATGATTCAAGGTGGGAAAGAACAGGAAGCATGATCACTCACTTATAACTTGAATAGTAGCAAATAACACCAAGAACAAATGAAAGAAATGAAATGTCGAACTTCCTATGTATCCTCTGGATGGGTTCGCAGGGTTCTCCTTTCTCTTCTCGTTGGAATTCAGGATTCAGAGTAACAGCGATTGAGATAAGGGAATAACAGAAACCTCAATCCACCAGGCAGCATAAAGGAAGGCAACAAGGCATTTTTCCTCTCCTATGTATCCTTTAGGGCAAATTTTAGGGTACAGTCCCCAATCGCACATCGGATTCAAGATTCAGAGTCTCAATATACGAGTGCAGACAGACAAAAGAATTAAGCATAGAAGGTAGCATAAAAGAGATAAATGGAGTACAAAAATCTTTAGTATTAGACGTAGGACATCAAGTTACAACAACTTTCTAGCAGAAAGTCCCCCCCTTTTACATTGCAAAGCCTAGGTTTTTATAGAGGACCCGGCCCTCTAAATCATTATTATAAAAATGACGGAGTACACCCTCAAGCCCTGAGAAATCGGCTCCTCGTTACTATTGTGGATGATCTCTCAAATCAGCTACCAAAACTAGTAACAATGATCGAGTCAGCCGAGGAAAGACGCATTAAATGATCCACCTGGGTGTCCTTGGATTGCAGGTGCGATGCTCGACTGGTGGCCATGCTTGCTGGGCTCTTCTTCTCGGGCTGATACTTCGCATCCAATTGCCAAAAATGTGTAGTGGGCTTATCGGGCAAGAAAATGTGCATTTATGAGGCTTTATGATTGCCTCAAGAAAATACCCAACTTGGGAAGCATTCCTGGGAAGTGCCTCGCTAATTTTCGCTTTGCAAAACTATTTCGGGGGTGTGGAGTGCCGAAGCCGATCCTCCTCTATCCTTCGTTGCTTTGTTGGAAAAACTGCTTCGCTGATGGGTTGGGACAAACACTTCGGGCCGATCTTCTTTTGAAACGGTGGTTTGGGAGAGTTTTGGCCGAAGCACTTTCTCGACTTATACTGCTTCGGGAGAAATCTGGCCGAAGTGGATTTTAGAAATACTTTGGGCCCGAAGTATTTTCTTTGCCTTAGCCGATTCGGGCTATCTTTTCTTCTTCGACAAACTTTCTTGGATGCCACTTCGCAAACTCTTCACTTGAAGTAGTCACTGGGAATGCTTCGTGTGTGAAGTGTTTCCTTTGTACCTTTTCAACAAAGTTCTCACCCAAAGTGATGATTTGAAATGCTTCGGGCCCAAAGCTCTTTTATTTTCATTTTATCCACCAGGGGTGATAGGGAAAACCAAAATTGCTATAACTTATAAACAAAAGAAAACTTTCAACAAAACAAATATTATACAAAGTTTCAATTTTTTTGCCCCTTGGTGGAATGTGACAATATTGTCAACATTCTTGGCGGCTCGTGGGGCAATGAGCTCGTCTCGATGGTAGAACCCTCAGCTTTTATCCATTGGGCTAGAGTTACCTCCAGACCCTTCTCCTTGTTCTTTTTTTGGGGGTGCTTCCACAGCTTGTCCTTCCTCTTCCTCTTCTTTCTCCTCTTCTTCCGCTATTGATTCTTCTTCTCCTACCACCATTGCTTCTGCTACGTCCTCAGTTGTTGGCAGTGGGGCCAGGCAGACGCAGATGTCTTTTAAGGTTCAGCAAACCTGAGACCAGACGCTTTTTGTGAATAGCTCCTGATCCTCCAGGGATTTGACCAAAGCACGAAATCTATCGATCTACCTAATTTTTGCATGCTGGGACCTAGTCTGTAAATCATTTAGGGAAGCAAAGTATGGAAACCTGACCAGTCACATTAACAGCAGGACAAATAAAATAAGTTAACAACTTTATTAAATTTGAAGCACTCTCCAACCTTAATACAAAATGTATATTCAATAATATATAGAGTAGGAATAGGAAGAAAGTCGGCAAAGGAGAGATAAGGGGAAATAGAAGATAAGGAGGGAGAAGATAGGGGAAAGAAAGGTGCGGAGGGAAGTTGGAGGGATAAGGGGAAAGAAGAATTCACGGAGAGATAAGGAGGAGGGAAAATAGGAAGATATTAGGAGGGATATTAGGAGAGAAGGTACGAGAATTTGCCGACAGAAAATTGCCGACAAATGTAGAGTGTGTTCACACTTAGGCTTAGGAAAGGGATCTTTCTAAGCCTAGTTATGTGAATCCCTGTTCACATTTACAACATTCTCCCCCTTAAAGTTGAGAGAACTGACTACACAGTCTCTCAGCTTTACAAATTGAGCTTTTGTCATCGCTTTGGTGAAGATGTCAGCGATGTTCTCCAAAGTGTGACAATATTGAAGCTCAACAATTTCTTGTTCCACCATATCTCTGATGAAGTGATACTTCATATCAAAATGCTTGGTTCTCGCTATGGTGGACCGGATTATATGCCAACTGGATGGCACTGATGTTGTCGTAGTAGATTCTGGTTGGACCACTTTGCTGTTCTCCAATCTCTTCCAATACTTTCCTTAACCACAAGGCTTGAGTACTAGCATAAGTAACCGCTATATACTCTGCTTCGTTGAAGATAGCGCTACTATCGTCTCTCTTTTTTGAACTCCAAGTTATTAGTCCTGATCCAAGACTAAAACAATTTCCTGATGTTGACTTCCTGTCATCAATATTGCTACCCCAATCACTATCACTGAAGCCTACAAGCTTGATAGTGTTACATTGACGGTACTGGATTCCAAAATCCAATGTACCCTTCACATATCTCAAAATTCTTTTAGCTGCCTTCAAATGCAGCTCTGAGGGGTTAGACATAAATCTAGAAACAAGAGATACAACATACTGAATATCAGGTCTGGTGTTGGTGAGAAACATCAAACTCCCAACCATGCTTCCGAAAGTGGTCACATCAACTTTTTGTGCTCCATCATCTTTGCTTAATTGGATCCCATGTCCAACTGGAGTTGCAACTGGTTTGCAATGCTCCATAGCAAACTTCTTGATCATGTCCTGAGCATACTTATGTTGACAGATGAAGATCCCTGTATCTGACTGATGTACTTCCATTCCCAGATAGTAGTGCATTAGTCCAAGATCCTTCATCTCAAACTGCGTCATCATGGAGTGTTTGAACTCCTTATTCATTTTTCCATTACTACCCATAAAAATGAGATCATCCACATACAAACAAACTATGAGAATGTCTTTACCTTGCTTGAGGTAGTAAAGTGTGGGTTCATTTTTGCTTCTTGTGAACCCATATTCTTTGAAGTACCCATCAATGCGTGAGTACCAAGCTCTAGGTGCCTGTTTGAGGCCATAGAGTGCCTTCTTCAATCTGTAAACAAGGTGTTCTTTACCTTGCACTTCAAATCCCTGTGGCTGCTCAACATACACTTCTTCTGTCAAGTAACCATTGAGAAATGCACTCTTCACATCCATGTGTTGGACTTTCCACCCTTTATGTGCAGCTAAGGCAAGAACTGTTCTGATTGTCTCCTGTCTGCTACAGGAGCAAATGTCTCTTCATAATCTATTCCATACTTCTGAGTAAAACCCTTTGCCACTAACCTTGCCTTATGCTTCTCAATGCTTCCATCAGCATTAAACTTGGTCTTAAAGATCCATTTACAGCCAACACATTTCTTTCCTTTAGGAAGCTTCACGAGCTCCCAAGTGTCGTTGTTTTTTATAGAGGTTATCTCCTCTTCCATGGCATCTTGCCAAATCTTCTGAGTACATGCCTTCTCAAAACTAGAAGGTTCAAGTCGTGCACTAGTTAACAATGCATAGTTAACTTGATCTCCTTTGGGTTCTTGTTGTGATTCATCATCACCATACAAGTGCATACTTTCTAATCTATGTAAAACAGATTCCATTTCACTAGCTTGACTTCTAGTATATCTTCTTGAAAAATTCTTATCCAACATTTGAGAGGATGGATGATATTGTAAAGTTCTCTTACCTTTGGATGGAGCATCAATATCCATTGGTGAGGAACTAACTGATCGCTACGGAGAAGGACTTGGAGAAGCAGTTGAATCTGAAGATGGACTTGGTGGATGTGAGGGCGGAGACTGCTTTCCTTTCTGTGGTAGTTGTGGCTGCACCTGCTGAGCTACTACATCAGTGGCTTCAACATCACTGAATATTTGGGGCTTACCCCACTCTCCCCCTTCATCAAAAATCACATCCCTTGACACCACAATCTTTCGAGTTGTAGGATTATAGAGTCTATAACCCTTTGTGTTTTCACAGTATCCTACAAAAATACAAGCCTGACTCTTTGGATCCAACTTCTTTCTTAGCTCATCAGGAATGTGAGCATATGCCAATGAACCAAATACTCTGAAATACTTCACATTTGGTTTCTTACCATACCAGGCTTGATAAGGTGTCTTCCCTTTCAAACTCGAAGTAGGACTTCTGTTCAAGATGTGAACACTAGTCCTTGTTGCATCTCCCCAATATGCATTACTCAAATGCTTTGTCTGAAGCATTGATCTCGCCATCTCCACAATGGTGCGATTCTTTCTTTCTAGCTACACCATTCTCGTTGTGGAGTGTAGGCAGCTGTGAACCGCCTCTTGATGCCATGATGTTTACAAAAATTCAAAACTGATTAGAGGAGTATTCTCCTCCTCTATCTGATCTAAGACATTTTATTGAATATTCACTCTCACTTTCAACTTTTGCTTTAAAATCAACAAAGCATGCAAATGCTTCATCCTTATGCTTCAAAAAGTATATCCAACACATTCTTGTGCAATCATCAATGAAAAGTAGGAAGTAAGAGTGATTACCTAGACTCTTGGTCTGCATCGGACCACAGATGTCTGAATGTACTAACTGAAGAGGATAGTTGGCCCTCCATGCTTGTCCACGAGGAAATTTAGATCTGGCATGCTTGCCCAAGGCACACCCTTCACAGACTTCCTTACTATCTTGAACTTTGGGAAGTCCAGTCACCATTGCTTGTGAAGTTAGCAATTTCAAACTTGCAGAATTCAAGTGACCATATCTCAAGTGCCACAGGACACTTGGATTGGTAATAGCTACATTTGCTAATTTATTTCCTCCTGGCTGGCCAAACTTTAACGGAAATAATCTATTTTTTGACATTGGCACTTGTGTAATGATTCTATTACTATTGTTTTTGTCAAATATGGTGCATTTACCCTCATCAAAAATCAACTTATAATTCTTTTCAAGCATTTGACCAACACTTAACAGATTGTGTTGAAGATGAGGAGTGTAATAGATATCACTTACATGTTTTATGCCTTCTTTTGTTGGAACCGCCATAGCTCCAATGCCTTCAACTGCCAATGACTTGTCATCTCCCAACCGGATGCTGGATTTGTATGAGGAGTCTATCTTAGCAAAGAGTTCTTCTTTGCCACTCATGTGATTTGAACACCCTGTGTCCAAAATCCATGTATCATTCAAATTTTGCTCTGTCTGGCCATAAGAGAGAAAGAGATTTGAGGACTCTTCCTCTTCTCCAAAATTCCCAAACTGACTGCTGCTCTGGTTGTCGTTGCTTCCTTGTGAAGTCTTGGACCAACAATCACGAGCATAATGGCCAGGTTTGCCACAATTGTAGCACACTTGTTTTGATTTGTCTCCTCCTTTTCCTTTTCCAGATTGTTTCCCTCTGTATTGCTGTTGTCCTCCTCTATTCTGGTTTCCACCTCTATTGGATGAACCTCCTCTGGTTAGGAGTTCCCCCTCTTTGATTGTTCCCGCCTCGCCTCTCTCGTTGACCTCTCGCCTCGGCCTCTACCCCTGCCTTCATGTGTGGCAAAAGCTTTGTCATCTCCTCCATAACTGGTGGAAGGAGTTTCCTGCAACCTCTCTTCATGTGAGAGAAGTGATCCAGTTAATGCATCAAAAGACAATGTGGATAAGTCTTTTGATTCTTCAATAATTATTGCTACAGAATTCCATTTTGGAAGAAGTGTTCTCAACACTTTCTTCACCATCATCTCTGGTTTGATATCCTCTCCTAGTGTGACCATTTTGTCGACTCATCGCTTTTACTCTCACACAGTAATCACCGACTCTTTCATTCTCCCGCATCTTGAGATTCTCAAAATCTCGTTTCAAGGTTTGCAGTTTTACCTGCTTTACCTGGTCACTGCCTCTATAGCTCTCTTTTAAGGCATTCCATGCATCTTGTGCAATGACATATGATGCAACCCTAGGAAAGATAGTTTTGTCTAAAGCAACATGAATGTGATATAAAGCAAAAGCATTATTCTTTTGTGCTTCTTTTCTTGTCTTTTTATCAAGCATTCGAAAATGCTGCCCATTCACAGACAGGTTGGTTCTGTATAACCTTCCTCAACTACATCCCAAAGACCTTTTCCTATCAACAAAGTCTTCATTTTTATTGACCAGTATTCATAGTCACTACCATTAAATTCAGGGATAGGTAGACTTGTGTTTGCAGCCATTGCTAAAAAAAACTTTTATTCAAAGCACACAAGTACTTTTATTGAGGCAAATTGGAAATACAAAGCAGTACAATATGATTTAATAATTTAAATCAAATCTCGCCTTCTTAGTGCATCTATGTTCTCCTTCAGAACTGCTGCTAATGATGACAATCTCATATTTCACTTCCACTGGATCTGGTTGTCGTTGCTTCGTCGTCGCTTCTTCTTCTTCTTCTTCTTCTTCCTCTTCTTCTTCGGCTTCTGCTGGGTCAGGATCAGGCTCAGGAGAGCGTGGTGAATAGCCCACACTCACTTCATCTGTTGGTACACCCGGTGTACAACTGGCACCAGTTTGAACATCCGAAACAAATTGCACAGTATCGGATTCTTCGATTCTCTGTCCGAAGATATTGTCTTCGGAATCGGCCTCGTATCCTGAATCTGGCTTTCTCAGGTGAGAAATTACCTGATTCTCCAACTGACTCAACACAGTGTGCAGACTAGTTCGGCGAACCCTTTCATCAAAGGATTCCGGCGATTCTCTCTTCAAAAGAGAGATAAGAGCATGATAACTTCCTTCAGATCGGAACATCTACCATTTTCACAAGCACATTAATTCTCCTTTCACAAATTCTCTTTAATGCTTTCTAAAGTTTTTAAATAAATTTAATAATCCTTTTTATTTTTTAAATTATCCTTTTTAAAAAACAAATTTATTTAAAAAAGATAAAATTAAAAAATAAATAATATAGAAATTATTAAATAAATTCAAAAAACTTTAAAAAACAAAACATTAAACAAAAAAATTACCTTTCGTTGCACTTGAACCCGCGACCTCCTTGTCACGCGGACACCTTTAGCCACTGTGCCACACACACCGTTGGAGACTAACAAGGGCGGCTGCCTTTTTATTTTCCCGACGGCAAAAATTTAAAAAAAAAAAAAACTATTTGTGGCGCTCGCGGGATTTGACCCGTGCACCTCTTCGCAGCAAACGGACCCACGATCCAACTCGCCAAGCGGGCGGACGTGAAATAAATGGAGAGGTGCAACTTATAACCTCCCAAAACGGGGCAACGTTTTGATATATAAAAATTTTTTCCGTGGCGAGGGCAGGGAATCGACCCGCGTGACCTCCACGCACCTAGCGGACACTCAACCGTTGTACCATGACCGCGGACGGGAAATAAATTAACCCCGTCCGCTTTGTAATCGCCGGCAGGCGATTTTTTTAAAAAAAACGTGGGATAAATCCCACATGCACGCCGCGAGCGTGCAATGAGGGTTTTTAACCCTCGCGGCGTGCAATGTATTTCGACGGCCTTCGGGCGGTCGATCGACGCCTTTGCACTGTTCTATTCACCCAATCGCGTGACGCCACGTGGAGCCAAACGCGCCAACGCTTGCTAATCACAGTCCGCCACGTGGCGGTATTTTGCCCAATCAAATACCAGCTGCCACGTCACTTTATCAGCCAATCAGATGCGGCCAAATGTCATAGCCAGCTCCTCTGCCAGCTCAGCCGTCTCGACCTACGTGCCGCCACGTGTCGCGACCTCACTGCCTCGATTGCGCCACTGCCACGTCTGCCTCGGGATCCGTGCCCGAACTACCTCGGGATGCGTGCCCGAGCCTGCTCGTGATCCGCCTCGGGATCCGAGCCCTGCTGCGAACTGCTTCGGGATGCGTGCCTGGTCGTGCCTCGGGAACCGTGCCCGTGCTGACCTCACTTCGCCTCGGGAACCGTGCCCGACAGTCGACGAATTTCGGCTCTGATACCAGATATGGAAACCCGACCAGTCACATTAACAGCAGGACAAATAAAATAAGTTAACAACTTTATTAAATTGAAGCTCTCTCCAACCTTAATACAAAATGCATATTCAATAATATATAGAGTAGGAATAGGAAGAAAGTCGGCAAGGAGAGATAAGGGGAAATAGAAGATAAGGAGGGAGAAGATAGGGGAAAGAAAGGCGCGGAGGGATAAGGAAGTTGGAGGGATAAGGGGAAAGAAGAATTCACGGAGAGATAAGGAGGAGGGAAAATAGGAAGATATTAGGAGGGATATTAGGAGAGAAGGTACGAGAATTTGCCGACAGAAAATTGCCGACAAATGTAGAGTGTGTTCACACTTAGGCTTAGGAAAGGGATCTTTCTAAGCCTAGTTATGTGAATCCCTGTTCACATTTACAACATAAAGATTCTATAGTATTTCAATATGTAATCAGTAACCTGCTTCTCTGTTATTGGTTCTGCGCACTCGTCTATCTTCGAAACATCGCCTATAAACTATTGCCACTTCGGCATGATTTCTTCCTTGGCTAAGGGCTTCCCATCATTATCCATGAAGCTCGAGAAACCTAAGGAGAAGAGGTCCTCGAAGTATCCCATTGATGCACGCCTCTCGCTTTCAAATGCATCCAGTAGGATTTTCACCTTTTGAGCTTTCTTGGCTATGGAGAAAAAGGCGCAAACTATGGCCTAGGCCGTTGACCAATCCCTTGTTGTCCGACTCATCGCTGCGAGCTTCAAATCTTGATACCTTGCACCCTGGACCTTGAGGGCCAGCTTGATTTGGGCTCTGACATTCTGAATGACTTCTTTGATTATTGGTCCTCCTTCGACGGTGACAATCTGGGCTTCTATGGTGTAAACTAAAATTGAAAGGGCATTGACAGCCCGAAACCTAAAATTATTGAGCAGATATGAGCGAATCTCCTTGATTTTTCTCCTGTAAAATAGCCCTAGGCCTTCCTTCTTGTGTAGCTGTATCTGAGCTTGTAAGATCTTACTTTCAAGTTCCTTGGCACTTAAATCATTTTTGTCCTGCCTTTGTGCTTGATTCTCAGCTATGCACTCCAACTGGGCTATCCGCAGCTTTAGGGCATGTGCTTCTTTCTGCATCAGCTTGCACTGCTCCTCGGCCTCTGTCAATTTAGAGCAAGCCCTTGCTAGCTCCTCCTCTAGCTTGATGTTAGCATTCTCGGCTTTGAACCTGTGCTTGTTGGCAATGTTGGCATGTGCCTTGAAGGTCTCGATTCCAATGTGCATAGAGGTAGACTCCTTGTCCACGTTCAGATGTTCCAAGTCCTTCTCTTTATCCTAATATTCATAGTCTGCTAGAGTCATTTCATCAAAGGGCTTCTAGAATTTGGGTATCTTCTTTACTTTATGCAACTTTCCCACCTTGAAATCAAAGATGGCACATTTCTCCACTTGAGCAAGCGAGCATCCTTTCCTCTTTCTTGCCTCTTTTAACATTCTCTCTATGTTCTATCGGGCTTGGAGGAGTTTTTTGGCCAATGGGGATTCCCGTATTGAGGACAGCTCGAAGTCGAATGTGGTTGGGTCTACAGCTGAGGGATTGAAAAAATATAAGGAGTTGAAGGGGGTAGCCTCACCCGAAGGTTCAGTAGTAGGGGTGATAGGGGCTTCGGTGAGGGGGAGCATGTTATGTACAACGGAGGAATGAGCCTCGAGGTTCGGCATTGGACTATTAGCTTCACCCTGGTTGATGACTAAAGGGTTGGCGGTGTGGCTGGGTGAAGTAACTTCGATAGGTTTGTCCTGGCCAGAAGACTTGGGGGGAGTAGTTAGGGATACAATGTAAGAAGGTGACTGACCTTATGGAGGCAGGGTGGACAGGTGAGAGCTTTTAGCTAGGACCGGGGTGGACTTACGAGCAACCAGAGCATAAGGTGAAGAAAACATACCTGCATGCCCTCTTGGCAGAGCAGCCATGGTGACCTCTTGGGTGATTGGTCTTTGTTCCTCCTGGGCCTCGGTATTCTCGGCTTCAATGACTTCCATGAGTTCCTCCACGTCAATGACATCTATGTTTGGGATCGTTTCGACACTTGGTGGATTTTCTCCATTGTTTGCTTCGGCCAAGCTCGATACTGATCTTTTGACAAGAGCGTTCGGAGTGCCTGTACGTGATCGCTTTGGGAAGTTTAGGGGTGCCTGTGTAGGTTCCCACTCCTTTCATTTCCTCCTTTTGAGGGGTTGCTTTGATTCTTCTATTACTGTCTTGAGATCTTCGGATGGACTTTGTAGTACAGCTTTTGGCACAGTCTTGGCTACTTTTTCCTTGGGGACATTATCAATCCTCTCGGGGACTTCGTCTAAACTTGGGGTGGTCGATGGAACAAAATCGACGAAAGACAAGGGTTTCCAAGACCCAATATTGGTCTGATACACAATTATGAATTCCCTATCCATTGTTAGAAGCTCGTAAGAATTCATCTTTCAGCGATGGACTCTCATAATCCACCATTCTCTTAACTACTCCTTGTCCCAGTTTTTTAACTCCTCTTTTAAATCGTCCCTTACTTTTTTCCAGAAAGTGGAGTCGAGAGTTGGGAATGGGTACTGGTCTGGGTCGAATTTGACCTCCATAGGATAGAAGTCATGCCAAGGAGGCAATGTCCTCATCTCCTCTAAGTGCCACTCCAGGTCCGTATCATTGGGGTTATTCCTCTGCTCCAGAATTTTGGGGCGAGGATAGACATGGAAGTTTTTGCTTTTCAAATGGTCTCTCATCACCCCCAATGGGTCGTAGAGCCACCTCTATGGTATTTGAAGCAGACCAAAATTGGCAAGCTTCTCCTTTAGGTATATGTTCTGCTTCAGGGCGAAGACTTCGATCACTCCCATATTGAAGGGGAAGTCACAGGTGTGTGCCCACTTTCATCCATGGCCATAGGTTTCACCGGTCGTGTCGCTTTGCTGAGCAACTTCCAAGGAAAATTGGTACTTTGAAGGAAAAAATGGCAGCAAGAAGGGCTTCCCTGTGAAGCCGAAAAGGCGGATCACAAGCCCTTGTGTCAATTGAAACACGTCCCCTCTTCTCTCCAGGACCACTTTATCTTAAGGTAGAGAGGCACCTAAGGGCTAGACCCTGTTAGAATGTACATCACAGGTCCCAAAAATTGCTGATTGAAAGGGTAATAGGACTCCGACCTCAGCAAGAGATAGGTCCACTAATATACAGGCAAAGGGATTCCATCCTTGTCGACTGGTGAAACATCACAATGGTGAAGGGCTTTATGTACATGAAAGAAGAAAATCCAAACCAAGAAGGAACAAGACTAGAAGTGTGGCTCCTTGCTAGCATCCTTCATGGATGTCAACCATGTATGCAGATTTCAGGCCACCCATTCTACCCAATCAAAGAAAACTGGGTTGGTGTTCGGCCGCAAAGCATCAGGGGCATAGAACTCTCCTTTGGAAATGCACTCGGCTAGCGACACCTACCATGGGTATACCAAAGTATCGCTTGACAAGCCCCCCACCCACGCAATGATAGAGAATATATATGTGTTCTTGAAGGCCTCCAAGGGCAGGGGCATCTAGGGTTGCTTGCCAGAAGAAAGTCCACTTTTGAGGTTTTCATGCAAAAAGTTCAATATGAAGGGGTTAGCAGTGAACTTATCCATTTGTTCGCTCAGGCTGACATTGCGAATGGTATAGCCTTTTGGTGGCCTTTGCTGTGGTGCGAACGCTGCCTGCACATCCTCCTTCAGAATGGAAAATATTTTTTTACCTAAGGCATCCAACACCTACCTAGTGTGTGGTTGGTAGTTTCGAGCGATGGCATACATGAGCTCGGGGCAGTGATGTGTAGGAAGGACTAGGTACCAGTATATATGGGAATAATATGCCATGGCCCTCTTGTTCTCTACTGAGAGCCTACTTTTCATGAAGTTGATGGTATACCAAAGCTCGGCCACAGTTCTTGAGAGCTCTGGGTCTCTGATTTTCACCCACTTATCGACATGTGGTTCTATGTTGGGCTCATCATCAGACTCTTCCCTTTCTTCCATCACTTGTTTTCCTAGCCGTGGGGGAGGATTGACCCTCCTAGGTCTCTATTTATTTTCTTCTATGACTCTCGCCTTCTCTGGAATCGTCGTCTCTGGTTCTTTCCCTTTTTGAGTGGGGTTCTTCCTTCCCATTATGAATGATCGCAGCAGAATGACTTATGATGTAGGAGAGTTTAGCACCTCTAAGTAGGGATGGGATAATCATAGCGAATAGTGGAGCCTTTGATGCAGAAGCTCTTCGAGGTGACAGAATGCAGATTCAACTCTCACACTTGCAAATGGTTTGTTCTTAATGGGTATTTGCATTTTATAGCTTCGGAGGGCAAATTTTGGCATTTATGGCAACCACCGTAATTACTTTGTGGGCCTGGCCTAAAATTATCATTGTGGCATCTGATTGGCCATATGGCGGCGTCGTACGCGGGGCCATGCAATTTGATAATTGGATTTTGTATTGGGAACATGAATTGTTGCCACTTGGTACCCTGGCATGGCTTTTCGGTTAACGAACTACCTTGGGATGAGTGTCGCTTCTTTCTTATTGAGTTCATCTACTTTGGCCCCCTTTTGAGGCTGCTATCAGCATGTTCCCCGAGGCACATCCTAAATGTGTCTGCCTCGCATGCGGGGTTCGGCGGTATAGGGTTGGCAAAGAAAAAACTTTGTTGCAAAGTTCTTCTTTGGGCTGATTTTCTTCATTTCGGGCCCGAAGTTCTCCTTCGCCACGCTGTTACCCCAGTTCATAGCTACCACCGACTGAAATCCATTTCATCGAGGAGGGCCTCACCAAGAATTCCTTTGAACAACACTTTCGGCACATTTCTTTAGTGAAGCATTTTTCACGTCATTGATTTGCATGTGGTTTGGTTCTATGAGGATGAACTGCTTCGCAGCAAACTTCTCTTCGTCGGCTACTTCGAACTGAAACCCCTCAAAGGCATTTTCGATCATGCTTTGTGAAGCCGAAGCTAGGAACCTAGCTTTTGCGATTGAAGTGGCGCCTGCTCATCATGATTTTTCGAACAGAGTGCAGACAAAGAACTGAAAACCCTATATACAAAGATATATACAAAAGTTTTTTTTCTTTTTTTTTTCTTTTCTTTTTGATAGAGCACATAACTCAGTGATTGAAGGTCTTCAGGTGAAGACCATTGACAGATATTGGTAAAACATGGCCTTTCGCATCTTTGAAGATGAAGGAATTGGTCGAATTCATTTTTACTGTTTGAAACGGTCCGTCCCAGAATGCATCCATTTTTTCATGATTCCCAGGCTTGGCCTTCCACGAATACCACCTCCATACCAGGTCTCCTGCTTTGAATGTGTGATCGGATGATTTCCTTTTGAACCATTATCGGGTGACCTCATCATGTCATGCAAATTTCTGGTAGGCCTTTTCATGTTCCTCTTCTAGTTGTAGTAGCTGGACCAGGCGTTCCTCCATCAGGTTGGCTTCATCTTCTTCTAGCAACTGTAACACAGGGATCTCGATGTGAGTGGGCAGGATGGCCTCCTTGCCGTAGACCAGAGCATAAGACAAAGTCTTGATTGACCTCTTGATAGAAACTCGATCAACCCACAAGGACCGATCCAAAATGAGGTGCTAAGTTCTTTTGTTTTGATCGATCAGCTTTCTCAATATCCTCAACAGGGTTTTGTTGGTGGATTCTGCCAATCCATTGCCCTAGGGGTATTAGTTGGAAGACACATTATGATATATCCTGTACTTGTATAGGAACTCATTGATCTTTGATCCCATAAAACTAGGACTGTTATCTATAATAATTGTTTTGGGGATACTAAAGCGGGTAATCAATCCTTCCAGGAAATGTGACAACAGTATCTTGATCGACATGTTTTGTGGGGACTGCCTCGGCCCACCTGGTGAAGTAATCAATCACAGTCAGAATGAATTTGTGTCCAGTGAAGGAGTTTGGCGATATGGCCCCTACGAAATCTAGTCCCCATTGCTAAAAGGGGGCTTCCACTTATATCAGTCGGAGTGGCATCGAAGCATTTTTGCTTCGATCAACGAATCTCTGGCATTGCTCGCACCTTCGACAAACAGAGAAGGCATCGATAAAGAGCGTGGGCCAATAGTAACCCACCTTGATTATTTTTAGTTTCATCGCTCTTCCAACAAAGTGTCCTCCAAATAGTCCTGAATGAAATTCGCCCAGGATTCTCCTCTTATCATCATCTTTTATGCATCTGAGGAGGACGTCGTCGATGTTCTTGAAAAATAGGCCTTCTGGGCGCATAGCGTATCGGGAAGACTGCATCCTGAAATGCCTTCGCTACGAAGCATTTAGATGCGAGGGGCCTTGATTTCGGGCCTTTATTTCTTTGAATGCTTTTCTCCTCTCTTCTGTCCATATGAATTTTGTGCCCTTTTTTAAAAGCTCAGACATTGGCTTAATGATCTGGGTGAAGTCTAGGACAAACTTCCTTACGAAGTTAATCTGACCGAAGAAAGATTGAAGTATTTTTTATCCACTGGGATTGGGAGTTTCATCAGAGCTTCAGCTCTGTCAGGATCCACGATAAGACCCTTTTCTAAAATTACGTGTCTTAGCAGCTTTTCTTCGCTGACTGTGAAGATAGACTTTTTTGGATTGATTGAAATGCCAAACTCTCGGCATTTTTCAAAAAAAAATTGAAGATGTTCTAGGTGGTTTTATCTCCTTAGGGAGAAGACAGTCATGTCATCTAAATAGATAACGATAACCTTGTTCAGAAGCTCGCCAAAAGCTAGATCCATCACCCTCTGGAAAGTAGCTCCCGCATTTGAGAGGCCAAAAGGCATTCGTTGGTAGGTGAATGTGCCCCACTTGGTTGTAAATGCAGTCTTATGCTGGTCTTCGTCCCTGACCTAGATTTGATTATATCTGAAGAAACCATCAAGTAGGGAGAATAATTGAGCTCCGACCATTGAATGCAAGATCTGATCGATCTGCGGGAGAGGATAGTGGTCTTTGAGGGAAGCATGATTCAGGTTGTGGAAGTCCACGCATAACCAGATGTCTCCGTTCTTTTTCCTAACAGGGACCAAGTTCGCTACCCAAGAAGAATGCTTGATGGGATAAATGATCTTTGCTTCAAGCATTTTTAGCAATTTGACCTTCATCAGGACCTCGATCTTTGGATTAACCGGCCTTTGCTTCTGTCAGAAAGGTTTGGCCCCTTCTTGTAATTTTATTGTATGTTGAATTAGCTCCCGATCATATCCCTTGAGGTCGTGATAAGACCAAGCCACAATATCTGGGTACCTTTTACACAAACATCGGATTCGCTCTATTTCTTCTTGAGTACAATCGGTCCCGACCTTTATTACTTTCCCTAGTTCCAGTTCTAAATCTTGATATTGTTGCGCACTAATCTGAATCTTGCAGGAGAGCGATCGATCATTTTGATCAAAAAGGTTTTCAAGCGTGATCAATCCTTTGGGAACATGGTTGTTCTTCAACTGGACCAATCCTTCATATTCTTCTTCATCCGGGCTTTGGTCTTTGACTGTAGCGGCTTCTTGGATCATGAAGTTGAAGATCTACTCATTGTTGTCAAAAAATTGCCAGTGTAAATATCTGTCGGGGACAGAGGGTCTATAGATCATCCTTATAGCCTTCGGCTTATGCACCATATCATCCACTAGAGAATATCAGGCTACGATGGATGCTAATACATCTGCATGTCGATTCTTTTCTCATGGAACAGACTATAGATTGAGGGAGTCAAACTGGTCAAACAGGTCCCATACCCTATTGTGGTATGATTTAAGATAGTGCTTCTTTGAAGAGCATCTATTGGTGACCTGGTTGCAAACTAGTTCAGAATCTCCAAATATTTGGAGATGACTTATGCCTAACTTGTTAGCTTTCTTGAGTCCCAAGCACAAGGCTTCATACTCTGCTGCATTGTTGGTGTAGCTCCATGTCAATCGGTAGCAATATTCCTTTTGCTCATCGAACGATGAAATCATAAGGATTCCTTCCCTGGTGCCATTTTTGCATCGGGCACCGTCGAAGAACAATTTCCACAGTCCTTCTTGAGCAAAAACCTTCCCCTCCATTTTGGCTAGTTTCTCGGACTTGGCGATGGTGTAACACCCCACCTCAGTTTCTATCATGGCATTGAAATCTGCCAATGAAAATTCATCTTCACAACATAACTGTGCGAGGGATTCCTGGACTAGATCTACTTGCTCTAGTCTCTTCGTGATCGTATGCATAGGGCCACTGCTCTCTTCTTCAAACATCTTCTGAACCAAGAACGTAGAAGACTTTTCATTATATATCTTCACCTTCTTCCCTTTGAAGGGGATCTCCAGACGAGTGTAGTCCATGGACAGATATCCACCCAGCTTTGTCGTGAATTCCCTCGACAGGCACATGCTGAAGTAGGGCTCAAGGTCCACGACTACCACCTCTTGTATGACTATGATTTGAGGTGCCTTATGTAGCTGAATAGGAATATCTTTGATGACACCTACAGTATTTACTTGGGTACCATCCAATTGGAGGACTCTGTGACTACTTCGTGTGTATTCCATGCCTATTTCCTCACATACTGCCTTCAGCATTACTATCGTCGTAGCTCCAAAATATATCATACAGTTATGCATGATATACCCTTCCATTTGTAAGGATAAGTAGAACGGTGGTTGTCTATTTTTCCTAGTGATAGATGCAGACAGGGTCTGCACCAGGGCGAGCGGTTATGCCTTCTTTGTATTAATCCTTTTCAATGATTCTTGCAGTAGGTCCACTTGTCCAAGAAGTTGCAGAGCATCATACAAACTGATTTTGGTTGGAATCCTCTTCAACTCTTCTATGATGTTGTAGGTTGGGGAGCTATGCACCTCAAGCTCCTTTCTTGGTTTGTACTTGGTGTGATATTGCTCTATTGCTTCAACCCTTTATTGCTTGGTGAGCGAGGGAAACTTGAGCTTCTCCTTAGCCTGTTCTTTAGTTTCCACTTGAGGTGGTTCAGCAATGGCCTTTTGGGCCTTTTCCTTGACTAGAGCTAGCAGAGGAGCTTCGTTCAGGGCTGAAGAGGACGTCTATCCCTTCTCAAATCGAGCCTGTACCTTCAAAGGAGCCATATGATTCGCATCCACCTCTATCGACCTTTTACCTCCCCTGGTAAGGAATGTGACTGGCTCTTCCTCGTCGATGGACAAGTTGTGATCCAATTGTCTGATGACGTTGACTTGGCCACCTTGACCACTGCTTGTTAGTGTCTACACGTAGTGTTGATGCAACATGCATGTATTTTCATCATGAGGGTCATTACATGTAGAGCACCAATATACATGATCGGAAGTGCTTGGGGCTTCATCTATCGTAGCATTTATTTCCAAAGCTTTTCCTTGATGGACCGCTTGATCTTTGGTAAGTGTAGGCATGGGATAAGACCTCCTTGGTAGAAAATCTTGTTGTGCTTGCTTTTTCTTAACAACGGTCATGTCGTTGGACAAGGTCTGCACTGTGGCATTTAATGATTGCATTTCTTGTAGTATTTTGGCTTGCATATCATCGACCTTGGGAACTGATGGCAAAGAAGCCATAGTCGATATCGGAGGTATGGCAGGATGTTGGAGGGGTGCTGGAAAAATTGGAAATATTGGAGTGATAGTGGGGGGCGTAGTTGAAAGTGTGGGGAAATGTCTCTGTGGCATGGTGATCTGTGAAACAACAGGATTCGGGTTCCAAGATAAGATCGGATATGCAAGGGTTGCAGAAATCTATGAAGCAACTGCGCTCGCATACTAGGATTGAAGGAACTCAGGGAGTATGGGCATTGGCATTCTTTGAGGGAGTTTACCCACAGCTATGATGTATGTTTTTGCTTTCTTGGCTAACCCATACAACTCTGGAAAGGTATAGACATTTGAGTACCTTATCATAAGACCTATATCAGGGTTGAAGGCTTGAAGGAAGTAGTATGCCATGGCTTCGTTAGTTGGGTGAAGTCCAACTGGGACTCTTTGCTAGGTTCAAGCAAACCTAACATTGAAGTTTGCAATATCTTCTTATGGATGTCTTTGGATTGAAGTGAATTGATGCAGAAGAGAAGTTGGATCAGTAGACTCATTGAAGCCTTACATCAACTGCCCGGCTAACTGGTCCCACCCAGTAATAGTGTCAGGTGGCAGAGATCTGTACCAATAGAGGAGTTTTTCTCTAAGGGAGAGAACCAGGAGCTTCACCATCACTCGCTCTTCTATGATATCATGGATTGCAGTCAATGAAATGATGTCCTGGATATGCTCTAGAGCAGTCTTTTCGGTTCCATCAAATGTCAAGAGCTTTTTTATTGTAGTAGGTGGAACTTTCCCTTGGCCTGTGAGATTCAATGGTGACGAAGAATTCCATGCTGGAAATAATCTGGGCGACGGTTGTTGCTGCATTTGCTGCTGTTGTTATTGTTGTTGCTGTTGTTGGGCCATATTTTTGCCTGGGTTTTATGGAACAGAGGTCCCTGAAGTCCCTCTTGGGTTGCTCATCGAAAGGCCAACGGGAACAGAGGCACTAGGATGCTTCAGTGAGTTGGGAGGATTTGGAGGAAATCTAGTTGTTGTGCTATCATAAGTTAGGCCTTGCTTGTCAATAGCAGTCTCTTGCGAGGATGTTCCATGTAAGAGATATTCAAGGGTAACTAACCTAGAGCGTTCCCCAAAGGCATCAATATCAAGCTCAAAGAACTCGATTTCCTCTCCTCTATTCCTAACTCTCCATCTTGTTTGCATGAAGGCACAGGCTTTAGTATCGGTCTTTACGACTTGAAGATTCTCGGGTAAAATAGAGTCGCTAGATGCTAAGAGTCTCTTACTATCACTTGTATCAAATTATCTTGCTCAAACTGGTAAATGAACATAGCAATTGCACACACATTTGTATTTGAGAGATTTTGTGTATCATTATGATAAATCAAGATTGGAAATGAACTCACATATGCACATGGGATCCCTTATAAATCTAACTTTTGTCTTTAAAGTACTTTGAAATATTTTTTTTGCAAATTGTTTGGAATAATTCATTTTCTTCTTTCAAGAACAGTTGTAAAGACAACTACATGCATAATAGAAAGATTAAAATTTCTTTCAAAACCATACAATCAAAAACACATATATATATATATATATATATATATATATTATTGACTTTCGTGACGATGGTATAGTTCTAAAACCAAAATTGGAATTTTTTGCCTAGCGCAAGTCTTCCTCTTCATATTTTTTTTTATTAAAAATCAACCATGCAATAAAACTATCTCTTTTTGGATTTCGCGATGATGGTATAAGTCTATACCTACATATTCTATGCCTAGCGCAAACCATTGTACCAATTTTTATTCCCCATTTATTTAAAAATCATGAAAAACATATGACTTAAATCATTCTGTTACACAAATTATGCTTTTCAAAAGAATGCACATTATCACTATTTCATGTCATTATGTCAACCTTCAATTTTGCAATGATGGTATAATTCCTAGGGAATTATCCCAAAATTTTATCACACTTAGGAATTTATGCCTAGCAAAAATCATTTTAACATTATTTCATGCATACTATTTTATGAAAATCTGAAAACAAACCATCATCATCATCATCATCATTTGCACCATTGCACCAAAGTCTTAAGACAGTCTCTTAAGCACTCTTTTATTTTTTAACAATATTTCTATACTGGGATTAGCTTGATGATCGAGTGAGCGACGACTCCATGAAATGGTCTATAATAGCGACAATGTCCTTTGAAATTATTGTTAGAAGTCTCTTTTTATCTTTTATCACATCACATCACAAACAACCAATTTGTTACATCAGATTATTTCATTTAAAATCTTACAGCATGACATCAAAATTATAATATTTCAAAACGACATAATTACATGAATCCTCAATCCAATCATCAAATCAATCAATCAAACATAAAAGCATCATAAAAATACATAAGACAAGTCATATGATCAAAAATATCTCATCTATATATATCACAAATATATATACATCATATCAAAATTGGATCGGTATGCCACAATCTATACCTCGGCATACTCAATCCTCTATCTCAAAAATAATAAAAACTATGTCTCAATCTGTACAATGTCGTGCAGTAGTCTAGCCTCGAGAACCCCTTGAGCTCTCAGCCTCATCTCCTCCCCCCCCTGAGGTGGATGAGGTGGCCCCATCGCAGTATGAGTGGTACTGTGAGTCCTAGTCGTCGATCGAGACGAAGTCCTCGACGATCCAATCCAAATCAGATCTGCGATGTTAGCTGATAGTGGTATTCTATCCTCCTCTAGCACCATCTGATAGTATAATGTCTGGTAGAAAGTGATTTGGACAATAGCCCATGCCAGCTCCCTAGTGCTCGCCCCTCCACCCCATGCTCTGAGGCATGCAATCTCATCTCTGAGTTGTGTCACCTTAGCTCGATGTCGTGTAGCCTCCTCCTACAGGGTCTGCACCTATGCCTAGAGATGGATTGTCTTCGCTTGAAGAGTCACTGTCTCGTTACTCTCCCCAGTGTCAACACCCTTGCCCTTATCGGGCGATGGTGGCCTCTCTCTCTATGGAGAAGGGGGTCTCTTCACCCTCCTCTCCCATTGTCGTGGCCTCTCTTGTGTCTGTGGCCTCCTCTGCTCTCTCCCGCTACAACCCTGGGCCACCTCCATAGCTGCCTGGTGCCGCCTCCCTATCCGATGCACAACCGCATGAATCGGACCCTGAGCCCTCATCATCCGAGGAGGGCGAATGCCTATGTACCAGGCATCGTAGCCATCAACTACCCCTACGTCGTCCCCATCCACTGGCTGAATGGGGGCATCATTCGAGTCTTGACTTCAGAAGTGCTACATGTCTGGAGCCCCTCTCACTATGGTGTTATCTCGAACAGTCCGAGAAAAATCGTAATCCCTGAGATATGGGATCCCCTACTATAGACCAAACTATCGCAAAACTCGGTCGTAGCGGTGGAGCTCCACCTCTCCTCTCTCCATCCACAACCAGCAAACTCACATGATGCGAGCTAGCTCCTGTCTGTCCTCGGCCCACCCTGGGTTCTCTTGCCAAGGCCTCCAGGTGATATGGTCCGGGACAAGGTCATCCAGCAGTCTCTAAGACATCGATAGGTCAATCCGTCGTTGTGACCCTCTTCGGAGCCACCAGTAGAAAACTCGAGGCCTCTCCCCATCAATCCTTATCAAAGGAAGCCCTACCAGCCTCTACACTGTAATGTGCTCCCAACACCAAACCTATAGAAGCGATGTCATAACCAGACATCGACCGCCCTTGTATACGACCCCATGCAGGATCCTGTATAGTTGGCATAGAACAAAACTGCCCCAAGAGAATCTATAGCCATGGTCTCGCATGTCGTAAATCACATCTGCTAGCACCCATGGTACCCTGCACCCGCTCTGGTGGCACAGCAAAATTCCACCAACTACTCCGACCAAAACTCGTGTGAGTCTAGATGCCCCAGGCATCTGACGTAGCACCTCAATGTTAACTCTACCCTTCTCCAGAGTGAAGTTTGGGTCACCACACAACCGCATCATAGCATGGCCCTGATTGGCCGTAGGAGTGATCAACCATCCTTGTATGGGGATTCTCAGAATCCTCCATACATCCTCCAATGTGGGAGTCATCTCCCTTGTCGATAGCCAAAAACAAGAACCCGGATACCACCTCTTTGCCATGGCTGTCAGTAGCCCCATGTCTATAGACACTTGTGGAATTTCTACCACATACTGTAAGCTGGCTTGTGCCAACTGATCTCGCTCTACCTGTGTTAGAGTGGCCAAGTCGTCTCTCAACCCCCCATACTTCCATTCTCTACTCTTTAGCAAACCTCTCTGTAACATAAACAATAATAAAAACAAATCATTAATAACAAACTCAAGTGATCAATAATGCAAGTTAAAATAAGTTCAATTTTACAACTGATGATATCATCTACAATTGGACGATTTCGTCCCCAATTTGAGTAAAATCGTCCCCGATTTTGCAAGCCGAAATCATCCCTAATTTGATAAAATCGTCCCCCTTATGCCGATTTTGCCCTTAGACGAAATCGGTGAACTTGAGACAATTTCGTCGAAATCGGGACGATTTCGTCCCGATGACATCAATGGCCCAAAAATGGCCGCGATGCTCAAAAATTGATCAAAATTCACCTAACAAGCATGTAAATTCAAATTAAAGCATTCTAAGCTAATTTTAGACTCTTACCCATAGCCCGCGTCGGACCTCTGTCGATTTGTGTGCTGTCTCCACCATTTTTGCTTGTAGAGCTCTAAAAACCAAAAAATGAACAGTATAAATGAATTAGGGTTTTACCCTATTTTTTCTTAATTTTATTCAAAAAAAATTAAAAACATTTTAAAATTTTGCTTTTTCACATTTTTACCTCAAACATTCGATTTGGGTAAAAACACGGAGGGGGCACCATAGTAAGCTGTCGTACGATTCGACCAAGGATCGTTGCCTAAAAATGGGAATAATTTTTTGCTTTCTCGTAGATCGATAAGAACTCATCTTTAATGCATTTTCTTTGAAAAATTCGCTAAAGAGGGGGCAAAATATAGCACCCTAAAATTGGCACAGTAAAACCTTAATAAATACAATTACTCTAGTAAATAATTCAAATTCAAATTTTAACCTCCCAAACCGCCCGTTAACCGTCGTGTAATCTGTTTCCCCCTTTCTAATACCATTTTTAGAGGTTGTTTTGATCGTTTTACGATATCGTCGCCAATCAGACGATATCACCTCCAATCGGACGATTTCGTCTGGGCTAGGATGTCTAGACGATCTTGTCCCAAAACTGATTTTGCACAATTAGCTTATGTTCCAATGGCGTCTCTAATCCGGGCAGAAGCGTGTTTGCATCGTTAGAGACCCTTCCCCATTGGAGATCTCCCAAATAGGGATGATCTCCAACCTGCTAACCTCCCTCATAAGCTTATTTAATCCTAAGCCCTCCCCTTAGCACCCCCCTGGCTGAAATTCTCTGTAAACTGACTTCACATGCATTAAGGCATCCTAAATTGTTATTTGCATTAGTTCTATTCAAATTTTGTTGCAGGTACCTTAGTTTTTTTTAGTTGAAGCAAGCTTACATCATCGCAGACGATCCTATTCAGATCGGAAGCGATCCTGTCGAATCATAGACGATTTCGTACCAATGCGAGATGATTTCGACTGCAATCAACATTGAGGCAATCAGTGCCCAGAGTTTGCTTTTCTTCATTTCTTTTTCTGCTATTTTATTCTGCAATTAGCTAGCTTATTCATTATTTTATGTTATTCTACATTTTGGAGTTCACCCATGTAGCTTTAAATGCATAATTAAGTCACCAATTGCCATTAAATCATCGTAGTACACTCGTATTTTGTTCATTATCATCATGTTAATGTTATTGCTATCATTTTACACTATTTCCCTCTGTTAGAATAGTTGCATTTTTTGTGTTTTACACCTATTTCTCTATTTGTAGGTCTTTGACGAATTCATCAGATCTCAGATGATCTTGTCTGATAGCAGACGATACTGTCAAATCGAAGGCGATCCTAACTGCTTCAAGAATCAGAATCTTCATCAGACATCCGAATCAGGTATGATTTTTAATCTTGCTTAATTTCTCTATTTTTCTGTCCTAATCTACTTTTCTATATTCATTTAATCTGCATCTTCATATAGAATAACTTAGACGCATTTTTTCCAAACCTAGGACATGGATGTTTAAGGATAAAAATGAACACATAAAACACATTCCCAACCTAGGCATGGAAACTATCATTAAATGTTTCCTGGTGAACCCACCATCAGTCAAAAAATCACCATAATACACCTCCCTTGAGAGGCGGGACCTTCACAAGGCCTCTTAGTCCGAGGTACCACGCCATCCTTTTCCCATCCTCCTTCCGGGCATGGATCCTATAGCCTGAAGGTAAGGGTGTGAAAAATTTGGAGCAATACAGGGTGGATGAAAAGTATAATATCACTTTTTACTTTTCTTTACCAAACAATATTAATTAATATAATCAATGGTAATATCAATAATAATAACCAAAGTTATGCGCCAATCATCACACACAATAGAGACACCACAATTTATGTGGTTCACCCAATGTGGGCTACTCCACGATGAAAATATTTTACTAAAATTTTCTTAATAAATATCTTTGGTAATCCTTCCCAATTACAATGTTTATGGACCTATATCCAAAAGATATGTTGATCCCCTAATCTCAATTTCATGGATCTCTTCCATAGGATAAATCTTTCCATTTCTGCTCTGGCTAGTGATCTTCTAGAAGACTGTGTCTCTCTGCTGCACTGACTGGTGGATCTCTCTCCACTTGAAAACTCCTCACTCAGATCTATCTTCAATTATCCTGGATACTAGATCTCAATCCACTGAGACTCTATCCTCTATACTCTATCACCTCCAAAGCTCTGTCTCAATACTATACTAAACACAGTCTAATCGGTCTAGCATAACTCTGCTCAATCTCTTGCACTAACATAGTACATTCAGTCTATTACACTTCTCAATAGGTTCACTCAGAACCTACTCAAATATACTCAACAGGTCCACACATAACCTACTCAAATCTACTCAATAGGTCCACATAGAACCTACTCAAATATGCTCAACAAGACCACACATAACCTGCTTAAATCTGCTCAATGGGTCCACACAGAACCTGCTCAAATCTGCTCAATAGGTCCACACAGAACCTACTCAAATCTGCTCAATAGGTCCACATAAAACCTGCTCAAATCTATTCAATAGGTCCACACATAACCTGCTCAAATATACTCAATAGGTCCACACAGAACCTATCCAAATCTGCTCAACAAGCTCACTCAAAACTTGTTCAAATCTGCTCAACAAGCTCACTCAGAAGTTGTCCAAATCTACTCACCAAGCTCACTTATAACTTGTCCAAATCTACTCAACAAGCTCACTCATAACTTGTTCAAATCTACTCAATAATTCCTCTCTAGGACTTGCTCAAATCTGCATAGCAAGCTTTCACAAAAGCTCACACAAAATCAGTCCACAAGCCTTCTCAAAGACTTGACTCAAATCTGCTTAACAAGCTCACACATAATTTGTTCAATCACATAGAATCATAAAGAGAATTTTTAGAGACTCAATATGTTCTAAGCTCAATGCTTAATCAATATCTCAAATCAATCTCATAGAAGCATAAATAGAATTTTTAGAGACTCAATATGTTCTATACTCAAATCTCGGTCTCAATCTTAAATCAATCTCATAGAATCATAAAGAGAATTGTTAGAGACTCTATATGTTCTATTCTCAATTTCCAATCTCAACTCAAATAAATCTTATAGAAGCATAAAGAAAATTGTTAGAGACTCTATATGTTCTAATCTCAAATCCCAATCTCAACTCAAATCAATCTTATAGAAGCATAAAGAGAATTGTTAGAGACTCTATATGTTCTATTCTCAATTCTCAATCTCAACTCAAATCAGAATATAGAATAGTTTTTTTCTTGGAACTTGAACAACCACTTCACACATTCACTTGACTAGGCTCAATCAACTCTACTCAACCAATCATCTCATGGATCAATCCTTTCTCACAAACCCTAGTCCAAGCATATATCAACCAACTCAAAATGTTTCCAACAATGCTCAACCACAAATCTCACATAACAATGATACTCATTTTCTTCTCTAACTCAAGTTCAAGTTCTTTGCACAACCAATGGGCTTCAACAACAATGCTTATAAAATATTCTTCACATAAAAATGATACTCATGTTCTTCTCAAACCCTAACTCAGTTTTTTTCACACAACTAATGGCTTCAACAACAATGCTTATAAAACAAGGTTTAATAACAACTCTCAAGCTAGAAAACCTTGAAGCATTACACCAATCACTTTCGAAAAGGAAACCACAATCAATCCTTTTCACTCCAATGATATTTTTAGAAATCAACCACCATAATCAATCAATAGGAGAATGTGCCCATACCTTTTATGAAGATGAATAAGCCTCTTTGGAAATCTGCCACAATCACAATATTTTTTTTCCAATCTTCACAAGGGTTAGAAGATCACAAAATACTCAACATTACTCCACTTCACAATAATATTCACCAAGGCTTTTAATTAGAAAACCTTCTAAAGAATTAATGCACAACTTCCTTATCACTCCTAAAACCACTTATACCATAAAATAAAATAAGTCAAAATATTGCATAACCTTGTCACTCCAAAAACCACTTATACCATAAAAAATAAAATAAAATATTTTATATCCTTCTTTAACACTTTTGCACTTCAAAAATAATATCCCACACTCAATAAACTTCAAAGCATTGCCACTAAACACTTCAAAACAATCTCCTCAAAAACCGGCGCATAGGAACCTTAGGTAAAATGAAATATTTACCTTTCCAAAAAAAATGCGGTGCCCACAAATATTACGCGATTTCCATACCTTGGCAAAAGTGGTGTTCGGGTGGTTCAAACCCCCGACCTAGCAGCCGCGAGCCTTAGCGCTCTCTCCACCCACCGTGTGGGCTAGACCTCCCACATGGAGGTAAAACCGTGTTCTCTCCCTTGAAGCACCCAAATCACTTTGACCCTTTTGACCAGCGCTTCCTCCAATCACGTGGCATGCAAATCTTTGAATTCGAAAGGGCATATATTAAAGGATTTTATTGATATTCGAATTCGGAAGGGCAGATATTAAAGGATTTTATTGATATTCGAATTCGAAACTTGGACTTAGCTTAGCATTAATGGCACCTTTTATATACGAAATGGATGGGGGAAGAAATAATGTCGACGTCGGCGAAAAAGGGAGGGAAAACGATTTTAATTAATTTTAAATTTTAATTTTAATTTTAAATAAATTAAAATTTAAACTTAAACCTTTAAAATTAATTTTCTCCATCACCGAGGCACCTTTTTCGATGAAACGAAAAGCCAACTTGGGTTTTAAGAAAAACCCATTTCAAATCTGCCATCCATGATTTTAAATAAAAACCTTTTGCTAAGCTTCCCTTGAATCTCATTTTGGAACCAAATGTCATGCATCCCTTCTTGAACCTTTGATCAAAACTTTTGCTTCTCATGAAGCTCTTGTTAAGAAAAATCATAGTGCTTACTTACATAGATCCTTTTGACATCAATGACAACTTTTAGCTTAGGGACTCAAAATGTCCAACATCTAATCTATAAAGTAAATGAAAAATTACCTATAACAAAAAGGAAGATGTGATTTCATGGAATTTGTATCCCAATAGGAAAGATTAGCTCCGAAATAGGGGAAAAACAAATATTTTCACACAATACCTACGTCCAGGTGGATGTAAAAGCCTTCGGTGTACCCTCTAGTCCAAAACTGTGTCAATTTGGAAGGTTTGCACAGGTAGGGTGCGAACCTATCTTTTGTAGGTGGTTCACACACCTGATGTGTGAACCAAAATCTGAAGACTAAGTTGGCTAGTTTCAGGGTCTTGATGATGATTTTGAGGCTTCTAGAGTGTTTTGAGTATAGGCACCTACACAGAAAGTTATAAAAACTCAATTTAAGCTTAACAAGATGATCGAAAACTTGAAAATATTTCACGCATACCTGATGAAATAAAATAATAGGAAAATAAGCTAACTATTTATTTGTTGCACAAAAATACAAGGATGCTTTAACCTTGCATACGACGTGGCAAGAGACAATTTGTTGTCTAGGTATGGGGCACGCAATCCCTAGGAACATGAGTCTCTTAACCTCCCTTGACTTACCTTTCCATTTTTTGTGGGTGTCTGAACCAATACCTAGGTATCAAGTATCAAGTTTAAGGCAGATTGGGAAATTCACATGCCCAAGTGTGTATTCACTACTCTCTTTGGAGGCACACCGATGCACCAATGAACCTTGTGTGGTTTGGCCTGAAGTGTCTTTCAGGGCATTTTTATTTGTGGTGTTCTTCAAAGATGAAAACTACCTACCATACAAAATAGACCATAATTTTTGGTTATAACGTGATTAAGCTTATGCTTGGTGGGGGTCCCACCGGGCGTGCCAAAATGAAACTACAAAAAATATGCTAAGACATTCATTCAATCTCAAAGAATCTACTGCATTTGTATTAATAATCATAAAAGGGGTTACAAAAGTCGATATACTTTTACAAATTTGCCTTGAATGCTACAATGGGGCCTTCCCTATGGAAGCCTTCTCAGATTTGGTACAAAGATAGCATGATTTGTCCTTTTAGGTTCCTCGATGTAGGTGGGCTTCTTGCTCGTGGGCCACCACTTCTTGGATGTGTCCTTATGCTTTGCTGGACCTGTCAACCTATAAAATCCTATTAGTACATTATGGGGTTTACGTCATTCAAACACCATGGTTATGAAGACAAAAGACTCATAAAATATGCTTAAAACATGAAAATACTTGCCAAACACAACATAAAACAATAAATTATGCTATTCTTACCTATCCCAGTGATTCTAGTGTCTGTTGCAGAGGTTCACACACCTAGTGTGCAAACCAGTTGGTTCACACGTGTGAAGTGTGAACCTATATTTTCTCAACCGTATTTCTCCGATGGATTCCTGGGTTGTCTTGGAGTGGTTTTTGCTTTGAATTTTATTTGGTTCAGCTTCTGAAGGTACACTTTTGATAGAGTTATCAACCTTTCTCACTCACAAAAAAATATTATGAAAGTGACAAATTGATTATGATGCTCATACGATGGTTGTGTGATGGATGTGTAATGGATGCAATGGCAGTAGTGATTTTGGTAGAGTTTTGATATGTAAAATTTGGTTCTTATGAAAAGGTGAAAATGGCCTTCTATTTATAGAGTGGGCCAAGGTGAGAGAAAGGGGATGAGGTGTCCCTTGTGAGGTGGCAATGGTGAGGTGTCCTGGGTCATAAATGGGGTTGGGTGAGAGAATTCCTCACCCATCCACAAATAATGATGAACTTTCTAAAAATATCAATTTTCATTAATGATCACCTTTATTGAAATATCTTAGGATTAAAAATTGCTTTTTAGGTGCAAAAGTCTCCATCTTTCATTTATGACCCAGGAGGATGTGAGGTGGAGAAATATTTGGGTGAGATGTGGAAGGCTAGGCTAGTCAAAGTAGACTAAGTGAGGTGGAGGGCTCAAATCAAATCAAGATTAGATTTAATTAAGCATGTAATTAGCCATAAAGCATGTTTTGACCAAAATGTTGACTTTTTGACCATAAAGTGTTTTTTGGCCATGGTGAAGCTTTCAACATTAGTTGAGTTAGCATGAGGTCACATGAGGACCTATGGTTAAGCGTAGGGAGGGGCTTAGTTATCCCAAAGAGGATAAGGATTATGAATAGTGGTTTTGATTAATGAATGGTATTTTTAGCCAATTTATGCAATTTTCAAGGGTTTTACAAATTGATTGACCACGGAAATGGGAAGAGGGACAATGTGTGAATTTTTGGTGTCTACAAAAATATCCCCAAGAAGCATTTTTTAAAAATTTATGTATGCAAGAGAACCATTCTTTGTATGTTTCAATCTGAATCATGTGGATAGCTTCATCATCTTTTGACACCTCATGCGAAATTGTTGATTGCAAAAGTGTTTTGACATGAATGGTTCTAATATTGTTTGAAAGGTTCTACGGAATTAAGGATCCCAAATAATCCATAATATCCATAAAATTATTATATGAATGAGGGATTACCTCGATATTGTACCATTTCAATTTATTTAATAGCTTATCCACAAGGGCTTTGTAAGACTACAATATTGGATAATTGCATTGGTAGATTTCCTTGACTTGGTTAAAAATGAGCAAGGAATCACCAAAGATATTTATCTTCTTGATTTTCATGGCAATAGCTGCTTGAAGACCCAAAAGGAGGGCCTTGTATTCAGCATTGTTCTTGGTGCATGGTAAGTTGAGTTTAAATGATAGGGCATGAGAGTCCCTTGTAGTGTGAAGAACATGATCCCTGCACCATCCCTTGCTTGCACTTGG
The DNA here is from genome assembly GCA_028583015.1 of Wollemia nobilis. NCBI lineage: Eukaryota > Viridiplantae > Streptophyta > Pinopsida > Araucariales > Araucariaceae > Wollemia > Wollemia nobilis. Next base: position 2,008,898 of record JAQPPZ010017238.1, read on the forward strand.
AACCATTGAAGAATAGTGGCATATCAGTTTTTTTTTCAAGTTCTTCTAGTTCTGGTGAATTGGATAATGAAAAATTGCATCATTGAGTAACTCAATGGTAAGAGGTTGATTGTCTTGAAGAGGATCCTCTATTGGTTGATCAGTAATTACTTGAAATTAAATAGATTTTTGACTTATAAATTCAAGGTCAAATTCTATCAACAACATGATCCATTTCATTGTATGACTTATTATACATCTGACTCATCATGTATAGCAAAGGGTCTTCCTCAGACATGACATACATTGTTTGATTGAGAATGTAATGGTAGAGCTTCTTAGTGGAAAATATCACTACTAAGCAAAGCTTCTCAACTTATGTGTATTTGAACTCGTAGCTCACCAGGGTGTGACTAATGTAATAAAAAATGTATTCCTTATTTGCTTCATTATTTTGGGCCAACATGGTCCCTAAATCAAAGTCGATAGTTGATATATATAGTAAAAATGGTACATGTTGGTCATCAAATCCACACAAGAAAGGACTTTCGATGGGGTTTGCGCACCCTAGACCTATGACCAATGTTGAAATGCTGGGGGTAAGAGATGCCCCTCGTGCCAATCTTCGGAGAAAGGCCGGATCCTATACTAATCTACTTTTGGGGTTTGATACAAGAGTGTAGGAAAGAAATAAATAGAGTAAGGGTTAGAGAAAGAAATGAAAAGGGTAAGGGTTAGAAGATGATGATTTGAGGTGGGAGAGAATAGGAAGCACGATTACTCATTAACAACTCGAATAGCAGCAAGAAACACCAAGAATAACATGAAGGAAATGAAATGTCGAACTTCCTATGTATCCTCTGGACGAGTTCGTAGGGTTCTCCTCTCTCTGTCATTGGAATTCAGGATTCAGAGTAACAGCGATTGAGATAAGGGAATAATAGAAACCTCGGTCCACCAGGCAGCATAAAGGAAAGCGACAAGGCATTTTTCCTCTCCTATGTATCCTTCAAGGTGAATTTAAGGGGTTCAGTCCCATATCGCACACCAGATTTAGGATTCAGAGTCTCGGTATGCAAATGAGAAGAGACAAAAGAATTAAGTACAGAAGACAGCATAAAAGAGAGAAATGGAGCACAATAGATCTTTAGTATTAAATGTAGGACATCAAGTTACAGTAGCTTTCTAGCAGAAATTTCCCCCCCTTTTACATTGCAAAGCCTAGATTTTTATAGAGGACCCGGCCCTCTGAATCATTATTACAAAAATGGCGGAGTACACCCTCGGGCCCTAAGAAATCGGCTCCTCGTTGCTGTTGCGGATAATATCTCAAATCGGCTACCAAAATTGGTAATGGTGACCGAATCAACAGGGAAATATGCATTAAGTGAGCCACTTGGGTGTCCTTGGATTGCAGGTGCGATGCTCAAGTGGCGGCCATGCTTGTCGGGCTCTTCTTCTCAGGCTGATACTTCACATCCAATTGCCAAAAATGTGCAGCGGGCTTATCGGGCAAGAAAATGTGTATTTATGAGGCTTTCTGATTGCCTCGAGAAAATACCCAACTTGGGAAGCATTCTTGGGAAGTGCCTCGTTGATTTTCGCTTCGCAAAACTACTTCGGGGGCATGGAGTGCCAAAGCCGATCCTCCTTTATCCTTCGCTGCTTCGCTGGCAAAACTGCTTCGCTGATGGGTTGGGACAAACACTTCGGGCCGATCTTCTTTTGAAACGGTGGTTCGAGGGAGTTTTTTTCGAAGCACTTTTTGACCTATACTGCTTCGGGAGAAATCTGGCCGAAGTGGATTTTAGAAATACTTCAGGCCCGAAGTAATTTCTTTGCCTTAGCCGATTTGGACTATCTTTTCTTCTTTGGTGAACTTGCTTGGATGTCGCTTCGCAAATTCTTCGCCCGAAGTAGTTGCTGGGAATGCTTCGGGTGTGAAGTGTTTCCTTTGAACCATTTTAGTGGAGTTCTCACCCGAAGTGATGATTTGAAACGCTTCGGGCCTAAAGCTCTTTTCTTTTCATTTTATCCACCAGGGGCGATAGGGAAAACCAAAATTGTTATAACTTATAAACAAAAGAAAACTTTCAACAAAACAAATATTATACAAAGTTTCATTTTTTTTGCCCCTTGGTGGAATGTGACAATATTGTCAACATTCTTGATGGCTCACGGGGCAATGAGCTTGTCTCGATGGTAGAACCCTCAGCTTTTATTCATTGGGCCAGAGTTACCTCCAGACCCTTCTCCTTGTTCTTTTTTTGGGGGCACTTCCATAGCTTGTCCTTCCTCTTCCTCTTCTTTCTCCTCTTCTTCTGTTACTGCTTCTTCTTCTCCTGCCACCATTACTTCTGCTACGTCCTCAGCTATTGGCAGTGGGGCCAGGCACACACGAATGTCTTTTAAGGTTTGACGAACCTGAGTCTAGATGCTTTTTGTGAACAGCTCTTGTTTCTCCAGGGATTTGACCAAAGCATGGAATCTATTGATCTGTCTGATTTTTGCATGTTGAGACCTGGTCTACAGATCATTTAGGGAAGTGATGATTCTATAGTATTTCAATATGTAATTAGTAACCTGCTTCTCTGTTATTGGTTCGACCCACTCGTCTATCTCTAAAACTTCGCCTTCAAACTGCTGCCACTTCAACATGATTTCTTCCTTGGCTAAGGGTTTCCCATCACTATCCGTGAAGCTTGAGAAAACTAAGGAGAAGAGGTCCTCAAAGTAGCCCATTGATGCGTTCCTCTCACTTTCAAATGCGTCCAGTAGGATTTTTTCCTTTTGAGCTTTCTTGGCTATGGAGAAAAAGGCACGAACTGTGGCCTGGGCTGTTGACCAATCCCTTGTTGTCCGACTCATCACTGCGAGCTTCAAATCTTGATACCTTACACCTTGGACCTTGAAGGCCAACTTGAGTTAGGCTCTGACATTCTGAATGACTTCTTCGATGATTGGTCCTCCTTCGACGGCGACAACCTAAGCTTCTATGGTGTAAACTAAAATTGAAAGGGCACTAACATCTCGAGACCTAAAATTTTTGAGCAGATATGAGTGAATCTCCTTGATTTTGCTCCTGTCAAATAGCCCTAGGCCTTCCTTCTCGTGCAGCTGTATCTGAGCTTGCAAGATCTTACTTTCAATTTCCTTAGCCCTTAAATCATTTTTGGCCTGCCTTTGTGCTTGATTCTCAGCTATGCACTCCAATTGGGCTATCTGCAGCTTTAGGGCATGTGCTTCTTTCTGCATCAGTTTGCACTACTCCTTGACCTCTGCCAATTTGGAGTGAGCCCTCGCTAGCTCCTCCTCCAGCTTGATGTTAGCATTCTCGACTTTGAACCTGCGCTTGTTGGCAATGTTGGTGTGTGCCTTGAAGGTCTCTATTCTAATGTGCATAGAGGCGGACTCCTTGTCCACGTTCAGATGTTCCAAGTCCTTCTCTTTATCTTGATATTCATAGACTAGTGGAGTCATTTCATCCAGGGGCTTCTAGAATTTGGGTATCTTCTTTACTTTATGCAACTTTCCCGCTTCGAAATCGAAGACGGTGCATTTCTCCACTTGAGTGAGCAAGCGCCCCTTCCTCTTTATTGCCTCTTTTAACATTCTCTCTATGTTTTGTTGAGCTTGGAGGAGTTTTTTGGCCAAGGGTGATTCCCGTATTGAGGACAGCTCAGATTCGAATGCAGCTAGGTCTACAGCCGAGGGATTGAACAAATATAAGGAGTTGAAAGGGGAAACCTCACACAAGGGTTCGGCAATAGGGGTTACGGGGGCTTCAGCAAGGGGGAGCACGTTATATATAATGGAGGAATGAGCCTCAAGGTTCGACATTGGACTATTAGCTTCGTCCTAGTTGATGACTGAAGGGTTGGCAGTGTGGCTGGCCAAAGTAACTTCAATAGGTTTGTCCTGGCCAGAAGACTCGGGGGGAGTAGTTAGGGATACAACGTAAGAAGGTGACTGACCTTGTGGAGGCAAGGTGGGCAGGTGAGAGCTTTCGGCCAGGATCGGGGTGGACTTATGAGCAACCAGAGCATAAGGTGAAGAAAACGTACCTATGTGCCCTCCTGGCAGAGCGGCCATGGTGACCTCCTGGGTGATTGGTCTTTGTTTCCTACTGGGCCTCGGTATTCTTAGCTTTAATGACTTCCATGAGTTCCTCCATGTCAATGACATCTACATTTGGGATCGTTTCGACACTTGGTGGAGTTTCTCTGTCGTTTGCTTCGATCGAGCCCAATACTGATCTTTCGACAGGAGCACTCGAAGTGCCTGTACGTGATCGCTTTGGGAAGTTTAGGGGTACCTGTGTAGGTTCTCGCTCCTTTCTTTTCCTCCTCTTGAGGGGTTGCTCTGATTCTTCTATTGCTATCTCAAGATCTTTGAATGGACTTTGTGTTGAGCAAGGTGTTGCAAGAGTTTTGTCATTGTTGTCAACTCAGGCAGTTAGATCTAATAATGCAATGGATAGGCAGTTCAAAAGTCATTCAATGTAGGCTGACAGATTTTAGGGTTTGCAATTGACCACATTTAGGGTTTGTAGTCGACCATGTTTAGGGTTTGTAGCCGACTACTATTTGCATAATCAGCCGACTACTATTAGGGTTTTCATCTCAAAATCTCAAGTATATAAGCGGGGCTGTTTGGAGATTTAGGTATCCATCGGGTGAATGTTGAAGTGCGATATGCGGTTGTAAAAGCGCAGATAGCATAGAATCAGCAAGATGATAGCGAAGTGCATAATGTGAGCTAGTTGTGTTGAGTTGTTCAAAGTGTGATTGTGAATGCGCACAGAGAGCAGAGTGTGGAACGACACAGATTGTGCGAAGCATGTGAGCAGAGAAAGCAGAATGTGCAGAGAGCGCAAAGGGCAAAGTTGATTGCAAAGTTTGGCTGTAGCAGTGCAGCAGATTGTGTGAAGAGATTGTGTAAGAAAGAGCAGAGTGTGCAGAGATTACAAAGGTGAAGTATATTAGTTAGAGTCTTGCAATAACAAAGGTATTTGTCAAACATTTTCATTCAAAATTGAAGTCCAGTTGGTGCTGGAAAATTAGGGGTTGGTGCTCCTTTCTGTTGGTGCAGATAAATAAGGGGTTGGTGCTCCTTCTATTTGGTGTTGGTAAACAAATTGTAAAGTTGGTGCTTTGCAAGAGGCTGGATTTGGATGGTAGTCCAAGCAATCGTTCTTTTTGAGGAGTAGCCATTTTGGTGAACCTCGTTAAAAATCTATGTTGTGTGATGTTCTCTTGCTGTACTTATTATATTTGTTTATAAGTTTTAATTGCTATGGTTTTTAGAGCTATTAATTCATGGATTTGGAATGCCACACTGATTCACCCCCCCTCTCAGTGCCATACTAAGTACAACAATTGGTATCAGAGCCAAGTTCCCTTTAAAGGCTAAATCAGCTAGGGTTGATCTTGGATTAATACTCTAATGGCAAAGAAAGGCAATAATGAAACCATGAGACACAAGAAGAAAAGATCACACAGGGTCATAAAAGAAAATAAAGATAAATTCATTATTGTTGTAGATTCAAGAGATGAATCAAAAAATGGAGAAAAGGCCAAGAGTCAACTCGGTCATAATGCAGGTTCTCAAGGTTCAAAATGTTTTGATCAACTCCGACATAATGAACGTCAGTGTTATGGGTTTAGTAGCAGTGAAGATGAAGAAGAAATAGAATCAGAACATGAATGTAATAAAGAAGAAATGAATGCAAAAGCAAATTGGAATGAAGATCAAATTATAGCTCCAAGTAAGAAGAATAGAACCTCCTTCAAAAGGACATCTCAGCCAGTTTTAGTTTCTGTGGTAGAGGAAATTGAACCAAAAAAGGCAGAAGGGGTGAATACTGAAGTAGATAATAAAAACCTCAATGCTGAAGTAGACGGGAAGGTGAGTTGATCTCTGCTCTTGAAGATTTGAGTATAGAAAAGAAAAAGAACAAAAGATTGTACAAGAAATTGGAAGAATATGGGGATGAGATTGAAAATCTATTCTTACAATTCCAACAGGCCAAGAAAATAGAAGAAGACTTGAAGTCACAACTGAATGATAAATTCAATGTGTGTAACAAACATGAAGAGGATTCTAACAAAGTAGTTAGTAATCTAAAGCTACAAGTAGAAGAGTCTAAAAGGATTGAGGAAACTCTCAGGTCGCAGATCAATGAGAAAGAGATTATTTGCCGCAAACAAGAAGAAGAGATTGTTTCATTGAAGAAACAACTAGAAGAGGCCAATACAAATCTTAAATTCGAGAAGAGCACAGAATTGCTAGATAAAATGATAATTCATTAGAGAAGCTCCACGATTAAGCATGGTCTTGGATATGAAGCTGAACAACCTGTATCTTCCAATTTTGCAGAGAAGAAGAAGTTCATTGTTGAAGGGTCTGAGCAAGAAAAGGTTAAAGCTGTATCTTCAAAAGAAATAAAATATCAAAGGAGATTTACGACAAAGCAACCACAACAAAAGAGGTTCTACCACTCACTTTTTTCATACTAACACTTTTAATGGCTATTGTTTCAGATGTAACCAGTATGGTCACAAGGCAACTTATTGTGGATTAAATAATAAATCAAAGAGTTATGCTGGTCGAAATACATCTGCATATTTGAGTGAACACTTTGTACAATGTTTTCAATGCAATGGTCATGGGCACATAGCAAGGTTTTGTCCAAGCGCTTATGTATCAAATCTAAGGCAAAACAGTAGATTTCATAAGACGCAAAGTACACAACACAGACAGGAAATAAATCAGGTTCATAGAAGAGACAACCACACCAGAGAGATATTCAATTTCATGCAATGATGCAAAATAGGGATGCAGGTGAAAAATCCAAGCCCGAGGTCAAGAAAGTCTGGAGAAAGAAAGAAGAGAGGAAATCGTGTCTCCTTGAACTAAAGGAGACTGCTCTTCTACTACACTAAGCAACTCCAGGTAACACATCCTCAGGGGGAGCATTTTGAAAAAGGTTTTATTTTAATGCTTCTATATATTTGTCTGGGTATCTGAGGATGAAAGACCAGCAGTTGGGCTTTTGTGGTATAATTGTCAAGTGTGTTGGTTGTTCATTTAGTTGTGTGTGGAAGTGTCGTGAAGGGTAGTGTTTGCATTGAGAATCTTCACCATTGGTAGTATTGCTTATGTCATTGTTGTTTTGTTGATGGTTCTTACTACCACTGATTATAGCTATGGATTATAACAGTTCAGATTGTTTTTGTTTATTGAAAGAATGCTTGCCCCAGCTACGTATTTGTGTTTTGATAATAGCAGCATGTTTTTGTTCAATGCTTGATGTGAAGATTATCAGATCTTTCATTACACCTTGGTGAATATATTTAATTCACGGACAGTTTTGTTTTAACTTTTAATATAATGCCAATTCAAGGATAAGAAGTTTGAGGCTGAGTAAGGTGCACTATGGTTGGCCATAAAGTGTTTGACAAAATGTCTTCTTTCGACATGCACAGTTGAAAGTAAGAGTTGGCAGTAAAATTGTAGTGCTGGACAAAAATCGGTACAGATGTGAGTCACTTGTCAATTCTGTTGATAGAAGTGAAATTAGCATGTTGAATGGGAAGATTGAAGAAAAAGTTTATAATGTGCAGCCAGATGATTTCCAGCATGGTGATGAATTTTTGAGGTGCTTTTATAAAGAATTGAGGTAGTCTGCTAGATTCTCACTGTAGAGAAAGACAAAAAGTTGTCAGTAGGTTCAAGTTGGTTGAGAATATTCAAGATGTATATGTAGATGTTGTCTGCATTACAGAGCAAAAATTTGGATAGTTAAACGATCAGTGTATGCTTTCACTAAAATCAGTGGACAAGTTTGAGATTGCAGAGCAACGAGAGGGTTGAGGCTCAGAAGACAGCGTGAATTGAAGTGGCCACATATTCCTAAGAATAGTCTAAAATTTGACTAGCCATTGGGATCAAATTCTTAGGGGGAGCATTTGTGCATTTGTTCATCTTATTGATCATATCCATGATTTTTGCTAACTATTTCAATGTGGTTTTGAGAATGGTGTGTATGGACTCAGGGGGAGTCTACAGCAGCCCTTTGGTATTATTGACAAAGGGGGAGAAGAGTTACAGGAATGTACACAGTGTTGCCAATAATTCCAAAGGGGGAGATTGTTGAGCAAGGTGTTGCAAGAGTTTTGTCATTGTTGTCAACTCGAGCGAGTTAGATCTAATAATGCAGTGGACAGGTATTTCAGAAGTCATTCAATGCAGGCTGACAGATTTTAGGGTTTGCAATTGACCACATTTAGGGTTTGCAGTCGACCATGTTTAGGGTTTGTAGCCGACTACTATTTGCATAATCAACCGACTACTATTAGGGTTTTCATCTCAAAATCTCAAGTATATAAGCGAGGCTATTTGGATATTTAGGTATCCATCGGGTGAATGTTGAAGTGCGAGATGCGGCTGTAAAAGCACAGATAGCATAGAATCAGTGAGATGATAGCGAAGTGCATAATGTAAGCTAGTTGTGTCGAGTTGTTTGAAGTGCGATTGTGAATGCGCACAGAGAGCAAAGTGTGGAATGACACAGAGTGTGCGAAGCATGTGAGCAGAGAAAGCAGAATGTGCAGAGAGCACAAAGGGCAAAGTTGATTGCAAAGTTTGGCTGTAGCAGTGCAGCAGATTGTGTGAAGAGATTGTGCAAGAAAGAGCAGAGTGTGCAGAGATTGCAAAATTGAAGTAGATCAGTTAGAGTCTTGCAATAACAAAGGTATTTGTCAAACATTTTCATTCAAAATTGAAGTCCAGTTGGTGCTGGCAAATTAGGGGTTGGTGCTCCTTTCTATTGGTGCAGATAAATAAGGGGTTGGTGCTCCTTCTAGTTGGTGCTGGTAAACAAATTGTAAAGTTGGTGCTTTGCAAGAGGCTGGATTTGGATGGTAGTCCAAGCAGCCGTTCTTTTTGAGGAGTAGCCATTTTGGTGAACCTCGTTAAAAATCTATGTTGTGTGATGTTCTCTTGCTGTACTTATTATATTTGTTTATAAGTTTTAATTGTTGTGGTTTTTAGAGCTGTTAATTTATGGATTTGGAATGCCACACTGATTCACCCCCCCTCTCAGTGCCATACTAAGTACAACACTTTGTAGTATAGCTTTTGGCGTGGTCCTGGCCGCTTTTTCCTTGGGAACATTATCAGTTCTCCTGGGGACTTCATCTAAACTTGGGGTGGCCGATGGAACGAAATCGGCGAAGGACAAGGGTTTCCAAGACCCAATATTGGTCTGATACACAATTGTGAATTCCCTGTCCATTGTTAGAAGCCCGTAAGAATTCATCTTTCAACAATGGACTCTCATGATCCACCATTCTCTTAACTACTCCTCGTCCCAGTATTTTAACTCCTCTTTTAAATCATCTCTTGCTTTTTCCAAAAAGTGGAGTCGAGAGTTGGGAATGGGTACTGGTCTGGGTCGAATTTGACCTCCATAGGATAGAAGTCATGCCAAGGAGGCAACGTCCTCATCTCCTCTAAGTGCCACTCCAGGTCCATACCATTGGGGTTATTCCTCTGCTCCAAAATTTTGGGGCGAGGACAAACATGGAAGTTTTTGCTTTTCAAATGGTCTTTCATCACCCCCAATGGTTCGTAGAGCCACCTCTATGGTATTTGAAGTAGACCAAAATCGGTGAGCTTCTCCTCCAGGTATATGTTCTGCTTTAGGGCAAAGACTTTGATAACTCCCATCTTGAAGGGGAAGTCGCAGGTGTGTGCCCACTTTCGCTCGTCGCTGTAGGTTTCATCGGTCAGGTCACTTTGTCGAGTAACTTCCAGGGAAAATTGGTACTCCGAAGGGAAAAATGGCAGCAAGAAGGGCTTCCCTATGAAGCCAAAAATGTGGATCACAAGCCCTTGTGTCAATTGAAACACATCCCCTCTTCTCTCCAGTACCACTTTATCTCTAAGGCCGAGAGGCACCCGGGGGCTAGACTTTATCAGAATGTGCATCGCAGGTCTCAAAAACTATTGATTGAAAGGGTAATAGGACTCCGACCTCAGTAAGATACGGGTCCACTGATATACAGGTAAAGGGATTCCATCCTTGTCGACTGGTGAAACATCACAATGGGGAAGGGCTTTATGTACATGAAAGAAGAAGAGCCAAACCAAGAAGGAACAAGGCTGGAAGTACGGCTCCTTGCTAGCATCCTTCATGGATGACAATCACATATGCAAATTTTGGGCCACCCATTCTTTCCAATCGAAGAAAACTAGGTTGGTGTTCGGCCGCGAAGCATCGAGGGCATAGAATTCTCCTCTGGAAATGCATTCGGCTAGGGACACCTTCCATGGGCATACCAAAGTATCGCTTGAAAAGCCACCTAACCATGCAATGATAGAGAATATATCTGTGTTCTTAAAGGCCTCCAGGGGCAGGGGCATCTGGGGTCACTTGTCGGAAGGAAGTCCGCTCTTGATATTTTCACATAAAAAGCTCAGAATGAAGGGATTAGAGGCAAACTTATCTGTTTGTTCGCTCAGGCTGACATTGCAAATGGTATAGCCTTTTGGTGGCCTTTGCTGCAATGTGAACACTGCCTGCACATCCTCCTTCAAAATGGAAAACAATTTTTTACCCGAGGCATCCAACACCTGCCTGGTTTGTGGCTGATAGTTCTGAGCAATGGCGTATATGAGCTCGTGGCAGTGATGTGTAGGAAGGACCAGATACCAGTATATGTGGGAATAATACACCATGGCCCTCTTGTTCTCTATTGAGAGCTTGCTTTTCATGAATTCGATGGTATATCAAAGCTCGGCCACGGTTCTTGAGAGCTCTGGGTCTCTGATTTTTGCCCACTTATCGACAGGTGGTTCTATGCTGGGCTCATCATCGGACTCTTCCCTTCCTTCCATCACTTGTTTTCTTGGGCATGGGGGAGGATTGACCCTCCTAGGCATCTGTTTCTTTTCTTCTGCGGCTCTTGCCTTCTCTGGAGTTGTCGTCTTTGGTTCTTTTCCCTTCTGCGTGGGGTTCTTCCTTCCCATTATGAGCGATTACAGCAGAATAACTTGTGATGTGGAAGAGTTTAGCACCTCAAAACAAAGGATGGGTTAATCATGACGAACAATGGAACATTTGATGCAGAAGCTCTCTGAGGTGACAGAATGCGAACTCGACCCTCACACTTGTAAATGGTTTGTTCTTAACGGGCATTTGCATTTTATAGCTTCGGAGGGCAACTTTCGGCATTTATGGCAACCACCGTAATTACTTCACAAGGCTGGCCCAAAAGTATCATTGTGGCATCTGATTGGCCATATGGCGGCATCGTACATGGGGCCATGCAATTTGGGGATTTAATTTTGTATCAAGAGCGTGAATCACTGCCACTTGGTACCCTTGCATAGCTTTTTGGTTAACGAACTACCTTGGGATGAGTGTCATTTCTTTCGTATTGGGTTCATCTGCTTTGGCCCCCTCTTGAGGCTACAGTCGACACGTTCCCCTAGGCACATTCTAAATGTGTCCGTTTCAGATGCAGGGTTCGGCGGCATGGAGTTGGAAAAGAAAATACTTCACCACGAAGTTCTTCTTAGCGCTGATTTTCTTTGTTTCGGGCTCGAAGTTCCTCTTTGCCACGTCGTTGCTTTGGTTCATGAATACCGTCGACCGAAACCCATTTCATCGAGGAGGGCCTCGCCAAGAATTACTTTTGAAAATGCCTTCGGCACAAAACTTTAGCAAAGTATTTCCCATGTCCTTGAACTGCATTTGGTTTGGTTCTACGAGGATGAACTGCTTCACGGTGAACTTCCCTTCGTTGGCTACTTCGGACCGAAACCCCCTGAAGGCGATTTTGATCATGCTTTGTGAAGCCAAAATCAGGAATTTTGCTTTTGTGGTTGAAGTGGCGCTTGCTCTCTGCGATCTTTTGAATAGAGTATAGACAAGGAGCTGAAAACCCTATATACAAAGATATATACAAAAGTTTTTTTTTTTTTGAAGTATAAAACTCAGCGATTGAAGGTCTTCAAGTGAAGACCATTGACAGAGATTGGTAAAACTTGGCCATTCGCATCTTTGAGGATGAAGGAATTGGCCGAATTCACTTTTACTATTTCAAACGGTCCATCCCAGAATGCATCCATTTTGTCATGCCCAAGCTTTTCCTTCCATGAATCCCACCTCCATACCAGGTCTTCTGCTTTGAATGTGCGATCAGATGATTTCCTTTTGAACCATTCTTGGGTGACCTCAGCATGCCATGCGAAGTTTTGATAGGCCTTTTCACGTTCCTCTTCTAGCTGTAGTAGCTGGACCAGGCGTTCCTCCATCAGGTTGGCTTCATATTCTTCTAGCAACTGTAATGCAAGGATCTCGATGTGAGTGTGTAGGATGGCTTCCTTGCCGTAGACTAGAGCATAAGGTGAAGTCTTGATCGACCTTTTGATAGAAACCCGATCGGCCCACAAGGCCCAATCCAGAAGGAGGTTCCAAGTTCTTTTGTTTTGATCGATCATCTTTCTCAGTATCCTCAATAGGGTTTTGTTGGTGGATTCTGCCAATCCATTGCCCTAGGGGTAATAGTTGGAAGACACCTTGTGATATATCCCATACTTATATAGGAACTCATTGATCTTTGTGCCTGTGAAACCAGGACCGTTATTTGTAATAATTTCTTTAGGGATGCTGAAGTGGGTAATCAATCCTTCCAGAAAGGCGACAACAGTATCTTGATCGACATGTTTTGTGGGGACTACCTCGGCCCACCTGGTGAAGTAATCAATCGCAGTCAGAATGAATTTGTGTCCAGCAAAGGAGTTTGATGATATGGCCCCTACGAAATCCAGTCCCCATTGCTGAAAGGGGGCATCCACTTGTATCGATCAGAGTGGCATCGAAGCATTTCTGCTTCGATCGACGAATCTCTGGCATTACTCGCACCTACGAAAAACAGAGAAGGCATCGACAAAGAGTGTGGGCCAATAGTAACCTGCCTTGATTATATTTAGCGTTGTCACTCTTCTAGCAAAGTGTCCTCCAGATAGTCCCAATTGAAATTTGCCCAAGACTCACCTCTTATCATCATCTTTTATGCATCTGAGGAGGACGTCGTCGATGCTCCTAAAAAATAGGCCTTCTGGGCACATAGCTTATCGAGCGGACCACATCTTGAAATGCCTTTGCTGTGAAGCATTCATATGTCGAGGGCATCTGCTGGTGCTAAAATATTCCACTATTTTTCTGACCCAATCTTTCTCAGCCTCTTCCTGATTAGCGAGGCATTCTCCTATTGGCAAGTCTTCTGACTGATAGTCTGTTATTTCGGCCGTTGCATTCTTTGCCAGCTCTTGACATAGCGTGCGACCACGAACCATTTTGGTGGGCTTGATCTCAATATCGAACTCTTGATTTTTGCTTATCCAACCAGCTCTCTTGCTTCCTAGTTCCCCTTGAATAATGAAACTATGCACATCGATGTGAATGACGAATACTGTGGTTCGACTCTGAGAAACAAACTATTTGAATTTCCTGAGAGACTTCATTACTACATGCACTTGACACTCGATGAAACTATACTTTTCTTCATGGGGATTTATTATCTGGCTAAGGAACGCAATGGGATGTTCCTCTCCATATTTCCCCTTTTGTGTCAAGACCACGACGTAGCTTTTAGGTTCTCCTATTGCATATAGGATAAAATCTTGACTATAGTCGGGGTAGATCAAGACCGGTGCCTGAACAATTCAGGCCTTGATTTCTTTGAATGCTTTTCTCCTCTCTTCTATCCAGACGAATTCTATGCCCTTCTTTAAAAGCTCAGACATTGGATTAATGATCTAGGCGAAGTCTAGGACAAACTTCCTTATGAAGTTAATCTGACCGAAGAAATATTGAAGGCCCTTTTTATCTTCTAGGATTGGGAGCTTCATCAGAGCTTTGGCTCTGTCAAGATCCATAGTGAGACCCTTTTCTGAAATTACGTGTCCCAGCAGCTTTCCTTCGCTAACTACGAAGATTGATTTTTTTGGATTGATTGAAATGCCAAACTCTTGGCATTTTTCAAAAATTTGTTGAAGATGTTCTGGGTGGTTTTCTCTCCTTTGGGAGAAGACGGTCATGTCATCCAAATAGATAACAATAACCTTGTTCAGAAGCTCACCAAAAGCTAGATCCATCGCCCTCTGGAAAGTAACTCCCTCATTTGAGAGGCCAAAAGGCATTCGTTGGTAGGCGAATGTGCCCCACTTGGTTGTAAATGCGGTCTTATGCTGGTCTTCGTCCTTGACCCTGATTTGATTATATCTGAAGAAACCATCAAGTAGGGAGAATCGTTGAGCTTCGACCACCGAATGCAAGATCTGATCGATCTACGAGAGAGGATAGTGGTCTTTGAGGGAAGCATGATTCAGGTTGCGGAAGTCCACGCATAACCAGATGTCTTCATTCTTTTTTCTGACAGGGACCAAGTTTGCTACCCAAGAAGAATGCTTGATGGGATAAATGATCTTTACTTCGAGCATTTTTAGCAGTTTGGCCTTCATCAGGACATCGATCTTTGGATTAACCGACCTTTGCTTCTATCGAAAAGGTTTGGCCCCTTCTTGTAATTTGATTGTATGTTGGATCAGTTGTCGATCATATCCCTTGAGGTAGTGATAAGACCAAGCCACGATATCTGGGTACCTTTTACATAAACATCGGATTCGCTCTATTTCTTCCGAATTACAATCGGTCCTAACCTTTATTACTTTCCTTGGTTCCAGTTCTAAATCTTGGTATTGCTACACGTTGATCTGAATCCTGTGGGAGAGCGATCAATCATTTTGATTGAAAAGGCTTTCAAGCGTGATCAATCCTTTGGGAACGTGGTTGTTCTTCAACTGGACCAATCCTTCATCCTTCATATTCTTCCTCATCCGGGCTTCTGTCTTTGACTGTAGCGGCTTCTTGGATCATGAAGTTGACGATCTTCTCATTATTGTCAAAAAATTTCCAGTGTAAATCTCTTTCGAGGATAGAGGGTCTATAGATCATCCTTACAGCCTTTGGCTTATGCACCATATCATCCACTGGAGAATATCAAGCTGCGATGGATGCTAAGACATTTGCATGTCGATTCTTTTCTCACGGAATAGACTATAGATTGAGAGATTCAAACTGGTCAAACAGGTCCCATACCCTATTATGGTATGATTTAAGATAGTGCTTCTTCGAAGAGCATCTGTTGGTGACCTGGTTGCAAACTAGTTTGGAATCTTCGAAGATTTGGAGATGCCTTATGCCTAACTTGTCAGCTTTCTTGAGTCCCAAGCACAAGGCTTCATATTCTACTACATTGTTGGTGTAGCTCCATTTCAATTGGTAGCAATATTCCTTTTGCTCATCGGACGGCGAAATTAGAAGGATTCCTGCCCTGATGCCGTTTTTACATCGGGCACCGTCGAAGAACAATTTCCATAGTCCTTCTTGATCAGAAACCTTCCCCTCCATTTTGGATGGTTTCTCGGACTTGGCAATGGTGTAACACCCCACCTCAGTCTCTATCATGGCATTGAAATTTGCCAATGAAAATTTGTCTTCACAACATAACTGTGCGAGGGATTCCTAGACCAGATCCACTTGCTCTAGCTCCTTTGCGATCGTATGCATAGGGCCACTGCTCTCTTCTTCGGACATCTTCTGAACTAGGAATGTAGAAGGCTTTTCATTATAGATCTTCACCTTCTTCCCTTTGAATGGGATCTCCAGATGAGTGTAGTCCATGGACAGATATCCGCCCAGCTTTGTCATGAATTCCCTCGACAGACACATGCTAAAGTAGGGCTCAAGGTCCACGACTATCACCTCTTGTATGACTATGATTTGAGGTGCCTTGTGTAGCCGAATAGGAATATCTTTGATGACACCTACAGTCTTTACTAGGGTACCGTCCAACTAGAGGACTCTGTGACTACTTCGTGTGTATTCCATGCCTATTTTCTTGCATACTGCCTTCGGCATTACTGTCGTCGCAGCTCTAGAATCTATCATACAGTTAGGCACGATATACCCTTCCATTTGTAAGGATAAGTAGAACGGTGGTGGTCTATTTTTTCTTGTGATGGACACATACAGGGTCTGCACCAGGGTGAGATGTTCTATCTTCTTTGTATTAATCCTTTTCAATGATTCTTGCAGTAGGTCCACTTGTCCAAGAAGTTGCAGAGCATCATACAAACTGATTTTGGCTAGAATCCTCTTCAATTCTTCTACGATGTTGTAGTCTGGGGAGCTATGTGCCTCAGGTTCCTTTCTTGGTTCATACTTGGTGCGATATTGCTTTGTCGCTTCAACCCTTTATCGCTTGGTGAGCAAGGGAAACTTGAGCTTCTCCTTAGCCTGTTCTTTGGTCTCCACCTGAGGTGGTTCGACAGTGGCTTTTTGGGCCTTTTCTTTGACTAGAGCTAGCGAAGGAGCTTTGCTCGAGGCTAAAGAGGATGTTTGTCCCTTCTCAAATCGAGTGTGTACCTTCAAAGGAGCCATCTGAGTAGCATCCACCTCTATCAACCTTTTACCTCCCCTGGTAAGGATCGTGATTGGCTCTTCCTTGTCGATGGACAAGTTGTGATCCAATTATCTGATGACGTTGACTTGGCTGCCTTGACCGCTGCTTGTTAGTGTCTGCACATAGTGTTGGTGCAACATGCATGTATTCTCCTCATGAGGATCATTACATGTAGAGCACCAATATACATGATCAAAAGTTCTTGGGGCTTCATCTATCGCAGCATTTCTTGTCGAAGCTTTTCCTTGATGGACCACTTGATCTTTGGTAAGTGCAGGCGTGGGATAAGACCTTCTTGGTAGAAACTCTTGTTGTGCTTGCTTCTTCTTGACAACGATCATGTCGTTGGATAAGTTCTGCACTATGGCATTTAACGATTGCATTTCTTGCAGTATTTTGGCTTGCATGTCATCGGCCTTGGGAACTGATGGTAAAGAAGCCATAGTCGGTATCGAAGGCAGGGCAGGATGTTTGAGAGGTGCTAGCAACATCATAAATGTTGGAGTGATAGTGGGGGGCATAGTTGAAAGTGTGGGGAAATGTATCTGTGGCACGATGATCTACGACACAATGGGATTCGGGTTCCAGGATGAGATCAAATATGCAGGGGTTGTAGAAATCTGTGGAGCGACTGCGCTCGTGTACTAGGCTTGAAGGAACTCTGGGAGTATGGGCCTTAGCATTCTTTGAGGGAGTTTACCCATGGCTATGAGGTCTGTTTCTGCCTTCTTGGCTAACCCATACAACTCTAGAAAGGTATTGACATTTGAGTACCTTATCATAAGCCCTATATCAGGGTTGAAGGCCCGAAGGAAGTAGTACGTCGTGGCTTCGTCAGTTGGGCAAAGTCCAACTGGGACTCTTTGCCAGGTTTGAGCAAACCTAACATTGAAGTCCGCAATATCTTCTTGTGGATGTCTTTGGATTGAAGTGAATTATTGCAGAAGAGAATTTGGATCGATAGACTCGTTGAAACCTTGCATCAACTGCCTAGCTAACTGGTCTCATCTTGTAATAGTGCTGGGTGGCAGATATTTGTACCAATAGAGGAGTTTTCCTCTAAGGGAGAGAACTAGGAGCTTCACCATCACTCGCTCTTCTGTGATATCGTGGATTGTCGCCAGGGAAATGATGTCCTGGATATGCTCTAGAGTAGTCTTTTCGATTTCATCGAACGTCGAGAGCTTTTTGATTGCAGCAGGTGGAACTTGCCCTTGGCCCGCGAGATTCAATGGTGACGAAGAATTCCATGCTAGAAATAATCTAGGCAACGGTTGCTGCTGCTATTGTTGTTGTTGTTGCTATTGTTGTTGTTGTGCCATATTTGTGCCTGGGTTCTGTGGAACAAAGGTCCCCGAAGTCCCTCTTGGGTTGCTTGTCGGAAGGCCAACGGGAATGGAGGCACTAGCATGCTTCGGTGAGTTGGGAGGATTTGGAGGAAAACTAGCTACTGTGCTATCAAAAATTAGGCCTTGCTCGTCAACAGCAGCCTCTTGCGAGGATGTTCCACGTAAGAGATATTTGGGGGTAACTAACATAGAGTGTTCCCCAAATGCGTCAATAACAAGCTTAAAGAACTCGGTTTCCTCGCCTCTATTCCTAACTCTCCATATCATTTGCATGAAGGCACAAGATTTAGTATTGGTCTTTATGACTTGAAGATTCTCAGGTAAAATAGAGTTGCCAGATGCTAAGAGTCTCTTAGTAATGAGAGCATCGATTCTCACTACTACTCAGAAGATGAGACTGACCGGATCTCATCGAGAACTTTGTTAGAACTACTAGCTCTGGTGAGGACGGGCTAGAAATTTTCTCAAATATGGGACCTTGGGTCCCATCAGGCGTGCCAAAAACTGTTGGTCATCAAATCTACATAGGAAAGGACTTTCGATGGGGTTTGCGCGCCCTGGACCTGTGACCAACGTTGAAATGCTGGGGGGAAGAGATGCCCCTCGTGGCAATCTCCAAAGAAATGCCGGCTCCTATACTAATCTACTTTTGGGGTTTGAGACAAGAGTGCAGGAAAGAAATAAACAGAGTAAGGGTTAGAGAAAGAAATGAAAAGGGTAAGGGTTAGAAGATGATGATTTGAGGTGGGAGAGAACAGGAAGCACGATTACTCGCTAACAACTCGAATAGCAATAAGAAACACCAAGAATAACATGAAGGAAATGAAATGTCGAACTTCCTATGTATCCTTTGGATGGGTTCGCAGGGTTCTCCTCTCTCTCTCGTTGGAATTCAGGATTTAGAGTAACAGCGATTAAGATAAGGGAATAACAAAAACCTCGGTCCACCAGGCAGCATAAAGGAAAGTGACAAGGTGTTTTTCCTCTCCTATGTATCCTTCAGGGCAAATTTTAGGGGTTCAATCCCCAATCGCACATCGAATTCAGGATTCAGAGTCTCGATACACAAACGAGAAGAGACAAGAATTAAGCACAGAAGGCAGCATAAAAGAGAGAAATGGAGCACAATAGATCTTTAGTATTAAACACAGGACATCAAGTTATAGCAACTTTCTAGTAGAAATTTCCCCCCAATTTTACATTACAAATCCTGGGTTTTTATAGAGGACCCGGCCCTCTGAATCATTATTACAAAAATGATGGAGTACACCCTCGGGCCCTAAGAAATCGGCTCCTCGCTACTACTACAGATGATCTCTCAAATTGGCTACCAAAACTGGTAATGGCAACTGAATCAGCCAAGGAAAGATGCATTAAATGAGCCACCTGGGTGTCCTTGGATTGCAGGTGCGATGCTCGAGTGGCGACCATGCTTGCCAGGCTCTTCTTCTCGGGCTGATACTTCACATCTAATTGCCAAAAATGTGCAGCGGGCTTATCGGACAAGAAAATATGCATTTATGAGGCTTTCTGATTGCCTCGAGAAAATACCCAACTTGGGAAGCGTTCTTGGGAAGCGCCTCACTAATTTTTGCTTTGCAAAACTACTTCGGTGGCGTGGAGTGCTGAAACTAATCCTCCTCTATCCTTCGCTGCTTCACTGGCAAAACTGCTTCATTGATGGGTTGAGACAAACACTTCGGGCCGATCTTCTTTTGAAACGGTGGTTCGGGGGAGTTTTTGCCGAAGCACTTTTTGACCTATACTACTTCGGGAGAAATCTGGTCGAAGTGGATTTTAGAAATACTTTGGGCCCGAAGTAATTTCTTTGCCTTAGCTGATTCGGACTATCTTTTCTTCTTCGGTGAACTTTCTTGGATGCCGCTTCACATATTCTTCGTCCGAAGTAGTTGCTTGGAATGCTTCGGGTGCGAAGTGTTTCCTTCAGACCTTTTCGGTGGAGTTCTCACCCAAAATGATGATTTGAAATGCTTCGGGCCCAAAGCTCTTTTATTTTCAGTTTATCCACCAGGGGTGATAGGGAAAACCAAAATTGCTATAACTTATAAACAAAAGAAAACTTTCAACAAAATAAATATTATACAAAGTTTCAATTTTTTTGCCCCTTGGTGGAATGTGACAATATTGTCAACAGTACATTTGATCGAGGTGGAGCTAAAAATGGTAGGGATGCTAGATATTGTTTTATACCGTCAAAGACCTTTTGACACTCATCAGCACAATTGAATGAGATCCCCTTTATAAGAGATATTTCATTGGTCGATATTTATCTGAAAGTTGTGATATGAAGCATCAGATAGATGCTACCTTCCCTTGTAAGCTGTAAAGCTACATAAGGTTGGTAGGGGGAAGCATTTCAAGTATCACCTTGAATTTGGTAGGATCAACTTCAATACCTCATTTTGAGACTACAAAACCCAAGTGTTTTCTATATGTAATACCGAAGACACACTTATTGGGATTAAGTCTAACATTTACTCGATGAGGCAATAGAATACCTTCCTTAGAACATCTATGTGCTTGTGACACAATAGAGATTTAGCTACTAAATCATCTATATAATCCTCCAAAATTTTGTGTATATAGTCATGAAATATATATGTCATGGCCCACTGATATGTTGCACCAACATTTTAAGGCCAAATGATATGACTTTGTAACAAAAGGTCCCCTAAGACATGGTAAAGGCTATTTTTGACTGATCTTGGGGATTGATCTGAATCTGATTGTAGCCTAAGAAACCATCCATGAGGGATAACATTTCATGTCTTGCAGTTGTGTTGACTAGAGCATCGATGTTAGGAAGGGGTAATTCATTCTTAGGAGTCACTTTGCTAAGATCTCAAAAATACATGCATGTACAAATCCTCCCATTGGGTTTTCTTATGAGTACCATGTTAGAGATCCAATCAAGATAATCGATTGGTTGAATGAACCCTACATCCAAAAAATTTGGTCTCATATTTAACCATCAAGGCTATTGTTGGATGCATCTTTCTAATTTTTTGCTTAAATGATTTGATTTTTGGATTGAGCATCATATTGTGCTCAATCAAACTCGGGTCAAGACCCAACATATCTTTATAAGATCAAGCAAAGGCTTCTCTCTTTTCTTTCAAGAGAGCTACGATATTGGATTATTCTTGTGGGGATAAAAAATGTCCCAATTTGACACCTTAGGAATTATGGAATCAGTGCTAATATCCATGTCAGTTGTTTCATCAATTGACATGTGGTATTTCTCCTCGAGTTTATGAGGTATAGGGATCAAATGGATGTTGTTAGTTGGATTTGGAGAATCAATCACTTCATCAAGTTTGATCTCATCTTGATAAACATCTTCAAATGGCCCTTGGAAGAAATGAAATGATTGTAACATCTCTTCACAAGGGAATAACTCTATGGGTGATGGTGGAATCATGATGCAATAAAAATAAGTGCCCTCAAGATTGAGGTGTAAAGTTTTTGAAGGATCACTAGGATTATGAAGTGGCATAATTATATCAATGGAAACCATATAGATGGAGGGTGAATGGTTTCCATTTGTGGATGGAAAGAGCCTATCAAATATGGGTGGCCTCATGTGCTCTAGAGGTGGTTAAGGTGGATGTGGAATAACTAGATGAGGCCTAGGAGGATCCAATATGATTGGATCTTCTAGCGGTATTAGCTACCATAAAATGGACATCCTCCCAGGGAACAGGTAAAGGTAGAATTCATCAAGATCATTGAGGGTCTCAATAGCAGTTGATTCATATTTTGAGCTATCTAAAGTAATGGACATTGCATCAAACTCATGGTAAGATGAATCAATGGACATGTCATCATGATCTTGATTGGATCTGCTACCCTTTTCAATCTAATAATTCTTAGGGTCATTGGTTAGACCAAACTCTTCTTGCTCATTGGTCTCTTCTCCATAAGAAATAAAACAACTTGCATATTCTCAAATTAAATGATGAAAGAGATTTCACATGATCCTGATTGTTAAGCCACTGAATGTGTCGATGATAGAGATACACTAAACTTATCTCATCCTCCTCTTCTTTAGATACCGCACTAGAAGAGTCAAAGGGCTCAATAGAAACCATTGTAATGGGGAGATGATATCCTAGTAGATGAAAATATCTTGGGTTGGCATAATCATTCTTGTCAATCTCATCCTTAAAGCCTATGGTAAGGCGCTAAAGGGAGTCTACAAGGAGCTCATTTGGCATACGCATAGAATACCCTAAGCCAAGATTATATGTGAGGAGCTGATACTGTGGCTGGTAAGGTGTCCAAAGAGCCTATTCGTACTGACCAAGATCATTCCCATGCTAATTATAGTGGTAAAAGTGTTGCAAGGCAAAATTTGTGTTTGATAAATAATTTATATTTCTTAAAAACAACTCATCATTGTTCACCACCGTAGGATACGGGATTGTAGAATCATCAAAACCCCCATAAATAAAGTTCATCTAGTTTGGGGGCACCCCCAAGGGCACAATGGTTCCAATGGGTAGTGATGGTAAGTGAGGCATGCCCATGTCCTACACAGACTCAATTAGTGGAGTGAATATAACGTTCTACATCAGATACTCAACTAGTCAAGGATTGGTCAAATGAATCGTGACCTAGGGTGAGGTGGGTGATGGAGGTGTCATGTGATCTGAGTCATCCATAGTAATATATTATTCTTCCTCGTCCATAGGATTTGGAGTATCTTCTGCTGAAATTATGGATATGAATGGTGGGATCTCCTCGATTGGCTCCTTCAACGTTTTCTCACTCAAAGGATCCAAGGATGAAGAAGGCATATCAGGAGAAACTAATGGCACTGGTGAAGATGAAGATGGTTCCATAGCTGACTATGGTGTTGGATCTAGACTCTTGATGGGATCATTAGGTTTGATGCCCAGATGTGTGGATGGTAGGGTGGACTCTTATGGGTTGTGCGCCACATAACAATATTTTAAGGGCTTTAGATCGGCATGAACTACATGAACTTGCATTTCATGTATATACTTAAGACACTGATGTAAAATATATGGAACATCTTTCATGTCCCTCATCCAAGCTCTTTCAAGCAATGTATTATACTACATTGTACCCTCCAATACATGGCACAATGCAAAAATAGTCTTTAGCCCAACTTGAATAGGAAGGACTATTGTGTTGATGGTAGAGCATAAAGCATCATTAAATGCTTAGAGGATAAATGTAGATGCTACAATGTGTGAGGTTGAAAGACTAAGATGATGCATTGCATCAGTTTTAATGATATTTATGGAGGAGCCTATGTTGATCAAGACCCACTTGTAGAGAATTTGATTCACATTGGCAATGATGTGCAATGGATATCGAGCCTAGTAATGGAAGTTGCCTTGATCACATGATCATGAAATATAATGATAGGCTCCTTGCAATGTTGAATGTACCCCATAAAATTAAAAAATAAGTTGGGATCCTAGGGTTTTAATCCAACTAATTTTAGAATCTCCATTAAAGCTTATTTGTGTGGTTGTGATTGTTGGATGAGCTCATAAATGGAGATTCTGGTTGATGTTGTCCATAGAATTTGGGTAAGCCTACTTCTAATTGTTACCACCAATTGAGGTGGAGGACCTTGGATAGTATTTATTGGTAGTAAATTTTATGATGTGGAAGGGGAGTTTATCAGAGCTACAGGTGGTGTAGATTGATTTGAATACCTCCTATTCTGTATCACAATATTAATCATCCCTAAAAATCCTTGATTGGGTGGGGCTATATGTATTTCATTGACCTATCATGTTTGTATACCTGCACCTTGTGTGTAGGTAGTGGATCCTTAAATATGCCCATATGTTGGTTTTTGGTCATGAGAGAATTATTGATTTGAAGTTCATTCTTGTCAAGCATATCTTGTACTTTATTCTTAAATGTGATACATGACTGAATTTCATGACCATTTAGTCAATGATAAGGATAGTACAGGTCCTCTTAATACCATTTAGGCTTGGGCTTATTAGGATCCAAGGGATGGATCTTTAGCAATTTGATAGTCTTTGCCTCACATAATCGATTAAAAAGTGATACCAAAGACTCAGGCAATGGCATATAATTGTGAGGTGGGTGATATTGTTGTTGCCCCTAATTTTTTTGAGATTGATTGTACTATGTAGAAGGGGGTTGGACCTGATAATTATTTTTTTGTGGCAAATTCTACTTTATTGGCCCTGGAACATTCAAGAAAACTTGATTAACCATTGAGGGTTTTTGTTGAGCATGGTTGCCTTTTGGATTTTTGTTCCATTTTTTCTTTTGAAGTTTTATTTCCCCTTCCTAAATCTTAATCTCTTCTATGACCTTGGACTGAGCTAGGGCTTCCTTGAATTTGTGATTTTTTTGGATTTGTCATAGCAATGAAATCTATTTTGAACAACTTCTTGTGAATAAATGAGTTAGATTTGTCATAGGCAAGGTAAATGATAACTTTGAAATGATCGCTCACCACCTATTACCATAGT
Organism: Wollemia nobilis; assembly: GCA_028583015.1. Lineage (NCBI taxonomy): Eukaryota > Viridiplantae > Streptophyta > Pinopsida > Araucariales > Araucariaceae > Wollemia > Wollemia nobilis. The sequence continues at coordinate 2,033,276 of JAQPPZ010017238.1, forward strand.
CTAAGATTGTTTCATCATAAAATTGGTGAAGATTATGTAAATCATTCAAGGTTACTTTCTTCTTTAAACTAAATTAAAAGCATTCCAGGAATGCATTTACAAGTTGTTCAAAGTTATGAATGTTGTGCCTTGGCATATGATTGTACTAATCTAGGGCTAGGTATGAGAGCATTATCAAGAAGGTTCTTAGCAACAGGGCATCATTATCCTAAAGTTGAAAGCATTGGTTCATGAAATAAGTGACATGCTTCGGTGCATCGTCATCCCCCTTAAAATTATCTAATTTGGGCATTTTAAAATGCTCCAAATATAGGGAAGACAGGATAGAAGGAAGGAGTTATTGGTTACAAAGTGTAGACACCTAAAATGCATCATGTCAAATGCGACTATTCATATAGGACATGCTACAAGACCATATGGAAGATCTTGGACAGACTCCAAGATAGAGCAGTGGTTTTAACCACTCAATTTTGGCTCCTTAGTCTAATTAGTCTTAATTGCAATTTAGACCTACGGTCTACAATATAAACCATAGCTAAGACCTACGGTCTACATTCTAGGCCACAGTTGTCACATGCGGTCTAAACTAAAGTTCAGTTGGCCTTCATCTGAGCCAAATTGGTTTGAACGACCATTTGTTTTAGAAGAGGGTAGTTAAAGGATGAAATATTCTAGAGGCTTCCAAACCAACTGTCCCAACCACCTCTTCTTGATCTTGGCTTCTCCATGGAGACACCCCTAGCCCTTGGGTAATCCTATAAGTACCCCTTAAAATTAGGGAAAGGAGAGAGGACATTTTGATAGCGAAGCACTGTCAAAATAGAGATGAGAGAGTGCATTGGAGATTAGAGCAACGAAGCCCTATCCAATTGTGGACTCATTTGAGTACACTGAGAGAGCCTAGTTGCCATTTTACTTGCCAATTCACCAAGCATCATGTCAATTAGTGCTATGGATAACCCTAAGAGGGGCATGATTATAACCAAGATTTATTTTCAATATTAATAAAAGAAACATCCATTTTATTGTTATATGCAATCTTGTTTATAATTTTATGCTTTGATGTTGATTTCGATTAATGTATTAGATAGGTACATGATTTTTGGATAGGTCAGAAGCGATCATAGTGGAACTCCACAATTCATGCCCCTGATTTTTGACATTTTTGTGTTTCCTTATATTAAGTGCAAACTGCAGCTTACAGCTATGGTCTCATTGTTGGCCCGTGGCTTCAAAACACGGTCTGTAGTAGCAACTGTGCCATAGATCTATAGTTTACAGTAGACATAGCAGACAACAAGAGTTCAAAGCTAGATCAAATGAGTACCTAAGGTAGGCCCTTCTGACACTCTCTATCTCTGTATTTTTCCTCTATGTTTTTCCAAAACAAAGAAATTGAAATCTAAATAGACTAAGGATAAAAATAGCATGAAAATGAATTAGGTCCTTAGGGTTTCCTTTTTTGTTTTTTAGCTAGGAACTGCTAGGAAAAGTGACCTTTGATTGCAGTTCACCCTAGAATCCAGCGTGCTAGAGTATTTTATATAGTGGTTTTGCATGATTGAGGCCTAATCAAAGGTCATTAGTCATCATAAAATTGCATTGTCAAAAGGTCATGTAGGATGTAGCATGCATGTTTTTTGAATAGAAAATGTTATTTTTGTGCATATCATGTAGGAAATGATCATATGAGTGCTATATTATGCATCTTTCCTTTTATACAATTTAAAAAGAACCACACACACCACGTTTCAATTAAATGCTAGTGAGTTAGAAGTGACATCCAACCACTAGTAGGGTTTCAACGACGGTGGAGGTGATTTCCATCCGTTGGCCCAAATCCTACATACCCTATGTTCTAGACAAATATTGGATCCGAGAACCTTTTGTACCCTAGAAAATTTGCATGTATTCTCTTAGGAGGGTATAACGCTGAATGGGGAAAAATGGGTGAGGATATGGAAGGACATGTGCTCCCTGACCATGTGTGGGCTTCATTACCACATATTATAGGTTGGATTACGCGACTTGGAGTTCATAGCCAAGTTGTTGAGCTGCGAGTATACAAGTGAAAGCTAATTAAACTGATATTATCATCTGACAAGATTTCAAACATGATAGGAGTTTCTAATACTAATACAACAAATTGAAAACACATCAAACAATTTAGGGATCATTTTAAATTGTAAAATAGATAATCACCATTGTATACCTTGTTTGCATAATAAAAGATAAATCTAGACACTAGGTGCACCATGGTGGAGACACAAGGAGGTCGGCATAGGCTTAATCTTGATGCCAATGACCAAGGCCCATCAAATTCATAATAAAATATGTCGAACCCTCGCCCACATGTGCTTCTCGAACATCGTTCGATGAGCATCAGAGGGGACAATTCGACACAAAAATACCCCATTGAGTGTGCCCCTAATAGAGGAGCTTTTGTACACTCTTATAGATGTAGGATATATCATGGGGTCTCTCAGCATGAGGGTGCTCCACTTAGAAGGCATTACCAATATCACAGTGCACGTGCATCCACAAGATCAGCCGATGAGTATGTCATCCAGGGGGCCAAGTTGGTACCCCTACATACTAAGTCTATAGGAGGTTCCATACCTCCAAATTTAGAGTATAGAAGAGATTGAGATCTGCCCATTTAAGGGTATGCTGATAGGCCCGCTTTTGAGCATATATCTGTTCACACTCCCACACATAGTGAACCTCGTAATATCACTATCAACATATCGAAGGTGGGATCCAATGGTACACCACCGCATGATTCATGGTGATCCAGAAAGTTGGATGGTTTAGGTGGTGTCCTTGAGCAGTTAGGCTACAAGTATTTAGCTTCGCCCACTCGTGCTTTGAGTGAGCATAGCGAGAGCATTATTAGGGCTACTAGAGAACATGGAGAGACTTCTAAGAACCCTCATGGTTTGCATCCACCATCTATGCATGGTGGCACGTAGCACAAGACTCAGCATGATTCCAATGTCATCTTCATGGATAAAGGCAAAGGCATAGCAAATCTTCTAGATGGGTACAAAACCCACAAGGTCACTCGTATGGAACACACATACTAGATGCCTCTTACAACTGATCACATTGATAGATTGCATAAACTAGTATCCGAGCAGAGACGACAACTCCTTCAAGATCAATTGGAGGATGCTAGTGCAAAGATGTAGTGCATTGAAGATGAGAATCTTCAGTCACAAAGGCTCATTAGAAAAATATTATATGAGTAGTTTATGTGTGAGGAACGCATCCTTACCCAAAAGAAGCATGTAAAACAAGAGGATAGGCTAGCCAGGGTTGGTTTATACACTAATGTTGAGCATGGAGAGCACATTCATAGGAGTGTTTTTTAAAATTTGACATGCATCAGGAGCACAGAGACGCTCCCACTCATGTTTGTGCCCAACAAAGAGAATGGTCAACACATTTCGAAGATCAGATGTAAAGATGATATGAGGAAGAAGAGGGTATGGATCCGATCATGGATATCCCAAAAGCTCCCATGTTGAGGAGGATGAAGAGCAATGTCCTCCACCTTAAATAGGAAGAATGTACCTCCAAGACCACCCTCACATCAGCTTAGGGAGGACTTTCTATCCTCGTAGGCCTATAAAGCCTTAGCAGAGAAAGTGAAAGCAATCGAGAGGCAAGACATGACTTTTCAAAAGCCAACATTGAGCAAGATTTATAATGAGCCTTTGGACACCTCGATGCCTACTCCAACATATCCTAAGCATTTTGTCATGCCAAAGGTGATGAAGACACGCAAGAGCATGTCACAAGATTTTTGGACGTATGCTTCCAGATTGCAAGCAACAATGCCTTACTTTTGCATACATTCATCACAACCCTCTCAGGCCCAACCTAAGATTGGTTTAATCAGTTGAAGAAGCACAGTATCACCAGTTTTGAGCAACTGGTTGATGCCTTTCTGGAACACTTTTCTTTCAATGTCAAGAATCAAGCTAACCTTTCTGATCTGGTTGTTCTCGCTCAGTGCGATGATGAGCCAGTCCTAGAATACAAAAATATATGGATGAGATTAATGGTAAAGTTGCCATTCCCCATTCCTACTATAGAATTGATCCGAATATTCATGAAGAGTTGTACCAAGCACATCTCGTTATTGTTGCAACTATAACAGTACTAGACATTCGAGGAAGCTTTGGTGCAAGTCAAATTAATTAAGGATATCAAGTTGCAAGAGGGCAAATTGAAGCTCAAGAATAGGAAGGAGGGATACAAGAAGAGCTCCACAAAACATCAGGACAAGTAGGCCCATGTCAATAAGGTGAGGTTAAACCTCCAAGGAGAGAATAAGGGGTAACAAAAGTAGAATTAGTAGGCCCAACCTCCTCTTGTGGAATACGAGTAGCACAAGAATAAATATAGGGGTAAAAATAAATAATAATGTCCACCTCGCCAATTCACACCTTTGACGGAATCATTGACCTTGATATTCCATCAGTTGTGCAAGGCTAAGGCAATCAGGTTGCCCGAGATTAAGCTAGTCGATCCTAACCAGCCCAAGCCGAAGGGGTATCAGGATGATCTATTTTGTATCTACCATCATGCGAAGGGTGTTGAGCAAGTTGCAGCAAAAGTATTGTCATTGTTGTCAACACAGTCAGACAGATCAGTTGATGAAGTATACAGGAGTTAAGAGGTTCTTCAGAGTATGTACAGTGATTATCCAAAAAATTCGAAGTGACCCATATGCTAAAAATGCTAAAAATCAAAAGAAAATCACAAGGAAGAAAACTATCGCGATATCGCGACATGTTGAGAAGAAAGAAATCACGATATCGCGACATGTTGGAAGAAAGAAAACTGTCACGATATCATGACATGTTGAGAGAAAGAAAACTATCATGATATCACGACATGTTGAGAAGCAAGCAAAACTGTCATGATTTCATGACATGTTCAGAGAGAAAGCGCAAGCAAGCAAAACTATCACGATTTCATGACATGTTCGAAGAGAAAGCGCAAGCAAGAAAAACTATCACGATTTCATGACATATTGCAAGAGAAAAAGACAAGTAGAAAAAGTGTCACGATTTCACGACATGTTGAAGAGAAAGACAAGAAAAGTGTCACGATTTCACGACATATTGCAAGAGAGAGACGGAAGAAAAAGTGTCACGATTTCATGACATATTGGAAGAGAAAGAGAAAAGAAAAAGTGTCACGATTTCGTGACATTATTCGCAAGAGAGAATGTACGAAAGAAAAAGTGTCATGATTTCGTGACATGTTTCATTTTAGAAGCAAAGAGAAAGAGGAGAGAGAAAAAGTGTCACGATTTCGTGACATGTTATCATTTTCACGGCCAAAGCAAAGAGGAAGAGGAGAAAAGAAAAGTGTCACGATTTCGTGACATGTTTCATTTTCGCGCCAAAGAAGAAGGAAAAAGAAAAGTGTCACGATTTCGTGACATGTTCACATTTTTCGCGACTTGAAAAGGGGAAGAGAGAAAGGAAAAGTGTCACGATTTCGTGACATGTCGCATTTTACGACTTGAAATGGAGGAAGAAGAAAGAAAAGTGTCACGATTTCGCGACATGTCGCATTTTTGCGACTTGAAAAGAGCAGGAAGGCCGAGAAGAAAAAGTGTCGCGATATCGTGACATGTCACGTTTTCACGACCCGAAGGCAAGAGAAAGAGCAAAGGAGAAAAAGTGTCGTGATATCGCGACATGTCGCATTTTCATGACTAACGAAGGAGAGAGAAAGGAAGAAGGCAAAAGTGTCGCGATATCGCGACAAAAGTAAAGAGAAAGAGTACGAAGGTGAAAGTGTCACGATATCGTGACATGTTGTATTTTGGGTACATGCCAAGAAAAGCAGCAAGGAGGCAAAAGTGTCGCGATATCGTGACATGTTGTGTTTTTACGGGTACAAGCCGAGAAGAGGACAAAGAGGCAGAAGTGTCACGATTTCATGACAGGTCACTTCGACGTGAGCTAAGAAGAGAAACCAGCCAAAAGAAGATATGTGATAGTTAACTAAAGTCGGTACGACAGTTACAGGTGCAGTTACAGAAGAAGTCGATACGACAATTATAGGTGCAGTTACAGGAGAAGTCGGTATGACAGTTACAGGTGCAGTTATAGAGAAAAGGTTATAAAAGGAGATCTACATGGAGAATTACATTGCTAAAAAAGGTTGAAGAGTGCGTGTCGTAAGAGAGCGTTAAGGAGAGCCGAGAGAGCAATAGACCAGACAGGGTCTTGTATAAGCGAAGGCATTTTTATGTCAATCTTATAGTTTCAAAATTACAGTCTGAGTTGGTGCTTGGAATCAGGGGTTGGTGCTCCTTTCTATTGGTGCAGATAAATCAGGGGTTGGTGCTCCTTTCTATTGGTGCAGATAAACCAGGGGTTGGTGCTCCTTCCAGTGGGTCTTTGGTAAATTGTTTGTAAAATTGTTATTTTGCAAAGACTGGATTTGGACGGGAGTCCAAGCAGTCATTTTTGAGGAGTAGCCAAATTGGTGAACCTCGTTACATCGTGTGTTGTGGAATGCTCTCTTGTTATACTTGCTTTATCTGATTTTAAGTTTTCATTGTTTCGGCATTAAGAGTTGTAGATTTGAATTTAAATAGCTACACTGATTCACCCCCCCTCTCAGTGTCATTGTGAAACTATCAATTGGTATCAGAGCCAAGTTCCTGAACAAGCTTAATCGGCTAAGGTGATCTTGGAAGTGAGACAATGGCAGGTGGTGAAGGATTCTCATCAAACAAAGCACCATTATTTGATGGAACTAATTACGCATTTTGGAGACTCAGGATGTAGACATATCTATGCGCCTTGGGATACGACATTTGGGAGTCAGTAGACAGTGGATACGCAATATCCATCACTCCTCCAACCGATGCTACCGGTAAGAAATTGTTTGAGAATAACTCTAAAGCAAAAAATGCTATCATGTGCGGTTTAGTGGACAGCGAACTGATAAATATTATGAGTTGTAAAATGGCAAAAGACATGTGGGATAAACTAAGGAGCATTCATGAAGGAGACGACAAGATCAAGGAGGCCAAGTTACAAACGCATCGAGCCCGGTTCGAAGCATTAAAAATGAATGACGATGAGAACATAGAGGCATACATGCTGAGAGTTAATGGAATCGTTAATGCGATTAGAGGACTCGACGAGGAAATGGAAGATGCTGTCATAGTGAAAAAGGTACTAAGATCTCTTCCCCAAAGATTTGATTCTAAAGTTTCAGCAATAGAAGAAGCTAAAGATCTAAATATTTTTAGTATGGATGAGATGCATGGTTCTCTGACTGCATATGAGATGAGAATAGGAAAAACTAAACCCACAGACAGAGAAGCTGCTTTTAAAGCACATAAAAATATAAAAGCAAAACAAGAATCCGAGGAAGAAGAGACATCAGATGAAACGGAAGCAAACTTTGTTCGGAAACTAATAAGGGGAAAAGGAAAATACAGAGGAAAGCTACCATTTAAGTGTTTCAACTATGGAGGCATTGGGCACTTTGCAGCTAAATGTCCACTCAATGAGAAAAACAAAAGTGATGAAGGTTCACACCAAGAAAGAAGTGACTGGAAGAAGAAATCAAATTTTAGAAAAGGCAACTTCAAGAAGAAAAGTTTCATATCCAAGAATGTCGAGTCCTTCAGAAGACAGCTCCGGTGAAGATTCTGAAGAAGAAACCGGTGAAGCTCTTTTCATGGCATTCGAAGAAGAAAAAATAGAAGAAAAACTTGAGGTTGAGGCTGAAGTAGATCTGGAAGGTGAGCTGATCGCTGCACTTAAAGAGCTGAGTATAGAAAGAAAAAAGAATAAGAAAGTTTCAAGAAAATTTGAGGATGCCAATGAAATCATAACCAGCTTGAAAGTACAGATAGACGAATCTAAGAAAATATCTGAAGATATAGAAGTACAATTAACTATGAAAATAGATGAGTGCAGCAAGTTAGAAGAAGAGATTGTTGGATTAAAGATGCAGCTAGAAGAGATGAATCGAAAAGTGAGATGTTATCACAAAATTGAAGAAAGTTCTGTAAAGTTGGACAAGATTATAAATAGCCAAAGGACTACAGGCATCAAATTTGGTTTGGGCTTCATTGAAGGAGAATCATCAAATGGATCAAAGGCCATAACTGTAGATCCCATAAAGAATGAAGATAAGATCAGGATTGATCAAGAAAAAATGAATCATGCTAAAGAAAGCAATAATGCCAGGCACGAGAGGAGTATTGACAATGATGAATTCACCAATGTCACTCATCAAAGGAGAAGAAGATTTGTGGCTCCTACTACAAAATGGCAAAAACCATCACCCAGGTTCACTCATTTCTTTTTTGGTTATTGTTTTAAATGCAATGGTTATGGACATAAGATTGCAGATTGCAAGTATAATGTAGGACAAAGGAATTTTGTCAGTAGAAATGTTTTTTCACCATTGATGGATTATGCAGTAGAATGTTATAACTGTCATAATTTTGGACATATTGCAAGAAATTGTCGAAGTACATTTGCAGCAAATAAACATCAGGGAAGACAATTTCAATCAAATGGTTTGAGACAAAATAGAAGATTTCTCAAAAAACATGCACAGGCTACTGACAAAGAAAAGTCAAAACAAGTGACCAAAACTGTAATCAAACCAGAGTGGAAAGAAAAGGAGCGACTCAAGGAAGAAAAGGAATCCTTGATTGTACAGACAACATTTAAAGCACAGAACAAATCTACACCATGGATACTTGATAGTGGGTGCTCCAGTCATATGACAGGTGACAAACAAAAATTTGAGAAGTTACAGAAGTATGAAGGTGGTTCTGTAAAATTTGGAAATAATGATGGAGCGAAGATAGTTGGCAAAGGATCAGTTAAGATCAGTGACGGAAAAATAAAGTCAAAAGAAGTCTTGTTTGTGATTGGTCTGAAGCATAACTTGTTAAGCGTAAGTCAGATTTGTGACAGAGGTCATGAAGTAATTTTCAAGAAGCAGGGTTGTGAAGTCAGAACAACAAACTGTGGAAAGTTGATAGCAACTGGATCAAGAACATCTGGAAACCTGTATACTCTCTCAGAGACTTCAGAAGGAGCGTGCTTGATTGGACATGAAGAAGAAAATTGGTTGTGGCACAAGAGGCTCGGTCATATCAGTTTTGACAATCTAGTAAAAATCAGCTCAAAAGGGGTAGTGAGAGATATTCCTACCATTGGCAAACCATTAAATAGCATTTGTGCTTCATGCCAAAAGGGGAAGCAAACTAGAGCCACATTTAAAACAAAAGAGTACTTCACAAGCAAACCTTTAGAACTAATACATACTGATTTATGTGGACCCATGAGAACGCAAAGCATAAATGGTGACAAATACTTTATGTTGTGCATAGATGACTATTCCAGGATGACATGGGTACTATTTTTGAAGCTTAAATCAGATGCCTTTGAGATGTTCAAGATTTTCAAAAACCAAGTTGAGAATCAAACAGGAAAAAGGATTAAATGTTTAAGATCAGATAGAGGAGGAGAGTTCATTTTAGAGGAGTTTGCAGAGTACTGTGAAAAGTATGGGATTAAGAGACAGTTTTTAGCAACAAGGACACCTCAGCAGAATGGTGTGGTAGAAAGAAAGAACAGGACAGTGCAGGAAATGGCAAGGACTATGTTGACTGAGAGCAAAATAGCAGACAGATTTTGGAAAGAGGCAGTCCATACTACGGTATACATCCAAAATAGGTGCATGTTGAGGACACATGAAAGCAAAACTCCGTATGAGCTGTGGTTCGGTAAAAAGGCAACAACAAGATACTTTAAAGTTTTTGGCAACAAGTGTTACATCAAAAGAACTGAAGATAATCTTGGTAAGTTTGAAGATAGAGCTGATGAAGGTATCTTTCTTGGCTATTCGACAAAAAGCAAAGCCTATACATGCTACAACAAGAGGCTAAAGAAAATTGTGGAGAGTGTTGATGTTAAAGTTGATGAAGGTAGGGAACGAGAAATTAGTTATGAAGAAAACTACCCAATCTATGAAGAGGTTATTGAAGCAGATGAGGAAGAGGAAACGGAAAAGAAACAAAAAATTGACTCAGATGATTTAAGTAGTGTTTCAGAAGAGGAAGAAAACAAGAAATTCAAAATAGGCAGCTGGCAGAAAAATCATCCTAGAGAGCAAATAATTGGAGATCCCATAGTTGGTGTTCAAACAAGAAGAAGAGTAGTAAGTAACTACTCTCTATTATCCAACATTGAGCCCAAAAATGTTGTTGAAGCAAGCAAAGATGAAAGTTGGATGACGACAATAAATGAAGAATTAGATCAGATTGAGAAAAACAAAACCTAGGAGTTAGTACCAAGACCTGCAAATAAAAATATAATCGGTACTAAATGGGTTTTTCGAAACAAATTGAATGAAGATGGATAGATAGTCAGGAATAAAGCAAGATTGGTCTGTAAAGGCTATGCACAAGTTGAAGGTATTGACTTTGAAGAAACCTTTGCACCAGTGGCTAGACTTGAGGCAATTAGAATGTTTCTGGCTTTAGCAGTTCACAAGAATTTCAAAGTTTATCAAATGGACGTGAAATCAGCATTTTTGAATGGAAAACTTGAAGAAGAGGTCTATATTGAGCAGCCAGATGGCTTCCAACTCGGTGATAATCCCAACTTCATCTGCAAGTTGAAAAAAGCACTGTATGGTTTGAAACAGGCACCCAGAGCATGGTATGCAAGGCTAGACAACTATCTTATTGAACAAGGGTTCAAAAAGGGTATGGTGGACAACAATTTGTATGTCAAAATAGAGAATGGCCATCTCATTGTCCTTGTTGTATACGTAGATGATATCATTTTTGGCAGCAGCAATGATGAGTCGTGTAAAGATTTAGCAAATAAGATGCAGAAAGAATTTGAAATGTCTATGATTGGTGAACTTGCGTATTTCCTCGGACTGCAAGTTAATCAAAATGAGAAGGGCATATTTATTTCTCAAATTAAATATGTGAAGGAGATGCTAAAGAAATTCACAATGGAGGATTGTAAGCTCGTTAGCACTCCCATGACGACAGGTTGCAAGTTGAGCAAGGATGACAAATCTCCAGATGTTGATCAAACCATGTACAGATCTATGATTGGGAGCCTACTGTATTTGATAGCTACCAGACCAGATATCTTGCAGGCAGTTTGCATGGTCGCACGATTTCAGGCTAGTCCCAAGGAAACTCATGTGACAGCCATGAAGAGGATTCTTCGATATCTGAAGGGTACTATGGAGTATGGATTGTGGTATCCGAAAGGTAAGGATTTCACCCTTATTGCGTATTCAGATGCAGATTGGGCAGGATGTGTCGATGACAGAAAGAGTACCAGTGGAGGTGCTTTCTATCTTGGAGACAAGTTGGTCGCATGGCACAATAAGAAACAAGAGTCAGTTTCCTTATCCACAACAGAGGCAGAATATATTGCAGCATCAACATGTTGTACGCGGGTTTTATGGATGAAACAAACCCTGAAAGATCTTGGCATTAACTTCAGAGAGCCAATTTTAGTTAAGTGTGATAACACCAGTGCTATTAACATCTCAAAGAATCCGGTTATGCATTCCCGCACAAAACATATTGCTATCCGATATCACTTTCTGAAGGAGAAAGTTGCGGAAGGTGAGGTTAAGTTGGATTTTGTCCCAACTACAGAGCAAGTAGCGGATATCTTCACAAAACCATTGCCCAAAGAAATTTTTGAGTACCTTCACAATAAGTTGGGAGTGGTCACGCTTCCCAAGCATTGACTAGCAATCGGGACCACATTCTCAGGGGGAGCAATTATATATTTCATTATCTTTTTGCTCATGTTTGTAATTTTTGCTAACTGTAATAATTTGTGCCTGAGAATGTTGTGCATGGACTCAGGGGGAGTCTGCAGCAGCCCTTTGGTATTATTGTCAAAGGGGGAGAAGAATTACAGGAATTACAGGAGATTGCATGAGTGTTGCCAACAATTCCAAAGGGGGAGATTGTTGAGCAAGTTGCAACAAAAGTATTGTCATTGTTGTCAACACAGTCAGACAGATCAGTTGATGAAGTATACAGGAGTTAAGAGGTTCTTCAGAGTATGTACAGTGATTATCCAAAAAAATCGAAGTGACCCATATGCTAAAAATGCTAAAAATCAAAAGAAAATCACAAGGAAGAAAACTATCGCGATATCGCGACATGTTGAGAAGAAAGAAAACTATCGCGATATCGCGACATGTGTTGAGAAGAAAGAAAACTGTTGCGATATCGCGACATGTTGAGAAGCAAGCAAAACTATCACGATTTCGTGACATGTTCAGAGAGAAAGCGCAAGCAAGCAAAACTATCACGATTTCATGACATGTTCGAAGAGAAAGCGCAAGCAAGCAAAACTATCATGATTTCATGACATATTGCAAGAGAGATAGTACGGAAGAAAAAGTGTCACGATTTCATGACATGTTGGAAGAGAAAAAGACAAGTAGAAAAAGTGTCACGATTTTCGTGACATATTGCAAGAGAGATAGTACGGAAGAAAAAGTGTCACGATTTCGCGACATATTAAAAGAAGAAAGACAAGAAGAAAAAGTGTCACGATTTCATGACATATTGCAAGAGAAAGGACGAAAGAAAAAGTGTCACGATTTCGTGACATGTTTCATTTTCGCAGGACAAAGCAAAGAGAACGAGGAGAGAGAAAAAGGTGTCGCGATTATCGTGACATGTATCATTTTCCGGGCCAAAGCAAAGATGAAGAGGAGAAAGAAAAGTGTTCCGACATGCATTTTAAAGAGAAGAAAAGAAAAGGCACATGTCGCATTTGTGAAAGGAGGAAGAAAAAAGGAAAAGTGTCACGATTTCATGACATGTCGCATTTTCCGACTTGAAAAGTGTAGGAAGACAGAAAAGGAAAAGTGTCACGATTTCGTGACATGTCGCATTTTCACGACTTGAAAAGAGCAGGAAGGCCGAGAAGAAAAAGTGTCGCGATATCGCGACATGTCGCGTTTTCACGACCCGAAGGCAAGAGAAAGAGCAAAGGAGAAAAAGTGTCGCGATATCGCGACATGTCGCATTTTCACGACTAACGGAGGAGAGAGAAAGGAAGAAGGCAAAAGTGTCGCGATATCGCGACAAAAGTAAAGAGAAAGAGTACGGAGGCAAAAGTGTCGTGATATCGCGACATGTATTTTTACGGGTACATGCCAAGAAAAGCAGCAAGGAGGCAAAAGTGTCACGATATCGTGACATGTGTTTTCGCGGGTACAAGCCGAGAAGAGGACAAAGAGGCAGAAGTGTCACGATTTCATGACAGGTCACTTCGATGCAAGCTAAGAAGAGAAACCAACCAAAGAAGATATGTGATAGTTAACTAAAGTCGGTACGACAGTTACAGGTGTAGTTACAGAAGAAGTCGATACGACAGTTACAGGTGCAGTTACAGGAGAAGTCGATACGACAGTTACAGGTGCAGTTACAGAGAAAAGGTTATAAAAGGAGATCTGCATGGAGAATTACATTGCTAAAAAAAGGTTGAAGAGTGTGTGCCGTAAGAGAGCGTTAAGGATAGCCGAGAGAGCAATAGACCAGACAGGGTCTTGTATAAGCGAAGGCATTTTTATGTCAATCTTATAGTTTCAAAATTGTAGTCTGAGTTGGTGCTTGGAATCAGGGGTTGGTGCTCCTTTCTATTGGTGCAGATAAATCAGGGGTTGGTGCTCCTTTATATTGGTGCAGATAAACCAGGGGTTGGTGCTCCTTCCAGTGGGTGTTGGTAAATTGTTTGTAAAATTGTTATTTTGCAAAGACTAGATTTGGACGGGAGTCCAAGCAGTCATTTTTGAGGAGTAGCCAAATTGGTGAACCTCGTTACATCGTGTGTTGTGGAATGCTCTCTTGTTATACTTGCTTTATCTGATTTTAAGTTTTCATTGTTTCGGCATTAAGAGTTGTAGATTTGAATTTAAATAGCTACACTGATTCACCCCCCCTCTCAGTGTCATTGTGAAACTATCAAAGGACCACGACATCAAAGTGTGTTGGTCCTTCAAACATATAGTGCAGAATATGATCGATAAAGGTGATCTTATAGTGATGAATAATCCATTGGCACCCAAAAACCAAAACATGGGATTTATAAAAATCCATTGCTAAACCATGAGGCATCGTGCAACAACGTTTGCCACGTCAACCACATGCGCATCGAACCACCTACCCAAGGTTTCATAGGTATGGTTAATATTGTTACCAAATATGGGATGTATAAGTAGCCAAATCAGCCTCGCGCTCCCATCAGGATACAAGCTACACCAAATCAATGGCCAATTCATAATATTCCAGGCCCACCAACTAGATCGATTATGACCATACGAAGCAGGTTGGTTCAAATTTTTCTATTTATAATCTAATACAATAGTCCCCTAAGCATAGGCAGACTCTCATGGACATTTTGAGGCCCATTGAGGTGCAGTCCCAGGATGCTCAAGCATTCACTAATTTTGTGGGGCATGTACAATAGTGCCAGGAACCTATGATCCAATTCTACGATCATGAAATCAGGATGGTTCCTATGGAGGTGGCTAACCAACCATTACATATCATCACATGTGTTAATCACATGTCATTCAAGAGTGTCTTGATCGACACTGGTTCATCGATCAATATTATAATGACCAAGGTGTTAAGTCCTTTAAAGTTATCCAAGTCACATATTGTGCCCACCGTATTTACATTGAGAGCATTTAACAACACCCTATGCTCAACGGTTGGCACAATCATCCTACCTATTCAGGTGGGCCTAAAGACCATCCTCATGATGTGTCACGTGATCGAAGGTGCCATGCAATATAACATCCTTCTTGGAATGCCTTGGATTCGATAAACGTGCTGTGTTCTCTCCATACTACATCAATGTGTAAAATACATTCATGAGGAATAGGTTCACATGGCGTCGTCAGATGAGGAGCCCTTCAAATTCATGAACCTAGCTGATTTGTCAGGGGGTTTCATACTTCCATCAATGCACCTGGACGTCTGGCCAGCATCACCGATTAAGAATCCAAGAGGTAAAAAAAAATTGTGTGCTCAACCATCGATATATATATCTCTCAGATCTGAGCACACTACATCAATGTCTTTGAAATCAACTGCATCAGCGATGCTTCAGGATGAAAGGAAGTTAAAGGTGAAAATGGAAGAAAATAAAAAGAAGCAAGTTCCTGAACCAGTCACCAAAGAGGTTCCCACTCCCATGGAAGTGGAATAATCCTAGGACAAATCTGAGGATGTACCTCAATATGCCTTGCTTGCATCGTCAGCAGGGTCATCCACATCATGGGTGACTATTCATCTGGCCAACACATGATTAGACAAATATATTATGCAAAATGTAACCTTTGGACCAATTCTAGAGACTACACAAGAGATGGATCGGCTGTATGATCATCATTTTTTGGTTGGATCAATAGTACCATTGGGAGAGCCACCCAATCAAATGAAATTTATCTACGCTAGGCTGGATCAGCTTCCTACTCGAACACCCATGGATGAAGATGATGGTGAACAGTTCATAGTGAATGTTTGTTACCTATCCAACCCTGAATATTCCATGTGCATTTTTGAATTATATCATTGGCATGGCTATGGCCTTGATATTTTTGAGCAAGGACGTAGGACTCTGCTTAAGCTGCATTATCATTTGGCAACTAATAGGTTTGGGATAGGGTTGCAAATACAAGGATATGATTATTGCTTTGTGGTATCTTTAGATCACCTTTACCTTAGTCTAGGGGATGATGTGGATTTCAACCCATATCACCCTAATCCTTCTACATTCCACAAGGATAACCGGATGGTATCTTACATCACCATAGCACCACCTGAGTCATATCACGAGAATATCTTGGTGGACAATGAGTCTTCACTCATCAATTAGTCAGAGGATGAGGTTGAGCCGGTTTATGAGGCAGTATCATATTTAAGACACTTATACCCAATTTTATTGGATAGTAATGATAGTGATAAGGAGATAGCCTATATGGGGCCACATTTTCTAGAACATCCCATTCCATTGGGGGCAAATGAAGGCTTGTATTACAATAACGATGAAGAATACAAGACAGAGAGATCCTACCTAGGACCTCCCTACTTACGCTATCATAATGCATCATATACGGATAAGGACATGCGTAGAGAGATCAATCTGAATCCTCGCCTTAGGAAAATACCGTCAAACGTTGATGTGATCTATCACATGGTGTTTTCCAAACTTCCTATGTACATGGATCTCATTGAGTTGAATGATCCAATCTTACAATCAATGCATAGAGAGAACCTGATTATCCGTATTTTGCATAGAGAGGACCCATTTGTGCCCATGCCAATAGAGCCAGATCTCGGGTATGGGAGATGCTTCGCTAATGCAAATGTTTATCTGCATGGTCTTGGAGATTAATTCCATTCCTTCAATATGGTCTCCATTGATTTTACCACCCCACTCTGTAACCCAACCGATCTGTCCAAACCATTGCACCTAAATGTAGATGTTGTCGACTAGGATCGAGCTGACTCGCCTATTGAGCTTGAATATTTCTTCCCTAGCGAATAAATGTTGCAACCATTTTACTTTGCGCCAGGTTATGCTTATGATTTCTATCATGCTAAGTATGATTCCAATGTGAAACCTATATACCCAGCCAATGACATCCATTTGATCCCTACGCCTCATCAGCTTGAGGAGGGATCACACATGTCAGTAGAGGAAACCTTCAATGGATATCAGTAATGATCCCACTAATCCAAGGAAGGTTAAATTTAGAGAGAGTCTCACTCTATATGAGCATGCCACCTGTTGAGAAGCAACACACCCCCACTGAAAAATGAGATTCCATCCTTAGAAAATTCTGAACTTTCATTTTTGCAGCAGGGACCCTCTTGATCCTTTTCAGGTTTTAAATTCCAATTTGCTTGCCTCCTTTTTAAAGTTGTGCTTTTTCTTGCATTCTAGCTGTGTTATCCAAGAATTCACTTTTTACATGCTAGAAATCATTCATGCTTAAGAAAATCTTGCACCGGTACCGAGAAAATCCAAAAACGAGTTGCATAAATTCATGAAAAATCAAACTTTCCATTTTTGGTAGTGTCGCGATATCGCGACACTTCCATTTTCGAAAATGTCGCGATATCGCGACAGGAAAATAGAAAAGCAGCTAAGTCATTTAAGCGTAGCGAAATCGTGACACTTTCCATTTTT
The DNA here is from genome assembly GCA_028583015.1 of Wollemia nobilis. Taxonomy (NCBI): domain Eukaryota; kingdom Viridiplantae; phylum Streptophyta; class Pinopsida; order Araucariales; family Araucariaceae; genus Wollemia; species Wollemia nobilis. The sequence goes on from JAQPPZ010017238.1 coordinate 2,050,549, forward strand.
GGAAGTGTCGCGATATCGCGACATTTCCATTTTTGGAAAGCGTCGCGAAATCGCTGCAGGATGAGGAGAGAGAAAGCCGGGGAGAAAAATGTCGCGAAATCGTGACATGTCGCATTTTCACGGTAGGAGAGAGAAAATGCATGAAAATCGGCTAAGTGCCAGAAAGGGCGCGATTTCGCGACATGTCGCGAAATCGCGACAGCTTTTGGAGAGAGAAGATGAACTGTACGGAAGGGCGCGATTTTGCGACATGTCGCGAAATCGCGACATGTCGCATTTTCGCGGTAGGAGAGAGAAAGTGGGCTGAAGAATAAAAAATCCGCCAAGTCATTTTTGTGTAGCGAAATCGCGACACTTTCCATTTTTGGAAGTGTCGCGATATCGCGACATTTCCATTTTTGGAAAGTGTCGCAAAATCGTTGTCTGCCGGAGGAGAGAGAAGAAATCAGTACGGACCAGCGCGATTTCGCGACATGTCGCGAAATCGCGACATGTCCCATTTTCGCGGATAAAGGAGAAAAAGTGGCTAAGTCCAAAAGGTGCAGCGATTCGCTGACGTCTCAAAATCGCGGGCTGGAGCTTGCAGCGATGCGCTGCATGTTTCGAAGTCGAGAGGTAAAGGGTGCAGCGATGCGCTGCAGGTTTGAAAGTCTGGACTCGAAAAGTGCAGCGACGCGCTGCACGTTTCGAAGGCAAAGGGTGAAAATGGTAGCGACGCGCTGCACGTTTCGAAGAAGTCTTGCAAGACAAGCATGTCGCGAAATCGCGACATGCTGGAGCAAAATTGTACGGCGAGTGGCAGGAGGCACGATTTCGCGACATTCGCGGGGGGGGGGGGAGCCGATTTGTGACATGTCATGAAATCGTGACATGTCGCATTTTCACGGCCGACGGGGGAAGAAGCAGCGCACATCTGGGGACGTCGCGATTTCGCGACATGTCGCGAAATCGCGACATGTCGCATCCGAAAGGGCAACGTGACAGTCGCATTTCGCGATAGGAGAGAGAAAGTCCTAAGTTGACCGAAAGTGCATTCCAGCGGGAAGCGAGAAGGCATCCTGGGGTAGCGACACGTGTCAAAGCGTGAGGCAGACAAGCGAAGGCCGACATGCAAGCTTATTTTGCGGTTTTTAATCTGTTTTAATGTTTTAAGCTTGGATTTAATGTTTATTAAAGTGCTAATATAATCTTTTTGTCTTTCATGCAGGATTCCATCTGGCACTTGCGGGACAACCGGGAAAGGCCATAAAGGCAAAGTTAAAGTGCGGATTTAGTCAAGGACCGCCATGCTAGAAGAGAAGCTGCCGGTGAGAGCATTCAATGACAAATTTATTGCAGACTTGATAGCATGAAGACAATTTCAACTCGGGGATGGCTTTACGGAGATCAAATTGATGGAGAGAAGTGGTGACTCATCCGGCTCACCGAGCGAGAATTAATGGAGGCATTTATTTGCAGGCTGCGGATGAATGCAAGTGGCTTTAGATTTTATCTTCTCCATTTATGGCGGCTAATCGCACTGATTTGCCGAAGGGTTAAGTTCTATCCGGACTTTGATTTTAAATGGATTTTTATTGTAAAACCCGGGTCCTAGGGTTTAAGTGCGATAAGATTTAGGGTTTGAGCAAGATATTTTGAAAAGATCAGGGTCTGTCCTGAGTCTATAAATACGATTCTAAATGTAATCGCGAGGAGGCGGAGACTTAGAAATAAAAGGCTTATAAGCAATTTCTTGCAAATTTTGTGAAATCCTTTGTTTATGGACTTGGAGTTGATGTGCTTTAGCTTTTATGTGATAGCATGGCCGGGAGCCTAATCTTTTGCAGAGTGTGATAAGTGTATCTTCTTTTGTTATCCGTTCCATTTAAAGTTTGTTAGATATATGCTGTAAATCTGAGTTATCAAGTTTAAATATGCTGTTAGGCTTCAGTTGTTCTCTTGTCTGCTAGGGGAAATTACAGATTTGAAGGTTAAGTTTGTTCTAATTGCTCTGTCTTCATTTGTGTGAGCTAGGTTGTCGGTGAAAGATACCGGTTTTAACCAGTTGCCCTTGGATTTATAATTTTTTGCTAGATCTGTTTCACTCTGCCTTGTGCTCTTAGTTGAAAGTGATCTTAGACGGACTGGACACTTTCTTCTTTGATTTGTTCTATTGTGAATCTAGTAGCATAGATAAGATTGAGAGTTTAGGGTTTTACAGTTGATGTTTGATAAGCTTCTCTTTCTGCCCTACCCTACCCTCTCTTTGTTTTCGGTGAATGATCCATTTTTTATTTTCTTTGTTTGTCTTTTATTTAAATCTGCTGACCCATGAGAGCTAGATCAAGAATTCAAGTTAAATCTGATAAACAACTTTTGCAACTACTGAACAAGTTCAAGAACCCCCTGTAAGGTAACAGAGCAATCCATATTGAAATCTATTCCGAAGTGGAAAAGAGTGAATTGCCATTCGACCCAACTACTGTAACTCGCACCTTGGATAACTCGACTAGATCCTAAAGATGAGTGGGATCCGTCCCGTGGGTGTCTCCGGAGCTTCCTTGCTTCATCCTTTCCCGGGGTGTGCATGAAAGCCGGACCAACAACCTAATTGGCGCTAGAAGGAGGGCCACAGAACATCGTTCTTAGTGCACTTGAGTTGAGAAATCCGGTATGTGGTGCTTGACAAACAATTATCAGTCCAGCCAATTTCCCCTCCTCGCCAACACCTAATTGGCGCTAGAAGGAGGGCCTGAACTCAGTTCAAGTATTGTAAGGGCATAACAGCAACATTTTGAAGGACCCACAGTGAACTCCGGACAGTTTTGTAAATTGTCAGTACAGTTTTGTAAATTGTCAGTACAGTTTTGTAAATTGTCAGTGCAGTGTTGTCAGTGCAGTTGTCAGTACAGTATTTCAACTTGCTAAAATACGAGACCTGTTGAGAACTGCAGAGTTTGTCAGTGCTTGTGAAAGCTGGATTCTACATACAGGGTAACAAGATCCCACCCCAGAGCTGGAGAGCTCCTTGTCCATGAATTAGAAACTCCGAGAAGAAGTAGCCACAGAAGGGCCACATCTCTATCACAGACAGTTTTATCACCATTGATAGTCACTCCAACCAAAGCTCAGAATATCCCTGTTAATCCATTAGCTATGGCAAATTGGTTGGGCTCCACAACTTTGAACATTTCGGGTATAGCCCATGACTTGCCCAGAAATCCAGAAAGATACCTCCCTAGGTATAAACATGATGGGACAAGAAGCTACAGAGGAACACTTAATTGCATTCAAGAATGCACTTGAAGTTATTAAATGTACGACATGAGGATGTTGCCTGCAGACTCTTCCCTTTCACTCTCCGGGAGGGAGCCTATGATTGGTTTCTAAATCTTACCAATGATTCCATCACCTGCTGGAATGACTTAGAAAAAGTCTTTGTGTCACAGTTCGGGGAAGTGATAGATCTCGACATTTTATATCAACAGTTTTCTAGCATCAAAAGAGAACTGAATGAGTCTATTAGATCCTATAATGTTAGATTCCAGAAAGCTTATGGTAGACTCACTGGCTATTATGTACCGAATGCTGACCTGGCATTAGAGATTTTCAAGAACTCTCTAGACCCAATGACCTCTGTCTTCTTGAAGAGGGATGCCACTGTTACCAACTTGACAGAAGCTTATAAAGAAGCTTTAATCCTGGAAAGACAGTTGGGACCCCAGCCTTTAAATATTCAACAAACTCCTCTGATCACTCAAGTTGCTCCTATGTTCAATCCCATTCCACATCAGATGATCTTTGCCAGTTTGTCAGACTTTACCATCAGCAGCACCAGTGGCTACTGCACCTGTTGAGAATGTACAGAACCCGATAAAAGAGGCTGACAATGCTAGGATTGAAGAAGTCTCAAAGATTGTTCAAAAGCTGGCCAATGATTTTTTGAGTTTTAAAAGGCAAACTTCTACTGGAGACAATCCCAACAGATATTCATATCAACCAAACAGATTTAACAGGCCCCCATATGAACCTAATAAAGATTACAAAGGTAAAGCTCATGATGTGAACATCTGTGATTTGGCTCTGCCCAACTGGTGCAGAATTCATGCCACTTCTCAGCATGGGGAGTTAGATTGTGTGGAATTTTGCAATGCATTTGAAGCCTTGTCAGGAGATTTGATCTCCCCGAAAATCAAAGAGCTGCCGAGGGCCCAAGTTCATCTGGACACAGTGCAGCTATGGTCTTGGATTCTTTTTCTTTCCCGGATGAATGCGAGAATGTAGTTGAAATGCCCATGGATGAAGTATAGGCTTTCCAGCAATACAGAAGAGATAACTACAACCTGAGGAACAGGAATCCAGAGCCAAATACCACATCAACTCCTCCTGACAATTCTCATAATATTCCTCCTGACCCCTCTCCAAGCAATAATCCACCTCCACCAAAGGGAGGAGCTCAAAGAGTACCAGATGTTGCTATTCCTCCACTTAACAAAGGATATAACATAGTGGAAGACATGAAAAATATTAAGGCCAACATTACTCTGCATGAGTTGGCACAGATTTCAGAGCAGAGAGATAACCTGATAAAGACATACTCTGGCCCTGCTGCTAAACCTGTGGATAAAGGGAAGAAAATAGCCAATGCCAATCTGGCCATGTACAAGGAAAAGACTGAAGTTCCCCCATTTTTACTGACTGTCAAAATTTTTGGGAAGAATTTACATAATTGTTTGGTAGATTCAGGTGCATCTGCTAATGTCATGCCACTGGCAATTTGTCAGCAGTTGGGGCTGACCCCAATGAAGTCTGAGAGGAGAGTTGTCCAATTGGACAAGTCAGAAGTTAAGGTTGTGGGAGAGCTGCAAAACATTCACATTCAATTGGCATCGAGCCAAGGGCTCAACATAAGATCGAAATCCAAGTTGTGGATATCCCGGTGGGGTATGGAATGTTGTTGAGTAGGGATTGGTCTAAGTCTCTAAATGGATATCGGCACGAGACTTTTCACACATGTGGTTGCCATGGAAGGGTGTGGCCAATCAATTGCGGGTTGACGAGAGAACCCGGTACAAGCACACCATTACAGAGTACAATGCAGCTAATGAGACTGTCAATATTGCAGAGGTAGACATTGGTGTCTACAATTTAACAACTGGGCACAATGATAAATTTAACAAAGCTCATCCTGTACATACTAATGAAGTTTGGACACTTCATGTGGATGGAGCCAGATGTAAGCAGGGTTCTGGAACAGGGGCAGTCCTCAAAGGGCCTCAAAGTCAGACATTTTTTATGTCTTACCGCTTGCGATTCCCATGTACTAATAATTTAGCGAGTATGAAGCTACGATTTTAGGTTTAAAATTTGCATTGGATAGAAATGTGAAAAACATTCAAGTTTTCACCGATTCGAGAATTAGTGGCAAGCCGAGTCGGGGGTAAGTTTCGGTGTAAAGCCTCTTATCCGAAGGGATACAAGCACGAGCTTGGGATCTTGTGGAAGGCTTTGATGCATTTAACTTAACACATATACCCGGGGAACAAAATTCACATGCGAGATGTCTTGGCATCTTCAAGCTGCAAGTTTAAAGCCATTGGAAGATTTTAAGTGGGATAAGTTTTCAATTGAGTTAGTCCCCTGCCCTTCAGTTCCAAACAATATAGATAGCTTTCAAGTTTTCTCGGATGATCGACGGATTGTGCACTTCTTACGAGTACTAATACCTTTGAGAATGCTATAATTGATGAAGGCCAAAGGGACACCACTGATGGAGCAGTTAGATGATGACGGGGGAATCATGAGATTGAAGGACAACAGAATCCCAAAGGGAATGGTAGAGCTGGAGAGGCTATTTGATGTTGACAAGATCAGGCAGAGGGTGAATCCTGAAGATTATGTGGGCACCACAGACAATGAGACTAAAAATTTGAATGTAGGAACTGAAGAGGATCCAAGGAACATCAAGTTGGCAAAAGATTGTGATCCAGAGATAAAGAGAAATATGATTGATTTCCTGCACAGGTCCAAGGATGTAATGGCCTGGTCATACAAAGATTTAAAGGTATTTGATCCAAAAGTTTACACCCACATCATACCTTTGAAAGAATCTTGCAAGCCTTTCAGACAAAAACAGAGGCATGTTAATGCTCTGTTAGAACCCCTTATTCAGAAAGAAGTGGAGAAGCTCTTGAGTGCGGCAATTATTTTTCCTATCAGGCATTCTACTTGGGTGGCAAATCTGGTGCCAGTCAGGAAGAAAAATGGGGAGATCCGCCTTTGTGTGGATTTTAGGAATCTGAACAAAGCATCTGAAAAGGACAACTATCCCCTGCCTTCTATGGATGAAGTCCTGCAGATTGTTAATGGCTCAGAGATGATGTCTTTTTTGGATGGCTTCTCAGGCTATAATCAGATTCTAGTTGAGAAGGAGGATAGAATGAAGACTGCTTTTACAACTAAGTGGGGTACTTTTGCTTACAAGAGGATGCCATTTGGTTTAATAAATGCGGGAGCAACATTTCGAGAGAGCAATGGACCATGCCTTCAAGGGGCTTATGGGCAAATGTATTGTAGTTTACATGGATGATCTAACGAGTCTTTTCCAAATCTAAGTTTGACCATGTCAAGCATTTAGAGTCTGTGTTTAACAAGTGCGAGAGAGTTTGGCATCTCTTTGAATCCAAAGAAATGCATATTTGGTGTAACGGAAGGCAAAGCTGCTTGGGCATTTGGTCACAAAGGATGGCATTTCTATGGATCCGAGGGAGAGTTGAGGCCATATCCGGCATACCATTTCCCAACTCCAAGAAAGAGTTGAGATCATTCTTTGGAAAGATTAACTTTGTCGGAAAGTTTATCTCGGGCTTTGCAGAGATAGTTAAACCAATGAATGATATGTTAAAGCAAAGCTGCCCAGATTTCCTGGACCACCTGAAGCTAAGGCTGCTTTTCAAGAAATCAAGACGGCCATTAAACAAGCACCGAGTCTTAGTAAGCCCGGATTTCGGTGCAGATTTCTATCTGTACACATTCTCTTCTGAACATACACTTGCTGCAGTGTTGACTCAACGGAGAGATACAGGAGAACATCCAATTGCTTTTAAGAGCACTAATTTGAAGGGAGCTGAACTGAAATATTCCAGATTAGACAAACAGGCTTATGCTTTGGTAAGGGCAGTGAAACAGTTCAGACATTATATACTGAGGAGCAAAGTTCATGCCATAGTGCCGGACCCAGTTGTCAAGTACCTTCTAAGTCAGAATGAGTTGGGGGAGCGAGGGGCAATTGGGTTACCGAGGTTGCAAGAGTATGACTTGGAGATTAGGCCTGCTAAAGCGATCGGAGGACTTGGCTTGTCCAGACACATTGCTGAAATACCTCTACAGCAGGAAGTTAATCAATTAAACTCTGAATCTGATGATTGGTATGGGGATATCATTCATATGCTACAGTTTGGAGTTTGCCCATCCCATTTGAACAGAACTCAAAGGAGAGCATTAAAGTTAAAAGCTGCTCACTATCTCCTCAAGGCGGATACTCCGTACGGGGAGAATTATCGTTGGCATCTTTCTAAGGTGCATTTCTCCCAGTGAAGTCAGTGAAGTCATGGCTAGCTTTCATGAAAAAATAGGGGCAGGACATTCATCAGGATCTGCTATAGCACATAAAATATTAAGAGCAGGCTATTATTGGTCTACACTTTTTAAGGATGCACATCAACATGTCGGAACCTGCCATCGGTGCCGGACATTTGCGGCCAAAGAGGCAAACCGAGCTCTGCCATTGCAACCAGTTGTGATAAACAAACCTTTCATGCAGTGGGGACTTGATTTTGTGGGAGTCATTAACCCAAATTCCTCAGCAGGGCATAAATATGTTTTGACAGCTACTGACTATTGCACAAGGTGGGTTGAAGCAGCAGCCACCACAAGAAGTACAGCCCAGGAAGTGATTGATTTTCTTGAATCAAATGTCATAACTAGATTTGGGGTTCCCCTGAATTTGGTCTGTGATAATGGGCCAGCCTTCCAATCATTGGAGTTTGCAGATTGGGCATACCAGATGGGGATAGTTATCAGATTCTCATCCAACTACTATCCCCAAGGCAATGGACTGGCTGAGTCAACAAACAAGAACTTAATGAATGCCATCAAAAAGTCTGCAACAGACAAACCCGAGCAGTGGCATACATTGTTGAAATATGCACTGTGGGCTGACCGGATAACACACAAAGTGGCTCTTAAGACCTCTCCTTTTGTTTTGCTGTATGGTACTCGGCCAATTGTTCCCATCTCCTTGAAGTTGCCCACCTACCAATTTGCCTTAGATTATTTTGAAGATCATGATGATGCAGAAGCCCGTGTTTTAGACCTCACTAACTTGCGGGATGAAAGACTCCAAGCCCTGGAGCACTTCGGAGAGGCACCAAGAAACCGTCAAGCGGTGGTTTGACAAGAGAGCCAAGGTGAAGGCTTTCGAGTTGGCAGACTTAGTGCTTACGTGGGACAAGGCCCATGAGAAGAAGGGTAAGCACACAAAGTTGCGACCACTTGTGGATAGGCCCCTACCAAATTGCTGAAATATTGGGTAACAATGCTTTCCGCTTGCAAGACCTGGATGGTAATTTTTTGGACCTCCCTGTTAATGGCCAGTACTTGAAACATTATTTTTCCGCTGTTCCATCCAATGTATCATTTGAGTAAGCTATGAAGAAGTTGTAACATGTGTACATATTGTGAATAGCTCTCCCGGTTTTATTTGCTTTAGTTCTTTATTGTAGTTCTTTTTCTTTTTGTACAGTTGCAGTTTAGTTTATTTCAGTTGCAGTTTAGTTTATTTCAGTTGCTTTAGTTGCTTCTTTTTAGTTTTAATTGGGTGCTGTCTGTACAAGTTTGTTTGTTAGATTAATCCTTGCTCTTTGTGCAGTGTTCTTTGATTCTTTCTTTTTCTATGCAATTTTAATTTATTTGCTTCAGTTCTTAGTTTATTTATTTTAGCTTAATTTTCTTTGCTGCCTGATTTGTGCTTTGCATCCTTTGTAAATAGCCTTACAGTTTATTTTATTCCTTTGTCTGTACACTGTGTAATTTTCAGTGTTTAGTTTATTTTATTTGCAGTCAGTGCAGTTTTGATTTTGTTTTGCTTTACAAGCCTGTGCCTGTCCTTGGAAGCCTGTACAAAGTCCTTTGGCTTCTAAAAATTTTGTCTTTTAACCTTTGCCTGAGCAATCAATGAAAAGTCAGCCTGCTGAAAATTGTTTATTCTAAGCTGATCAATCCAGTTTCCATCCAATGCCCATGTTGTTCACCATTCTAATTGAGATAGTCTGCTTACTTTGAACAGTAGAGCTATTTTGTTATTAGGGACAAAGGTAGAGAGATGATTGGATCTTGTGTCTTACTTGCCACGATTGTTTTAATGATAGAAAAACTGCTATCTTTGTTTAGTTGGAGGAACTCCCGGGGAATCCAAGAAAAGCTGGTTATGAGAGGGGACTATGTCATGCAATTATTTGGGTATCCACAGAGGCTATCAATGCCTAGACTGAAACAGTTCCAGATTGATCAAATGATAAAAGAAGATTGTGATTTCCCTAAAAGCATTTCAGATATTGATATATTTCAGAGGGAGAGATATAAAAAAAAAGGAAGAAGAGAAAAGAGTTGAACAATTAAAAGAGGAATCCAATATTAGATTCTACCCTACAGTTGTAAATTTGGGTCGTGTAAATCTAAAGGGTAACTCTGTCTAGGCTGTAAAAGGCTAAACTAGTAAACAGAGCTCTACTCGGTTTCCCCTTTTACAATCTAGAAAAGTTGATTAATCCAAGTTAATCATTCAATTCAGTCATCCTTGAAGAAAGTTTTATACCCTTTGAAATTGCACATCAGAAATCTTCCTTGAAGTAATTCGGCCTAGTATGTCCTTGGGAAATTTTAACAGTGGCGGTTAACGAGTCAATTTATTGTGAAGAATGTCCGTGGCAAGGCATGATGCATGGTCTTTTTGTTTTGAAACCGGAGTCTTGGGTTCTAAAATAGTGCTACTATTTTACCCGTAGATATCGCCATTTGTTGAGAAGCAACACACCCCCAATGAAAAATGAGATTCCATCCTTAGAAAATTCTGAACTTTCATTTTTGCAGCAGGGACCCTCTTGATCCTTTCCAGTTTTAAATCCAGATTTGCTTGCCTCCTTTTTAAAGTTGTGCTTTTTCTTGCATTCTAGCTGTGTTATCCAAGAATTCACTTTTTACATGCTAGAAATCATTCATGCTTAAGAAAATCTTGCACCGGTACCGAGAAAATCCAGAAAATAGTTGCATAAATTCATGAAAAATCAAACTTTCCATTTTTGGTAGTGTCGCGATATCGCGACACTTCCATTTTCGGAAATGTCGCGATATCGCGACAGGAAAATAGAAAAGCAGCTAAGTCATTTTTGGAAGTGTCGCGATATCGCGACATTTCCATTTTTGGAAAGCGTCGCGAAATCGCTGCAGGATGAGGAGAGAGAAATCCGGGGAGAAAAATGTCGCGAAATCGTGACATGTCGCATTTTTGTGACAGAAGAGAGAAAATGCATGAAAATCGGCTAAGTGCCAGAAAGGGCACGATTTCGTGACATGTCGCGAAATCGTGACAGCTTTTGGAGAGAGAAGATGAACTGTACGGAAGGGCGCGATTTTGCGACATGTCGCGAAATCGTGACATGTCGCATTTTCGCGACAGGAGAGAGAAAGTGGGCTGAAGAATCAAAAATCCGCCAAGTCATTTTTGTGTAGCGAAATCGTGACACTTTCCATTTTTGGAAGTGTCGCGATATCGCGACATTTCCATTTTTGGAAGTGTCGCAATAATCATAAGGTGAAACATTTCCATTTTTGGAAGTGTCGCGATATCGCGACATTTCCATTTTTGGAAAGTGTCGCAAAATCGCTGTCTGTCGGAGGAGAGAGAAGAAATCAGTACGGACCAGCGCGATTTCGCGACATGTCGCGAAATCATGACATGTCCCGTTTCGCGAGGATAAAGGATAAAAGTGGCTAAGTCCAAAAGTTGCAGCGATTCGTTGACGTCTCAAAATCACGGGCTGGAGCTTGCAGCGATGCGCTGCATGTTTCGAAGTCGAGAGGTAAAGGGTGCAGCGATGCGCTGCAGGTTTGAAAGTCTGGACTCGAAAAGTGCAGCGACGTGTTGCACGTTTTGAAGGCAAAGGGTGAAAATGGTAGCGACGCGCTGCACGTTTCGAAGAAGTCTTGCAAGACAAGCATGTCGCGAAATCGCGACATGCTGGAGCAAAATTGTACGGCAGCTGGCAGGAGGCGCGATTTCGCGACATGTCGCGAAATCGCGACATGTCGCATTTTCGCGGCCGACAGGGGAAGAAGCAGCGCAGCGCTGGGAACGTCGCGATTTCGCGACATGTCGCGAAATCGCGACATGTCGCATTTTCACGATAGGAGAGAGAAAGTCCTAAGTTGACCAGAAGTGCATTCCAGCGGGAAACAGAAGGCTTCCTGGGGTAGCGACACGTGTCAAAGCGTGAGGCAGACAAGCAGAAGCCGACATGCAAGCTTATTTTGCGGTTTTTAATCTGTTTTAATGTTTTAAGCTTGGATTTAATGTTTATTAAAGTGCTAATATAATCTTTTTGTCTTTCATGCAGGATTCCATCTGGCACTTGCGGGACAACCGGGAAAGGCCATAAAGGCAAAGTTAAAGTGCGGATTTAGTCAAGGACCGCCATGCTAGAAGAGAAGATGCCGGTGAGAGCATTCAATGACAAATTTATTGCGAGACTTGATAGCATGAAGACAATTTCAACTCAGGGATGGCTTTACGGAGATCAGATTGACGAGAGAAGTGGTGACTCATCCGGCTCACCAGCAGAATTAATGGAGGCATTTATTTGCAGTTGCGGATGAATGCAAGTGGCTTTAGATTTTATCTTCTCCATTTATGGCAGCTAACTGCATAGATTTGCCGAAGGGTTAAGTTCTATCTGGACTTTGATTTTAAATGGATTTTTATTGTAAAACCCGGGTCCTAGGGTTTAAGTGCGATAAGATTTAGGGTTTGAGCAAGATATTTTGAAAAGATCAGGGTCTGTCTTGAGTCTATAAATACAGATTCTAAATGTAATCGCGAGGAAGGCGGAGACTTAGAAATAAAAGGCTTATAAGCAATTTCTTGCAAATTTTGTGAAATCCTTTGTTTACTGGACTTGGAGTTGATGTGCTTTAGCTTTTACGTGATAGCATGGCCGGGAGCCTAATCTTTTGCGAGTGTGATAAGTGTATCTTCTTTTGTTATCCGTTCTATTTAAAGTTTGTTAGATATATCTTGTAAATCTGAGTTATCAAGTTTAAATATCTTTGTTAGGCTTCAGTTGTTCTCTTGTCTGCTAGGGGAAATTACAGATTTGAAGGTTAAGTTTGTTCTAATTGCTCTGTCTTCACTGTGTGAGCTAGGCTACCGGTGAAAGATACCAGTTTTAACCAGTTGCCCTTGGATTTATAATTTTCTGCTAGATCTGTTTCACTCTGCCTTGTGCTCTTAGTTGAAAGTGATCTTAGATTGACTGGACACTTTCTTCTTTGATTTGTTCTGTTGTGAAGCTAGTAGCATAGATAAAATTGACAGTTTGGGTTTTACAGTTGATGTTTGATAAACTTCTCTTTCTGCCCTACCCTACCCTCTCTTTGTTTTCGGTGAATGATCCATTTTTATTTTCTTTGTTTGTCTTTTATTTAAATCTGTTGACCCATGAGAGCTAGATCAAGAATTCAAGTTAAATCTGATAAACAACTTTTGCAACTACTGAACAAGTTCAAGAACCCCCTGTAAGGTAACAGAAGCGAGTCCATATTGAAATCTATTCCGAAGTGGAAAAGAGTGAATTGCCATTCGACCCAACTACGTAACTCGCACCTTGGATAACCAGCTAGATCCTAAAGATGAGTGGGATCCGTCCCGTGGGTGTCTCCGGAGCTTCCTTGCTTCATCCTTTCCCGGGGTGTGCATGAAAGCCGGACCAACACCACCCTCATACCTCTATTGAAAGAGAGACCTAATCTTTTTACTTGGACTTACAAAGGTATGCTAGGTCTAGACCCAAAACTGGTTACCCATAACCTTTTGCTAGACCTGTCAAAGAAGCCAGTCAAGTAGAAGCTTAGAAAGATGCATCCAACAGTATCCTTAATGGTGAAGGAAGAATTGCAAAATTTGTTGGACGTAGAATTTGTAATCTCCATCGACTATCCAAAATGGGTATCCAATATGGTGCCTATAGGAAAATCTGATGGAAGGATTCGTATTTGTATGGATTTTAGATACCTGAATAAGGCAACATCGAAGGATCCATTTTCATTGCTGAATATTAATGCTCTTGTAGACGCAACTGTAGGTCATGAGATGCTCTCCCTAATGGATGATTTTTTTGGATATTAAGCCTGAAGACCAGTATAAAATCACGTTTATAACGCCATGGGGGAAATTTTTCTATTAAGTTATGATATTTTGCCTTAAAAATGTTGGTGCCACATATCAACATGCCATGACATATATCTTTCATGATTATATGCATAAAATATTAGAATATTACATTGATGAATTGTTAGCAAAGTCATTACTATGTTCTGAGCATGTAGAGGTCTTAAGGAAGGTCTTCGATCACCTGATAGAGCACAATGTCAGGTTGAACCCTAAGAAGTGTGTTTTTTGTGTAACTTCAAGAAAGCTCTTAGGGTTCATCGTTTCAAAGTGAGGCATCAAAGTTGACCCAACAAAGGTCAAGGCTATTCTAGATATGCATTATCCCTCAAACATCAAAGAATTAAGAAGCCTACAGGGCAAAGTAGCATCGATAAAGCGATTTATTGCTCAAATATCAAATAATTATCGACCCATGAATTAACTGCTACACAAGGGGGTCCCATTCAACTAGGACGAGGACTGTCGAGCAACCTTTGTTGAAATCAAGCAATACCTAATGATGCCACCAGTATTAGCTCCATAAAGGCTAGATGTGCCATTTCTACTATATATATTGGCAATCGACTTTGCATTAAGGGCCATGTTAGCCCAAAATAATGTGCAAGGTAAAGAATAGGGCATATATTATATTAGTCGAACCTTGGTGAGCTATGAGCTCGGATATGCATATGTAGAAACGTTGTGTTTAGCAATAGTGTTTGCTACAAAGAAATTGTGGCACTATATTCTAAGTCATACGACATATGTTATATCCAAACAAAATCCTTTGCAGTACATAATGAGCAAGACATATCATAACACATGTACTGCAAAGTGGATCTTGCTACTGATAGAATTCGACTTGGAATTCATAATCCAAAATTCAATTAAGGGATAATTCATAGTTGATCAGTTGTTTTAGGCACCGTTGTCAAACAGTAGGCCTCTAACAATTGAGCTTCTATATGATGCGGTCTTCGTTGTATTTGAAGATCCCGAACCTGAAGAACCAGAAAATAATGCTAATATGACCTTGTTCTTCGATGGTTCAAAGTGCGAGCAAAGGGGTTGTGCAGGAATATTGTTTGTCACACCGCAAGGAGCTCCAATGCCCTTGTTGTTCAAATTTGACTTTCCTTGAACCAAAAACAATGTCAAATACAAAGCCCTACTGCTGGACCTCCTATAGCCGTCACCATAAACATTAAAAGATTAAACATCTTTGGTGGCTCTTTGCTCATAGTCAACCAAGTTAAAGGGCTCTTTCAATGTCGATGTCTCATGTTAAAATATTATAAAGATCTTTTTGTTACATATTTGGCTAAATTGAAATGGTATGACAGTGATCCAATCCCTCATTCATCAAATAGGTTTGCAGACACCATGGCATATTTAGGATCCTTAATCCCTTAGAATACATATGTCGATTTTACTACCACTCATGTTAAAATGCTCTCACATCCTACGGTGGAGTGCGAAGCCTTTGATAATAAAGAGTCAATCAACATGATTAGCATGGAGCCAAAATTTGAATGGTTTTGCAGAGCTGAATACTTTCTAAAGAAGGCACCCTGGGGGTCATTAACCTCTCAAAGTACGACAGGGAGTGGTACTACCATTTACCACAAGGTTTTTTTTCAGTCTACATTTGCACATGTAGATATGCAGGGGGAGAAAGTCATCTTGGTATTCGAAGTTGAGGCTTACCATAGCTGGATGTCGTAAATCCAAGACTTCTTAAAACTTGGTATGATCCTAGAGGGATTATCATGTGCCATAAAATGCATATTTAAGTAGAAAGTGACTAAATATGTCTTGCTAGGATACGTTTTGTACCGATGAGGCTACGATGGAGTTCTCCTTAATTTTCTAGAGCCCCAAGAGGCATCTTAGGAAATTTCACAAGCTCATGATGGTACGTGTGATGGCCATTTCAATGGCATGGCCATCGTCAAGCGCATCCTTCGAATGGGTTACTATTGGCCCACTATGGAGAAGGAGTGCAATGTGTATGTCAAGAAATGCATCAAATATCAACATCATGCTAATCTTATGCACTTGCCATTATAGGCCTTACAGCCCATTCAGGCGGCTTGGCCATTTGCTCAGTGGGGATTAGATCTTATTGATAAGATCTCTCCTCCATCATCGAGCTGACATACTTTTATTAGTATGGCTACTGAGTAATTTACCAAATGGGTGGAAGAAATACCCTTAACAATGATGATTGGATCTCACATAGCAAAGTTTATACTCGAGCATATCATATGTCGTTTTGGGATTCTATCCAAGATAATTTTGGATAATGGAACATCATTTAAGAACAAAACTATGAGATATTTGATGTCTAAGTATATAATCAAACATGGTTTTGTGACTCCTTATTATCCGTATGCAAATGGGCAAGCTGAGGCCTCAAACAAGACAGTGGTGGCTATCTTGAAAAAGATGGTCAATGAAAACCACAAAGATTGGCATATCCAGCTACCCCTTTCATTATGGGCTTATAGGACTAGCATTTAGACGCCCACTGGGGTAACACCATTTTCACTAGTATATGGCACTGAGGCCATTATGCCCTTAGAGTTGGAAATTCCAATGTTGCACATCGTATTAAAAGAGTTCATTGATGACGACACCGCATGGCAAGCTCGACTAGATCAATTGATGTTGCTTGATGAATGTTGCATGAATTTTCTTGAGAATATTTGCATTTATCAAGAGCGATTAAAACAAGCTTATAATAACAAATTCCATTAGATATAATTTGAATTTGGGGATCTTGTGTTAAAATAGAACCAACAGAACTCTAATTTATTGCCTAATATGCAAGACAAATTCGTGGCTAATTGTCTAGGACCCTATATCATATCTAAAAATATTGGTTTGGGTACCTATCACGTAATATAGCTAGGGGGTGTTGAAGAGCTTAAACCTCTCAACATAATCCATCTTAAGGTGTTTTATGCTTGAGATTGTAGCAAAAGGCACCAAGGGTTTCAAACATTGCTTGGTCATGTCAGTTAAAGGCCCCACGGGTTTTCTTAAAACTGCTCAATCATCCCAAAAGGTTTCGAGGATTTACTTAAAACTGCTCGGTCAATCCCAAAAGGCTCCAAGTATTCCTAAGAACCACTTGGTCATCCCTAAAAGCTCCAAAGGTGCTCATAATCCCTTTGGTCAACCTAAAAGTCCCAAGGATTTTCTAAAAAATTGCTTGGTCAATTTAAAGGCTCCAGAGGCATTTTTTAGCTCTTTGGTCAATCTAAAAAGACTCCAAGGGTTCTTAAAACTGCTTGGTCAAATTTCAAAGGCTCCAAAGGCATGTACTGATCGGTTGGTCAAATATAAAGGCTCAAAATCAATAAAAATTAAAAAATCAATCAAATCCAAAACAAATGGTAAAGAATAAAATCCAAAAACATTTGCATTTGCATTATGTATTTTCATTTACACATGCATTTACCTCATCATATTACATGTAGGAATTTTGCATCCACTGCATTCTGTATTAGGATGTATTGTGTTTGTCAGTCTTACAAATGATGCCATGTTTGTGTTTTAATCATGCATCTTTGCATTTATCATAATCCATCATTCATATGAGAAATTGTGTTTTTCAACACAACCCATATTGTTGCTATGAATAATATTCTATGGTTTTCTGGTAATTCAACCATACCTAGAGGTCTTCTCAAGAGTTGATAGAAATATTGCTTTGCTTTTGTAGTCAAGGTCTAGCTAGTATAGCCCTTAACATATCAGAATCCTATCACTAATCAACAAATTAAACAATCCTAATAAGGACTAGGGGAAGATGAAAGCCATGAAGCAGGACCAGGTATCCTGAGGTGAAAATAGTTATTCTTGCTTATCCCCCTATGCAAATGGTATAGAAAATGTTGGTAATTGGAAAAATGACAAGTTCATTCCCTACCTAGAATCCCTTGCTTACGATAAAATGAGCAACATCCCAGAGTGATATCCCACATCAATCATCAATATTGATACCCTAGATCGATATCATAGATCGACTTCCCAAATTGATATCACATATTGATATCGTAAGATCAATATCCTCAATCGATATACCAAAAATAGTTTCCCCAAAGTAAAATCCCAAAGGGAAGTTTCTGAAGAAAATTATCAAATGTAAATTCCAAAAAGTGAATATCAAATGAAGATCAAAAATCAAAGTTTAAATTAATATCAAATGAAGATCAGAAATCAAAGTTCAAATAAAGATCCAATGAATATCAGAAATCAAGTTCAAATGAATATCAAATGAAGATCCAAAGAAAGTTCAAAGTCAAAGTGGAATCAAATCCCTTGCACAACTTTATATGAGAAAGTATCCCAAAAAGTTGAAGAAAAGAAGGGAGTGAACTTGAATCCATGGAATTTCCAGCACTACTGTACCTTACGCATGACGCTATGTCTTATGCATTAGCACCTCGCTTATGTACAAACCAGTTTTTGAATGTGGAAGATCTAGCTTTAGGTGTCCTATATCTCCTAGTGGTCTAGTCCAACTGAAATCTAAACCTAGGATTGAATAAACATTTGTGGACCCCCTATCTTAGCAATGGGCTGAAATAATCCCGCCTAACATCGGGGTATTCTTATGTTTTATCTTAATGTATTCATGTGCACACATAGGGATAATGAACCGTTAGGACCTATCCTAGCAAAAGCCTTACATTTCAGAAGTCTAGTTTAGTCATTATACAACTTTTGATCATTCAACTAGGATGTTTGAGTCTCACAGTAAACCTCAAAAATTCCCAAATAGCAACAATCAAATTTTCAAATGCAATCATCAAACATCAATTTCTTTTTATAAGAGTTTATTTATTAGAATTATTTGTATTATATGATTAGATATCGTATGGATGTCAAAAATGATATTTAGACGACCACTGATTATATCATACATATTATTTTAATTCATAAAATCTTTAGAAAACATACATCATTACATCTCACATATGGGTGTATTATATTTCACAAAGAGATAAAGCAATTACAATCCATGATTGTTATACATTTTGTGGTGTCGTCCATTAGATTGTTAAACACATATCGCATTCATTCCTTATGTTTTAAGTGATTAAAGCATACAGGTTCATTTACATTAGATTACCATCATGTAAATAATGCATTACATTCATTGCACTAGTATATCGTGACATCATCATAAATTAAATGCATACAATAAAGCCAAATTAAATATCCATTTAAAATTAAATGTTGCATCCATATGCATCCATCATAAGTAACACATCTAAGCATATAGATCATTGCATATCATCATCATCATAAATTAAAATAGCTATCTAGTGCATGTCATTCATACATCACATCATATAAACATAGCATCAATATGAACATTTGCATCCATGTGCATAAACATAAATATAAAACATATAAATGACAAGTACACATAATGAGCCAAAAATGATCAATATCATATAAATATGGGTATCAATGAGTACATAGAGATACATCAAATTCTCGTAGGCTACATCTGTGTAGATACTCAACCTCACACTCAAAAATAGTACAACAGAGTATATCTAAAACTTGTACTAAGGGTTTGCACCCCCAACCTATGAATCATCGATATCACCCCTACCATCCCTATAGCTCCTGTGCGATCTAGATCCATGTGTGCTAGAGGACTTGTATGTCCTCTCAATATTATGGGTCTTGTGGCTTGAACTCCTAGAGGACTGCCCTGTCACCCTGGTCTTGGATCGGCTCTGCTAAGTATCAGAAGCATGTGGGTCCTCTAGGACCTGCCCACCAATCAACCTGATTTGGCCCTCTAGCTGGTCTATGTAGGCTACCCTGCTTGTGTACCTCTCATTGCCCTCCTCCATGAGGACCTGTAAGCATCAGATCTCTACCATGGGGTCTCGACCACCTAGAAACAATAAATATGGTGTGGTTGGAGGTCCCATGATGGCCTGAGAGGATGAAGGATCCCCCCTCTATACCCAGAGCAAATCCCTCTCTATAGTAGTCACACTCAGTCATGCCTATGCTAGATCACACTCACTAGTGAGATCCTGGACCTATCCCTCCATCGTTGTATCATGTGCATGGAGAGTTGTCGTCTCCTCTTGGGCTTGCTATAGCTGCCTCTCGCTATGATCTAGCTTCACCTCCAGTACGGCGATAGAAGTGTCCTACTACAACATCTGAGTTTTAAGCCTCCCAACCTGACTTTGAATATCAGCAACCTAAGCCAGTAGCTACCCCACCTCACTGTTAGGAGGTACCTCACCCTCCTTTGATACCTCCTCCTTGACCTCAACCTATGCAACATCCTCAGTAGTGCCCTCTACGCCCCATCTGTCCTCGATCCATCGATGCACATTGCGTCCCTCTAGATCAACCTCTGCCCCATCGTCTTTTTAGCCAAGGGGCCTCGATACCTGCCACTATAGTAGGGACCACCAAGTATCATATACTAGGTTGGTGCCAGCTCTAGCCATGCCTAACTCCTAGAAATCATCTACCTCATCCTCTAGCAGTATCGACTTGATCCACTATAGATCCCTCTCCAGTACCAAGTATCGATAGATAGTGGGCAGTGCTAGAATATCATGTATGAGCCTAAATTGGTAGAGGACACATTATTAGAACTGATACTCACAAATCTTGACCTTACAACCGAGTAACCACCTATCCCTCCTAGTCTAGCGCAGTTTCTTGTCATCCTCAGCCCATGCAAGAGAATCCATGTACGGGTGCCACTCTATGTCATCTACCCAAATCTATACAAATATGTTAGGATCCTCAATCCTAACATCATTATTTAGTATTATTTAGTATTATTAATCATTTAATTATTATATTATTAACTTATAAAGTGAACCATCATAACCCTTCATAACGTGAACCATCACGTCTCTTCATACATGAACCATCATGTCTCTTCACCAACATAGCTTTAGGGTAGATATATATATTAGGTTGGCCATCCATATCAAATCATCAAAGAAGAAGAATAATAAGCATAGATTCTACAGATGGAGCCCCCTATAGTGGCAAAGCGATTACAAGGGAGCCCGCTTTGAGTGGCATGCGATTACATTTACATTAATTTATTAATAATTTTATAGTAAGACCTTGGGGTCTTACTATTTTCCTATTACATTGTTTGAGTCTTACTATTTTCCTAATACCTAGGGAAAGGCCCCACAGGATTTTGCTTCACTCTCAAGTGATCTTGGAAAAAAATGGTAGCTATGTTCTACTTATTATTAAGCCTCATGGTAAAATGGCATTACTAATCCTTCCTACTCTAGGTGCACCCAAGAGTAGGGGACCTCCTAATGATGAAGTCCAGACTTTTGGCCACTAATTTTTTATGGTGTGAGTCAGTGGATGGAGATGAATCCCATTATCGCTGGTCTCGATTAACGATTGGTGATGAAATCCAATGTGTTAATGTTAAAGTGAAACATGGTGTGTGGGATTCTTTTTATTTTATGTAAAAGAAAGAAAAATCACCAAGAATTCCATGCTCTTTCACTAATGCATAAAAATAACATTTCAAATTTAGATTTCTAAATAATGAAAGTTTAATTTTAGAAACCTATAAGATGTAGAACCCTACACGAGTAGCCTAGGGATAGGCAACAAGAAATCAAACCAAAAAGTATCAAACAAAGGGTCATCTCGTAGAAATATGAATTTAGATAGGGGTCATCCTGCACAAGGATGGTCACCTATAGGGGGTCATCTCACACAGAGATGATTGTAGATAGGGGTTGTCTGGACCATAGACGGTCACAGATAGAGGCCCAACACTCATGATTTTTTTACCTATATCTTTGCAAACTGAATATTTTTGTAATTTTATTTGTAAACAAAAATAGATAGAATAGATGTACTTACCTTGAAAGCCTACGATTGATGATGTTCCACTTATATACATTTTATGCTCTTTGATGTGAGGTCATGTTTCTAAGGGACAGTTGTTGAACAGAGGATGTCTCTATGGTAGATGGTTAGACCTGCAACCTACAAACATAAAAATAGATAGTAGTTAGTTAGATGAATTATAATCAAGGACTAGGTCCCACTATGATCACCACTGAGGTGCAGAAAAAGACCTTACATCCAAATAAATGAAATACAAGATAGCAAATTAAATAACCATGATGATAAAATATAATATCGAATAATGGTGCCCCTTTTATTAATAATAAATATTTTTTTTAATTGATTACAATATGATCCCTCTTAGGGATGCTACCTATATTTATACAATGATTTAGATTAATAATCTTTTAGATGCAATACGTAGGGTCTTATTCATACCCACGAACTGTCTTAAAGAAGGCTTCTCATGACTTCCGCAAGGGGTGATGATATTAAATTCTTATGCTCTTCCTTCCTCATGGAAAACCTGTAGTCTGTACACAAGGAAGAAAAAATGATTAGTAGCATGTGTGGATGTAATGATAAATGAAAGCGATAAATAACTGAAACATGATAAATACATGCATAAAATGAAATATGCATGAGTGTGGTCTATCGATAAGGATGAAACTTGCATTATCGATGATGCGACCCAGGTTCAATCCCCATGATGGATGTGTATAAGAAGTATTACTCCAAAAATAATAAAATCTAACTATGCTAAACTATAAATAAGAAATATTCTAAAACTTTATTATGCAAAGAAATAGAAAAATAGATCTAAACACTAGGGGTCATCTCTGTGAGGTATGGTCATACCTAAAGTTCGTGTCTGAGTGAGATGATTATGAACCTATAAGTCCTTTTCTTGAGGCCGATGTGGGGATGACTTAGGGTTTGATCCATGGTATTTTTGGTAGATTGGTGTGCTTCGTGGAAGCAACTTGATGGGGCTAGATCAGTCTTCAAAGTAAGTGAGCATGGTCAAGCGGGAGAAGGAAATACAAACCTCTATCCCTTGGATCAGTCTAGCAACATGTCTTTCTTAGAGAGTTGAGATGATAGCACTTCGATTTCTTCGATAGTTGTTCAGTCTCTGGTCGATTTTTGGTAGCACTTCGTTGCTTGAAAAATTGACAAATCTATATATTTTTGAATGAGGGGTGAGCACTATTATATATATTCCTTGAAATGAATCTAATAAAAGTGCCACCCTATGCATGAAAAAGTGAATAGGTAGTTCGCATTAATAAAATCGACTACTTTTCTTTGAAATCTTAAGCAAACTAATTTCATCATGCTTTTATCTAATTTGGGCTCATGCATGCACTAAATTATGATGCAAATTCATGCATAGGGTTAACTAGTAGTTTCGACTACCATCCATGTCTTGCTATTTTTAATCCTGCTTCTAGCATGACTGTCCCAAGGTGGGATGATCCTGACTAGGGGTTGTCCCTTGGTAGGATGACCTTTGGAGGTCATCCCTATGAGGGACGTCCAGGGTTGTAAAGGGAAATATCCCTTGTTCGAGTGGTGAAAACCATTACTTAAGCCTTAGAGTTGACTAAGGTGGGTCATATGGTCTTCAAGGAGTCCATATAAGTAGTTTCCTCAATATGACGTATTTTAGGTGTCTACAGATCCACAAAAAATGAAGTTATTTTGCATGAGATAGTCTAAGGGACCTTATCAAGGAGGATTATTTAGGATGCTTTCCAACTCATAGTTGTATTCATCAGTAGTTATATTAAGATATACCAAGGTTAGAATATTTATACTAGCAGATTATGTAAATCAAAAGAATCTAGGTGTTAGGAAGTGAAGTCACTATACATGTGTATAGTCAGCAGAAAAGGAAGTTGTAGCAGACTAGACATATGGGTTGCTAGACATCTAGGTCATACGTCTAGGTAGCAGACCAGATGTTTGGGCTATTATACATCTAGGTAGTAGACCAAACATCTAGGTTACTAG
Organism: Wollemia nobilis; assembly: GCA_028583015.1. Lineage (NCBI taxonomy): Eukaryota > Viridiplantae > Streptophyta > Pinopsida > Araucariales > Araucariaceae > Wollemia > Wollemia nobilis. The sequence goes on from JAQPPZ010017238.1 coordinate 2,073,923, forward strand.
ATATTTAGGCCAAATGTCTAAGTAGTAGACTAGATGTTTGGGCTGCTAGATGTCTAGGCTAGACGTTTGGGCTGCTAGACATCTAGGTAGTAGACTAGATGTCTAGGCTACTAGATGTTTAGGTCAAACATCTAGGTAGTAGGCCAGATGTTTGGGTTGCTAGATGTCTAGGCTAGATGTCTAGGCAAGTAGACATCCAGGATAGACATCAAGACATGAAATATGAATCACTTCAATTCCACATGGAAACAAATAGTTTTGTGAAGGCTTCCTTTGGGAGAGAAAACAAACGATTCAAGATCTTCCCTTCCTGCTCTATAAAAGGGACTTGATCCCTTGCATATCTAAGTAATATTGGAAACATGAATGTAAATTTTTTCTAAAAATAATAAAAGGAGAAGTTGCCATTACCCCAAGGTTTTCTTGCACATTACAGGTTTCCACGTAAATCTTTGTGTTACTTGTGTTTCTATTTTTGTTTTTTGGTATTGTGTTTGTACTTGCAGGTATAAAATTTGAAATTTTTTCCTAACATATGGTATCAGATCTCAAGTTTTTGTGCTAGTGGGAGTTGCAACAATGACAGGAGGTGTAACCAAGTTCGAGATTGAGAAATTTTATGGTAGGAACTTCACTTTATGGAAGATGAAGGTGGAGGATTTGTTGGTTCAGAATGACCAAGATCAAGCCTTAAAAGGGGTCACGAGTAAACCAAGAAACATGAAAGACGAGGAGTGGGCAATGCTTGGCAAGAAGGTGGTTTCTACAATATATCTCTGCCTAGCATAATTTGTCTTGTTCAATGTAGCTAAAGAGAAGACCACAAAAGCCCTTGGGAAAAATCTTAAAAAGTTGTATGAGAGAAAATCAGCAACAAATAAGGTTTTTCTAAAAAATCAGCTTTATAGCTTGAGGATGAAGGAAAGTTCATCCATTGTAGATCATTTGAATGATTTTAATACTCTTATAAATAAAATAATTTTAGTTAATGTGAATATGGAGGATGAAGATAGAGCTATCACCATAATTTGTTCCCTCCCAAACACTTGGTATCATATGGTGATGACCATCAGTAATTCATCATCAGGAACTCTCAAATTTGATGATGTGGTAGCCGCTTTTTTGGTAGAAGAGTTGAGGCCAAAAACGTCTCTGGAACCCTCAACCAATGAAGCCCTATCTATGAGAGGTTGATCTTTCGAAGGGAGTAAACAAGGTAGAAAATAGTCCAGATCTAAGTATAAAGGACATAACCAAAATGGAAGTGATGGCATTGTGGGAAGTCAGGACACTCAAAGAAGGACTATTGGTAATTAAAGAATGGTGAAAAGCAAAATCAGCCATCAGCTGAGTCCAGTGCAGCAGATTCAGGAGAGATGACAACATGTAAAGTCTTTTGTATCAGTAACAACATATATGTTTTATATACCTAGTTTTTGGACTCAGGTGCATCTTTCCACATGTCTCTCTACAGAGACTGGTTTGACAAATATCAGCCATACTATGGTGGAAAGGTCTATTTGGGTGATGATCACCCTTTAAAAATTATGGGAAGAGGGGATATAAGGATCATGCTAGATGATGGTAGAGAAAGGATGTTATGTTATGTACGATATGTGCTTGATTTGCGAAAGAATTTTCTCTTAATCAAAATGATGGATAAGTTAGGGTATTCTATCACTTTCAGTAACAACTACTACAAAATTACCAAAGGAGCTATTGTAGTAGCTAAGGGATAATATTATGGAACCCTATATCATTTATGTGGTGATATGGTGACAAACCATGCATCAGTAGCAACTTCTATTCAATATGTAGTAATGCTATGGCATCAACGCCTAGGCCATATGAGTGAAAAAGGTCTAAAAATTCTGCATGACAGAGGTATGCTTTTTGGGATTAAGTCTTGCAATTTAGACTTGTGTGAGCACTATATTTTTGGTAAATAGAAGAGGGTTCAATTTACTACAAGTCCTAGTAAGAGTTTTGATTTTCTACAACTTATACATTCTGATATATTTGTACCAATCTCCACTTAGTCCTTAAATGGTGCCATCTATTTTTTAAATTTTATAGATGATTATTCTAAGAGAGTGTGGGTTTATTTTTTGAAGAATAAGTCAGAAGCTTTGCAAAAATTTAAAGAGTTCAAAGCACGGGTAGAGAAGAGTTTGGGCAAGTCGATTTTATGTCTCAATTTAGATAATGGTGGTGAATATTGCTCCAAGGAATTTGATAAATTTTGTATGCATGAAGGAATTAAGTACCAAAATATAGTACCATACACTCCATAGCAAAATGGTGTGGTTGAGCGAATGAATCGCACAATCATAGAACATGCAAGAAGTTGTTAATACAATTGTTTATATTATTAATAGGTCACCTACAACTACGTTGGATGGACAAATTCTTCAGGAGGTTTGGTATTGTAGATTGCTCTCATTTGCATACCTTTGGCTATGATGCGTTTTCCCATGTATCCAAAGAAAAAAGGTCCAAGCTTGACCCAAAGTCAAGCAAATGTGTGTTTCTCGGCTATGGAGATATAGTGAAGGGGTATATATTGTGGGGTCTTATTGCCCACAAGATAATTATTTTTTGAGATGTAATTATTGATGAAAAACCCAAGCAAAGGAAGGAGATATAGCAAACTCCTAATGTTGTTCCAGTTGAAGTATAAATGAATGAAGATGAATGTTCGAAAAGGTATTCTCATGTTTATCAGTCCTCTTGTGCTTTGTTAACTAATGATGGTGAACCTAGTTCATTTCAAGAAGCTAGAGAGTCTGAGAATGCAAAAAACAATGAGGAAATCCATGGAGGAGGAAATCGAGGCACTTCATAAGAATAAAATGTGGGAACTTGTGGATCTCCCACCTGGAAGAAAAAATGTTGGAAACAAGTGGGTGTACAAAGTGAAGAAGAACAATGATGGGTTTTTGGAATGCTATAAAGCTTGCTTGGTGGAAAAAGGTTATGTGCAAAAGTTAGGTATTGACTTTAATGAAATTTTCTCTCTAGTTGTGAATATGACTATTATTAGAGTTCTACTTGCACTTTTAGCTACACAGGATTTAGAACTAGAGCAACTTGATGTAAATATTACTTTCTTGTATGGTGATCTCAAGGAGGATATTTATATGGATTAGCCTAAGGGCTATGAGGAAAGAGACAAAAAGCATTTGGTTTACAAACTGAAGAAATCACTATATGGGTTGAAACAGGTGCCAAGGATGTGGTATAGAAAATTTGACATCTTCATGAAGAGCCAAGGTTTCAGCAGGAGTGAAACTGACCATTTTGGATACTATAAGAGGTTTGATGATGGTAGTTTTATTATTTTGTTGTTGTATGTTGATGATATGTTGGTTGTAAGTCCCAGCATGAAGAAAATCATTGATCTTAAGGATTAGTTTTCTAGGAAATTTGAAATGAAGTATTTAGGAGCAACAAACCAATTTTTAGGGATGAAGATACATGGGGATAGAAAAGGAAGAAAGATTTGATTAAGTCAAAAGTCATATGTGGAAAATATTTTACAGTGCTTCAATATGTAGAATGCAAAACCAGTTAGTACCCCATTTCTTCCACACTTAAAGTTGTCTTTCAACCAGTTTCCTGGAACATAAGCATAGAAGACAAGCATGTCTTGTGTACCATATTCATCAGTAGTAGGAATCCTCATGTATGTCATGTGAGCACTAGATCAAATATTGCCCAAGTAGTTGGAGTAGTCATCTGATACATGGTAAATCTTGGTAAGGAGCATTGGAATGCGGTGAAGTGGATATTTAGATATTTAAGAGCCACTTCAGATGTTACCATATACTTTGGATTGGCATATTTGCAAGTTAAAGGTTTTGTGGATTTTGATTATGGTGGATATAGATATGGAAGAAAGTTGACTACAGGATATACCTTCACTCTTGTTGGTGGAGCGATGAGTTGGGCTTTTAAGTTACAGTTTGTTGTGGATTTATCAACCATTGAGGATACATTGCAGCAACTCATGCCAGCAAAGAGGCAATTTTTCTAGAGCAACTATTGGGTGACTTCAAAGTAATGTAGGAGAAAATTATGTTGCATTGTGATATCCAAAGTGTTATTCAGCTAGTGAAGAATCCAACATTCCATGATCACACAAAACACATTGATATCAAGTACCAATTTATAATAAATGTGATGGAAGAAGGTAGGATCCTACTGCATAAAATCAACACTGAAGTGAACCCTATAGATATGCTTACAAAGTCAATCAAGGTAGAGAAGTTTGAGTGGTGTAGAACTTCTCTAGGCTTGCTGAAAAAGTAATAGATGCAGCATTGGGCAATTGGTACTAGATGAAAATATTTGGCAGAAGAATTCCTTAATACTGACTTCAAGTGGGAGAATTCTAGGAATTAAAATAACTATACAAGTGCATAGTCAATAGAAAAGGAAGTTGCAATAGACTAGATGTCTGGGTTGCTAGACGTCTAGGTCAGATGTCTAGGCAATAGACCAGACATCTAGGATGCTCGACATATATGCCAGATGCCTAGGTAGTAGACCAAACATCTAGACTACTAGAAATCTAGGCCAAACATCTAGGTAGCAGACTAGATATCTGGGTTGCTAGACATCTAAGTCAGACATCTAGGTAGTAGGCAAGATGTTTGGGTTGCTAGACATCTAGGCCAGATGTCTATGTAGCAGACTAGACATTTGGATTTCTAGACATCTAGGCCAGATGTATAGGTATTAGGCTAGATGTCTGGGTTACTAGATGTCTAGGCCAGACGTCTAGGCAAGTAGACGTCCAAGAAATATGTCAAGACATAGAAGACGAATCACTTCAGTTTTGCATGGAAACGAATAGTTTTGTGAAGGCTTCCTTTGGGAGAGGAAATGAATGGTTCAGGGTCTTCCCTTCATGCTCTATAAAAGGGACTTGATCCCTTGCATATCTAAGTAATGTTGGAAACATGAATGTAAATTTTTTTTGAAAATAATAAAAGGAGAAGTTTCCATTGCCCCATGGTTTTCCTGCACATTGAAGGTTTCCATGTAAATCTTTGTGTTACTTGTGTTGCTATTTTTTTTTTTTGTTATTGTGTTCCACTTGCAGGTATAAAATATAAAGTGTTTTCCTAACACTTGGATCTATGAGGATTTATAGTCCATCATCATCCTCCTAATCATAATCAAATCAATTTAAAGAAACAATGTCATAATGGGATGCCCTATTAGGAATGTTGGATTCATTCTCGCTATGGGAAGAACAAGAGAGAAAAGGCTAACTTCATTTTAGGATATAACCTATCCTATAATTTCTTAGCTATGATTTGATCTATAGGGACTATTTGATGTCTTGCTCATATAGGCCTAATACTTTACCCTGATATCCCATGTTAGAAAGCATTTTCTTAGAAATACCATATAAATTCAACAAGAAGAATGAAGCATATTATCATTCAATAGTTAAAGGGTTATTGCCATATATTTTCTTCTTGTTGGTAGTACTAGCACAAATGAAGGGGCAACTTCCTATTTACATTTTTTTACCCTTATTGCTAGAAGGTAAACCTGAGGTTCAAGGAGGCAAGGGAATCTTGGCTAGGTCTAGGACAAGTTGATTATTAATTGGATTACTATTATTAATGTTGATTGGATTAAAGCTTTGATCCTTAGATTTATTATTATATGAATTATTTAAGGTAAGAGGTCTTAATGCATCAGTGATAGAAATTTGATAAGTATAAGAAGATTAAAGACATGAATTGAAATAAGGGCAAAGATAAGATTTAGGATTCTCCCTTGTATTCATATTTAAGGCATGAATGAATATTTGAAGGGATGACTCTTGTCTCATGGATCCATGGCCTCTCAAAAAGAATGTTATAGGTTAAGTTAAAGTGTCGAGAGTGTGGGGTCTACCTTTGAGGTGTCAAACTATAGTGCTACTAGTATCACTTTCCCTATTTTTAAAAGCCCTAATAACAAGATTATATTTCTCCAAATCTTGTTTGGTTAGCCTAAAATAATTGATGAATCTTAGGCTATAAAAATTGAGACCATAATCATTATTGACTAAGATTAGCTTGATGAATTTGTCGTCGATATGTACTATGATGTATAAAAGGATATCTCTTACCATAGAGAATAATTGGATATCATCCATATAGAATGATATAGTTGCATGGTTGATCCTAATGGATCCCACCATAGAAGTGAGATCATCTAGGTTGAGATCTTGAGAAATAATATGTTCACTCAAAATTTTAAGTAACAAATATATCCTAAGAAGCTCAAGAAGGTATATTTTGGTTAGGATACTCTCAAGATGAAGCAAATCAAAAGTACTATTATCCTTAGCTCTTGATTGAATGATTAATGGAGCTCCTTCAAGGGAGAATCTCAGTTTACAAAAAGGGCCAAAGGTTGTCTAGAAGGTATATAGATGTTAGATTTTTGTGTTGTTTGATTACAATGTAAATGTGAGAGATATTATTAGAAGAGTGAATCTTCCTCAAAATCCTTTAGTTTGGAGGCGGGATGTTCTTGTTATGAATTTTTTTCATTGTATTTTTATTTTGATTATGATTAGATAGTGAATTTTAAAAAATTCCAAGATATTGATTAGAAGAAGATTAAGAATTAAATCTATTGAGGAAAAATTGACCTTTGTTAGGTCTTAGATTAGGTTTATAAGGCTCATGCATTTATCATTTATGTGTTATTTAATGCAATGGAATGCACATTGCTCATTAGGATGAAACCAATAAACCTTTTCCCTTTTGGGTTTAAAGGATTTAACAGGCGGGATCTCTACCATTTTTATTTTAAGAGTTGATCTAAGATAGTTGAAATAGGTTCATCTAGTTGGGAATACTTTATCTTAGCTTTTTTTTTGTATGGCCTACCTAAGACAAGCTTTTGAAGCTTAGATACTATTGAAAATTTTGTCACATTGCACAATGGGGTAGAAAAATCAATTTTTTTGTAAAGTATTTATTTCAATTTCATGAATTTGTTCCCTTGCTTTTAGAAACAACATTTTCAAGTGTTGCAGCAATTTTGGCTTTCCCTGCCATTCCCCCTTGTACATAAAATGAAGATGAAAGAGCTTTGCTGACGAACAAGCTAAGGAAGATAACCTCAAGGGAAGAAATGAAATATGAAAACTACTTCATGCCCAAAGTAGCTCAAATAGCTACTTCGGGCAAAAATCTTGTGAAGCGGCATTGCCGAAGAAGGAATTCAAAGAAGACGTAAAAAAGAGCTTCACACCCAAAGCAATTCCAGCAGCTACTTCGGGCAAAAGTTTTGCGAAGCGAAATTCAAGCAGTATTTCAAAAGAACAGCTTCACCAAAGAAAATTGTGGTCCAAATTTTCTAAGGCAGAGAAAACTACTTCAGGCCCGAAGCACTTCAAACAACTACTTTGGGCGAGAATTTTGCAAAGCAGTCTTGCCGAAGAAAAAATGCAAGGGAAGAAGAATGAAAACTACTTCGCACCCGAAGCATTTCAAAAGACTACTTCAGGCAAGAAACTTGCGAAGCGGGATTTGAAGGAGCGCAACATTGAAAATACTTCACTAAAAAATTGCCGAAGCACCCACTTTGGGCCTCCCCGCCAACGAACCATTTCTACTTCATCGAAAGTCGTTGCGAAGAATCTGCTTTAGAAAACCTTCGTGCGAAGTACTTTCACCCGAAGTGGAAGCAGTCAAAGCATTTTTTAAGGCAAGAATGCGCTTCGGCAAAAATCCTCCCGAACCATAATTTTTAAGGAAGATCGTAGTGAAGCATTTTAACAGTTCATCAGCGAAGCAGTTTTGGCACATCTCTCCAGCGAAGCAGTGAGAAGTGAAGAGCCCATCTTGCGAAGGAAATATGCTTCGGCACTCACCATCCTCGAAGCAGTTTTACAAAGCTCCACCATGAGAAGTACAAATCAAGAAGGAGGATCTGCTTTGGCACAAGTCCATTGCGAAGCGAAATTGCAAAAAAAATTTAGCGAAGCACTTCAAGGGCATGCGATCCAAGTCAAGTATTTTCCTAAGGTGATCAAGTGCCTCATAAATGAATTTTTACGTGCCCGATAAGCTCGTTGCTCATTTTTAGCAATTGGAAATGAAGTATCAGTCCCAGAATAAGAGCTCGGTGAGCATGACGGCCACTCAAGCACTGTACCCAGAAGCCAAGGATGCTCATATGGCTCATTAATGCTTGTTTCCATGGCTAAACCGATCGTAGTTGCCAATTTTGGTAATAGATTTGAGAGCTCAGTCATGAGGTCTGTGAAGAGCCGAATTCTCAGGTTTCGAGGGTGTACTCCATTTTATGCATTTATGGCTCAGAGGGTCGGGTCCTCTATAAAAACCTAGGCATTGTAATGTAAAGGGGGGAACTTTCTGCTAGAAAGCTGCTATAACTTAGATTCCTGCGATTAATACTAAAGAGCTTTGGACTCTATTTCTCTCTTTTATGTTGCCTTCTATGATTATTTCTTTTATATTTTCTTCATTTGCATACTATAATTATGAACTCTAGATTTAGGTGTGTGATTGGAGTGGAACCCTAAGATTTTCTCGAAGGATACATAGGAGAGGAAAACGTTGTGTTGGCTTTCTTTTATGCTGCCTATGGATAGTGTTTTTGTTATATTCACTTTTCTTAATTGCCATTACTCATAAATCTAAATTTTGGCGAAATGGAAAGGAGAATCTTGGAACTCATCCAAAGGATACATAGGTGGGCTAATATTGTGTTCATTTTATTTATTCTTGGTGTTCTTTGCTGCTATTTCAAGTTATTGGATAGTAATCGTGCTTCTAGTTCTTTCCCACCATTAAACTACTAAAATTTCTTCCCTTACTCTTTTATTTCTTTCCTGCACCCTCACTCTGTTTATCTCTTTCATGCACCCTTATCTTAAACATCAAAGTAGTTTAGTATAGGATTTGACCTTTCTTCGAATATTGACACGAGGGGCATCTCTTCCCTTCAGCCTTTCAATGTTGTTCTAGGTCTATGGTGCATACACTTACCCATATCCTTTCCTAGGTAGATTTGATTACCAATAGTTTTTGGAACGCATGGTGGGACTCGATCAGTCTCACCTTGTGAGTAGTAGTGAGAACCGATGCTCTCATTACCAAAAGACTCTTAGCATCTGGAGACTCTGTTTACCCAAGAATATTTAAGTCGTAAAGACCAGTACCAAAGTTTGTGCCTTCATGCAAAAAAGATGGAGATTTAGGAATAGAGGAGAGGAAACTGAGTTCTTTGAGCTAGATATTGACGCCTTTGGGGAATGATCTAGGTTGGTCACCCCTGAGTCACTGTTACGTGGAACATCCTTGCAAAAGGCCGCTATTGACAAACAAGGTCTAACTTTTGATAGCACAGAGGCTAGCTTTCCTCCTAATCCTCCCAACTCACCGAAGTAGCCTAGTGCCTCCATTCCTATTGGTCGTCCTGTTAGCAATCAAGGAGGAGCTTTAGGAATTCTTGTTTCTCAAAATCCAAGAGTAAATATGGCATAGCAACAACAACAACAACAACAAATGCAGTAGCAACCACCACCCAGATTATTCCCAACATGGAATTCTTTGAGACCGCTAAATCTAGCAGGACAAGGGCAAGTGTCGCCTACTACTATAAAGAAGATCCCAACGTTTGATGGAACTGGGAAGACTACTCTGGAGCACATCCAAGACATAGTTTCACTGGTGGTGATCCATGATATCACAGAGGAGCGAGTTATGGTAAAGCTTCTGGTTCTATATCTTAGAGCGAAACTCCTCTACTAGTATAGATCTTTACCACCCAGTACCATTACGGGATGGGACCAGTTAGTCGGGCAGTTGATGCGAAGCTTCAATGAGTCTATCGATCTGACCTCTCTCCTGCATCAGTTCACAACGATCCAAAGACATCCACAATAAGATATCACAAACTTCAATTTTAGATTCGCTCAAACCTGGCAAAGAATACCAGTTGGACTTTGACCAACTGATGAAGTTGCAGCATACTATTTCCTTCAGGCTTTCAACCCTGATATCAGTGTTATAATAAGGTATTCGAATATCAATACCTTCTCGAAGTTATATGAGTTAGCCCAGAAAGCGAAGATGGATCTAATAGCTATGGGTAAGCTTCCCCAAAGGATGTCGATGCCCATACTTCCCGATTTCCATCAATCCTAGTATGCGAGCGTAGTCGCTTCATAGATCTTTGCAACCCCTACATACCCTATCTCATCTTGGAACCCGAATCCCATTGTATCCCAAATCATTGCTCCACAAATTCATTTTCCCACTTTTTTGACTCCATAGCCCACGGTCACTTCGGCATTCCCTGTACTGTCAGCACCACCTCAACACCTCGCCCTACCTCCAATACCTGTGATGGCTCCATTGCCACCTATTCCTAATACTAATGATATGCAAGCCAAAATACTATAATAAATTCAGTCCTTGAACTCCACAGTGCAGACCTTGTCTAATGACATGACCATTATGAAGAAGAAGCAAGCACAATAAGAGTTTCTACCAAGAAGGTCTTATCCTACACCTGTGCTTACTAAATATCAAGTGGCCCAGCAAGGAAGAGCTTCGGCTAGAAATGCTGCAATAGACGAAGCCCCGAGCACTTCTGATTATATACATTGGTGCTCCACGTGTAATGACCCTCACGAAGAGAATACCTATATGTTGCACCAAAACTATGTACAAATGCTAGCGAGCAGCAGTCATGGCGGTCAAGTCAATGTCATCAGGAAATTAAATCAGAACCTGGTAATTGGTGAAGAAGATCCAGTTGCAGTCCTTACCAGAGGAGGCAAAAGGTCTATAGAAGTAGATGCTACTCAAATGGCCCCCTTAAAGGTGCATGCCCATCTTGAGAAAGGACAGCAACCTCCACCGGCCCCAAACGAATGTCAACAGCCTACACCAATCAAAAATAAGACCCAATAGGCCCTTACAAATCCACCTCAGGTGGAAACTAAGTAACAGGCTAGAGAGAAGCTCAAGCTTCCTTCGTTGACCAAGCGGCAAAGGGTCGAAGCTACAGAATAGTATCACACCAGATAGTATCACAAATCCACCTCATGAAGAAAAATATAATTTCATAGAAATGCAGGTGCATGCAGTAATGAAGTCTCTTATGAAATTCAAGTAGTTCATCTCCCAAAGTCGGGTTACATTCTTTGTCATTCACCCTGATGTGCACAATTTCATCATCCAAGGAGAATTGGGTAGTAAAAGAGCTGGTTGGGTCAACAAGATACAAGAATTCGATATCAAGATCAAACCTACAAAACTGGTCATAGTCATTCATTGTGTTAAGAACTGGCGAAGAGCGTAGCAGTCGAAGCTACAAAATCTTAGTGGGATGACTCACCAGCATAAGAATGCTTCGCAAACTAGGAAGAGGACGAGAAATACTAGGTCAGTGAAATAGTCAAATACTTCAACACTGGCAGATGTCCTTCACATCTAAATGCTTCACAGCGAAGGCATTTTAGGATGCGGTCCTCCAAATATACCTTACGCCTCGAAGGCCTATTTTTTAGAAACATTGATGGTGTCCTTCTCAGGTGTATAAAATATTATGATAAAAGGAGAGTCCTGGGAGAATTTCATTCAGGATTATCTAGAGGTCACTTCACAGGGAGAACAACGGCATTAAAGATCATCAAGGCAGGTTATTACTGGCCTACACTCTTTGTTGATGCCTTCATAGTTTGTCATAAATACGAGCAGTGTCAGAAGTTCGTCAGTCGAAGCAAAAATGCTTCAATGCCTCTCCAACCGATACAAGTAGAAACTCCCTTTCAACAATGGGGGTTGGATTTCATAGGGGTCATATCATCGAACTCCTCCACTAGGCATAAGTTCGTCCTGACCACAACCGATTACTTTACCAGATGGGCCGAAGCAGTTCCCACGAAGAATGCATATCAGGAGACCGTCATCACTTTCCTAGAGGGATTGATCACCTGGTTCAGAATTCCATAAGTGATCATCACAGACAATGGTCCTGGATTTGCAGGTGCCAAAATCAATGGATTCCTTTACAAATATGGGATATATCATAAAGTATCCTCCAAATACTATCCACGGGGCAATGGATTGGTAGAATCCACCAATAATACCTTGTTAAGGGCACTAAGAAATCTCATAGAGATGAACAAAAGGACTTGGCATCTCCTTCTAGATCGTTCCTTGTGGGCCGATCAAATTTCTGTCAAGAAGTCAATCAAGACTTTGCCTTATACCCTGGTCTATGGCAAGGAGGCCATCTTACCTACCCACATAGAGATCCCTGCATTACAGTTGTTAGAAGGAGAAGGATTCAATCCTATGGAAAATAGACTGGCTCAGCTGTTACAGCTAGAGGAAGATCACGAGAAAGCCTATCAGAGCTTCACTAAGCATGCTCAGGTCACCCGAGATTGGTTCAAGAAGAAATCATCTGATCGCACATTCAAAGTGGGAGATCTGGTATGGAAGTGGGACTCTTAGAAGGCCAAGCCTGGGAATCACGACAAGCTGGATGCTTTCTGGCATGGGTCGTTCAAAATCATAAAGGTGAACTCGGCCAACTCTTTCATCCTCAAGGATGCAGATGGCTAGGTATTACCAATTTTTGTCAATGCTCTTCATCTGAAGACTTTTTATCACTAAGGCAAAACAGAAAACAAAAACGAAAAAAAAATGTGTTTCAAGTTTTACTTGTGTGTAAAATTGTATCTTTGTATATACAATGTTCCAAGATTACAGGGAGGTTAATTATCACACCATCATAGTGACAAATTCTAACTTCGCTGGACCTAGCAAGGATCTCCTTCGGGGATTTTGTGTGTAAAGTAACTAATGTGATATGCTTCACAACGAAGCACTTTGGCTTGGAAGGAGTCCTTGAAAGAAACAAGGCTAAGAAATGCTTCACAAAAGGAGTATGAGTGAAGTAGTTTTCAAAGAAAATCCAACAAACCATTTTCCAAGAGGAACAAACTTCGATAGATTTTAGTGCAAAGCAACTAACGCGAGATGCTTCATAGTGAAGCACTTTGGCTTCCAAAAGGTCTTTGAAAAACCGAAGGCATTATCAAAAGGGAAAAGTAGGAACAAAAAGAGCTTCACACCCGAAGCATTTCAAGCAACTACTTCGGGCAGGAGTCTTGCGAAGCAGATTTCAAAAGAAGCCTAGCGAAGCATTTTCCAAAGAAGACAAGCTTCAAGGGAGGCTAGCCTTTCGTGAAGCAAAGTAGCGATGCAGTGAGGGAGAATTACTTCAGGCCCAAAGCATAGAAGATTGATCCATGGAGGTCGAGTTTGACCCTGACCAGCATCCCTTCCCAACTCCAGACTCCACATTTTGGAGAAAGGCGAAAGATGATTTGAAGGAAGAATTAAAGAATTGGGGCGAGGAACAACTAAGGGAGTGGTGGATAATGAGAGTCCATCACCAAAATATGAATTCCTATGGACTCTTGACAATGGATAAGGACTTCGCAATTGTTTACAAAGCCAATTTTGGAACTTGGAAGCCCATATCCTTCGTCGATTTTGTTCCTCCAGCTACCCCAGGATCGGGCGAAAGCCCAAGAGGAGCTGATGATGCCTCGAAGCAGGAAGAAGAGGAAGAAGTTGAAGCTACACTAGAGGCACTACCATAGGGACCATTGAAAAGCCATGACACAAGTGTCAAAGAGTCGGAGCAACCATTGGAGAGGAAGAAAAGAAAGAGGCAAGAGCAAATTCAAGTGCCTCCGAGCCACCCAAAGTGACCCCGCACGAAGCTCCCAAGTGCTCCTGCCAGACAACCTACATCAGGCCTAGCCGAAGCAAATGTTGAAGATGTGATGCCACCAAGTGCTGAGACAGTCCTAGGTATAGACATCATTGATGTAAAGGAACTCCTCCAACAAGAGGGAGACCCTGAAGTAGAAGTCATGGAAGTTGGGAGTGCCAAAGTCCAAAAAGAGTAGGATTCTATTACACAAGAAGTCACCATGGCTGCTCTTCCATAAGGCCATGTAGGTATGCACTCTCCATCCTTTACCTTGGTCTCTCACATGCCCACTGTGGTCCCGACCAAAGATTCTCATCGGTCTCTCCCTCCCTCAAAAATTCAATCACCTCTTCGTGCATTGCCCCTTGCCATCGATCCCGTTAGCCCCACTCCACTCGAGTCATCAATTCAGGACAAGTCTGTTGACACTACTTCGCCCACCTATGCCACCATTCCCTCAGTTCCCAGGTAGGGCGAAGGTAGTACCCCAACGCCGAGCTCCATTCCTTTCTCCCCTATCACACATAGCATAGTTCCTCTTGCCAAAGCTCCTGCTACACCCGTTGCCGAACCTACTGGTGAGGCATCCCCTATTCATTCTTTATACTTGTTCACCCCTTTTTCTAGATATCCAGCCTCATTTGAATCAAATATGTCCTTAATTAAGGAATGCCCTCTAGCCGAGAAGCTACTCCTAGCTTGGAAAAACATAGAAAAAATACTAAAGGAGGTGAGGAAGAAGAGAGGGCGCTCTTTGGCTCAAGTTGAAAAATGTGTTGTCTTCAATTTGAATGTCGAGAAGTTGCATAAGGTAAAAAATATCCCCAAGGTCCAAAAGCCCCTGGATGAAATGACTCCAGCGGACTATGACTACCAAGATAAATCCAAGGACCTGGAGCATCTAAATGTAGATAATGAATCTGCATCTATGCACGTCAGAATCAAAACTTTCTGAGCAAATGCAAGCATCGCCAATCAACATAGATTTGAAGTAGAAAATTCCAACATCAAGTTGGAATAAGAGCTAGCTAGAATCCACTCCAAGCTGGAGGATTCAGAGGAGCAGTGTAAGCTGATGAAAAAGGAAGCACACGCCCTGAAACAGCAAATACTACAACTATAGTGCACAGCTGAGCACCAAGCACAAAGACAGGCCAGAAATGATCTAAAGGCCAAGGAATTTGAAAGTAAGATCTTGCAATTGTAGCAGCAGTTGTATGAAAAATAAATTTTGGAACTGTTTGACAGAGGCAGAATCAAAGAAATCCGCTAGCACTTGCCCAAGAATTTTTGGTCTCGGGCCTCCAGTGCCCTATAAATTTTAACCTATATCATCGAAGCACAGTGTGCCACTGTTGAAGGAGGACCAATCATAGATGAGGTCACTCAGAAAGCTAGAGATCGACTCAAATTAGCCTTTGATGTCCAAAGCACTAGATATTAGGACTTGGAGGTTGTTGCAATGAGTCGGACGGCTAGGGATTGGTCCACGGCCCAAGCCACAGTTTACACCTTCTTTTCTAAGGTGATGAAGGCACAAAAGTTGAAGGACCTCCTGGATGTGTTTCAGAATGAGCAGTGTGCATTGCTAGGCTATTTTTAGGATCTCTCTTCCTTAGGTTTCCTGAGCTTCACGGATGATGATGGGAACCTTTTAACCAAGGAAGATCTTAAGCTGGCATGGCTTCATTTTGAAGGTGATGTCTTGAAGATAGACGAATGGGCAGAGCCGATAACTAAAGGGCAGGTCATAGATTTCATTTTGAGACACTGCAAGATTGTAGCCTACCTAAATGATCTGTACACTAGGGCCAAACATGCTGATATTGGTAAGATTGATCAGTTTCATGTTTTGGTTAAAGCATTGCAAGATCAAGAGCCTTTCTCGAAGGGTGCTTGGGCTCATGTTCACCGAACCATAAAGCGCATATGCGATCACCAAGGCCCAATGGGTCAAGGTTGAGGGTTATCCCATCGAGATGAGCTCGTTGCCTCGCGAGCCACCAAGAATGTTGACAATTTTGTCACATTGCACAATGGGGTAGAAAAATCAAATTTTTTGTAAAGTATTTCTTTCAATTTCATGAATTTGTTCCCTTGCTTTTAGAAACAACATTTTCAAGTGTTGCAAAAATTTTGGCTTTCCCTGCCATTCCCCCTTGTACATAAAATGAAGATGAAAGAGCTTCGCTAACGAACAAGCTAAGGAAGATAGCCTCAAGGGAAGAAATGAAAGATGAAAACTACTTCGGGCCCGAAGTCCCTCAAACAACTACTTCGAGCGAAAATCTTGCGAAGCGACATTACCGAAGAAGGAATTCAAAGAAGGCATAAAAAGAGCTTCGCACCCGAAGAAATTCTAGCAGCTACTTCGGGCAAAAGTTTTGCAAAGCGACATTCAAGCGGTATTTCAAAAGAACAGCTTCGTCAAAGAAAATCACGGTCCGAATTTGCTAAGGCAGAGAAAACTACTTTGGGCCCGAAGCACTTCAAACAACTACTTTGGGCGAGAATTTTGTGAAGCGGTGTTGTCGAATAAAAAATACAAGGGAAGAAGAATGAAAACTACTTCGCACCCGAAGCATTTCAAAAGACTACTTCAGGAAAGAAAGTTGTGAAGCGATATTTGAAGGAGCGCAACATTGAAAATACTTCGTCGAAAAACCGTCGAAGCACCCACTTCGGGCCTCCCCACCAGCGAACCATTTCTACTTCGCTGAAAGTCGTTGTGAAGCATCTACTTCGACAAACCTTCGTGCAAAGTACTTTCACCTGAAGTGGAAGAAGTCAAAGCATTTTTGAAGGCAAGAATGCGCTTCGGCCAAAATCCTTCCGAAACACAATTTTGAAGGAATATCGTGACAAAGCATTTTAACAGTTCATCAACGAAGCAGTTTTGGCACATCTCTCCAACGAAGCAGTGAGAAGTGAAGAGCCCATCTTGCAAAGGAAATATGCTTTGGCACCCACCATCCCCGAAGCAGTTTTGCGAAGCTCCACCATGCGAAGTACAAATCAATAAGGAGGATCTGCTTCGGTACAATTCCATTGCAAAGCGAAGTTGTGGACAAAATTCAGTGAAGCACTTCAAGGGCACGTGCTCCAAGTCGAGTATTTTATCGAGGCAATCAAGTGCTCATAAATGCATTTTTACGTGCCCAATAATCTTGTTGCTCATTTTTAGCAATTGGAAAAGAAGTATCAGTCATAGAAGAAGAGCCCGACGAGCATGGCAACCACTCAAGCACTATACCTAGAAGCCAAGGATGCTCATATGGCTCATTAATGCTTGTTTCCATGGTTGACCCGGTCGCAGTTGCTGGTTTTGGTAACAGATTTGAGAGCTCAGTCATGAGGTCTGTGAAGAGCCGAATTCTCAGGTTTCGAGGGTGTACTCCATTTTGTGCATTTATGGCTCAGAGGGTCGGGTCCTCTATAAAAACCTAGGCATTGTAATGTAAAGGGGGGAACTTTCTACTAGAAAGCTGCTATAACTTAGATTCATGCGATTAATACTAAAGAGCTTTGGACTCTATTTCTCTCTTTTATGCTGCCTTCTATGATTATTTCTTTTATCTTTTCTTTATTTGCATACTGTAATTCTAAACTCTAGATTTAGGTGTGTGATTGGAGTGGAACCCTAAGATTTTTTCGAATGATACATAGGAGAGGAAAAGGTTGTGTTGGCTTTCTTTTATGCTACCTATGGATAGTGTTTCTGTTATATTCACTTTTCTTAATCGTCGTTACTCTAAACTCTGAATTTCGGCAAAAGGGAAAGGAGAATCTTGGAACTCGTCTAAAGGATACATAGGTGGGCTAATATTGTGTTCATTTCATTTATTATTGGTGTTCTTTGCTGCTATTTCAAGTTATTGGCTAGTAATCGTGCTTCTAGTTCTTTCCCACCATTAAACTACTAAAATTTCTTCCCTTACTCTTTTATTTCTTTTTTGCACCCTCACTCTGTTTATCTCTTTCTTGCACCCTTATCTTAAACATCAAAGTAGTTTAGTATAAGAGCCAGCCTATCTTCGGATACTGGCACAAGGGGCATCTCTTCCCTTCGGCCTTTCAATGTTGGTCCAGGTCTAGGGCGCATACACTTACCCAAATCCTTTCCTGGGCAGATTTGATGACCAACAGATACAACACTAACATTGTTGGTTTGGCATGAGTCTATGACTCAATCACCTACAACATGTTTGTTCTTATACTACCCCTTCATGTTAGAGGAATACTTATCTTCCTCTTAATGATGTTTGGTTTTTAATTTCCCTATTTTGACAAGGGTGGTATCTTCTCTCTTGTCCATGTCAATTGTATCTTTGAAAGAAGATACATTGTACATCTCTAAGTAGAAGGCCAATTGCTCCTTAAGGTTACCTATAAAAATATGTAATATATCTCTAGGTGGATGGATATATTAGAGTCTCCCAACTAGGCATGACCATATTGCTAAGAAGTTAAAAAAAATCTCATATTTGGACTACTTGAGTTGGTATAGATCCCTAATAGTGACCTTAATATAGATAGAGAATTTATTGACAAACATTTCATCAAGGTTTGAGGTCTCTAAAGGCTTTCAAGGAATGCCTTGGTATTTAGAATTACCATTCCAAGGTAGGATTGCTAAGGATCTTATGGAAGATCTTGAATAGCAATGTTTCATCATAAAAAAAATCACTATAAACAATTTTTAAAAACCTAAGGTCATTGATATGATCTCCCTTCCCTTTGTACATTTGAAACTTAGGAGTTTCAAATTTGGGAGGAAAAGGGTGATTATCTACAAAAGGATCTAGGGGTTAGCTACACGAGTCATCATATGAGTACTTACGACTAAAATAAGACCATTGGATGATGATCATTTGTTATTTCAATATCTCTAGTTGAGAAGTTAGAGAAATATGATTTGATGGCAAAAAAGGTATGTGTTGAGAGATAGGAGGAATTTGATAATTGACATAAAAAGGAGGTTGATACACTTGGGAATATGATGTTGAAGTTAGAATCGTATGAGTTTTCCCCAAGGTATTTAATATGAAAGGATTAGAAAATCAAGGATGAGAGATTGCAAGAGTAGAGTTTTGAGTAAAATACATACCTACACTTGTAAAATTAGAAAGAAGATTAGAGATTAGGATACTTTATGATACACCATGATTAGGATCATAGCTTATGCCTACATATTGAAATATAGAACAACTTACATTTCCTTATAATAATTCTTCAATAGTAAGCAAAGATGAAATATATTCCACAAGTGGCTAGAGATTTTATCTCCTAGAATCTATGGAAGTAATGATGATAGGAGGATTTGAATCAATAAAATTGGAAGTTTATGCATTAAGGTTTACATTGATAGATCCAAAGGGTTTATGAAGTTGATTTAGAGGTAAAGAGTTTGAGCTAGATTCTTGAGGATGTCCATGAGTTAACCCTACCCTATAAATATGCCTAGGATTTCATTTCCTTCCCTAAGAAAAGATTTAAATATCTCCCTATGCTTATGCAAGAAGTAATCCATGTAAGTAGTGGATTAGAAAACTACTCTTCCTTGGTCATCATGGATAGGTATTATATAATCCAAAGGTGTAGAAACCCTCTCTTCTTACCTAAAGGTTGGGTCCTCAAAGCAAGTTTGTCATCATGACCTTCCATAAGAGGGATAGGTTTAATGGTCAACTGATGAGTAGCACTATGGATTACGTAGTATCTCTCAACCATAGGTTTGAAAAGAAAGGATTAGATTAATTACGTTATAAATTTTATAGAGTTTATTAAATAAGAAAAAGAAGATGTTTTAGCAACCTTATACCCCCTTTTCCCAATATACCAAATCCAACCTATATACCTCAAGGGCCTCAAACATCCTTATATACCTAACCCCTCTCAATATACCCATTGGTACATGAGAGAGTTGACACATAGGTTGCCAATGATACATGGAAGTAATTCCTTGGATACATGGCCAAGATGGTATGTGAGGGGTAATTATATGCCTCCTTATGACTCTCAATATCCCACTATGATATAGTCCTTGCTAGGCATAAGTAAATGTGAGATCCTGTGTGGGTGGCTTGTAGTTTGGGCTTGCTATATACCCAATATAGCATAGTAGCTTGTATGAAATTTACTCAAAGGATCATAAAGATCCTTAGTAGGAATAGAAATTGGTTATGTTCTTGTTAACTAGATTTAATATGATTTAATATAAATAAATAAAATTAATTATCTTAATTATAGTTTGATATTTTTTAGCTTGATTAAGGTTTAGCTTGGTCAAAGAAGATCTTGGGACCCACAATGGTGTTCATGTCAAGTTCACCAAAATATGAGAAGGAAAAAAATGGAAAATGTCATGAATGAGGTTTTCATGACACTTTTGACTCTTTTCCTTTGTCACCTCAAGGATAGAGGTAGCTTGTTAGCTTAGAGTCTAGTGTTTGATGGATTGATTGAATAATATCTATATTTCTCCTTGGATACCTCTTTGACTAAACTTAAACCTAATCTAGCGCTATTGCAACATACAAATTCAACAAGAAGGCCTAAAACTAAAATGCTTTTTCTTTTATGATGAAGTAAAATATGAGTTTTCCTTTTGAAGGCAAGGGTGCAATAAGAATATAGCAAACAAATTCTAAATCAGCTATGTGCAATTTTGATTTAATGCTAAAGCTTAAAGATTTAGTTGGTCCCTTAAATGATTAAAATGCTAAAATTAATTCTTTCTTTTGTTTTTCTTATTTTAACAAAAGAACAAAAAATAAAAATTGATTTAGCACACAATAAATAGAATTAAGTCCTAAATTTTAAAATGAATAAAGTTATGTAGTAGAAAAACCTATTTTTTCCATAGATACAAAAGCATTATTGATCCCATAGAAACATTGTCGGTCCTACAAAACCACCATCGATGCTTTTACCTTCTAATGGCACTTTTAACTTCCTTATAAATAGGCAAAAAAAAGAGAATTACCAATAAAGGGGCCTACCTACATTGGAGGAGCATATCGAAATTCCTTAGCCAACATTAGGCCCTTGTATAGATAGGTGCTAAAAACAACAAAATGATAGATGCATATATTAAATACTTGATGGCAAAATTACTACTAGGTCAATGATAGCACTATTGATGCTTTCACCTAATAAATAGTGATTTCACTCTCTATGTATGTGTAAAACTAGAGAGCAATACCACCACCAAACCTACAATATAGTAATGCTTTTGCTTTTAATATCAATTAAATAAAAGTAAAAATAAATTATTGAATTATTAGACGATGAAGGCCTTTAACTTGAGAGTATAGATACTCTTCATAATAATAGAAAACAAAGAGTTTATATGTTTATAATGAAAACTAATAATGATAAAATATGAAATGCTAAGCTAAATACAAATTCAATATATAAGATACATAATCATGCAAAGTGATTGAAACTTAAAGCTACAATGCAAAGAACATGTCAAAAGCAAGTAAAAAGAAAGAGCACAACCCAATATGCTAAGGTTGTTTTCCCCTTGTTTGTGGAAGCTTGGTGGAAGTGTAGCACCCTAAAATTGGCACAGTGAAATTGTAATAATTACATTTACTCTAGTAAATAATTTAAATTCAAATTTTAACCTCCCAAATTGCCCGTTAACCGTCGGGTAATCCGTTTCCCCCTTTTTCGTGCCATTTTTAGAGGTTTTTTTGACCATTTGATGATATCGTCACCGATTAGACGATATCACCCTAGATCTGACGATTTCATCTGGACTAGGATGTCCAAACGATCTTGTCTCAAAATTGATTTTGCATAATTAGCTTTTGTTCCAACGGGTCTCTAATCTAGATAGAAGCGTGTCTGCGTCGTTAGAGACCCTCCCCCGTTGGAGATCTCCCAAATAGGGATGATCTCCAACCTCCTAACCTCCCTCCTAAGCCTATTTAATCCTAAGCCCTTCCCTTAGCACCCCCCTGGCTGATAATTCTTGTAACCCGACTTCATACATGTTAAAGCATCCCAAATTCATATTTGCAGTAGTTATATACCAATTTTGTTGCAGGTACCTTAGTGTTTTTTAGCCGAAGCAAGCTTACATCGTCATCGACAAACCTGTTCAGATCGGAGGCGATCTGAACAAATCAGAGACGATTTCGTATCAATGCGAGACAATTTTTACTGCAGTCAAAATTGAGGCAATCAGTGCCTAAAGTTTGCATTTCTCCATCTTTTCTCTGCTGTTTTATTTTGCAATTAGCTAGTTTATCTAGTATTTTATACTATTCTGCATTTTGGAGTTCACCCATCTAGATCAAATGCATGATTAAATCATAATTATGATCAAATTAACATAATTCATTCATGTTTCTGTTTTCAAATTTTAGTTTGATATTGTTGCTGTTATTTTACATTGTTTCCCTCTATTAGGATAGTTGTATTTTCTGTATTTTACACCTATTTCTCTGTTTGCAGGTCTCTGACGAATTTTTCAGATGAATTTGTCAGATCTCAGATGATTTTGTCGAATTCCAGACGATCCTAACTGCTTTAAGAATCAGAATCTTCATCAGACATCTAGATCAGGTATTCTTCTTTTAATATTCTGTAATTTCTCTGTCTCTGTCTTTAATTCTATTTTTTGTATTCATATAATTTGCATCTTCATATAGAATAGCTTAGACGCATTTTGGCCAAACCTAAGATTTGAATGCTTAAGGCTAAAAACGAACACATAAAACACATTCCCAACCTAGGCATGGAAACTGCCATTGAATGTTTCCTGGTGAACCCACCATCCGTCGAAAAATCACCAATATACACCTCCCTTGAGAGGCGGGACCTTCGCAAGTCCTCTCAGTCCGAGGTACCATGACATCCTTTTCACATCCCCCTTCCGGGCACGGATCCTATAGCCTGAAGGTAAGGGTGTGAAAAATTTGGAGCGATACATTTTGGTGAACCCGACATGAATGCATTTAAAACCTTTTGAAAACAAATATATATATATATATATATATATATATATATGTATACAAGAAAAACAAAAACAAAATCATCATTTCAAGTTGTATGTTTTTTTCAATTCTAAATAGTAGATGCTAAATATTACTTTTAGAAGTACTAAAGAAACCATGAGTTTTTACTCAAATCAATATGAGCCCATCGGTAATGTTGGAAAAATTCAGCCAAATACATTTGTTGATTATGACCAACCTCATCCCTATTCAACATCACCTCCATCACACTCTTCTTATTTTTCATCCATAACCCAACAAAACAATCCCTTTTCCAATCCTCTTCATAATGATATTATCTATTCTCCCATATATCCATATTATGTCTATCAATCCACATATAATCCTCCACCACCCTTTCAATACTCTTCTTTCAATACAACACATCCATTTCAACAAGAAAATACTTATTCTTCCAATTCTACCATGCACTCACCTCCTACTTCACAATCTTCCTATCATCATTCAACCCATAATAAAGAAAATAGAGGTGAGAAACCATTAGGCCCTTTTATGATGAAATTCCTAAGGCACGTATCAAAAACCTCTCAAAAATCTTCATCACGTAAATTTACTAAGCTCAATCAACCAATGGATATAATTCTCAAGTATTTACTTGACACAAATAGGATTGAACTTCCTTCCATAAGACAACTTGATACCACAGCATATTGGTTTAAACCTGAGCTACATTGTGAATATCATAGAGTAGATGGACATATGACACAAAATTGTAAAGATTTAAGATGTGCAATTCAATATTTGATTGATAAGGGTCTTTTTAATATAAAAGAATTACAATCTACAACTGATTATAAATCTCCAGTAAACAATCAAACTCCTACACAACAAATACCAATAATCAATCAAGACATGGGGATCTCGCAAGAACCCCTATTCAATTATCAACAACAAGAAACCAACCAAATATTTCATGTTAATGTGTCCCATCATGATGATATTATTAATATTGTAACAAAAACTACAAATGAGCAACCTCAAGTTCAATCAACTCAATCTGATATTGAAGATATGGATTCCTCATTTGAACAACCTTCAAAACTATCTTTGGCTCTAGATAATGATCCAAAATGGAATGTAAGAATAGAAAGCTTATCTTTAGAATCAAAATCTCAATCTGAAATCCACTTTGATAGCCAACAACAAGTGATTAATCCTCAAGCAAAGATATCCTTTTTAGAAGTATTACAAATTTATCACAAGGAAAATTTGTTCAAAATACCTAGCCAACAATTTGTTCCTCATCATATTTTCTCTAAGAATGTAATTAATGGTATAAACCCTCTTGAGGTTAACCATATTTCATTCTATGATGAGGATATTCCTTCCTCTACTCCACAAGAAGACTCCTATCTTTATAGTTCAGGATCTAGTAAAGAAACACTTGTTAAAACTATCATGACAGATAATGACTCCTCTCTTCATTTATGCACTTATCAATTATTCCAAAAACTCAAAATAAAGGAAGAAGATATTAATAAATCAAATGTTATTATAAAATCTTTTAACGATGAAATTCAAGAAGCTCAAGGTACTATAATTTTTCCCCTTAATATTGGATCCAAGATCCTAGATATTTTATTCTATGTAGGATATTGTCCTTCACCTTACAACCTACTTCTCCAGAGTCCTTGGATTCATACGATGAGGGTTGTCCCTTCCACTCTTCACCAATGTTTGAAGTTTGAACTTGCAAATAAAAGTGTTACCATACATGGTGACCCAAAACCATTTGAAGAATATTTAACGGTTGAAACATCAAGTTCTATACATTCTCCATTGTCACAATTATTTTTTATCCATCACTTTTCTTCATTCATATATGATCATCCTTGTTTACCAAATAACACCCAAGAACTTTCTTATATTTCTGATATTTTATTTTGTAACATGATCAATTTTACACATATAAAAGTCAAATTTTTTTCTACATTATTCTACATTATAACAAAGCTTTTGTTATCACTACCTTTTATTTATCATATTTTGTCCTTACCTTCACCTCAACCAGATTACCCTTCAAAACCTCCTTTGATTTTGAAGCAACCTTAGACATGCTATACTCAAATAACCTTGTATAGTGTATCATCTTGTATATACCACCAATTTCAATTTATAAATTAAAATCAAAATACAAAAAAATCAAAAACCTCAAAATTTTCAAAAAAATACTAATGCAACTAAGGACCTTAAAGGTAAATTTGAGCCCAACTGGCTTGGACCATACATTATTACTGCTAAATTTGAATCAGAAGCATACAAATTATCTACATTATATGGCAAAGAACTTAAAGAACCCATGAATATTTTGCATCTTAAACGTTACTATGTATAAATTTGGTCATTTCATCCTTGTATATATTTGTTTAAAATAATTCAAAATCACTATCTTGTATTTTCTTTCAATTTATAAATTCAAAAACATCAAAAACATTCATAATCATCAAAATCTTCAAAACTATTTGTTGTATTTATTTATGGCACTTGTTAATCCTTTTTTTCAAAAACAAACAAAAAAATGATAAAAATAAAAACAGCAATATGCTTGACTCTTTCGAAACCAAAACAATATAAAGAAGAAAGAGAGAGTCAATATTCTCAAAACTTCTCAAAAATCATTTATATATATTTTCTTACAATTATTGCAGTTATATGTTTCAAATTATTTTGGATAAATTAGCATTTATTTGGAATCCCTCACTTGCACACTCACAAAAATAAATATCTTGATTTTATCTGGCATGATTACTAATCTCTCTTATATCAAAGTTCACAAAATTCAATTAAATAAAGTTTGAGCACAAAGAATTGATCTTGTTATTTACTTAAACCAAGCACATCTTTTCACAATAAAATGATTATATTTGTAATTTTCATGCTTTGCTACATAGTAGAAGTGATTTCTTGAGCGAAAAGTTTCCCCTGCTATCCTATCATGCACATGGTCTAGAATATTTGAGAATTGGCAAAAGGACAAGCTCACCCCTACCCAGAATAAAAATCCCTTGCTCTACAGCTAATCCGAGCAAGTATCCCTAGTATAGAACAAAAAGAAAAAGCAAAGTTCAAGAAAAAGAGAAAAAAAAATGTTATTTTATCATTACAGCAATATTTCAAGCATTATCTCAATTATCAAGCAAAAATACAAAAGAAAAGAAAAACAAAAAGAAAAAATAAAAGAAAAGCAAAAGAAAATAAAAAGAAAAGAAAAGCAAAAGAAAGAAAAATCAAAAGCAATAAAATCCATTTTCCCTACCCTTTGAAAAGAAAAGAAGGGTTGATGAGCTTGAATCCCTGGAATTCTCAATTATTTGAAAACTATGAGGTAAGCCCCATAACAGGTGGTTTGTGCCCAACTTGCTTGGCCTTGGGTAACTCCTAGCGTGGCGATATGTCTGTCACATTAGCAACCTTCTTTTGTACAGACCTATGTCTGCTTATGGATTAGCTAGCTCTTGATAATCCGACCTACATAGTAGTCTAGTATGGATATATGCATCTACATCATGGTTAATGAACACTTATTTGGTTTTTTCAAATCACTTGTATCATATTATCTTGCTCAAAACTGGTAAATGAACATAGCAATTGCACACACATTTGTATTTGAGAGATTTTGTGTGTCATTATGATAAATCAAGATTGGAAATGAATTCACATATGCACATGGGATTCCTTATAAATCTAACTTTTGTCTTTAAAATACTTTGAAATATATTTTTGCAAATTGTTTGAAATAATTCATTTTCTTCTTTCAAGTACAGTTGTTTAGACAACTATATGCATAATAGAAAAATCAAAATTTCTTTCAAAACTATACAATCAAAACATATATATCTGGTTGACTTTCGCGACGATGGTATAGTTCCAAAACCAAAATTGGAATTTTATGCCTAGCGCAAGTCCTCATCTTCATATTTTATGTTTATTAAAAATCAATCATGCAATAAAACTATCTCTTTTTGGATTTCGTGATGATGGTATAAGTCTATACTCACATATTCTATGCCTAGCGTAAACCATTGTAACAATTTTTATTCCCCATTTATTAAAAATCATGAAAACCATATGACTTCAATCATTATGTTACACAAATTATGCTTTTAAGCAAACACATTTTCATTATTTCATGTCATTATGTCAACCTTCAATTTTGCAATGATGGTATAATTCCTAGGGAATTATCCAAAAAATTTATTACACTTAGGAATTTATGTCTAGCAAAAATCATTTTAACATTATTTCATGCATACTATTTTTATGAAAATTTGAAAAACAAACCATCATCATCATCATTTGCACCATTGCACCAAAGTCTTAAGACAGTCTCTTAAGCACTCTTTTACTTTTAACAATATTTCTATACTAGGATTAGCTTGACGACCGAGCGAGCGACGACTCCATGAAATGGTCTATAATAGCGACAATGTCCTTTGAAATTATTGTTAGAAGTCTTTTTTTATTTTTTATCACATTACATCACAAACAACCAATTTGTTACATCAGATTATTTCATTTAAAATATCATAGCATGACATCAAAATTATAATATTTCCAACGACATAATTTCATGAATCCTCAATCCAAATTAATCAATCAAACATAAAAGCATCATAAACATACACATATGATCAAAAACATATCTCATCTATATATATCAACAGTATATATACATCATCAAAACTGGATTGGTATGCCACAATATATATCTTGGCCTACTCAATCCCCTCAATCAAATGTCCTCTGTGCAGTGTCTCGAGAACCCCTCGAGCTCTCAACCTCATCTCCTCCCCCGCCCTGAGGTGGACGAGGTGGCCCCATCGCAGTATGTGTGGTACTGCGAGTCCTAGTCGTCGATCGAGATGAAGTCCTCGACGACCCGATCCTGATCGGCTCTGCGATGTTAGCTGGCAGGGGTAGTCTATCCTCCTCTGGCACTAGTTGATAGTACAATGTCTAATAAAAAGTGATTTGGGCAATAGCCCGTGTCAGCTCCCTAGTGCTCGCCCCTTCGCCCCATGCCTTGAGGCATGCAATCTCATCTCGAAGCTATGTCACCTCAGCTCGATGTCGTGTAGCCTCCTCCTGTAGGGTCTGCACCTATGCTTGGAGATGAATCGTCTCTACTCAGAGAGTTGTTGTCTCGCTACTCTCCCCAGTGTCGACACCCTTGCCCTTATCGGGCGATGGTGGCCTCTCTCTCTGTGGAGAAGGGGGTCTCGCCTCCCTCCTCTCCCACTTTCATGGCCTATCTTGTGCCTGTGGCCTCCTCAGCTCTCTCCCACCACGACCTTGGGCCACCTCCATAGCCACTTGGCGCCACCTCCCTATCCGATGCACAACTGCGTGTATCGAACCCTGAGCCCTCGTCATTCGAGAAGGGTGAATGCCTGCATACCAAGCATCATAGTCGTCTACAACCCCTGTGTCGTCCCCATCCACTGGCTAAATGGGGGCATCATCCGAGTCCTAACTCTAGAAGCACTGCATGTCTGGAGCCTCGCTCACTATGGTGTTATCCTAGATAGTTTGAGAAAACTCATAATCCCTGAGAGATGGGATCTCCTGTTGTAGACCGAACTATCACAAAACTCGGTCATAGCGATGGAGCTCCACCTCTCCCCTCTCCATCCATAGCCAAAAAACTCGCCTGATGCGAGCTAACTCTTGTCCGTCCTCGGCCCACCCTGGGTGCTCTCGCCATGGCCTCCAGGTGATCTAGTCTGGGACTAGGTCATCTAGCAGTCTTCGGGACATCGAAAGGTCGATCCGTCGTTGTGACCCTCTCTGGAGCCACCAGTAGAAGACTCGAGGCCTCTCCCCATCAATCCCTATCAGAGGAAGCCCTATCGGCCTTCGCACTGCAATGTGCTCCCAGCACCAAACCTATAAGAGCGATGTCATAACTAGACATTGGCCGCCCTTGTACATGACCCCATGCAAGATCCTGTATAATTGAAATAGCACAAAGCTATCCCAAGAGAACCTGTAGCCATGGTCTCGCATATCGCAAATCACATCTGCTAGTATCCATGGCACCCTGCACCCACTTTGGTGGCACAGCAGAAGTCCACCAACCTCTTCAGCTAGAACCTGTGTGAGTCTAGATGCCCCTAGCATCTGACGTAGTGCCTCGATGTTAACTTTGCCCTTCTTTGGGGTGAAGCTTGGGTCACCACACAACCGCCCCATAACATGGCCCTGATTTGCCATAGGAGTGATCAACCGTCCTTGTATGGGGATTCTTAGAATCCTCCATACATCCTCTAAAGTGGGAGTCATCTCCCCTGTCGATAGCCGAAAATAGGAAGAACCCAAATACCATCTCTCTGCTAGGGCTGTCAGTAGCCCCATGTCTGTAGACACTTGTGGCATCTCTGCCACATGTTGTAAGCCGACCTGTGCTAGTTGATCTCACTCTGCCTGTGTAAGAGCGGCCAAGTCATCTCTCAAACCTCCATATTTCCATTCCCTGCTTTTTAGCAAACCTCTCTGCAACATAAACAACAAAACAACAAACAATCATTAATAAACAATTCAAGTAATTAATAATGCAAGTTAAAATAAGTTCAATTTCATCAACTGATGATATCGTCCACTATTGGACGATATCGTCCCAAATTTGAGCACAATCGTTTTCGATTTCGCAAGCCGAAATCGTCCCTAATTTGACGAAATCGTCCCCCTTTCGCCGATTTCGTCTTTGGACGAAATCGGCGAACTTGAGACGATTTCGTCGAAATCGGGACGATTTCATCTCGACGACGTCGATGGCCCAAAAATGGTCGCAATGCTCAAAAATTAATTAAAATTCACCTAAAAAGCATGTAAATTCAAATTAAACAATCCTAAGCTAAGTCTAGACTCTTACCCGTAGCCCGCATTGGACCTCTGTTGATCTGTGTGTCGTCTCCACCATTTTTGCTTCTAGAGCTCTAAAACTAGTAAAAATTAACAGTAAAAATGAATTAGGGTTTTACCCTATTCTTCTTAATTTTATTCAAAAATAATTCAACAATAAATTTTGCTTTTCCGTATTTTTACCTCAAACGTTCGCTTTGGGTAAAAACACGGAGGGGGCACCATAGTAAGTTGTCATATGATTCGACCAAGAATCGTCGCCTAAAAATGGGAATAATTTTTGCTTTCTCGTAGATCGAGAAGAACTCATCTTTAATGCATTTTCTTCAAAAAATTCGCTAAAGAGGGGGCAAAATGTAGCACCCTAAAATTGGCGTAGTGAAATTGTAATAATTACATTTACTCTAGTAAATAATTTAAATTCAAATTTTAACCTTCCAAACCGCCCGTTAACTATTGGGTAATCCGTTTCCCCCTTTTTTGTGCCATTTTTAGAGGTTGTTTTGATCGTTTGACGATATCGTCGTCGATCAGACGATATCGCCCCAGATCTAATGATTTCGTCTAGACTAGGACGTCCAGATGATCTTGTCTCAAAAATGATTTTGCACAATTAGCTTCTATTCCAACGGGTATCTAATTCGGGTAGAAGCGTGTTTGCACCGTTAGAGACCCTCCTCCGTTGGAGATCTCCCAAATAGGGATGATCTCCAACCTCCTAACCTCCCTCCTAAGCCTATTTAATCCTAAGCCCTTCCCTTAGCACCCCCCTGGCTGATAATTCCTGTAACCCGACTTCATACACGTTAAAGCATCCCAAATTCATATTTGCAGTAGTTATATACCAATTTTGTTGCAGGTACCTTAGTGTTTTTCAGTCGAAGCAAGCTTACATCGTCGTCGACGAACCTGTTTAGATCGGAGGCGATCCTGTCGAATCAGAGACGATTTCGTATCAATGCGAGATGATTTCGACTACAGTCAACATTGAGGCAATCAGTGCCTGAAGTTTGCATTTCTCCATCTTTTCTCTGTTGTTTTATTCTACAATTAGCTAGTTTATTCAGTATTTTATACTATTCTGCATTTTGGAGTTCACCCATCTAGATCAAATGCATGATTAAATCATAATTATGATCAAATTAGCATAATTCATTCATGTTTCTGTTTTCAAATTTCAGTTTGATATTGTTGCTATCATTTTACATTGTTTCCCTCTATTAGGATAGTTGTATTTTATGTATTTTGCACCTATTTCTCTGTTTGCAGGTCTCTGACGAATTCATCAGATCTCAAACGATCTCGTCAGATCTCAGACGATTTTGTCGAATTCCAGACGATCCTGACTGCTTCAAGAATCAGAATCTTCATCAGACATTCGGATAAGGTATTCTTCTTTTAATATTCTATAATTTCTTTGTCTTTGTCTTTAATTATGTTTTCTGTATTCATATAATTTGCATCTTCATATAGAATAGCTTAGACGCATTTTGGCCAAACCTAGGATTTGAATGCTTAAGGCTAAAAACGAACACATAAAACACATTCCCAACCTAGGTGTGGAAACTACCATTGAATGTTTCCTGGTGAACCCACCATCCATCAAAAAATCACCAATATACACCTCCCTTGAGAGGCGGGACCTTCGCAAGTCCTCTCAGTCCGAGGTACCGCGACATCCTTTTCACATCCCCCTTCCGGACACGGATCCTATAGCCTGAAGGTAAGGGTGTGAAAAATTTGGAGTGATACAAGAAGCTTATTTGTTTACTTGTAGACACTTTAAAACATTGATGTCATGACCCTCCCTTGGAAAAATTTTATAGTATGGACTTACGTATGATTCTAACATTTTGTGGGTGAAATGGTTGACTATTTCATAACTAGTTTAGGCAAAATATATATTTTGTGAAGATTATGATGTATTTTATTTAATGGAATTACTAATTATTTCATGTTTAGTTTTCGTAGGAATGTACATTTTATAAAAGAATGTGTTGCTACTAATGGATTTGCATGCTTACAAAAACAGGTTTTACTCATGGGTGGTAGAAAGAAATAGCCACCGAGAATGAGATTTCATAAGGAAAAGAAATGATATGATAATTTATTCACTAAACAACTCGTACAAGTAGAGGTATGCATTACAAGGAAGAATAAATGTTTCAGGGTTATGCATAAGAGGTAGGACACGAAAGGTACTTATAAAAATGGTGAAACTATTTCGAAACGACAACAAAATCTGTCGAACTGCATGTATGTCGGCATGGCGAATGATTTTAATTTTTCTCAAAAAATTGGCAAAAAAATATGAATTTTAAATTTTTGCCAGACTAGGCCAAAAAGATACCGGCTACATTTAAAATCTTGGCAAAAGCTTGGACGCGAATTGCAGTCTAATCATGGAACGGATGCATAATATGATCTGATTTTGGACCGAATGCATTATATGGTCCAGATCCGAACTAGATGCATAATATAGTCTAGCCTCGAACGGGTTGCAAAACATGAAACGGTCTCGATTCGGGTGCATAATAAGTATCGGTCTCGAACCGAATGCATTTTTATGATTGACAACGTTCAAAATTTGGGTATTCAAGTAAGAGATATGATATGGCATCTAGTAAACATAAGGATTGTAGCACGACGCAACTTATCGCTATTGACGTTGTTAGGGGGAAAACACATGCAATATTGGCAAAGTTGATCCCACATAAATATCTATCCCACATAACTATTTATCTCACATGATTTAGTGTAATATAATTTCAAATCTTAAATAAGAAACTTCCTTCATAGTAAAGTAGGCAAAGATTCAAGACAAGAAGGGTGACCTCTTTCTAACGGGTGTAGTAGGTAAGAAATCAACTACACTCATCAGGAAGAATACCAACGTGTCTTGTCCTGGATCTTAGCCTTTTATGACCATGGACCAGATGAAACGAATGGATGCATTTAATGTCATGATGGTACAATGGTCCCAAACACCGAAAGAGTGCATTTATGCATCCGGGCATCAGGCAGATGCATTTATGCATCTTGGTATCGTATGATTGTAAATTATGCAACCGATTTAAAACTAAAGCATATTATGCATCCAGGTGTCGAACGGGTGCATATTATGCATCTGGTGTCGAGCAGATGCAAACAATGCTCCAATGTTAAACTGGTTGCATAATATGCAACCGCTCGGTACCCCGGATGCATACTATGCTTCGACATTAAATCGGATGCATATTATGGATCTGGCCATTACTCGAAACATAAAATGCATCCGAGATAATGGTAGGCTTATGTTTAATAGCCAAATGTATATTATGAACTGGTAGCATAATTTAGTTCAACCTCCACCATACTGTCGCGTGTCTAATACTGCATGTCCTGTCTTGAATGTCTAATACGATGTTGCCATGTGTCAAATATGCTTTAAGTCTATAAAAGGGCATCAACAGTCATTTTCCCATTTCATTTATGTGACAGCTACAACCAAAGCTAACCTTTCTAATTGACCTTTTAGTTTTCATTCCCAATCCTTTTTCTTCCACTTCCAACTACTTCCAATGGATACCCCTTCCACAATCCAACCAAAATTCAAGAATTTTACATGCACTTTGATATCAGATCTCATGACAATGCTAGGGATGAACTTTTAGTGGCTGTATAACGTAGGTTTATCAACCCTCATTTCCATACCATATTTCAGAACAGACAAAGTGCTCTTACAGCATATTATCTCTGGTTTTGACCACAACAGGGGCACTGTAAGCATTAATCTACGATCTAAAAATGTTGTTTTCAGCATCACCCCTACAGATATTCATAGATTGATAGGTCTTCCATTTATTGATTTTAATCAAGTTTCATCGAGGACACAGCTTTCTCTAGATGACAAAGAACATCTCGATAACAATTACGGTCTTTCATCAAAAAAATGGCAGGTATAAATCTTGTTAAATGTATTTTATTAATTTTCAATGTTTTAAATTTCTAAATTGACATCGAATTATTTTATGCAGATTCTAATGCCAAAACAATAAGAGGTTTAACGATTAACGATGTTAATCATAAAACTCTGAAGGCCATTATTGAGTTTTTCCAGGCCAGGCTTATTCTGTTGGGAAGACCAAAAAAAATTTTTTGGGCACTGTATTATATTGTTCAGTCTAAAAAAAATCAAAAGTTCAATTGGTGTACCTATATTTTTGATTGAGTCAGTACTGAGTTGCACGCGGTCCAACTTGCAACCACCAAGACTCAGACCCCAAGACTCGGCCCATTGTGGGCAATGTAAATTATCCTTTAGCTTTATATTTTGAGTCTTTTCATAATTTTTCAACTGCTCCTGTACCAACTGTTATGCATTCAAAACTAATTTCTATTGCCATGACACTAGAGGAATTGAGGGTAATAACTACATCATTGTCTTTGACATACTATTTTATAGTTTACCATATTTCTTTTTTTATTTTTTTTCATCTATATGCAGGTGAAGGAATAAATTTCAAGGACTAAATAGATTGTTTCCAATAGGGGTCACAGGTCGGAGCAAACAGGTGATTCTGAAGATACGGGCTCTAAAGCAACACCTGTTACTATGCAAAGGTTACACAAACGTTCCAGGCAAGCAGCTACTCATAGGGTGTATCATACACCTAGGTTTGCACAAAATGTGGAAGTCGAATCTAGTATGGCTAACCCCTCCCCCAATGCAGAATAATTGCATCACATTTCATCTAGGAAATCTATGATTCTATGTGTAGTTAATTAAAATTTAGATTTATTTTTATTTAAGCAGAATTGTAACAAAAAAAAATTGACTTTTTTTAGTTGATTTTCGTGATCAAATAGTAACATCACAAGTTAGAGGGCATATGTCGCCACCACATCCTCCACAAGCATCACACTCACTGGTTACACGCAATCAGCAATAGGGACAGTCACCCGTTACACATAATCAACAACAGGGACAGTCACAACCTCAGCATATGTGAGGGCAAGTCAGTGTTGGAAAATATTAGTTTTCACAAGCTACTTCACGAAGTTCTAGGCATGGGATTTCACAACCACAAATATCACAAAGACCAGCACCAAGTTCGGTGGTAATTGGATTCTCTTAGTTTATATTTTCTTCAAATTCATAGGCACCTGAATGTTCTGGAAAGAGATTGGAAAATATTCCACTTGATCATGATTACATGATGCAGGGTCCGATTGAAGGCTTCAAGGCAACAAATGTGCTTAAATATAGAGCACAAGAAGAAGTCCCTACAGCTCAGCAAACATCAGAACCACCCGCCCAAGGAGACAACCATTATCCTCAAGGTCCTCAAATTGAGGATGATGTTGTCAATTTTAATGAAAATATTTCATTGGCAGCCAGTACCGAGTCAACAACTCAAGAGTTTTTTTTTAAATATTTGCAAGAGTTGAAAGAATGGGAATATCGGGCAAAGGTCCTTATTAAGGAAATTAATGCCCGATATAAAAATTATGAAAAGAGATTCTATTTATTCTTTAGTTAAATATGAACCTAAAAAACTTGATGGCTTGCTAAAATAGGCTACTTCATGAATAGTTAAATCTAATTTTATTTATGAAGATGATGTCTTAAATGTTGTTGTTGGTATATTAGAGAATGTTAATGTTGAAGCCTAAGCATTTTACAGCTCATGGGCTTCTGATAAGGACAGGGTTGCGATTCTTGAGGCTGCAAAAGAGTTGGTTGAGGTAAAAAAGTTATATATATTCCAATTTTCTATTGCATTTAAATTTTTATATTTCTTGAAAATTTGTAATAATTTCAATATATCCCTTTTGAATAAAGTTTTCAATTTGTTTTGCAGTCAAACTTTGAAAACTTGAAAACACAGGTTAAGAGCATTGATGTCAATATTCTTACAGCAAAATCATGTTTGATGAAATCAATGGAAATGAAAAAGAAAATGCAGTCAAAGATTACAAAAAATAATAAGTTAAAAAAAATCATCAGAGAGAAGTTGCTTGAAGATCCAGAAATGGTGCTTGATAAAATGAAAGAAACACTTCCAACAATACTTGAAGATCCAAACAAAGAAGTTACATGTGTGTCAAGTATTGTGAAAGTACGTGACAACCTTGTTAGAGTTGGAGAACTGCCAGAAGAAACAGAAGCTAATAAAGGAAAAGAAATGGCAACTCCAAACAGTAGTGAAGCATCCATGCACCAATCAAAAAATTAAAATTTAAAAATGTTGACAATGTTTTTAAAAGACTGAAATATGTTATTTCTATTTGAATTTGGTATGTGATATTTGAGACTTGAGTTTGAAAATGTTTTCAAAATACTACAATATATTAATTTCTCTTTGAAAATTTTATGTTATATTTGAGTTTACAAATGTTTGAACAATGTAATTTTTGTTTGATAATGTTTTAAAAAGATTGGAATATTTATTTTCTATTTGAAAATTTTATGTAGTAGAACTAGAAAATGGTATGTAATATTTGGGTTTAAAGTGTTTGAAAGATGTAATATATGTCTTTTTGAAATAGTTAATTTGTAGTTATGATACACAAATTTGGGTTTGAAAATGTTATGTAATATTTGAGTTTGAAAATGTTATCTAATATTTGGGAATTTCTGTTTGAAATTGGTATGTAAAATTTGAGATATGAGTTGGAAAATGTTTAAAAAAAAATTGCAATATATTAATTTTTGTTTGAAAATGTTATGTTATATTTATGTTTACAAATGTTTGAATATGTAATATGTTTATTTTTGAACTAGTTGATATGAAACATTCTGTTTGAAAATGTCATGTAATTTCTGTTTGATAATGTATTAAAAATACTGGAATATTTATTTTCGGTTTGAAAATGTTATGTAGTAGAGTTAGAAAATGGTATGTAATATTTGGGTTTAAAGTGTTTGAAATATGTGATATATGTCTTTTTAAAATAGTTAATTTGTAGTTATGATGCACAAAATTTGGGTTTGAAAATGTTTTGTAATATTTTAGTTTGAAAATGTTATCTAATATTTGGGAATTATTGTTTGAAATTAGTATGTAATATTTGAGATATGAGTTAGAAAATATTTAAAAAAATATTGCAATATATTAATTTATGTTTGAAAATGCCATGTAATTTTTGTTTGATAATGTATTAAAAATACTAGAATATTTATTTTCGGTTTGAAAATGTTATGTAGTAGAGTTAGAAAATGGTATGTAATATTTGGGTTTAAAATGTTTGAAAGATGTGATATATGTATTTTTGAAATAGTTAATTTGTAGTTATGATGCACAAAATTTGGGTTTGAAAATGTTATGTAATATTTGAGTTTGAAAATGTTATCTAATATTTAGGAATTTCTGTTTGTAATTGGTATGTAAAATTTGAGATATGAGTTGGAAAATGTTTAAAAAAATATTGCAATATATTAATTTTTGTTTGAAAATGTTATGTTTATTTTTGTACTAGTTGATATGAAACATTCTGTTTGAAAATATCATGTAATTTATGTTTGATTTAAAAATATTGTAATATCTAATTTTGAACGATGTAATATAAATCTTTTTGAACTAGTTAATTTGAATTTTTTTGTTTGAAAATGTTTTAAAAATACTACAATATCTAATTTCGGTTTGAAAAATATATGATGCACATAATTTTGGTTTGAAAAAGACTACAATATCTAATATCTAATTTTTAGTTATGATGCAATATCTAGTTTTGTTTGAAAACATTTTAAAAAGACTGCAATAGCTTATTTCGGTTTGAAAAAATTATGATGCACATAAAAGTTATGAAAAAAATAATTCATTTAAATAATATAAATCTGGAACAATATATAGAAACTTGCTATCAAACCAATTTGTGTTTATCATTGTCAATGAAATGAAAGTTTAGAAACTGAGACCCAAACATAAAATTTTACAATCTACAAAAATGATTTAAGCCATGTAATTTTAAAGCAATAACGTGATTTAAAAAAACAATTCTTTGAAATAATATAAATCTGGAACAATATTCTGAAATCTGCTATCAAATCAATTCATTATTATCATATTCCATGAAATGAGATTTGAGACACTAAGACCCAAACACAAAATTTTACAATCTACAAAAAATGATTTAAGCCATGTAATTTTAAAACAATAATATGATTTAAAACAACAATTCATTGAAATCATATAAATCTAGAACAATATTGAGAAATTTGCTATCAAATCACTTCGTGTTTATTATTTTCAATGAAATCATGGAAAATTATCACTATGGAAGCTGAAACATATCAGCTTTTCCAGAATCATTATGAAGCATAGCAGAAATTTGTGTCTCCACCATCTGATCACTGAAAGCATCAGCATCATCGTTATCAATCGTATTCAACGTTCCTCTTTGTCTACCAAGGAACTCCAAAATTCCAATGCCCTGTCATATAGAAATGTATCCAACTGATATGAGGATACATAAATTCTTAAACAATTTTCTAAATTCTTGTCAAGTCTGTTGCGGATTTTAAATTTAACAAAAACAAGTGCACTGAAAACTCTTTCATCTTCGACTGACCCCAAAATCATTGTTTCACATAATTCATATAAACGAAAGTATTCACTTATAGTATCTTTTAAGACTGTGCTTGGATACAATTTTTGCCACAAACGTGTAGTGGAACCAATCTCATTGATATTTGTCATATGTGATGTTTGCAAAACCATTGTTCTTCCAAAATGCGATGACTGTTCTTTCAAAAGTTCACTGTTGAGTAGACCATTAATTGCTACATCATTGACTTCCACACTCTTACTGAAATGGTCAATGAAATTACCCATATATTTAATAAACAACTCATTTGCAGAATTGTATTCAGTACAAGGCCCCCAAAACATAGGGTTAACCACACCCATGGACTCAAGCAACTCATCTCTCTGAAACTATTCTCTTATCTCACCTGTAAAATTTTTTGCTATATTTGATAAATTACTTTTTGTTTTCTGTATTACAACATGAAATCTATTATTTGTTACAGGAACTTCCTCAAAATATTCAACAACAATACTTGATTGCCTTTCAAAACAATAAACATGTATCATCTTTTCATGAACATTAATACAGAGATGATCATTGATGTCAAACTTCAAAAAACTTTTTTGATTGTTCACGTTTATCAATGTATTCCAACTATCAAATACAGGTTATGTAAAATTTGCATTAGACACATATATGAATCAGGAAGCATGCATATTTGTTTTCTCATCCTCATAAAATCAACGATATAGATAGATCTCTCTTGTGCAAAATTAATTAATATGTTCATTTCTTTTAACATTGGAAGAATACCACAATGTCAAAAGTGTTTCTAAGTCAGTCAAACAGAACATCATATATTTTGCCTTATCAACTATTATGTGATTTGCATGCATAAACCCTGTTAGTGATTGATATTCTGCCAAAACTCTATGAGCATGTTGAAACAGTGAAATCCATATTGTATCCACATCTTTTAACAATTTTTTCCATTCTGTAACTCCTAGTGCAAATTGCTGAAACTCTACAAATCTTTTCAGACTTAATGAGAAATAATAATGAATATCACGAACAAGGTTTTCAACTTTAGCAACATTTTAAAATATGCTCACAATTTTATATGCAAGATTTACTCTATGAGCCATACAATGAATGGGGATCATATATGGTGCAACTGTGGTTTGGAGTCAAACACACAAACCAGACCTGTGACCTTGCATAATAACAGCTCCAACACAAATTAACTTTGTTACAATGTCTATATCATTTATTCCCGCAATAACTATTAACAACAACATTATAAATATTTTTTGCATTTGAAATTTCCAACATCTTATGTATTCCCAACAAAATAGGCCTTTTAACATGATTTTAAAATGTGTACAGATGCATGCAAATCCAAGAAGTGTTATCCATAGTTATTGCCTCATAAATAGAAAGTGAAATAAATTTGGCAAGTTTTACTTGTTGCCTTAGGTCTTCTTTATCAACCAAAGATAAACATTTTGCCATTTCCCAACCACTTTGATCTTATCAATGAGAACCAGGAAGATTTTGCACATTAAAAAGGCATAATAGCTGCTTATAATCAATAAAATCGGATATTGGTTTACCTTTCTTGAGAATATTGTAAACAATGGCAAACTGCTTACTTTTTTAAGCTAAAACAGTCTTTTGTAATTTGTCAAATTGGGCTTCAATTGTTCCACCTTTCTCAACAAGAGATTGTTGTTGCTTTAAGTGATTGTCATATTCTATAGCATATCTTAAATGCATACATTTTGATGCATCCTTCCACTTAACTTCTTTACTAACTTCACCATTACTTTTTATAACTTTAACATAACATTTTCCAGCATGTTTTTCAATTGTATCAATCTTGTTTTGAAGCCTATGATCCTTACCAAGTCTTCAACTGCAAATTTTGCATCTACATCCTTTTTCATAAATTTGGTTATCCTCAGTCATGACATGCTCAAGCCAGGGAAATCTTTCTGTCCATTATTTCCTAAATCCCCTTCCAAGTATCTAGAGAGATGCTTTTCTTTTTTTGGAATTTTTGGTTGAAGATTCAATTGACGATTGTAATGATTTTGATTTATCACTTTCATTTTCAATTGTGATATCATTTTGCGTGTTGTCATCGGGTGTTTGTTGGATGTCATTTCTAAGGGGATTTTCAATGAAAGTCATCTCTTCTTGGGGAATATATTCAAGTGGAGGCATATCAGGATCGATAGGTTATTCTGCATAGTAGGATACCACAATATTTTTTATCACTATTGGATGAAAAAATTTACAAAAAAATATACAAATCATCAATCAAGCACATACTGGAAAGTAAAAAATCATTTGTACCTTGAATTTGCACAAATGTTGTTGGCTCATCGCATTTCGAAGTTTGGCTAAAATATTTGAGGATACTCTTTTTAGTAGAAGATTTGGTGCCCTTATTTCCATCACTGGGTGACAATTTACTAGTGACAAAATAAAGTTAAAGAGGGTGTATTTTCTGGAGGCCTTTATATATTATTGTAAATAGAATAAACAATTGTTGGGTAGTAAATTATACATACTTTTTTTCAACCATTCTTTATTGTGAATTTATCAGTTTATGCCACTAGTTATTATTCTGGTGAAAGCACTCTAATAGAGAAAAAGAGCATCAATATGTCGATAAAGAACCAAAGCATTTACTTATGTATAATCTTAGCAATAAAAAAATATCTTAATTAAAACTAAGAATCAAAGCAAAATAGAGAAAACAAGGGAACAGACTCAATAGAGCAATGACAAAATAGAGAAAAAAAATGGAACACACTCAACAGAGCAATGACATTCAAAACCTGAAAAAATAACAAGCAGAACATGGCAATATAAAGAAAAGCAGAGAAGTGACAGAGAACCTGATGCTAAAAGATATTATGTTCATATGCAGAGATATTGTTTTTGGTCAGATGCAGACAATGATCCTGGTAAACACAGGTCTGTCTGGTTGCACAAAAGTGTCTGAACTTAGAAATGGTTTCATTCGATTGCACAAAAGTGTTCGGATTCAGAAATGGTTCCATCTCGTTGCATTGAAGTGTACAGATTCAGAAATGGTTTCATCCGATTGCATAAAAGTCCTTGATTGTGCGGTTGTATCTGAAAGCATAAAAATTTTACCTGGTTGCACGATAGTGATCGAAAACTAGGAAGGTGTCGCCCGGCTGCATAGAAGGTTACGGATACAAAAGTGCCCAACTTTTTGCACAACAGGTTCCATCAGGCTACAAGAGAGAATTTGATCTCGTTCGGCTGTAGAGTAGGACACATATCCATCTAGTTGTAGAGCAAGCTACAGTTTCGTTCGACTGTAGAGCAGGACACAGTTTCGGTCAGTTTCAAAATTATTTTCGTTCGGCTATAGAGCAAGACACAATTTCGGTTAGTTTTATAATTAGTTCCATCAGGCTGCAGAGCAGGACACTGTTTCGGTCTGTTGCAAAATTAGTTTCATCTAGCAGTAGAATAGGACACTATTCCATTTGGTTGCTGAATTTGTTGCGGTCGATAGCAAAAAAGGTTTCTATGTTGTGAGGAATTGTGCAGGTATTTTCCCTAGGGTGTTAATTATATAGAGGTATACTTGGCGAGTTTGGCAGGATAATTTAGAAATTCTAATATTTTAGGGCTAAAAGGGTACTTTATTTAGGCGGGATTACTTAAAAATTTTTAAAATATTCATGATACTCTCATCAAAGGACGGCTAACCGACTTCAAAAATTTATTTTTTCTCGAAAATTTTGACTACATGGCCGACGTTCAGGTCTCAAAAATTTCACGAATTTGAATTTTTGAAAATGGGGTTTTTTGCCCCAATGACGAAGTTTTGCCGCTATGCAAAATGTTGAAATGTTTAATTTGATTATTTCTTTCTTCATTTATATTTTAAAATAAAAGGAATTTAATCTATTTATTGAATAATAATATGGTTGAAGCACTACTAGATAAAGTACTACTATACTTACGTATATGTAATAATGGTAAAGGACTCCCAATATTATTGCTCTTAATGACTCCTATTTTGTTCTTGTTTGAAAGGAATATTTACTTTTTGAAGAAAAAGGAAATTCATCAAAAGGGGCTTAATGACCTTGTGATAGGGTATTTGGAGTATTGTGTTATATTTCGATGAGATTGTGGTTTAAATATCTATCAAGGGAATGATAGTATACAAAATATCCAAGCATGTTTAAAGAAGGAATATTTGTTAATTTAACATATACTTTATGGCTAACAAATTTCCAACTTACTCCGAAGTAGGGGGTGTGTGTGTCATGTTAGTTCAGGATAACGCTCACTCCTCAAAAATTTTCCGATAGAAAAGGGTAAATGAAAAGGAGTTCTCAACCCACAATGTACACCCATCTAAGCGGAAGGAAAATAAGGGAGTGCTTTTCTGGAGGAAAAAAATAATTTAGCTAAAAGGATGACAAAATAGACTATACTAGGACAATGAAAGCAATGTAATCTATGGGGATGAAGGTATAAACTAACCTATAGGAATAAAATGACAAGCTAATATAATGAAGAAAAATATAAGCTATACTAGGAATCTAAAAGAGAGACTAGATTATGAAGATGAAAACAAACTAAATTAAATAAAATTGAAAGGACAACTATACTAGCAAATTAAAATTTAAACTATGCTAGAAAGTTAAAAGATAAACTATAGTACAAAATTGAAAATGCAATTTATGCTAAAGAAATTGAAATACAAGTTGAACTAAGAAATAATGATGTAATCTATGCTAATAAAATAAAAGATAAGCTAAGCTAAGAAATGGAAGTACAATCTATGCTAATATAATATAAACCAAACCAAACT
The DNA here is from genome assembly GCA_028583015.1 of Wollemia nobilis. Classification (NCBI taxonomy): domain Eukaryota; kingdom Viridiplantae; phylum Streptophyta; class Pinopsida; order Araucariales; family Araucariaceae; genus Wollemia; species Wollemia nobilis. The sequence continues at coordinate 2,116,985 of JAQPPZ010017238.1, forward strand.
ACGCAATTCAAAGACAATCTATACTATGGAATTGAAAATAAAACTATACTAGGAATAGAAAACAAACTATACTATAAAATTGAAAGATAAACTAAGTGAATCAGGGGAAAAGCAAGTATGCTAATGAACTTAGAGGAGCCTATACTAAGAAAATAAATACAGGGCTATGCTAATGGTTCTAATTCTAACTAGGCTAGAAAAAGGGAAGCAAACTAAGACAAGGAAGCTAAACTAGGTTGAGTCAAGCAGGCAACTACAAAAGGGAGTGAAAAGACAATTCTAAAGAAAGACACCCTAACTATTCTAAGGGAGTAGAGGAGGCTATGCTAAAGAAAATAAGTAAAACTTCTACACTAAAGAGGAAAGAGAGACCTATGCTAAGGGATTTCAAGGAAATTGTATGTAAAATATAAAAAGCAACTAAACTAAAGGACTAAAACACCTATGCTAATTAAAAAAAGGAAACTAAGCAACTGTATTATGGGAAATACTGAAAATACATCTAGGCTAAGACAAATAACAAAGAGTAATGATGTTGCTATTCCAAATTGATGAACAAAACAGAAATAAATACTGACTTGTGGTCTTGCGCTACTAATGTAGGCTCGACAAGGTTGCAAGTCTAGCTTTGGGGTTGATTGTGTCTAGGAAATTTATTGTCTAGGGTGAGATGGCATTGGCTTAGGACCGTATCAAGGCAAGATGGTGGTGCTCCAGCAAAATTTCTACTCACTTCAACAAGTGTTGGTTTCTTAGAGGCCATTTTTGCTCATTTTCCCCTATTAAACAACACAGATAGAATCAATGCAAATGATTTATCAATTAAAGCAAAAGAAACAAAATGCCACTCCACTATAAGGAATGATTCCAACCAATAAAACTATTTAAAACAGCAATTAAATGATATAAAATTGCCAGAAAAGAGTTGATCCATGATTGTAATAAATTATGCAAGTGGTCGTCTCAGGTCGAGACAGTCAGGACCAAAGATCATCTTAGGTGAGACAATGAGCCTTTGAGGGCAACAACAAAAGACTTTCTTGAAGGATCTCAATCCACCTAGCCTCCTAATGAGCCTAAGAATGTCTTATACCCTATAACATAGATAGAGAGCAAAAAGTTAGCAAAAAGGTATACCAAAATTAAAAGCAAAAACCCACACAAGACAAACCAAAACTAAAGACAACAATATTGTGAAGAACACCTCTGCCTAAAAAGTAATGGAAATATGAAACTATGGTCAAGGGAAGTATCCCACCATGATCATCATTTTATAGTAAGATAAAAGCACCATGCATGTACATAAAGAAAATAAACTATGGTCATGTATGTCTGCCATTGAATTGTGTTCATTTATGAATTCAATGCCTCTCTCCAAATGCAATGCATGCCATTGCTTGGATGTTTGTAAATTGAAATTAGTACTTGATAATAATCCTATCTCAGATAAAATATTTAAGTTCATTAATATTAGTTTCTTATCCATTTCTTGAATCCATGTTGACTTCCTCTACCTTCACACTTGGTTGTTTGATGGATATGATATAGGCTCTTTAACCTATGATCTCACTCTACCTCTCCTTACCCTCCTCCTAGGCCCTTCCTAGGACTACCTTGCTAGTTGCAATTTGTTAATTAGTGAATTAGGAGGATATTTATAAATGTAAAACCCTTAGTTTTTTTCTCCCTTAGTTTTAAATAGTATATTTTGTTTTTCCTTCAGTGGATCGTGAAGTTTCCTTTGAATAGTTTTTAAATGCTTATCAAGTTTTGCCATAGTTTCATATGATTTTTATACCATTTGTTGCATTTTTATTTTAAATTAGTTATATGGGATTTAAATAACCCCCACCTATATTACATTATGACAGCATAGTGGTATTACAACAACTTGGAAATTATGCATGTTTCACTTGGCAAGATTCAAACCTAGATCTCCTCCTTGAAAGTTGAGGAATCTAACCGGTTGAGCTAATACCATTTAATAATATTTTTCGTATATTGCTCACACTTTGTATTTTTAATTCTAGATAATAAAATTATTGTGTGTACAACATCATCACTTTCCATCTAAGTTCACCACTAGTTTACCAAGTTCACCCCTCTTTAATTGGGTTTGCCCCTACTACACCAATTTCATGCATTAACAATTCAAAGTTACATGTTCTTAATTACATATACCTATTTTATGGGTCTTGAATCCCTCTTGTTTTATGAACTTTGAAAATTTTCAATATAAATTGAACAATGGTCCCAACAATTATCCCTTCATGTTTCTACACTACTAACTAGCATAACTATTATGTGATTATTTCTGACTATATCTTTAGTGATGGTTTATTTTAACTAAAATGACAGGAAAGATAGATGAGCTATATAAATAATGATACCACCTTCCCCTCGTATCCTCATGTCTCCTCACTCTAGAATTATAGGTCCAAATATATCAAAATCATAGAAAAGGTGTTGGACTAGCAGGATACTGGACAAGTTTTATTAATTAAAAATTATGTTATTTATACAACAAGGTGGAGTTGGTTCATGTAACTAACTACAACCAACTCACCTATATGGGTGTAACAAACAACTCATTATTATCAAGACTAACTATAGTGGAGGTGACCTAAAATGCATTTAGGTAGCATGCTCCATATTATTAAACTATACCTATGCTAATGATGTAATAAATTCCTAACATTTATCTTGTATTATATCATGCTTAGATAGGGGCAGGAATCAACAACTTAAAATTTTTTAAAATATCATGGACTAGGACACACACATTAGTCCATGATTTACATCATCATGAATAGGGAAAAACTCAACTACTCATCTCAATGGGACTAACCACACTAGACTCAATCAAGGATGTTTATGCATATTTTATACTTTTCTACACTTGTGCTTAGTATTTGCACCTTTACATTAGCTTTCTTAGCTCACTTTGGTTCTTTCGAGTCCTTCTGGGCTTTGATCCGATATCTCTAGCTCCTTCTAGGCCTAGAGATACCTCTTGAGCTTGCTATTTTATCTTCTAGTGGGAAGCTTGTTAGTCCCACATTGATTATTCTTTGTACATATTGAGGAATCACTTACTATATAAGTGATCCCTCCCTTCTCATATTTGATATAGAGAGCTTATGCATTCTTGAGCACTTACATGTGAGAATTGATCATTTGCTTTTGCAATTGTTTTCTCTCATTCTAATAGTGTAATTTGCATTTAGCACCAAATCTTGGAGAGCTTGATGCTTCAAAAATTCTACATGGTACCAGAGCGAGTTGGTTGCTAGCACATCTTCATATCTAACAATGTTCATTTTAGATTATTTTCAATTTTTTTCTAATTTATGCTCTTGTAAATCCGATTTCTTGAATCCATATGCTCTCACCTCATCGATGATTAGAAAGTTAAAAAATCAAATATATCTTGTTTTGCATAACCTATTTTTTGAAACCATATGCTCTCACCTTGCCCACTCGGATCTTGGTGATCAAAAAGTTCAAAAATCAAAGATATATTATTTTGCATAACCTATTTTTTGAAATCGTATGCTCTCACCTCATCCACTTGGATCTTGGTGATCAGAAAGTTCAAAAATCAAATATATACATTTCTTGGTGACTTGTTCTTTCAAGTATTCATCTTAGGTTGCACTCACATCGGGCTCTTGGTGGACTTTTGGAGACCACTAAAAAATTCATCCATTTTCATCCCAAATGGACCTCATTGTTGTGTCTAGAAAGTGCTAAAACCTATATATAGCCTATAAACTGTCTAGATTCGTCATCAACATTCTAGGGAATTTCTTAGTTTTTTCCAGATAGTAGTTATTCAGTTGTAGTTTTTTTAGAGCTTCAAATTTATGCATTTCATTTGCAGCAATTATGCACCTAGACTGTAATTTCTAGTCAATATTTCCTAGTTTCTCTATATTTAGATAGTAGTTGTTCAGTCATAGTTTTTTGCAATTTTTTGAGAGCTTCAAATTTATGCATTCTATTTGTAGAAATTCTACACCTAGACTATAATTTCCAGCTTAATACACCTTTTTGAAGGTCAAAATATGTAAATACACTGAGTTATAAAGTGTCAAACTACAAATTTGGGGGGGGGTCCTTTAGATTTGTAATCAAGGGGGTGCAATAGTGTGCTTGTTGTGCTCTTGTGCTTCTTTTCCTCTCACTATGGATTCTTCTTCTCTTCCCATGTTAACTGCACATAATTACTTTACTTGGAAAATTGAAGTAATGAGCAAACTAAGGGAAAAGGGATATTCAAGAATCATGAAAGGGGATGAAACTGAACCAACAGATGAACCACACAAAACAAAATGGTTGAACAAATGTGACATGGCCCTTGGATTTCTTTGTAGTTGTGTTTCTCTAGACATTAGGTTTCACATTGTGACCTTAGAAACTCCAAAAGAAGCATGGGACAAGCTAGGCACTCTATTTGGTCAAACAAATGATATCCGAGAGCACTTGCTAGAAAATGACCTTATGGGTTTGGATCCTAATGACTATGGGGATATCAATGAATACTTGACCAAATTCAACCATTTAAGAAGTGAACTAAAAGAATGTGGAGTAGAGAAGAAATATCAACATATGGTTTTATGTGTTCTATCCAAACTTGGTGCAGATTTTTTAGTGTTTGTATCAACTTTCCATTCTACTAGAAGAGCATTAGGGACAACATATCAGATGCCTTCCTTTAGTGAATTTTCCAATGAGTTGTGCAAGGAACAAGATAAACTTGTACAAATGGGAGTCATAAAAGTATCTAAGTCTCATGCCTTAGTTGCCTAGCATGACACAAAAGAGAAAACAAATGGAAGCAAGGAGTCGAACAAACTTAAAGGCCCTAAAAAGGAGAACTCTCAATCACCTCCTTCCTCTACTACTCCAAAACCTAGTTCACAAACTTCTACTTCTAAAAATGGAAAACCTAAGAAGGAGAAGTTAACTTGTGGCTTTTGCAAAGGCAACCATAATGAGTCTAAGTGCCTTAAAAAGGAGATACATCAATTGAAGGAACTTCTTGCTAAGAACAACATCAATGAATCTACTTCAAGCACAAAGGACTCAACAAAGAAGAAATAAAAAGGTAAAGGCAAAGCCCTAATGGCAGTGACAGTTCCACCTTCTAGCACTTGGGTATTTGACTCGGGTGCATCACATCATATGGCCTCATCTTTGGAGAACTTTTCTTCCTTGGAGCCTTGTGATGTTTCACATATTCTTTTGGGCAACAACACTAGTGTTGATGTAGCTAGGAAAGGGGATATTGAAATTGGTGAAGGCACCTTTGAAGATGTTCTACATGTTCCCTCCTTATCAAAAAATCTACTATCCATATTTTAGATTGCACATAGTGGTACAAGGAAGAGAATTGAATTTGGACCTGAGACAGTGACAGTCAGAGAGTTGAATAGTAATACTATAGTGGCTCATAGGATTTGTGATAGGAAGGAAAGGTTGTATAAGTTCACTCACTTTGCTCCCAATTCACCTTCTTTGGCATTGTTGGCTCACTCAGACCAAGTGAGAAAATTATGGCATGAGTGGTATGGACACTTGAACTACCACTACCTTCAACAACTCATCTCGAAGGATATGGTCATTGGATTACCCCTTGTACACTTTATGGATGGAGTTTGCAAAGGATGTATCCTTGGAAAACATCTTGAGGAGAGATTTGAGAAGGGAAATGCATGGAGGGCTACTCATATCCTGTAGTTGATTCATAGTGATCTTCAAGGACCATTTCCTTCCTTGTCATTTAATAAGTCTAGATATGCCTTAGTATTTGTTGATGACTTCTCTTGGTACACTTGGATTTACTTTCTTTGCAAGAAGAGTGAAGTCTTTGTGAAATTTCAAAGCTTCAAAGCCTTAGTCAAGAAACAAACAAAGAAAGACATACATATTCTTTGGACTAAAAATGGCAAGGAATATATCAACAATCGGTTCACAGAGCTTTGCACCTCAGAGGGTATTCAGATTCAACATTCAGTTGTATACACACCCCAATAGAATGGTATGGCAGAGAGGAAGAATCGTATGCTCAAGGAGATGAGCAACTGCATGATACAATCTAGATCTCTTCCTGCATAGTTTTGGGTTGAGGCTATGAACTATGTAAACCACATTCAAAATTGGATGCCACATAGAGTAGTGGGAGATATCACCCCTTTCGAGGCCTTCTTTGGCTAGAAACCCAAAGTCACTCATTTTCGAGTATTTGGATCTCCTGCTTGGGCCCGCATTCCTTCTGAAAAGTGCAAAGCCATTCAACCACAGAGTAGGCCTTGCATTTTTGTTGGATATGCAGATGGTACAAAGGGGTACCGACTTCTTGATCCCACCACTCATGAGCTTATCATTGTAAGAAGTGTTCGCATGAAGGAATCCATTCATGATCCTTCTTTGGATGCTTCCCCATCTACATCTACAGTAGCAGATACAATGGATTCAATGTTTTCATCAGATTTAGATTCTTTGCTAGATAGTTTAGATTCAACTTCAGAGACTTCTTCATCCAATAGTGACTCAGAGGGTTTTGAACCCTCCACTTTGAGTGACATAGAGGATGAGGCCTCTCCTCATGCTCCTACTATACCTACCACAACACCATTGTGGGCCCTCCAAGACTCTTGAGTCAGTTGGCAATTTAGTTGGAGATCCTTCTAACACACGATGAACTAGATCAAAGATACTTGAGTATCCACATGCCTTCCTGGCTACAACCTCTAACCCACAAACATTTAGAGAGGCATCAAGCATTCCTGAGTGGGATGCAACTATGGAGGATGAGAAATAACTAGTTGAATATATGCCATATTTTCTATGGAGGACTATTTAGAGACCTTTGCTCCCATAGCAAAGATGACATCTATTCGGTTGGTTCTTGCTATTGCTGCTTCTTAGAGATGGGAAGTTCATCATATGGACATAAAGAGTGCATTTATTTCATGAGGATATTTACATGGAGCAGCCACAAGGCTTCATTCAAAATTCTTCCTTAGTCTATCAACTTCAAAAATCCATCTATGGCCTCAAGCAGGCCCCATGGGCTTGGTATGCCAATATGGATGCCTATCTTCTCTCCCTTGGATTTTCACGATGCCATTTTGATCTAAACATCTACATATTGCATTTGGGTGATGATATTGTACTCCTTGTACTTTATGTTGATGATTTTCTTATCACTAGGAGTTCCACATCATCCATTTAGGCAATTAAGTTTACCCTTCAAGACCATTTTTCCATGGTAGATTTGGGATTGTTGCACTACTTTCTTGGCATTGAGATCACATAGTCTTTGATAGGGATATTCATTGCACAGACCAAATATGCTAGGGATCTTCTACTTTGGTTTCACATGGCTGATTGCAAGCCATATCCAACTCCTTTTATTTTAGGGGTAAAGCTTGAGGTTGATTGCTCTACACCACTTGTAGATGTGACATTGTACCATCAGCTTGTCAGGAGTCTTATCTACCTGACACATACCAGACTTGATATAGCATATTCAGTTGGCATGGTTTCTCACTTTATGCAAAAACCACATGAACTTCATTGGAGGGTCGCCAAATGAATACTACACTACATACAAGCGACACTACAGTTTGGCATCTAGTATTCAATAGGCATTGAGATCGATCTTGTGGGATACACTAATTCAAATTGGGTAGGTGATTCTTTGGATCACAAGTCTACTTTCAATTACAGTTTTCACTTGGGTTCTGGTCTAGTATGTTGGTCGAGTAAGAAGCAACATGCTATTTCTCTATCATCTATTGAGGCTGAATATCAAGGAGTTGTAAACACAACAATAGAGGCCATCTGGTTCCAACATATTCTCATGGAGTTTGGCATTGCATTTTGTAGGCCATCGATCATTTTTTGTGACAACCAGAGTACGATTACCATTTCATGAAATTCAGTCCACCACCAATGGACCAAGCACATCGAGATTCATATGCACTACATCAGAGATCTTATTCAAGAGTGCATCATTGATCTTTAGTATTGTCCAACTTTAGAGTAGATCATCGACATCTTCACCAAATCCTTCATCAAGATAAAATGCACTAAGCTACAAGCTCTGATGCAGGATCATCCAGCTATCAGCCAAATTAAATAGGTTGGATTGCTATTTGAAGAATGAGAACATCCACCTCACAAATTTTTTTTATGGAAGATTGGATAAGGTTAAGCATGCAGTGTGCAGTTGCCTTTTGAGACAGCTAGATGATTTGTGTTTTTAGAAAAAAACTGGATTTTAAAAAAAATATGTATTTTTGAAAAAAAGCTAAAAAAAGATGGATAAGAATGCTTGGTTGTCATTGATAGTTTAACTAGCATGCATAGCTAGGAAGTCATTGCTTTTCATGTTTATAAATAAGAAGCTGATGTGAGAGTGAGAGGTGAGCAGGGGGCTCCAAAGAGATTGGCACTTTGTGTAGTGCTTGCAGAAGGTTTGTAAAACCTTAGAGGAAATGGGCACTTTGTGTAGTGCTTGCAGGAGGTTTCTTCTATGAAGCCTCAAAGGAAGGAACTTAGCACTCGGTGCAGTGCTTGCAAGAGGTTTCTTGTATGAAGCCTCAAATGAAGGAAATTGGCATTCGATGATGTGCTTGTAGGAGGTTTGAGATGTAAAACCTCGGATGGAAGAAGGAGATTGGTACTCTGAGGAGTGCTTGCAGATGTGTGGCAATTATGGCCACCATGGAATTGCTTTGGGAGAATAATTTAGAATTTTGTGGTAATTATGGCCACTATTGTAATGTGTTGTTTAATATATATATATATATATATATATATATATATATATATATATATATATATATATATATATATATATATATATAATAAAAACTAGTGTTTTATATATGTTTTACTATGTACTCTAATCCTGCAGGTCAGATTTATGTTATTATTTGTGTGCATGTGTGCAAGAAGATATTTGAGTAGCTAGGAGAGGTTGTTGTTAAATTGACCCCCTCTTCACCATTGCATCAAAATGGTATCAGAGCCAAAATATCGATGGGGTCATGTATGATGCACGAGCTTTGTGAGCAGGAGCTCACAATTTTTTTTTACCCGATGAGTAAGTTTTGATGCAGCGACGAAGAGGGGGTCAATTTAACAACAACCTCTCCTAGCTTCTCAGACATCTTCTTGCACACATGCACACAAATTATAACATAAATTTGACCTACAGGATCAGAGTACACAGTAAAAAATATATAAAACACTATTTTTTATTATATATAAACAACACATTACAATAGTGGCCATAGTTGCCACAAACTTCTAAATTTCTCTCCCAAAGCAATTCCATGGTGGCCATAATTGCCACACATATGCAAGCACTCCTTAGAGTACCATTCTCCTTCTTCCATCTGAGGTTTTCCATATTAAATCTCCTGCAAGCACTGCATCGAGTGCTAAGTTCCTTCCTTTGAGGCTTCATAGAAGAAACCTCCTACAAGCACTACATAGAGTGCCCATTTCCTCTAAGGTTTTACAAACCTTCTGCAAGCACTACACAAAGTGCCAATCTCTTTGGAGCCCCCTGCTCACCTCTCACTCTCACATCAGTTTCTTATTTATAAACATGAAAAGCAATGACTTCCTAGCTATGCATGCTAGTTAAACTGTCAATGACAACCAAGCATTCTTATCCATCTTTTTTTCATCTTTTTTTTCAAAAATACATCTTTTTCTAAAAATCTAGTTTTTTTTCTAAAAACACAAATCATCTAGTTGTCTCAAAAGGCAGTTGCACACTGCATGCTTATCCTTATCCAATCTTCCATAAAAAAATTCTACCAGTTGGATGTTCTCGTCCTTCGAATAGCAATCCCAACTGTTTAATTTGGTTGATAGTTGGATGCTCCTGCATCAAGATCTTCTTGGGGTTAGGCACATTGACATTGGCTAGGGGAGGTCTTCTACCTCTTCTATTTTAGGGGGGTCTCCCACCTCCTTCTCTTTCTTCATGGTCTTCTTTTTTAAGGGTTTTTCCCACTAGGTTTTCCTCTTCTTTTACTATTGAGTTGATCATTGCATTGTATTGAGTTCATTATGGTGCATCTACCAAGACTCACATCACACTACCTACCTAAGTTATGCTTATTGGGGGGTGTTGGTGCATATTTTATACTTTTCTACACTTGTGCTTAGTATTTACACCTTTACATTAGCTTGCTTAGCTCACTCTGGTTCTTTCGAGTCCTTATGGGCTTCGATCCGACATCTCTAGCTCTTTCTAGGCCTAGAGATGCCTCTTGAGCTTGCTATTTTATCTTCTAGTGGGAAGCTTGTTAGTCCCACATTGATTATTCTTTGTACATATTGAGGAATCACTTACTATATAAGTGATCCCTCCCTTCTCATATTTGATATAGAGAGCTTATGCATTCTTGAGCACTTATGTGAGAATTTATCATTTGCTTTTGCAATTATTATCTCTCATTTTGATAGTGTGATTTGCATTTAGCACTAGATATTGGAGAGCTTGATGCTTCAACAATTCTACAAAGGATAGGGACAAACACAATTATCCAAGAGTTTACCTTTTAAGTGGATAGAGATACACAATCTATCCATCTAAATAGTTATGAGTAGGGACACACTCATATGTCTATAAAACTTTTCTATTTAGGACATACTCAACCAATCATAGGTACAACACTTAACTTGTGAATAGGGACACACATAAGCATTTACAAGATCATATGCAAATTAGGACACACTTGCCCATTTATAAAACACAGGGCCTCCATTTCTATCAAATGAAGCATTCTCTCTAGTAGACAATGTAGTTGAATTTGATCTTCAAAATGGATCACAATTGGGTCCACCATATGACCCCTCTTAAGCTGAACAAAGTTTTTGAACATGTAGTCTTCAAAAATCCTTGGCATATTTTCAATAGGACAATTGCATTGGACTCAAAAAATGTTTTTCAATGATTAATTTTATCTCTTGTCAAAGTATTCAATTGTTATAAATGTGGTATAAAAATATACATTTCACTTCAATAAAATGTTGTCTTGCACACTTCATGACAATTTATGCAAAAATCTTCACAACGGTCTCTTAGCATAGGGAGATGACGTCTAACAAGGATGTCAAAATATTTTGGAAACCTTGCATGATTAAAATGTTAATTCTTCTATTTTCCCTACAATTATGGGATAAGTGGCATAGTGCATTCAATACATAGTTTACATGCACAACACTTTTTGGTTCTTCTTCATCATCACCATATTTAATTATCTTCTTTCTAATTGAATTCCATTGATGACATGCATTGTTCATTTTCAATTGGGTCTGCAACAATTTTTTTATAAATAATATGATGAATTTAGCACTCCTAAAACTACCTCCTTTCCATTTCTAGATGATATGTTTTTTGCATGCAATAGATCATGCACAAAACTTTCCTTCTAAGTAAACTATAGGTAACATTGTATGTTTTAATGCTTGATACAAGCTTTCAGTCAATACTATTTCACTAGAAGTTAACTTTTATACAACCCATGGATTGATTAGATGAAAACTTTATAATAGATGACCTTGTTGCTAGATGACTCGATCAATAGACAATAGGGTCAAAGTTCACTTCAGATCACCCTTTTTCATATGATAATACTAAATTCACCTTAGACAAGGATATCTTGTGATGGCAACTCCAAATGACTATTCTAGATTTCTAAACAACTCTAGATGACAACTCTTATTCAAATGAAAGCTCTAGGTGATAATTTCATATGACATCTCTAGATGATAGCTCCAAATGATAACTCTTCTCTAGGCAACCTTATTTTATAATGACATGATCTTCAAATGACAACAATCATGTATAATTAATCTTGCTCCATGCTTGTGCACCTCTAGCACAAACTAGGGTAGCAAGATACAAAGAGGATGATTGTCAAAACTCTCTCTAGTATAATATTCCAAACAACTTGTTCTTTGAATTATATCCTTCAAATGACCTATTTTCCTCAAAAAATCTGTTACTTCTATGCAATCAATAGCAAATTGAAACTAGTAGTAAATTTAATAATGTAAGAAATTCCTAACATTCACCACTAGTTTTCCAAGTTCATCCCTCTTTAGTTGGGTTTGCCTCTATTGAGCCAATTTCATGCATTAGCAAGCCAATGTTGCTTGTTCTTCATTACATTTACCTCACGAGTCTTGAAACACCCCCAAATTTTATGAACTTTGGAATATTTCAATATAAGTTGAACAATGGTACCAAAAATTATCCCTTCGTGTTTCTACACTAACTAGAATAACTATTGTGGGATTATTTATGACAAGGTCCTTAGTGATGGTTTATTTTAAATAAAAATGCAAGCGAAATAAATGACCTATCTAAATAAAGATACTGCCTTCTCCTTGTACACTCATGTCTCCTCACTCTAGAATCAAAGGTCCAAATATATCAAAATCATAGAAAAGGTACCTTGAAAGGATGAATTTGCACATGAAAATACAACTACTATTAATTTTACCTTTTTTTATAATTTTTTTTTGATGAAAAAGCCATTATATTAATAAAATAATGTTTAATCATACAAAAAAGGGTGGGTGGGATTAGCACACCCCGTAAACCAATACATTAACCATTGTGGTTAAGAGTATACAAGAGTGTCAGAAACAGCCCACAAACTGTCAATAACAACTGCCAAAATAGTATTAAATATGCATTCGGAAAGAAAGAAGCCGAGAAATTACTGCCACCTAGAAGGGGAAGGAAGATGCACATGACTCATAATGTAGGGTGCATTCCCCCAATGATCCATGAGGGTACGCAAGTACTACAGCTCCACATGTACTTTTTTAAAAATTATACATGGTTGATTATATATATATATATATATATACTTTGAATTAAAGTTTTTCGGTTTACGAATGACATATCATTCCTATGGATTATTCTAGACACATTTTAATTTGTTGTATTTCAACATAGAGATGTTTTTAAAGATTTATATATGATATCACTATGTTTTACACTTGGGACAAGTAAGTTAATATTTGATGTCAAGTTAAATTCTATCATGACAAGTATTTTGTATGTATTATTTTTATGCTTTTGTGTTATTTATCACTACTTTTAATATTTTATGCCTGATTTTACCAGTTTTACATATAAAAGTAGCATCATAATATGTCAAAATTATTTTTTGGCCATATTTTATTTTATAACATTTTATATTGCTTTGATGTATATCATCCTTTTTGCAAAGAATCATGTCTGGCTATCCTGTTTGGCATGACACGTGGTCTAGGGAAGATAACACGTGGTCTAGGGAAGATAGTATATATGTCCAAAAATTTAAGTGATGTTTATCATTCAACCAATAAAGTGCCTTGGCCTCCCAACATGGGATAAGTGTGGACCAACTTTATTCCTCCTTACATAAGATGTTGTCGAAATATTATCATTAAAACTATATGTTTTTCCTTTGGTGTTATTTTCCTTTTTGCATCGAAATATTCTTTTTAATTGTGTATATAAGCTTAATCATACTCTTAGGTTGTTTAATGTGTTTTTCATGATCTTTCATGTTCATGTGTTTATCTTAAATTTAGGATTTGATCTTATTAACCATGTTGATTTTTAAGTCTAACATAATAAATAAAAATTTTGAGGTGTGGCAAACATGTAGAGAATGACCCACAAAGCAAATTTATTAGTTGTATTGATGGTGCTAGGTTCATCACTTTAAGTGATGCACTTGGTGCTATAGATTCATTAGGGTTGAATATTTTGGGTCATTATAGGACATTATTTTCATTAAGCTCCAAGAATTCCATATTTTCATCTTTCGTTGTGATCATATTTTTTGCTATTTTAGTCAAAGTATCCTCAAAGTTGTAACGAATTTTAAGGATTCCTTTGTCATTGTTTTTTTAGATTCGGGTAATGTGATTCCTTTGTTATTGTTAAGTATTTTATTTTTCTACTCATTTGAGCCATTATTCTAAAGTCACCTTGTGTCATCTTTGCACTTGCACAGGCCCATATTAGCTTCATCTATACAGTGGAGGTTGAGGTGCTTTATTGGGTTCTTATAAGTTTCTAACTAGTCAACAACCAATTCCATTTTAATTGGCTTGCTATCCTTCAAGACCTAAGTCCTTTTATTTTGATTATTATATTTTTAGAATTGACTTTCCACTAAATCTACTCTAGTATTCATCATTATTTAACTAGTAAATTACATGTCATTATTACATATACAATAATAATTTATTGTTTTTAATTATAGTTGCTATATTTTTTAAGTGCTCATATAAGATCAATAATTTATTGCTTTTAATTGTAATTACTATATTTTTTTAAGTGCTTATATAATATTAAAACAAACCCTTCATGTATTACATCATGGTCTTGTATTGATCTATTTTAATAAACCACATAGATGATTATGTAGGATTGGAACAAACCATAAATGTGTTACAACATGGCCTTGGGCATTTTAATAAACCATATAATTATATTACAACAAAACATATTTGATAATTAAACATATACTCGTTAGCAAGATTTGAATCTAGGTCATCATTTCTCAAGGGATTTCATTGCTATTGTTTTCTTTTATTAATTTATATGCTCATACTTAATGCTTCAACAATTAGTTATTTCTTTTTATTGTAGTATCTATTAACACTAATTAAGTACTATATTTTTGCTTCTTATAAGAGAACCCTAGTTTGCTTTAAGACTTTGTGTTCCTTGTCTTTTCATCAAACCTTAGTAACCTTAGGGTTTTTAGAGAGCTTCTTAAGTCATTTTTGAAAACACTCATACCCTTTTTTTCATTACTAGATTAATGCCAAAAGCATAAAATAGTGATTTCATTTTGTTATTTATCCTAAGGTCAATGTACTAAAGAAGAAATACTACGCTACAAAGCTCTAATAGATCTTGGTTAGGCCTCTTTGTCATTTTTTTTAATTATATTTAAAGACACCATTAAACTTTATGGGTCAATCATTTTATTTCTTTACTCTTATTGCTCCTTCTACTACCCTCTAAACAAGGAAACTCAAAAAAACACTCCATGAACCTAAAATCTTCATATACTCGAGGATAAATCTCAAGATATTGTTTTCAACTTTATCAAAAATATTAGGATTAAAAGACATTCCTATAAACAATTATTACATTTTTTTTTTAGAAAAATATAGATTATATTAATTCATTAACCAGAAAATTACAATATTATGGTGCTAACACCATACACCAGCTAAAAAACAAAATGAGGTGGATAAGGAGTAAAACATCCATAGCTGAATATACATAATAATAGAAGCTTTTAGCAACAAAAAGAATATAGCTATATCTTGCTGCAATACACTAGATATCAACATTCATTTGTGGGAGAGTTTGTTATATGGAGAAATTATGGGTATGTCTTCCATGATATCTTCAAAAGTCTTCAAAGAAGAAATAGAAGTAATCAAAACCTGAACCTGCTCATCATTGTTAATTGCCTTATTTTTAGTTTCTTGTTGGACCTTTTGAATATCTTGAACTATATTAGAAAGTTGATGAAGTTTGTTAATAACATCTCGTGGTGTTCTAGAAGTTCCATATATTTGGGAATGAATGCATCCCACATGTAACAAAATATCAAAAATCAAGTCCGCTAAAACTATATCCCATGGAGGAGCAGATCTTGTAAACACCTTTTTGAATTTGCACTTCCAAATGTGCTTGAGAAGGATGAGTCTACAAACATTCCAAAGTTTGGGGCACTAATCCAACTAAAAAAACCAAGCAGAGAGAGCTTCCCACATCTAGTGAATGAGGGAAAAAAGAAAAGAATAAAATACATCCCAAAACTGTTTAGCCATGTCACAAAACTAAAACAAGTGAATAAGAGTTTCTAAAGAAGTACAAAAATTGCTTTGAGGGGGAATGTGTAAAATTGTATCCAGACCTTCAAAATTTGCTTGCACTTCCAAATGTGCTTGATAAGGATGATTCTACAAACATTCCAAAGTTTGGGGCACTAATCCAACTAAAAAAACCAAGCAGAGAGAGCTTCCCACATCTAGTGAATGAGGGAAAAAAGAAAAGAATAAAATACATCCCAAAACTGTTTAGCCATGTCACAAAACTAAAACAAGTGAATAAGAGTTTCTAAAGAAGTACAAAAATTGCTTTGAGGGGGAATGTGTAAAATTGTATCCAGACCTTCAAAAGTTGGAAGTTTTTGATGCAAAATCCACCATCCAAGAAGTTGAGTTTTGGATTCAACGGGAAATTTCCAAATTTGAGTAGCAAGAAACTACCATTGGACATTGGTTAAATTTACTTGCCACTTGACATTGAGCTTAGATTCTAAATAATGAGGACACAAAAGATTTTTGTATATCCAACTAGAAGTAATGGAAGAGAATCTCTGACCATTAAGCCATCTCTAGTCATTCCATATATTATTGGTAGTTGTTCCCAACTTTATAAGGACCTCATAAGGGATGAAAGCCTCAGCTAAGCCATAAGACTCTTTGAACCTAGAGGGAATGGAACAATAATTACATATTTGGTTCCAAGTAAGAATTGAGAAGCTACCTATATCCCAGATATCTCTAATTATATTAATACCTTTCTTCAAAAAAGCTAGACCTTGAATAGAATTGCATAAATCTAAAGGTTTATCATTATGGAGGATAAATTTGTTCCACCAAAGACTATTTATACCGATGCTCAGATCATGTCTCATGGAGTTATACTTCCAATCCAATAAATGAGAAATTGATTGCCAAGCTTTCCAGTTTTGGGTAACTAGAATAGATCCTTTAACCATAAAGTAAGGTGCATTAAGGACCTTATCCTCCCATGGGATTTATTTCCATTTACCTTTATGATTAGCTAGTGATATTTTGTAATGAAATAAGTGTTTCCAATTTTCATCACCAGTGATGGCTCTAGCAACCCATTTTGTAATCAAAATTTTGCTTTGGGTAAGAGGATCAATGATGTCTAGACCTCCTAAAGCCTTCGGTTGAGTACAAAGCTTCCATGAGATGGCAGTCATTCCCACATCCCCATCCCATTTGGTCCATAAAAATTTATGAATGGCCCTAGTTAATTTCTATCTTGGGGGCCATCCAACAGGAGGAGTAATAAACATGAGAGGTTGCCATAATTTTATTTGTAACTTGAATTCTTTGTGCTAAGGAGAGAAACCAAGCTGACCAAGCATTAATTTTTTTTGAAATATTTCCATAGCCTAGTTCCACATATCCTTAGGAGAGATATTAATCCCAAAGAGAATTCCCAAATAATGCACAATCATACCATGAGGGATGATCTTCCACTTAGTCGAGGAGTTGCATCCATGAGGAGAGGAAGAGGTATAGAAGACTTTAGTTTTAGAGTTGTTGATATGAGAGCCAAAGATGCCACAAAATAGTTGAACAATCTCTTTAGCCGTATCCACCTCTTGTTGGGTATTTTGAAGAAAAAGAAGGAAATCATCAATAAAATGTGAGCTAAGAGCATGCCTATCCCAAGGAAGCTTAACACCTTGAATGAGGCCATCAGAATGAGCCTTATGAAGAATATAACCAAGAGCATCGATAACCAAAACACAAAAAAGGAACAAGGGGGCAACCCTGTCTGATAGACCATTGAATATGGAAGGAGGGGGAAAGAGTTCCATTAAATTGAACACAAGCTGAAACATCACCAAAGAGAATACCAATTTGGTTAAAAAAATTTGGAATGAAACCAAGCCAAGAAAGTATACTAAGAATAAAATCCCATCTAATTTTATCATAAGCTTTGTCAAAATCTAACTTAACCAAGAGGGTATCTTGATTGGATTTAATAGCCCATTGCAAAGTTTCCCAGACCATCATAAGATTATCTAAAACATAATCTTTAGAAAAGAAGATTGTTCTGGGCAAAAAATCGCTTGAGAAACAATTTTAATTTTTAAGGGTATAGCTTTAGCTATGATCTTGTATGAAAAATTGAGGAGGGTAATAAGTCTCTAATTGGAGATTTGGTTATGAGTCGTACCTTTAGGAATCAACTTGATAAGCCCTGCATTGATATATGCTCTGATGGAACTGTTATGGAGAGCTTCCAGGTAAACATGATGAATATTAGAGGAAAGGATATGCCAATTTTTTATAAAACTCCACTAGGAGATCATCCAAGCCAGAAGCTATGTCATTCTTCATAGAAAAAAGGGCAGTTTACAGATCGTTCATAGAAAGAGGATATTCAAGTTGATTCTGAATAATAGGGTCTACTAGGGAGGGAATATTTTCTTGCACATATTCCATTAAGATACATTGGATGTCATCCCTTGGCTCCGTTGTAAAAAGTTGAGAGAAATGAGCTACAAAAAGATTCATGATCTCTTCAGATTTAGAAAGAGAATGACTTGAACGGTCCTCCAACTTAGTGATCCTTTTTGAAATATTCTTATGTCTAAGGTAGTTAAAAAAAAGTGTTCCCTTATCTCCTTGGGAGATCCAATTGAGGCAAGATCTAAAATGTGCCCCTCTAGCATGATAAGACTCATAAACTCTAGCCTGATTTTCAACATTAGCTAGATCGCATTGAACAATAGTGTTAGTAGGATCTTTCATAAGCATGGAACGAAGATGAGAGATCTCCTTATGAAGGTGACTCATGAATCTTCTTCCTCTTGGCAATATAACACCCATACCATCTAAGTGATGAAACTGTATTGGAAATAACTATTTCAAACCATTTAATCCAGCTAGAATTACTAGTTGGTATGGGAAATCTATTCTAGACATGCTCTACGAGGTGGCAGTAGGTAGGACTATCAAGGTGGGACACATTTAATTTGAAAGGAAGTGGCATGGAATTAAGGGAGATATAGGAATTTTGGATAGAAGATAATATAGGAAGGTGATCAAACACAGTTGTGTGAGAAAGGACACAAACTTGCTCGTGGATGGAGAATTTATCTATGAAATAATTACTGAAATAAAACCTATCCAAATGAACAAGCTTCATAGCAGAACCTTGATGATAGTTGGACCACACAAACCAGTTATCTCTATGATAGTAATCTTTACCAAAGAGAGGGTCATGCACAACTAAATGATTACGACAAAACAACCAACTACCAAATTCAACACTAGAAAGGGGTCTACTACCAGTCCAACTTTTGTCACTAATATTCTCAATCACATTAAAGTCACCTCCAAGGATCCATTATGCAGAAGGAATAGAAATAGCTAACCATTCCTAGAGGGCTATATGACTAAGAGGGTCATTAGGAGCATAGGGAGAACAAAATCCATTAACCTGAGAGTTGAAAGCCAATATAACCCATACACAACGGTGAGCAGGGTCTTCACCATGGTCTAGAGTAGAATAACAAAGAGACTTGGATATGGAAAGGGCAACACCTCTTTTACCATTAATATGAGAAGTAGTAAAGGCAGATGCATATCCACCACCAATGATGTCCATATAATGGGTGAAAAAGTGACCAGTGACAAATTTTAATTTTAGTATTTTATTTTTAATATAGACAACGATTAAATAACACAAGTTTAAATTGACACTTCCAATAATCTTCTTATAAAAAAGTTTAATAATATATTATGTTATAAAAATTATAAAATCAATTTAAAACAATATTTTTTCTTTCTAATCAAAACTCTTACAAATTATCATATTTCTTAAAAACAATTATAATTTAAATTTTTTTCAATCTTATCATCTATGTTTAAATATAATTTATTTTATCGCATTTATATATAAAATTTAAAAATAATTATTTTTTTTCTTGTTGTGTATAACCTCTATAAACCCTAACCTGCTAGATAAATATGAAGTTAACAAACCATCTAAAAATTTGAACCAGACAGGTAAAACCAGTTAAATTTTATATATATTCTTTAAAATAAATATATTTGATCCACGTCCACGTAAAGGCCAACAATATTTTTTTATTTTAAAAGTAGTATGAAGTACAAGTAATAACTCCATTAAGGACCACATATAATTTAAAAGCAACTAAAAAAGGCCAAGAATCTTTTTTATTTTTTATTTTGAAATGAAAAGAAATATTTGTATTACGTTCGTGAGACCCAAACATGACCTATGGGATATGTTGGTCAAATATCTGCCTAAAATACAAACATGAGTTTGTGCGCCCTAGACACGACCAACATTGAAATTCCGAAGGAAAGAAATGTCCTTCGTGCCAATATCTAGAGAGGGTTGGCTCCCTTACTAATACTACACCGATTTAAGACTAGAGTTGTAGGAAAGAAATTTGGAAATAATGGAAAGAAATGGGAAATATGGCCACAGGCCGAAGATGTAGGATCGGGGATAGACTAGCAGCAAAAATCCCAACCAAGCATGGTAGCATCATAAAACAAAAAAAATAAAAGAATTTACTTACAGTTCTACGGAGATAACTTTGAGGGTTGCATTCCAGTACTCACTTCCTCACTGGCAGTATTCAAATCCAGATGCAAAATTCAAATTTATCAGCAAATAACAGACATGAATATAATAGAAATGCTTAAAAAAGAAATAAATCACACATAAAATTACTTGCAAAGTTAGAAGCCAAGTCTTCTCTATTACGTAGAAAACTTGAATTGTTTTCCTGCAGAATGTCTATCCTCTTTCATTAAATTGAAATGATTAGTATTTATAGAGGATTTTGCCTCTTTCATTAAATGCACATTAAGACAAAATGTTTACAGATCAAGAACCACAGTGAGGAAATTCCTTCTTGGAAATCTTGAAAATCCATCTTTTTGGAACATCGATCGAACTTCTAAGGGAAAATCTTCATGAAATCAGTACATTTGGGTGTCGATGCATGGAAAACTGCAAAGTTGGTCATTGACTTGGTGCCTCCATCACTCCTTGGAAATTCACCCCGATGCAAGATATCTTGGAATTCATGAAAAACACCTTGTGGTTTTAATACTTCAGCTCCTTCAGCACGAAATCGATAATTCCAACTTCCTTCTGCCCCAATCATTAAATTTTTCCTATCTTGAGTGCCTTGAACAAATGTTCACTAAAGTTTACAACTAAATTTACCCAAAATGGAGCAATGAGCAAAAGAGCTTTCTTAAACTTTCAATGTTTACTCTTCATTCGTGCTCCCTGGTAGAGAGGGCACCTCTTATAATATGTCTAGCCCCTGAATTTATTTGAATTAACATTCGGTACACTGCATTTATTTTCTTGTTATAGCAGCAATCTATCTTTCCTCCTAGAATGAAATTGTTTTTCATCAAACGTCTTTTCTTATTAAAATATGTGTTCGCCTTCACAACAAGTGAAAGGCCCTGTTGCCCTCCACTTTGGGCGAACGCATTTTTTGACTTTTTCATGACCAATTCTTTCGTATTCGCCCGAAAACAAAATGAAACTTTTTTACTCCTTGTCGGGCTGCTTTCCAGTAGCTTCACCCCAAGGAAGGGCGAATGGGGCTTTCGCCCCTCATCTGGGACAAAAGCACTTTCAACTCTTTATTTTTCTTATGAATGCCAAATTGGGATCCATGCTTTACCTTATATGTATGTTCGCTTGCAAGGAGGGCGAACCAAGCGTTGATATTTCAACGCAACCAAAGTGCTTGCCATTTTTCCTTAATGTTCGCCTGAACTAGTCACTTGTTGAAATTTCGCCCCAGGGAGGGGTGAATGGGGCTTGCACCCCTCTCTTGAGGTGAAAGCACCTTTGACTGGTCAATGCATTAGTTGGGTACTTTGTCTTTAAAAATTTTGAAGATGTTCGCCCCAAAGTGGGGCGAATAATGATTTTGCCCCAACTTTGGGGTGAACACCTTTCTTAATAGCATAATTGCATTTCACTTTGGGCGTGCTTCATATTCAACCATTTAAAAGTGTTTTCACCCTCAAGAAGGGCAAATGAGACTTTTGTCCCTCTGTTAGGGCGAAAGCACCTGGCGATCTTAACAATTATTTTTCCACTTTCAATTTTCTACATTCACCCAAAAGTGAAGCGATCGGGCTCTTCGCCCATATTTTGAGGCGAACGCAATTTCAATCTTTATGAAGGCCCCTTCATTTTTAATGTAATTTTTCTTCAAGCACCGCTATTTTCAAATATCTTTAGGCGATTTCAACTGAAGTCACCAATCAATTCTCCCAACCATTTTCCTTATAACGCCCATTATTTTCAAACAAGAAATGCATGAAAAACAAAGGAAGAAGTTAACACACAAAAAATAAACTACAACATATTATATCGGCCAAAATACTGCTTCATAAATTAATATATATGTCACTTTTACAATCAACAAAATGTCATCAAAAATTCCAATGTGGCATAGTGTCAAAATTGCCAACATTTATGGTGGCTCATGGGGTATCCATCTCGCATGGATGCAAGCGATCCCAGGCCTTTATCCATTGGGCACATCATTGAGTCTTCTTACCGATTGCTTTGGTTGACGCTTCTGATTTGGATGCCTTTTTCTGTGTCTGTTGTTCTGTTACCTTCTCAGCCACCTCTGCCTCTGTTGCTACCCGTAGCACTTCTGCTCGCTCCTGTTCCGGCACTGCTTGCTCTGCTGCTACTTGTTCCGCTGCTCCTCTTGCTCTTTCAAGCTTTCATAGGTGACTTCGTAGACTGCAACCGCCTCATCCCAAGCATGTGTAGTGAATAGGCAAGGAACACTTAGTGACTCGTACACATACCATAGGTTCTGGACGTCCTCCAGGCTAAGGCGCTTAGCTCGTTGAGCTAACTCAAACAATGATAGCTCCATGCGGGTAAACTTCTTCATAAGCGATAGCACTTGTTCCTCTGTGATGGGCTCCTCCCATTTATCAATCTTTGAGGTATCTTCCACAAAATTCTTCTAGGTCACTTCCAATTGTTCCTTTGGCAGAGGTTCACCCCATTCATCAGTAAAAACTGGAAAGCCCATATCGACGAGAGCATCAAAATGAATCATGGAAATAGTATGCTCCTGCTCTATGGCATTAAGGATCTTCCTACCCTCTCTCACCAGGTCCATCCTCTGAAAGTAACTATGCAGTGTGACCTTGGTGGTAGACCAAGCGTGATCCATTTCACTTAGGGGGTGAATGTGCATGTTGGACTGAGCCAGGGCTTGGATTTTTACAGCCATCTCCATATGGGGTTCCAGCATCTCCTCTATAGTGTCTATCAACTGCTGTCCCAACTGAATCTGTATTCGAGCTGCGTAGAGATACTATAAAACCTGAACTGCCTTTGCTACCAAATTTTTACAACTCTGGGCTGAGCGAAGGTGAGCCTCCTTAATCATTTTTGGAGAGAAGCCTGCAACTTGTGTGGCCTTCTCTGCCAGCTGGTTCTGTATGGACTCGAGTTGTGCCTTCAGCACCTGCACTTACTGCTCCAATGCACCCTTTTCCTTTTGATGCACCCCTGCCTGTTGATGCAAGTGTTCATTCTTTATTGCCATCTTCTCCTGTTGTGCTCGACTCGCTACCAAGGCATCTTCAAGTTCGACAATTTTATTTTTGGTATCATAATATCTTTGCTTATAATACTCGCCATGTAGATAAACTGGACTCATATCAACCTGTATATTCCCCATTTTCTTTAGTGGGGTCAATCCTCGTCAGGTCCTCTATCATAGTCTCACAAGCGTAATCGCTCGGTATCATCTCTCCTTGTGGCTTCTAGACCAGGGGAGTGATCTTGGTTGTGTGAACCTCCATGGCAACCGGATCAAAAGCGACTTTCTTGAGAGGTCAGGTTGGGGCAAGTGCTCCCTTCTATGGCTCTTCAACCACTGTGATGAACTGAGGTGCGCTCGATTGATTTTCTCTATGTTAGGTTGCTTAGGTGCCACCTCGGCTTTGGGAAGTACTTGTAACTCCAAAAATGGCGTGAAAGGAATCAGGATCTGTGAACGGTCGGGCTCAAAGGAAGAAGAGGAGATAGCTAAGAGAGGGGGAACCAAAATAGTGGAGTGGATGGAAGAACCTGGTTCAGCTGCAGTTACGCTTACCCTTGGAGGAGCTTGCGTACTTACAACCTCAGTGGAAGTGGTGGCAGCAATGGAAGGGGAAGGATGCAAAAATGGATTTGGTCTTAATGCGAATGAACTGAAAGAAAGGGAGGTCAAAGAGAGGGGAATAGAAGGAGCAGTAGTGACTTACGGGTTAGAAGAGGGGAGAAAAATGGACATGAAGGGCATACCAAAAGGGGGAGCGACTGATGTAGGAACTGATGGAAATAAACTAACAGCCACTACATGCTCCGAAGTAGAAGAAGAGGGAAAGAAAGACGTACCTTCGGGCATAGGCACCGTGTGTTCGGGTGATGGAAGCTGCTATATAATAATTTCCTCTTGTTGCTCCTCTACTTCCACCTCAAGGTTAACAACCTCCACTGCTGGTCCTCTGACTATTCATGAATCAATGGGAACATTTGGGCGATGCTCATTAGAGCATCCGACACCAACGGAGGGGAATTAGTGATCATCTTTTAGGAATGGGAGCACCTCTCGGATAGTCTGCTTCTCCAACAAAGGTGTCTCATCAACTTTTCACTTTGCCCACTATGACCTTCATTGAAACACATATTGTTGTTCTTCTTCCTCAAGTGTCTCTTCCTCAACTATCGGGTGCTCTTCTTTTGCCATGCTTTCGCTGCTATCAGAATGTTGAAAACTTTGAGGTAAGACTTTGGCGAAAGTGATGGGTTGATAGGCGTTGACATACTCATCATAGGCTTTCGAAAATGCCTCATCCATCTTCAACCCATAGGGTGATGCAATTTTTCCTCTGTGGACCCGCATTATCCACCAATTCATAATTTTCTCTTCGGTCCAGGGTAATTGTTCTTTCATTTGGCCAAATAGCCTTGGTGGAGGAATATGATCTCTATGTACTATCGAATTATATTCAACCTCTTGTTCATAAAAGTTATGCCACGGTGGGAGTGCCATCATATCTTCAATGTGCCACTCTAAGTCGTGTCCATCAAAATTATTTCGCCTCTCCTAGATATCGGGTCGTGGACAACAATGGAAAGTCTTGGCCTTGATTATTTCTAAAAATTTACCCAATGGGTCATATCTCCATCATTGCGGTAGCTCTATCAACCCCAGGTCTTGAAGTGCCTCCGTGAGTAGCCTATTCTGCCCGACCTGGTTCACCTCTATAATGCTGAACTTGAAAGGCATAGTGCAAGTCGTCCTCTTGTCATGCCCTGCTCCATACACATCATTGGTATAATCTATTTGGTGCACCACCTCCATGGTGAAAACATGTTCGATGGTGAAGTATGGGAGTAGGAATGGCTTACCTATGAAGCCATAAATTCTTACGACCACGCCTTGAGTCAGCAAAAATATGTCACCCTTTTTGGCCATAGCAATTGCCTCCTTCATTTCCCGTGACACTCTTTCACTTTGGCCACAAATCAACTCAATTGCAGGCCCCAAAAATAAATGGTTAAAACTATAGTATGACTCCCTCCTTGACAGAGCGAGAGTCCACATATAAATAGGCAATAGTTCATCCTTTTCATCAACCTATTTTATTGCAATGAATGAAAAATGTTGGTGCAAATGAAAAAAGAAATACCAAACGAGGAAGGATGTGTGCTTGAATGAAGTCTCTTCTCCTTGTATGTAGCTTCTCCAACTGGACGTGCATCTTTCGATAAATAAAATCAGCCCAATCGAAATAAATTGGATTTATGTCCCTTATCATGGCCCTTGGAGCATAAAACTCCCTTTGAGATATACATTGCACCAGTGCAGCTTGCCACTTGTGCACTGTAGAATCCGTTGAAAGACCAGCGACCCACACCAGCATAGAAAATAAGTCAGGGCTCTTGAATTTTGACAAATATTTTGGTAGATTCAAAAGTTACCCTAACTATGGCTCCTTGATCAACTATGTCTCCATAAACGATGCATCGTCACCGTAGAAACATATCTTTCTTCTTGCTCATTGATGTGTAGCTTCTTAAAAATCATATCAGATGGGGGCTTTAACCCACAGGCAAACGCTTCCCTCACTTCAGCGATGGAGATAGAGAAAAGCACCTCCCCATTCGCCTTTCGAATAGCCCTGGTAAGTGGATTATAGAATCTAGCAATTAATTTTACTAGCTCTAGGCAAGGGTGTACGGGTGTACACAAATACCAAACTAACTACGCATGAAATGGCACAGTCAGAGGGCTTTCTATCATCAATCCTTGACTTACTATAAAT
Organism: Wollemia nobilis; assembly: GCA_028583015.1. Taxonomy (NCBI): domain Eukaryota; kingdom Viridiplantae; phylum Streptophyta; class Pinopsida; order Araucariales; family Araucariaceae; genus Wollemia; species Wollemia nobilis. The sequence continues at coordinate 2,143,247 of JAQPPZ010017238.1, forward strand.
TCTACATCTTGTCGAAGTTTTACCACGCCCTTGTTGGTAATCACACAGTCTCCAACCTCTGCCATAGTGTCAGAGTACGAATCCAAGTCCACATTCTCATTTCTGTGGGCCTTCTTGGACTTTGACCCACCTTCTATTTTCTTTTTTGATTGTTTAGGCTCTATAGCCTCTTTCACCTCTTTGCTTTTCTTACCCATTCTGCAAACCCTGACAACTCTGAAAGCGCTCTACAATTTCTGCAACAAAAGCTTGAAAATACACGATGAAAATTTTTAAAAAATAATATTTGGGTGAATTTACATGTGCTCTATTTATAGGGTGTGTCTTCAACCACAGGAGTAAATGCAATACATTCTCAAGGTAAATTCGAGAGGAGTTGCACTTTCCTTTCACTAATGAGCACTATTCTCAATGCTCAAATTGCAAACTTAAATTCACCAAAAAATTCTCTTTAAAAAATGTGCCCCTCTTACCGTGTTACTCCTTCAAAAAATATGCCCTAGCTGCTAAAACTGCCTTAAAAAAATAAATCCGCCACCTATGGACCAATGAGCACCTTTGCTTCCGACGTGGTGAAATTCTAGCTCCCGAGATGGCAAAACGTCTCCCGATGCAACCCAGGCGCACGTTTTAAATTAAATGCCTCAAAAATATGCCATAATGTGCTCCCAAAAACTACCACGTACTAGGGTGAAACCACTTTGAGGGGTGCTCTAAAAAAATTGATTCACACTTGAAAAATCATCACATGCCCGAAGAACAATGGGGGTGAAAATACTACTGAGGCGCACTTGATCTTCTTTTCTTTCACTCCAAAAACATCTTTTACCTGCTTGATGTGATTCCATGGTGAATCTCCCTTTTTAAAACAACTTGAGTGACTCCATATTTAGAAAAAGCATGGATTTTCTTAAAAAAACTTCCTTGATTTTAGGGCTTTTCTTTTCTTTTCTAATTTTTTCTTCACTTTCGCCATAAAAAGGTAAATCAAAATTTTTAACCTTTGCCCCCCCCTTTTTTTTAGACTAAAAGCTTTTTTTTTTAAACCTTGCTTTTCCATTTTTCGTTGTTCCTTTTTAAAAAAAAAATTAAAGCTCCATCGAAAAATATTTTCATATTACACACAAACACCCAAGTTTCCACTTTTGAAACATTTTCGTAGCTTAGCCTTTGTGAAGAGCTTCTTAGTTGACTTAATATTTTCTTTTAATTGTCAGTGCGTTTGTTATTACACACCATATTCTTTCTCATAAAAGCATGGAACTCGAGGCAAAAGCCTTTTAAAAAATGAAACCTCTTTTTAATATTTTTGCTCCAATGAGGGGCAAACGAGGTTTTCACCCCTCATTTGGGGTGAAAGCCCTTTTGACCATTTTGTTAAATTGACTTTGCGCTTTCATATCTTTTTTTCTTTTACAACATATTTTCTCCTCCTTTTAAGGGCGAATGGGGTTTTTGTCCCTTTCATCCAACGAAAGCACTATTGACCATATTTGAATTTGGAAATTCCTTTCTTTCACCCTTTTCTTGCAATGAAAGCTTCGATCTTTTGATCACGATCTTTATATACTTTCATATTTTAGAATGCGTTCGCCCCACTAGGAGGTGAATGGGACTTTCACCCCCCACTTGGGGCGAAAGTGCTTTAATTTGTTGCACTCCATACTTCCAAAATCAGGCCCCATGCTTTGATTTTTCAACAAAGGCACTTTACTTGTGCTTCCAAACATTTATATTTCATTTCCCTAAAACATTTAAACTTAAAGACTTGCAAGGTAAAGCAACTTGTTAAAACTTTAGAGCATTTTGAACTTATCACAATTTTCTCCTTTTAGTGCAACCATTAATTCTGATTGAAATCATAATTTCTCTTCATAGAACCACTTTACGACGAAATTGATTCTATAAAGGAGATGGAGCATATATTTTTTTTTTATAAAGCAATATCAGAGAAACAATAAAAATTACTTGCAAATAGAAATATGTACATATTTACAAATTGGTACCTCTTGAGTTCATCATTGAAAATAGGCCTTCAGATGAAGACCATTTACTGGAATCGAAAGATCCCAACCATCCATATCTCAAATATAATATGCATTTACTGAATTCACTGCAAAAATCTGAAATGGACCTTCCCAGATCGCATCAAACTTGTGGTGCTTCCCCGGCTTGGCCTTGTTCTCATTCCATTTAAGGACTAAATCTCCCACCTAAAACTTGCGTTCTATTGTCTTCTTTCCAAACCACTTCTGCATCACTTTAGTGTGTTCGGTGAAAGCTTGATATGCATTTTCTCTCTCCTCCTCTAGTTGCAACAATTGAGCTAGCCTTACACTCATTGGATCAAACTCATCATCTTCATCTTGGAACAACTGTAATGTTTGGAGGATAGGAAGCTCGATGTGAGTGGGCAATACTACCTCTTTTCCATACACCAAGGAATAAGGAGAGGCTTTAATAGACTTCTTCACTGATATTTGATCTACCCATAGAGCTTGATTCAATAATAAGTGCCAACTTCTTTTATTGTTTCCCAATGTTCTTTTAAGAATTCATAACAAGTTTTTGTTTGTGGATTTGGCTAGACCATTTCCTTGTGGATAATAGTTGGAGGATGTCTTGAGATAAATCCCATACTTTCTTGCAAATTCAGTGATATTTGGCCTCGATGAATGGAGTCCCATTATCTATTACAATGGCATCTAGGACACCGAAATGGGTAATCAGTCCCTCCAAGAAGGAGATAATTATTGCCTGATCTACTTTTTTAGTTGGAATGGCCTCTGCCCACCTAGTGAAATAATCAGTCGTTAAGATATATTTGTGTTCGATAGAGGAATGAGGATCAATAACTCCAATGAAGTCTAGTCCCCACTACTGAAAAGGTGCTTCCACTTGAATCGGGTGCAGGGGAAAAGATGCTTTCTTATTCCTACCAACATATCATTGATAGTTATCACAACTTTGGCTCACCTTGTGTGCATATACGAAAAGAGTAGGCCAAAAATAACTAGCTCTAATAATCTTCAAGGCCATAGGCCTTCCTGCATAATGTCCATCAGACAAGCCAGAGTGAAATTCCTCCAAAAAATTTTTCTTTCTTCGAATCCTTCACACACCTGAGGAGTACTTCATCTATATTCTTGTGGAACAACCCGCTTGGCAACAGGACATACTTGAGTGCTTGCAGTCTAAACCTTCGATGTTGTGAAGCATCAAGATGTGATGGACATTTCCTAGAGGTAAAGAATTTGACAAGGTCCTTTGTCTAGTCATGATCAACTGTAGCTTGATTTGCATAAATACTTTCATTGATATCCTCTTCCTGTACTATAGCCAATGATTCAAAAGCTGCACTTTTAGCCAGTTCTTGGTAGAGAGCTCATCCACAGACCAACTTAGTCGGTCGGATCTCCACATCGTACTCTTGAATTTTTGAGACCCAACCTGCTCTTTTGTCACCTAATTCTCCTTGAAGAATGAAATTTCTGACATCTGGATGTATAACATAGACTACCGTCTTACTCTATGAAACAAAGTGTCGAAATTTCTTCAAAGATTTCATAACCGCGTACACCTATTTTTCAATGAAATTATACTTTTCTTGGTGTGGTGAAATCACTTGGCTCAAGAAAGCAATCGATTTCTCATCTCCATCTTCTTGCTTCTATGTGAGAATGGCAACGTAACTCTCCTGCTCACCTACTGCATAGAGGATAAAGTCCTTGGAGTAATCTGGGTTAATTAATACTGGCGCTTGAGTGATTCTTTCCTTGATTTCCCAAAAATCTTATCTTCTCACCTCGATCCACTTAAATTCTACATTCTTCTTCAAAAGCTCGGTCATTGGCTTTACAACCTGGGCAAAATCTGCAATGAACTTTTGAATGAAGTTGATCTGACCAAAGAATGATTGCAAGTCCTTCTTATTAACTAGTAGGGGCAATTTCAAAAGAGCCTCAGCTCTTGTGGGATCAATCGCTAGTCCTTCTTGTGAGATCACATGACCTAAAAGTTTTCCTTCTTTAACAGCAAAAATGGACTTCTTTGGGTTAATGGAAATCCCAAACTCTCGATATTTTTCAAACACCTACCTCAAATGAGAAACATGCTCTTCCCTGTGGTGTGAAAACATAGTCATGTCATCAAGGTAGATCACAATAATTTGATTTAATAATTCACCAAAAGCAATATCCATAGCCCTCTGAAAAGTGGTGCCAGCATTTGAAAGACCAAACAACATTCTCTGATAGGTGAAAGTGCCCCACTTTGTAGTGAATGCAGTTTTATGTTGGTCCTCATCCTTCACCCAGATCTGATTGTAGCCCGAAAAACCATCCAATAGTGAAAATCTTTGAGCTCCAGCGACTACATGCAGAATTTGATCAATCTGTGGTAAAGGATAATGATCCTTCAAGGAAGCTTGGTTCAAGTTTCGAAAGTCTACGCATAAGCGAATATCTCCATTTTTCTTATGAACCAGAACCAAGTTTGCCACCCATGTAGAGTGCTTAATTGGATAAATTATTTTGGCTTCCAACATTTTTAACAACTCCGCTTTCATGAGTACTTCAATATTTGGGTTGACAGGACGTTGCTTTTGCCAAAAAGGTCTTACCCCCTCCTGTAGTTCAATGGTATGTTGGATCACATTCTTGTCATAACCCTTCAAATCCTGGTAACTCCAAGCGATGATATCTGGAAATTCATAACACAAATTTTTAATGTCTTCGAGTTCTTTCGTCGTGCAGTCTGCTTCGACTTTAATAGTCTTCTCAGATTCCAATTGCATTCCTTGTATTCCTTCGCATCCACCTTGATTTTATGCTTCTCAGCCCTATCATTCTGATCAAAGATACTTTCAAGTGAAATCAATCCCCTAGGGATGTGATTATTCTTTAGTTGAATCATCCCCTCCATTTCTTCTTCGATGAGTATTCTATCGTCTGTGCTTGCAACTTCTCTAATAAAAAAATTGATTATTTGTTCATCGTTGTCGAACACTTGCCAATAAATATTTTTATCAGGGACTGAGGGTCTATAAATCACCCTCACAGTCTTGGGTTTGTGAACTACCTGCTCCATAGGAGAGAAATTGGCACCAAGGGAAGCTAGAATATTTGCATGTTTGTTCTGCTCCCGTGAAATTGCCTAAATATTCAATGCAGTAAATGACTCAAACAAGTCCCATACCTTGTTACGGTAGGCCTTCAAGTAGTGTTGTTTTGACACACACTTGTTTGTAGTCTGGTTAACGATGAGCTCAGAATCTTCAAATATTTGCAGTTGTTTTATACCCAATTTTTTAGCTTTTTTCAAACCAAGGCACAATGCTTCATATTCAATGATATTATTGGTGCAACTCCAAGTCAACCGGTATGAATAGGTTTTCTGCAACCCCATAGGAGAAATAAGAACAATACCAGCCCCTACCCCATTCTTGCATCTTGCACCATCAAAATACAACTTCCATAGTTGATCGAAGATAGGGTCTGGGGAATCAAAAATTCTTTCTTTAATCTGCTCAAGTTTGGTTATGGTATAACAACCGATGTCTGTCTCGACCATCGCATTGAAATCCATCAATGAGAACTCATCTTCAAGGTGAAGCTCACCAAGAGCTTCTTCCATCAAGTCCACTTCTTGTAATTCTTCAGTCATCATGTTGACTGCACCAGTGGATCTTTCTTCTTCTTCCAATTTTTCTATATGAAAAGTGGATGGCTTTTCATTATAGATGTGGATTCTCCTTCCTTTGAATGGAATATCCAAATGTGAATAATCCAAGGAAAGGTATCCTCCTAGTTTCGCTGTGAACTCCCTCGAGAGACACATGTTGAAGTATGGTTCCAAGTCAACCACCACTACTTCTTGGATAACAGTGATTTGCGGCATGCTATGTAGAACAATAGGAATATCCTTGATTACTCCCACTGTCTTGACTGGGGTCCCATCCAACTGCAATACTCTTGGACTACTTCTTGTGTATTCCATCCCCATGACTTCGCATACTACCTTTGGCATGACAGTAGTTGCGACACCAGAGTCAATCATACAATTATGCACTACCCACCCTTCCATCCTGAGAGACAGATAGAATGGAGGTGGTCTATTCTTACCGATGGTGGAGGTAGGCAGTGTCTGTGCTAACACTATTTGGGAATGACTTTTCTTTTGATCCTTTACAGTTTTGAGAGATTCTTGCAATAGATCAACTTGCCCAGGTAACTGTAGTGCATCATATAAGCTTACTTTTGTAGGAATCTTCTTCATTTCTTCCATAATATTATAATCAGAAGTACCAGGAACCTTTTCTTCTCTACCCTGTTCATACTTGTTTCGATACTATTGAGTAGCTTCCACCCTCTACCGCTTAGTTAATGATGGGTATCTGAGGCATTCCTTGGCTTGTTCCTTTGCCTCTATTTGCACTTGAGCAGTTGTAGGCTATGAAGCTGATGCCTTTGTCTGCAACCTCTCTTGAGCTTGCTTGGGTAGTAGATCCTTCAACAAGATAGAATCTTGCTGCTTCGTTATCGCACCAGATGCTTTCGCTTGTGATTGCACTTTTTCATTTTGTACCTTCTATTCAGCAAGAACTTTCAAAGGCTCCAATTTGGCTGGATCAACAGTCATCGACTTCTTTCCAGCTCTTGTGAGAACTGAAACTTGCTCCAAATATGGGACCATAAAGTTATGATCAGCTTCCATTATCATATTAACTTGTCCACCGATAGAACTTTCTGCTAGTGTTTGTACATAGTTTAGATGAACCATGCATGTGTCTTCTCCATGAGGATCATTGCAAGTTGAGCACCAGTATGCTCTCTCCGATGTACTAGTTTCTTCATTTTCCAACACAGTTGTGTTCCTCTTAGGGCCCTTGCTAGTGGTTGGTTGCTCCTTAGTAATTGGTGGTGTTTGAAACCTCCTTGATCAAAAATCAGCTTCAGCTTGTTTCTTCCTAACTACAGTGATTTCGTTTGACATTGTCCTTACGGCCAAATTAATAGATTGCACTTCTTGTAACAACTTCATGTAAGGATCAAGATTTGAGGGCGTAGGAGGTGTTGGTAAAGGTAGAGGTACTGATGGAGTAGGCAATGGTAGTGGAACAGGTGGCATTGGTAGCGTTGGGAAAGGAACTGGTGCTGGCAACTATGGCACAACTAGCACGGGTAATTACGGAATAGTTGGAGCGGGGAGTTGTGGAACCGGGATTGGAGCAATTTGAGGTGAACTTGAGCTCCATGAGGGAACCGGGTACATAGAAGGCATAGGCTATGAAAATACACTTGAATACAAATGTTGTGGAAGATCGAGAAGGATGGGCATGGTCACTTTTGGGGGAAGCTTACCTATGGTGATCAAGTCTGATTCGACCTTTTGTGCTTGTGTGTACAAATTAGAAAATGTATTTACATTAGCTTATCGAAAAACCATGCCAATGTCAGAGTTGAAGGCTCTAAGATAATAAAATGTAGCTTGCTCATGTGTGGGCCGAAGACCATCAGGAACCCTCTACCAACTTTGGGTGAACCTGACGTTGAAGTCCACTATCTCCTCCTACGGATGCCTTTGAATCATTGTAAATTGATGCAACAAGGAGAATGGGTCAGCTTGCTCATGAAAATTCTTGATTAGTAATTCCTCCAACTGATCCCATGTGGCGATAGTGGCGGGCGGCAAATACCGGTACCAGTATAACAACTTTCCTCTAAGTGATAACACCAGCAACCTTACCATAATATCTTCATCTGTAATGCCATGAATCGTAGCCAAAGAAGCCACATCCTGAATATGCTCATAAGTAGTCTTACCAGTACCATCATAGGTAGGAAAAGCCTTCAAAGCTGCTTGGGGGACTAGATTTTGTGCTTGTAAATTCAAGGCTCCTGAGCTATTCCATGCTGGGAACTGCCTTGGTGGTTGTGGTTGTTGTGGTGGTGGGTTCTGAGCCATTTGAACTAGTGTATGAGGTTGAGGAGGTGGGATGCTAGTAGCAGTACTAGCTGGACTTGAAGGAATGGAGAACACACCAGCTATTTGTGAGGATGTTGTAGATGATGTATGGGGTAATGGTGATGTACCAAGAAAAGTAACTAATTGGGGATGTTCCCCTAACCTTTGGGTATCAAGTTCGTAGAACTCGATGGGATCTTTGGAATTTTTGGCCTTCGATCTTGTGATCATGAAGTACAACTTTCGTTGCCTTCACGTTCAGAGGCTTCTGGGTATAATTGAGTCGCCAGATGTTCTAACTATACAGCATGAAGGTGAACATCAAACCTCAATACTATTGAAAGTGGAAATTTTGGGGTCCCACCGGGCATGCCAAAAACTATTGGTCAAATATCTGCCTAATTATACAAACATGTGTTTGTGTGCCCTAGACATGGCCAACATTGAAAGGCCGGAGGAAAGAAATGTCCTCCATGCCAATCTCCAGAGAGGGTTGGCTCCCTTACTAAATCCTACACTAGTTTAAGACTAGAGTTGCAGGAAAGAAATTGGAAATAACGAAAAGAAATGGGAAATATGGCCACAAGCCGAAGGTGTAGGATTGGGGACAGACTAGCAGCAGGAATTCCAACCAAGCATTATAGCAACATAAAATAGAAAGGAGGCAAGAGAATCTACTTACAGTTCTCTAGAGACAACTTCCAGAATTGCATTCCAGTATTCACACTTACACCAACAAAATTCAAACTTAACAGTAGATAGCAAACATGAATATGAAATAGAAATGCTAGAACAGAAAGAAATCACACATAAAAACTACTTGCAAAATTAGAAGCCACAACTTCTTCTATTTACGCAGAGAACTTGAATAGTTTTTCTATAGAATGTCTATCCTCCTTTTACAATGGAAATTGAGTAGTATTTATAGAGGATTTCGCCTCTTTCATTAAATGCACATGGAGACAAAATGTTTACAGATCGGGAACCACGGTGAGGAAATTCCTTCTTGAAAATCTTGAAAATTCATCTTTTTGGAACAACGATCCAAATTCTAAGGGAAAATATTCATGAAATCGATACATTTGGGCGTCGATGCACGAAAAACTGCAAAGTTGGTAATTGACTTTGTGCCTCGATCACTCCTTGGAAATTCACCCGATGCAAGATATCTTGGAATTCATGAAAAACACCTTGTGGTTTTAATACTACAACTTCTTCAACATGAAATTGGCAATTCCAACTTCCTTCCGTCCCAATCATTAAATTCTACCTATCTTGAGCGGCTTCAACAAATGTTCACTGAAGTTTATAACTAAATTTACCCAAAACAGAGCAATGAGAGAAAGAGCTTTCTTAAAATTTTAATGTTTACTCTTCATTCGTGTTCCCTCATAGAGAGGGTGCCTCTTATAATACGTCCAGCCCCTGACTTTATTTGAATTAACATTCAATGCACTGCATTTGTTTCCTTGTTGTAGCAACAATCAATCTCTCCTCCCAAAACGAAAGCGCTTTTCATCAGATGTCTTTTCTTCTTAAAATATGTGTTTGCCTTCACAACGGGTGAAAGGCCCTGTCTCCCTCCACCTTGGGCGAACACATTTTTTAACTTTTTCATGACCAATTATTTTGTATTTGCTCAAAAAAAATAAAACTTTTTTACTCCTCGTCGGATCGCTTTCCTGTAGCTTCACCCTAAGGAAGGGCGAATTGGGCTTTCGCCTCATCTGGGGGGAAAGCGCTTTCAACTCTCTATTTTTCTTATGAGCACTAAAGTGGGATCCATGCTTTACCTTATATGTATGTTCACCTGGAAGGAGGGCGAATCGAGCATTGACCTTTCAACGCAACCAAAACGCTTGCCATTTTTCCTTAATGTTCGTCCGAACTCATCACTTGTTGAACTTTCACCCTAGGAAGGGGCGAATGGGGCTTGCGCCCCTCTCTTGGGGTGAAAGCACCTTTGATTGGTCAATGCATTAGTTGGGTGCTTTGTCTTTAAAAATTTTGAAGACATTTGTCCCAAAGTGGGGTGAACGATGCTTTTGCCCCAACTTTGGGGCAAATGCCTTTCTTAACAATGTCGTCGCGTTTCACTTTGGGCATGCTTCATATTCAACCATTTAAAAGTGTTTTTGCCCTTAAGAAGGACGAATAGGACTTTTACCCCTCTCTTAGGGTGAAAGCGCTTAGCGATCTTAACATTTCTTTTTCCACTTTCAATTTTCTACGTTCGTCCAAAAGTGAAGCGATCGGGCTCTTTGCCCATATTTTGAGGCGAATGCAATTTCAATATTTAGGAAGGCCCCTTCATTTTTAACGCAATTCATCTTCGGGCACCGCTATTTGCAAATATCTTTAGACGATTTCAACTGATGTCAAAGATCAATTCTCCCAACCATTTTTCCTTATAACGCCCATTATTTTCCAACAAAAAACGTATGAAAAACAAAGAAAGTAAACACATAAAAAGATAAACTGCAATATATTATATTGACCAAAACACTGCTTTATAAATTAATATATATATCACTTTTACAATCAACAAAATGTCATCAAAAATCCCAATGTGGCATATTATCAAAATTGCCAACAGGACCCCCAAACATGGAAGTACAACTTCTCAAATCATATGAACCTTAATATTCTTGATAAGGCTATTCCTTCTCCTGTTGATTTTTGCTAGCAACTTCCCAAATTTTTTTTATTTTATTGTCTTCAAATAACTTTTTCATAGACCCTTTTCCAAGTGTTTCTTTGTATTTGCCACGGATGTTTAAAAAACTTGGGTATTTATAGATGAAATGTTCCTCTATTTCTATTTTCCCTGTGTTGCATAGGGTACATATCCTGTCTTCCCATTTTTCCTTAGGCGTTGTCTATTTCCTTGTTTCACATCTAAGTCTATGAGAGCTAGTCCTTGTATCGCTCCAAATTTTTCGCATCCCTACCTTCAGGCTATAGGATCCGCGCCGGAAGGAGGATGGGAAAAGGATGATGCGGTACCTCGGACGAGAGGACTTTGCGAAGGTCCCGCCTCTCAAGGGAGGTGTATTTTGGTGATTTTTCGACGGATGGTGGGTTCACCAGGAAACATTTAATGGCAGTTTCCACGCCTAGGTTTTTGGAATGTGTTTAATGAGTTCGTTTTAACCTTAAACATTCATCCTAGGTTTGGCCGAATGAAACTAAATTAAACTATATGAAAATGCAATTTTTCATGAATACAAGAGACAGATCTGAAAGCAGAAAACAAAGAATTTACAGGAGGAAAACGGGGAATACCGATCCGGATGTCCGAAGAAGATTCTGATTTTGAAGCGGTCCCGATCGTCTGAGATTCGACAGAATCGTCTGCAATCGAGACGAGATCGTCGAGATCTACGACGAATTCGTCGAAGACACTGCAAAACAGAGAATAGATGCAAAATGCAAGAAATCCTACTGTGCTAACGAGAGGCAAATTACACCAAATAGTAATATGAATACTTGAACACTATTCAAGAACAGAAATTAATGCAAATTATTGTACTTAAATGGCAGATCATAAACTTAGCATGCAATCTAAGCTAAATGGGTGAACTCCAGATGCAAAATAGGATAAAAACTGAATATATTATCTAATTTGCAAAACAAAATAACGGAGACAAAGTTGAGAAAAGCAAACTTCAGGCACTGATTGCCTCGATGTGGGCTGCAGTCGAGATCGTCTCGCATCAGTACGAAATCGTCTCGAATTCGACAGGATCGCCTCCGATTTGAACAGGTTCGTCGGCGACGATGGGTGCTGGCTCCGGTTGAAAATCAATGATATACCTGCATCAAAATTGCTATGGGACTAATGCAAAAATAAGATTATGATGTTTTAGCGCAGAGGGATTCAATTTGCAGATAAATTCAGCCAAGGGGTTGGGGAGGGAAAATCCTAGAAGTTAAATAGGCTTAGGGGAGTTGTTGGGAGGTTGGAGATCATCCCAATTTGGGAGATCTCCAACGGGGGAGGGTCCCAACGGCGCGGACACGCTTCCGCCCAGATTGGAGACCCGTTGGAACAGATTCCAACTATGCAAATTTAGTTTTGCGACAAGATCGTCTGGACGTCCTAGTCCAGACGAAATCGTCAAATCTAGGGCGATATCGTCTGATCGGCGACGATATCGTCAAACGGTCAAAACAACCTCTAAAAATGGCACGAAAAAGGGGGAAACGGATTTCCCGACGGTTAACGGGCGGTTTGGGAGGTTAAATTTGATTTTTAAATTATTTACTAAGGTGAATGTAAATTTTATAATTTTGACTGCGCCAATTTTAGGGTGCTACATTTTGCCCCCTCTTTAGCGAATTTTTCGAAGAAAATACGTTAAAGATGAGTTCTTCTCGATCTACGAGAAAGCAAAAAATTATACCCATTTTTAGGCGACGATTCTTGGTCGAATCGTACGACGACTTACTATGGTGCCCCCTCCGTGTTTTTACCCAAATCGAACGTTTGAGGTAAAAACGCGAAAAAGCAAAAAATTATTGTTGAATAAAATTAAGAAAAATAGGGTAAAACCCTAATTCATTGTTCTTGTTCATTTTTCCTGTTTTGAGAGCTGCGAAGCGAAAAATGGTGGAGACGACGCACGAGATCGGCGAGAGGTCCGCCGCGGTCTACGGGTAAGGGTCTAGACTTAGTTTAGAACTGATTTAATTTGAATTTACATGCTTTTTAGGTGATTTTTAGGTGAATTTTGAGCATCGCGGCCGTTTTTGGGCCGTCGACGTCGTCGGGACGAAATCGTCCCGATTTCGACGAAATCGTCTCAATTTCGTCAATTTCGCCCGAGGGCGAAATCGTCGAAAGGGGGACGATTTCGTCAAATTAGAGACGATTTCGAACTACGAAATCGGAGACGATTATGCTCAAATTTGGGACGATATCGTCCAATAGTGGGCGATATCATCAATTGCAAAAAAATTGAATTTTTAACTTGCATTATTGATTATGTGAATTATTGATTAATGATTAGTTGTTTATTGTTTATGTTGTTTATGTTGCGAGAGAGGATTACTAAAGAGCGAGGGAGTGGAAATATGGAGGATTGAGAGATGACTTGGCCGCGCTCACACAGGCGGAGCGGGATCTGCTGGCACAGGCCGGCTTGCAGCATGTGGCGGAGATGCCACAAATATCCACAGATATGGGGCTACTGACAGCCCTAGCAGAGAGATGGTATCCGGGTTCTTCCTATTTTTGGCTACCGACAGGGGAGATGACTCCCACACTGGAGGATGTATGGAGGATTCTGAGAATCCCCATACAAGGACGGATGATCACTCCTACGGCCAACCAGGGCCACGCTATGGGACGGCTGTGCGGTGACCCGAGCTTCGCCCTGGAGAAGGGCGGAGTGAACATCGAGGCACTACGCCAGATGCCTGGGGCATCTACACTCACACGGGTACTAGCTAGGGTGGTTGGTGGACTTCTGCTGTGCCACCAGAGCGGGTGTAGGGTACCATGGATGCTCGCAGATGTGATCTACGATATGCGGGACCATGGGTACAGGTTTGCTTGGGGCAGCTTTGTTCTATGCCGGTTGTACAAGATCCTGTATGGGGTCGTGTACAAGGGCGGCCGATGTTTGGTGATGACATCGCTACTACAGGTTTGGTGCTGGGAGCACATTGCAGTGCGGAGGCCAGTAGGGCTTCCACTGACAGGGGTAGACGGGGAGAGGCCCCGAGTCTTCTACTGGTGGCTCCGGAGAGGGGCACAGCGACGGATCGACCTGCCTATGTCCCGGAGACTACTAGATGAGTTGATCCTGGATCAGATCACCTGGAGGCCGTGGAGAGGGCACCCAGGGTGGGCCGAGGATGGACAGGAGCTGGCTCGCATCAGGCGAGTCTGCTGGCTGAGGATGGAGAGGGGAGAGGTGGAGCTCCACCGCTACGACCGAGTTTTGAGGCAGTTCGGTCTACAACCGGGGATCCCATCTCTCAGGGATTATGAGTTTTCCTGGACTGTCCGAGATAACACCATGGTTAGCGGGGTTCCAGACATGCAGTGATTCTGGAGTCAGGATGCAGATGATGCCCCCATCCGGCCGGTGGATGGAGACGATGCGAGGGTAGGTGACGGCTACGATGCCTGGTACGCAGGCATCCGCCCTCCTTGGATGACGAGGGCTCAGGGTCCGATCCACGTGGTCGTGCGTCAGATAGGGAGGCAGCGCCAGGCAGTGATAGAGGTGGCCCGGGGTCACGATGGGAGAGAGCCAAGGAGGCCACAGGCACAGGAGAGGCCGCGGCAGCGGGAGAGGAGGGAGGAGAGACCCCCATCTCCATAGAGGCCACCATCGCTCGATAAGGGCAAGGGTGTGGACACAGGAGAGAGTAGCGAGATGGCTACTCTCCGGGCGGAGAGAGATCGTCTGCAGGCTCAGGTGCAGACGCTACAGGATGCGGCTGCACGACACCATGTTGAGGTGTCACAGCTGCGGGATGAGATTGCACGCCTCAGGGCACGGGGCGGAGGGGCGAGCTCAGGAGAGTTGACACGGGCTATCGCCCAGTTGACATTCTATCAGACATTGTACTTCCAGCTGGTGCCAGAGGTAGATAGACTACCCCTGCCAGCTAACATCGTAGATCCGATCAGGATCGGGTCATCGAGGACCACGTCCCGGTCGAGGACTAGGACTACACAGACTGCGATGGGGCCACCTCGTCCACCTCAAGGCGGGGGAGGAGATGAGGCGAGAGAGCTCGAGGGGCTCTCGAGGCTAGAGGGCTGGACATTGATGTTGTATTATATATATTTTTTGTTTGATAGAGGATTGAGTATGCCGAGGTACAGATTGTGGCATACCAATCCAGTTTTGATGATGTACATATATTTGTGACATATATAGATGAGATATTTTTGATCATATGACTTGTCTTATGTGATGTTTATGATGCTTTTAATGTTTTGATTGATTGATTCTCATGTAATTATGTCGTTGGAAATATTATAATTTGGATGTCATGTTTGTAAAATTTAAATGAAATAATCTGATGTAACAAATTGGTTGTTTGTAATGAAAATGTGATAAAAATAAAAAGAGACTTCTAACAATAATTTCAAAGGACATTGTCGCTATTATAGACCATTTCATGGAGTCGCTGCTCACTCGGTCGTCAAGCTAATCCCAGTATAGAAATATTGCGAAAAGTAAAAGAGTGCTTAAGAGACTGTCTTAAGACTTTGGTGCAATGATGAAAAATGATGGTGATGATAATGATTTGTTTTCAGATTTTCATGAAAATATTATGCATGAAATATTTTTAAAATGATTTTTGCTAGGCATAAATTCCTAAGTGTGATAAAATTTGTGAATAATTCCTTAGGAATTATACCATCATTGCAAAGTTAAAGGTTGACATAATGATATGAAATAATGAAAATGGGTTGTTTGCTTTTGAAAAGCATAATTTGTGTAACATAATGTTAAGTCATATGGTTTTCATGATTTTTGATAAATGGGGAATAAAAATTGTTACAATGGTTTGCGCTAGGCATAGAATATGTAGGTATAGACTTATACCATCATCGCGAAAATCCAAAAAAGGTTAGTTTTATTGCATGATTGATTTTTGATGAACAGGAAATATGAAAATGAGGACTTGCGCTAGGCATACAATTCCAATTTTGGTTGTGGAACTATACCATCGTCGCGAAAGTCAACACGATATATATGATTTGATTTGTGTATTTTGAAAGAAATTTTTGATTTTTCTATGATATAGTTGTCTTTGTGTAAACAACTGTACTTGATTTATTCCCAAACAAGTTGCAAAAATAATATTTCAAAGTATTTTGAAGACAAAAGTTAGATTTATAAGGAATCCCATGTGCATATGTGAATTCATTTCCGATCTTGATTTATCATAATGATAGACAAAATCTCTCAAATACAAATGTGTGTGCAATTGCATTGTTCATTTACCAGATTTGAGCAAGATACTATGATACAAGTGATTTGAAGAAACCAAATAAGTGTTCATTAACCATGATGTAGATGCATATAACCATATTAGACTACTATGTAGATCGGATTATCAAGAGCTAGCTAATCCATAAGCGAGACATAGGTCTGTACAAAAGAAGGTCGCTAATGTGACGGACATATCGCCACGCTAGGAGTTACCCAAGGCCAAGCGGGTTGGGCACAAACCACCTGTTATGGGGCTTACCTCACGGTTTCGAATAATTGAGAATTCCAGGGATTCAAGCTCATCAACCCTTCTTTTCTTTTCAAAGGGTAGGGAAAGGGATTTTATTGCTTTCTTGCTTTCCTTTTGAACTTTGCTTATTTTTCTTTTTGTATTTCTTTTGCTTGATAATGCTTGGAACATCTTATAATGATATGAAATAACATTTTTCTTTTCTCTTTTTCTTGAATTTTTTCTTTTTCTTTTTCTGTTTGTTCTAGGGATACTTGCTCGGATTGGCTGTAGAGCAAGGGATTTTTATTCTGGGTAGGGGTGAGCTTGTCCTTTTGCCAATTCTCAAAGATTCTAGACCATGTGCATGATAGGATAGCGGGGAAACTTTTCGCTCAAGAAATCAGTTCTACTATGTAGCAAAACATGGAAATTACAAATATAATCATTTTATTGTGAAAAGATGTGCTTGGTTTAAGTAAATAACAAGATCAATTCTCTATGCTCAAACTTTATTTAATTGAATTTTGTGAACTTTGATATAAGAGAGATTAGTAATCATGCCAGATAAAATCAAGATATTTATTTGTTGTGAGTGTGCAAGTGAGGGATTCAAAATAAATGCTAATTTATCCAAAATAAGTTGAAACATATAACTGCAATAATTGTAAGAAAATATATATAAACACTTTTGAGAAGTTTTGAGAATGTTGACTCTCTCTTTCTTTCTGTATATTGTTTTGGTTTCGAAAGAGTCAAGCATATAGCTGTTTTTAGATTTTGATTTTTGTTTTGAGCAAAAAGAATTTAACAAGTGCTTTAAATAAATGCAATAGATAGTTTTTGAAGATTTTTGGAGATTTATGAATGTTTTTTGATGTTTTTGGATTTTATAAATTGAAAGAAATACAAGATAGTAATTTTGAACAAATATATACATGGATGAAATGACCAAATTTATGCATAGTAACGTTTAAGATGCAAAATATTCATGGGTTCTTTAAGTTCTTTACCATCTAAGGTAGATAATTTATATGCTCCTGATTCAAATTTAGCGAGTAATGATGTATGGTCCGAGCCAGTTGGGCTCAAATTTACCTTTAAGTTCCTTAGTTGCATTTGTATTTTTTTGAAGATTTTGAGGATTTTGATTTTTTT
This sequence comes from Wollemia nobilis, assembly GCA_028583015.1. NCBI lineage: Eukaryota > Viridiplantae > Streptophyta > Pinopsida > Araucariales > Araucariaceae > Wollemia > Wollemia nobilis. The sequence continues at coordinate 2,160,563 of JAQPPZ010017238.1, forward strand.
TGTATTTTGATTTTAATTTATGAATTGAAATTGGTGGTATATACAAGATGATCTATATACACTATACAAGGTTATTTGAGTATAGCATGTCTAAGGTTGCTTCAAAATCAAAGGAGGTTTTGAAGGATAATCTGGTTGAGGTGAAGGTAAGAATAGAAGGTGATGAATAAAAGGTAGTGATAACAAAAGCTTTGTTATAATGTAGAATAATGTAGCAAAAGATTTGACTTTTATATGTGTAAAATTGATCATGTTACAAAATAAAATGTAAGAAGGATAAGAAAGTTCTTCATTCTTATCACTATATTCCAAGTCTTGATAAGATGGAGAAAGTATATGTGAAAGATATGCATGAGTGTTATTTGGTAAACAAGGATGATCATATATGGATGAAGAAAAGTGATGGATAGAAGATAATTGTGATAATAGAGAATGTATAGAACTTGATGTTTCAATCGTTAAATATTCTTCAAATGGTGTTGGGTCACCATGTATGGTAACAATTTTATTTGCAAGTTCAAACTTCAAACATTGGTGAAGAGTGGAAGGGACAACCCTCATCGTATGAATCCAAGGACTTCGGAGAAGTAGGTTGTAAGGTGAAGGACAATATCCTACATAGAATAAAGTATCCAGGATCTTGGATCCAATATTAAGGGGAAGAATTATAGTACCTTGAGCTTCTTGAATTTCATTGTTAAAAGATTTTATAATAACATTTGATTCATTAAGATCTTCTTCCTTTGATTTGAGTTTTTGGAATAATTGATAAGTGCATAAATTAAGAGAGGAGTCATTATCTACCATGATAGTTCTAACAAGTGTTTCTTTACTAGATCCTGTAATGTAAAGATAGGAGTCTTCTTGTGGAGTAGAGGAAGGAATATCCTCATCATAGAATGAAATATGGTTAACCTCAAGAGGGTTTACACCATTAATTATGTTCTTAGAGAAAATATGATGAGGAACAAATTGTTGGCTAGGTATTTTGAACAAAATTTCCTTATGATAAATTTGTAATACTTCTAAAAGGGATATCTTTGCTTGAGGATTAATCACTTGTTGTTGGTTATCAAAGTGGATTTCAGATTGAGATTTTGATTCTAAAGATGAGCTTTCTATGCTTACATTCCATTTTGGATCATTCTCTAGAGCCAAAGATAGTTTTGAAGGTTGGTCAAATGAGGAATCCATATCTTGAATATCAGATTGAGTTGATTGAACTTGAGGTTGCTCATTTGTAGTTTTTGTTACAATATTAATAATATCATCATGATGGGACACATTAACATGCAATATTTGATTGGTTTCTTGTTGTTGATAATTGAATAGGGGTTCTTGGGAGATCCCCATGTCTTGATTGATTATTGGTATTTGTTGTGTAGGAGTTTGATTGTTTACTGGAGATTTATAATCAGTTGTAGATTGTAATTCCTTTATATTAAAAAGACCCTTATCAATCAAATCTTGAATTGCACATCTTAAATCTTTACAATTTTGTGTCATATGTCCATCTACTCTATGATATTCACAATGTAGCTCGGGTTTAAACCAATCTGATGTGGTATCGAGGTTGTCTTATGGAAGGGAGTTCAATCTTATTTGTGTCAAGTAAATACTTGAGAATTATATCCATTGGTTGATTGAGCTTAGTAAATTTACGTGATGAAGGTTTTTGAGAGGTTTTTGATAAATGCCTTAGGAATTTCGTCATAAAAGGACCTAATGGTTTCTCACCTCTACTTTCTTTATTATGGGTAGAATGATGATAGGAAGATTGCGAAGTAGGAGGTGAGTGCATGGTAGAATTGGAAGAATAAGTATTTTCTTGTTGAAATGGATGTGTTGTATTGAAAGAAGAGTATTGAAAAGGTGGAGGAGGATTATATGTGGATTGATAGACATAATATGGATATATGGGAGAATAGATAATATCATTATGAAGAGGATTGGCAAAGGGATTGTTTTGTTGGGTTAAGGATGAAAAATGAGAGAAGTGTGATGGAGGTGATGTTGAATAGGGATAAGGTTGGTCATAATCAACAAATGTATTTGGCTGAATTCTTCCAACATTACTGATGGGCTCATATTGATTTGAGTAAAAACTCATGGTTTCTTTAGTACTTCTAAAAGTAATATTTAGCATCTACTATTTAGAATTGAATCTAAAACATACAAACTTGAAATGATGATTTTGTTTTTGTTTTTCTTGTATACATATATATTTTTTTGTTTTTGTTTTCAAAAGGTTTATGATGCATTCACGTCGGGTTCACCAAAATGTATCGCTCCAAATTTTTCGCATCCCTACCTTCAGGCTATAGGATCCGCGCCGGAAGGAGGATGGGAAAAGGATGATGCGGTACCTCGGACGAGAGGACTTTGCGAAGGTCCCGCCTCTCAAGGGAGGTGTATTTTGGTGATTTTTCGATGGATGGTGGGTTCACCAGGAAACATTTAATGGCAGTTTCCACGCCTAGGTTTTTGGAATGTGTTTAATGAGTTCGTTTTAATCTTAAACATTCATCCTAGGTTTGGCCGAATGAAACTAAATTAAACTATATGAAAATGCAATTTTTCATGAATACAACAGACAGATTTGAAAGCAGAAAACAGAGAATTTACAGGAGGAAAACGGAGAATACCTGATCCGGATGTCTGAAGAAGATTCTAATTTTGAAGCAGTCTCGATCGTCTGAGATTCGACAGAATCGTCTGCAATCAGACGAGATCGTCTGAGATCTGACGAATTCGTCAGAAACCTGCAAAACAGAGAATAGATGCAAAATGCAAGAAATACTACTGTGCAAACAGAGGCAAATTACACCAAATGATAATATGAATGCTGAACAATATTTAAGAACAGAAATTAATGCAAATTACTGTACTTAAATGGCAGATCATAAACTTAGCATGCAATCTAAGCTAAATGGGTGAACTCCAGATGCAAAATAGGATAAAAACTGAATATATTATCTAATTTGCAAAACAAAATAACAGAGAAAAAGTTGAGAAAAGCAAACTTCAGGCACTGATTGCCTCGATGTGGGCTGCGGTTGAGATCATCTCGCATCAGTACGAAATCGTCTCGAATTCGACGGGATCGCCTCCGATCTGAACAGGTTCGTCGGCGACGATGGGTGCTGGCTCCGGTTGAAAATCAATGATATACCTGCATCAAAATTGCTATGGGACTAATGCAAAAATAATATTATGATGTTTTAGCGCAGAGGGATTCAATTTGCAGATAAATTCAGCCGGGGGTTGGGGAGGGAAAATCCTAGAAGTTAAATAGGCTTAGGGGGAGTTGTTGGGAGGTTGGAGATCATCCCAATTTGGGAGATCTCCAACGGGGGAGGGTCCCAACGGCGCAGACACGCTTCTGCCCGGATTGGAGACCCGTTGGAACAGATTCCAACTATGCAAATTCAGTTTTGCGACAAGATCGTCTGGACGTCCTAGTCCAGACGAAATCGTCAAATGCAGGGCGATATCGTACGATCGGCGACGATATCGTCAAACGGTCAAAACAACCTCTAAAAATGGCACGAAAAAGGGGGAAACGGATTTCCCGACGGTTAACGGGCGGTTTGGGAGGTTAAATTTGATTTTTAAATTATTTACTAAGGTGAATGTAAATTTTATAATTTTGACTGCGCCAATTTTAGGGTGCTACAGTCCTTATCTGAGCAATGAGGATTTTTTCCTTCCACTTGATTTCAGTGCCTATATATGCTTTTTCCTTGTGGTCATATGTTGGCTTAAAATTTGCAAATATAATATTGTCTTTTCTTGCTTGCATTTTTCCACATTCCACTTCTAATTTTTTTTTTGATACATAGAGGAATCGACAACTACCTTTCCTTTTTGAACAACTGGTCACAAGGTCAAGTCGCATTGCCTCCGATCATAGCATCAAATCATGGTGCTACCACTATAACCCCTACCTCACCTTGGTAAACACAACCCGAGTGAGGAGACCTCTCGGTGGCTCAGGGTTGGTACCGTCGTCATTAAGCTGGCACACACTCAATGAACTTAGGTCAGACTACTACCTTTGCCCTAGATCGGGCATGCCCATGAGGTTTGAACCTAGGTCTCCTCCTGGTAAGTGCCCAACTTCTTACCAATCCACCTAGCCCTTGCAAACCACTTCTAAACTTTTCATTCACATAGTTTGTTATGTATTTGTTGAAATTTGGGCATTCATTTATGTTGATTTTCCAACATTTCATCCATTTCTGATTTTGTTTCATCCATGTGTTCTTCAACCTATGTAGCTCTTTGTCCCTAGCTACCCTAGGCCATCTATTATTTTTCATGTTTTTTGTTTTTTTCAAGTAACATAACAACTTGGTCATGGTAGTTGCTTCTAAAGGGAACATTCCAGTTTCATCTAGAATAATTTCATAACGGGTTGTGGTCTTAATTTTAAAAAATATTATGATTAGAAATTTTTAAATCCTTTCTTTTTTCCTCGATTTTGTATTTGTCGTGCCACTAGCCCACACCTTGCAGTCATACAACAAAACCGTGGCCTTAATTTTGAGAAAATTTGTGATTAGACATTTTTGAATCCTTTCTATTTGTCTCAATTTTGTATTTATCGTGCCACTAGCCCACACCTTGCAGCCATACAACAAAATCGGTGTAACAAGTAGGCCAAATAAGACCTTGGTGGTCTTCTAGTCCCACAACTCGACATTCCTACACCTATTTTGAAGTGCATATAGCGCTCTCCAACCACTTTGAGTTATTTTCATCCTACATGTATTCCAATTGAGCTTGTCATGAAAGTCTATGCCCAAGTATTTGTATTCTACCACTACCTCAAGAGGTTCTCCTCCAAATTAAAATTTGAAGTGTTGCTTCTTCTCTTTTGCTAAAAAAATCATGATTTTTGTTTTACTTGTGTTCATCGTCATCCCAACTTCTTTAGAGCTTGAAGGTGATCTTCTATATCTTTGGTTGTTTTGGCCACAAGAATTACATCATATGCATACATGAGGATTTTTACCACATATTTGGCTAAGTGCACTGTAGCACCCTAAAATTGGCACGGTTAAACCCTCAGTAAAAGATAAAAAATTTGAATTTTAACCCCGAAACCGCCCGTTAACCGCTCACCTCATTTTTCGTGCCATTTTTAGAAGTTGTTTTGACCGTTGGACGATATCGTCGTCGATCTGACGATATCGTCCCAAATCGGACGAATTCGTCTGGAACAGAACGTCCAGACGATTTCATCCCAAAACCAAATTTTCATAATTAGCTTCTGTTTCAACAACCTCTCCAACTCGGGCAGAAGCGTGTCTGCACGGTTGGAGATTCCTACGTTGGAGATCTCCCAGATTGGGATGATCCCCAACCTCCTAACCTCCCCCTAATCCTATATAAACTTGGGATTTTCCCAGTTTATCCCCCCCCTGGCTGATCATTTCCCTGCAACTTTAGTTTTTGTTGTGTTAGAACATCCTATCCCCCATCATTTGCATTTGTGTTTTCAAGTTTTATTGTAGGATCTCACTGTGTTTCAGTCAGAGGAAGCTCGGATCGTCGTAGGTGATTCAACCACAATTTTGGATGATCCTGTCGAGATCGGCGATGATCTCGTACGATTGCAGATGATTTTGACTGCAGTTCAGATTGGGGGCAATCAGAGCCCTGAGTTTGCATTCTCTATCCCTTTTCTTATTTAATTGTGCATTAGATTAATTCACTTATGTTCTGCATCTTGGAGTTCACCTCATTTAGCATATTTGCATGATAAAATTCAAAATAAATTATTAAAACATTGCATCCCATTTGATTTGATATCTGGATTTATCATTTAAGCATTTATATTCTTATTTCTATCATTTTGTATCATTCTTGCAATTGTATTTTTGGTTTTTGGTGTCTGTTTTCATGATTGCAAGTTTCTGACGAATTCGTCAAGTCATTGATGATCTTGGCTGATCTCGAGATGATCTCCTATGATCTGGATGATTCTGTACAATTACAGATGATCCTGTCATATCCGGGATGATCTGGACTCCTACAAGCTTCAGAATCTTCATCAGACATCAGAAATCAGGTGCACTCTTCTCCATTTTAGATATTCTCTGTATTTAGGATTCATTTATGTTTGTTGTCTTCATATAAACCAGAAATTTCATATAGAATAGCTTAGATTCATTTTGGCCAACCTAGGAATCTGAATGATTGAACATAAAATGAACACATCAAACCCATTCTCAACCTAGGCATGGAAACCGCCACTCAAAGTTTCCTGGTGAACCCCACCATCCATCAAAAATTCACCCTTATACCCCTCCCCGAGAGGCGCGACCTTCAAAGGGCCTCTCCATCCGAGGTATTGTCCCATCCTTCTCGCATCCCCCTTTCGGGCACGGATCCTTTAGCCTGAAGGTAAGGGTGCAAAAAATTTGGGCGATACATTTTTGGTGAACCCGACGTGAAACTAAAACACCTTTTGAAAACAATCCAAAAAAAAACACATTATTAAGAACATCTAGAATCATTAGACAAACAGTTAAATTTGCATATCATACTTAGATGGTAGATTATAATAGAAGACGAGTTGTCACCATAAATATTGAAAATCAATTAACGGCCATAGAGATTACTTATGTGCTTAGAGTACCTCAAACAAATAGAGCCCAATATTTGTGGGATGAACTTGATAGGAGATTAGGTATTATTGAATCCAGATCTATAGAACTTAGGCAAATTAAGAGGTTTGTCCTAGATAGAATCCTGGATCCTGATCAGGTGACTTTGTATCATGAACTTCAGAGAGCTTGCCATAGGTGGTTAGCAGATAAAAGAGCACTTGTGTCTTCAGAATTATACACCTTTGAGGAATACCTTGAGAATGCAGTTGTAGTACATAAATTTCTATCTCGTATAGAGGATCAAGAAGTCATTCTTATGGATAGAAAAATATGGAATAGAGTTCCTAGAGCTGTGTTGTATCGAGAGTATTGCCATGAACTTTATTTTTACAAGTCAGAGTCTGAAGTAGATCATATTACCATAGCACACTTTGTCAAATTCTTGAAAAACCACTTCCAATTTGAAGAGGAGCATTTCATGACTCCTGATGAACTTGACCCTATCAATGATATCCATAAACTATTCATAGAAAACTAAGTCATTCTTTTTACTATTGTTATTTCTTGCAACTAGCATGTTGTTTGTTATTTTTATTCTCGAAAAATAATAATATAATAAAAAAAAAAAAAAAACAAAAAAAACAAAACATTTTCCTTTTAAAGTATTATAGTAGGTATATAGTTAAAATATATACCTCTCAACCCTACCGCATATATATATATAAGTATATATATTTGCTAAAACCTAAGTTTAGCACAATGCCTAGACTTAGGAATGGAAAACAAACCGAAGAAGATGAAGATTGGTTAGGAAGACCATTAACTGACCAAAATGTCCCTCCTGAGGACCAAGTTCAGGAAGAAGGAACCCTAGACCAGCAAGAAGAAGAGCTTGTTGTAGGAAATGAACAAGAAGAAACTATTAGAGAGGAAGGATCCTCATCCCCTAAAATGTCTCCGGGAGGAGCTATCACTTTTGAAAACATGGAACAATTTTGGAAGTTCATTAACACTAATATTGGTGTTTTTAATAGAGCAGCCCATATGGACAAGGATCGAATTAGTGACACTCAAGAAACTCTAGAAGAAGTATTTCAAACATGCACTAATCCCTTGTCCTTTATTGATCAAGAGAGTGATCAAGTTGGACCATCCAATTTGGATATAGTAGTTGTGATCCAGAACATGCAACAACAACAGGTTACCCAACCATCTAAAGTGCCTGTTAACAAGCCTAGGGTCATTCCCGCACAAAAGAAACCATCATTTATTGCTCTATTTCGCCAAGCTCTTGATCAACATACCTCAAATCAACAAAAACCCAAAACAAAACCAAACACCAATTACCAACAATCTAGGGTACAACATAATACTATTACAAATCCCCTTCATAATACTCTTCCTACCAACACTTTGCATAATAGCAATATAGCATCTAATCCTTATGTCACACCATCATACACTCATAGATCCCATACCTATGTCCCACCGAACCAATATGGTGGACAAACTAGTAATCTTGAAACCATGGTGAAACAGCTAGTTTCCCGCATGGACCAGATAGATCCCTACCGTCCCTCGTACAACTATCGAGAGATGTGTAGTCAGCCTTTAGATCCTATAGTCGTAGCACAGTCGTATCCTAAACATTTTCCTATGCCTGTTCTTCCCATATATAAAGGAACCGAAGATCCCATAGAGCATCTTCGTATGTTTAGGATAGCATGTCATGATATATCACATGATGACTTGTTATTACTAAAAATGTTCCCGAAAATCTTGGGAGGAATGGCATTAGAGTGGTATTATCAATTACCCACTAATTCTTTGAGGAATTTCGAAGAAACTGCCGAGTCTTTTGTTCATCAATTTAGTGCCTACATCGAAAGACATGTGACCATTAAAGATTTGTATAACTTAAAACAGGACAAAGATGAATGCTTTGCTGATTTCCTAGCTAGGTGGAGACAGGTGATAGGAAAATTGCACTTTGTGTTACCTTATAGGGAGATGTTGGACATCTTTATTAATAATTTGCAAGAGCAACTATCTTACGAATTATCAAGCTGCTACCTTGACCACCTTCGATCAGGCTATAGACTTAGCCCGAAGAGTGGAAGATGCTCTCATTAGGAGAGGCCAGCTTAAAAAGAAAGACGATGAGAAAACATCCAAAAATCAATATAAGAATAAACAAGTTGTGGGTGATGGAGTCACCGATAGCAAAAATATTGCTAATGTTAATGCTGCAAAGACAACAGAGAAGTTTGTACTGAAACCTCTCGATAGACCTCCTCGAGAATTTACTAGGTTAAATCAACCTTTATCAACTATTCTACCACAATTATTAGAATGAGGTTTGATTCAATTACCAAATATCCAAGAACCTGATCCAACTATACCCGGATACAAAGCAGATTTACATTGTGACTTCCATAGAGGACCTGGACACACTACCAACTCTTGTAAAATATTAAAACATAAAATACAGGACTTGATTGATAACAATGAGATGGAGGTGCAAGCCTTTCAACCTAAGAAAAATCCTCCTAATAATGTTCAAAAGAACACCCCACAAAACCAGAATCAGAATGCCAATCAGTCATTAGACATCTTTCAACATCCCTTACCAAAACATGGTAAGGAGGTGGCTAATCAAATTGAACATCATAATGTCCCTCCTCCTGCCCGATATGTAGGAACTATTAGTGGGCATTTACCTGCTCATGATCTGGAAATCTTTGACACAACTTTATCCGTGGTTACAACCAGGCCTCTATATAATATTCAGATACCTGATCTTAGTGATACAGAATACGAGACTGAGAGTGATATGGAAATCACATCAAATCAATCGAATAGTTCTGAAGATGAATCGGATACTATTCACCCTATCACAAGTTATATGGTTCCAGAAGAACCATTTCCAAGAAGAGTCACTACTAGACCATCGTCTCACCGATTACTTTCTAATGAGCTAGCTATAAATGCTAGACCAAGACCCATTCATCATCCACAGAATAATATTGTGGGTACCATCGGAGTTGTTACTAGACAACAGGCTCAAAATTCTCAACAAGATCAAATTCAGAATGGTGGATCAACTCCATTTGTTTTGAAGGTTCCTAATAAAGGGAATCATGCACCTAATGTTCAACCTAAACCTCCTTATAATATTAATGAACAATTATCAAATATTACAGCTAGAATTTCCCTCTTGGACCTTTTAAGATCTTCTCCTACACATAGAGATGAATTAATGCTCACATTAAGCCAGATGATGGTACCACAAGACATTCAACCTGAAGCCATGGCCAATACTATAATAACTCATGAAGTTGATTGTATTGACTTTCGGGATAGAGACATACCTCAACATAGTTTACATAAAGATAACCCCTTGTATATTATTGCTTTAATTGGAGATGTAGCAGTCAAACGAGTTTTGATTGATAATGGTTCATCTTTAAATATCTGCACTTTTGACTTCTACCAAATATTTGGGTTTAGAAGTGAGGAAATGAAAAGAACTGATATGATCATAAAAGCTTTCAATGATGAAACACAAGAAACGTGTGGAGTTATTACCATTCCATTGCAGGTTGGTCCGAGAACCTTGGATACGATTGTGTTTATTGTACATTGCCCTGCATCGTACAATATACTCTTGGGTCATCCTTGGATCAACGCGATGCGAGTTGTTCCCTCAACCTTACATCAATGTGTTAAGTTCGAATTTAAGAATCAGTTGGTTACCATTCATGGTGATCCAAGACCCTTTGATATGTGTGCTTTGGCGGGAACCTATTGGAGTTCAATTTTGCCCTGCTTTGTCATCCACACATCCTAATTCTCATTATCCATCTAAACGTGTGAAACTTACACCCACAAAGTCATCTACTTCTTCTCCATCAGTTGCACCTTCACATATAGCTCAACCATCTTCTGAACAAACCGCATTAGGACCTAAGAAAGATCCTAATCCCACAACCAATGTCTCTTGTTCTACTCCTATAACTTCCATACCTATAATAGACCCATCTATCGACACCTCTACACCGTCTACATCCACCAAAGTCATATTTTCCGCATCAGAAGATGTAGGGAATGTTCCTTCTACCTCTTATGCTCTTACTGACGAACTCTTACCTGATCTATCTAAAATCCTTATATCAGAAGAAACGAATGCTTCTATGCAAGATTCCCTTATTTTAAATAATTTGCCACCATCTCCTCATACCTTGGGCCTCCCATAGCCTATGGGAAGTATTTACCAAGTCGGGAGTTATGCCTTTATTTATAAGGGATATGACTAGGGTAGAATACCCAGAAACATCAGAACTCATTATGATGGATATGCTCGATGTTATTTTACTAATGAGTATATTAAAGCCAAACCTATAATGCTGAAATTGGGATATAAAGGGAAAGGTTTGGGACCTTTCCAGAATGGTATGAAAGAACCTTTTGAGGTAGAAGCGTGGCCCGCCCGATGTGGTGTGGGCCTATTTTCTAGTAAGGGTCAGCCATTCCCATTTGAGGATGATGACCATCTTATATGTTACCAAGATTATTTAGATGAACGTGATGCCTTGCGTTTAATAAATAAGACATTCACATGTAATATGCTATCTATAGCTTATCCTGAGATGATCGTTGAATCCGACGATGAGTTGGAGGGAGATATCTTTCATGATGTCTCCATTGAGGAATTATTACATAATGGATTTTATTTTGATGGCTCTATACCTAGTATAGCCCAGCTTGAGGCCATGACTCCTCAAGATGAATTATCCAAGCTAACCTTGGAAGAATTACAAGAATTGGGCGTTTCACCCACCCCACCTAATTTTGAGAGAGATCTACACATGGAAGTAGAAAATGTCATAAAAATTAACATTGGAACCGAGGATAACCCCCACATAATCAACATTGGATCAGAATTGAGTCAAGAAAAATAGGATAAATACATTGCATTTCTTAAAGAATATGAAGATGTCTTTGCTTGGACATATGAAGATATGCCAGGATTAGACCCTTATGTAGTTATGCATCACCTAGTAGTGCACCCGGATGCTAAACCTGTTAAACAGAAACTTAGAAAAATGCATCCTAAAGTGGCCTTACTAGTCAAAGGGGAGTTAGAAAAACTCCTTAATGTTAATTTTATACAAGCCATTGATTATGTTGAATGGATCTCGAATGTAGTTCCAGTAACTAAGAAAGAAGCTACTAAGGTTAGGGTTTGTACAGACTTTAGAGATATTAATGTTGCATGCCCTAAAGATGATTTTCCCCTTCCCAATATGGATCAGATCATTGATTTTACTATTGGGAGTGGAATGATATCCTTAATGGATGGATTTTTCTGGTTATAATCAGATCGGGATAGCTCCTGAAGATCAGGCTAAAACAACCTTTATTACCCCTTGGGGGACTTTCTATTGGAAAGTGATGCCATTCGGGTTGAAGAATGCGGGTGCAACCTATCAACGAGCCATGACTTATATCTTTCATGATATGATGCATGATATACTACATGATTATGTAGATGACATTATAGCTCGTTCTACTGAAGAAGATGACCATTTAGATGACTTGAGAAAAGTATTTGATCGGTTAAGGGAATATCTTATCCGATTGAATCCAGCCAAATGTATATTCGGAGTTAAGTCAGGTAAATTATTAGGGGTTATAGTTTCTTTACGTGGCATCAAAATTGACCCTCTCAAGATTACGGCTATCAGCGATATGCCCGCACCTACAAATATATCTGAATTACGGAGTCTACAAGGTAAGCTTCAAGCTATCCATCGCTTCATCGATAAGTTGGCGGATAAAACTGGACCCTTTCTTAAGCTTCTTAAGAAGGATGTCTCTTTCCATTGGGATGATGAATGTCAGGAAGCATTTGAACTCCTCAAACAATATCTTCTTAACCCACCTATACTTTCACCACCTAAACCTGATCGCCCATTTATCTTGTATATTTTTGCTTCAGATTTTGCTTTAGGAGCTATGTTAGCTCAACTTGATGATGAGAAAAGAGAGCGTGCTAATTATTACATTAGCAGAACATTAATTAGTTATGAAACCCGCTACACAACATTAGAGAAGTTATGTCTAGCAGTCATATTTTCTACACAGAAACTATGCCATTATATGCTCAGTCAGAAAACATACGTTATTGCTAAATCTGATCCCTTGCGGTATCTCATGAGTCGACCTTATTTATCTGGTCACACAACAAAGTGGGTTCTTGCGCTAAGCGAGTTTGAACTCACGTTTATAGGACAGAAGTCTGTTAAGGGTCAAATCATAGCAGATCAATTAGTTGTTGCACCCTTAGAATCCACCCATCCCCTCATCATTGAGTTTCCTGACGAATGCCTTAAACTAGAGGTAGATCATTCAGAGCAATGGTCCTTATACTTTGATGGAGCCCGATGCATGAGTGGGGCTGGTGCAGGTATTATTTTGATATCTCCATAGAAACATCTCATACCTCTATCCTTTAAATTAACGTTTGCCTATACTAATAACACTGCTGAATATGAGGCTCTCATCCTTGGATTACGAGCAGCCATGGCACTAAAAATTAAAAATCTATTAGTTTTTGATGATTCTCAACTTGTTATAAATCAAATTAATGATGTTTATCAGACTAGAGATGATAAATTGTGCCCATATAAAGCATATGTATTACAATTAATATCTTTATTTGATCAAATTACCTTGGAAGCTATTCCTAGAACTAGCAATCGTGCGGTGATGCCATGGCCGTAGTTGCATCTCTTTTACCCTTGGAGTTAGATGACGAATATGCTACCATCATTATTCATCGACTCCAAGAACCCGCTTCAATTAAATCATGCTTGGAACCTTTGGACGTGTTTCTAATCAATGAAACTACTCCTAAACTTTGGTACACTGATATCCTCAATTTTCTTCAAAATGGGACCTTCCTTGAAGGTTTTAATAGAAACCAGCATCGGTTATTACGTAGACGAGCAAGTCGCTTCGTCATAATTGGCAATACCTTATATAGGAGATCTTTTGAAGGTATCCTACTGAGATGTTTGAATCTAGAAGAGTCTAGATCAGCTTTGAGTGAAGCCCACGATGGATCTTGTGGGGGACACTTTAGTGGTAGCGCCATTGCTAAGAAGCTCCTTAGGATAGGATATTTTTGGCCTACCATGGAGAATGATGCACATGATTACGTGCGCCATTGCGACAAGTGCAGAAACACGCTGACCTTGTCCATGCGCCTGCACAAGAACTAGAGGCTATTTCATCTCCTTGGCCCTTTTCAAAATGGGGCTTAGACATCATCAAAAAAATCAATCCTGTGTCATCGATGGACACAAATTCATCATAACCACCATCGAGTATTTTACGAAGTGGGTTGAAGCTATGCCCTTAGCTTCTTGCACTGGAACTCAAGTTTCCAAATTTATTTTTAATCAAATTATTTGTAGGTTCGAAATTCCTGCAAATCTCATCTCAGATAATGGAACTTGTTTCAAAAATAAATATGTAAAGAAACTATGTCAAAAATATAAAATTCAACATCGTTGGTCCACTCCCTATTATCCTCAGGGTAATGGCCAAGCAGAAGCATCTAATAAAACATTAATTAAAATCCTCAAAATACTGGTCAATAAATCTGGTCGTGATTGGCACATTCAATTATATCCTGCTTTGTGGGCTTATCGAACTAGCATTCGTACTCCCACGGGCACTTCACCTTTTGTTTTGGTTTATGGCGCTGAAGCTGTTTTTCCCTTTGAATTAGAAGTTCCTTCTTTGGCTCTGCTACTTCAAGATACTGAAGTAGGAGATGAATATCATGTTGGCAGATTTAGTCAGCTGGAACTCCTAGATGAGAAGTGCATTAATGCTTTGGAGCATCTTCGTGCCTACCAGAACAAGCTCAAACGAGCATATCTCAAGAAAGTTCATCATCGATCCTTTGAGATCGGTGACCTCATCTTAAAAGAAAATCAAAAAAATACTAATGCAACTAAAGACCTTAAAGGTAAATTTGAGCCTAAGCGGCTTGGGCCATATATTATCACTACTAAATTTGGATCGGGAGCATACAGATTAGCTACCTTAGATGGTAAAGATCTTAAAGAACCTATGAACATTATGCATCTTAAGCGCTATTATGCATAAATCCAGTAATTTCATCACTATATATATTATACATATTGTCTTATTTTAGTAATTCATATAAAAATTTCAAAAACAGTAATATTATGTATTATCTCAATTCATAAATTAAAATCAAAATATAAAAAAATCAAAATCATCAAAATCCTCAAAAACATCTTCTATTTTTGCACCTGTCAATTCTTGAAGTATTGCAGTTATATTTTCAGTTATTTTGGATAAATTAGCATTTATTTGGAATCCCTCACTTTCACACTCACATGAATAAATATCTTGATCTTATTTGGTATGATTATTAATCTCTCTTATATCGAAGTCCACAGTTGAATTAAATAAAGTTTTGAGCATAGAGAACTGATCTTGTTATTTACTTGAACCAAGTACACCTTTTCACATTAAAATGATTTCATTGCAAATTCAAAATGATGCTACATAGTAGAAGTGGTCTCTTGAGCGAAAAGTTTCCCCTGCTATCCTATCATGCACATGGTCTAGAATCTTTGAGAATTGACAAAAGGACAAGCTCACCCCTGCCCAGAATAAAAATCCCTTGCTCTACAGCCAATCCGAGCAAGTATCCCTAGTATAGGAAGAAAAAGAAAAAGAAAATCAAGAAAAATCATGAGAAAAAGAAGAATTATTCAGAAGCATTATCATTTTGTACCATCTCAACAATATTTCAGCATTATCTCAATGTCAAGCAAAAATACAAAAAAAAAAAAAAGAAAAAGAAAAGAAAAAGCAAAAAGCAATAAATCCCTTCCCCTACCCTTTGAAAGAAAAGAAGGGTGAATGAGCTTGAATCCCTGGAATTCTCAATTATTCAAAACTATGAGGTAAGCCCCATAACAATTGGTTTGTGCCCAACCCGCTTGGCCTTGGGTAACTCCTAGCGTGGTGATATGTCTGTCACATTAGCGACCTTCTTTTGTACAGACCTATGTCCGCTCATGGATCAGCTAGCTCTTGATGACCCGACTTACATAGTAGTCTAGTACGGTTACATGCATATAAATCATGGTCAACGAACACTCATTTGGTTAATTCAAATTACTTGTATCAAATTATCTTGCTCAAAATTGGTAAATGAACAATACAATTGCACACACATTTGTGTTTGAGAGATTTTGTATCATTATGATAGATCAAGATCGGCAATGAACTCACATATGCACATGGGGTTCCTTATAAATCTAAATTTTGTCTTTGAGATAATTTAAAATATTTATGCAAATCTTCTGGAATAATTTGATTTTCTTACTTGAGAATATTGGCTTAGCGTAAAAACAATTAAATACATTTTTTCAAAAATCCAAAATTTCTTTCAAAACATGTTCAAAAATCTAGCAATAAAGTCACATTTATATATTTTCGACTTTCGCAACGATGGTATAGTTCCTAAACCTAAATTGGAATTTATGCCTAGTGCAAGTCCTCATTTTATATTTTTTTTATCTCAAAATCAAAAATCAACTATGCAATAAAACTATTACATCAATTTCTTCTTTGGATTTCGTGATGATGGTATAAGTCTATACCTAAAATTCTATGCCTAGCGCAAGCCATCGTTCTAATTTTATCTCCCATTTATTTAATCCATAAAAGCATATGGCTTAAATCATTATGTTACACAATTGTGCTTTAAAAAGAACGAAAACTTTTCTATTTCATTTCATTATGTCAACATTCAGTTTTGCGACGATGGTATAATTCCTAGGCAATTGTTCAAATTTCTATCACACTTAGGAATTTTATGCCTAGAAAAAATCATATTTTTAATATTTCATGCATAATATTTTCATGGAAATCTGAAAACAAATCATCACCATCATCAATTTTCATCATCACAACACAAAGTCTTAAGAAAGTCTCTTAAGCACCCTTTTACTTTTAGCAATATTTCTCTCATAACGGGATTAGCTTGATGACCTAGCGAGCGGCGACTCCATGAAATGGTCATGTAACAGTGACAATGTCCTTTGAAATTATTGTTAGAAGTCACTTTATTTTTCATCAAATCACACCACAACAACCAATTTGTTTACATCAGATTATTTCATTTAATTTTATAGCATGACATAAAATTATAATATTTTCAACGACATAATTACATGAATAATCAATCAACAATTAAAATATTAAAGCATCATAAAACATATGCACAAGTCATATCACAAAAAGAAATATATATATATATATATATATCAAAAAGTCTATACATCATATCAAAATGGATTGGTATGCCACAATCTATACCCTAGCATACTCAATCCTCTCAAAAATATATGGTCTATGTACAATGAGCAGCTAGTCTCGAGAAGCCCTCGAGCTCTCAGCCTCATCTCCTCTCCCACCCTGAGGTGGAGGAGGTGGTCCCATCGAGGTCCATGTTATATCATGGGTCCTCGATGTCGATCATGATGATGTCCTCGATGACCCCATCCTGATCGGCTCCGTAATGTTGGCTGGCAGCGGTATCCTCTGCTCCTCTAGAACCACATGATAGTACAACCCCTGGTAGAATGTGGTCTATGCAATAGCCCGTGCCAGCTCCAGAATGCTCGCCCCTCCACTCCGAGCCCTGAGCCGTGTAGCCTCATCCTGAAGAGTCTGCACCTGAGCTCGTAGGTGGGCATTCTCTGCTCGGAGAGCCGCCATCTCGTTGCTCTCCCCCACCTCGACACCCTTGCCCTTATCGGGTGATGGTGGCCTATCCCTCTGCTGAGAAGGGAGTCTCTCCCTCCTCTTCGCTATTGCTGTCTCTCTGAAGCCTATGGTACTCTTCGATGTCTCTCCTGAGGAGGTCATCATTGATCCCTCCCTCCGTGACCCCTCGTTGCATCGATGGTAGCCTGGCATCGCCTCTCCATCCATTGCACTACAACGTGCATCGGACCCTATGCCCTCATCATCCGAGGAGGGTGGATGCCTGCATACCAGGCATCATACCCATCTGCTACCCCACGTCATCCCCATCCACTAGCTGAATGGGGGCATCATCAACATCCTGACTCTAGAACCGTTGCATGTCTAGAGCCCCGCTCAATGTGGTATTATCCCACATAGTCTAGGAGTACTCATAATCCCTAAGAGAAGGGATCCCCTGTTGTAGACCGAACTACCTCAAAACTTGGTCATAGCGGTGGAGCTCTACCTCTCCCCACTCTGTCCTCAACCAGATGACTCACCTGATGTGAGCCAACTCCTGTCCATCCTCTACCCACCCTGGATGCTCTCTCCATGGTCTCCAGGTGATCTGATCTAGGGTGAGGTCATCTAGCAACCTCCGGGACATCGATAGATCTATCCATCGTTGTGACCCTCTCTAGAGCCACCAATAGAAAACTCGGGGTCTCTCCCGATCAACTCCTATCAGTGGAAGCCCTACCGGCCTCTGCACCACAATGTGCTCCCAACACCAAACCTGTAGTAGTGATGTCAGCACCAGACATCGACCTCCCTTGTATACGACCCCATAAAGGATCCTATACAAGCGGCATAATACAAAGCTACCCCAAGCAAACCTGTATCCATGGTCTCTCATGTCGCAGACCACATCTGAGAGGAGCCACGGTAACCTGCATCCACTCTGGTGGCATAGAAGAAGGCCACCCACCACCCCTACCAAAACTTGGGTCAATCGAGATGCCCTAGGCATCTGCCTCAAAGCCTCGATGTTCACTCCGCCCTTCTCTAGGGTGAAGCTTGGGTCCTTTGCACAATCTCATCATGGCATGGCCCTGATTGGTCGAAGGAGTCATGAACCGCCCATGTATGGGGATCCTCAAGATCCTCCATACATCCTCTAGAGTGGGAGTCATCTCCCCTATCGATAGCAAAGTAGGATGACTCCGGATACCATCTCTCTACTAGGGCTGTCAGTAGCCCCATGTCTGTAGGAATTTATGGCATCTCTACCACATGTTATAGTCCGACCTCTGCTAGTCTATCTCGCTCGGCCTGATCGAGCATGGCTAAGTCATCCCTGAGACCCCGTATTTCCACTCTCGACTCTTTAGCAATCCCCTATACAAAATAAACAATAAAACAACAAAAATCATTAATACATAATCATTAAAATCAATTTCATCTCATAAAAAAATGATATCGCCCATTATTGGATGATATCGTACCAAATTTAGTAAAATCATCCTTAATAGGATGAAATCATCTCCGATTCTTCAATTTGGGGATCGCCCCTTATTGGACGGGATCGCCCCTATTTCTCTGATTTCGTCCTCAGACGAAATCGGTGATATAGGGACGATTTCGAAAATTGGGACGATTTCATCCCGACGTCGTCGACGGCCTAAAAATGGCCGTGATGCCCAAAAACAATTAAAATTCAAGTAAAAAATTAAACAAATCAAGCTAAAAACATAGTACACTAGGTTTAGATCCTTACCCGCAACCCGCATCGGACCTCTGTCGATCTGTGTGTCGTTTCCACCATTTCGCCTACAGAGCTCTGAAACAACGAAAGTGAACAGTAAAAATGAATTAGGGTTTTACCCTATTTTTCTTATTTTTATTTAAAAACAACATTTTTTTAATTTTTGCTTTTCTGTGCTTTTACCTCAAACGTTCGATTTGGGTAAAAACTCGGAGGGGGCACCATAGCAAACAGTTGTACGATTCGACCTAGAATCATCATCTAAAAAATGGAATAAATTTTTGCTTTCTCGTAAAGCATGAAGAACTCATCTTTAACGCATTTTCTTCAAAAAATTTGCTAAAGAGGGGGCAAAATGTAGCACCCTAAAATTGGCACAGTTAAACCATCAGTAAAAGATAAAAAATTGAATTTTAACCCCGAAACCGCCCGTTAACCGCTCACCTCATTTTTCATGCCATTTTTAGAAGTTGTTTTGACCGTTGGACGATATCGTCGTCGATATGACGATATCGTCCCAAATCGGATGAATTCATCTGGAACAGAACGTCCAGACGATTTCATCCCAAAACCAAATTTTCATAATTAGCTTCTATTTCAACAACCTCTCCAACTCGGGCAGAAGCGTGTCTACGCGGTTGGAGATTCCTACGTTGGAGATCTCCCAGATTGGGATGATCCCCAACCTCCTAACCTCCCCTAATCCTATATAAACTTGGGATTTTCCCAGTTTATCCCCATAGCTGATCATTTCCCTACAACTTTAGTTTTTGTTGTGTTAGAACATCCTATCCCCCATCATTTGCATTTGTGTTTTCAAGTTTTATTGCAGGATCTCATTGTGTTTCAGCTGGAGGAAGCTCGGATCATCGCAGGTGATTCAACCACAATTTTGGATGATCCTGTCGAGATCGACGATGATCTCATACGATTGCA
This sequence comes from Wollemia nobilis, assembly GCA_028583015.1. Lineage (NCBI taxonomy): Eukaryota > Viridiplantae > Streptophyta > Pinopsida > Araucariales > Araucariaceae > Wollemia > Wollemia nobilis. Next base: position 2,180,687 of record JAQPPZ010017238.1, read on the forward strand.
GATGATTTTGACTATAGTTCAGATTGGGGGCAATCAGAGCCCTGAGTTTGCATTCTCTATCTCCTTTTCTTATTTAATTATGCATTAGATTAATTCACTTCTATTCTACATCTTGGAGTTCACCTCATTTAGCATATTTGCATGATAAAATTCAAAATAAATTATTAAAACATTGCATCCCATTTGATTTGATATCTGGATTTATCATTTAAGCATTTATATTCTTATTTCTATCATTTTGTATCATTCTTGCAATTGTATTTTTGGTTTTTGGTGTCTATTTTCATGATTGCAGGTTTATGACAAATTCGTCAGGTCGTTGATGATCTTGACTGATCTCAGATGATCTCATGTGATCTGGATGATTCTGTACAATTACAGATGATCCTGTCATATCCGGGATGATCTGGACTCCTACAAGCTTCAGAATCTTCATCAGACATCAAAAATCAGGTGCACTCTTCTCCATTTTAGATATTTTCTGTATTTAGGATTCATTTATGTTTGTTGTCTTCATATAAACCAGAAATTTCATATAGAATAGCTTAGATTCATTTTGGCCAACCTAGGAATCTGAATGATTGAACATAAAATGAACACATCAAACCCATTCTCAACCTAGGCGTGGAAACTGCCACTCAAAGTTTCCTGGTGAACCCCACCATCCATCAAAAATTCACCCTTATACCCCTCCCCGAGAGGCGCGACCTTCAAAGGGCCTCTCCGTCCGAGGTATTGTCCCATCCTTCTCGCATCCCCCTTTCGGGCACTGGATCCTTTAGCTTGAAGGTAAGGGTGCAAAAAATTTGGGCGATACATGCACACCCTCTCCCCTAAGTTTGTTTATCCATTCTTCTAACTTGTCAATGCACAACCCAAATAAGGTTGGAATAGAGGGCAACCTTGTTTGATGCCTATGTCACTCCCAAAACATTCAGATAACCTTTCCTGTGTTCTGATTTTAGCCTTTACATGCTCATATAATTTGTAAACCACTACCCTGTAGTGAACTGAAACCTATAACTCTTCCATTTTGCTCCATAATTTTTTCCTTAATATTATATCTTTTAAAGTTTACAAAACATCATAAAACCCCCCTTTTTTATCCCATCTTTTTTTCACAATGTTTCTAAACCTCCTCTTTAAAAATAGTGCGTAGTACAAGTAATAACTCCATTAAGGACCACATATAATTTAAAAGCAAGTCAAATAAACATAACGATATACTGTATAATGTCCAACGACAAGCCCACTTCAATCACTTTAATGTACAACGACGTACATGAAATTAACATTTACGGTGGAGCTCATACGTTTTTAATTAATGAGTTGTCCGGCAAAACGAAAATCTCAGCCCCGATCGTATCGTATGCGTATCTCAGCTTCAAGTCCTAACGGGTATAAACTTTATGTGACAATTAGCTAACGCCCCTCTGTATCGCACTACCCGCCGCTTCTCACATTCATTTTCAAAAAGATTCTAAATTCGAGCACTTTACCTTTGGAAGAACGCAAGGAAAATTTCAGCTTAAGTTGCTCAAGGGATTCGACCCCTGGAAGTCATGGTTCAGATGAGTAAAGCCTTGGACATTAAAGATTTAGATGTTCATCCGATCATTCATACAGTATGGAGTGCCAGACTTGTGGAGAGCCCCTCTGCATAGCAGGGGAGGAGTCCTCTCGGGGAAAACTTGTCCCGGAACTTCCAATTTCAAGTTAGATTTTCTGAATTCTTAAATTCTATCAATGTTTTTTCGAATTCTATCGGTTTTTTTATAGCTTGGAGGCTTGAATTTTGCTGTTAAACATAAGATGGGCGAATTATGTTTTTTGTAATGGAATTAGTTTTTATTTGTAGGAATACTTCGTTGGAGGTTGAGTTATCTTAATTTTGTGATAAGTTTGAATTCTGTCTTCTTCTTCTTTAATTTTTGTCTTTTTTAAAGGTTTTTGTGTTTGAGCTCAAAATTCAGAACGTGTGTGATAGTGTTGGAGGTGGTTGTGCCAAACTAAGTTCAGATGAAATAGGCATAGTTATAGTTATTTTTGCTAGTTCAACCATTTTTTTTTCAATTAAATAAATGGGTAACATGTGATTCAAACTGATCGAACGACTTAACAATCAAGTATGTTCCCAAATTTGGGAAAAATATGTGATTAGGGTCTCAAACATGAAAACGGGCTGCCTGAAAAATAAAGCAATTACAGAGTGTATAATTGCTAAGGTTAAAACTTGTCATTCTCATGCCTTCTTTATATTGAACTTGCACTTCTCTACAGTAAGCATGTATATGTGGGGTGATGGTAGACTTGTAGCACTTTAAGCAACTAAGGTTAAAGCTTGTCATTCTGTTGCCTTTTTTAGATTGAATTTATACTTCACTATAGTAACCAAGTATGCGTGGGATGATAGTAAGTGATGGCAGGTTGAAAGGTCAAATCTAACACTTCACTATAATAAGTGAGTATGTGTAGGACAATGGTAAGTTTGTAAACTTGTAGCAGGAATGTTGAGAGGTAAAATCCAATTACATATATATATATTGATAAGATGAACGAAGGGGTTTTGAAAGGTGCCCCAAACCTTTTACAAAGGTGGATCAACTAGCCAGCTGTATACAAGGAATATAGAGATCAACCTAGAAAACCAAAAAGATCCACGAAACAGACAAACAACAAAGCTACATAATAGCTGGGCAGGACAAACCCAAACTAAAACCATCAACACACTAGAGCTTTTACTATCAACAGCTAGAACCCCAAAAAAGACATCATGTCTCACGCAGGAGACTATACCTATCGAAAAAAACATAGTCAAGCAGAAACCCCTAGAAAGGACATCCAACAACAACAACTATTTGTGGCACAAATTCTTCTATAATTCAAATTCGAAATTCGGCCACTGTTTAGGTACAAACTCTTGCGTTCAACAAAATTTCTTAGGGGATCCCTACTACCGCAGATCAGAGCCATTTGAAAACACAAATTATCTTCTCGAGATTTCATTGTCTATTTGATTTAATCCATCTAGGAAATCCTCCTGTCAAATTGTGCATATTTTCTGTAGAAGTCCCAAGTTTGCTAAAAAATCTGTCGATCTATTTCCCTCGTTGTAAACATGCTTAATCTCAACCGTTTTAAGGGTTAAAATCCGTCTTTGGGTTTCAGCAAGTTCGTTCGCGATCATCCAAGAAGGGACCTGAACACCTTTGATCATATTAATGATATTGAGAGAATCCCCTTCAATAATTACCTTCCTGTCATTCAAAATTTCCAGTTGACAAACCCCTTGAAAGAGAGCTTGTGCCTCTACAAAATGACTGGTCTAACGATCTAAATTTTCAGCGAAAGCCAACAAAATCCTCTCGTCAGAGTCTCTAACCAATCCCCCGCACCGGTTGGTCCTGGATTATCTTTAGAAGCTCCATCGAAATTTAGCTTCAACCAGCCAAGAGGAGGAGATTCCCAAATAGTAGTTTGTTTGGCAGGAGCTTCAGGGCGATGATTGGGAGAATAATCTCTAAATCCAAGAACCGACTCCACCGCCAACTCCCCAACATAAATGACCTTATCTAAAGGAATTGCGTCCACATTTTCAACAATGGCAACAACAGCTCGAAGTGCCACGAACTCAGCTGGATGGAAGATATTTTTAAAGGCTCTAGAATTCCTCTCCTTCCAAATACGCCACTAAACATGAGGTAAACCAAAGGACCAAAAAGATTGAAGATGTGAAGATAGAAAGGGAGACCTCCATTGAATGATCAAGTCAGACAACAACTTCGGAAAAACCCAAACCACACCAACAGTCCTCAAGAACTGGGAGAAGACAGACTGAGAAAAGGGACAATCAAACAACAGGTGCATAGGTGATTATTCAACACTACCACACAGGTAGCATCTGTTAGGGATAACCAATCTCCTTTTCTGCAAATTATTCAATGTAAGGCACTTCCCTTGAGCTTCCAACCAAAAGAAAACATATACTTTGGGGGTAAGACCCTTCAGCCAGGGATCAAAGGGTACATTTAACATCAGGTAGGCTGACTTAACTAAAAACCAACCATCCTTCTCAGCCCCCCACAACAATCTGTCTGGCCTATCCTGGTTAGGAATAACCATCCACTTTAGGATGTCCATCAGAGCTTTTAACGCAATTTCTTCTTCCTGCGAAATCCCCATAAGAACAAAAGGTTTCCAGCATTTTCTATCATTAACAGAGACAATGAAGTCACATACCTTCAGCCCGAAAGCTTGGCTTGTGATTGGTTCCACTAGATTCAGGTAACGATATGATTTTAACGGTTTGTCAGCTACCCAAGTGTCTTTCCAAAAATCAATGCTCTGCTCATTACCTAACACCCATCTTCCTCCTTTTACGATATTAGAGCGGTTGTTAACAATGTTGCGCCAAAATGCTGAGCCAAGGGCAGGACTTGGGTCTGTGAGAAAATTACTAGTGTTACCTAAATATTTGGTTGACAATATTTTAACCCAATTATCGTTATCTTTTTGAACTAATCTCCAGCTCTGTTTAGCTATTAGTGCTCTGTTTAACATTTTCATTCTTCTTAAGCCTAGATCTCCCAACTCTTTCCTACTGCACACTTGATCCCATGCCACAAGCGAGAATTTCTTCTTCTCTTCAGAACCAGACCAGAGAAAGGATCGTTGAATTTGTTCAATTTTTCGAAGAATCTTTCCTGGAATCCGAAAGAGAGAAGGGAAGTACACTGGTGTGCTCTGCAAAGTAGACTTAACTAGGATAATTTTACCTGCTTGGCTCAAAAGCACCCCTTTCCATCCCACCAATTTTTTTTGAACTCTTTCTACAACCGGTTCCCATAGAGAAGTCTTAATCCCCCCTTTGAACATTGGCAATCCTAGATAAACCGAAGGAAGAGAGTCAATCTCACATCCCAAGATCTCAACAATTTTCCTTTGCCTGTCGGGAGGAGTATTAAGGAAGAACACCTTAATTTTCCTCAAACTCACTTTTTGCCCTGCCACTCTTTCATAGTCCTGGAGGATCTCTTTGACAGCTCTGGCCTGAGGGATTGAAGCTAAAAAGGATAATAATGTGTCATCAGTAAATTTATTGTGTGAGATCGGGTCAATGGTAGCTGCAGGTTTGATTCCCACCACTGTGGGATTCGCCTTTAGAGCTCTTCCCAAAGACTCGGCCAATAAAATAAATAGATACAGAGACATAGGATCCCCTTGACAAATGCCTTTGCAACTGCTAATATAATCAGCCGGTGATCCATTAGCTAAGATTGAGAATTTTGCTAATGATATACAAGCTCTGACCAATCTAATCTAGCAAGGCTTGAAACCAAATTTCTCTAGAACTCTAAGCAGAAATCTCCACGAGACATGGTTGTATGCTTTATTCATATCAAGTTTGAGGAAAGTTCCTGGCCTTCTACTTTTATCTACAGAATCAATCAACTCATGCACTGCAATAACACCATCTAGAATTTGTCTGCCTGCTACAAATCCACTTTAAGGATGGTCAATAATTGTCGGAAGGCATACTTTGAGCCTGTTCGTCATAGTTTTAGTGAGAATTTTAAAAAGTGTATTATAGATGCTAATGGGCTTAGAGTAATATTTAACACCCACCGACTTCGGGACAAGAACTATCAGCCGAAATTAAATTAGACTCCTGAATTTCCCTCATAACTGAACAAATGTCACCACCAACGATGTGCTAAAACCTTTGAAAGAAAACAAGAGGAAAGCTGTCCGGCCTCGGAGCTTTCAGACCACCCATAGAGAAGATAGTGGCCCTAATTTCCTCATCCCGAAAGGGAGCACAGATATCTTCGTTCGTATCATCTGAAACCAGGGTTGGGTTGTGGTGCAACAACCTCTTTTCAACTTGAAGATCCTGTTGGTTACGAGTCTACCACTAGGAATGATTTGGTCTATCTATGCGCCCTAGCCCCGCCCAATAGATTGAAAGGCCAGAAGGAAGAGATGCCTTCTATGCCAATCTCTGGAGAAGGCCGACTCCTATCCTATTCTAACTGGGGGTTTGAGATAAGAGAACTGGAAAGAGATTGAAAATTACAGATAGGAATGTAAATGGCATTGCAGTAATGGTGGGGAAGAACAAGCAGCACAAGTACTAACTAATATCCAAATCAATAGCAATCAAAACAAAGCATGTAACAAAAATTAACACTGCAATTCTTCCCTATGTATCCTTCAGTAAGAATTCTAGAGTCACTTAATGTCCAATGCTGTAATCCAGAGTGCAGAATTACAACAATCAGAAAAATAAATGAACATGAAGCAGAAATACTTGCAGAAGGCAGCATAAAAGAAAGAGACAAGAGTTAGAGCCAAATATCCTTTGTATTGAAGCAAAATGTTTGATTTACAGTAGCTCTCTAGCAATATGTTCCCCCCCTTTACATTGAAAATGAACTGCCCTTTTATAGCAGAGTTTTCCCCCCTTTACATTGAAGCACAGAACCCCAAAACTGCCGAAGTAGATGAGATTTGACCCCTCTCGACTGTAAGCGTACCTGCAACAAGGTTCAACTGTGTTTTTGGTACGGCTCTGGACTGTTCTGGTAATTGGGAAGTCATGTCTTGTTAATGTGGTAGGTGTAGTACAGTTTGCCCCTTGGAGCACATGTCATCAATGTCCACCTACTCTGCCTTCTGAGGTTTATCCGTAGCCCTGCTAAGATTGGACCAAATCCCCAAAATCGCCCGCTTTCAGCTCAAATCTGAGGTTCGCTATAGGTTAGGAGCGATGCTAGGAATCGTTGGGGGGAGAAGTGAACCTGGGAGGACTTTTCTGCTTTGGCCTCTTCATTAGCCGGAGTTTGCCATAATGGGGGGGGGGGCGACGATGAGGGTCGCTCCATGGAGGAGCGAACTTGGGAGTCGCACGGGAGTAGGAGCGATCTCGGGAGTCGCTCCTGAGTGGAGCGAACCCGAGAGTCGCACAAGAATGGGAGTGATCCCGGGAGTCGCCCATGTTATGAGCGAACCTTGGCGCATATTGCCTTAGTCATTTTTACATTTTTAATTCTGCTGTGCTGCTACGACGACGACGGGAGTCGCTCCGAAATGGAGCGATTTTCGGGCCTCTCTGCCTTAGAAATTTTTATCATTCCTCTGCTGTTGTTTGCCACAAAATGATGTGACGACGGGGGTCGCCATGCAGACGGAGCAATTCCGGGGTTTGCTCGTTGGGGGAGCGATCTTCGGGTGTCCAATGCCTTAGCTATTTTTTACATTCTTTAATCCGCCGGCGATCGCTGGAAACTGGAATGATGACGGCGGTCGCTTTAGGGGCGTGGCGAGGACGGCGGTCGCTGGTGGGCTTCGGCGAAGTCGGGAGTCGCTCCAGAACGGAGCGACCCATGGTCTTCTTGACTTAGAAATTTTTTCGCTTCATTTGTGCTGCCGCTTGCCGCCATACACGAGCGACGACAGGGGTTGCTCGGGAAGGGGACGAAGCTGGGAATCGCCGGGTAAGAGGAGCGACTCCCGGAATCGCTCAAAAGGGGAGCGACCCGGGAGTGCCCATGCCTTAGAAATTTTGGGCCCTTTCCCAGACCTCGCCGGAGTTCGCTGAAACCTGAAACTTGAGACCTGCTGAGAAACTTGAACAAAACCGAACCTGGACTTGCCTCTAAATGCGACCCCAAGGATTGCCTAGACTGATAGCTTGGAAAGGAGGAAAGGAGAGGATCCGATCTTTAAAAAATGCAGTAGTATTTTCAAATTTTCAAAATTTTATCCCTTTGCAAAAATGTGGCAACAGATCCCTATCATCCCTAGAGCAGAGGAGGGTTTTGAAAAACTCGACCGCTTCTTTCCTGATTTCTATAATATCCTTTGAGATAGCACCATATGATTTCATAATTTCTCTAACTCTATTATTGCTCCTATGCCTTAAGGTGGACGTGTGAAAGAATTTTGTGTTCCTATCACCTTCACGTAGCTAGAGGGATCTTGATTTCTGACGCCACAAAATTTCTTCATCCGCCAGCACGTTATGGAAATCTGCTAACAGTTTTCTTTCCCTGCGTCCATCCCCTTCAATTACCTCTCCCGACTCCAAATTTAATTCAGCTTCCTTTAACTATTCAACCAACTCTTTATTCCTTTGGAACACATTCCCAAAAACGTACTTGTTCCAATGCTTAAGAATAGATTTAACAAATCTGAGCTTTGAAGCCACTTGAGAAATAAGAGGGCTCGAAAAACCTTGAGACCACCATTCCAGAATTTTGGATTCTAAGCCCTGATGTTGTAGCCACATTGCCTCAAACCTGAAGGGTTTGGGAAAAAAACTAGAGTTTGGGACTTTTTCAAACACTAGAGGATTATGATCATACCCCACTTTGGGGAGAGAGCAAAGGGACGCATCTCCGAACACTGGAAGACCTTCCTTGGAGACTAACACCCTATCCAACCTAATTTGAATATTTTGATTGCCTAGACGCCTTGTTACTCCAAGTGTATTTAGACCCCTTCAAATCCACATCCATCAGCTCCTGAAATTTAATAAATGCAGCAAAATCCTCCATACCTTTAGAACCACAATCACTACCACCCTTTTTATCCGAAGGGTATAAGGGGTATTGAAGTCCCCAATGAGAATCCAAGCTTCCCCCTTGAAAATTTCTCTCATAGAGCTTAGAGATTCCCACAGTAGATTCCTATTAGGGGTTGTATTAGGGGCATAAATATTAGTCATAATCCATCTTTGCCTAGAGTCCTTACTACAAAATAGAATATTAATCACTCTATTAGAAATAAATAGAATGGATCCATCCAGTTTCTCAGGGTCCCATAGACAAAGAAGACCCCCAAAAGCTCCATTGGCAGAATTTGCTGCAAAACCTACCTCCTTCCAAACTAATTTTTTAACTGCCTCTGCATTAGAACTATCCATATTAGTTTCTTGAATAAATATAACAAAGTCTTGCCTCTCTCATGAATGTCGCCAAAATTCGTTGCTTGGAGGGCCCATTTAGGCCTCTGATATTCCATGATAACTTCATCTTTGAGATTTGGAGGCATTATTCCCACTCGGAGAACTGGGGGAGCTAAAAAATGTGTCAAGTTTTAGTTGTTTACCTTTGCTATCTTTCTCTTTCTCAAAATTTAATTGGGATTGGCGTTTATCAGCAATTTCTGATTCTGCCTCATGGATCCTCAACGCTTTGTTAGAGGGTCTCCCTGCCCTCAGACATCCATCTGACCTTTCCGGGTACTTCTGGTTTTGGGTTTGGAATTGGCTATGCCCGAAGAGCCCGCCCCTGGGCATGGTGATCGTTTCAACTCGAGCAGGGTTGGCGACTCCTGATCAGGAGCCTCACTACGCTTCTAGGGGGAGCAGAGTTCTTCTATGACTGGCTCCTTAGTGAGTAAGCTTTGATAGGAGTTATGAGGGAACTCTGAAGGGATTAAAGTCTCCGTCACCAAGTATTCTGGGAGAACTTGGTCCAAAATTCTACCATTGGATGGGTTCATATTCTGGACCACCGCTTTGCTAGACTCATTAACCTCCACCAGGGGGACTTGGTCCATTATCCTTTCCTCTGGTTCAGGCTCTTCCAAAATCAATTCATGTTGGACTAGCTTAGAAGCGGCCCCCTAAGGAGGATCATTGGGTGAAGGGTCTAACATGACTTCTTTGCCTTTTGAAACAGCAGCATGAGGATTCTCGATAGAAACCACCGAGCTAGCAGGAATTTTTCTTGGGCCGCGCCATTCTCTTCTAAGGCTCTAAGGGTCCCTTCCTTCTGCCTCAAATACGGGCACTGGGGTTTGAGATGACCTTGTGTTTTGCATTCGGAACAAAACACGGGTTTGTTTTCATACTCAATAACTTGGTGCCTACTGCATGAGTTCAAAACTAATTCCATTGAAGTCGACAACTCAGATTCAAGATTGGCCATAACGCACATACGGGCATATATCATTCTTGATCTAGCTTTAGTAGCTGGATCGAAAGCAACCAGGTCTCCAATGCCTCGAGCAATGCCTCTCAACACTTCCTCATGCTAGAAATGACTAGGGAGACCTGGCAATCTCACCCAGATTGCTGTGTAGTTGATACTTTGGGTTTCCGGGTTGAAGTCAATGCCCCACCTTCTTAGGAAAAGGCTTCTCCTGCAGTAGAACCATGGTCTTTAAGCAAGAATACAGCTCGTGTTAGAAGGATTGTTCAGTCTGATCTGAAAAAAACCTCTAGGGAGGGCTATGAGCTGCATATTTCCTTGAGGGAGCCATTTGGAGGTAGCCCACTTCCGAATTGACTCCATGTCAGGATGGGAGCCGACGAACTTGCCAATGAGAGAAAATGATTCCAAGGAGACAAAGGAGTTAATGAGAGACTCTAAAATTTTCAACACTCCTTGTTTCGGGATAAGAGGAGATGAGACAACCGAGGGGATAGACGAAACAACTGGAGAAGAAAAATCTATATTTTTGCGATCCTTCTCCGCAAAAGAGGGTTTCAATTGTCTAAGAAGTGGGTCAGGGTCAGGGTCAGGGTCAGGGTCAGGGTCGGCCTAGCTTCGTTGCCTGTGACTCCTACCGGTCCCGTCGCATCATCATTAGAAGTAGGCTTGCATTGATCGCCATCACCTTCGTTGGAAAGCAAGTTCCCGCCCCCTTCAGATTTAAAATTCTGTTGAGTGATAGAAAGACCACAACTCACATCCATCACATGTTGCTATTGCTTAGCACTGCCCTAGCACTTCTCCACTATCTTTGCTGCCCTAGCACTGCTCAACACTACCCTAGAACTTCTCCACTGTTGCTCGCCTTCGCTGCCCTAGAACTGCTACACTCACCTTTGCTACCCTAACACTGCTCAACACTGCACTTAGCTTCGCTGCCCTAGCACTGTTGCACTCGGCTTCACTGCCCTAGCACTGTTGCACTCGGCTTCGCTGCCCTAGCACTATTGCACTCGGCTTCGCTGCCCTAGCATTGTTGCACTCACCTTCGCTGCCCTAGCATTGCTATGATGTTTTTATTTTCAATAAAACTGCACTCGGCTTCGCTGCCCTAGCACTGTTGCACTCGGCTTCGTTGCCCTAGCATTGCTGCACTCGGCTTCGCTGCCCTAGCTCTGCAATGATTTTTTTTTCAATAAAACTGCACTCGGCTTCGTTGCCCTAGCACTGCTGCACTCGGCTTCGTTGCCCTAGCACTGCTGCTAATGTGGGAAACACTCTTAAAATACAACATGAAATGGCATAAATAAATACTGAGAATTGTATTAATCAAAAACATATTTATAGGTATATCTACCTTTACAATCGGCATTTAATACGCACGATCCATGTGAGTATTAAATGCAATATAACATGATCCATGTGAGGAGGGGTAATATTATAGAATATAATATTAATCCCTATCATTCCTCCCCACCATAGAAGCATTGGTCCCCAATGCGCTCAAAAGGGAAGGAAAGTCTCAAACCATCTGATTGTGAGAAAGCCAACGAGCTTGATGTGGAAGCTATCTATGATGTCCAATAAGATAGGAAGTGGAAGAACCTTGACATGTGGTATGGGTCTTGGTGTCAAAAAGATGATCCTCCTCCAATGGAAGTTGGAAATATGGTACAACATCTGTTGGATGACTGATGACTGGTTCACTCTCCAAAGTGGATTTATGGTACAATCAGAGTAAATCAACATTGACAACATCATGGATGCCCAAGTGAGCTAGAAAATCAAGACGGGATGCATTCTCGGATACTTACTGAATTATAGTGTAAGGCCCATAATGAAGAGGTTTGATATTTCTATGTGCCTTCTTTGGAAACCTACGGTGATCAAGGTACAACCAAACTCTGTCTCCAACCTGGAATGAATGTGGAACATGATGACGATCCATGGCCTACTTCTACTACTATTGGATCTTCTACAAAATATGAATAACCTTGGACTGAAGCTGCTGCAAATGTTGAATGAAAGAGTGAGCTTTGTCTTGTTCTTTGTGCATGTGGACTGTGATAGGGGATGAAAGTGACAAGGGTAACTCATATGGAGCAAGAGGTTGAAAACCTAGACATACCTCAAATGGGGAATGACCTGTGGATGAATGGACAGCCCTATTGTACGCATGCTCAATATGAGTTAGACTCAAATCCCACTTAGACAAACTCGAATGATGGAAGACACGTAGAATTTGGACAAGTGTACGATTGACAACTTTTGTTTGACCATCTGACTATGGATGAAATGTTATGGAAAAATTAAGGGACACTCCTAATAATTTCCACAAAGAACGCCAAAAGTGACCAACAAAATGAGAATCACGATCAGACACAATACTGGTGGGAAGACCAAACGAATGCCAAATGACATCAAAGAATATTTGGGCTAAGTCGGCAGCAGAATTGGTTTTACGACAAGGAATGAACTTAGCCATTTTACTGAAATGGTCAACTATGATAAAGACACAATCATGCTTACAGACAATCATAGGAAAACCACTGACAATATCCATAGAAATACTTTCCCAAGGATGGGAAGCAATGGGTAAGGGTATACTAAGACCAAACTTACGGTTAGCTGGCTTAGACCGACTACAAAGGACACACTATTTTAGGTACCTAAGAACATCACACTGCATGTGGGACCAAAAGAATAATCTTTTCAAATGATGAAGAGTATTATGTTTGCCAAAATGACAACCATAAAGGGTAGAGTGGACCTCCTTCAAAAGGGATTGTCGGTTCTCATGGGGAACTTAAAGTTTATCAAGACGGTAAAGCAAACCCTCCTTAAGATGGTAGTCCTGAAAAGGGGACAAGTTTGAGGAAGAAGGATGTTGTAAATGTTGATAAACTTGTGCAAATTTAGGGTCATGAGGATACTCAGAAGGCCAAGACTAAAAACCCAAGTGAGAAGTAGTGACAACTATTAAAACATGAGCAGAAGGAGGAAAACTTAGACAATCAACAACATAATTTTGACTACCCTTTTTGTACTTGATGACAAGATGAAACTACTAAAGGTAAGAGGCCCATTTCATGTGGCGTGCTTCTTGAAACTTTGTTTATGATTGGAGAAACTATAAAGGCAAATGATCAGTGTGCACAATTGTTTCTTTGTCGAGTAGATAGTGACACCAATATTTGATTGCTTGTACTAAGGCATATAGTTCTTTATCATATGTGGAGTAGTTCTATTTTGCTATGGAAAATGACTCGGAATGATAAGCTATAGGATGGCCATTTTGTTTTAGGACAACACCAAGGGTAAACTAAGAGGCATCAGTTTCTATTTCAAAAGGCTGTCTAAGATCAAGAATGGCTAAAATAGGAGCAGAACAAAGCTTATCCTTTAGAGTGGAAAAGGCATGATGTGAGTAGTGGTCCAATGAAAAATAGATTTTGCCTTAGTCAAGGAATGCAATGGAGCAACAATGGTGGAATATCCTACAATGAATTTGCGGTAGAAGTTGGCAAGGCCAAGAAAACTCCGTAGCTCAGTGATGTTTGTGGGAGGAGGCCAATTGAGGAGAACTTCTACTTTGACATGATCAACTTGGATACCTTTGGCATTGATGATGAAGCCAAGGTATGAAATGGATGTTTTCCCAAAGGAAAATTTTGGCAAACTTGCATACAACTGATTCTTTTGAAGAATTTAAAGAGCATGTTCAATGTGTTGCAAATGTGCCTATCAAGTTGTGGAAAAGATCATAATATCATCTAGATAGATAATGACATATCTATCTAAGCACTCATGGAATAATTCATTCATTAGCCTCATGAATGTAGTAGGAGCATTAGTTAGTCCAAAGGGCATAACCAACCATTCAAACAATCCCATTTTGGTCTTGAAAGTTGTTTTCCATGTATCCTCAACCTGTATGTGAACCTGATGGTAGCCACTTTTAAGATCAAGTTTGCTGAAAAATTTGGCACCTTGAAGTTGATCTAACAAGTCATCAATGCGAGGGAGTGGATACCTATTTTTAATAGTGATTTTGTTGAGTGCTCTAAAATCAATACAGAATTGCCAAGTGCCATATTTTTTGAGAACAAGAAGAATAGGAGAGGCACAAGGAGAAATGCTAGGTTTGATGAAACCCTTATCTAGCAATTCCTGTAGCTGTTTCTTTATCTCATCATACTACAAAATGGATTGTCTGTACATTGGAATATTTGGAAGAGGTGTTGCTGGAATTATTTCAATATTGTGATTAATTTCTCTTTCAGGAGGCAAAGAAGTTGGTTCTTGAAAAACACTCTCATACTTGTTCAATATTTTATCCACCTGTGTGTTATTACTACTTTTTTATACTTTTGCTTGGACTTGATGAGTTTGTGGGTAAATGAAAATTAGTTTGAGTGCTTGTACTTGATTAGTGGCTTTCCTGGCTTGGCGGTAAGTAAGCAAAATATTAGTGGTGTGCTTTGCATATAGTGGAGTGCTTTTAATGAGAAAGTGCTTTTGATATTTTTGTAGTGTGTATGTGTTATTATATGCATCATATGTTGCTCTCCTATCATATTGGTAAGGTTTACCTAGAAGTAACCCACAACAATCCATTGGTGTGACATCACACGTGATCAAATCCCAAGACTTGGGGCCAAATGCAAAGGTGATGGTGCACGTGTGTGTGATTTTTGATGTGTTTGTACTATCCTTCCACCCAAGAGAGTAGGGGTGAGGATGTTTTGATGTAGGGAGCTTGAGCTTATCAAAAATGGACTATGCAATATTCTTTTATGATCCATTATTAATTATACAATCTACTACAAAGTTATGGAGCAAGTGAGCCCACGTGATAAACAGATGGTCATGGTCACCGACTCTAGAATGGTGATTCATGAGTGTTACATTATTGAGTTGCCCTCTCAACTCCTCATAAATTTCTTCTTCACCCAGTAGTCTCAATGGGGTTATTGTTGCCACATTTTGCACAAGGTGCCATGTTTTTGGTTTTTGTAAGTGGGCTGCTCTTTTCCTTTCCTCCTCCTCATTCTCCCTTCCTTCATTTCTCCCTTTCTCCCTCTTCCATGCAATTTCATTCCCCCTTCTTCTCTTCCCTTTCTTCCCCCCAGTAAAGTTTCCAGAACAGAGGTGTTCCCCGAAAATTTCTAAGTGTTGGGGCGACACCCGACTTCGCAGCGAAGTCGGAGTGCGCCCCTCAGTTGGAGCGCAGTAGGGAACCCGAAGTGCGCAAGCAGGCAGGATCAAAGCGAAATCTGGCTAAGTGTCAGGGGCGCAACCCGACTTCGTAGCGAAGTCGGAGTGCGCCCTTCTTCATGGGCGCACTAGGGGAACAGTCTGTCAGAAAATCAGCTAAGTGCTGGGAGCGAAGTCGGAGTGCGCCCCTTTTCCAGTGCGAAGTCCGAGCAGCGAGAGAAGACAAGCACCGGTGTGACACCTGACTTCGCAGCGAAGTTGGAGTGCGCCCTTTGACCGGTGCGCAGTTGGGTAAAACTAACTCAGAAAATGCTAAGGCAAGGTGGCCTTCCAACTGCGCTGTTTTCAGCCTGCGCAACCCGATAGCGCCCGAATTCCTGGCGAAGTTGGATAAACTGCCTTTCAAGGCAGACACGTGTCATACATCAGCATCCGACAAGTGTCCACCTTCGGGATTCGAGCCAAGACTTGACCGCGCAAGGACAAAGCATGGGCTACACTACCGGCGCCAACTGTCACCATTTAAGCCGATGTGAAGTGCCATCTGCCGCACCTACCAGCATTCCTGCTGACCTAAGATTTGACCCGATGCACCGCCACGTAGCTATACCGCCTTCAGGGACACCATGCTACAAGTACAGTCCGGCCCGACAGAAGTCAGCATCAGCAGCTCCTCGGCCGCTCGTGTCAGCTACTGTCTTGTCTGGGACTTCGTGCCCATGAATGTAATCGGGGGGATACTGGGTTATAAATACCCACCACATTTTCATTGTAAGGTGGTGGAAGGGGAATATATTGCTAGGGGACAATTGTAGCTGTGCGTTTGCCTCAAATACAAACATATACTTGGCTCTGCTTACTGTCTTTAATCTTGTATGCTGCCTCTCCTTGTCATTTCTGCCTCATGTTTCTTGTGTCATTGCTTGTTGTTGTACTGAACTCTGGACTCCGGCATTTGGTGGCGAAGTATTCCTGGAATGCATAGATAGAGGATACATAGGATCGCTGATAGCTATAGTTTCGATGTATGTTTGTAGATCAATGCTGTTAGTAGTGGTGATTGATTCGTTGTCGTCTTTGCTTATTCCCCCCACCCAACTCCAATCACATTTGGAATCCCTTTCTGCACTTTATCTCTTTTTGCATTTTTATCTCTTTCCCTGCACTCTTATCTTAACACAACCCCACAGGAAGCTGGCCTTCTCCGGAGATTGGCACGGGAGGCATTCCTTTCCCCCGGCCTTTCAATCTGGTGGGCGAATGCGGCGCATTAACAACAAATCCTTTCCTCATGGCAGATTCGTAACCAACAGTTTCTCTGGCACGCCCGGTGGGACATGGTAGTTTCCCACCCCCAAACAGAATCGAAGTACTAGTGCTCGCTTCATTGCTGTTCAAAATCAGAGCACCTGGCGACTCTGCAAATCTGAATATTCTCTGAGTCCGTGAAGACCGGTCCTAACGCCTTCATGCTAACGAGAAGGTGGCGAGCAAGGAACCCGGGAAACCCGCCTGACTTTTACGAAATCGACATTGACGCTCCAGGCGAGCGCGTCAGGCTGG
Organism: Wollemia nobilis; assembly: GCA_028583015.1. Taxonomy (NCBI): domain Eukaryota; kingdom Viridiplantae; phylum Streptophyta; class Pinopsida; order Araucariales; family Araucariaceae; genus Wollemia; species Wollemia nobilis. The sequence continues at coordinate 2,197,408 of JAQPPZ010017238.1, forward strand.
CTGATTACCAAGCTCGCGAAGAAGAAATCCAAGAAGAGGCCGAGGCTGAAATTGAAGAAGCCGAGGCTGAAATCGAAGAAGTTGAGGCCGAAGAAGAATCTACATCTTCGGACAGTTCCGATACTAAGTACACTACCGGGTCAGAAGCAGACATGGCTGCTCAGCAAGATGATGATGACCTTTTCCCGGCGGTGGACTCTACGGGGCCCTTGGCCCTAGTCGGACAGCAAGTTGTGCCCCCTGCTGCCTTAAAGTCTATCCCTACGTACGACGGCTACGACAAGACGGCGTACGAACACATCCAGGACATTCTCGCCCTGGCTGCGCTACACTCCATTACTGATGAAAGTGTGAAGACCCGTCTGCTTGCCCTTTCCCTAAGGGGAAAGCTTCTCTACTGGTGGAGATCACTGCTAGAGGGATCCATCACAGGGTGGCGACAGTTAGCCGGCAGGCTCGTAAAAGGATGCAACGAGTCTGCTGATCCCTCTTCTTTGTTGCATCAATTCCAAAGTATTCAGAGACACCCCCAAGAGGAGGTGTCAGACTTCAACATCAGGTTTGCGAGGTCTTGGAAACGAGTGCCTCGCGAACTCCGACCGTCAGCAGGTCAGGCCGCCTACTACTACCTGAGATCTTTCAACTCGGACATTTGCCTGCTGCTGAAGGTTGCCAGAATCAACACGTTCCCCGCTCTGTACGAAGCTGCCCAACAAGCTGAAATGGACATCATTTCCATTGGCAGGCTTCCGCAGCACATACGGCCGCCCATCTACCCCGATTTTCCGCGATCGCGATATCCATCGAGCCTGGTTCGGAGCCGTCCACTTCAGGATAGCAACCCCAGCAGCAATGGAACCCGGCGTCGGTCGTGAACCCTTACGGCCCGCCACAAATTCATTATCCGCCTCCTCGTCCTCCGCATTTTCCAGCACTTCCTGCTCCTCCGCAACATGCACAATATTCAACTCCTCCATTGGCTGCATTGCCTCCCCCAGCTCAGTTGCCGCCGCCTCCTGACCACGATATTCAGAATAAAATCCTCCAGGAGGTACGGGCTCTGGCCTCTGGTTACCACACCATGTCCAATGACATGACAGTCCTGAAAAAGAAGCAGGCCCAGATGGACTTAGCTCCAAGGAGGCCATATCCGCCCCCGGCGCTGACAAAAGATCGGACCCCCGAGCAACAGCTGCAGAGGCGGCCCCCTCCAAGGAATGCTGCCATTGAGGACGAACCTGGTACTTCGGACCAGGTCAACTGGTGCACCACGTGCAACGACCCGCATGCCGAGGAAGATTGTACTCTGCATCAACACTACCTCCAGACCTTGACTGGCAGCGCCATAGAGGACAAAGAACTCTACATGATCCTGGGCGACGAAAGTAATTTCGCCGTTTCAGAGGAAGTTTCGATGCCGCCTCCTGCCAAGGAAAGCAGAAAGTCTGCTGAAGCCGCTGAAAAACCCTTAAAGGTGTACGCCAGAAGAGATAAGGCGCAACCTGAGGGGCTACCACCCTACAAGAGGCTGTGGCTCTACACAGCCAAAGAAAAAACTCCTTCGACGAAGACTCCCGTAGTCAAGCCCCCTGTAGCCAAGGCTCTCTCGGCTAAAGCTCCCGCTGCTTATCCTCCAACCGAAACAAAAGAACAAGCTCAGGAGAAGCTGAGATATCCGTCTCTAACTAAGAGATAGAGAGTTGAGGCCACTCAGCAGTACCGGACGAAGTATGAACCGGCAAAAGAAGCCGAGGGAGCTAGTGCTTCGGGTTACAGCATAGTAGACGAGTTGAAGAGAACTCCCGCAAGAATCAGCATGTATGATGCTCTTCAGCTCCCAGGCCAGGTTGATCTGCTGCAAGAATCTCTGAAGATTATGAAGAATGACAAGCAGATACAGCCCGTTGTCCTGGTGCAACCTCTGATAGTCTCAGCTGCCGGGAAGAACAGACCACCTCCCTTCTATCTGTCTTTGCGGATGCAAGGGTACATAGTGCATAACTGTATGGTGGACTCTGGTGCTTCCACGACCGTGATGCCGAGAGCCGTCTGCGACAAAATCGGGATGGAGTACACAAGGAGCAGCCAAGGCGTGCTGCAACTGGACGGCACCCCTGTCAAGACAGTCGGTGTCATTAAAGACATCCCTATTCGGCTGCACAAAGCCCTCGACATCGTGGTCATCCAAGAAGTTGTGGTTGTTGACCTGGAACCCTACTTCGGCATGTGCCTCTCCAGGGAGTTCACTGCGAAGTTGGGCGGGTACCTGTCTCTAGACTACTAGCACATGGAAGTGCCCTTCAAAGGGCGGAGATTGAGAATCTTCAATGAAAGGCCTTCCACTTTCTTAGTAGAGAAGATACCCGGAGAGGAGCCTGAGGACTGCATGGTTCAGCTGACGGAGGAAGAACTGGTGACAGTGGACATGACGGAGCAAGCTCTCGAACAGCTGCAAGTAGAAGACGAATTCTCCTTGCGGGACTTCAACGCTGTAATTGAAACTGAGCAAGGCTGCTACACCATTGTTCAGCTTGAAAGGCTCGACAAGTCGGCCAGAAGAGAAGTAGGACTTGCACCTGAAAAGCTGTGGAAGCTTTTCTTTGACGGCGCACGATGCAAAAATGGCGCCGGTGCTGGAGTACTTTTGGTTTCCCCGACCGGGATCCAGAAGGATTACACCTACAGGCTGGCCTGGAGCTGTACCAAAAATGCGGCGGAGTATGAAGCCTTGTGCTTGGGTTTGCGAAAAGCGGAGAGGCTGGGGATTAAGCATCTACAGATCTACGGCGACTCAGAGCTGGTGTGCCACCAGATTACGAACAAGTGCGCCTCAAAAAAGCACTATCTGAAGGCGTACCGAAATCGGGTCTGGGATCTGATGGAGTCTTTTGACTCATTGAATGTCAAGGCTATTTCACGAGAAAAAAACAAGCATGCTGACATTCTGGTGTCTGTTGGAGCCAGGTACATTCCGGTTGATGACACTGTCCAGAAGCCGAAGCTGGTTCGTACTATTTACAGGCCTTCTGTGCCTGATAAGGACACCTACTGGCAGGTGTTTGACTGTGACAAGGAGATCGTCATATTTTTGGTAAATGAAACCTGTTCAATCGAAGGTAGAGACCCTGATGACGAGCAATATGAGGGGTTAATACAGTTGAAAAATAATCATGTCCCAAAAGAACTGATTACTCTTGAGAGTCTATTTGATCAAAATGACCGAGCCATATCTCACCGGATCAAAGTAGACCCGAAGCAGTATGCTAACCTAGAGCTGGAACCCGGAAAATCAATCAAGGTCGGGACGAACTGCACCACAGAGGAACTCGAGCAGATCAGAACATTGTGTCGAGAGTTCCCTGACATAGTAGCCTGGAGCTACCAGGACTTGAAGGGGTATGACAGAGAAATAATCCAACATACCATTGAGCTAGAAGATGGCGCCAAGCCATTCCGGCAAAAGCAGAGGGCCGTCAATCCAAAAATCGAGGCCATGATGAAGGCCGAGCTCTTGAAGATGCTGGAAGCTAAGATCATCTACCCCATCAAGCATTCATCCTAGGTTGCGAACTTGGTTCCTGTGAGGAAAAAGACCGGAGACATTCGTCTCTGTGTGGACTTTAGAAATCTGAATCAGGCCTCCCTCAAGGACCATTACCCGCTGCCGCAAATTGATCAGATCCTCCATATAGTTGCTGGAGCCCAGAGATTTTCCCTCTTAGACGGTTTTTCCGACTACAACCAGATATGGGTCAAGGATGAGGACCAGCACAAGACGGCGTTCACCACCAAATGGGGAACGTTCGCCTATCAGTGCATGCCTTTCGGCTTATCCAATGCTGGCGCCACATTCCAAAGAGCCATGGACCTGGCCTTCCGAGAGCTGCTCAACAAAGTGATTGTCATCTACTTGGATGACATGACTGTATTCTCTCACAGACGAGAGGACCATGTTCCCCACCTACGGCAAATATTTGAAAGGTGTCGCGAATTCGGCATCTCCATTAACCCGAAGAAGTCTGTCTTCGCGGTGAAAGAAGGAAAATTGCTGGGGCATGTCATCTCCGAGAAAGGCCTAGCCGTGGACCCTGACAGAGCAGAGGCCCTCCTTCGCTTGCCCGCCCCAATCGACAAGAAAGGGCTGCAGTCCTTTGGCCAAATCAACTTCGTGCGGAAGTTCGTACCGGACTTCGCACAGGTAATCAAGCCCATGGCCGAATTGCTGAAAAAGAATACTGAGTTCTTATGGACTGAAGAAATGGGGCAAGCCTTCGAGGAAATCAAAGCTCGCATTGCACAAGCCCCGGTGTTGATAATCCCGGACTACTCCTAAGATTTCATCCTATACGCGGTGGGAGAACCAGAGAGTTACGCCGCAGTTCTGACCCAAAATGGAGATGATTGCGAGGAGTGCCCCATTGCGTTCCTGAGCCAAGTGATCTAGCCACACGAAGAAAAGTACAGCTTTATAGAGCGGCAGGTTCACGCTGTCATGAAATCTCTCCGAAAGTTCAGGCACTTTGTCTCCCAGAGCAAGATCACTGTCTTTGTGATCCACCCGGACGTCCGAAGCTTCATCATACAAGGAGAGCCGGGACACAAGAGAGTAGGATGGATTGCTAAAATCTAGGAGTTCGACATCAAAGTGCGGCCAACTAAGTTAATTAGAGGCCGAGCCTTATGCCAGGAGCTATCCCGAAGCGCAGCAGCCGAGATATCCGCCTGCGAGTGGGAGGATCCAGCAACACGCACCAACCTAGCTAACTCCTTACCCGAGGAGTGCGACTGGACAGATGACCTGGTGAGATACTTCTGCATCGGAAGATGTCCAGACCACATGAACGCCTCACAAAGAAGGAGGTTTCGGCTAGGTGCTTTGAAGTACACTCTTCGCCCTAAGGGGATTTACTTTAAAAACATTGACGGCATCCTATTGCGGTGCGTCAGAAAAACAGACCAGTCTAGGGTCCTTGTAGAATTTCACTCCGGAATGCCTGGGGGTCACCATTCCGCAAGGCCTACGACCTTAAAAATAATTGGAGCTGGGTACTACTGGCCCACTCTATTTACAGACGCTCATACGGTCTGTACCAAGTGTGATCAATGTCAGAGATTTGCTGGCAGGAATAGAAAAGCACCCCTGCCCCTTCAACCGATCCAAGCCGAGACTTCGTTTCAGCAATGGGGTCTTGACTTCATCGGGGTGATTTCGCCGAACTCTGCAGCGGGCCACAAGTTTATCTTAACCGCCACCGACTACTTCACGCGGTGGGCAGAGGCGATCCCCACAAAGAATGCTGACCAAGAGACGGTCATCAGATTCCTTGAGAGCCTAATTACCCGTTTCGGGGTCCCCGAGTCAATAGTAACCGACAATGGTCCGGGGTTCGCAGGCGTTGTACTCATAGAGTACACCAGCAAATTTGGCATCTATCACAAGATGTCTTCCAACTACTACCTGCAGGGGAACGGTCTCGCCGAGTCCACCAACAAAAATCTACTGAAGATCATTCGAAGGACAGTAGAGAAAAACAAGAGGACTTGGCACCTACTCCTGGACCGGGCGCTATGGGCGGACAGAATCTCCTTCAAAAAGTCCATCAAAACGTCCCCCTACGCGCTCGTATACGGCAAAGAAGCTGTCTTGCCAACTCACCTTGAAATACCCGCTCTCTGGAAGCTTGATGACAGTGTAGCAGCCTTGCTCAGTCTCGATCATGGCGTTGAAATCGAGCAAGGAGAACACATCCTCCGTTTGCAGCAGCTCATGAGCTTGCTCCGTCATGTCTACCACCACCAGTTCTTCCTCTGTCAGCTAAACCATGCAGTCCTGCGACTCTTCTCTGGGTATCTTCTCCACTAGAAATGTGGAAGGCTTCTCGTTGTAGATCTTCAGTCTCCTTCCTTTGAAGGGCACTTCCATATGCGAGTAATCCAGAGACAGGTACCCTCCCAGCTTCGTAGTGAACTCCCTGGAGAGACACATGCCGAAGTAGGGTTCCAAGTCGACAACCATGACTTCTTGAATGACCACTATGTCGAGAGCTTTGTGAAGCCGGATCGGGATGTCTTTGATGACATCGATTTTCTTGATAGGGGTGTCGTCTAGTTGCAGCACACCTTGGCTGCTCCTTGTATACTCCATCCTGATTTCGTCGCAGACGGCTCTTGGCATTACAGTCGTGGAGGCACCAAAATCCACCATACAGTTGTGTACTATGTACCCTTACATCCGTAATGACAGATAGAAGGGAGGTGGTCTGTTCTTCCCAGTGGCGGAGATTGTCAGGGGTTGAACCAGAACAGCAGGTTGTATCTGCTTGCCATACTTCATGTTCTTCAGAGATTCCTGCAGCGAGATCAACTTTCCCTGGGAGCAGAAGAGCGTCATACATGCTTATCCTTGCGGGGGTCCTTTTCAGCTCATCCACTATGCTAGCCTGAAGTGCTAGCTCCTTCTGTTTCTTTCGCAGGCTCATACTTGGTGCGGTATTGCTGCGTGGCTTCGACTCTTTGTCTCTTTGTCAAAGACGGGTATCTCAGCTTCTCCTGGGCTTGTTCTTTGGTTTCGGCTGGAGGCTGAGTTGCGGGAGCTTTCACTGCGGGAGGCTTGACTACAGGCAATTTCTCTTTGGCTGTGTGAGGCCACAGCCTCTTGTCAGGTGGTAGCCCAGCAGGTTGCGCCTTGTCTCTTCTGGCGTATACCTTCAATGGCTTTGCAGCAACTTCAGCAGACTTTCTGTCTTCCTTGGCAGGGGACAACACCAGATCTTCTTCTGGAACGACAAAGTTGCCTTCATCGTCCAGGATCATGTAAAGTTCTTTGTCCTCTATGGCGCTGCCCGCCAGAGTCTGGAGGTAATGCTGGTGCAGTGTGCAATCTTCCTCTGAATGCGGGTCGTTGCACGTGGTGCACCAGTTAACCTGGTCAGAAGTGCCAGGTTGGTCCACGATGGCAGCATTTCTTGCAGGAGGGCGCCTCTGATCTCGCCGTTCTGCGGCTTAATCTTTTGTCAGTGCCGGAGGAGGATATAGCCTCCTTGGGACAAGGTCCATCTGGGCCTGTTTCTTCTTCAATATAGTCATGTCGTTAGACATGGTGTGATATCCAGAGTCCAGAGCCCGTACCTCCTGGAGGATTTTGTTTTGAATATCATTGTCCGGAGGCGGCAGCTGAGCTGGCGGAGGTAATGCAGCCAATGGAGGAGGTGTAGAATACTGCGCATACTGCGGGGGAGCTGGGAGTGCTGGATAATGCGGAGGAGGAGGAGGCGGATTAGGATAATGAATTTGTGGCGGGCCGTAAGGGTTTACGACCGGCGCCAGATTCCATTGCTGCTGGGGTTGCTGTCCTGAAGTGGACGACATCATACCGGAAGCTGATGGGTACTGGGACTGAGGAAAGCCAGAGTAAATGGGTGGCTGTACCCTATGAGGGAGCCTGCCTATGGAGATTATGTCCATTTCAGCTTGCTGGGCAGCCTCGTAGAGGGCAGGGAATGAGTCGATTCGGGCTATCTTCAGCAGTAGGTAGATGTCTGAGTTGAAAGACCTCAGGTAGTAGTGTGCAGCTTGACCTACTGAAGGTCGAAGTTCGCGAGATACTCGTTTCCAAGACCTTGCAAACCTGATGTTGAAGTCCGACACCTCCTCTTGGGGGTGTCCCTGGATGCTTTGGAACTGATGTAACAAGGAAGAGGGATCAGCAGACTCGTTGCATCCTTTCACGAGCCTGCCGGCCAGCTGGCACCACCTCGTGATAGATCCCTCTGGCAGTGATCTCCACCAGTAGAGAAGCTTTCCCCTTAGGGAAAGGGCCAGCAGACGGGTCTTCACACCCTCGTCAGTGATGGAATGTAGCGCAGCCAGGGCCAGAATGTCCTGGATGTGTTCGTACGCCGTCTTGCCGTAGCCATCGTATGTAGGGATGGACTTTAAGGCAGCGGGGGGCACAGCTTGCTGTCCGACTAGGGCCAAGGGCCCCGTAGAGTCTACCGTCGGGAAGAGATCATCATCGTTCTGCTGGGCAGCCATGTCTTCTTCTCCTCCGGTAGTGTACTCGGTATCGGTACCGTCCGAGGATGTAGATTGCTCTTCACCCTCAACCTCTTCAATTTCGGTTTCAGGCTCTTCTATGCGAGCTTGGTGATCAGCCAGCCTGACGCGCTCTCCTGGAGCGGCAATGTCGATTTCGTAAAGGTCAGGTTGGTTTCCCGGATTCCTTGCTCGCCACCTTCTCGTTTGCATGAAGGCGTTCGGACCGGTCTTCACGGACTCAGAGAGTATTCAGGTACTTGCAGAGTCGCCAGGTGTTCTGATTTTTAACAGCAATGAAGCAAACACCAGTGCTTCGATTTTGTCTTGGGGTGGGAAACTTCCATGTCCCACCGGGCATGCCAGAGAAACTTTTGGTTACGAATCTGCCATGAGGAAAGGATTTGGTATAATGCGCCCCAGATTCGCCCACCAAATTGAAAGGCCGGAAGGAAGGGATTCCTTCCGTGCCAATCTCCGGAGAAGGCCGGCTTCCTGTGGGTTTTTAGTGTGTTAGCTAAGAGTGCAGGAAAGAGATAAATTGCGGAAAGAGAATCCAAATGTGATTGGAGTTGGGTGGGGGGAATAAGCAGCACGACAACGATCAATCACCACTACTAACAGCAGTCCTATACTAAAACACATAATGAAACTACAGCTATCATGCATCCTATGTATCCTCTATCTATGCATTCCAGGAATACTTAATCATCAAATACCGGAGTCCAGAGTTCAGTACAACAGTAAGCAATGAAATAAAAAACATGAGGCAGAAATGACAAGGAGAGGCGGCATACAAAATGATGACAGTAAGCAGAGCCAAGTATATGTTGTATTCAGAAGCAAACGTATAGCTACAATGGTTCCCTAGCAGTATATTCCCCTTCCATCCTTTTACAATGAAATGGTGTGGCCATTTATAGCCCAAGTTCCCCCGATTACAATTACGGGCACAAAGTCCCAGACCGGACAATCGCTGACAAAAGCGGCAGAAGAGCTGCTGATGCTGACTCCTGTCGGCGAGGACTGTACCTGCAACAAGGTCTCTCCCTAAAAGCTGTATGGCTACGTGGCAGTGCGTCGGGTCAAACCTCTAGTCAGCAGGAATGCGGGTAGCTGTGGTAGATGGAACTTTACATCAGCTTAAATGGAGGCAGCTGGCGTAGGTAATGCTGTCCATGCTTGTCCTTTATCCCGTCACATCTCGGCTCGAATCACGAGGCTGGACACTTGTCGAATTCTGACGAGTGGCACATGTCTGCCTTGAAAGGCAGTTTGTCCAACTTTGCCTGGGATCAGAGCGCTGTCGGGTAGCGCAGGTGGGAAACAACGCAGTTGGGGAGGCCTCCATGCCTTAGCCAATTTCTGGCTTGCTTGATGAATCTTGCCCAACTGTGCACCGGTCAAAGGGCGCACCCCGACTTCGCTGCGAAGTCGGGTTGCGCACCGGTACTTAAGCTGATTTTGCCACTGTTCGGACTGCGCACAAAAAGGGGAGCGCACCCCGACTTCGCTGCGAAGTCGGGTTGTGCTCCGACACTTAGCTGATTTTCTGCACACTGCTTTCCCAAGTGCGCACAGGAAGAAGAGCGCAACCCGACTTCGCTGCGAAGTCGGGTTGCGCTCCGGCACTTAGCCAAATTCTGATCATCTCCTGTCTGCTTTCCCTAGTGCGCTCCAATTTGAGGGCGCACCCCGACTTCGCTGCGAAGTCGGGTTGCGCCCTAACACTTAGAATTTTTCAGGGAACACTTGCTCAGTTTTGGGAACTGCGCAGTCGGGTTGCGCCCTAACACTTAGAATTTTTCAGGGAACACTTGCTCAGTTTTGGGAACTTGACTGGGGGAAGTATAAGGGAAAAATGGAGAAAGGGAAGAAAGAGAAGGAGGGAAGGAAGAGCAGCACACTTACAAATTTTGAAAACATGGCACCCCGTGCAAAATGTGGCAACAGTAAGAATGAAGCTAGTTGGAACATATCAGACATTATATCAGATGTAAGAGAGATCATTGCAGCCTTGGAAGAGGTTAATATAGAGCATATCTATCGAGAGGGCAACCAAGTGGCGGATTGGTTGGCCGATAAAGATGTAGACAGTCCTGAACCAATTCTATGGAGGGTTGATTTCTCGAATGAGTTGAGGAGTATAGTTGAGAGGGAGTTGCAAGCTTATGATAGAAAAAATTATGGTCTAATTATTAATCAGTGGTTGCAAGCTTTATTCACCTCTTGCAGTCATAGGAGGTGAAGCATATTTGCTTTTTTTCCCTGTAAGGGGTCTATGTGACTTCTTGTCTTGTTCTGCTGCTACTCTTTGTATTTACAGATTGTTGATGTCTTAGTTTCCTTTTGTTTTTTCTAATTCCTCATTGTTTTATTTAATGTAGAGGAGTGGTTAAAAAGGGTTGGGGCCCTTTCAAAAACCCCTTCTTTTCACCCTAATCAAAAGAAAAATGTGATTTGATAGTTTTTTTTTTTTAGAGTTTGTTATTGGTTTTTCTTTTGTGAATATATTACCTGCTAATTCCATTTGATAGTCTTTTTTGTTTTGAGCTTGTGAATAGATTTTGTGAGTTTGTTATTGGTTTTTCGTTTGTGAATAGATTTGAGTTCATTCAGTTTCTTTCACTTTATGTTCTTGAGCTCAAAATCCAAAAACTTAGCTATACGATTGTATGACAGTTGGTTATGCCAAAATTAAAAAATTTAGCTATATGATTGCATGAAATTTGGCTATGCCAAACTAAATTTAAACAAAATAGGCATAATTAGTCTATCTGGTTGAGAAATTAGATTTTTTTTTTTTTTAAATTATTGTTGAGAAGATGGCTATCTCCAGGGGCTGTCCTCTGAGGTTATTTTTTTAAGTTTTGCTATTTTTTGAGTTTTAATGGTTTGTGAACTCAGAAATGGAGATTTTAACAGATAATTGTGTTTTAGCTTGTTTTGAAAAATTAAATTTCCATAAAACAGGCATACTTGCAGTAATTTGAAGTTAGTTCCACCTGTCTGGTTGTGGAATTGATAGGTCACGATGGCAATCCTCTGTCTGAAATTTGTATTTGGGTTTTTTTAAATGAAATAAGCATATACAGTAGGAGGATTTTGGTTGATTTGTTTTATGCTTGCTTGTTTATATTTAGTTGTTGAAATTTTGAAGTTTTTTATAGGATCTTGAGGATTTTAGTTATTTATTTATTTTTGTCAACTGAGATTAAATTATGTAAGACTTTCCAAAAGTAGGAATGATTATAGTTATTTGAAAATTATCTCAATCTATTTAATTTCCAAAATAAAATTTGAAGGTCGTTATTGTTGTTCTATCTGAAATTTATATCTGGAACTTTTAAGGTAAATACTAGGATAATGCAGGGGAATTTTGGCTGATTTCTTTAATACTTATTTTTATTTGAAGTCTTGTAACTTATTCCATAAGGACTTTAGTGATTCACAAGTTTTAATGAAATGAAATTTAGCTGTATAGCAAATTTCAGATTAATGATAGAAAGAATAGTCAATTGGTAGAAAAATAGTTTGAAGTGTTTTCTTTTGGTTTCTTGATGAAAATCCTTGTTTTAAATTGCATATATCTTTTTTGAACAGGAAATTAGCTGCATTGTTATTCAAAGGAAGCTGAGTTCAGAATTGATTTTTAGATTAATTTTTCTTATTTTGAAATTTATGCTAAAATACCAATCTGAAAATTTTATCAGGGATACATACATCACCCATTCATGACATTCAGAGCAAACTGGGAAATAGTGAAATGGACCAGTCATTTGTTATATTGGAAAATCAAAGAAAGGAAAGTCCTGGTATGCCTCTTTGGCCACAATGAATTGGAATTAACTCCCTTTAGTCTATTCCAAGGGGTGGACTTCAAATCAACCTATTCATTATGTAATGCATTTTGCAGATAAAATGGATGGATCTTTTGTTGTATTGCCACCTACAGTTGCTTCAGTGTGTGGATGTGACACTTCCCTTGAAAAGGGTTTTGTTCATATTCCAAGTTCTGATGCAAGTTCCAGCGACGGACTACATGCAAGCAATGCTACCTTTGATTCCACTGCAAATGTTTTCAAACACATCTTTGACATTGTGTCTTCTCAGTCACAGGTGAGTGTACTTAGACAACTTAATGAGCATGTACTTCGACATCTAAGAGCTGAAACAAAGTTTCGTAAGGAATGGATAAAGCTATTTTATATTTAAATTTTTGTCAATATAATGAAATGCATGCTAATGAGTAGGTGGAACAGGTTACGTCTGATATGGTGATTCCCACGTGATTGCAACCCAAATTATATGACTCTATTTAGTGCATTTTGGTAGATTTATTTGGCCTAGGCAATGGAAACTTGAATCACCTAAGGTACTCAATTATGGAGCAACTTACACCCATTTATTGTTTGCTTTACATATGAACAAATATATCCATTAGTGATGGAATCGGTATTGGTAAAAATACAATACAGAAACAAACAACACAAGCATTACTAATCTAATTTAATGGTGTATTCAAACTCCAACACTTTGACAGTTTCCTATCCAATACGAACAACATGGCAGAAAAAATTGAATGCTAAGAAATCTCCTCAAGGGCACTGTTGGTCATCAAATCCGCCTAGGTAAGGATTTTGAGTAAATGTATGCGCCCTAGACCTGGACCAACATTGAAAGGCCGAAGGGAAGAGATGCCCCTCGTGCCAATCTTCGGAGAAAGGCCGGCTCCTATGCTAAACTACTTGGGTGTTTGAAGACAAGAGTGCGGGAAAGAGATAAAAGGAGTTAGGGTTAGAGAAATAAATAAAAAGGGGTAAGGGAAGAGAGATCGGTGATTTGAGGTGGGAGAGAACAGGAAGCACGATCGCTAACAGACAACTTGAATAGCAGCAAGGAACACCAAGGGAAAATGAAGGAAATGCAATATCGACCTTCCTATGTATCCTTCGGGCGAGTTTCAGGGTACCTTCCCCGATCGCACACCAGACGCAGAGTTCAGCATCCAACATACGAACGAAGAAAGACAAAAGAAGCAAACACGGAAGGCAGCATAAAAGAAAGCCAATACGACACTTTTCTACTCCTATGTATCCTTTCGAGCGAGTTTCAGGACACAGTCCCCGATCACACACCGGACGCAGGATTTAGCATCCAACATACAAACGAGGAGAGATAAAAGAATCAAGCACAGAAGGCAGCATAAAAGAGAAGAATTGAGCTCAAAGCCTCTTAGTATTAATCGTAGGACATCAAGTTACAGCAACTTTCTAGCAGATAGTTCCCCCCACTTTTCCATTACAATGCCTAGGTTTTTATAGAGGACCCGGGCCTCTGAATCATAATTACATAGCGAAGAAGAGTACGCCCTCGAGCCCTGAGAATCGGCTCCCCGAGGCTCTCGTGACCGAGCTTTCAAATCCGTTACCAAAAATGGCAACTGCAACCGGGTCAACCATGGAAAGGTGCATTGATGAGCCGTCTAGACGTCCTTGGTCTCTGGGTGCGGTGCTCGAGTGGCCGCCATGCTCGTCGGGCTCTCCATCATGGCTTGATACTTCGTTTTTGATTGCCAAAAATGAGCAGCGGAGCTTGCTGGGCACGAAAAATTGCATTTATGAGGCACTTGATCGCCTCGGGAAAATACCCGGCTTGGAACGCGTGCCCGTGAAGCGCTTCGCTAAGTCTTCATTCACCACTTCGCTTCGCAATGGTTCTGGGCCGAAGCAAAACTCCTCCTTGGATTATACTTCGCAAAACTGAGCTTCGCAAAACTGCTTCGGGGTTGAGGAGTGCCGAAGCATATTTACTTCGCAAAATGGGTCTCTTCTTCTTTACCGCTTCGCTGATTAAATTACTTCGCTGATGTCTTCGAGAAATGCTTCGCTGCGATCCTTTTTCAAAACTGTGGTTCGGGAAGATTTCGGCCGAAGCAGATGTTTCATTCTCTATGACCTCCGTCACTTCGGGTGGAAGTACTTGAAAGCTTAGCCGAAGCAAATGCTTCGCAATGACTTTCGCCGAAGTAAAAATGGTTCGCTGATTTTCTGGCCGAAGTGACTGATGGAAATACTTCGGATGCGAAGTAGTTTTCTTGCCTTCTCCTTTGTATTTCTTCTTCGGCACATTGCTTCACAGAAATCTTGCCCGAAGTAGCTGCTTGAAGCGCTTCGGGCCCGAAGTTCTTCTATTGCTATCCTTGTATTTTACTTTGGTGATATTACTTCGCAAAAAACTCCACCCGAAGTAGTGTTGAAAATGCTTCGGGTGCGAAGCTCTCTTTTCTTTTGAACACCGCTTCGCTCATCTTTCGCCCGAAGTAGCTGCTAGAAGCGCTTCGGGCGCGAAGTAGTTTCATTCTCTTTGCTTGTGTTTTACTTCGGCGAAAACTACTTCGCAAAACTTTTACCCGAAGTAATGCTGGAAATACTTCGGGTGCGAAGCTGTTTTTATTCTCCTTCGGTGAAGCTCTTTTCTCTAGCTTGTTTGCCAGTGAAGTTCTTTCTTTTCTACTTTATGTACAAATGGGTGGCATTGGAAGCCAAAATTGTTGCAACTTTTCAAAATAAAAATAACAAAGCAAAAAACTTTACACAACACTATACAAAACTTGTTTCTTTTTCTACCCCTTGAGAAATGTGACAAAATTGTCAACATTCTTGGCGGCTCGCGGGGCAACGAGCTCGTCTCGGTGGGAGGACCCTTTAACTTTGATCCATTGGGCCAGAGTCCTCTCCCGATCCTTCTCCTTCTTCTTCCTCTGGGAGTGCTTCCGCAGCTGGTTCTCGTTCTCCTTCTTCTTCGGCTCCCTCTTCATCTTCGGCTCCCTCCTCTGGAGCTACCTCTTCTGGAGCGGCTTCCTGCGTCGGTGAAGGGGCAAGATGCTCATGAATTTTCCTCATGGTTCGGTGAACCTGGGACCAGGCACTCTTCGAGAAAGGTTCCAGATCTTGTAGTGCCTTGATCAACACTCGAAACCGATCGATTTTCCCGATGTCTGCATGTTGGGCTCTAGTATACAGGTCATTTAGGCAGGCCGCGATCTTGCAGTATCTCAGGAGGTAATCTGTGATCTGCCTTTTTGTGATGGGCTCCGCCCATCCGTCTATCTCCGAGACGTCGCCTTCAAACTGAAGCCATGTTGGCTTAATCTCTTCTTTGGACAGGAGATGCCCGTCATCATCTGTGAAACTTGGGAAGCCCATGGAAGAGAGATCCTAAAAATAGCTCATTGATGTGCGTTGTTCGTTCTCAAATATATCCAGGAGGTCTTTTGCCTTTTGCATTTTTTGCACCTTGGAGAAGAAAGCGCGTACTATGGCTCGGGCTGTAGACCAGTCCCTAGCTGTTCGGCTCATCGCGGGGACCTGCAAGTCTTGATACTTGGCGCTTTGTACATCGAAAGCTAGTTTGAGTCGGCTTCTAGCTTTCTGGGTGATCTCTTCGATGATTGGCCCTCCTTCGACAGTGGCATCCCAGGCTTCCATAATGTAGGCCAAAATTGAAAGAGCGTTGGAGGCCCGAGATCTGAAGTTTTTGAGCAAATGCGAGCGAATCTCCTTGATTCTGCTCCTGTCACACAACCCTAGGCCCTCCTTTTCGTACAGCTGGTTCTGCATCTGCAAAAATTTTCCTTCGAGCTCTTTTGCCCTCAGTTCATTCTCGGCCTGTCTCTGTGCTCGATTTTTAGCTGTACATTCCAGTTGGTTTATTTGCGATTTTAGGGCATGTGCTTCTTTTTTCATCAGCTTGCACTGCTCTTCAGCGTCTGCTAGCTTGGACCGGACTCTTGCCAACTCTTCCTCTAGCTTAAGATTGGCGCTCTCTGCTTCGAATCTGCGCTGATTTGCAATGTTTGCGTGCTCTCGGAAGGTCTCGACCCCCACATGCATAGACAAAGACTCATTGTCTATGTTCAGGTGCTCCAGGTCCTTGGTTTTCTCCTGATAATCATAATCTGCTGGGGTCATCTCATCCAGAGGCTTCTGGACCCTGGGGACCTTCTTCACTTTGTGCAATTTTCCTGCCTCCAGATCAAAGACTGCACATTTCTCAACTTGGGCCAGAGAGCGCCCTCTTTTCTTCCTAGCCTCCTTCAGCATCTTCTCTGTGTTTTGCCGGGCCTGAAGTAGCTTTTCAGCTAGAGGACGTTCCTTTATTATAGACAGCTCGGATTCAAATGAGGCTGGATCTCCAGCCGAAGGGGTAAACAAATATAAAGGGTTGACGGGGAATGCCTCACCAGAAGGTTCGGCGACAGGTGTAGCGGGGGCCTCGGCTAGCGGGACAGCACCGTGTATGATGGGAACCTGGGTCTCGGGGTTCGGTGTCGAGATATTGACTTCGCCCTGGCTGAGGATGGCAGGATCGGTGGCGTGGGCGGGCGAAGATGTTTTAACAGGTTTGTCTTGGCCGGATGACTCGGGTGGAATGGGGTTAGGCAGAGAAACAGGCAATGCTTGGAGAGATGATTGGCCTTGTAGGGGGGAAAGGGTTGATGATGACCCTCAACCGGGACCATGGTGGACGTGTCAGAGATCGAGGCGAAAGGGAGAGAGTGCGTACCTACGTGCCCTCCTGGCAAAGCGGCCATGGTAACTTCTTGCGTGATCGGCTCTTGGCCTTTTTGGGCCTCGGCACCTTCGACCTCCAAGACTTCTACTTCAGGATCCCCTTCCTGTTGGAGGAGTTCCTCCACATTGATAACGTCTATGTCTGGGACCGTCTCGGCATTTGGTGGCACAACATCTTCATTATTTGCTTCGGTCGAGACTGGCGCAGGTTGTTCGGCAGGCAGACTCGGATGCCCTGTACGGGATCGCTTTGGATGGGTCGAGGGCGCTTGTATTTGCTCTGGCCTTTTCCTCTTCTTCCTTTCCAATGGCTGCTCTGATTCTTCGGCGCTTGTATCCTCAGATGGTACTTGCGTTAGTACCCTTGGCGCAGCTTCAGCTTTCTCCTGTACTCCCGAGGCATCGTCAGTCTTCCCTGGACTTTCGCCCGATCCTGGGGTAGCTGGAGGGACGAAATCGGTGAAGGATATGGGCTTCCAAGATCCAACCTTAGTTTCGTAGATGATCGCGAAGTCCCTATCCGTTGTCAAGAGTCCGTAGGAATTCATCTTTCGGCGATGGACTCTCATTATCCACCATTCCCTCAGTTGTTCCTCATCCCAGTTCTTCAATTCTTCCTTCAGATCATCCTTGGCCTTCCTCCAGAATGTGGAGTCTGGGGTTGGAAATGGGTATTGATCAGGATCGAACTCTATTTCCATGGGATAAAAGTCATGCCAGGGAGGTAATGTTCTCATTTTTTCTAAATGCCACTCTAGATCTCTCCCGTTGGGATTGTTTCTCTGCTTCATTATTTCGGGATGGGGGCAGACATGAAAATTTTTACATTTCAAGTGATCTTTCATCACCCCTATGGGATCATAAAGCCACCTTTGAGGAATCTGGAGCAAGCCAAAATTAGCAAGCTTTTCCTCCAGGAAAATGTTCTGCTTCAAGGCGAAAACTTCAATTACCCCCATCCTGAAGGGAAAGTCACAGGTGTGTGCCCACTTCCGGCCATGGCCGTAGACTTCGTTGGTTGCGTCGCTTTGCCGAGTGACCTCCAGTGCGAATTGGTACTCGGATGGGAAAACAGGTAGCAGGAAGGGCTTCCCCACGAAGCCGAACAGGCGTATCACGAGCCCCTGTGTTAGCTGGAATACATCTCCTTTCCTCGCCTGTACCACCCTGTCTCTCAAACTGAGGGGCACCCGAGGGCTGGACCCTGTTAACAATTGCATGGCGGGTCCCAAAAATTGTTGATTGAAAGAATAATAGGACTCCGACCTCAATAGGAGGCGAGTCCACTGATATACAGGCAAAGGATTTCCATCCTTGCCACTTGGTGTAATTGCAACATGGGGAAGATTCTTATGTGTATGGTAAAAGAAAAGCCATACAAGAAAAGAGCATGGACTGAAGTGCTGCTCTGCTCCAGAGTTCTTCATAGTGGTAAGCCGCGTGTGCAGGTTTCGGGCTACCCATTCTGCCCAGTCGAAGAACACTGGGTTGGTGTTCGGCCTCGAAGCATCGGGGGCATAAAACTCCCCTCTGGAAATACATTCGGCCAGGGACACCTGCCAAGGGTGCACCGAAGCGTCGGTTGACAGGCCCGCCACCCATGCGATGATGGAAAAAATATCTATGTTCTTGAAGGCCTCCAAGGGTAGGGGCATTTGAGGCAGCTTGCCTGAAGGGAGCCCGCTTTTGAGATTTTCTCGGAGGAATTTCAGCACGTAGTTGTTCGAGGTAAACTTCTCCATTTGTTCGCTCAGAATGACGTTGCGAACCGTGTACCCCTTCGGAGGCCCTTGTTGCGGCGCAAAAGCTGCTTGCACGTCCTCCTTCAAGATAGAGAACAACTTGTGACCAGCGGCATTCAGCACTTGCCTGGAAGCTGGTTGATAGTTCTGTGCGATAGCGTAAATCAGCTCAGGGCAATGGTGCACAGGAGGAGTCAGATACCAATAGATTTGGGAGTAATACGCGGTGGCCCTCTTGTTGTCGGCCGAGAGCCTGCTCCTCATAAAGTTGATAGTGTACCTGAGCTCGGCCACGCTTCTTGAGAGTTTTGTATCTTTAATTTTCTCCCACCTGTCAACTGGTGGCTCTACAAGTTGCTCCTCTTTAGATTCTTCTCTTTCTTCCACAACTTGCTTCTCTGGGCGGGTGTTCGGGTTGGCCTTCTTGGGTCTCTGCTTTTTCTCCTCTGAACCTTTCATTTTTTTAGGCACTGTCATCTCTGGCTCCTTTCCTTTCTGCGTAGAACTTTTCTTTCCCATGTTGTATGATTATGGCAGCAACACCAGCAGCGCAGACTGTTTCGGCGTCAGGGAGCTTCTCGGCGAGT
Organism: Wollemia nobilis; assembly: GCA_028583015.1. Taxonomy (NCBI): domain Eukaryota; kingdom Viridiplantae; phylum Streptophyta; class Pinopsida; order Araucariales; family Araucariaceae; genus Wollemia; species Wollemia nobilis. The sequence continues at coordinate 2,216,347 of JAQPPZ010017238.1, forward strand.
GGCAGCAGAATTCGCGGACAAGCAATGTGCTTTCAATCTTGCACTTTCAAATAACCTTTTCTTTGCTAAAGCCTGCCCTTTATAGCCTTAAGGGGCAACTACCCCTATTTATGGTTCTTGCCATAATTAAACCTATGCTAGTGGCCTAGGAAATTGCTGCACCATCCGATTGGCTATCCAGCGGCATCGTATGCGGAGTTACGCGCCCTAATGATTACACCTTGCATTGGAAGCACATCTTGTACTCGGGTGCGAGCTTTAACTGAATTGCCTCGGGACATGCCCCGCCACCTTCGCCTTAAATTCGTATGCTTCGAGCTCTTTTCAAGGTGGTAGTCAGCACATTTCTCGAGACGTGCTTTAAATGCTCCCGTTCTGCACATTATTGGTTCGGCGAAGTTTGGGGTCGGACTTGGAAATGCTTCGCGGTGAACTTCTTCTTCGGGCTGATCTTTTGCGTTTCGGGCCCGAGGTACTTATCCTTTGCCGTGCTTTGCAAGGACCACCTACCGAAGCTTGTGCTTTTGAAAATTACTTCGCAAAATTTCTACCCGAAGTGGTTGCTGGAAATGCTTCGGGTGCGAAGCTCTTTCGTGCCTTTGTTTGAACTTTGGTTCGGCCCTTTACTTCCTCGCAACTGCTACTTTGGGTAAAAATCCCCGAAGGAGATTCTGAATTTTTTTTTTTTTTTTTTAATGTTTTTACCCCTTGTGTAATGTGACAAGACTTGTCAACATTCTTGACGGCTCGCGGGGCAACGAGCTCGTTCGGGTGGGAGAACCTTTAGCCTTGATCTATTGGGCCAGAGGCACCTCCAGACCCTTCTCCTCTCACTCCCTCTGGGAGCGTTTCTGCATCTGGTTCTCCCTCTTCTTCTGCTTCTTGAGACACATTCAATGGATTCTGGCTGAGTTCTTGTGTCTCGCCCCTTGGGATACAAAAAGGGCGCAAAAAGGTGCCTTCCTCATTCTCAGGCCTTACCGCTTGAGACTGCTCTCCTTGGACTACCTCCTGATGGAGATTGCAAGCAGCCACATTGTTCATTGTTGGGTCAAAGCTTGCATATTCCCATTGTTGTTCTTGGGCAAAATTTGTTTCTTGAGCTCCGAATGACTGCATCTCAAACCTATGCTCAGTACGAGGAGTCTGCCATGATGAATACTGCACAGGATGGCCAGGAGCGGTGAACGGTGATGGGTTTTCTCCCCACTGCCACTTTCCAGATAGGAACAAGAGTTGTTCTGCTCGTATTGCTTCCTCAAATATCTGAGGAAATCTTCGTTCACCTGATTGTAGTAAGAGAAGGCGTATGTCCGGGTGAAAGGCACGAACATAGAAGAGGTGAGCTTGGGCATGCGTCGGTTGGATCTCCACTGGAATATTCTTCCAACTTCTGCAAAATCGGACATTGAAGTCCGTGATGCTCTCCAGAGGTGCTCTCATGATAGCGAACAGATCCATCAAAAGCTGGGAGGGATCTTGAGAGCCGTCGAATGTCTTGATCAATGCTTCTGCTAAATCGCTCCACGAGCAGATGCTTTCATATTCGAGTAATCTGAACCACTGCATCGCTTCTCCTTCCAGAGACATGACCAGAAGTCTCACCATGACATCTTCGTGGATTATGTTGTGGAGGTTCGCCAATGCAACAACGTCTTCAAGGTGCCTTTGGGCCATTCCTTTAGTGCCATCATATTTCGCCAATGTATGCAAGGCTCCTCTAGGAATTTTATGATAACCCTGAAGGTTCAGAGGGGAACGGGCATTCCAACTAGGATAACGTGCTTCTTCCATTATGGCAGTGGCCTTGATTTTTTGGGACATTTTCTTTCAGCTTAAAAGGCGTCTACGATGAAGGAATCTGGGTTTTCAGCTCAGTTAGAATAGCCAGGTGATTTTGACAAATGGGGGCAAGCCAGAGATTCACCAACTCGGGCTTCCTTAAAACATGGGGACTTTTGCCATGAAGGCACAGGTTTAGGTACTGGTCTTTACGACTTAGAGATTTTTGGGTAAACAGAGTCGCCAGATGCTAAGAGTCTTTCGGTAATGAGGGCATCGGTTCTCACTACCACTAATCAGGTGAGACTGACCGGGTCACACCGGGAACTTAGTTAGAACTACTGGCCCCGGTGAAGACGGGTTTGCGTTAAAGTATGGGACCTTGACTGGTTATGGATCTTTCTAAGACAGATACAGTCGGTCCCATCGGGCGTGCCAAAAACTGTTGGTCATCAAATCCGCCTAGGTAAGGATTTTGAGTAAATGGATGCGCCCTAGACCTGGACCAACATTGAAAGGCCGAAGGGAAGAGATGCCCCTCGTGCCAATCTCCGGAGAAAGGCCGGCTCCTATGCTAAACTACTTGGGTGTTTGAAGACAAGAGTGCAGGAAAGAGATAAAAGGAGTTAGGGTTAGAGAAATAAATAAAAAGGGGTAAGGGAAGAGAGATCGGTGATTTGAGGTGGGAGAGAACAGGAAGCACGATCGCTAACCAGACAACTTGAATAGCAGCAAGGAACACCAAGGGAAAACGAAGGAAATGCAATATCGACCTTCCTATGTATCCTTCGGGCGAGTTTTAGGGTACCTTCCCCGATCGCACACCAGACGCAGAGTTCAGCATCCAACATACGAACGAAGAAAGACAAAAGAAGCAAACACAGAAGGCAGCATAAAAGAAAGCCAATACGACACTTTTCTACTCCTATGTATCCTTCAGAGCGAGTTTCAGGACACAGTCCCCGATCACACACCGGACGCAGGATTCAGCATCCAACATACAAACGAGGAGAGATAAAAGAATCAAGCACAGAAGGCAGCATAAAAGAGAAGAATTGAGCTCAAAGCCTCTTAGTATTAATCGCAGGACATCAAGTTACAGCAGCTTTCTAGCAGATAGTTCCCCCCACTTTTCCATTACAATGCCTGGGTTTTTATAGAGGACCCGGGCCTCTGAATCATAATTACATAGCGAAGAAGAGTACGCCCTCGAGCCCTGAGAATCGGCTCCCCGAGGCTCTCGTGACCGAGCTTTCAAATCCGTTACCAAAAATGGCAACTGCAACCGGGTCAACCATGGAAAGGTGCATTGATGAGCCGTCTAGACGTCCTTGGTCTCTCGGGTGCGGTGCTCGAGTGGCCGCCATGCTCGTCGGGCTCTCCATCATGGCTTGATACTTCGTTTTTGATTGCCAAAAATGAGCAACGGGCTTGCTGGGCACGAAAGATTGCATTTATGAGGCACTTGATCGCCTCGGGAAAATACCCGGCTTGGAACGCGTGCCCGTGAAGCGCTTCGCTAAGTCTTCATTCACCACTTCGCTTCGCAATGGTTCTGGGCCGAAGCAAAACTCCTCCTTGGATTATACTTCGCAAAACTGAGCTTCGCAAAACTGCTTCGGGGTTGAGGAGTGCCGAAGCATATCTACTTCGCAAAATGGGTCTCTTCTTCTTTACCGCTTCGCTGATTAAATTACTTCGCTGATGTCTTCGAGAAATGCTTCGCTGCGATCCTTTTTCAAAACTGTGGTTCGGGAAGATTTCGGCCGAAGCAGATGTTTCATTCTCTATGACCTCCGTCACTTCGGGTGAAAGCTTAGCCGAAGCAAATGCTTCGCAATGACTTTCGCCGAAGTAAAAATGGTTCGCTGATTTTCTGGCCGAAGTGACTGATGGAAATACTTCGGATGCGAAGTAGTTTTCTTGCCTTCTCCTTTGTATTTCTCTTCGGCACATTGCTTCGCAGAAATCTTGCCCGAAGTAGCTGCTTGAAGCGCTTCGGGCCCGAAGTTCTTCTATTGCTATCCTTGTATTTTACTTCGGTGATATTACTTCGCAAAAAACTCCACCCGAAGTAGTGTTGAAAATGCTTCGGGTGCGAAGCTCTCTTTTCTTTTGAACGCCGCTTCGCTCATCTTTCGCCCGAAGTAGCTGCTGGAAGCGCTTCGGGCGCGAAGTAGTTTCATTCTCTTTGCTTGTGTTTTACTTCGGCGAAAACTACTTCGCAAAACTTTTACCCGAAGTAATGCGGGAAATGCTTCGGGTGCGAAGCTGTTTTTATTCTCCTTCGGCGAAGCTCTTTTCTCTAGCTTGTTTGCCAGCGAAGTTCTTTCTTTTCTACTTTATGTACAAATGGGTGGCATTGGAAGCCAAAATTGCTGCAACTTTTCAAAATAAAAATAACAAAGCAAAAAACTTTACACAACACTATACAAAACTTGTTTCTTTTTCTACCCCTTGAGAAATGTGACAAAATTGTCAACAGGGCCATCAAAGCTGTCTTCTGCAAATGATTAGAGAATGACATAAGAGTGGTAAAAACAATTAATAGAAACAGTCCTCCAAACTTCCCACCAATACAACAAAAATGTTAACAAGAGGAATATCTTTATCCCCAAATAAGTTGCATTAAATTTTTCCCAATAACTCTTTTCTCGTAACTGGAATCATGGATATTGAAATGCACCAAATGGGTCAATTACATCCTTCAAAACTATATAGTATATACATTACTCAAAATACAGCAAAAGAACTCCACAATCATTCTTCCAAGTCTTTTGTCAAGCTTCACATTAATTCTTCTCTATTATACCAATAAAAACACAGCTCTCAAGCCACCGAAATCTCTACAAGGGGCAAAGATAAATGATTCAGGGTCCGTCCAAGATGAAGCCACAAACTATATAATGTTAACACTAATACAACTCTTTGCACAATGCCTCTGATCACATCATATCTCTCAGAATTCTAGTAGCATATAATCCTGCAAGTGTCTCTACTGAGAAAAGTTAGAATGATGGCTCAAACTGTAAAAGCACTCAGGAAAAATGTCTTCTTCGTTTCCTTTTATCTCAATCTAACTAACAAAGAATGATGGTTATGTGGCATAGAATCTATTAACTGGTCCTTGCAAACTTCACTTTTAACCTTATTTTTTTCTCTTATTGATATTGATTCTGAAAGATTTTGTATGGGATCTCACAATTACGACAGATTTTCTTCAATTGTTTCTGTAAATGGTGTCTTATTGCAACTATCACAGAGAACTTGTGGTAAAGGTCTCTTTTTTTTTGGTGGGGTCTGGCCAACAAAAGCATTGCATAATATAGATTGGTGAAGATAAGAGCAGGAATCTGATTCCCACGAATTCCAAACTGAATAAATTGGCTATAAGATCTAAATGAAACGAAGAAGTGAATTAACAGACATCTAGCATCTATCATCACTCCACTGGACAATTCATTTCCATCATGTGACATTTCTCACACTACCATCTCTACATCCTTAATACTGTCTACCTTGTCTCAGCTGACTGACATCAACCAACAATTTGTCAAGGCATTAATTCAATATAGGTTAGAGAGGATATGCAGTCAATACAACAATCATCACAAGGACGTCACAACTGGGAGCAGCACATGAAGGATCATAATCACCTTAGTAGAGCAACTCATAAGTTTTTTCTGATGAAAATTGTGTTTAGCAGTAATGGCTGTAAAACCTTTGTAAGGGATGTATCTATGGTTTATAGTCCACTAAGTCTGTACCTTCTCCACAAATCTAACTATTGTTTTTCACCCCTACGGGTACATTTTGCAACTTTATTGAAATAAAGCCTATTGTTTCTAAGTTCGTAACTTTTAGTTGGCATCCATTTTCAATTATTTAATGTATTCTGTATTTTTATTTGGACATCTGTATTATTTCCCCCCCTATATATTCAATATTGAGTAATAATTATATCAGACCTGCTTGCTATGTTTGTTATGGGATTGTGCTATGATCTGTGACTGAGATTTATTGGGTATCACTTATAATAGATCTTGGTTGGAGCGTAAGGATGCAATAATATGTTTGCTTTGCATTCTCAGTGGAATCTTTTTGAAGAGAGTGAAGGAGTGGGCATGGTGACTGGCCTTTGCATAATCAGCATTTTAATGATCAGATATGTTTGCAGGTTCAGCAACCTTCATGTTCTGAATGCATGAAGATTATGTTTGAAAAAATTCAAAGAGAAGGTGAAGATATCCATAGGGACATTAAAGCTTATGAAAAGTGTTTTGAAACCCTAAAGGAGTCACCTAATGTTCTTAGTGAAAGTGATTTTCTACGAGAGAAAGCAAAGGTGTGTCTCATAAATCTTAAGTTCTCTTTCACATGTAAACCCAGAGGTTGAGATTAGACTGCATGAATGCATCTCTGTTTATTTCTCACTGAGGATTGTTATAGTTGAATTATCTATGCACGAGCATTGCTAATGTATCAAGCAGTGTGCAATCTGTTTGATTTTCTGCCCCATGTTTTCTAACATGGACTGTGTTAGTTAAGTGCAAAAGCCTAATTGATTTATTTCAGTGAAAGTGAATTTTCTTTCTTCATTTATGTTTTAGGTTGAAGAGGAAGAAAATAAATTAGAAGCACAAATAAAACAAATTGAAAAGCAGCGAATAAATGTCAGAAATGAGCTTCAAAAATGGGAGTCACAATTAGAACATCTGGATGTCATGGAAGAAAGGTACTCTATCTCTAGCCCTGTTTTTGAACTCAATGGCAATGCCAATGTAGATTTTGTTTTGTGCCAATCTTAATTGTTAGCCATTATTCAGATTCACATTTGCATTAGAACTTTGTTTGTAGAAGTATCGTCTGTACTATTTCATACATCACATTTGTTTTCTTTTGAAGCATGCAGATAGATTTTTTAATAAAATGAGTTTATTTATACATTAATCAGACAATTGGAGTTCAGTTTATGTTGGTGTCAGGGGCTAGTGCCAATCACTGGTTGGTGCCAAGGGTGCTAGTTCTGGCTGCCAGTGGCCACAGCGCTGGCTATCAATAGGTGACACAAGCTATAGCCCTAGCTCCTGTCATAATTTTCTTCAGAGCTAGTCCCAGCAGCAGCATCAGGCACCGCCCTTGGTGCCAAAGGAAAACGAAGGGATGGCTGTTGCAGAGTCATTCCACCTTGTTGTAACTACTAGAAGATGAACTGTTCCATCTTCTTGTAGCATCTTTTCATATTCCATTGTACATACCACTTATAGGCATGTGATTTATTATGATTTATAATGGTTTCTTAGTTTTAGCAGAAAAATGTAGCTAGAGGACACACAATAGATAGAGGGTTAGGTATCTTTTCTGAAAGATTCATTCTACTAACTCTACAACTCCACATATATAATTTTTGAGATCATTACACAAATATTTCATATATAAATAAGGTTTTTGTTCCATTTGCATAGTTTTTGATGTTCCTTCACATGTCTTTTACCATTCTTCTATTCACTAAATGTGTTTGCAATTCAATGTGGCCAACTCAATCGGGATCATTGCTATCAAAGGAGGTGTTATTATTGTATGAAAGCCCATACAAGGTCAGGCTAAAGGAAGTATGTTCTTGTTGCCACATTGTGCACAGGGTGCCATGTTTTTGGTTTTTGTAAGTGGGCTGCTCTTTTCCTTTCCTTCTCCTCATTCTCCCTTCCTTCATTTCTCCCTTTCTCCCTCTTCCGTGCAATTTCATTCCCCCTTCTTCTCTTCCCTTTCTTCCCCCCCAGTAAAGTTTCCAGAACAAAGGTGTTCTCCGATAATTTCTAAGTGTTGGGGCGATACCCGACTTCGCAGCGAAGTCGGAGTGCGCCCCTCAGTTGGAGCACAGTAGGGAACCCGAAGTGCGCAAGCAGGCAGGATCAAAGCGAAATCTGGCTAAGTGTCAGGGGCGCAACCCGACTTCGCAGCGAAGTCGGAGTGCGCCCTTCTTCCTGGGCGCACTAGGGGAACAGTCTGTCAGAAAATCAGCTAAGTGCTGGGGTGCAACCCGACTTCGCAGCGAAGTCGGAGTGCACCCCTTTTCCAGTGCGAAGTCCGAGCAGCGAGAAAAGACAAGCACAGGTGCGACACCCGACTTCGCAGCGAAGTCGGAGTGCGCCCTTTGACCGGTGCGCAGATGGGTAAAACTAACTCAGAAAATGCTAAGGCAAGAAGGTCTTCCAACTGCGCTGTTTTCAGCCTGCGCAACCCGATAGAGCCCGAATTCCTGGCGAAGTTGGACAAACTGCCTTTCAAGGCAGACACGTGTCATACATCAGCATCCGACAAGTGTCCACCTTCGGGATTCGAGCCAAGACTTGACCGCGCAAGGACAAAGCATGGGCTACACTACCGGCGCCAACTGTCACCATTTAAGCCGATGTGAAGTGCCATCTGCCGCACCTACCAGCATTCCTGCTGACCTAAGATTTGACCCGATGCACTACCACGTAGCTATACCGCGTTCAGGGACACCATGCTACAAGTATAGTCCGGCTCGACAGAAGTCAACATCAGCAGCTCCTCGGCCGCTCGTGTCAGCTACTGTCTTGTCTGGGACTTCGTGCCCATGAATGTAATCGGGGGGATACTGGGTTATAAATACCCACCACATTTTCATTGTAAGGTGGTGGAAGGGGAATATATTGCTAGGGGACAATTGTAGCTGTGCGTTTGCCTCAAATACAGACATATACTTGGCTCTGCTTACTGTATTTTATCTTGTATGCTGCCTCTCCTTGTCATTTCTGCCTCATGTTTCTTGTGTCACTGCTTGTTGTTGTACTGAACTCTGGACTCCGACATTTGGTGGCCAAGTATTCCTGGAATGCATAGATAGAGGATACATAGGATCGCTGATAGCTGTAGTTTCGATGTATGTTTGAATGTTGTTAGTAGTGGTGATTGATTCGTTGCCGTCTTTGCTTATTCCCCCTACCCAACTCCAATCACATTTGGAATCCCTTTCTGCACTTTTATCTCTTTCTGCATTTTTATCTCTTTCCCTGCACTCTTATCTTAACACAACCCCACAGGAAGCCGACCTTCTCCGGAGATTGGCACGGGAGGCATTCCTTCCCCCCGGCCTTTCAATCTGGTGGGCGAATCCGGGCGCATTAACAACAAATCCTTTCCTCATGGCAGATTCGTAACCAATAGTTTCTCGCACGCCCGGTGGGACATGGTAGTTTCCCACCCCCAAACAGAATCGAAGTACTAGTGCTCGCTTCATTGCTGTTCAAAATCAGAGCACCTGGAAACTCTGCAAATCTGAATATTCTCTGAGTCCGTGTAGACCGGTCCTAACGCCTTCATGCTAACGAGAAGGTGGCGAGCAAGAAACCCGGGAAACCTGCATGACTTTTACAAAATCGACATTGACGCTCAAGGCGAGCGCGTCAGGCTGGCTGATTACCAAGCTCGCGAAGAAGAAATCGAAGAAGAGGCCGAGGCTGAAATTGAAGAAGCCAAGGCTGAAACTGAAGAAGTTGAGGCCGAAGAAGAATCTACATCTTCAGACAGTTCTGAAGAACATGGACTTATACTGAGAGGGGGGGGTGAACAGTATAAAACTTAACCAATTAATAATTTTAACTTTAGATAGCGGTGGCATCAACACAACATTAATCAAGACAGAAAGCATCACACATTGAAGACCCATTTTTAACGTGGTTCACCCAAAATGGCTGGGCTACGTCCACAAAACTTTTCTCTAAAAATTTCCTCAAAGTTCTTTGGGAATCCTTCCCAATTACAATATTTATGAGCCTCGGCCCAAAGGAGATACCTTCCCCTAATCAAAATTTAGGAGCCTCTGCTCAAAGGAGATACCTTCCCCTTTGCTCTGGAAATGATCCCTCAGAAGATCAATCGCCTCTACCTCTTGCCAACCACATGGAACTCCTTTCCACCGAAGACCTCCTGTCCTCAATGCTTAGCCTAAGAGACCTCTGCCTTCTATGATCACGTCCACAGCAGCTCAGCAACCTGTACCAAATACAGTCAGTCGGTCTAGTACAAGTCTTCCTCTGTCTGTCAGATCTGTCCAACGCTTAAGCAAATCAATCCTCTGCACACAAGCCTTCTCAAAGACTTGCCAAATCTGTCCTCAGGTTCTTCTCAAAGAACCAGTGCACCTCTGTCCTCAAGTTCTCTGATAGAACTATCAAACTCAGCTCACAAGTCCTTTGCTAAGACCTGTCCAAATCTGCTCACAAGTCCCCACCGGAACCTGTCCAAAACTGCTCACAAGTCCCCACCGGAACCTGTCCAAGACTGCTCACAAGTCCCCACCAGAACCTGTCCAAAAACTCAGCAAGCTCACCAAAAAAAAAAAACTTTCTTAGTAGGAAATCACAAGGTGAATTGTTAGAGACCCAATGTGATTTGTCAAACTCATAGAAGCATAAAGAGAATTGTTAGAGACTCAATATGTTCTATACTCAACTCCCAATCGCAAAATTCAACTCAAATCAACTCAGCTCAAACTCAATCTCAAATCTGAAAACTCAACTCAATATCTGAAATGGATAGGATAGACTTTCTTTCAAGAACATGAAACCCCAACAATTGCCAACTATGCAAAGAATCACATAACAATGATACTCATGTTCTTTTCACCATCAATTAGGGCTTCAACAACAATGCTCATCAAACAAGGTTCAATCAACACCATTCAACTCAAAACACAACCTTGAAGCATTTCACAATCAACATCAGAAAAGGAAACAAGTAGAACTCCTTTTCTCTCCAATATTGTTTGAACAAAAAGCATCCACCAACTCAAATCAACAAGAGCACACACAACTTTTCAAATCATCAACAAAGGAGTAAGCCCAACATTTTAACCAAGTAAAGAATAGCTTGATTATTACCAATTTAATGAAAGCAAATGTCAATCTCAAAGCTGCCCACTTAAGGTTTCACAACTTCACACAAGAAGCAATTTTAACCTTAAAACATCATGCTTTCATTTCCATAATCAACCAAAAGCACTCTCAACATTACAAGAAAAATTTATCCCTTATACACCTTATTTCTCCCTTATAGTCTTATCAAAAATAAAATTTATTTCTCATAAGAATGCAATAAGATATTTCAAACAACACCTTCAAAAGAATCTTTTATCAAAATAAAACAAGCTTTAAACTCCTTATAACTCCTAAGCTGTTTTTCCCTCTAATAAACTTCCTCCATCCGCAAAATACACTTAGCAAAAATTAATTTTGAAAATACCTTGGCCAACATCAAAAATCGCGCTATGGAGAAATTGCGCACGAATTCTAACACCACCCGCTGTGTCCACTTCACGATGAAAAACCCTTTCGCGTTATTCGAACGCGGAACCTCCCGTTCGGGTAGCGCGCCAACAGCCTAGCCGCTACCGGTGCGCCAAAAGCGCCCAATGAGGTTTAAACCTCACGTTGTTAGCCTTGTTCCTTCTACGCCAGGGATTAAATAAAACAACAGTGCCTCCCTTTCTTCTGACGCGAACACGAAGACAAAAACCTTACGGCGGATTTACGACAAACGGCGAGTACAAAAAAATGAACAGCGGATTCACGAAAACGGCGAAGACACAGTCGAACAAGAAATCCGAACAGCGGATCACGAAATCACAACGAGCAACTCTTTTCAAAATGCGGATGGGATTAATTCTTGATTTTCATTGAGGGAGATTTATATGCATTTTTACCATAAGCTCTTGACGTCGGCAAGGAGTTTAACACGTCGGCGGAGGTCTTGGCTAGCGCCCACAATCTTAAAACATAGCGCCCACATAGTTAAGACATTTGCGCCATGGGTTAGGAGAACCCATTGCAAACAATAATTTAATATTTATTTAAAAATAATTAAAGGGAACCTTTACAAGGTTTTTAATTATTTAAATAAATACTTCCTCCTGGACCCAAATGCATTAAACTAATGCATCCACCTTAGTCTTTAAACCTGCCAACTTGGGGTTTACAAAAGACCTTTGAACCTGCCATGCCGAAACCTTCAAGAAACCTTTTATCAAAGCAAAACTTTTGACATCAAACAAATTCCTTCAAGAGCTTCTTGACATCAATGACAACTTATACACATGATCAAGGGCAATGTACCCAATGTACCCAAAATTGCCAACAAGTTCCGATACTGAGTACACTACCGGGTCAGAAGCAGACATGGCTGCTCAGCAAGATGATGATGACCTTTTCCCGGCGGTGGACTCTACGGGGCCCTTGGCCCTAGCCGGACAGCAAGCTGTGCCCCCTGCTGCCTTAAAGTCTATCCCTACGTACGACGGCTACGACAAGACGACGTACGAACACATCCAGGACATTCTCGCCCTGGCTGTGCTACACTCCATTATTGATGAAAGTGTGAAGACCCATCTATTGGCCCTTTCCCTAAGGGGAAAGCTTCTCTCTCGGTGGAGATCACCGCCGGAGGGATCCATCACGGGGGTGGCGACAGGTTAGCCGGCAGAGCTTGTGAAAGGATGCAATGAGTCTGTTGATCCCTCTTCTTTTTTGCATCAATTCCAAAGTATTCAAAGACACCCCTAAGAGGAGGTGTCGGACTTCAACATCAGGTTTGCGAGGTCTTGGAAACGAGTGCCTTGCGAACTCCGACCGTCAGTAGGTCAGGCCACCTAATACTACCTGAGATCTTTCAACTCAGACATTTTCCTGCTGCTGAAGGTTGCCAGAATCAACACGTTCCCCGCTCTGTACGAAGCTGCCCAACAAACTGAAATGGACATCATTTCCATTGGCAGGCTTCCGCACAGAGTATAGCCCCCCATCTACCCTGATTTTCCCCGATCGCAGTATCCATCAGCTTTTGGTTCGGAGCCGTTCACTTTAGGACAGCAACCCCAGCAGCAATGGAACCTGGCGCCGGTCGTAAATCCTTACGGCCCGCCACAAATTCATTATCCGCCTCCTCGTCCTCCGCATTTTCCAGCACTTCTTGCTCCTCCGCAATATTCAACTCCTCCATTGGCTGCATTGCCTCCCCCAGCTCAGTTGTCGCCGCCTCCTGACCATGATATTCAGAATAAAATCCTCCAGGAGGTACGGGCTCTGGCCTCTGGTTACCACACCATGTCCAATGACATGACAGTCCTGAAAAAGAAGCAGGCCCAGATGGACCTGGCTCCAAGGAGGCCATATCCGCCCCCGACGCTGACAAAAGATCGGACCCCCGAGCAACAACTGCAAAGGCGGCCCCCTCCGAGGAATGCTGCCATTGAGGACGAACCTGGTACTTCGGACCAGGTCAACTGGTGCACCACGTGCAACGACCCGCATGCCGAGGAAGACTGTATTCTGCATCAACACTACCTCCAGACCTTGGCTGGCAGCGCCATAGAGGACGAAGAACTCTACATGATCCTGGGCGACGAAAGTAATTTCGCCGTTTCAGATGAAGTTCCGATGCCGCCTCCTACCAAGGAAAGCAGAAAATCTGCTGAAGCTGCTGAAAAACCCTTAAAGGTGTACGCCAGAAGAGATAAGGCGCAACCTGAGGGGCTACCACACTACAAGAGGCTGTGGCCCTACACAGCCAAAGAAAAAACTCCTCCGGCGAATACTCCCGCAGTCAAGCCCCCTATAGCCAAGGCTCTCCCGGCTAAAGCTCCCGCTGCCCAGCCTCCAGCCGAAACAAAAGAACAAGCTCAGGAGAAGCTGAGATATCCGTCTCTAACCAAGAGATAGAGAGTTGAGGCCACTCAGCAGTACCGGACGAAGTATGAGCCAGCAAAAGAAGCCGAGGGAGCTAGCGCTTCGGGTTACAGCATAGTAGACGAGTTGAAGAGAACTCCCGCAAGAATCAGCATGTATGATGCTCTTCAGCTCCCAGGCCAGGTTGATCTGCTGCAAGAATCTCTGAAGATTATGAAGAATGACAAGCAGATACAGCCCGCTGTCCTGGTGCAACCTCTGACAGTCTCAGCTGCCGGGAAGAACAGACCACCTCCCTTCTATCTGTCTTTGTGGATGCAAGGGTACATAGTACATAACTGTATGGTGGACTCTGGTGCTTCCACGACCGTGATGCCGAGAGCCGTCTGCGACGAAATCGGGATGGAGTACACAAGACGCAGCCAAGGCGTGCTGCAACTAGACAGCACCCCTGTCAAAACAGTCGGTGTCATTAAAGACATCCCTATTCGGCTGCACAAAGCCCTCAACATCGTGGTCATCCAAGAAGTCGTGGTTGTAGACTTGGAACCCTACTTCGGCATGTGCCTCTCCAGGGAGTACACTGCGAAGTTGGGCGGGTACCTGTCTCCAGACTACTCGCACATGGAAGTGCCCTTTAAAGGGCGGAGATTGAGAATCTTCAATGAAAGGCCTTCCACTTTCGTAGTAGAGAAGATACTCGGAGAGGATGGAGTACACAAGGAGCAGCCAAGGCGTGCTGCAACCAGACAGCACCCCTGTCAAAACAGTCGGTGTCATTAAAGACATCCCTATTCGGCTGCACAAAGCCCTCGACATCATGGTCATCCAAGAAGTCGTGGTTGTAGACTTGGAACCCTACTTCGGCATGTGCCTCTCCAGGGAGTACACTGCGAAGTTGGGCGGGTACCTGTCTCCAGACTACTCGCACATGGAAGTGCCCTTTAAAGGGCGGAGATTGAGAATCTTCAATGAAAGGCCTTCCACTTTCGTAGTAGAGAAGATACTCGAAGAGGAGCTTGAGGACTGCATGGTTCAGCTGACGGAGGAAGAACTGGTGACAGTGGACATGATGGAGCAAGCTCTCGAACAGTTGCAAGTAGAAGACGAATTCTCCTTTCTGGACTTCAACGCTGTAATTGAAACTAAGCAAGGCTGCTACACCATTGTTCAGCCTGAAAGGCTCGACAGCTTGGCCAGAAGAGAAGTAGGACCTGCACCTGAAAGGCTGTGGAAGCTTTTCTTTGACGGCGCAAGATGCAAAAATGGCGCCGGTCTTTGGAGTACTTTTGGTTTCCCCGACCGGGATCCAGAAGGATTACACCTACAGGCTGGCCTGGAGCTGTACCAACAATGCGGCGGAGTACGAAGCCCTGTGCTTGGGTTTGTGAAAAGCGGAGAGACTGGGGATTAAGCATCTATAGATCTACGGCGACTTAGAGCTGGTGTGCCACCAGATTACGAACAAGTGCGCCTCCAAAAAGCACTATCTGAAGGCGTACCGAAATCGGGTCTGGGATCTGATGGAGTCTTTTGACTCATTGAATGTCAAGGCTATTTCATGAGAAAAAAACAAGCATGTCGACATTACGGCGTCCGTTGGAGCCGGTACATTCCGGTGATGACACCGCCCGAAGCGAAGCCGGTTCGTACTATTTACAGGCCTTCTGTGCTTGATAAGGACACCCATTGGCAGGTGTTTGACTGTGACGAGGAGATCGTCACATTTTTGGTAAATGAAGCCTGTTCAATCGAAGGTAGAGACCCTGATGACGAGCAATATGAGGGGTTAATACAGTTGAAAAATAATCATGTCCCAAAAGAACTGATTACTCTTGAGAGTCTATTTGATCAAAATGACCGAGCCATATCTCACCGGATCAAAGTAGACCCGAAGCAGTATGCTAACCTAGAGCTGGAACCCGGAAAATCAATCAAGGTCGGGACAGACTGCACCACAGAGGAACTCGAGCAGATCAGAACATTGTTTCGAGAGTTCCCTGACATAGTAGCCTGGAGCTATCAGGACTTGAAGGGGTATGACAGAGAAATAATCCAGCATACCATTGAGCTAGAAGATGGCGCCAAGCCATTCCGGCAAAAGCAGAGGGCCGTCAATCCAAAAATCGAGGCCATGATGAAGGCCGAGCTCTTGAAGATGCTGGAAGCTAAGATCATCTACCCCATCAAGCATTCATCCTGGGTTGCGAACTTGGTTCCTGTGAGGAAAAAGAACGGAGACATTCGTCTCTGTGTGGACTTTAGAAATCTGAATCAGGCCTCCCTCAAGGACCATTACCCGCTGCCCCAAATTGATCAGATCCTCCATATAGTTGCTGGAGCCCAGAGATTTTCCCTCTTAGACGGTTTTTCCGGCTACAACCAGATATGGGTCAAGGATGAGGACCAGCACAAGACGACGTTCACCACCAAATGGGGAACGTTCGCCTATCAGCGCATGCCTTTCGACTTATCCAATGCTGGCGCCACATTCCAAAGAGCCATGGACCTGGCCTTCGGAGAGCTGCTCAACAAAGTGATTGTCATCTACTTGGATGACATGACTGTATTCTCTCACAGGCGAGAAGACCATGTTCCCCACCTGCGGCAAATATTTGAAAGATGTCGCGAATTCGGCATCTCCATAAACCCGAAAAAGTTTGTCTTCGCGGTGAAAGAAGGAAAATTGCTGGGGCATGTCATCTCCGAGAAAGGCCTAGCCGTGGACCCTGACAGAGCAGAGGCCCTCCTCCGCTTACCCGCCCCAATCGACAAGAAAGGGCTGCAGTCCTTCTTCGGCCAAATCAACTTCGTGCGGAAGTTCGTACCGGACTTCGCACAGGTAATCAAGCCCATGGCCGAATTGCTGAAAAAGAATACTGAGTTCTTATGGACTGAAGAAAGGGGGCAAGCCTTCGAGGAAATCATAGCTCGCATTGCACAAGCCCCGGTGTTGATAAACCCGGACTACTCCAAAGAATTCATCCTATACGCGGTGGGAGAACCAGAGAGTTACGCCGCAGTCCTGACCCAAAAGGGAAATGATGGCGAGGAGCGCCCCATTGCGTTCCTGAGCCAAGTGATCCAGCCACACGAAGAAAAGTACAACTTTATAGAGCGGTGTTAGAATATTTAGTATATCTTATATTACATTAAATAAGTTAACAACATTATAGGAGTGGTACGTAGTTTTCTTCATTCAGTTTAGAAACGCCTGACTTAGTTCAAACTGCCTCAACGGAGTTTATGTAAATCTTATATATTTTCCAGGAATATGAAGAGCAAACTAATGATTCAGTTTCTAATATGGCATCAGAGCATTGAATGAATTTTGGGCAATGTGTATTTTTTTATGGGCAATGTGCTATTCACGCACTCCATTTCTAGATTCACTCCAGACGATGCATTCTTCGAGGAGCCATTGACGTCGAAGACTGCAATCCAAACTCCAGCACACAAGCACTGACGTGATCCTGCTATTTTCCAAATTTGTTTGGGGCGTTCGCGAACGGTGTTGGATTTCCGTTTCTGGTAAAGCAAACCAGACGGGAGGGACCGAATAGCGGGAGGAGCCGAGACGGGACATTTCCGCTCCGAATAGCGTGGAGGAGTTTTCGTAGCGGAGGCGGCGCCACCAACGGAGCGATGAACTCGGTGGCCACACAGCGTAAGAAGATCGTAGCTTGCATTGCCGTCGTCTTTATTGCCGGAACTCGGTGTGCACAGGAGACGTCGCGTGAACACACACCGCTTGCGTTGCCGTCGCGTGAACACACATCGCTTGCATTGCCGTCGTCTTCATTGCCGGACATCGGTGCGCGCAGGAGAAGCCGTGAGGCTTGCCGGAAATCGGTGCCTGCAGGAGCAGCCGTGATAATATTTCATTGGTGCACAGCGCGTGAAGGACATTGGGTATAACATTTCATTTAATTTTAAAAAAAAAAAAACAAAGGTTCTTTGGTGCACGTTTTTTTTCCATTGCATTTGTTGTGCTTGGAGGTCAATAAAATTACGTCGCCGTGAATACACACGCAACACAGTGGCCGCGATGGTTCTAATAATGATTGCTTAAGTTTTTTTCCACGGGGTGGTTGGGGTTTCAAACCCCTTCGAGTTGCTAAAGTTGCTGCCAAGGTGACGCCCGAGGAGGGCATTTTGACGCCCCGCGGGTCTTGTTGACGCCTCGAGGGCCCTGTGACGCCCGAGGAAGGCATTTTGACGCCCCGAGGGTTCTGTTGACGCCCCAAGAAGGTTTGGTGACATTTTTTAAGACATGTAAATTGTTCTTTTTTCCTTCAAAAGCAATTGTTAAAAGGCATATTGGGAACCTTTCGAGATATACTCTATTTTGCACTCCCTTCTTACAAGATAGAGGGGGGATTCAAATTTTCAAACCCTCAGAAAAAGGCATAGATAGCAACTCAAAGGTGCATTTTCGATTTTACTCGACACCTTCTTTTGTCAAATTTGGGTGCATTTTCGGTTGAACCCGACACCTATGTGAGAAGCATTTTTTGTGAGCATGCTTGTTTGATTATTGCATTTTTTTCTGCAATTAAAAATCATCTACATCAAAGCATCCACTACTTCTCTCAGCACATGTTGCACAGGTTCTCCAAAAGCAATTATCTCTTTGCACAGGGATCTTCATTGATCATCTACTTGATGTTCTCTCACCAACACTAATTTTCTCCTAGTTTTGTTTTTTGACTTAATTACCTCCAACTGATTATTCTTCTTCCGAAGATTCTCAGGCAAGTGTCATTAACATCTCTTTGAGTGAATTTTTTACCCCTATTGCTATTGTGTTTAGGCGTAAATCCTGACGAAAGTCCTGGACTCCAAAGTGTTTAGGGGAAGTTACGCCCCACGCATGCGGATTCCTGTCTTTCTAAGGTAGGTGCCATCAACAAAGCAATCCTTTTCAATCTTGCCTATGTTCCACGTACCGTTATGATCTTCATAATACCTATAGTCTCCCTCACGTAAGGGCGGGTATTATTTTGATTCGGTTCAGGTATAAGCGGCACAGCAGCGGTATATCGAAAAGGGGACCATTTGGCGCTATAAGGAACCCTAAACAATGGCTACGGTGCACAAGTATCTTTCAGATGCCCAATTGCTCAAAGGCACCAATTTTGTGCCATGGAAGCATAAAATGAAAGCCATTCTTCAAGTCGAAAAATTATGGGATGTCGTCAGTGGCACTACCTCTCGTCCCACCACAGCAGGGACAGATCAAGATACATTTGATGATCAGGACAGGAAGGGCCTTATGTTTTTGTTACTTGCCATAATAGATGAGGTCCAACCTCATATTTGTGATGCCACAACCAGTAAAGATGCTTGGGCAGCATTGATTACTGTGTATGAAGGAAAGAATAATTCCACTATTCTTCACCTACAAACCCAACTTCACAATCTCAATATGAATTCGGGGAATCTGTTGAATTGTTTCTCTGCAAAGTGGCAGAATTGAAAGCTAAACTCAATACTATGGGAAAACCCATAGATGATGATCTTTTGACATCTGTTATTTTGAGGGCACTCCCACCATCTTACAAAAGTTTTATCACTTCACTCAATGTTTATGGCAGAAAATTAACTTTTGTTGAATTGGTTAATTTGCTTCAAGCTGAAGAAGCCAATCAAGTACAGAAATATGAGGAACACCTTGCCTGCTCTTTCCACCCATCAAAAGGGTCACAAGCAAGGACAGTTGTAGAAGGGAGGGTCTTCTTCCAAAGGCAAAGGCAAGCCCAATCTCCAGCGAGATAAATATTGCAAGATCTGTGATATGAACAATCATGATACCAACCGGTGTTGGTTCAAAAACAAACAACAGAATGATCCCTCACAAAATAAGAAAGGCAAGGGGAAGCAGAAATATCCCCAGCATCGCAACCAACAAAAGGGTCATGTTGCTTATGCAGATTCCCATTCAGATGATTCTAATTCATCTTTAGATAATGACTCCGAAAGAGCACACAAGGTGCTCATGACCCATACTGCCTCTTCCAAATCAGATGTTGTATGGTATATTGATTATGGAGCAAGCAAACATATGACTGGGAACAAGTCCTGGTTTCAAACCTTTCACGCAAGAGAAGGCAAACCTGTCACTATTGCAGACAATCGGGTCTATCAAGTACAAGGTGAAGGGGATGTTACAGTCACTCTCCTTGATGGAGATTGTGCCATAGAGAAAGTTCTCTATGTTCCTGGCCTTGCCAACAATCTATTATCTGTTCCACAGATGCTAGATAGAAATATGGATGTTGTTTTTCAAGTTGAAAAAGGAAAAAAGAGATGTTTCATCAGTCACCAAGGTCAAAACATTGCCACTTGGCTCCTACAAACATGGATTATTCATCTTGGATACAGTTTCTACATCCCATACTGCCCTCATTGCCACTACAACAGCAGCTACTTCCTTATGGCATAAAAGATACGGGCACCTCAGTTCGGGTATTTACTCGAATTAAGCAAATATGACATGGTCAAAGGGCTTCCTCAGCTTTCATCCGTTCTCCCAGTATGCTCAGATTGTCTAGCAGGAAAACAACATCGAGTTCCATTTGAGACTAGTTCTTCTCGCTCTAAGAAACCCTTGGAGTTAATCCACACAGATCTGTGCGGTCCTTTCCCAACCAGTCATGGTGGAAAGAGTCATGGTGGAAAGAGGTATTTTCAGCTATTTGTTGATGACTACTCCCGCAAAATATGGGTCTCCTTCCTTGCACTCAAGTCAGAAGCTCTTCTCTACTTTCGTCGGTTCAAGAGACAAGTTGAGAAGGAAACAAGTTGTTCCATCAAAACCCTCCGCTCGGATCGAGGGGGGAATACACTTCCAAGGAATTTTCAGCATTTTTGGAAAAACATGGGATTAAGAGACAACTCACTACGACATATACACCGCAGCAAAATGGAGTTGCAGAAAGAAAAAATCGCTCCATAGTAGAAATGAGTCGGTGTATGTTAAAAGGAGCAAACTTAGAAAAACAATACTGGGCAGAAGCAGTAAACACAACATCTTACCTACTAAATAGAGCACCTACAAGGGCTCTACAAGGAAAAACTCCACAAGAAGCCCAGGGTGGTAAGAAACCCTCAATTTCTCATCTAAAAGTTTTTGGATGCCAAGCTTTTATGCATATTCCTAAACGAGAAAAGAAGGAAACTAGATGAGAAAACTCAAAAATGTATATTTCTTGGTTATGATGAGTATTCAAAAGGATATCGGTTGATTGATCCTATAACCAAGAAAACACACATCAGCAGAGATGTAGTATTTGATGAAACTTTCACATCAAATAACACACTTGTATACCTTAAGGAAGATGAACCTAAGAAAGAAGCGGCACCTCCTCAGAAGAAGGTTCCTAAATGGTATACTAGTACATTGCAAGATTCAAAATTGACATCACTTCCAGATCTAACTCTAGATCGACCTGCTACTCGCAGTATGACTCAACACAAAAGAGCGAGATGATGCAACATCGATAACAGATGTTGATGACCTTTGTCAACATTTTGATGATTTATCTGTGAATGTAGAAGAAGATGAGGATATAGATATGGAAGATGAAAAAGTCTATCGACAATACTAGATGAAAAATAACCCACATCAGTCTCAGATGCACTCGGTAAAGATCAATGGAAAAGCTGCTATGGATGCGAGAACATACATCTCTAATGAAAAATCAAACTTGGAAGTTAGTGAATTTGCCTTCGGGAAAGAAACCCATTGGTTGCAAATGGGTATTCAAGATCAAATATAAGGCAAATGGTGCAATAGATAAATATAAAGCCCGACTTGTTGCAAAGGGCTATGCACAAAAAGAAGGCATAGACTATGAAGAGACATTTGCTCCCTCTTGCTAAAATGACCACTATTCGAGTTCTGTGTGCAATGGCAGCTCAATTTGGTTGGCGGCTACATCGGATGGATGTAAAGAGTGCTTTCTTAAATGGTGACCTACAAGAAGAAGTCTATATGACTCAACTTTGAAGGTTTTGTAGTTCAAGGGCAAGAACAGAAAGTATGTAAGCTGATCAAATCTCTATATGGACTTAAACAAGCTCCTCGAGCTTGGTATATCAAAATTGATAGTCACCTAGTGCAACATGGGTTTAGAAGAAGTCCTGCAGATCCTAATCTATATATCAAGAACAATGGTTCTAACATAGTAATTCTAGTACTATATGTGGATGATCTGATCATAACGAGGCGATTCGAGAGAGTATGATCAAAACAGTTAAGAAAGATCTCAATACCTCTTTTGAAATGACAGATCTTGGACTTCTCCACTATTGTCTTGGTCTAGAAGTAACTCAATACAAGCATTGCATACAAGTTACTCAAAAGAAATATGCCAAGACTCTAATTGATAAGTATCGGATGAGTGATTGCAAGCCCAAAGCCACACCAATGGAAGCAGGACTTAAGTTATCCCGATTCAATGAATCTCCTAAAATAGATAGTACTCTCTATCGTCAGTTGATTGGGAGTCTCATCTATCTCACAAACACCAGGCCAGATCTTAGTTTTGTTGTGGGTTATCTTTCACGATTCATGCAAGATCCTAAAGTTAGCCACTGGAAAGCAGCAAAAAGAGTTCTTCACTATGTCCGTGGTACGACATATATCGGCCTGGAATACAAAAAGAACAACAAGTTCTATCTTCAAGGGTACACGGACTCTGATTATCTTTGGATCCATAGATGACCGAAAATCAAGCTGCAGGTTATATTTTTCACCTTGGATCTGGTCTGTCTCTTGGCATAGCAAGAAGCAACATGTTGTTGCTATCTCTTCTATCGAGGCGAGAATATCGAGCGGCTAGTGGAGCGATCTGCGAGATCATATGGTTACGTCGCATCCTCACAAATATGGGCCTTCCAAAGAAACTTCCTTTACATTTATTTTGCGACAATCAAGGTGTTATGAATCTTGTCAAGAATCCTATCTTTCATGATCGCACCAAACACATTGACACTAGGTGTCATTTCATTCGAGATGAGATTCCAAAGCATCATATCCAGCTCCACTACATTCCCACAGATGAGCAAATAGCGGACATCTTCACCAAAGCGCTTGCTCGAGTCAAATTTGAATTGTTCCGCAATGCTATGTGTAGTCAACATTAATGTAATAAGGGGGGATGTTAGAATATTTAGTATATCTTATATTACATTAATTAAGTTAACAGCATTATAGGAGTGGTACGTAGTTTTCTTTATTCAGTTTAGAAACTGCCCAGCTTGGTTCAAACTGCCTCAACGGAGTTTATGTAAATCTTATATATTTTCCAGGAATATGAAGAGCAAACTAATGATTCAGTTTCTAATAAGCGGCAGGTTCACGCTGTCATGAAATCTCTTCGAAATTTCAGGCACTTTGTATCCCAGAGCAAGATCACTGTCTTTGTGATCCACCCGGACGTCCGAAGCTTCATCATTCAAGGAGAGCCGGGACACAAGAGAGCAGGATGGATTGCTAAAATCCAGGAGTTCGACATCGAAGTGCAGCCAACCAAGTTAATTAGAGGCCGAGCCTTGTGCCAGGAGCTAGCCCGAAGCGCAGCAGCCGAGATATCCGCCTGCGAGTGGGAGGATCCAACAACACGCACCAACCTAGCTAACTCCTTACTCGAGGAGTGCGACTGGACAGATGACCTGGTGAGATACTTCTGTTCCGGAAGATGTCCAGACCACATGAACGCCTCACAAAGGAGGTTTCGGCTGGGTGCTCTGAAGTACACTCTTCGCCCCGAGGGGCTTTACTTCAAAAACATTGACGGCATCCTGTTGCGGTGCGTCAGAAAAACAAACTAGTCTAGGGTCCTTGGAGAATTTCACTCCGGGATGCCTGGGGGTCACCATTCCGCAAGGCCTACGACCTTAAAAATAATTAGAGCTGGGTACTACTGGCCCACTCTATTTACAGACGCTCATACGGTCTGTACCAAGTTTGATCAATGTCAGAGATTTGCTGGCAGGAACAGAAAAGTACCCCTGCCCCTTCAACCGATCCAAGCCGAGATTCCGTTTTAGCAATGGGGTCTTGACTTCATCAGGGTGATTTCGCCGAACTCTGCAGCGGGCCACAAGTTTATCTTAACCGCCACCGACTACTTCACACGGTGGGCAGAGGCGATCCCCACAAAGAATGCTGACCAAGAGACGGTCATCAGATTCCTTGAGAGCCTGATTACCCGTTTCGGGGTCCCCGAGTCAATAGTAACGGACAATGGTCCGGGGTTCGCAGGCGTTGTACTCATAGAGTACACCAGCAAATTTGGCATCTATCACAAGATGTCTTCCAACTACTACCCGCAGGGGAACGGTCTCGTCGAGTGCACCAACAAAAATCTACTGAAGATCATTCGAAGGACAGTAGAGAAAAACAAGAGGACTCAGCACCTACTCCTGGACCGGGCGCTATGGGTGGACAGAATCTCCTTCAAAAAGTCCATCAAAACATTCCCCTACGCGCTCGTATACGACAAAGAAGCTGTCTTGCCAACTCACCTTGAAATACCCGCTCTCTGGATGCTTGATGAAGAGAGAGGCAGCGGGGATCCGGTAGATGACAGACTTTGCCAACTTCTGCAGTTGGAGGAAGACAGAGAGAAAGCGTACCAGGCCTTCGCCAAACACGCTAAAGCAACCCAAGGCTGGTTCGCAAAAGGCACTACAACAATCAGCCGCATAGTAGTCGCAAGCAGCAGCGCCAGGGTTGATCTCTTTAGACAACCCTGAATCAGAAACAGACATCCAGGCTGCGACCATCCCTCCGGCGTCGGCTCAGGCGGAGCCCGCAGGTACGTCTTCCGTCCCTCTTGCCCAAGTCCGAGTCAGCCCTGCAAAAACCCCATCTTCCACTCCATCAGGGCAAGCCGTAGCCGTGTCTTCCGCTTCTCAAGCTATTCCGCCGTCTAGCGGCCTGCACTCATTTGACCAGTTTGCTCAGGATCCCAACGCCTTCCAATCGCTGAGCCAAACCCTAGAGCCTTCACCCGTAGCAAGTACTGAAGCTGCTCACTCATCTCCGCATCCTCTGCCCTAGCCATCCGAAACCCTACCGGTGCTCCCCACTCAGACTCCTGTCACCCCTAGGACCCAGTCGCCCTCAAAGGCTGCTACCCCCTCTGGAATCCCTCCAACTTCATTGTTCGCATGAAAAATGCCGCAGCAAGCCCAGGCGTTGGAAGACCTCGATTTCATGAGTATCACCGAGGACCAGCCTCTGGTAGTAAGAGCCGTAGGGGGATCAGCCTCCTTTCTTCAGGGCATCAAGCGCAGAAGGGCCGAAGAGATAGCCGCCCCGGTCAAACGCACAAAGTTCGACCTAGATCGGAGAGTGCTTACAACAGAAAAGCTGATACCTAAGGTGAAGAAGCCTCTCCGCGACATGACCGAGGCTGACTATGAGCTGCAGACGAAGGAGAAGAACTTTGACGACATCAACGAAGAATACGAAATTCGAGGTATTCGTCGTAGAACAGACAACCTCCTTGTTAAGCATCTCGAGACCCAGGAAGC
This sequence comes from Wollemia nobilis, assembly GCA_028583015.1. Taxonomy (NCBI): domain Eukaryota; kingdom Viridiplantae; phylum Streptophyta; class Pinopsida; order Araucariales; family Araucariaceae; genus Wollemia; species Wollemia nobilis. The sequence continues at coordinate 2,241,381 of JAQPPZ010017238.1, forward strand.
GCTGTTCCAGCTGCAGGATACTACAAGGCAGCTCGAAGAGGACTTGGCTAGGGTTACTGCGCAATTGGGGTCAGCACAACAAGAAATAGAAGATCTTAAGGCTCAGCTGTCCGCCTCTCAGTAGGAGACCGCAGTTCAGAAGCAGACGACAGAGCAGCTGTCAGAACAGAAGAAAGCAGCGCTAGAACAGGTCTCGCAACTGTAGGATTTGCTGAAAAAGGCACAGTCGTAGCTTACAGAGAAAGCATCACAAGCGGCTGCCTTTTCCAAGAGCAAGGTGAAGGAGATGCGCGCTAGTCTGCTACAGGGTTGCAAGCCAAACCTTGTTAAATCCTTGTCAGTTTTGGATTTCGTATCCAGGATTGAAGAAGTGTCCGCCCAGGGAAAGCCTGTGGTGGAGGAAGCCGAACACCAGGCGAGGCAGTGGCTGGACCTGGCTATGAAACTTGAGGAATTCGAGCGCAAAGGCTTCCAAATTGCCCCCATGTCCCAACTTGCCTCGGAGTGGGCGGATGCAAGGGTAACCTTGCATACTTATTTTGACTGGACAGAAAAGATCAGAGCAGCTAGGAAGGTGCTGGACGCCTTAGAGCATGAAAGACACATTCTCTTGGCACCCTTTCACATTCTGTCCAAGCATGGGTGTCCGAGCTACATCAGAGACGGTGAGTTCCTCACCCTGGAGCAGGTTAAGGAGAACTGGCTGTCCTTCGAGACAGATACAGCTGAAATTCATAGCTGGATAGAGCCAGTTCAGGAAGTTCAGATTTCCGAGATGGTGTCGAAGTACTGCAAAATCAACTCTTCCCTTGAAGAGTTGGGAAAAAGATATAACACCATTGACCTGCATGCGGTCGCGGCATTCCACGCAGTACTCAGAGAGATCAGCGACCCCGCGCCCTTCCAAGCCGCAATCTGGGATCAAGCTAAGGCTGCGTTCGAACGCATAAGCAAGTGGGAGGCCGAAAGTGAAGAACCCTCAGATTCAGAAGGCGAGACTGAGGAGGCAACTGGTGAAAGTGATTCAGAGGAACAGTTGCCCCAAAGGAAGCGACTTGAGCAGCAAAAGGCAGGGGAGGGAAGTTCCTCTGCACCCAAAGGATAAAGGCATGGTTCTTTGCGTCGAGGCGATCTCAATACCCCGCGCGCCGCCAGGAATGTTGCCACATTTTGCACGGGGTGCCATGTTTTTGGTTTTTGTAAGTGGGCTGCTCTTTTCCTTTCCTTCTCCTCATTCTCCCTTCCTTCATTTCTCCCTTTCTCCCTCTTCCGTGCAATTTCATTCCCCCTTCTTCTCTTCCCTTTCTTCCCCCCAGTAAAGTTTCCAGAACAGAGGTGTTCTCCGAAAATTTCTAAGTGTTGGGGCGACACCCGACTTCGCAGCGAAGTCGGAGTGCGCCCCTCAGTTGGAGCGCAGTAGGGAACCCGAAGTGAGCAAGCAGGCAGGATCAAAGTGAAATCTGGCTAAGTGTCAGGGGCGCAACCCGACTTCGCAGCGAAGTCGGAGTGCGCCCTTCTTCCTGGGCGCACTAGTTGAACACTCTGTCAGAAAATCAGCTAAGTGCTAGGGGCGCAACCCGACTTCGCAGTGAAGTCGGAGTGCGCCCCTTTTCCAGTGCGAAGTCCGAGTAGCGAGAAAAGACAAGCACCGGTGCGACACCCGACTTCGCAGCGAAGTCAGAGTGCGCCCTTTGACCGGTGCACAGTTGGGTAAAACTAACTCAGAAAATGCTAAGGCAAGAAGGTCTTCCAACTGCGCTGTTTTCAGCCTGCGCAACCCGATAGTGCTAGAATTCCTGGCGAAGTTGGACAAACTGCCTTTCAAGGCAGACACGTGTCATACATCAGCATCCGACAAGTGTCCACCTTCGGGATTTGAGCCAAGACTTGACCGCGCAAGGACAAAGCATGGGCTACACTACCGGCGCCAACTGTCACCATTTAAGCCGATGTGAAGTGCCATCTGCCGCACCTACTAGCATTCTTGCTGATCTAAGATTTGACCTGATGCACCGCCATGTAGCTATACCGCCTTCAGGGACACCATGCTACAAGTACAGTCCGGCCCGACAGAAGTCAGCATCAGCAGCTCCTCGGCCGCTCGTGTCAGCTACTGTCTTGTCTGGGACTTTGTGCCCATGAATGTAATCGGGGGGATACTGGGTTATAAATACCCACCACATTTTCATTGTAAGGTGGTGGAAGGGGAATATATTGCTAGGGGACAATTGTAGCTGTGCGTTTGCCTCAAATACAGACATATACTTGGCTCTGCTTACTGTCTTTTATCTTGGATGCTGCCTCTCCTTGTCATTTCTGCCTCATGTTTCTTGTGTCACTACTTGTTGTTGTACTGAACTCTGGACTCCGGCATTTGGTGGCCAAGTATTCCTGGAATGCATAGATAGAGGATACATAGGATCGCTGATAGCTGTAGTTTCGATGTATGTTTGTAGATGAATGTTGTTAGTAGTGGTGATTGATTCGTTGTCGTGCTGCTTATTCCCCCCACCCAACTCCAATCACATTTGGAATCCCTTTCTGCACTTTTATCTCTTTCTGCATTTTTATCTTTCCCTGCACTCTTATCTTAACACAACCCCACAGGAAGCCAACCTTCTCCGGAGATTGGCACAGGAGGCATTCCTTCCCCCCGGCCTTTCAATCTGGTGGGCGAATTTGGGCGCATTAACAACAAATCCTTTCCTCATGGCAGATTCGTAACCAACAGTTCTCACCCCATGTGACCCCACAAATTACCTTCCATGCCACTCTAGAAGACCTCAAATGGAAAGCCACATCAAAACATCCAATCCCTTCAAGATCATATTGAAGAAAGCATTGCAAAAATAGAGGATGGAGATGCTCAAACAGTTTGTGAAAATCCTTCAATGGGTTCCTGATGCTCTTGCTATGACTCAAGCACTTTCATTAGGGAAATCATTTGGAAGCTCGACACCCCTTGAGATATAAGAAACTTTTGATATCCCTTGACATCCCTACTTTTGAAGGTAACATTGATGCAGTAGTAAAAGAGAATTGGCTAAACCATTTGTAGTATTATTATTTTGTCACTTTCATGTGTAGTTTAAGCTTGTATGATGTATCACTTGCCACTTTCATGTGTAGTTTAAGCTTATAGTCTTACATCATTAATATTTAATTTGCATAATGTTAATTAATTGTGATATGCATGAAAGAAAAATTGCATTTTCTTTGGTTTTTTTTTAGATTCCCGATTTTTCTCGATTCTTTTTCCAACTCGATTCCAATTTTCTCTACAATGCTCTCTCCATTTGTACAACTGTGTGTCGTATGCACCACTGCTTGTACGACATTGTCTCACTGTACACACCATTGTCTTGTACGACGATGTGCCATACGTGTTGTGTTTGTACAACGGTCTTCCGTCCAAACCTCCTCACTTGCACAGTGGCTTGTACTTGTATGGCAAGCCTCATTTGTAATTTGTCATACAAATCCCATTTGTTTGACAATGCCTTTTGTTTGTACAACAGTCTGCCATACAAGTGCTATCTGTACAACAACTTGTTCGTCCTTCACTTGTACGACAATCTGCACTGTTTCCTCCCTCTTCTGCACCTCTTGCTGTATAGTCCTTTGTCGGCATCAACAAAAAAATTTATTTCGTTATCTGCATCTTTGGTTGGATTCCATCACTATGGTTGTGCACCTTCCCAAGTGATTTGCTTCTCACAACTCCATGTCACTAGGCTTGACCCAACCTCGTATAGGCAACATTTCCAGGATGTAGAAATGAAATACAACATACTTTCCCACATCCTCAGTAAATTATTTGTCATCCACCTCTCCAAGTTTCATGCAGTGTTGCAACGACGCCAAATGTAGAACAACGGTTTGTATTCCAACTCTTGGAGGAACAATTTGAATGACAAATTTAATAATCAGCCAGGACTCTTCACTTGTACTGCAACCCTTGGTCTGCAACGTTCACCCTGCATACAAAACTTGGAAGAAACAACACAAAACTATTTACTGCAGCAATCAACAATGACAATACTCACAATATACATGCAAATAGATGAAGGATGAATATGAGTGGATATTGCATTAACTTTTGCCTGTACAACACTTGCATTACATACACAATCTGCAACCTTGTGCAGAATCTCTTTCTTGCCAACAATCATTCCTTGGCCAACAATGCCCACAACCTCTTACCACACACATCGGCCAACTCCACATGCCATACAACATAACAAGCTTACATTCCTACCATGCCATCTGAATGAATGAGGGAAGGGTCTTATTTATACAACTAAAAAGTAGTTGCATCCTCCAACTACCCGACACCTCATCATTTTTCTAAATTACATTTCACATGCATTAACTTACATTTACATTTCATTTCCCACTACAAGACAAACTAACTTATGACTTATCCATACATCACTTAACATTGCATGAAATATTACATTATAACATTGCCACTTTATAACATTATTATAAGTAGGCACATTTCGTCAAACACTTGTGTACGAACTACAAAATAACACAAAATGACAAAACTTATTTACTAATCGCAGACATATCAATTTGCCTGCCTATAATATTGACTATAGTCCAATTACTTGTTGATATTTGCCTCAATCTTGTTGATCTTGTTCAGTTTTTGGGGATGCTTTAGTGTTTGAGGTTGCTTCTCCAACTCCCAACATTTTGGTTGTTGATGTTCCTTTAGATTTTGATGCTTATCTGTCTCCCTATGTTCCTAATATGTCTTGAAAGGATGAGTTCACACCTTAAGTACTCCTTTGATAGAGACAAGGCTTGAGCCCAAGTAGACTAAAACTATGTTCAAAGCCTTTGAGGAATTCGTTCGATAGGAACATCATTGAAAGTTGCCTCCACCTCCTGCTCTTCTCACAGTTGGTTACGAATCTGCCACTAGGATAGGATTTTAATCTATTTGCGCCCTAGATTCGCCTAGCAGATTGAAAGGCCGGAAGGAAGGAATGCCTTCCGAGCCAATCTCCGGAGGAGGCCGGCTTCCTATGTTTTCTCAATTGGGGTTTTAGCTCAGAGTGCAGGAAAGAGATTACAAATTACAGAAAGAAACATAAATATGCTTGTTTCGGGTGGGGAAGATAAGCAGCACAGAAACTAACCAATCACTACTACTAACAACAATCTAAACAAAGTATGTAACAGAAACTATTAATGCTATTTTATCCTATGTATCCTTTACTTTAAGCATTCCAGATATACTTAATCGCCAATACCGATATCCAGATAAGCAGAATAACAGTAATCAGAAATATAAGCAACATGAGGCAGAAACACTTAACAAAGGCAGCATACAAGATAAAGACAATTAATAGAGCCAAGTATATTTTGTATTCAAAAGCAAATGCACAGCTACAGAAGTCTCTTAGCAATATATCTCCCATCCACCCTTATACAATGATATGAGGCTGCTATTTATAGCGCAATTTCCCCCCGATTACAATTTGGGCACAAAATCCCAGACCTGACAAAAGCTGCAAAAGCTGACAAAAGCGGCTGATGTTGACCTCTGCGGGTAAGGAATGTACTTGCAGCAAGGTCCACCTGAAAACATGGCAGCTACGTGGCAATCCGGTAGATGAAACCTCGAGTCAGTTTGAATGAGGGCAGATGCGGTACAATTTGTCAGTTCACGCTCATCTGTCCGGTACCCTGGTGGCACACCTTCTGTCACATCTTGACTCAGATCCCAAGACCGAACACCTGTCAGCATCTGATGGAGGGGGAAAAATCATCTTAAAGCTCATCTTTTATATTTCTATCCCGCCCGACTGCGCACAAAACTGGAGCGCAGTCGGACGGCGCAGGGTGGAAACAGCGCAATCGGGAGGGCCTTCGTGCCTTAGGATCTTCCCAGCAGCATTTTCCTGTTTTCCGCCCGAGTGCGCACAACTTGGTGAGCGCAGCCCGACTTCGTTGCGAAGTCGGGCGGCTCAACACTTAGATTTTTTCTTGATGTCTTCACAGTAAGCCCGCCCAAGTGCGCACCGTCTTCAGGGCGCCGCCCGACTTCGCTGCGAAGTCGGGCGGCCCAACACTTAGCCGATTTTTGGCAGCTTTTCAAATGAGGCCGCCCAGGTGCGCACGGGATTACGAGCGCAGCCCGACTTCGCTGCGAAGTCGGGCGGCTCCATACTTAGCATTTTTCTGGGCTCAGTTCTGACAATACCGCCCAAGTGTGCCAAAGTGGACAAGCGCAGTCGGGCGAATTACAACACTTAGAAGAATTTTGGGCAAACTTGCCCACTCACGAAAACAGTCAAAAACATGGAAAAGAAGATGGAGAAAGTGAAATTGGTGGCAGAAGAGTAGAAGGGACATGATGAAGAAAGGGAAAGAAGAAAGAGGGAAGGCAAAGCAGCATCCTTACAAAATTTTCAAGACATGGCACCCCGTGCAAAATGTGGCAACATTCCTGGCGGCTCGCGGGGTGTCGAGCTCGCCTCGATGCAACGAACCAGGCCTTTATCCCTTGGGCACAGAGGCACTCCCGGCCCCTTCATCCTGCTGCTGCTGCTGTTGATGTTGCTGCTGAGCCCCTTGCTTGGGCAGTTGTTCTTCCTCCTGTTCGCTCTCAGCAGTCTCTTCTTCTGTACCTTCCTCTTCCTCTTTCTCTGAGCCTGATTGCTCAGCGCCACTGTCCCCTACCCGCTCACGGACGTGCTCATAAGCAGCCTTAGCTTGATCCCAAGCTGCTTCCTGGAAGGGCTCTAAGTCGCTGATATCCTTCAGCGCCCTTTTGAATGCCGCGACCATATGCACGTCGATGGTGTCATATCTCTCTCCCAGCTCCTGGAGGCAAGTATTGATTTTACAAAATTTAGACACCATCTGGGTCACCTGTGCCTCTTGGACTGGGTCAGTCCAGCCATCAATCTCGGACGTGTCTGCCTCAAAAACCTGCCAGTCCTGCTTTACTTGCTCTAGAGGCAGAAACTCTCCATCTTTGACAAAGCTCGGAAATCCGAGCGCAGAAAGAGTGTTAAAGGGGGCCAGGCAGATGTTCATTTCATGGGTCAACACATCCAGCATCTTTCTGGCAGCCCTAATCTTCTCAGATTTTTCAAAGTAATTTTGCAAGGTAACCCTTGCATCTGCCCAGTCTAGGGCAATACGTGACATGGGTGGGAATCGGAGGCCTTTGCGCTCATACTCCTCAAGTTTTATCGCCAAGTCTAGCCATCGCCGCGCTTGACGTTCGGCCTCCTCTACCGTAGGCTTACCCTCGGCAGAAACTTCTTGTATTCTGGAGACGAAATCCAGGACGGATAAGGACAGACATTTGTCCTGCAGGCCAGCCCTCATTTCTTTGATCTTGTCCTTTGAAAAAGCGGCCGCCTGAGATGCCTTCTCTTCCAGCAGCGCCTGAGTCTGCTGGAGCTGATTCTGCAACTGGGCAACATGCACCAATGCTGCTTTCTTATCCTCTGCCAACTGATCAGCTGCTTTTTTCTGGGCTGCCGCCTCCTGCTGGGATGCCGCGAGCTGATCCTTCAACTTTTTAACTTCCTCCTGGGCGGACTCCAGCTGCGTAGTCGCCTTGGCCAGATTCTCCTCCAGCTGTCTTGAATCGTTCTGAAGCTGAAACAACTTCTCCTGGACTTCGAGCCGCTTGACGAGGAGATTGTCAGTTCTTCGGCGGATCCCATTAATTTCGTACTCCTCGCTTATATCATCAAAGCTTTTCTCCTTGATCCGGTGCTCATAGTCTGCCTCGGTCATCTCCCGGAGGGGCTTCTTGACTTTAGGCACCAACTTCTCCGTTCGGAGCACCCTTCTGTCCAAGTCATACTTGGTGCGCTTCACCGGTATGGCAATCTCCTCGGCTCTTCTCTTCTTCACGCCCTGGAGGAAAGAAACAGAACTCCCTGCGGCCTTTGCAGCTAAGGGCTGATCATCCGTGACTTGCATTTGCTTATCCATCAGCTCCAGCTCTGCCAACATGGGGTACGCAGAGGCCAAATCCTGCTGCGGCATCCTCCCTGAAAACAATGAGGCGGGTGGTACACCAGAAGACAAGGCCGCTCTTGTGGGCGACCGGGACCTAGGGGAAGTGGGCGGTTGCTGAGGAGGTGGAGATGGGGTTTGGAAGGAAGTATCGGCGGCGGGTGAGCGGCGTGGGGACGGGGAGACTGCCTCAGTGCTAGCCGCGGGAGAGAGACCTAGGGTTTGACCCAGAGTTTGGAAAATATTGGGGTCTTGGGCGAAGTGGCCAAAGGAGCGAGGGCTGTGCTGGGACTGCGTGATGGGTGAAGAGGATGAGGCAGCTATAATGTGCCCAGATGCGGAAGAGGAGGGCGTAACAATAGGGCTAGCTGGGGTTTGTTGCACAGGGGAAGAGGACGTACCTGCGTGCTCCGCCTGAGCTGGTGCTTGAATGAGTCCCGCGGCCCAGGCCTCTGCTTCTCCTTGAGGACTATCCTCGACTGAAATTATTTCGCTTGCAGCTGCTCTCGTTCGTGGGGCCCCCACTGTCTGTTGCGCAGCCTCCTTCTTGGGCCGCCTTTCTTTAGTTTTCTCGCCCCTTTTTCTTTTCTTCTGTTTTGGAGCGGTTGTTTGCTCGGGAGGAGCAGAAGCGGTTGATACGTCAGGGGCTGGGGTGCCTACGGTGAATTTGTACTTGGGCCTCGTCGGATCTGTGGCCTCTACTGCTGCCTCGCTGGCTGACCCTTCGGGCTCTTTCTCTGTCTGCGGCGACTTTTCAGGTGTTGAGGACAACATTGGGCCCACCTCTTTGCCTTTTGGCGCTTTGTTGTTGGACGACTTTCGAATGGGCAAATGCTGAGGAGGGGGCTTCCTTTTATATCTTTTCCTGGCGCCTAGGGGAACGTAATCTCGAAATGCGAACGACTCCCATTTGCCAGCGTATTTATCATACAAGGTGGAAAACTCATCATCTATGGCCAGCGTCTTTTTCTCTGACTTATCGTGCCGCGTGCGACACCTCATCTTCCAGCATTCAATGATTTTGTCTTTAGTCCAGCCCAGCTGCGCCACCTTTGCGAGCAGTCTTCGGAAACCAGCTGATCCCGGTTTGTGATCATCGTTGTGCTCGGGATCATAGTCTACTTCGACACAGTAAAAGTCATGCCATGGTGGCCACGACTGCATCTGTTCAATGTGCCACTCTAGGTCTGCCCCTGTCTTATTGCACCTTTCTTCCATGATTTCCGCCCGCGGGCAGACGTGCACGAATTTTCCTCTTACCCCGATTGGGTCGTATTTCCAATGTTGCGGCAACTGCACCAGGCCCAAGTTGAGGAGGGTCTGCTCTAGGTAGACATGCTGCCCAATTTCGTGGACCTCAATGTCTCCCCAGGTAAAAGGATACTTGAAAATGTGGCCCCTCTTCTTTCCCTGGCCAAATTCTTCTTCAACACAGTCCATCTGCCACGCTGCCTCTAGGCCAAAATGATATTCAGTACAAAAATAGGGCAGCAGGAATGGCTTCCCTTTGAACCCGTAGATTCTGATGATGATGCCCTGGGTCAACCGGAAAGTGTCCCCAAATTTGCTCTTTGACAGGTACCTCGTCATAACATGGGGAGGGCGACTCGCCTTGCCATTGAAAAGTGCCAGGGTCATACCCAAAAATTTAAAATTAAAGTCATAATATGACCCCCTCCTATACAACAGTTCTGTCCATTCATAAACTGGCAGCGGCGCGCCTTGCTCATCCACTTTCTTAAGCTCGGGGATCTTCATCCGGTAATGCATGTGATACAGGCACAACCATACAAGAAATGAGCAGTGCCTGAATTCCGTCGTCTGCTTCTACTGTATCTTCACCAGACTTGAATGAATGGCGTACGCCACCCAGTCTGCCCAATCGAAATAGATTGGGCGCCTTCCGCTTTTTAGGACATTGGGGTCATACAACTCCCCATGTAAAATACACTCTGCGAGCGCCAGCTGGTACGGGTGCACTTATGCATCTGTGCCGCAACCCAGAACCCAGGCAAGAATAGTGTAGATATACTTGCTGGTGAAATTTGCCAGGGGTATAGGACCAGACGGCCATCTTGTAGCCGGCAGTGGACACTTCAACTCCGAATTAAGAAATTCTCTCATCCTTTTGCCTTGGCTGAACCTGCCCGCTTGCTCTTCCAAATTGATCCTCCTGACAATGGCGTTTGGGTCGAATTCGAGCCCCGGGGCGAAAGCTGGCTGTACGCTCTCCTTAAAGAGGGTAAACAACACCCTTCCTTGGCAGTCGCAGACCTGCCGGGTGGCTGGTTTATAATATGTCGCAATTGACTCAACCGACTTCGGGCAGTGGTGAACAGGAGGGCACAAGAACCAATAAAGGTTCGACCTGTAGGCAGCCCCGAGATGGTGTGAGGGCGACACCTTGTCTGCCCATTCCTTGACATTGGGGCGCAACTTTGTGATACTAATGGAGTAATCGCCGTCTCTGTACTCGGCCAGGCGGTTTATGGGCGGCCGGGGAGGACCTTGCTTCTTGGAGCTTCTCGCCCTGGATTTTCCTTTTTTCTCCTTTGGCGCCTCACTTTCATGAGCGCTCGAGTCGGTCTGCTCTTCAAGTTCCTGCTCTGAATCACTCGGGTCCGCCTGCATGGGCGCTTTCCCTTTGTCTGTACTCGGCCCCTCACTCATGGCGCTGGGAATCAGTAGAAATTACAGCTATTACTGAGTAAAATTTCGCACTTACTCCTCTTTCACAGCGCAGCTCGAATTCACTTTGGTAACTCTGATGCTCTGAGTAAGTAAGAAGCCTTTTTCTAAAAATGGGGAAAGCAGCATTAATGGCGCTAGGGGAATTTAAAGTTCTTTGCCCGAAGTGGGTGAGAAGCGCCGTTATTCCTCGGCGGCCGCGCGTGGGATCTCCTGTTGGAAAGCGCGACTTGTACGTTGTTGGACCCTTGTGCGCTTTTTTATTTATGACATCTGCTTCGAACATCGCGCAATCATTCCTTAAATTCTTCAAAACTCGTGCTCATTATGACGTCAAGGGTGCCAACTGGGCACACGCTTCGAGGCATTTAATTGTGGGAGCGTGCTGTGAAACCTTAGGCAAGCTAGCAATTTTCTTTTTTAAACCCCCGACCAAGTGCGCTCAAAAAACGAGCGCAGTCCGACTTCGCACTGTGGAAGATGCGCCCTTGGGAGGCCGACACTTAGAAATTTTTCCATCATACACCCTGCCTCTAGGACGCGCCCGTCGGAGTGCGCAAAATTTTGTGTGCGCAGTCGGGCGGCGCAAGGAAAAATTGCGCAGTCGGGCGGGACACTTAGCCATTTTTTCATTTTCTTGTTTTGCTCCCGTCCGGCTGCGCTCAAGATAGGGTGCGCCGTCCGACTTCGCTGCGAAGTCGGGCGGCCTCCCCAACACTTAGAAAAATTTTTGAGCCCTTTCCACTTGCTTGCGTCTTGAAACCTCCCGACGTCGCACAAACCTAAGGGCGCAGCCCGACTTCGCTGCGAAGTCGGGCGACTTTTCCTGCCTTAGCCATTTTTTGGACTGCCATGCACCTTTCTTTTGAGGACGTTCAACTCTCTTTTTTGAATAAAAGCAGGAAACTAACTAAACTGAAAGCAATATTTACATTCAGAAATAAAACTGAACTGCAGGAAATGAAAATATGTACAAGGGGAAAACCTCCGGTAACCTTCGGTGGTAGTAGGCTTTCGGATGAAAGCCATTAACGGGGATCGGGAGGATCTGACCCTCCATGTCTCTTAACACGAATGCATTGAACTGGTTTACTCGGGCGATTTGGTAGGGGCCTTCCCAGAAGGCATCAAACTTGTCATGGTTGCCCGGTTTCGCCTTAAGTGAGTCCCATTTCAGCACTAAGTCTCCAATCTTGAAGACTCGGGCGGTGGTTCCCTTCGCAAACCAGCTCTGGGTGTTCTCGGCGTGCTTGGTAAAAGCCTGATACGCCTTTTCCCTTTCCTCTTCCAATTGCAACAGCTGAGCCAGTCGGGCATCCACGGGGTCCCTGTCACCTTTCTCATCTTCTAACAACCAGAGTGCGGGCATCTCTATGTGGGTAGGCAAGACAACCTCTTTGCCATATACGAGCGCATAAGGGGACGTCTTGATGGACTTCTTGAAAGAGATACGGTCCGCCCATAACGCTCGGTCCAGGAGTAGGTGCCACGACCTCTTGTTCCTTTCCACAGTCTTCTTTATAATCTTCAAGAGATTTTTGTTGGTGGACTCGGCCAGGCCGTTTCCCTGCGGATAGTAGTTTGAAGACATCTTGTGGTATATGCCATACTTGCTGGTAAACTCAGTGAGTACAGCTCCTGCAAACCCTGGACCATTGTCCGTGACAATTGCCTCTGGAATCCCGAAACGGGTGATGAGGCTCTCTAGGAAACCGATGACCGTCTCTTGGTCAGCATGCTTTGTAGGCGTTGCCTCGGCCCATCGGGTAAAGTAATCTGTGGCTGTGAGGATAAACTTATGCCCCGCCGAAGAGTTGGGCGTTATCGTCCCGATGAAATCCAGACCCCACTGCTGAAATGGAGTCTCAGCTTGAATTGGCTGGAGGGGCAAGGGTGCTTTCCGATTTCTGCCGGCGAACCTCTGGCATTTCTCGCATTTTTGACAGACTGCATGCGCGTCTGTGAAGAGGGTGGGCCAATAATAGCCCGCTCTGATGATTTTTAAGGCCGTAGGCCTTCCTGAATGATGTCCTCCGGGCATCCCAGAATGGAATTCTCCGAGGACCTTCGGTTGATCTGATTCCTTGACGCACCGTAACAGGATGCCGTCAATATTTTTGAAATACAGCCCCTCGGGGCGTAGTATATACTTTAAGGCATTAAGCCTAAACCTCCTTCTTTGTGAGGCATTGAGATGATCTGGACATCTCCCTGTGCTAAAATACCACACCAGGTCATTTGTCCAATCACTCTCCTCTGATAAGGAGTTGGCAAGGTTGATTTCTGTCATTGGATTCTCCCACTGACAAGCAGAGACTTTGGCTGCAGCACTTCGGGCCAATTCCTGGCATAAAGCCCGACCTCGGATTAACTTTGTTGGCCGTACCTCTATGTCAAACTCTTGGATTTTGGCAATCCATCCTGCCCTCTTGTGACCAGGCTCTCCTTGGATGATGAAATTTCTGACATCCGGGTGTATCACGAAGACAGTTATCCGGCTCTGGGAGACAAAGTGCTTGAACTTTCTCAGGGATCTCATAACTGCATGGACTTGCCGCTCAATAAAATTATACCTTTCTTCGTGCGGTTGGATCACCTGGCTTAGGAATGCAATTGGACGCTCCTCGCCATCATCTCCCTTCGAGTCAGGACTGCAGCGTAGCTTTCGGGCTCTCCCACTGCGTAAAGGATGAAGTCCTTGGAGTAATCTGGATTTATCGACGCTTGGGGCACTGGGCAATCCTGGCCTTGATCTCTTCAAAGGCTTGCTTCCTCTCTTCGATCCAGATAAATTCAGCATCTTTCTTCAGGAGCTCAGCCATGGGCTTGATTACTTGTGCAAAGTCAGGCACAAACTTCCTTACGAAGTTGATTTGGCCAAAAAATGACTGCAGCCCCTTTTTGTCGACTGGGATGGACAAGCGAAGAAGAGCCTCCGCTCTGTCGGGGTCAACCGCAAGGCCTTTTTCAGAAATGACATGGCCTAGCAGTTTGCCTTCCTTCACCGCAAAGACTGACTTCTTTGGGTTGATTGATATGCCGAATTCGCGACATCTTTCAAATACTTGGCGCAAGTGGGAGGCATGGTCCTCTCTCTTGTGTGAAAACACAGTCATGTCGTCCAAATAGATGACAATGATTTTGTTGAGCAGCTCGCGGAACGCCAAGTCCATAGCCCTTTGAAATGTAGCCCCGGCATTTGAAAGACCGAAAGGCATGCGTTGATATGCGAACGTTCCCCATTTGGTGGTGAACGCCGTCTTATGTTGGTCTTCATCTTTCACCCAAATCTGATTATAGCCTGAAAATCCATCCAGGAGAGAGAATCTCTGGGCTCCTGCAACCACGTGAAGGATTTGATCAATCTGAGGGAGTGGGTAATGATCCTTCAATGAAGCCTGGTTAAGATTCCTGAAATCTACGCAGAGACGGATGTCTCCATTCTTCTTCCTCACGGGAACCAGATTTGCGACCCAAGAAGAATGCTTGATAGGATAGATGATTTTTGCTTCCAGCATCTTCATGAGCTCGGCTTTCATCATGGCTTCAATTTTCGGATTTACTGCCCTTTGCTTCTGTCTGAAGGGCTTTGCCTGCTCTTCCAGCTCTATGGTGTGTTTGGATCATCTCTCTGTCGTACCCTTCAGGTCTTGGTAGCACTAGGCTACAATATCTGGGTACTCTTTGCATAGAGCTCGGATCTGCTCTAACTCTTCATTGGTGCAATCTGTTCCGACCTTGATCACCTTTCCGGGTTCCAATTCCAGGTCCATTTACTGCTTGGGGTCCACTTTGATCCTGTGGGATATGGCTCTATCATTCTGATCAAAGAGGCTCTCCAGGGTAATCAGTCCTTTCGGGACATGATTATTCTTTAACCGTATTAACCCCTCATATTGCTCGTCATCAGGGTCTCTACCTTCGATTGTACTAGCTTCATGTATCAAAAAGGTGACGATATCCTCGTCACAGTCGAACACCTGCCAGTGGGTGTCCTTGTCAGGCACAGAAGGCCTATAAATGGTACGAACCGGCTTCGGCTTCTGGACAGTGTCATCAGTCGGGACGTACCTGGCTCCAACAGACGCCAGAATGTCAACATGTTTATTCTTTTCACGAGAGATGGCTTTGACATTCAGTGAGTCAAATGACTCCATCAGATCCCAGACACGGTTACGGTACGCCTTGAGGTAGTGCTTCTTGGAGGCGCACTTGTTAGTGATCTGGTTGCACACCAGCTCTGAGTCGCCAAAGATCTGCAAATGTTTAATCCCAAGCCTCTCTGCCTTCCTTAAGCCTAAGCACAAGGCTTCATACTCCGCCGCATTGTTAGTGCAACTCCAAGCCAGCCTATAACAATAGTCCTTTTGAATGCCGGATGGTGAGACCAGAAGGACACCTGCCCCGGCGCCATTCTTGCATCGGGCGCCATCAAAGTACAACTTCCACAGCTTGTCTGGGGCGGGTCCTACATCCTTCTGAGCGGTCTGGTCAAGCCTCTCAGGCTGAGTGACAGAGTAGCAGCCTAGTTCGGTTTCGATCATGGCGTTGAAATTCAACAAAGAGAACTCGTCCTCTACTTGCAGCAGTTCCAGGGTTTCTCCCGCCAAGTCTACTTCTACTAGCTCCTCGGTCGTCAGATGAACCATGTCATTTTGTTGCTCCTCCCCAGGTATCTTCTCGACCAGAAAAGTGGAAGGCTTCTCATTATAAATTTTCAACCTCCTTCCTTTGAAAGGTACCTCCATATGTGAATAGTCCAGCGACAAATATCCACCCAGCTTCGCGATGAACTCCCTTGAGAGACACATGCCGAAGTAGGGTTCCAAGTCAACCACTACGACCTCTTGGATGACCACGATGTCGAGTGCTTTATGCAGCCGGATGGGGATGTCTTTGATGACACCAGCTGTCTTCACAGGAGTGTCGTCCAATTGTAGCACACCTTGGCTGCTCCTTGTGTATTCCATACCAATTTCTTCGCAGACAGCCCTTGGCATGACAGTAGTCGAAGCACCGGAGTCCACCATGCAGTTATGCACTATGTGACCTTCCATCCGCAAAGATAGATAAAAAGGTGGCGGTCTGTTCTTCCCGGTAGCAGAAGTAGTCAAGGGCTGAGCTAACACAGCAGGCTGTGTCGGCTTCCCGTCTTTTACATTCTTCAATGATTCCTGCAACAGGTCTACTTGTCCTGGGAGCTGAAGAGCATCGTACATGCTTATTTTTGCTGGTGTTTTCTTGAGCTCATCGACTATATTATAGGTAGAAGTACCGGCCCCTTCCGCTTCCTTCGCTGGCTCGTACTTGGTGCGGTACTGCTGCGTGGCTTCGACCCTCTGTCTCTTTGTCAGCGACGGGTACCTCAGCTTCTCCTGAGCTTGCTCTTTTGTTTCAGCTGGAGGTTGGGTCGTTGGAGCCTTGATTACGGGAGCCTTGAGCGCCGGGAGCTTCTCTTTGGCAGTCGGAGGTAAAGGTGGCTTATCAGGAGCTGCCACAGCAGGCTGCGTCTTCTCCCTTCTTGCATATACCTTCAACGGCTTCATTTGGGCCGGAGTGGCCTCAATTGGCTTCTTGCCCTCTTTGGTTAAGAGGGATACAGGATCTTCTTCAGGGACTGCGAAGTTACCCTCGTCATCACGAATCATGTATGCTTCATCCTCTATGGCGCTACCCGCAAGGGTCTGAATATAATGTTGATGCAGCATGCAACTCTCTTCTCCATGGGGGTCGTTGCAAGTAGAGCACCAGTTGACGCGGTCAGAAGTACCAGGCTGAGCATTGCCGGCAGCATTTCTTGTTGGAGGCCTCTGCGCTTGAGCTGCTTGATCTTTTGTTAGCGCAGGAGGAGGGTATGGCCTTCTAGGAACAAACTCCATCTGAGCCTGCTTCTTCTTCATGATTGTCATGTCATTGGAGATTGTATGGTAACCGGAGGCAAGAGCCCGCACCTCCTGAAGGATCTTATTTTGAATATCATTATCGGCAGGCGCCGGCCGGGCTGGCGGAGGTAAGGTGGCTAATGGTGGAGGAGCATGAAACGCCGGATATTGAGGGGGAGCGGGGAGTGTTGGATGTTGCGGAGGTGGCGGAGTAGGATAATGGATCTGAGGTGGACCATACGGGTCAATGACTGGCGCAGGATTCCATGGCTGATGGGGGTGATGATTGGATGAAGACGGGGCCCCACCCGAAGCGGGCGGATATTGGGACTGAGGGAAATCCGGGTAGATCGGAGGTTGCATTTTATGAGGGAGCCTGCCTATAGCAATCATGTCCAGTTCTGCCTGCTGAGCAGCCTCATATAATGCAGGAAAAGTGTTGACCCGGGCTAACTTAATAACTAGACAAATGTCCGAGTTAAAAGCTCTCAGGTAATAGTGAGCAGCCTGTCCCGCGGAAGGACGCAGCTCAGGGGGTACTCTTTTCCAGGACCTCGCGAACCTCACGTTAAAGTCTGATATCTCCTCTTGCGGATGGCGCTGAATGCTTTGAAATTGGTGCAGCAACGAGGAGGGATCAGCGGACTCATTGAATCCCTTAACTAGCCTTCCAGCTAGTTGGGGCCATCCCGTGATAGTCCCCTCCGGCAAGGATCTCCACCAGTAGAGAAGCTTTCCTCGCAGAGAGAGAGCTAACAGTCGGGTTTTAACACTCTCATTGGTGATAGAGTGCAGTGCAGCCAAGGCCAGAATGTCTTGGATGTGCTCATATGTTGTCTTCCCCGTGCCGTCATAGGTAGGAATGGACTTTAAGGCAGCAGGCGGGACAACTTCTTGTCCAGCTAGAGCAAGAGGGCCTGTGGAATCAACAGTCGGGAAGAGGTCATTATCATTCTGCTGATTCTGGGCAGCCATGTCTTCTTCCTCTTCTTCGAGTTGATCAATGGTGTAGTCGGTATCAGTACTATCTGAAGTTGTGGGTTGTTCTTCAACTTCGGCCTCCTCAACTTCTTCAACCTCTTCCACTTCAACTTCTATCTCAGCTTCAGATTCGTGCTCGAACCTATCGTCTTGGTGAGCTTGGTAGTCAGCCAGCCTTACGCGCTCTCCAGCAGCGTTGATGTCAATTTCGTAAAAATCAGGTTGTTGTCCTGGATTCCTAGCTCTCCACCTTCTTGTGTGCATGAAGGCGTTTTTGATATTGGACCAGTCTTACGGACTCAGAGAATGTTCGAGTACAACAGAGTCGCCAGGTGTTCTGATTTGACAACAATGAAGCGAACACCGATGCTTCGATTCTGTTTTGGGGTGGGAAACTTTCGTGTCCCACCGGGCGTGCCGAAGAAACTGTTGGTTACGAATCTGCCACTAGGATAGGATTTTAATCTATTTGCGCCCTAGATTCGCCCAGCAGATTGAAAGGCCGGAAGGAAGGAATGCCTTCCGCGCCAATCTCCGGAGGAGGCCGGCTTCCTATGTTTTCTCAATTGGGGTTTTAGCTCAGAGTGCAGGAAAGAGATTACAAATTACAGAAAGAAACATAAATATGCTTGTTTCGGGTGGGGAAGATAAGCAACACAGAAACTAACCAATCACTACTACTAACAACAATCTAAACAAAGTATGTAACAGAAACTATTAATGCTATTTTATCCTATGTATCCTTTACTTTAAGCATTCCAGATATACTTAATCGCCAATACCGATATCCAGATAAGCAGAATAACAGTAATCAGCAATATAAGCAACATGAGGCAGAAACACTTAACAAAGGCAGCATACAAGATAAAGACAATTAATAGAGCCAAGTATATTTTGTATTCAAAAGCAAATGCACAGCTACAGAAGTCTCTTAGCAATATATCTCCCATCCACCCTTATACAATGATATGAGGCTGCTATTTATAGCGCAATTTTCCCCCCTGATTACAATGTGGGCACAAAATCCCAGACCTGACAAAAGCTGGAAAAGCGACAAAAGCGGCAAAATGTTGACCTCTACGGGTATGGAATGTACTTGCAGCAAGGTCCACCTGAAAACATGGCAGCTACGTGGCAATCCGGTAGATGAAACCTCGAGTCAGTTTGAATGAGGGCAGATGCGGTACAATTTGTCAGTTCACGCTCATCTGTCCGGTACCCTGGTGGCACACCTTCTGTCACATCTTGACTCAGATCCCAAGACCGAACACTGTCAGTTTTTGATGGAGGGGAAAAATCATCTTAAAGCTCATCTTTTATATTTCTATCCCGCCCGACTGCGCACAAAACTGGAGCGCAATCGGACGGCGCAGGGTGGAAACAGCGCAATCGGGAGGGCCTTCGTGCCTTAGGATCTTCCCAACAGCATTTTCCTGTTTTCCGCCCGAGTGCGCACAACTTGGTGAGCGCAGCCCGACTTCGCTGCGAAGTCGGGCGGCTCAACACTTAGATTTTTTCTTGATGTCTTCACAGTAAGCCCGCCCCCCCAAGTGCGCACCGTCTTCGGGCGCCGCCCGACTTCGCTGCGAAGTCGGGCGGCCCAACACTTAGCCGATTTTTGGCTGCTTTTCAAATGAGGCCGCCCAGGTGCGCACGGGATTACGAGCGCAGCCCGACTTCGCTGCGAAGTCGGGCGGCTCCATACTTAGAATTTTTGGGCTCAGTTCTGACAATACCGCCCAGGTGCGCCAAAGTGGACAAGCGCAGCCCGACTGCGCTGCGCAGTCGGGCGAATTACAACACTTAGAAGAATTTTGGGCAAACTTGCCCACTCACAGAAACAATCAAAGACATAGAATGGAAGATGGAGAAAGTGAAATTGGTGGCTGGAGAGTAGAAGGGACATGATGAAGAAAGGGAAAGAAGAAAGAGGGAAGGCAAAGCAGCATCCTTACAAAATTTTCAAGACATGGCACCCCGTGCAAAATGTGGCAACACTCACCAAGGTGGATGCAAATGGGGACCATACTACTTATGGTCTGATGAAGGGGTGTCTCAAGTGGAAAGCAATGATGGTAGTAGAGGATGACTCATTTATGAGGATTTAGACTAGGGAGTGGGTTCCTTGCCTAAGGGAAAGAATATTGTTCGTTGTAAATGTGTCTATAAGACCAAGTTGGGTGCCAATGGTTAGATTGGGAAGCATACTGCTCATCTTGTTGCTAAGGGATTCTCTTAGGAGGAATTTGACTATAGTGAGACTTTTACAACTGTTGCCTAGATGAACTCCATTTGGATAATTCTATCCATTTCTGCTTCATCTCATTAAGAGGTTTCCAAAAGAGATGTCAAGAGTGCTTGTCCTCATGAAGACCTTTAGGAGATCTACATGTAGTAGGCATTGTGCTTTTGGTATGATGGGACCACACCATTGGTTTGCAAACCCAGGAAGTCCCTGTATGGGCTAAGGAGGCAGCTTGAGCTTGGCATGAGAAGATATACACATTCTTTTTCCAGTTGTGGCTGCTCATGTTGCAAGGTTGAGCATGATGTTTACAACAAGCATGGTGATTGTTAAATGCTTATTTTTGTAGTTTTTTTTTGATGATTTGATCATCACTAGTAGCTTGCCTTCCATAATCGGGGTTTGAAGCTATGACTTTGGGAGTCATTTGAAACAATAGATTTGCATCTACTTCTTTATTTTCTATACATTTAGATTGTTGTCTTATTTAAGGATCTCTTTTTCTCAGCTTTGGTATGCTCTAAATATTCTACAACAGTTTAGGATGGAGGATTACAAGCCATCTCACATCCTCTTTGCTTCCAAGGTTCAACATGAGGCTAATTGTTCTCCTTTGATTTATGCTTCTGTCTTTGGGCTTTGGTGGGTAGTCTTCTCTATCTTATACCACAAATTGCTTTTGTTGCAAGTCTTTGTACTAGATGCATGTAGGCACCTCATGAGTCATTAAATAACTATCAATTGCACTACATTAGGAATATTATTTAGATGGGCAGTCATTAAATGGCAAGGAATCCTATTCTTTTGTAGGTATACTCAAATGCAGATTGGACCAGTGATTCAGATGAGTGGAAGTCTACTTTATGATATTTGTTTTTTCTTGGCTTTGGATGCATTTCTTAGAATTCCAAGAAACAACACACTATATCTGTCTTCCATGAAGGCAGAATTATGTAGCCGCAGTTAAGTGGGGAGAAATTTCATGTGGTTGTGGATGTTTCTTGAGTATTTGGATATTCCTCAAAAAGTCCCTAGTAGTCAATTTTGTAATAATCAGAGTACTATTCAGCTGTTTTGCAATTGAATGTAACACCAACAAACCAAGCGTATTGTTATTGACATGCACTATATTTGATAACTTCACTCCTAGGGCTAGCTCATGCTAGTGTATGTGGCTTCTAAAGATCAGCTTGTGAATATTTGTACAAACAGACCAGAGGCCACCTTCATGGGTTTGAGGGAGCATATTGGTATGGGAGAGCTTTCATTAAGGGGGGATGTTCTGTCCATTGTCCCTATTCAGATTAATAGATGTTGAAATATGTTATCTTTTACTTTGGTCAACAACGACATTGTACTTGTGATGTATTATTGTATTCACCCGTGGATCACTTTTCACCTTGTAGGGTTATCTATGTATTATATCATGATCCGATAACATGTCAGTTTGACAGTTATTGGGATTAATGTCATTGTGTCATGGATAGTATTTATTTTCCTACTCACATATCATTTTGTACATTGGTTGGAGATCTTTTCATTGTTAGTGAAGAATTTTGGTGTGTAAGGGCACCGTTTCAAATCTTTTAGGTTCCTTTTATTTTTCTGTTTTAGATTTGGGTGATGTGTTGATCTTGTTTGTTTCCGTCTCTATTTTGTGAAATTCTACATTGTTACCTCAAGATATCTATTATCAACATGTCATTTGTTTGACATAGAAGAAATAAAAGGAATGTGGAATTTCATGTACATGTTGATGATCCAAGTGGTAGCTCAACATGGGAAACTTCTTAATGTGTGCTAGCACCGACCAAGTACCTCTTTGTTTCTTTTGTGTCCCTTGTAGGGTTGAGGTGTGATGCTCCTTGTGCATTCCTCCTTGTGTTATAGTGCAGGGTTGAAGGAAAAACACTACCATTGCATGACAAGGGAGTGCCTCTTGTAGGGTCAAGCACAATTTCATGCCTAGTATCCTCTTATAGAGTGAGTGTAGCACCAAACTTTTTGTGACTATTGTACATAATTTTTAGGTTGCATGATACAGGGAGACAAAATGCCATAGCTCACATCCCTTTTCACAAATTCACAATATTGTACATAACTATTAAATATATATATATATATATATATATATATATATATATATATATATATATATATATATAGTTTTTATTTTGGTTTTATTACCGGTATTGTTCATTTTGTGTATATGAATGGTTATATGTTCCTTTTATGTGTTCTGCCAGTCGTTCAAAATTTTTAACATGAAGTCGTTTTTGCTATAATGCATTAAATTCAACAAATTACTGCATTGGATTGTTCCGGAAATCTGGATTATCTGATACACTAAATGATGCTATAGTTTGCACTTAACCTAATGATAATAATTATAAAATTGTCATGTATGCTTTATTTGAAGGATACCATACATCTTATTTGGAAGATGGTTTCTCTGGAGCGTCTATAGATGATCTTCTTTTCTTGTGAAAATAACTCTGTTTGTTGATTAATCTTCCAGGTATTGGCAAAACATTAATAGCTACAGTTTGGAGCTTATTAATTACCAGGTATGAGGAAGACTTATGTTCATGAGTTATTTTTAAACTCCTAATGTTTTGGCATGTAATTGGTCCTTATTCCAATTGATATTAGTTTTTTACGGTCATCTACCAATTTTTTTTCATTTGTTCATATTAATATAGTGGACGATGCTTTATAGATGCCAGAAACAAAACAGTCTTTATGATGGCCAATGAAAATTTTCTGTTGTATCATGCTGTATAAACATGGCACTTAAAATGGTTGTGCATTACTCTTTTATTAGAGCTACTACATCTCTGCGAGATCTATATGTAAGGATTCTCTTGAAAAGATAAATAAATCTTACAGAATTAATGGTATGAAAACTACCAAAACTGTGCTGATATCAATGCTGCAGTTTAATGTTCTGAGTTATTAGTATTACAGGAATCTTCAATAAGCATTTCTGAAGGTTCACTTCAAGGTCTCCTCTTTAGTTCTCCTCTGAAAGCTTCACTTCAAGGTGTCCTCAGTGCTCCAGGGAATTCTGAAGCTATAGAGGAAATTGATGAGCACACTATAAAATTGATGAGGGAATCCTGAAGTTGAATGCTGCCCATTCTGGAGAGTAGAGTGAAAAGACTTGAATCTGTGACCTTCCGATTGAAAGAACCATTGTCGCCTCATGCTGACCAGCAACACCATGAAGGTAATGGAAGCACTAGTTGACTTGTTCCTTGAAAGCAAGCCAATTAACCTGACCAAAAAAAATCCAAAACGTTGATCCTGAGGATTGGATGCCCATAATGCATGCAACAAGAATTGAACCCACCATTAATGCTAATCCAATGCCATGTTAAGGTCACTCTAGCCAATGCACCAGAGAGCCAACATGTGAGGAAAGTGTCCAAGACACCTTGGAAATCTTGGCATGTCCTCCTCACACCCCCTTGAAATGGACTGCAACACTCCCTGGACAACATTTTGAACCTGCGCACAACATTCCAGAGAAGAGAAACAAGCACTTCATTCTGACAGTTCCACTATGATGGCTGTATGAAGGTGTTTTGGCATTGACCAAAGTAAACAATTTGCTGTCCATTCTGATCCGTGATTATTGCAGGCAGATGAATTGACATGTATGCATGAATGAATGAATGTTTTTGTGTAGGAATGTATATATGTGAATGTGTTCACACAAAGTGTTCATCATATGTCGCCATTTTGTGTTAAATGGTAGAGGATTGCCATCTTAAGTGACAAGTATTTGTAGCACATGCAATGCGTTTGTAATAATGTGCACGTGGCAAAGTGTTTGCAATAATGTAATGTAAAGGGGTATTTTTAATGTTTTATGTAGAGGGGTAGTTCAGAGATAGTTGGGTAGTTGCCAACAGCCTATGGAACCTATTGTGTCTATAAGTATGCATCTATGTGGGAGATGCGAGGGAGTGTGTGTATGCATGTTGCTATTGTTCAAAGTGTATTGTTGGTAGATTGTTCATTAGAATATGATGTATTGCAGATAATTGTTGTATAGGATACATGTTGTGCATACTACACATTGTATCCATTTGTATTTGTAAGTTTTTCCCCTGTATATTTTGTTTATCTAAGTGGTAGTGGTATCTTCAGGGTGTTGTATTCCATTTCTACATTTTGGCACTAGTACTTGTTCAAAGTTGGGTTGAGTCTAGTGACATGGATTTGTGATAAGCAAATCACATGTGAAGGTACGCAATCACAACAATGGGATAATTACAATGCGGCCAACGAACTACATAGGTTTCCCTTGGGAGGAGAGAAGATTGGAGATTGCATTAGAAGAAGACGTAAACTTGTTTGTTGATGTTGATGAAGGGCCAATACATGAAGTAGATGTACAAGTGGATGCACAACCAAACGTGCAAGTAGACACACACGAAGGAGATGCGCAACACCAAGGATTTATGTGCGAAATACATGACGATGGCAAGGAATCACGTGACGACGAAGAATCATGCAACGATGAAGAATTACATGATGAGGAATTACACGACGATGAGGAATTACATGATGACAAGGAATTATGTGATGATAAATTACATGACGGTGAGGAATTACATAACGGTGAGGAATCACACGATGACAAAGTTCATGATGGAGAAGTTGGTGACGTGCAAACTATCGATGTGTTGAGTGAGCTTGCTAGTGAAGAAATACGTGACAATAGAGGAATCTACGACAACAAAGAAATACGTGACGATGGAGAAATTAGTGACGACGACCATGATGGCAAAGTTGGCGATGTACAAGTTGTCGCGCAGAAGGGAGAAGCACAAGTGTTTGTGCAAGACGGTGACATGCAAGTGTTTTGAGTTTGAAGCAGATGTGCATGTTGATGAGGAAGTTTGTATGCGTGTTGACATGGAAGTGTGCGTTGATGGTGTGTATGTTGACGAAGATGTTTGCACATATGAAGATGTGTGTGCTGACATGGATGTGCATGTTGACAAAGAGGGAGAAGTGCATGGTAACATATGTGGAGGCAACGAAGATGCATGCACAAACAGATAAGTTCACACAAGCGCAGACGTATGTGCAAATAGACGATCTGAAATAGATGAAGACATGCATGCAGATATAGAAGTTCATGTTCAGGCTGATGAAGTTGGACATGATGAAGGTGACAAGAAGTTTGATGGAGAAAACCTGTTTTGGTGGGAAAGGCTAGAGGTGGTTGGAGCAAGTTGTGTGATAGAAAGAATGCATTACGAATGTTTGGCACCAAAGCAATTGGAAGTTGGTGTGTTTGATGCTAAGCGGGATGGGAGTCCAACATTGCAGCAAATGGAAGATGACATGTCCTCTGGTGTTCGAGACAGGAGTCCAACAATAGAGCAACTATAGGTTGGTGTGCTCACTGGTGAGTAGGAGTCCGACATCGGAGCAACTACAGGTTGGCACGTTTCATGGTGTGCAAAATGGGAGTCTGGCACGAGAGCAATTCGGATGGGGTGCATTTGGCAATGCGTGTGAAGAGGGTGAGACATGCGAACAACCACTGCCAATGTTGAATCAACCTATTATGACAACCAATTTTGGCATATCACGCCCCATGTTTCATGGTGATGAAACAGAGGACCTGTTGGTTACGAATCTGCCATGAGGAAAGGATTTGTTGTTATTGCGCCTAGATTCGCCCACCAGATTGAAAGGCCGGAAAGAAGGGATGCCTTCCGTGCCAATCTCCGGAGAAGGTCGGCTTCCTGTGGGGTTTTGTTAAGATAAGAGTGTAGGGAAAGAGATAAAAATGCAGAAAGAGATAAAAGTGCAGAAAGGGATTCCAAATGTGATTGGAGTTGGGTGGGGGGAATAAGCAGCATGGCAACGAATCAATCACCACTACTAACAGCATTCATCTACAAACATACATTGAAACTACAGCTATCAGCGATCCCATGTATCCTCTATCTATGCATTCCAGGAATACCTGGCCACCAAATGCTGGAGTCCAGAGTTCAGTACAACAACAAGCAATGACACAAGAAACATGAGGCAGAAATGACAAGGAGAGGCAGCATGCAAGATAAAAGACAGTAAGCAGAGCCAAGAGAATGCTTATATTTGAGGCAAACGCACAGCTACAATTGTTCCCTAGCAATATATTCCCCTTCCACCCCTTACAATCAAAACGTGGTGGGTATTTATAGCCCAAAATTCCCCCGATTACATTCATGGGCACGAAGTCCCAGACAAGACAGTGGCTGACACGAGCGGCTGAGGAGCTGCTGATGCTGACTTCTGTCGGGCCGGACTGTCCTTGCAGCATGGTGTCCTTGAAGGCGGTATAGCTATGTGGCAGCGTGTTGGGTCAAGTCTCCGGTCAACAGGAATGCGGGTAGGTGCGGCAGATGGCACTTCACATCGGCTTAAATGGTGACAGATGGTGCCGGTAGTGTAGCCCATGCTTTGTCCTTGTGCGGTCAAGTTTTGGCTCGAATCCCGGAGATGGATACTTGTCGGATGCTGATGCGTGACACGTGTCTGCCTTGAAAGGCAGTTTATCCAACTTCGCCAGGAATTCGGGCGCTATCGGGTTGCGCAGGATTAAAACAGCGCAGTTGGAGGGCCTTCTTGCCTTAGCAATTTTTGGAGTTAACTTTACCCAACTGCGCACCGGTCAAAGGGCGCACTCCGACTTCGCTGCGAAGTCGGGTGTCGCACCGGTGCTTGTCTTCTTCCTTTGTTCGGACTTCGCACTGGAAAAGGGGTGCACTCCGACTTCGCTGCGAAGTCGGGTGTCGCCCCAACACTTAGCTGATTTTCTGACAGACTATTCCCCTAGTGCACCCAGGAAGAAGGGCGCACCCCGACTTCGCTGCGAAGTCGGGTGTCGCCCTTGACACTTAGTCAAATTTTCAATTATTTCCTGTCCTGCTGCGCACTTCGGGTTCCCTACTGTGCTCCAACTGAGGGGCGCACTCCGACTTCGCTGTGAAGTTGGGTGTCGCCCCAACACTTAGAAATTTTTCAAGGCACACCTGCTGAAGTTTTACTGGGGGAAGAAAAGGGGAAAAGAAGAAGAGGGACTGAAGCTGCGAGGAAGAGGGAGAAAGGGAGAAATGAAGAAAGGGGAAAATGAGGAGAAGGGGAGGGAAAGAGCAGCATACATGCAGAAACTAAAAACATGGCACCCCTGTGCAAAATGTGGCAACGAGGACCTAGTCAAGCATTGTGAATTCTACCTCATGATGTGGAAAGCGAATGGGCAGAAGAATGATGCAGATTGGAGGAGGTTATTCCCTGTGATATTTTGTGGAATTGCAATAGATTGGTACATGGGATTGCTAAAGGGTGAGTACCAGACTTGGGAAGAGTTGCGTGAAGCATTTGTGAAGGAATTTTGGTTGTTCCACAATGACAATAAGGTCGGTGAAATTTATAGAATGGAACAGGTGAGAGAGTCTGGTCCTACAACTGGAGGTTGAGTGGGTTGTTTACCCTTTGTAGGCAGGCAAATTGATATGTTTGCATTTGGTGTGGAAGTTGTGGTATTCTATGTTATTGTACGCAAAGTGTTTGAAGAAATGTCTATTGTATGCATTGTAATTATGAAGAACATTAATGAATAGTCAAACTGGTCAAACACATTGTTGTCTAGTTCATTGAAATATATTCAGTCATATGCGTATATGTATGTAATCAGCTATCATGATTAGTTAGGACTGACTAGTAACAACAGGACGGTTGGGGACGCTTGGGGCCTGGTTGGTTACAGTAACCACTAGAGCCACCCTATATATAAACCCCCCTTTCATTTTGGAAAGGATGTTGGTAGATTTTTGGAGAGGCATAGGTACGTAAGGAGAGTATTGGTGCATATTTGCGTAGGGCATGATGCAGTCTGGCTATGGATGCATTCATGAAGAGGATTCTGCATAAGGGTTGCAGACTGTAATGCTAAAACTATATTGCTGTAACCAGATATACCATTGTTAATACAAATTTGTTGATTTATTTGTCATTTGCCATTGCTGCTATTGTTGGTTATGTGCATTGTTTTTGTGTATTATTATTGCTAATGATTGCAGATCTGTAGAATTATTTAAGTAGAAATGGAATTGTGTGTAAACATGTTAAATTTCATTTCTACATTTTGGCGCTGTTGCCTGTACGAAATTGGGTTCAATCTGGTGACATGGAGTTTTATGAAGCAAAACGCTTGGGAAGGTGTGCAACGAGAACAATGGAATGCAGCCAATGAAGTAGGTGAAGAAGAGGTGGATTTGTTTGTTGATGCATATGAAGGGTCGTCTAGTGGGACGTGCACGCCAAACACAGATGGGATGCAAGGCATACCGTCGTATAGCTACAAAATGATGACAGTAAGCAGAGCCAACTATATGTCTTGTATTCGGAAGCAAACGTATAGCTACAATGGTTCCCTAGCAGTATATTCCCCTTCCACCCCTTTACAATGAAATAGTGTGGCTATTTATAGCCCAAGTTCCCTCCGATAACAATTACGGGCACAAAGTCCCAGACCGGACAATAGCTGACAAAAGTGGCAGAAGAGCTGTTGATGCTGACTCCTGTCGGCGAGGACTGTACCTGCAGCAAGGTCTCCCTGAAAGCTGTACAGCTACGTGGCAGTGCGTTGGGTCAAACCTCTAGTCAGCAGGAATGCGGGTAGCTGTGGTAGATGGAACTTTACATCAGCTTAAATGGAGGCAGTTGGCGTAGGTAATGCTGTCCATGCTTGTCCTTTATCCCGTCACATCTCGGCTCGAATCCCGAGGCTGGACACTTGTCGAATTCTGATGAGTGGCACATGTCTGCCTTGAAAGGCAGTTTGTCCAACTTCGCCCGGGATCAGAGCGCTGTCGGGTAGCGCAGGTGGGAAACAGCGCAGTTGGGGAGGCCTCCATGCCTTAGCCAATTTCTGGCTTGCTTGATGAATCTTGCCCAACTGCGCACCGGTCAAAGGGCGCACCCCGACTTCGCTGCGAAGTCGGGTTGCGCACCGGTACTTAAGCTGATTTTGCCGTTGTTCGGACTGCGCACAAAGAGAGGAGCGCACCCCGACTTCGCTGCGAAGTCGGGTTGCGCTCCAGCACTTAGCTGATTTTCTGCACACTGCTTTCCCAAGTGCGCACAGGAAGAAGAGCGCACCCCGACTTCGCTGCGAAGTCGGGTTGCGCTCTGGCACTTAGCCAAATTCTGATCATCTCCTGTCTGCTTTCGCACTTCGCATTCCCTACTGCGCTCCGACTTGAGGGCGCACCCCGACTTCGCTGCGAAGTCGGGTTGCGCCCTAACACTTAGAATTTTTCAGGGAACACTTGCTCAGTTTTGGGAACTTGATTGGGGGAAGTACAAGGGAAAAAGGGAGGAATGAAACTGCAGGAAAGGGAGAAAGGGAAAAATGGAGAAAGGGAAGAAAGAGGAGGGAAGGAAGAGCAGCACACTTACAAATTTTGAAAACATGGCACCCCGTGCAAAATGTGGCAACATTCCTGGCGGCTCGCGGGGTGTCGAGCTCGCCTCGATGCAAAGAACCAGGCCTTCATCCTTTGGGCGCAGAGGAACCTCCCTCCCCTGCTTTCCGCTGCTCTGATGGTTTCCTTCCGGGCAACTGTTCTTCTTCAGGTTCACTTTCGGCAGTTGCCTCTTCTGTTTCTCCTCCTGAACCTGAACGTTCTTCGTTGTCGGCCTCCCGCTCGTGGATGCGTTCATATGCAGCCTTGGCTTGGTCCCAGACTGCTGCTTGGAAGGGCCCTAGGTCGCTGACCTCTCTTAGTGTTGCGTGGAATGCAACAACTGCATGCAGGTCGATGGTGTTATATCTTTTTCCCAACTCCTTAAGGGAGGAGTTGATTTTGCAGTACCTTGACACCATCTGGGTGACCTGAGCTTCTTGGATTGGCTCTGCCCAGCTATCAATTTCTGCTGTGTCTGCCTCGAAAGACAGCCAATTCTGCTTTACCTGCTCAAGGGTCAGAAACTCGCCATCCTTGACGAAGCTCGGGCACCCATGTTCGGACAGAGTGTGAAAGGGGGCTAGGCAAATGCTCATTTCATGTTCTAATGCGTCCAGCATCTTCCTGGCAGTCCTTATCTTCTCTGTCTTATCAAAATAAACATGCAAGGTTACCCTTGCATCTGCCCACTCTGAGGCAAGTTGGGACATCGGGGGAAATCGGAGGCCTTTGCGCTCATACTCCTCAAGTTTCATAGCCAGGTCTAGCCATTGCCTCGCCTGGTGTTCGGCCTCCTCTACCACAGGCTTTCCCTGGGCAGATACTTCTTCGATCTTGGACGCGAAATCCAGGACCGATATAGATTTAACAATGTTGGGCTTGCAACCCTGCAGCAGACCAGCCCGCATCTCCTTAACTCTATTCTTTGAAAAGGCCGCCGTCTGTGATGTTTTCTCTTCAAGCTGCGACTGCGCCTGTTTCAACGAATCCTGGAGCTGAGAAACCTGCTCCAGCGCTGCCTTTTTCTCCTCTGACAGCTGCTCGGCTGTCTGTTTCTGCGCTGCGGCCTCCTGCTGAGAGGCGGCCAGCTGGGCTTTCAGTTCGTCTATCTCCTGCTGTGCCGACCCCAGCTGAGCGGTGGCCCTAGCCAGATCTTCTTCCAGCTGTCTTGTGCTATTCTGCAGCTGAAACAGCGCCTCCTGGGTCTCAAGCCGCTTGACAAGGAGATTATGGGTCCTACGACGAATACCATTGATCTCGTATTCCTCGTTGATGTCATCAAAGCTCTTCTCCTTTGTTTGGTGCTCATAGTCCGCCTCGGTCATTTCCCGGAGAGGCTTCTTCACTTTTGGGATCAATTTCTCAGTTGTAAGCACTCTCCTGTCCAAGTCATACTTGGTGCGCTTTACCGGGGCAGCTATTTCCTCGGCTCTCCTCCGTTTGACGCCGTGGAGGAAGGAGGCGGAACATCCTGCGGCCCTTGCTGCCAAAGGTTGGTCGTCCGCGCTCTGCAGCTGTTCGCTCATGAAGTCCAGGTCCTCCAGCATTGGATCTTGCTGCGGCATCTTCCCTGCAAACAGCGAAGCGGGAGGTATTCCAGAAGGAGTGGCCGCTTTTAAGGGTGACCGGGTCCTAGGGGAAGCGAGCGGCTGAGTGGATGGCGTTGGTGGGGTTTTGAACAGATGAGGTGAGCGGCGTGGCGATGTATGTGCAGCTTCGACACTGGCCGCGGGCGAGGGTTCCAGGGTTTGGCTTAGGGACTGGAAGGCGTTAGGGTCTTGGGCGAATTGGTCGAAGGAGTGGGGGCTGCTGGATGGCTGGACAGTCTGGGAAGAGGAAGATGCAGCTACGGCTTGCCTTGATGAAATGGGGGACGGCATTATGGCAGGGCCGACTGGGACTTTGGGGAGCGGGGAAGTGGACGTACCTGCGGGCTTCGCCTGAGCCGTTGTTCGAGGGACGCTTGCAGCCCGAGTTTCTGCTTCTGCTTCAGGGCTGTCCAGCGAGACAATTTCTGGCGCAGCTGTCCCTGTCTGCGCCGCGGCTGGCTGTTGCACAGGTTCCTTAGGCCGCTTGGCCTTTTCACCTCTCTTCCTCTTCTTTTCTTCTGGCGTTGTGGCTGGTTTGAAGGAAGGAGATGAGGTTGGGGCGGCAGGTAGTGATGTCCCCACGGTAAACTTGTACCTAGGTCTAGCTGGAAGGATGCCTGCCGTGGCCGGTCTGCTAGCTGGTAGCGCAGGCGCTTTTTCTGCTTGAGGGGCCACCTCAGGAGTTGACCTCTCTGACCCTTGCGCCCTTTCGGGTACTGCTTCAGGAGCTACAGGCTGCATCGGGCCCACTTGACTGCTTGTCGGAGTTGCGCCGGGAGTCGCGGAAGTAGGCATTTGCTGGGAGGGGGGCATCCTTGTATATCTTTTCCTTGCGCCTCGGGGAACGCAATTTCGAAATTCGAAAGGCCGCCATGTGTCAGCGTATTGATCATATAGCGCTGAAAACTCATCATCAACGGCCAGCGTTTTCCGGTTGGATTTGTCGTGATGCGTGCGACATCTCATCTTCCAGCATTCGATGACTTTGTCCTTTTGCCAGTTGAGGGGCGCCACCTTGGCAAGGAATTTTTTGAAGCCCGCAGAATCTGACCGGTGATCCGGGTTTCGCTCTGGGTCATACGTCACCTCTTCGCAGTAAAAATCATGCCATGGAGGCCATGATTGCATCTGCTCGATGTGCCATTCCAGGTCTGCGCCTGTTTTGTTGCCTCTTTCCTGCATAATCTCTGCTCGGGGGCATATGTGCGCGAATTTGCCTCTGACCCCAATCGGGTCGTATTTCCAGCGCTGAGGAAGCATTATTAGACCCATGTCGATGAGTTCCCGTTCGAGGTAGACGTGCTGTCCGATCTCGTACACTTGGGTATTCGCCCAGGTGATGGGATACTGAAATATATGGCCTCTCTTTTTGCCCTGGCCGAACTCTTCTTCGACATAGTCCATCTGTCGCGCAATCTCCATCCCGAACTGGTGGTCAGTGCAGAAGTAGGGCAGCGAGAACGACTTCCCCTTGAATCCGTAGATTCTGACCACGATGCCCTGCGTCAGCCGGAAGGTATCCCCGTACTCGTGCTTCCTCAGATATCTTGTCATGACCTCTGGCGGGCGGGATGCCTTAAGGTTGAACAGCCCCAGGACCATGCACAGAAATTTAAAATTAAACTCATAGAATGACCCTTTTCTGTACAGGATCTCGGTCCACTCGTACACGGGCAGCGGCTCACCTTTTTCATTTACCCTCTTCAAGTCAGGAACTTTCATCCGGTAGTGCATGTGGTAAAGGCACAGCCATGTGAGGAAGGAGCAAAACCGGAAATCCGTTGTCTGCTTCTGCTGCAGCTTGACTAGGTTTGAATGAATGGCGTACGCCAGCCAGTCTGCCCAGTCGAAGAAAATGGGGCGCTTCCCGCTCTTTTGCGTCGTGGAGTCGTAAAACTCCCCATGCAGGATACATTCTGCCAGCGCCAGCTGGTACGGGCGTACCACTTTGTCAGAATCGCAGCCGAGGACCCACGCCAGGATGACGTAAATGTACTTGTTCTCAAATCTGTCCAGTGGTATGGAGCCTGTCGGCCACTGTCCGGCTGCCAGCGGAGTCTTCAGCTCCGAGTTGAGGAATTCTCTCATCCGCTTGGTCTGCGTGAATCTGCCCATCTGTTCATCCAGATTAATCCTTCTGACAATCGCGTCGGGTTCGTACTGAAGCCCTGGGGCGAACGCTGGCTGGACGCTCTCCCTGAAGAGTGTGAACAACACTCTTCCCTTGTTGTCGCAGACTTGCCGGGCAGCTGGCTTGTAATATTCTACAATTGCTTCAATCAGCTCCGGGCACTGGTGAGTAGGAGGGCACAAGAACCAGTACAGGTTCGATTTATACGCAGCCCCGACATGGTGTGAGGGCGAAACCTTGTCTGCCCACTTTGCAATATTCGGCCGCAGTTTGGTGAGGCTGATGGAGAAAGAGTCGTCTTTGTACCCGGCCAGGTGATTGACGGGCGACGGTGGTATTTGCCCTCGACTCCTCTTCGTCCGGGTTCTCCTTTTCTGCTCCTGCGACACTTCGCTCTCATGAGCGCTCGATTCAGTCTGTTCCTCAGCTTCGCGCCCTTCGTCACTGGATTGCGCCTGTACGGGCGCTTTCCCCTTGTCCATTTTCTCTGTTAGAATTGGCAGCGACAGAGAATTACGGCTTCTGATTTCTTAGTCCTGCGCTTTGCAGTCTCGGAGTCAGCTTGACACTCTGAATTTTCTGAGTATGCCAGGGCCCTTTTTCTAGGCAAGGATTTCAGCATTAATGGCGCGAGGGAGGGAGTTAAGGTGGTTAACTCGAAGTTGGTGGAGGCGTTATAATATTTTGGCGGCCGTGCATGGGTTTAATTTTGAAAAGCGCACCCTAGTTGCAGTTGGTCCAAATGCGCCTTGCTTTCTTAATGACGTCGTTCTTGAAAGTCGTGCAATCATTAAACAACATTTGGACTTCGTGCCTTTGATGACGTCATCGCCGCCGTCTGGGCACACCTTTCAAGGGAGAATTTTTGGCCCATGATCTTAAACCGGGACGCGACCCAACTTCGCACTGTGCCGTACTGCGCTCTGGGCCCACACTTAGAATTTTTCATGTTTTCCGTGATGGGTTATTCAGGCTGCGCCCAAAATTGAGGGCGCACTCGGACTTCGCCCAAAAAATGAGCGCACTCCGACTTCGCCCAGGTTTGACTGCGCAGTCAGACTTCGCCCCAAAAGTTGCGCAGTCTGGTTTGACACTTAGCCATTTTTTGCTTCCTGCTCCCCGACTGCGCTCCCAAGACGGTGCGCAGCCCGACTTCGCTGCGAAGTCGGGTTGCGCACCCAGACTTAGCCAAATTTTTGCCCCTTTTGTCAGCTGCTTTCTTTCGAACTTCGCACAATCCAAGGAGCGATACCCGACTTCGCTGCGAAGTCGGGGTTTGCTTTAAGTTCTACTTGGGCTCTTGAAAACTAAAAAAACTGAATGCTGAATATGTACATTCTGAAAACTTAAAAATGCGGAAAAGAAAACTGTACAAGGAAGGACCCATTGGGTGCCTTCAGCGGTGATAAATTTTGAGGTGGAACCCATTGACGGGAATGGGGAGAAGTTGTCCCTCCATGTCCCGGAGCACGAATGCGTTAAATTGGTTCACTCGGGCAATCTGATAGGGTCCCTCCCAGAGGGCGTCAAATTTACCGTGGTTGCCCGGCTTTGCCTTCAGTGAGTCCCACTTCAGCACCAGGTCCCCGATTTTGAAAACTCGGGCGGTGGTGCCTTTTGCAAACCAGCCTTGGGTCGCTTCAGCGTGTTTAGTGAAGGCCTGGTATGCTTTCTCTCTTTCTTCCTCTAACTGCAGCAGCTGGCACAGTTTGGCGTCCATTGGATCCCCGTTGCCTCTCTCTTCATCCAACATCCAGAGGGCGGGAATTTCTATGTGGGTTGGCAGGACTGCCTCCTTGCCATACACGAGCGCATAGGGGGATGTCTTGATAGACTTCTTGAATGATATTCTATCCGCCCACAGTGCTCGATTCAGGAGTAGGTGCCAAGTCCTCTTGTTCTTCTCTACTGTCCTAACGATCTTCAGTAGGTTCTTGTTGGTGGACTCGGCCAGGCCATTCCCCTATGGGTAGTAGTTAGAAGACATCTTGTGATAGATGCCGTACTTGCTGGTGTACTCCGTGAGTACAGCGCCTGCGAACCCCGGACCATTGTCCGTCACTATTGACTCTGGGACCCCGAAACGGGTGATAAGGCTCTCGAGGAACCTAATGACCGTCTCCTGGTCCGCATTCTTGGTGGGGATCGCCTCTGCCCACCTGGTGAAGTAATCGGTGGCGGTAAGAATGAACTTGTGCCTCGTTGCAGAGTTAGGCGTAATGACCCCGATGAAGTCCAGACCCCATTGCTGAAACGGAGTCTCGGCCTGAATTGGTTGGAGGGGCAGAGGTGCTTTTCTGTTTTTGCCAGCAAATCTCTGGCATTTATCACATTTTACACAGACCGCATGTGCGTCTGTGAAGAGAGTGGGCCAATAGTACCCAGCTCTGATGATTTTCAAGGCCGTAGGCCTTGCGGAATGGTGTCCCCCAGGCATCCCGGAGTGAAATTCTCCGAGGACCCTGGGTTGATCGGTTTTCTTGACGCACCGCAACAGGATGCCGTCAATGTTCTTGAAGTAAAGCCCCTCGGGGCGAAGAGTGTATTTCAAGGCATTTAGCCGAAACCTCCTTTGTGAGGCATTTAGGTGGTCTGGACATCTCCCGGTGCAGAAATACCTCACTAGGTCATCTGTCCAGTCACTCTCCTCTGGTAAGGAGTTGGCTAGGTTGGTAGTTGCTATCGGATCTTCCCACTTACAGGCAGATATCTCGGCTGCAGCGCTTCGGGCCAGCTCCTGGCACAAGGCTCGACCTCTGATAAGCTTTGTTGGCCGCACCTCGATGTCGAACTCCTGGATCTTGGCAATCCATCCTGCTCTCTTGTGACCCGGCTCCCCTTGTATAATGAAGTTTCGGACGTATCACGAAGACAGTTGTTCGGCTCTGGGAGACGAAGTGCCTGAACTTTCAGAGAGACTTCGTGACTGCGTGAACCTGCGGCTCAATAAAATTGTACTTTTCCTCGTGCGACTGAATCACTTGGCTTTAGAACGCTATGGGGCGCTCTTCGCCATTGTCTCCCTTCTGTGTCAGGACTGCGGCGTAACTCTCGAGTTCTCCCACCTCGTATAGGATGAAGTCCTTGGAGTAATCCGGGTTTATCAACACCGGAGCTTGTGCAATTCGGGCCTTGATCTCCTCGAAGGCCTGCCTTCTCTCATCAGTCCATAAGAATTCAGCATTCTTTTTCAGCAGTTCGGCCATGGGTTTGATCACTTGTGCGAAGTCCGGTATGAACTTCCTTACGAAGTTGATCTGGCCGAAGAAGGACTGTAGCCCCTTCTTGTCGACTGGGGCGGGCAAGCGGAGGAGGGCTTCGGCTCTGTCAGGATCCACTGCAAGGCCTTTCTCGGAGATGACATGTCCCAGCAGCTTACCTTCTCTTACCGCGAAGACTAATTTCTTCGGGTTTATGGAAATGCCGAATTCACGACATCTCTCAAATATCTGCCGCAGGTGGGAAGCATGATCCTCTCTTTTGTGAGAGAATACAGTCATGTCATCCAAGTAGATGACAATGATCTTGTTAAGCAGCTCTCGGAAGGCCAGGTCCATGGCTCTCTGGAATGTGGCGCCAGCATTGGATAAGCCGAAGGGCATGCGCTGGTAGGCGAACGTTCCCCATTTGGTGGTGAACGCTGTCTTATGTTGGTCCTCATCTTTGACCCAGATCTGGTTATACCCAGAAAAGCCATCTAGGAGGGAGAATCTTTGCGCTCCAGCAACTATATGGAGGATCTGATCGATTTGGGGAAGCGGGTAATGGTCCTTCAGTGAGGCTTGGTTAAGATTTCTGAAATCTACGCAGAGACGAATGTCTCCGTTCTTCTTCCTCACGGGGACCAGATTCGCAACCCAGGATGAATGCTTGATGGGGTAGATGATCTTGGCTTCCAGCATCTTCAGGAGCTCGGCTTTCATCATGGCTTCGATCTTCGGATTTACAGCCCTCTGCTTCTGCCGGAATGGTTTTGCACCATCTTCTAGCTCAATAGTATGTTGGATTATCTGTCTGTCATACCCCTTCAAGTCCTGGTAGCACCAGACTACTATGTCTGGGAAATCTCGGCATAATGATCTGATCCGCTCGAGTTCCTCTTTGGTGCAGTCCGTTTCGACCTTAATTGTCTTTC
Organism: Wollemia nobilis; assembly: GCA_028583015.1. Classification (NCBI taxonomy): domain Eukaryota; kingdom Viridiplantae; phylum Streptophyta; class Pinopsida; order Araucariales; family Araucariaceae; genus Wollemia; species Wollemia nobilis. The sequence goes on from JAQPPZ010017238.1 coordinate 2,278,509, forward strand.
CGAGGTTCAAGCTCCAGGTCGACGTACTGCTTGGGGTCTACTTTGATCCTGTGTGATATTGCTCTGTCATTATGATCAAAGAGACTTTCTAGTGTAATCAGTCCTTTTGGGACATGATTATTTTTTAACTGTATCAACCCCTCATATTGCTCGTCATCAGGGTCTCTACCTTCGATTGAACATGCTTCGGTAACCAAAAATGTGACGATCTCCTCGTCACAGTCAAACACCTGCCAGTGGGTGTCTTTATCAGGCACAGAAGGCCTGTAGATGGTACGAACCGGCTTCGGCTTCTAGACAGTGTCATCAGCTGGAACGTACCTGGCTCCAATAGACGCCAGAATGTCAATGTGCTTGTTTTTCTCACGTGATATGGCTTTGACATTCAATGAGTCGAATGACTCCATCAGGTCCCAGACCCGATTACGGTACGCCTTGAGATAATGCTTCTTGGAGGCGCACTTGTTCGTAATCTGGTTGCACACCAGCTCTGAGTTGCCAAAGATCTGCAGATGCTTTATCCCCAGTCTCTCCGCTTTTCTCAAACCCAAGCACAAGTCTTCGTACTCCGCCGCATTTTTGGTATAGCTCAAAGCCAGCCTGTAGGTGTAGTCCTTCTGGATCCCGGTCGGGGAAACCAAGAGCACGCCTGCACCGGCGCCATTTTTGCATCGGGCACCATCAAAGAAGAGCTGCCATAGCTTTTCTGGTGCAGGTCCTACTTCTTTCTTGGCTAACTGGTCAAGCCTCTCAGGCTGAATGATGGTGTAGTAGCCTTGCTCAGTCTCGAACATGGCGTTGAAATCCAGCAAGGAGAACTCATCTTCCGTTTGCAGCAGCTCACGAGCTTGCTCCGTCATGTCTACCACCACCAGTTCTTCCTCTGTCAGCTGAACCATGCAGTCTGCGACTCTTCTCCGGGTATCTTCTCCACTAGAAATGTGGAAGGCTTCTCGTTGTAGATCTTCAGTCTCCTTCCTTTGAAGGGCACTTCCATATGCGAGTAATCCAGAGACAGATACCCTCCCGGCTCCGATGAACTCCCTGGAGAGACACATGTCGAAGTAGGGTTCCAAGTCGACAACCACGACTTCTTGAATGACCACTATGTCGAGAGCTTTGTGCAGCTGGATCTGGATGTCTTTGATGACACCGACTGTCTTGACAGGGGTGCCGTCTAGTTGCAGCACACCTTGGCTGCTCCTTGTATACTCCATCTGTAATGTCCCCCCCTGTTCTGATATTTTTAATATTTGGGACACTATACTGTTTCTTAAAATCAGAAAATACAACTCCAAGAAACAGGAAATAACTAACAATTTTATTTTTCAAATTTCTTTCAAAATAGGGTTCAGATTACAATATTTTAAAAATATAATCTTTCCACAATATGTCTGCAAACCCTTGAAATATACTAAATCAGCAAATACCAAAGTACCTCCGAAATCGTTGAAGCACCAAAGCGTGAATCCTGTGTGAATTCACCAACAGAGAACTGGGGTTTCGTCCGGCTCCAAAAATCTAAGGGGTTTCGTCCTCAGTCACCTGTTGGGGTTTTCGTCCCTTCGGAGAAGAAGTCTCGGCCACTGGCCTCAAACTCTAGAGGAAATAACTAAAATCCAGAATATCTAAAATGAGACCAAGTCACTTAATAAATAGGCTCCTCCTTGGCAAACTCTCTTTTTCGCGCTCAATGTGGGATAAACATATTTCTTCCCCTTTAATTATAATATAAAGTTTTAACTTTATAAAATGAATTTAATAATTCACTTAATAAAGCCAAGCTTTGCGCTTTAAAAACTCTGCCTTATGAAACTCCGAATGACCAACTGAAACCTGTTCCGGATACCCATTTCGTTGTAGAACAACATCCCCCTGTCCGCTCGGCAAGAAACCCTAAAACCCGACACTGCTAAAAATAGCAATTCCAGCATCCTAGCTGCGTTTGACCCCGAACGACCACCAAAACTGAGCTCTAAGAATTCAAAAGTTGTCTCAAATATCTCCAAAGGCTCTCATCCATATGACATAGCCTACGAGAACCCGTGTATAGGCTAGTCTCTATGTGCTCCCACTAGCTGATTAGAAGGGGACATTACAGTCCGCCCTTCCCAAATATTGCTTGTCCTCAAGCAATATGATCTGTATGCCAGGATCCCAAATAAATCTGAAGAATGTCTCATGATGAAGACACTGCCTTGAACTGTCATCCCGAAAACTGAAAACACTGTCAAGCTCTGTCACCAAACCGATACAACCAGTCCCGGTAACTCTGTCGAGCTCTGCCACTCTATAAAACAATCCATCCCTCAGAGGAATTCCTGGATCCCATAGCCAAATAGGGATTTTGTCATTCCCGAAATTTAATAATTTCTGCTGTGCCACTCTGACTACAACTGAATTATTCTGCAGCTCAAAGGAGAACCCATTCTGGACTGACAAACGAGGAACCCAACAAGAAACTGATTCTACAACTATAGGGAAGAGCACCTCATGCCAAGGTGATACATATAACTCCTTATACCAACCCTTCTTCCCATTCATATATGACATGGTCAAATCATCAACATGTGGACTGAAAGAAAAACTATGAGCATACCTCACTATACAGTCCATCTGAACTTCACCAACTGGTTCCATGGAAGGGTCTATACAATCACCTGTGCTACAACTCTCAACATTCTGCACACAGAAGTCAGGAGATGTTTCGCCAATCATAACACAAGGAAATGAACCTGCATCAGCATCATACTCGGTTTGTTCCTTCTGAGTGGTTGTAACAGTTGACCAATTTTCTTCTTTGTGAACAAAACTTAACTCAAGGTTAAGTTTGTTAATTATCTTCTCCTTTTTGGTGAGTTCTTGGTACATCTTTTCTGCAGTTTGGATAGCCAAATCCCTATCAGATAACAATTGCAAGTAATCAGATTTTATTTTCTCCAAAGCATGCTTGATAGTTTCTACCTTAATAGTTTGCACGCTTTCAGCAGAGGAGACATCAATCAACTCTATCTGCCTATCTTTGAGCTGAGCTGTCCACAGAAGATATTCAACAAAGTTGTGTGTGCTATCCAAATGGGTTAATGTTTGGACAATCTTCTCTTCTGTAACCTGCAACTTATCCTTCCAACTTTGCATTGTATCAAGTTCTGGATTGTGATCAGCAGCACATAATAAAGTTTCTGATTTACCATCTTTGGCATAATGATCATAATCAGCATTCCTTTTGACACTACACTCTCCAACTTCGTGCACTGAAGTTAGGACTGACTCATGCTCAACCCAAGAATTATCAACTGCATGCACATCCTCACCAGCTGCTGATTTAACAATGTCAAAATCAGCTTGCTCTATGATCTCACCACTATCACGAAATTCATTATGCCCCTCACCAAAATGAGATCCACAAGATGAATTAACTTCATCTTCATCAATTTTGCCCTCCTGTACTTCCACACAAGTTTCTTGAAGAGGTGGCATGTTTATATTTTGAATTTCAGCAGTCTGAATGTTCAAGTCAGCACCCTGATCAAAAGGAAATTTGTCTCTATCAATCTTCTCATTTACTTCATCAGCATAACTCTCCAACTCATCAGGAAAGCCACCATCCAACCACTTGCTGGTCTGTTCTGTTTCTAACTTTAACCAGAAGACATCTTCATCGACATTGATCTCCTCATCAAATTTGGAGTCTTCACCATGAAAAAAAACACCATGCAACAATGAACTGTTGCCAGGAAAAATGCAAGGCTCATCATACCTTATGTCCAAGGTCTCACAAACCTCACTGGATTGCTCTGGAAGCAATTCCACAACTGTTGTCTTGTCATTACCCTCGGTACTATAGTTGTCCTGGGACTTGTGGGTTATAGGCCCACATATATGTCCAAGTGACCACTCTTCTTGGCAAGTGAAGCAACGCTGTTTTCTTCTCAACTGATTCTTGCTTTTGAGAGGTAGTCCTGGAATCTGTAAGTCACTTGGTCTCTTTTCCTTCTCCTGTTCCTCCTGTACCAAGAGAGGTTTCAGCTTCTTCTCACACTGCTTGGAAACATTGTCAACTAATTTACGTGCAGCTGAAGAGGTAATCTGTCCTTGCCTCAAAACAGCCATCAACTTGGGCAAGATGGGCTGGGTAAAGTCATCACTTTCCTCAATGATGCGTACCATGATGGTTTGCATGTAAGAGGATATAATGTCTTCATGATCTTCACTGATAGAAGCCATAAAATGTTGAAACATCTGGAGACTAAGATCAGCACAATCTAAATCAAGCAAAAAGACATATATTCTAATTTTTGCCATCACTTCCAAAATTCTAACCTTCTTACCATAGGATCGGTCCCTGATGTTATTCAAACCATGAAAACTGTCAACCATTAGCTGTAATCCCTCCTTCATGATGTCGTCATTGTAGGGTGCTTCCGGAGCTGTAATCCTTATGATCTCACTGAGACAAGAGGTGACTGCAAGTCTCACGTCCCTATCTGCATGTCTCATAATCCAATGCTGGCCTAATGCAATTATAGGTACTTTCGCTGCCCAATTCAAAACCTCACGATCAGATTGATCTAGTTCAACTAGACATGTATCCATTTCCTTTAGACTGTCAAGAAGAACATCTTTTGACAATTTCTGGGACTCAAGTTGTTTCCCCAAAGCGTAGAGCTTACAACTTACATCCATTCTTTTACTGAAATGTTCTGCAGATTGAATTTGTTTTCTGTTATTGGATGTGTGATGCTCAACCTTAGCCTTAGAGGGAACCATAGGTGCTGACTTAGGTGACATAGCTACTGTCAACTGCTTTTCCAACTTTTATGGGACAACGAGCTCAACTTTATTAGCCGCAATATTAGCTGCAATTTTAGGATCTTGTAAAGTATTTTGTTCAACTCCAACTTTCTTCGGCAACTTTATGAATGAAAAATCAACCTTATCCTGAGGAAAAACTGAAGGTAGAGAAATTTGCATCATTGCAGTTAATTGACTGATGGATTTTTGTATCTCACTCTGAGTCCTATCCCAATCACGTTGTCTCCTAGAACAATCATTATAAGACTCCATGAATCTGAAATTTAATTAGGCTTCCACAGGCTGGCAGAATAGACTGAGTTCTAAATTAACAATACCCAGAACTCTTAAAGCCCAAATCAACCAAATGGGTATTCAAATCACCAATACCCAGAAACTGGAAACCCTAGATTTGAAAACGGCAACCAAACCCTAACTTCCAAGTCTGAAAAATACTCACGGCTTCTAATTTTTTTTTCACACAAAACCCTATCGTCTGCTAATCTTCTGTACTCCGCAAATTTCAAGCAATATAGACAAAGAATTATTTCCACCAAATCAAACCTGAGAATTTTGTCTTTGATAGAAGACTTCACAAAATTCGCAATGAAACCCTGAACAGGCTGGCAGGAAAAACCAGCTCTGATACCACTGTAATGTCCCCCCCTGTTCTGATATTTTTAATATTTGGGACACTATACTGTTTCTTAAAATCAAAAAATACAACTCCAAGAAACAGGAAATAACTAACAATTTTATTTTTCAAATTTCTTTCAAAATAGGGTTCAGATTACAATATTTTAAAAATATAATCTTTCCACAATATGTCTGCAAACCCTTGAAATATACTAAATCAGCAAATACCAAAGTACCTCTGAAATCGTTGAAGCACCAAAGCGTGAATCCTGTGTGAATTCACCAACAGAGAACTGGGGTTTCGTCCAGCTCCAAAAATCTGAGGGGTTTCGTCCTCAGCCACACCGTTGGGGTTTCCGTCCCTTCGGAGAAGAAGTCTCAGCCACTGGCCTCAAACTCTAGAGGAAATAACTAAAATCCAGAATATCTAAAATGAGACCAAGTCACTGAATAAATAGGCTCCTCCTTGGCAAACTCTCTTTTTTGCGCTCAATGTGGGATAAACATATTTCTTCCCCTTTAATTATAATATAAAGTTTTAACTTTATAAAATGAATTTAATAATTCACTTAATAAAGCCAAGCTTTGCGCTTTAAAAACTCTGCCTTATGAAACTCCGAATGACCAACTGAAACCTGTTCCGGATACCCATTTCGTTGTAGAACAACATCCCCCCGTCCGCTCGGCAAGAAACCCTAAAACCCGACATTGCTAAAAATAGCAATTCCAACATCCTAGCTGCGTTTGACCCCGAACGACCACCAAAACTGAGCTCTAAGAATTCAAAAGTTGTCTCAAATATCTCCAAAGGCTCTCATCCATATGACATAGCCTACGAGAACCCGTGTATAGGCTAGTCTCTATGTGCTCCCACTAGCTGATTAGAAGGGGACATTACACCATCCCGATTTCGTCGCAGACGGCTCTCGGCATTACAGTCGTGGAGGCACCAGAATCCACCATACAATTGTGTACTATGTACCCTTGCATCCGTAATGACAGATAGAAGGGAGGTGGTCTATTCTTCCCAATGGCGGGGACTGTCAGGGGTTGATCTAGAACAGCAGGCTGTATCTGCTTGCCATACTTCATGTTCTTCAGAGATTCCTACAGCAGATCAACTTGCCCCTGGAGCAGAAGAGCATCATACATGCTTATCCTAGCGGTGGTCCTTTTTAGCTCATCTACTATGCTGTAGCCTGAAGTGCTGGCTCCCTCCGTTTCCTTCGCAGGCTCATACTTGGTGCGGTATTGCTGCGTGGCCTCGACTCTCTGTCTCTTTGTCAGAGACGGATATCTCAACTTCTCCTGAGCTTGTTCTTTTGTTTCAGCTGGAGGCTGAGCAGTGGGAGCTTTGGCTGGAGAAGGAGCTGCTTTTGCTGCGGGAGGCTTGGCTGCGGGAGCTTTTTCCTTGGCTGTGTAAGGCCACAGCCTCTTGTCAGGTGGTAGCCCAACAGGTTGCGCCTTGTCTCTTCTGGCGTATACCTTCAAGGGCTTTGCAGCAGCTTCAACAAGCTTTCTGTCTTACTTGGCAGGGGGCAACACCATAGCTATCATGCATCCTATGTATCCTCTATCTATGCATTCCAGGAATACTTAATCATCAAATACCGGAGTCCAGAGTTCAGTACAACAGTAAGCAATGAAATAAGAAACATGAGGCAAAAATGACAAGGACAGGCAGCATACAAAATGATGACAGTAAGCAGAGCCAAGTATATGTCTTGTATTTAGAAGCAAACGTATAGCTACAATGGTTCCCTAGCAGTATATTCCCCTTCCACCCCTTTACAATGAAATGGTGTGGCTATTTATAGCCCAAGTTCCCCCCGATTACAATTACGGGCACAAAGTCCCAGATCGGACAATAGCTGACAAAAGCGACAGCAGAAGCTGCTGATGCTGACTCTGTCGGCGAGGACTGTACCTGCAGCAAGGTCTCCCTGAAAGCTGTACAGCTACGTGGCAGTGCATTGGGTCAAACCTCTAGTCAGCAGGAATGCGGGTAGCTGTGGTAGATGGAACTTTACATCAGCTTAAATGGAGGCAGCTGGCGTAGGTAATGCTGTCCATGATTTTCCTTTATCCCGTCACATCACGGCTCGAATCCCGAGGCTGGACACTTGTCGAATTTTGATGAGTGGCACATGTCTGCCTTGAAAGGCAGTTTGTCCAACTTCGCCTGGGATCAGAGCGCTGTCGGATAGCGCAGGTGGGAAACAGCGCAGTTGGGGAGGCCTCCATGCCTTAGCCAATTTCTGGCTTGCTTGATGAATCTTGCCCAACTGCGCACCGGTCAAAGGGCGCACCCCGACTTCGCTGCGAAGTCAGGTTGCGCATCGGTACTTAAGCTGATTTTGTCGCTGTTCGGACTGCGCACAAAGAGAGGAGCGCACCCCGACTTCGCTGCAAAGTCGGGTTGCGCTCCAGCACTTAGCTGATTTTCTGCACATTGCTTTCCCAAGTGCGCACGAGAAGAAGAGCGCACCCCGACTTCGCTGCGAAGTTGGGTTGCGCTCCGGAATTTAGCCAAATTCTGATCATCTCTTGTCTGCTTTCGCACTTCGCATTCCCTACTACGCTCCGACTTGAGGGCGCACCCCGAATTCACTGTGAAGTCGGGTTGCGCCCTAACACTTCGAATTTTTTAGGGAACAGTTGATCAGTCTTGGGAACTTGACTGGGGGAAGCACAAGGGAAAAAGGGAGGAATGAAACTGCAGGAAAGGGAGAAAGGGAAAAATGGAGAAAGGGAAGAAAGAGGAGGGAAGGAAGAGCAACACACTTACAAATTTTGAAAACATGGCACCCCGTGCAAAATGTGGCAACAGACGGTACTCCTGTGAAAACGGTCGGCGTAATCAAGGATATACCTATTCGGTTGCACAAGGTACCCCAAATTGTGGTAATATAGGATGTGGTAGTCGTAGATCTGGAGCCCTATTTTAGCATGTGCCTTTCAAGGGAATTCACAACAAAGCTAGGGGGATACCTGTCCATGGACTATTCGCATTTAGAGATCCCGTTCGAGGAAAGGAAAGTCAAAATTTACAATGAGAAACCTTCTATGTTTCTCATACAGAAGATGACCGAAGAAGAATGCAATGATCCCGTCCATGCGATAGCAGGAGTAGAACTGTTGGCCACGGATTCGCCACCTGGGAAGGACTTGGTGTGTCAATGCGCCCTAGACCCGCAGACCAACATTGAAAGGCCGGGAGGAAGGGATGCCCCCGTGCCGATCTCCGGAGAAGGCCGGCTCCTTTCCTAACCTACTTGGGGGTTTTTAGATAAGAGTGCGGGAAAGAGATTAAAAAAGGGGGTAAAGGGAACTGGAAAGAGATTGAAAAAGATAAGGGAACGAGGAAAGAGATGTAAATATCATGCGTTTCGGGTGGGGGAGAACAAGCGACACGATCGCAAATTTGCATCCGAACCAACAACAATTAAAACAAAGCATGTAACAGAAATTGCAAGCTGCGATTCTATCCTATGTATCCTTCGTTTTGTATTCCAGATCCAAATAATCACCAATGCTCAAATCCAGGATTCCGAATTTAAACAGACAGAAATATAAATGGACATGAAGCAGAAATACTAGCAGAAGGCAGCATAAAAGATAGAGACAAGAAGTAGAGCCAAGGATGCTTTGAATTAATTAGAAGGTGATCCGTCACAGCAGAGTCCTCTAGCAATATGTCCCCCCTCCACCCCTGTACAATGAAATGAGGCTGCTATTTATAGCACAATTTCCCCCCCTCGATTACATTTTGTGCACAGAATCCCAGACCTGACAAAACCTGCAAAAGCTGACAAAAGCGGTTGATGTTGACCTCTGCTGGTAAAGAATGTACTTGCAGCAAGGTCCTCCTCAAAACGTGGCAGCTCCGTGGAAATCCGGTAGGTGGGAAGTTGAGTAAGTTTGAATGGGGGCAGATGCGGTACAATCTGTCAGTTCACGCTCATTTGTTCGGTACCCTGGCGGCACACCTTCTGTCACATCTTTGACTCGAATCTCGAGGCTGGACACTGTCAGCATCTGATGGAGGGGGAAGAAATCGTCTTTAAGCTCAGCCTTTGTATAAGCCCAATCGGGAAGGCCTTCGTGCCTTAGAAAATTTCTGAGCAGGTTTCAACGTTCTTTGCCTGAGTGCGCACAGGTCAGTGAGCGAAGCTCGACTTCGCTGCGAAGTTGGGCAGCTCAACACTTGGTCGTTTTTTTGGAGATACAATGATGGGCTGCCCAACTGCGCTCTTCTTCCAGGGCAAAGCCCGACTTCGCTGCGACGTCGGGCAATCCCAGCACTTAGCCGTTTCTTCAAGTGAGTCGTCCTACTGTGCACGAATTTGAGGGGCAGCTCGACTTAGCCGTTTCTTCAAGTGAGTCGTCCTACTGTGCACGAATTTGAGGGGCAGCTCGACTTCGCTGCGAAGTCGGGTTGCGCACCCAACACTGACTTTTTTGGGATGTCCTTCACTGCTGCGAAGTAGGGTTGCGCACCCAACACTTAGGACTTTTTTGGGATGTCCTTCACTGACAATGCCCAGGTGCGCACAAAACTGCGAAGTCGGGCTGCGCCCTCAACACTTAGACTTTTTGGGATGTCCTTCACTGACAATGCCCAGGTGCGCACAAAATTGAGAGCGCAACTCGACTTCGCTGTGAAGTCGGGGTTCGCTCAATACTTAGTCAAATTTTGGGCTCAACTCTCTGCATGTCAGCTCCCCAAGTGCGCACAAAATTAAGGGCGCACCCCGACTTCGCTGCGAAGTCGGGTTGCGGCAACACTAACACTTAAAAAATTTTGGGCCTTTGTATGAGCGCAGTCGAGCGGATGAGTGCAGTCGGGAGGATGAGTGCAGTCGAGCGGGGCCCAACACTTAGTCAATTTTCTGGCCCGAAATTGAGCTTCTTGGTCCTGCTTCCCGGGGCCATAACTTTTGATCCGTTGACCCGATCACCTATTATAATATATCGTCGGAAAGCTAGCGAAAATATCTGCAATGATAAAATATCCAAAGCTTATTTCATCCATTTTATCACCCTCGTTTATGGCCCGCGAAAACCCGAACACCTCAGCATGCTCTTTGCCGCTTTAAAGCTCCATACTTTGGCCAAAGTTTATCAAAAAATTTAATGTGGCAAAATTGCCAACAAGAACAAGTGCACTTAGTAGAGGAATCCCTTGCACGGCTAAATTCTGAAGATGAATTTTCATTGACAGATTTCAATGCCATGATAGAGACAGAAATAGGATGTTACACCATCATAGAGCCAGAGAAACACATAAAGCCAAAAGATAGGACACCTGCCCAAGAAGAATTATGGCAATTATTCTTTGACAGAGCCCGACGCAAAAACGGATACGGGGTAGGGATACTTTTAGTATCACCGTCTGGAGAGCAGAAGGAATATTGCTACAGATTGGTTTGGAAATGCACCAACAATGCAGCAGAGTATGAAGCCCTATGCCTAGGATTGAAGAAAGCAGGAAAGTTAGGCATAAAACATCTCAAGATTTTCGAAGATTCAGAATTGGTATGCAATTAGGTCACCAACAAGAGCGTCTCCAAGAAGCACTATCTTAAAGCCTACCGCAATAGAGTATGGGACCTGTTTGAGTAGTTCGAATCACTCAATCTGCAGTCCATCCCACAAGAGAAAAATAGGCACGCCGATGTCTTGGCCTCCATCGCGGCTAGATATTCTCCAGCCGACGACATGGTGCACAAGCCGAAGGCCGTAAGGATGATTTATAGGCCCTCTATGCCGGATAGGGACATGCATTGGCAAGTTTTCGACAATGATGAACAAATTGTTAACTTCCTGGTCCAAGAAGCAGCCACTGTCGAGGGAAGAAACCCGAAAGACGAGGAATATGAAGGATTGGTCCAGTTAAAAAATAACCATGTTCCAAGAGGATTGATCACTCTGGAGGGCCTGTTCGATCAAAATGACAGAGCAGTCTCCCACAGAATCAAAGTTGATGCTAGGCAATATCAAGATCCAGAGCTTGAATTCGGGAAAGTGATAAAAGTTGGAATAGACTGTACCACAGCCGAGTTAGAACAAATCCGATCTTTGTGCAGGAGGTATCCAGATATAGTGGCATGGTCTTACCAAGACCTAAAGGGTTATGACCGAAGATTGGTTCAACATACAATCGAGCTGCAAGAAGGGGTCAAATCTTTTAGACAGAGGCAAAGACCGGTCAACCCGAAGATTGAAGCCCTGATGAAAGCCGAACTTCTGAAAATGCTTGAAGCCAAGATCATTTATCCCATAAAGCACTCTTCTTGGGTAACGAACTTAGTTCCTGTTAGGAAGAAAAATGGGGACATTCGGCTGTGTAGAATTTCGCAATCTAAATCAGGCCTCGCTAAAAGACCACTACCCTCTCCCGCAGATTGATCAAATCTTGCACTCAGTAGCTGGAGCCCAGCGTTTCTCTCTACTTGATGGTTTTTTAGGATATAACCAGATTTTGGTTAGAGATGAAGACCAACACAAAACGTCATTTACTACTAAGTGGGGGACGTTCGCTTACCAGCGGATGCCATTCGGCCTTTCAAATGCAGGAGCTACTTTTCAGAGGGCTATGGACCTAGCATTTGGCGAATTGCTGAATAAGGTTATCGTCATCTATTTATATGACATGACTGTCTTTTCCTGGAAAAGAGAGGATCATCCTTCGCACTTGAAGCAAATATTCGAAAAATGCCGAGAATTTGGCATTTCAATCAATCCGAAGAAATCCATCTTTGCAGTAAATGAAGGGAAATTACTAGGACATCTTATATCAGAGAAAGGTCTCGCAATAGACCCCTACAGGTTTGAGGCTCTCTTAAAACTCCCACTCCCGATGAATAAGAAAGGGCTGCAGTCCTTCAGCCAAATAAACTTCGTAAGGAAGTAAGTTTGTCCCGGACTTCGCTCAAATCATCAAGCCGATGTCCGAGCTTTTGAAAAAGGATGCTGAGTTCATCTGGACTGACAACAGAAGAGCGACATTTGAAGAAATCAAGGCCCGCTGACTAACCCTGACTATAGTAAGGGTTTCATCCTGTATGCAGTAGGGGAACCTGAGAGTTACGCCGCAGTCTTGCCTCAAAAGGGGGAAGATGGCGAGGAGCGCCCTATTGCGTTTTTAAGTCAAGTGATACACCCACACGAGGAGAAATACAACTTCATAGAACGACAAGTGCATGCCATCATGAAATCCCTGAGAAAATTCAAACATTTTGTCTCCCAAAGTCGGGTTACAGTGTTTGTTATCCACCCAGACGTGCGGAACTTCATTATCCAAGGAGAGTTGGGCAGCAAAAGGGCTGGTTGGGTCAACAAAATACAGGAATTTGATATTAAAATTCGACCCACAAAGTTGGTTCGTGGTCGTGCGTTGTGCCAAGAGCTTGCGAAGAGTGTAGTGGCCGAAGTAACAGCCTGCCAGTGGGATGATTTGATAGCAGGAGAAAGCTTCGCAAACCGAGAGATGGAAGAAAGAGACTGGGTCAGTGAAATAGTTGAATACTTCAATACTGGGAGGTGTCCTTCACATTTGAATGCTTCGTAGCGAAGACACTTCAGGCTACGGACCCTTCGCTATGTTTTATGCCCCGAAGGCCTGTTCTACCGAAACATTGATGGTGTCCTAATATGTATAAGGTAGGACGATAAGAAAAGGGTCCTTGGTGAATTCCACTCAGGTTTATCAGGAGGCCACTTCGTAGGGAGAACAACTGCTTTAAAAATAATCAGGGCAGGCTACTACTGGCCCACACTCTTCGCCGACGCCTTTGCGGTTTGTCGAAAATTCGAACAATGTTAGAACTTCGCTGGGCGAAGCAAAAACGCTCCCATGCCCCTCAAGCCGATACAAGTGGAAGCACAATTTCAATAGTGGGGATTGGACTTCGTGGGGTCATCTCTCCAAACTCTTCCGCAGGGCATAAATCCATCTTGACCGCAACTGATTATTTCACCAGATGGGCTGAAGCAGTGCCCACAAAGCACGCTGATCAAGAAATGGTGATTACTTTCCTAGAAATCTTGATCACCCTGTTTGGCATTCCCGAAGCAATAGTCACGGATAACGGTCCCGGGTTCACAGGCACCAAAATTAATGAGTTCACTTGCAAATATGGGATATACCGCAAAGTCACCTCCAACTACTATCCCCAGGGTAATGGATTAGCAGAATCGACAAATAAGACCCTGTTGAGGTTGCTGAGAAAGCTCATAGACAAGAACAAAAGGACTTGGCACCTTCTCTTAGACCAAGCCTTATGGGCTGATCGAATATCTATCAAGAAGTCGATCAAAACCTCACCGTATGCTTTGGTGTATGGTAAAGAGGCTGTCCTGCCAACCCATATAGAAATTCCTGCGTTGAAGATATTAAATGATGAAGAAGCAGAATCTGGTCCTATGGAAGTTAGGCTAGCCCAATTATTGCAATTAGAAGAAGACCGGGATAAGGCATATCAGAACTTCGCAAAGCATGCCTAGATCACCCGAAATTGGTTCAAGAAGAAGTCCTCCGTCCGGACATTTAAAGTGGGAGACTTGGTTTGGAAATGGGATTCATGGAAGGTTAAGCCAAACAATCATGATAAACTGGATGCGTTTTGGGAAGGGCCGTTCGAGATTGCCAAAGTGAATTCAGCTAACTCCTTTATCCTCAAGGACGCGACTGGTTAGACTCTGCCAATTCCCGTAAATGGTCTTCACTTGAAGACCTTCTATCATTAAAAGTTTTCTTGAAAATCTTAACCCTTGTATATATTGTTGTTTATACTTGTACAAACTTTGTTTTAAGAGTCTCTAGAATTAAGAGTCGTTCCAAAATGGAGCGATCGACGTCAACTTTTACAAAAGTGCAGTAGCTGGAGATCGATGGAAATTTGGGCGACGACGGCGGTTGCTGGCAGAGTTGAGCGACAACGGGAGTCGCTCCAAAATGGAGCGACCGGCGTCGACCAACACTTAGACGAATTTTGATTTGTTTTCTCCTGTCGACCACGGTTGCTGAAAACTGGAGCGACGACGGGCATCGCTGGGAAAGCAGAGTGACCACGGGAGTCGCTTTAATAGGGAGCGACCAACGTCAACCTTTCACACTTAGAAATTATTTGGATTTTACTCCCTCGCCGCAGTTCGCTGAAAACTGTAGTGACGACGGGCATCGCTGGAAAGGAGAGGCGACGATGGAGTTCGCTCCAGAATTGAGCGATCGACGTCAAGTGTTTATGCTTTAGAATTTTTTCATGTTTTGCTCGTTGCCGACGGTCGCTGACGCCGAAGGTCGCTGGAGGAGGCTAGTGATGATGGGAGTCGCTCCAAAATGGAGCGACCATGGGAAATTCACACTTAGGCAAATTTTAACAAATTTCTCCCGCTCGCCTTGTTGCTTAGAGTTGTCGTCGGTCGTCGGAGAGAGGCGCAAGGCTGGGAATCGCTGAAAAGAGGGAGCGACTCCCAGGATCGCTCCAAAAGTGAGCGACCAAGGGAGTGCCCCTAACATAGAAAAAACTGGGCTTTTCTCGAACACTGCAAAACCTGCTAAACACTTGTAAAATAAAACTGAAAATTGAAAACATGAAATCTTCCTGTACAAAGTTGGACGAGGAGGAAGGAAGAATCTGGTCTGAAAAGTTGATTTTTCAAAATTTTCAAAATTTTTACCCCTTAGCAAAATGTGGCAACATTCCTGGCGGCTCGTGGGGTATCGAGCTCGCCTCGATGCCAGGACCCATGCGTTCATCCTTTGGGTTCGGAGTCACCTCCGGTCCCTGCTTCTTCCTGTTGCTGCCCTTCTTTTGGCAGCTCTATTTCCTGCTGCTCTTCTTCTTTAGCACTGTCATCTTCGGACTCTTCCTCTGAATCTTCTTCTTTCGTTTCTCCTTCCGACTGCTCCTCGCCTTCTTCTTCTTCTTGATCTGGGGGGGCAACGCGGTCATGGATGTGATCATAAGTAGTCTGAACCTGAGTCCAGGCTGCTTCCTGGAAGGGCTCAAGGTCGCTGATATCTTTCAACATGCATCTGAAGGCTTCGACTTGGAGCATATCAACCGCGCTGACCCTTTCACTCAACTCGGTGAGGAGGGCGCTAATTTGGAAGAATTGAGATACCAACTGTGTAACCTGTGCATCAAAAATTGGGTCTATCTAGTTATCTATTTCCGCTGTATCTGTCTTGAAGGCTTCCCAGATTGGCTTCAACTCCTCTCTGGGTCGGCAGTTTCCATCTTCATTCATGAAATTTGGGAACCCAAGCGATGCAAGGGTTTTGAAAGGAATCAGGCAGATGCTTTTCTCTTTCTCCAATGCATCCAACATCCTCCTGGCTTTCCGGATCTTCTCTGATTTTTCAAAATATAAATACAAGGTTGCCCTTGCAGTGGCCCAATCTAGGGCAATATGAGACATGGGGACAAATCGGAGGCCTTGGCGCTCATATCCTTCTGTTTTGACAACCAAGTCGAGCCATCGTTGAACTTGGCGTTCGGCCTCCTCTACCATAGGCTTGCCCTGGGCAGATACTTCTACTTTGGAGATAAATGTGAGGACCGAGAGAGATCTGGCGACGTGGGTTCTGAAACCCTTCAGTAGGCCAGCATGAATTTCCTTGACTCGATCTCTTGAAAAGGCCGCGACCTGTGTAGCTCTTTCCTCTAGCTGCTGCTGAACTCCCTGGAGATAACCTACGCTTCCTATTTCTCTCTGGCTTGCTGTTCTGCAGCCTCTTTTTGATCGGTTACCTCCTTTTCCACGGCTGCTAGTCACTCCTTAAGCTTCTGGGACTCATCCTGGGCATCTTCCAGTTGCGCTTGCATTTTCTCCACATCTTCTTGAAGCCTGATTTTTTTCGTTCTCCATCTCGTAGAAGCGCTTCTTCATCTGGTGATAGTTCACATATAACGTATCAGCCCTCAGATGGATACCCCCTATTTCATTTTCCATGCTGATATTGTTCAGGTCCTTGGCCTTACGGTGGTACTCGTAGTCATCTGGGGTCATGTCTTTTCGGCGCTTCTTCACCTTGGGAACCCTTTTTTCTGTGTGGAGCAGCATGTTCTCTAGATCAAACTTGGCGCGCTTCTCCACTCCGGCAAGCTCCTCGCCTTTTCTCTTCTTCATGTCCTGAAGCCATCTGAAGGAACTCTGCTCCGCTTGGAGCGCCATGGGTTGATGCTCTGTCATTTCCAACTGTGGTTCGCCGAGCTCCATTTCCCCGAACATAGGATAGGCCAAAGGTAAATCTTGTTGGGGCATCTGTTCATCTGCGAACAGATGAGGGGAAATGGCGCCTGAGGGTTCAGCCGCCTTTGGGGATGACTCGGCTTGGGTAGCGGCGGGAGGTTCCTCAGGATGCAAAGATGGGTTCTCAGTTAATGCGCCAGCTGAAGATGAAGGATGGGGAGAATGCGGGGGTTCTTCAGCGGCGGCACTTGGCTGGGTATGGCTTAGGGTTTCTAAGGCGTTAAGGTCTGAGAAAAACACGTCCAATGCCTGCTGGTCGGACTGGGTGGAAGCAGAAGGTTGGGGCTTTTCAGAGATGGGGTGAGATATGACAACAAGGACAGGTTTGGCGGAGGTGGAAGAGGATGCCGCAGGCAATGGATCAGAAGATTGTTGAGAGAAGAGAGAATACGTACCTGTGAGCTCTGCTTGAGCTGGCGTGTCGAAAACCTGCGTTATCCACAGGTCTACCTCCTCTTCTGGCGGAGGGGTGTCCTCTTTGACAGTTATAATCTCCTTGGCGACAACTTTCTTCTGTGGCGACGCCACGGTCTGCTGCACAACCTCCTTTTTGGGCGTGGCCTTTTTCTCCTTTGACTTCTCAGACCTTTTCCTTTTCTCTTTTTTAGGCGTGGCCGCCGTTTCACTGATAGCGGCTGAGGCTGGTGCAATGGGCGTTACGTTGGTGATCGCGCCTGGAAGAGCCCTAGGCGTCTTAAACTTCAACTTTACTTTTTTCCTCAGAGGCTCCAGAGTGTCCTCAGCCAATTGCTTAGATCCTTGCGGCTTTTTAGGGGGCGTCTACACCATGGGCCCTGCCTCCTGACTCCTTACTGCTGGATCCTCCTTCTTGCACAAGTGGTTGCCTAGGTGGGGCCTGTCCCTTTTGTAGGCGATGGATGCCTTGGGGCACGATATCACGGAACACGATGGGCCGCCACGTGGCGATGTGATCATCATAGATCTTGGAAAATTGATGGTCATTGGCCAACAATTTTTCAGACCTTTCTTTCTTGGTGTGGGCCCTCGTGACCCACCATTGTGCTATCTTTTCATCCTCCCAACCCAAACCTTTCACTTTCGGCAGCATTCGCTTGTAAGCCTGTGTGTCTGTTTTGTGAGCCACGCTATTTTCAGGGTCATACTCCGCCTCAACAAAATAGAAATCATGCCACGGCGGGAATGACTGCATCTCTTCTATATTCCACTCCAGGTCACCTGACGGATTATTTCGCTCCCCCATGATGTACTCCTGGCGCGAGCAGGCATGAAAATTTTTCATCTCCGTGAATTCTTTTACTATGTTGAGGGGGTCATACCTCCACCGCTGGGGAAGCTCAACCAGGCCGAAACTTAGGAGTGTAGCTGCTAAGTATTTGTTTTGCCCATTTGTGTTGACCTCAATATCGTCCCATGTGATTGGGAATTTGAAAATATGGCCCCATCTTCTGCCCTGACCGTATTCCTGGTCTGCATAGTCCATCTGCCGCGCTGCCTCCAAGCCGAACAGGTATTCTGTGGCGAAATACGGCAGGAGGAAGGGTTTGCCTGTGAACCCGAAAATTCTGATAACAAACCCTTGTGTCAATCTGAAAGTGTCGCCTATATTTCCCCGCACAATTCTCTCTCATTTCGCGGGGGACACGCGGGCAGGTGCCGTTGAGGATGGCTAGGGCAGGGCCCAAGAATGCCAAATTAAATTTATAGTATGACCTTCTTGACAAGACCTGAGTCCATTCATACACTAGGAGCTGAGCACCATTTTTGTCTTTGCACAGGACAGGAGTTGTCTTCATCTTGCCGTGCATGTGGAACAGAAGAGCCAGGCTAGGAACGAACACTGCCTGAAAGACTGGGTCCTTCCCTCTTTCAATTCTTGGAGGTGTGAATGCAGACCACGCGCTACGCAATCTGCCTAGTCGAAGAAGACTGAATTGGTTTCTAGCTTCATGGCACTGGGGTCATAGAATTCCCCGTGTAAGATGCACTCCGCGATAGCAACCTAGTAGGGATGAACTACCGCGTCTGTACCGTAGCCCAAGACCCAGGCCAACATAGAATAGAGGGCCTTGTTCTTAAAATTTTCTAGGGGCATTGGCAACTCGCCACCGTTTGGGCGGCTCGCGTAGTTGGGACTCCATGAAAGACCGCATCTTTGGGTTGTCATTATACCTCTTAGTCTGCTCGCCGAGATTGACGTTCCGGATTGTATAATTCCTGTCCGGCGAATGATTAGGCGTGAAGGCCATTTGGACAGTCTCCTTATAGAGCGAGAACATAACTGTTCCCTCATGGTCCCGGACCTGTCTGGTGCTTGGTTTGTAATTTTTGGCGACGACCGCAACCTGCTCTGGACAATGGTGCACCGGTGGGCATAAAAACCAATATAGGTGCAAATAGTAAGCTGCGGCGAAAGGATGCGAAGTAGGAACTTTCTTCCGCCACTCTTCTATGGTGCGCTGAAGTTGTTCAATGATATAAGAGTAGTTGCCATCCCTGTATCTTATCAAATTGTCTATGGACGGCGGAGGAGGAACTTGTCTTGCTGGCCCTGATTGGCCTTTTTTCCCAGACGCTATCCCTGATGCCTTTGCCTTACCTTTGTCCTTCCTTTATTTTTTCTTTCTGCTCTCCGGTGTGCTCGAAGCTGCCTGTTTAGCAGCTTTACCCTTTTCTTCACTCTCCCTTTTTCCCATGGCGACCGAACAATTCAAATTCACTGCTGCTTGCTGGTAAATGTTCTGAATTTATCCCTTGGTGCAGCTTGGAGTTTGCCTGGGTGAAACTAGCAAAGTGAAATGAGTGACTGAGCCTTTATGGAGATGGGTAAAAAGTTGTCATTAATGGCGAGCGGTCGAGTTAAAGGCAAGGTGCACAAAGTGGGTGGGCGCGTCGTTATTCTTCGGTGGCCGTGCACAAAATCTCCCTTGGTAGCGCAACCCTTCGATTATTGGTCCAGGGCTTGTCCTTTGCTTTTAATGAAATCTGCTTTGCAAATTGTGCAAGCACCCTTCTTTATAACGTGCGCCTTGAAGACGTCATCCGCCGCCACTTTCGCACGCATCCCGAGGTTCACTGTGCTTGGAAATTGCGCAGGAGAAGAGGGTTGCTCGAAATTTTCCAGCGATTCCTGGAATCGCTGGAAAATTTAGCGATTTGGAGCATTTGGTGCTTTGGCGAGCGACAGGCGTCATTCCAGACTTAGAAAAATTTCCAACTTTTTTCCTCCCTTCAATTTTCCATCCGCCAGGGTTCGCTCAAAAGGTGAGCGACGACGGTCGTCGCTGGGAAAGTGGAGCGACCGCGGGAGTCGCTCCAAAATGGAGCGACTTTCGGCGCCAACACTTAAAATTTTTTCCTTGCGCTTCTTGGACCAGGGCGGCTGGTCGCTTTGAGATAGAGCGACTCCCGGAATCGCTGAATAGAATGAGCGATTTCGGTCGTCGCTAGGGAGATGAGCGACCATGGGCGCTTTGACCAACACTTAGAAAATTTTTCAGCCCTCTCTCTCTCGCCCTTCTTGGCTCTTCGGTTTGCTGGCGCACCTGCGCGATTCCCAGAGTCGATGGAAAATGTGAGCGACCAGAGGTTTTGTGAGATTTTTTAGCGACTCGCAGCTTCTATCACCTTTTGGCCCAATCTTGTCGCCTCCCGGGGTCGCTAACTTTTGGGAGCAATTTCGGTCGTCGTTGAGATTTGGAGCGACCTTGAGCGTTTAGGCAGTTAAACGTTTTTTTGTGCCTTCTCTTGACGGGTCTCGCCGGCTCATTTGGGCGAACCTCAACAATTCTTACTTGGGAGGGCACTTAGTGAATTTTTCAATTTTTTCAACCCTCCTGATCTCTTATGCCTGAGGAATTTAGCAAACCCTGCTTTACTGCTCTGCTAACAGGAACCTTCTTCTACACAAGAAACTTGGCAATGCATTTTTCTTGGAACAAAATTTCCGGCCCGAGGGCAGAATGCCTGGGTTAAAAGCAGGAAACTACCTTTATTGAAAAGCAATATTTACATTCAGAAAAACAAATTTGAACCGCAAAAATGAAAGTATGTACACAGGAGAAACTTCTGGCTTTTCTTAATGGTGATAGGCTTTCAGATGAAAGCCATTAATTGGTATTGGGAGGATCTGACCCTCCATATCTCGTAGCGCAAACGAGTTGAACTGGTTCACTCGGGCAACCTGGAAGGGGCCTTCCCAGAAGGCATCGAATTTATCATGGTTCCCTGGTTTTGCCTTCCACGAGTCTCATTTCAGCACTAGGTCCCCGATCTTGAAGACCTTGGTTGTAGTCCCTTTCGCGAACAGTTTCGGTGTGCTTCATAAAAGCTTCATAAGCTTTTTCCCTCTCCTCCTCAAGCTGCAACAACTGAGCCAGTCGGGCATCAACAGGATCCAGATTTCCCTTTTCATCGTCTAACAGCCAGAGTGCGGGCATCTCGACATGAGTGGGCAGGACGACTTCTTTTCCATAAACAAGCGCGTATGGCGATGTCTTGATGGATTTTTTAACTGAGATACGATCTGCCCATAGCGCCTGATCCAGGTACAAATGCCAGGATCTTTTGTTCCTTTCCAGAGTCTTCTTTATGATCTTCATCAGATTCTTATTTTTAGACTCGGCTAGGCCATTTCCCTGTGGGTAGTGGTTGAAAGAAGCCTTATGGTAAATCCCATATTTGCAAGTGAACTCTGTGATTTTAGCTAGTGCGAACCCCAGACCGTTGTCTGTCACTATTGCTTCTGGAATCCCGAAACGAGTGATTAGGCTTTCAAGGAAGGTAATGACCGTTTCCTGGTCAGCATGCTTGGTAGGAATCGCCTCAGCCCATCTGGTGAAGTAATCCGTGGCAGTCAGAATGAACTTATGCCCTGCCGAGGAATTTGGCGAGATTGTCCCGATGAAATCTAGGTCCCTCGGGGTGCAGTACATATTTTTGAGCTTGGAGCCAGAATCTCCTCCTTTGACTTGCATTGAAGTGATCTGGGAGCCTCCCAGTGCTAAAATACCAAATTATTTCATCGGCCCAGTCGTCGTCTTTTGCTGAAGGATTCGCAAAGTTGCCTTCTAGGACTGGGTCCTCCCACTGACAGATGGCCACCTCTGCAATAGCACTCCTTGCTAGTTCTTGACATAGTGCCCGACCTCTGATTAGCTTGGTGGGTCGAACCTCTATATCAAACTCCTGAATCTTGGCGATCCAGCTGGCCCTTTTGTTGCCCAGCTCTCCCTGAATGATAAAGCTTCTGATATTTGGGTGGACAACGAACACGGTCGTCTTGCTCTGGGAAACAAAATGTTTGAACTTATTTAAAGACCTCATGACTTCATGCACTTGGCGTTCAATGAAGCTATATCTCTCTTCATGCGGCTGGATCACCTGGCTCAAGAAGGCTATTGGCCGCTCTTCGCCGTCGTCTCCCTTCTAAGTTATAACTGCTGCATAAATCTCTGGATCTCCAACTGCATACAAGATGAAATCCTTAGAGTAATCCGGGTTTATTAGCACAGGCGCCTGGGCAATCCTTGCCTTAATCTCCTCAAAGGCTTTTTTCCTCTCCTCAGTCCAGACAAACTCGACATCCTTCTTTAGGAGTTCAGCCATCGGCTTGATTACTTGGGCAAAATCAGGCACGAAATTCCTTACGAAGTTGATTTGTCCAGAGAAGGATTGCAGCCCTTTCTTGTTCACTGGGATTGGCATCCGGAGAAGAGCCTCTGCTCTGTCGGGATCAACTGCCAGGCCTTTTTTTGAAATGACGTGGCCTAGAAGCTTCCCCTCCTTCACTGCAAAGACCGACTTCTTAGGATTAATAGATATGCCGAATTCACGGCACCTTTCAAACACTTGTCGTAGGTGAGAGGAGTGTTCTTCTCTTCTGTGTGAAAACACAGTCATGTCATCCAAATAAATGACAATGATTTTGTTCAATAGCTCACGGAATGCTAGGTCCATGGCTCTCTGGAAGGTAGCCCCTGCCTTGGACAGACCGAAGGGCATGCGCTGATAGGCAAACGTCCCGCATTTGGTGGTGAACGTCGTCTTGTGCTAATCCTCGTCCTTCACCCATATCTGATTGTAACCAGAGAAGCCGTCCAGAAGGGAGAATCGCTGAGCTCCTGCGACCACATGGAGAATTTGATCAATCTGTGGGAGCGGATAGTGGTCCTTTAGCGAGGCCTGGTCAAGATTGCGGAAATCCACGCAAAGGCGAATGTCCCTGTTGTCACATTTTTGCACGGGGTGCAATGTCTTCAATGTTGTTTTGTAACAGTGCTGCTCTTCTTTTCCTCCTTCCGTTTTTCTCGCTTCTCTCCCTTTCCTTTTCTTTCCCATTCTCTTTCTCTCCCCCCTTTTTTCCATGGAGTTCCCAGTTGATTTTCCGGCTTTCCAGCAGGTCTATCTGAAATTGGCTAAGTCTGGGTGCGAAGTTCGCACTTCGCCCAGTTTTGGTGCGAAGTTCGCACTTCGCCCAGTTTTGGTGCGAAGTGCGCACTTCGCCCAGTTTTGGTGCGAAGTGCGCACTTCGCCCCACCTCCTGGGCGCACCTTGCACTGGCAGACAGACAGGTCAATGCAGAAAAAAGGTAAAATGCCGGAGCAGGTCCATATGGCGGCAGACACCAGTGTTCGCCTGTGCGCAATTCGACTTCTCAACGGAGCGGGAATGCGCCCTTGACAGGTGTACAGTAGGGGAACAAACCCGGAATTTGACCAAGGCTTGAAGGCCTTCCCCGACTGCACTGATTTTTGCACGCATCCCAAGGAGCCCCGATCCCAAGCAAAGATGGATAGAATGCCCTCTAAGGCAGGCATGTGTCACACGGCATAACCCATCATCAGACAAGTGTCCAGCTTCGGGATTTGAACCAAGACTGCCGACCAAAAGGGATAAGCATGGGCTGCCTGCACCGCCTGCGTTAATAGCCACATTCAAAGCTGATCTGAGGTTTCACCTGCTCCAGCTACTAGCAACCCTGCCGACTTGAAGAATTACCCAGCACTCCGCCACGTAGCTGTCCAAATTCCAGGAAGACCATGCTGCGGGTACAGCCCAGTCCGACAAAAGGTCAGCATTTGCAGCTCTTTCGCCGCTTCTGTCAGCTCATGTTTGACTGGGACTCTGTGCCCATTAATGTAACAAGTGGGACTCGGGCTATAAAAGCCCATCTGAAATTCATTGTAAAGGGTGGAAGGGGAATGTTTGTTAGGGAACTACTGTGCTTACTGTAACTGTACTTCTGCTTATAAATACAATCTGTATGCCTGGTTCTGTTCTACTATCTTTATTCTTTTATGCTGTCTTTCATTATATGCCTTAGGCCCACCTGTGTCGCTGCTCGTTAATTCACTTTGGCATTTGGCGATCAGGTTCCTCTAGCATTGCTTGCTTAAAGCACCTTATGTACTTCATTATTTAAAGCATTCATTATAAATTTGGTAGCAGTTCCATCAGTTGTGTGTGACGTTGCTGGCCCGTATCTGGTGATTGATGCGATACCCTGCTGTTAGTTCCTTGTAGGGAATGTTTGCTAGGGAGCCATTGAAGCTGTGCGGTTAAACTCTCTACCTAACGCATATACCTGGCTCTGGCATCTCTAGGTTTACTTTCTACCCCTGTCAGTGTATGTATCTGGTGATTGATACGATCCCTCCTCGTTAGTTCCTTGTAGGGAATGTTTGCTAGGGAGCCATTGAAGCTGTGCATACGCTGCTGGTGTATCGGAAGTACGCCTAGGTTTTGCGGTTCCTTGTCATGCTCTGTGTTTGTATGCGGTAAGTAGCGGTGATTGGTGTGTTCCCGTACTGTTAGTTCCCCCCCACCAACCTTTGGACATATTTGTATCTCTTTCTGTACATTTGTCTCTTTCCGTTCCTTTATTTCTTTCCTGTTCCCTTTAGCTTAAATCAACCCCCCCAAAAAGGAGCCGGCCTTCTCCGGAGATTGGCTCGGAAGGCATCTCTTCCTTCCGGCCTTTCATGCTGGTGGGCGAATCTGGGCGCATTAACCAAAAATCCTTTCCTCATGGCAGATTCGTAACCAACAGTTTCTCTGGCACGCCCGGTGGGACACTTGTCCCACGATTTAAAGAAAGAGTGCCCATCCAGTTTCCACCTAGCGCAACAGTTTCTCTGCCACGCTCGGCGGAACACGGGTCCCACATCTGACGAGAGATTTTCTGATCAGTCTTCACCTGGCGCTGACAGTTCCTGAGCTCTTGGTGAGACAAGGAAGTTTCTCACCCCCGACAGAATCGAAGCACCGGTGTTCGCTTCATTGCTGTTCCAAATCTGAACACCTGGCGACTCTGCACGAACAAATCCTCTGAGTCTAGAAGACCGGTCCGGTCACCTTCATGCACACGAGAAGGTGGCGAACAAGAAATCCGAGAAGCCCGCCTGAGTTCTACGAACTAGACATCCACGCTCGAGGCGAGATACCCAGGCTGGCTGATCCGCGAGCTCATTTCGACGAAGCCGAGGCTGAGATCCAAGAAGAGGCCGAAGCTGAGGTCGGAAGAGCCGAGTACGAAGTAGAAGAGGCCGAGGAAGAGGAAAATCTTGTATCCTCGGAAAGTACCGATACCGAGTACACAACCGACGGCGGAGAAGAAGAAGAAATGGCTGATCAACAGCCGAATGACGATGATCTCTTCCCGGCGGTGGACTCTACGGGGCCTTTGGCCCTGTTCGGTCAGCAAGCTGTGCCCCCTGCTGCTTTAAAGTCTATTCCCACATACGACGGCTACGGTAAGACGGCGTACGAGCACATCCAGGACATCCTTGCCCTGGCCGCACTGCATACCATCACCGATGAAAGTGTGAAGACCCGTCTGCTGGCCCTTTCCCTGAGGGGAAAGCTTCTCTACTGGTGGAGATCGCTGCCAGAGGGATCCATCACTGGTTGGCCCCAGCTTGCCAGGAGGCTCGTAAAAGGATGCAACGAGTCTGCTGATCCTACCTCTCTACTGCATCAGTTCCAAGCAATCCAGAGGCATCCTCAAGAGGAGGTGTCTGATTTTAACATTAGGTTTGCGAGATCCTGGAAACGGGTACCTCGCGAACTTCGGCCTTCAACCGGCATGGCTGCTCACTACTATCTGAGGTCCTTCAACTCAGACATATGCCTGCTGCTGAAGATTGCCCGAATTGACGAGTTCCCTGCACTGTACGAAGCTGCCCAGCAAGCTGAAGCTGACATTATCTCCATCGGCAGGCTTCCGTCCAGAGTGCAGGAGCCGATTCATCCCGACTTTCCAAGATCGCAGTATCCTTCTGCTTCTGGTGGTGTGCCGTCTACTTCAGGGCAGCAGCCCCGACCGCAATGGAATCCGGCGCCGGTCGTAACTCAATACGGCCCGCCTCAGTTGCATTACCCTCATCCGCCCCCTCCCGCTCCGCATTTCCCAGCGCTTCCTGCTCCCCCGCAGTATGCGTCTTATTCTAACCCTCCTCCATTGGCCGCTTTGCCTCCACCGGCACAGTTGCCGCCTCCCGACAGCAGCATCCAGAACACGATTCTACAAGAAGTGCGGGCTTTGGCCTCCGGATATCATGCCATGTCGAATGACATGACAGCTATGAAAAAGAAGCAGGGCCAAATGGACTTTGCTCCTAGAAGGCCGTATGCGCCGCCGGCATTGACAAAAGATAAAGCCCCAGAAAACCAACCGCAGAGGCGTCCGCCTCCGAGAAATGCTGCTATAGATGACCCACCTGGTCCTCCTGACCAGGTCAACTGGTGCACTACTTGCAATGACCCGCATTCGGAGGAAGATTGCACTTTGCACCAGCACTACATCCAGACCTTGGCCGGCAGCACTATAGAAGATGATGAGCTGTACATGATCTTGGACGGTGAGGCCAATTTTGCCCTGCCAGAAGAGAACCCAGTGACGCCCGCCAAGGAAGAAAAGAAAGCTGCGGACACGGCTAAACCTTTGCAGGTATACACGAGAAGAGAAAGACCGCAGCCCAATGGGCTGCCACCGTACAAGCGGCTGTGGCCTTACACAGCCCAGGAGAAGGCATCCAAAGATAAAGCTCCCGCTAAACCTTCTCCAGCAAAGACCGCTGCTGTTCCAGCTAAGCCTCCAGCAAAGGCCCCAACTCCCGCTAAGCTCCCTGTACTTCAGCCCCGAGCCGAAACCAAAGAACAAGCCCAGGAGAAGCTGAGGTACCCATCTCTGACCAAGAGACAGCGAGTTGAGGCCACCCAACAGTACCGGACCATGTATGAACCGGCTAAACCAGCAGAAGGAGCTAGTACCTCGGGTTACAGCATTGTAGACGAGTTAAAGAAGACTCCTGCCAGAATCAGCATGTACGATGCCCTTCCGCTTCCGAGGCCGGGTAGATCTCGTTGCAAGAATCACTAAAAAACATGAAGAACGGCAGCAGATGCAGCTCGCTGTCCTGGTTCAACCTTTGACAGTCTCCACCACTGGGAAGAACAGACCGCCACCCTTTTATCTGTCTTTGCGGATGCAAGGGCACATAGTTCACAACTGCATGGTGGATTCTGGTGCTTCCTCGACCGTGATGCCGAAGGCCGTCTGCGATGAGATCGGGATGGAATACACGCGGAGCAGCCAAGGTGTCTTGCAATTAGACGGCACCCCTGTCAAGACAGTTGGTGTCATAAAGGACATCCCTATCCGGCTGCACAAAGCTCTCGACATTGTGGTCATCCAAGAGGTCGTGATTGTTGACCTGGAGCCTTACTTCGGCATGTGTCTCTCTCGGGAGTTCACTGCGAAGTTGGGCGGGTACCTGTCTCTAGACTACTCGCACATGGAAGTGCCCTTCAAAGGAAGGAGACTGAAAATTTTCAATGAGAAGCCTTCTCCTTTTCTAGTAGACAAGATACCCGGCGGAGAGATGGACTGCATGGTCCAGTTGTCAGAAGAAGAACTGGTGACAGTAGAACTGACCGAGCAAGCTCTCGAAGTGCTACAGCTAGAAGACGAGTTCTCGTTGCGGGATTTTAATGCCGTAATCGGGACAGAGCAGGGCTGTTATTCCATTAAGCAGCCCGAGGAGCTTGACGTGTCCGTTGCGAAGGAGGTAGGACCTGCACCCGAAGAGCTGTGGAAGCTTTTCTTTGACGGCGCCCGTTGCAAGAATGGCGCCGGTGCAGGGGTCCTCCTGGTTTCTCCAACCGGAGTCCAGAGGGACTATGCCTACAGGCTGGCCTGGAGCTGTACTAACAATTCGGCGGAATACGAAGCCCTGTGCTTAGGTCTGCGAAAGGCGGAAAGGCTCGGAATTAAGCATCTCCAAATTTTCGGAGATTCAGAGTTAGTGTGTCATCAAGTTACGAATAAATGCGCGTCTAAGCATCACTATCTTAGAGCGTACCGCAATCGGGTCTGGGACCTGATGGAATCGTTTGACTCATTGAACGTTAAGGCAATATCGCGTGAGAGAAACAAGCACGCGGATATTCTGGCGTCTGTTGGAGCCAGGTACGTTCCGGCTGAAGACGTCGTCCAGAAACTGAAGCCGGTCCGCACCATTTACAGGCCTTCTGTGCCTGATAGGGATACCTTCTGGCAGGTATTCAGCTGTGACGAGGAGATCGTCACATTCCTGGTTAACGAAGTGTGTGTAATCGAAGGTAGAGACCCTGATGACGAGCAATATGAGGGGTTGATACGATTTACGGAATAATCACGTCCCAAAAGGACTGATTACATTAGAAAGTCTCTTTGATCGGAATGACAGAGCCATATCCCACAGGATCAAAGTAGACCCGAGGCAGTATGCTGACCTGGAGCTCGAACCTGATAAAACCATCAAGGTCGGAACAGACTGCACGTCGGAGGAGCGGGTGCAGATTAGATCACTGTGCCAGGAGTTCCCCGACATCGTGGCCTGGTGCTACGAAGATTTGAGGGGGTATGACAGATCTGTCATCCAGCATACCATCGAGCTAGAGGATGGCGCCAAGCCGTTCCGACAAAAGCAAAGGGCCGTAAATCCAAAGGTTGAGGCCATGATGAAGACCGAGCTCTTGAAGATGCTGGAGGCCAAGATCATCTACCCCATCAAACATTCATCCTGGGTCGCGAATCTGGTGCCCGTGAGGAAAAAGAATGGCGACATACGTCTCTGTGTCGACTTCAGAAACCTAAATCAGGTTTCCCTCCGGGACCACTATCCGCTTCCCCAAATCGACCAAATTTTGCATATCGTTGCTGGAGCCCAGAGATTTTCACTTTTAGATGGATTTTCCGGCTACAACCAGATTTGGGTTAAAGACGAAGACCAGCATAAGACGGCGTTTACCACCAAGTGGGGGACGTTCGCCTATCAGCGCATGCCGTTTGGCTTATCCAATGCTGGTGCCACGTTCCAAAGGGCCATGGACCTGGCCTTCCGAGAGCTGCTCAACAAGATTATTGTCATCTATCTTGATGACATGACTGTTTTCTCTCACCGACGAGAAGATCATGTTTCGCACCGACGGCAGATATTTGAAAGTTGTCGAGAATTCGGCATCTCTATAAACCCGAAGAAGTCTGTCTTCTCGGTAAAGGAAGGAAAGCTGCTGGGACATGTCATCTCCGAGGAAGGCCTCGCCATTGACCCTGACAGAGCAGAAGCCCTCGTTCGCTTGCCAGCCCCCACTGATAAAAAAGGTCTGCAGTCCTTCTTCGGTCAGATTAACTTCGTGCGGAAGTTCATTCCGGACTTCGCACAGGTGATCAAGCCTATGGCCGAACTGTTGAAGAAAGATACACCTTACGAATGGACTGATGAGAGAGAGCAAGCTTTCGAGGAAATCAAGGCTCGAATTGCGCAAGCTCCGGTGTTGACAAACCCGGACTACTCCAAGGACTTCATCCTGTATGCAGTGGGAGAACCCGAAAGTTACGCTGCAGTCCTGACTCAGAAGGGAGACGACGGTGAGGAGCGCCCCATTGCGTTCCTAAGCCAAGTGATTCTGCCACACGAAGAGAAGTACAATTTTATAGAGTGGCAGGTCCATGCGGTCATGAAGTCCCTTCGAAAGCTCAGGCACTTTGTCTCCCAAAGTAAGACCACCGTCTTTGTGATTCATCCCGATGTTCGCAGTTTCATCTTGCAAGGGGAACCGGGTCACAAGAGAGCGGGATGGATTGCCAAGATCCAGGAGTTTGACATCGAAGTACGGCCCACCAAGCTTATCAGAGGCCGAGCCTTGTGTCAGGAATTGGCCCGAAGCGCTGTAGCCGGCATCTCCGCCTGTAAGTGGGAGGACACAGCGACACGCGTCTACCTAACCAACTCCTTATCGGAGGGGAGTGATTGGACAGATGAACTGGTGAGATACTTCTGCACCGGAAGATGTCCCGATCACCTGAACGCCTCACAACGAAGGAGATTTCGGCTAGGTGCACTTAAGTACACTCTTCGCCCGAGGGGCTTTACTTCAAAAACATTGACGGCATCCTGTTGCGGTGCGTCTTAAAATCTGACCAGCCTAGGGTCCTCGGAGAATTTCATTCTGGGATGCCTGGGGGTCACCATTCTTCAAGGCCAACGGCCTTAAAAATAATAAGGGCTGGATACTATTGGCCCACTCTGTTCGCAGACGCGTATGCGGTCTGTGCCAAGTGTGATCAATGCCAGAGGTATGCTGGCCGAAACAGAAAAGCACCCCTGCCCCTTCAATCGATTCAAGCCGAAGCTCCGTTCCAGCAATGGGGTCCAGACTTCATTGGGGTGATTTCTCCTAACTCCTCCGCCGGCCACAAGTTTATTCTCACAGCTACTGACTATTTCACACGGTGGACGGAGGCGATCCCGACCAAGAACGCCGACCAAGAAACGGTCATCAGGTTCATTGAGAGCCTGATTACCCGCTTCGGGGTTCCAGAGTCGATTGTGACAGACAACGGCCCGGGATTTGTAGGCGCTGTACTCACGGAGTACACCAGCGGCCTTGGCATCTATCACAAGATGTCTTCTAATTACTACCCGCAGGGGAATGGCCTTGCCGAGTCTACTAACAAGAACCTCCTGAAAATTCTCCGGAGGACCATTGAAAAAAATAAGCGGACTTGGCACTTGCTCCTGAACCGGGCGCTATGGGCGGACGAGTTGCGTTCAAGAAATCCCTCAAGACGTCCCCCTACGCGCTCGTCTATGGCAAGCAAGCTGTTATGCCATCACACATTGAAATCCCCGCCCTGTGGATGATTGACGAAGACAGGAGCAGCGGAGACCCGGTAGACGACAGGTTGTGCCAACTCCTGCAGTTGGAAGAAGACAGAGAAAGTGCATACCAGGCCTTCGCCGATCACATTGCAGCCACTAAAGGCTGGTTTGCCAAAGGCACCACTGCCCGAGTTTTCAAAGTCGGGGACCTGGTGCTGAAGTGGGACTCATACAAGGCAAAACCGGGTAATCATGGAAAATTTGATGCTCTCTGGGAGGGCCCTTATCAGATTGCCCGGGTGAATCAGTTCAATGCCTACATACTTTCGGATATGGAGGGTCAGCTCCTCCCCATCCCCGTCAACGGGTTCCACTTGAAGCTTTATCGCTGTTGAAGGCGCCCGAGTGGCCCTTCCCTGTAAAAATTTTGCCTTGTGTTTTTATTTTTCCCCGCATGTATAGTTTCCAGTTTTAGCATTCAGTTTATTTTTCCTTCTTTGAGCTTAAATGCGGCATGGGAGAGAAAGACAGACTTCGCAACGAAGTCTGTCGTTGCCCCGCAGGAGGGGCGAAGTTCGGCTATGCAGAGAAAGAAAGGAGAAAAAAGAGCAGAAATCGACTAAGTGTTGACCGAAGTCCGACTTCGCAGCGACGCCGGACTTCGGCCCAGCCGAATTGCGAAGTTTGTCCCAGCAAGCTGAAGCAGACTAAAGTTCGCACTGCGCAACCCTTCGTGCGAAGTACGAACTTCGCGCAAAGTTTGTGCGAAGTACGAACTTCGCAC
Source organism: Wollemia nobilis (assembly GCA_028583015.1). Classification (NCBI taxonomy): domain Eukaryota; kingdom Viridiplantae; phylum Streptophyta; class Pinopsida; order Araucariales; family Araucariaceae; genus Wollemia; species Wollemia nobilis. Next base: position 2,310,111 of record JAQPPZ010017238.1, read on the forward strand.
CGAAGTCCGACTTCGGCCAGCGCCCGTGCGAAGTGCGCGCTGCGCTCAACACTTGGGCGAAGTGCGAACTCGCGCGAAGTTCGCACTTCGCCTCAAGTTTCGGCCGAAGTCCGAACAAAGCGGCCAGCGCCCGTGCGAAGTCCATCTAAAGATCAAAGGCGGCAAAGACCCAGATCGCGCCCAAACCTTGGGCGCAGCTAAAAACAGAGGTAGAACAGTTCAAGCACGCGCTTCGCGCGAAGTTCGTACTTCGCCCAGTTTTGGTGCGAAGTGCGCACTTCGCCCAGTTTTGGTGCGAAGTTCGTACTTCGCCCGAAATTCGGGCGAAGTCCGACTTCGCCGGCGAGGTCGGGCCGTGCCCAACTTCGGGCGAAGTCCGGCTGCGCCTAGTTTTCCGGGCCAGTATTGGGACGCGGTTTAAAGAATAATAAAAAAAAAAAAAAAATTCAAAAACCCCAAGCTGGGCCCAGGGCGCGATTGCACTTGTTTTAATGTGGGTTTCCGCACCGAAGGTTTTGTCTTGATCAGCGTGCCCAAGTGGTGGCAGCAACGCCAACCATGGTGCAGTCCCCAACGCTGAGTTAATGATTGCGCGTTTTTCAAGCGAAAACGCAACTAAAAAAGCAAGGGACGGCTGCCGGGGCGCGTCTTTTCCTAAACGTTCTCCTGCGCGGCCACCAAGGGTTTTAACTCAGCCGACCTACCCCTCCTGCGTTGCATTAATGGCGCTGTTTTTATCTAGAAAAGGGGGTCAGAATCATGCCAACATTCCAGATTGCAGAGATTATTCCTCGGACAGTGCTAATTATTCTTCTGATAGCGAAATTTGTTGCAGACAGCCTGAACCTGTCATTATTGCTGACTCGGAGAGATGGACAAGGGAAAAATGCCGTGTCAGTGCAGTCCAGCGGCAGCAGCGAACCGGGGGATTTGCCGCGGCCAGGAGTTTTCAAAGGCGATCCTCCGCCAGAGAAAAAGTCAAAGGCCCGGACGAAGAAGGTACAGCGTGGGCAATCCCCACCACCTCCGGTGAATTACCTGGCAGGATATGTGGACGGCTCGTTTTCCATGAGCCTAACTCAGCTGAGAGCGAATGTGGAGAGCTGGGCTGACAAGGTTTCGCCCTCCCATCATTTTGGAGCGGCGTACAAATCAAACCTCTTCAGATTCATGTGCCCTCCTGTCCACCAATGCCCGGAGCTGATAGACTTAATTGTCAGACACTATAAACCAGCTTCCCGGCAAATCTGCAGTTCCAGCGGCAAACCCTTGTTCGCACTGCGCAGGGAGACTGTGCAGCCAGCTTTCGCCCCAGGGCTGGAGTACGACTCCAGCACCATCCTCAGAAAAATCAATTTGGGCGAACAAGCGGGACGTTTCACGCACACCAAGCGAATGAGGGATTTCCTCAATTCAGAGCTGAGCGCCCCGCTTCCAGCCGGACAATGGCCGACTGGCCCCATGCCTTTGGTAAAATTTCGGAGCAAGTATCTATATACCATCTTGGCATGGATCCTCGGCTGCGACTCCGATGAGCTGGTACACCCGTACCAGCTGGCGCTGGCAGAATGCCTCCTGTGTGGAGAATCTTACGAACCAGCGGCGCAGCGGAGCGGAAAACGCCCCATCTCTTTCGACTGGGCAGACTGGCTGGCTTACGCCATTCATTCCAGTCTGCTGAAGATCCAGAAGCGCCAGTCAACCAATTTTCGTTTCAGTTCTGTTCTGGTCTGGCTTTGCTTGTACCATCTGCACCCCCAAATGCCGATCCTGAACCTGAAGAAGGTTAACGAGAAGGGAGAACCCCAGCCCGTCTATAACTGGACGGATGACTTATACCGGAAAGGGTCCTACTACAAGTTCAACTTCAACTTTCTGGGATTCGTCATGTCAGTCTTCACCGAAAGTGAAATCCCCCGTCCCCCGAGAGAAATGACGAGTGCTTTGATAAATCAGAAGCTCGGGGACGTTTTCAGACTGACGCAGGGGATTGTGATCAGAATCTACGGATTCAAGGGCAAACCCTATTTGCTGCCCTATTGGTGCTCAGAGCATCTGTTCGGGATGGAGGTTGCCCGACAGATGGACTATGTGGAAGAAGAGTTCGGCCTAGGGAAGAAAAGAGGACAGATTTTTCAATATCCTCTTTCCTGGGCCAATGTTGAGATTATTGAGGTAGGACAACATGTCTACCTAGGGCAAGCGCTGTCCCGGATTGGCCCGGTTTTGCTGCCACAGTCACTGGAAGTATGACCCTCATGGGATAAGAGGAAAGTTTGCACATCTGTGCCCCCGGGACATAACCGAAGATAGATGCGACGTGGTCCATGTGGACCTTGAGTGGGAGATTGAATTAATGGAAGCTTCTCCCCTTTGGCAGGATTTCTACTGCGAGGAGGTGACATATGACCCCAAGAGAAACCGGGACCATCACTTCTCATCTCCAGGGTTCAAAAAATTTCTGTCAAAGATTGCAGGCCTTAACTGGTCTAAAGAAAAGATTATTGAATGTCGGAAAATGAGATGCCGCACGCAGCACGATAAATCCACAAGGAGAAACCTGGCCGTAGATGACGACTTCTCGGTTCTCTATGACCAGCATCACGACAGCTGGCGGCCGTTCGCATATCAAGGTTACGTTCCCGAGGCCCCTTTGAGGATTATAAAAGTGGGTCTCCTCCCAAACAGTTGTACACTTCGGCAACTGCCAGCGCCGGCCCAGCAAGTACCCAGGCCGATCCAATGCAGTTCGTGGCTCCTAAGGCGGCGCCTGAAAAGGCGAAAAAGTTAGCCGAGGCAGCGCCGAGGTACATCCTCGAGCAAGAAAAGCACCAGCACCGCCAGAACGCAGACCGGTTGCGGCAGACCTTCTGCAAGTCAAACCCCGGTACAAGTTTACCGTGGGGGCATCAGCGCCGTCGCACCTGCTTCGTCTCCTTCCCCTGATCCGACAGTTGTTCCAGAAGAAAAGAAGCGGAGGAGAGTTGAGAAAATCGGGCGACCTAGCCCCGATAGTGCAGACGACCGGTCGCAGAGCCGCAGCCGCGTCCGCCGCCGCAGAGGCAGTTCCTTTGGGCAGTCCCAAGCCAGCCGCCGAGACAATAAGAGAAGACATTCACCCGGCATCGGCTCAGGCGGAGCCCGCAGGTACGTTTGCTGTCCCTGTCTCTCTAGTCTCACCCAGTTCTACTTCTACTCAGTCCCCCGCTCAATCTGGGCGAGCCATGACCACATCCTCCTCCCCGTCTCCGCGCCCTTCTAGCGGTCCCCATTCTTTCGACCAGTTTGCTCAGAACCCTAACGTCTCTCTTTCTCTGAGCACAACTCCAAACCCTTCGCCCGAGGTTAGTGCTGAGGCTGTCCATTCACCATCACATCCTCCGCCTCAGCCGCTTCAAACCCTCACAATGTCAGCCTCTCCCATTTCCGTTTCCCGGTCGCCCCCACAAGCGACCGATTCTTCCAAGGTCTGTCCGGTTCCTCCTGATCCCATCCCCGCAGGAGAGACGTCTCAGCAGATCCCTAAGCTGGGGGAACCAGATTTTATGGACGACCTCCAGAACTCAGATGACTTGCCCCTGGCAACGAGAGCCGTAGAGTATTCAGTCTCTTTCCGCCAAGACCCGAAGCGGAGGAGACATGAAGAGATAGCCGCCCGGCAAAACGCGCAAAGTATGATTTCGGAAGGAGAGTGATTACAACGGAGAAAATAATCCCAATAGTGAAGAAGCCTCTCCGAGAAATGACTAAGGCGGACTACGTGCTCCAGACAAAGGAGAAAAGCTTTGATGACATTGATAAACAATATGAGATTCAGACGATCATGCGCAAAGCTGACAATCTCTTTGTCAAGAGTCTGGAGGAGCAGGAAGAACTTTTTGCGTTGCAGGACAAAGTAAGGCAACTTGAAGAGGACCTATCTAGGTCCACTGAGCAGCTGGAAGCGGCGCGGCGAGAAACCGATGAATTCAAAGCCCAGCTAGCCGCTTCTCAGCAACAGGCCGCAACCGAAAAGAAAGCAGCCTCGGAGCAGATTTCTCAGCTCCAGGAGTCTTTGAAGCAAGCACAGTCGCAGCTTGCAGAAAAAACATCTCAAGCGGCTGTCTTTTCAAAGACAAAAGTTAAGGAAATGAGGGCTGGTTTGCTGAGGGAATGCAAGCCCCATACCTTTAAGGCGATGGCAGTCCTGGACTTCGCATCCAGGATTCAAGAAGTTTCTGCCCAGGGAAAGCCTGTGGTAGAGGAGGCCGAGCGCCAGGCAAAGCAATGGCTGGACCTGGCGATAAACCTTCAGGAGCGCGAGCGCGACGGCGTCCTTTTTCCCCCGTGTCCTCATTCGCTGCAGAATGGGCAGGTGCAAGGGTGACCTTGCACAAATATTTTAGAAAAGTTGAAGAGGTGAGAGTGGCCGGACGAATGCTTGATGCATTCGGGCATGAAAAAGATATCCTGTCGGCCCCCTTTCACGCTCTTGCAGAACTTGGGTGTCCAGGTTTTGTTGAGAATGGCGAGCTCCTTACCCTAGATCGGGTAAAGAGGAATTGGCAGTCCTTTGAAGCGGATACGACTGAAATTGATAGCCGGACAGAGCCAATTCAAGACAGTCGAGTCACTCGGATGGTGTCCGGATATTCCGGGATCCGCTCCTATTTTCAGGAGTTAGAGAAAAGATACCTCACCATCGACCTGCACGCGGTGACCGCAAGCCATTCGAAGCGGAAGCCTGGCGCTCAGCCCAAGAGGCGTACACTCGCATGTGCGAGGCAGAAGCAGGAAATGGAGACCTTTCAGAAGGAGATACTGATGAGGCGACTGACAAAGATGAATCTGAAGAACAGTTGCCGCAAGGAGAACAGTTAGAGCAGAAAAAGGCAGGGGAGGCAAGTTCCTCTGCACCCAAAGGATGAAGGCATGGATTCTTTGCGCCGAGGCGAGCTCGACACCCCGCGAGCTGCCAGAAATGTTGTCACATTTTTGCACGGGGTGCAATGTCTTCAATGTTGTTTTGTAACAGTGCTGCTCTTCTTTTCCTCCTTCCGTTTTTCTCGCTTCTCTCCCTTTCCTTTTCTTTCCCATTCTCTTTCTCTCCCCCCTTTTTTCCATGGAGTTCCCCAGTTGATTTTCCAGCTTTCCAGCAGGTCTATCTGAAATTGGCTAAGTCTGGGTGCGAAGTTCGCACTTCGCCCAGTTTTGGTGCGAAGTTCGCACTTCGCCCAGTTTTGGTGCGAAGTGCGCACTTCGCCCAGTTTTGGTGCGAAGTTCGCACTTCGCCCAGTTTTGGTGCGAAGTGCGCACTTCGCCCAGTTTTGGTGCGAAGTTCGCACTTCGCCCCACCTCCTGGGCGCACCTTGCACTAGGCAGACTGGCAGGTCAATGCAGAAAAAAGGTAAAATGCCGGAGCAGGTCCATATGGCGGCGGACACCGGTGTTCGCCCGTGCGCAGATTCGACTTCTCAACGGAGCGGGAATGCGCCCTTGACGGTGTACGATGAGGGGAACAAACCCGGAATTTGACCAAGGCTTGAAGGCCTTCCCCGATCGCACCGATTTTTGCACGCATCCCAAGGAGCCCCGATCCCAAGCAAAGATGGATAGAATGCCCTCTAAGGCAGGCATGTGTCACACGACATAACCCATCATCAGACAAGTGTCCAGCTTCGGGATTTGAACCAAGACTTCCGACCAAAAGGGATAAGCATGGGCTGCCTGCACCGCCTGCGTTAATAGCCACATTCAAAGCTGATCTGAGGTTTCACCTGCTCCAGCTACTAGCAACCCTGCCGACTTGAAGAATTACCCAGCACTCCGCCACGTAGCTGTCCAAATTCCAGGAAGACCATGCTGCGGGTACAGCCCAGTCCGACAAAAGGTCAGCATTTGCAGCTCTTTCGCCGCTTCTGTCAGCTCATGTTTGACTGGGACTCTGTGCCCATTAATGTAACAAGTGGGACTCGGGCTATAAAAGCCCATCTGAAATTCATTGTAAAGGGTGGAAGGGGAATGTTTGTTAGGGAACTACTGTGCTTATTGTAACTGTACTTCTGCTTATAAATACAATCTGTATGCCTGGTTCTCGTTCTACTATCTTTATTCTTTTATGTCTGTCTTTCATTATATGCCTTAGGCCCACCCGTGTCGCTGCTCGTTAATTCACTTTGGCATTTGGCGATCGGGTTCCTCTAGCATTGCTTGCTTAAAGCACCTTCGGTACTTCATTATTTAAAGCATTCATTATAAATTTGGTAGCAGTTCCATCGGTTGTGTGTGACGTTGCTGGCCCGTATCCGGTGATTGATGCGATCCCTCGTCGTTAGTTCCTTGTAGGGAATGTTTGCTAGGGAGCCATTGAAGCTGTGCGGTTAAACTCTCTACCTAACGCATATACCTGGCTCTGGCATCTCTAGGTTTACTTTCTACCCCTGTCAGTGTATGTATCTGGTGATTGATACGATCCCCTGCTGTTAGTTCCTTGTAGGGAATGTTTGCTAGGGAGCTATTGAAGCTGTGCATACGCTCGCTGGTGTATCGGAAGTACGCCTAGGTTTTGCGGTTCCTTGTCATGCTCTGTGTTTGTATGCGGTAAGTAGCGGTGATTGGTGTGTTCCCGTACTGTTAGTTCCCCCCACCAACCTTTGGACATATTTGTATCTCTTTCTGTACATTTGTCTCTTTCCGTTCCTTTATTTCTTTCCTGTTCCCTTTAGCTTAAATCAACCCCCCAAAAAGGAGCCGGCCTTCTCCGGAGATTGGCTCGGAAGGCATCTCTTCCTTCCGGCCTTTCATGCTGGTGGGCGAATCTGGGCGCATTAACCAAAAATCCTTTCCTCATGGCAGATTCGTAACCAACAGTCCCCATTCTTCTTCATGACCGGGACCAGATTTGCGACCCAAGAAGAATGCTTGATAGAATAGATGATTTTTGCTTCCAACATCTTCTAGAGTTCAGCTCTCATCAGTGCCTTGATCTTCGGGTTGATCGGCCTTTGTTTTTGCTTGCAGGGTTTAACCCCCTCTTCTAGCTCTATGGTGTGCTGGATGATCTCTCTATCATACCCTTTCAGGTCCTGGTAACACCAAGCAACAATGTCCGGGTATTCTTGGCACAAGGCCCGAATCTGCTCCAACTCCTCTGGGGTGCAGTCCGTTCCGACTTTGATCACTTTATCAGGCTTTAGCTCCAGATCCTTGTACTGCTTGGAGTCCACTTTGATCCGGTGAGATATTGCTCTGTCATTCTGATCAAACAGACTTTCCAGGGTAATGAGCCCCTTCGGGACATGGTTATTTTTTAACTGTATCAATCCCTCATACTGCTCGTCATCAGGGTCTCTACCTTCGATATTACTAGCTTCATAAATCAAGTCTCTACCTTCAATATTACTAGCTTCATAAATCAAGAAATCGACGATTTGCTCGTCACAGTCGAACACCTTCCAGTGGGTGTCTCTATCAGGCACAAAAGGCCTGTAAATAGTACGTATCGGCTTCGGCTTCTGCATAGTGTCATCAGCCGGGACGTACCTGGCTCCAATTGACGCCAAGATATCAGCATGTTTATTTTTCTCTCGGGAGATGGCTTTAACATTCAGGGACTCAAATGATTCCATTAGGTCCCAGACCCGATTGCGGTACGCCTTGAGATAATGTTTCTTTGAGAGGCACTTATTGGTGATCTGCTTGCATACCAGCTCTGAATCTCCAAAGATTTGCAGCTGCTTGATACCCAATCTCTCCGCCTTCTTCAACCCTAAGCACAGGGCTTCATACTCGGCCGCATTGTTAGTGCAACTCCAGGCCAGCCTGTAGCAATAGTCTTTCTGCTCTCCCGAAGGTGAAACTAGAAGAACCCCTGCTCCAGCGCCGTTCTTGCATCGGGCGCCGTCAAAGTATAGCTTCCATAGCTCATTCGGGGCAGGGCCTATGTCTTCTTTTGCTGTCTCCTTCGGCTTCTCGGGCTGGGTGATAGAGTAGCAGCCTATATCTGATTCAATCATAGCATTAAAATCAAGCAGGGAGAATTCATCCTCCACTTGCAGCTGCTCTATGGCCTCTTCCACCAGGTCCACTTCTTCTAACTCTTCAGTCATCAGATGGACCGATTCATTTTGCTGCTCCTCCTCGGGCATTTTTTCAACCAGGAAAGTGGAAGGTTTTTCATTGTAGATCTTCACTTTCCTCCCTTTGAAAGGGACCTCCATATGAGAGTAGTCCAGAGACAGGTATCCACCCAGCTTGGCAGTGAATTCCCTCGAGAGGCACATGCCGAAGTAGGGTTCCATGTCAACGACTACAACTTCTTGAATCACCATTATCTCAGGCGCCTTGTGCAGCTGGATAGGGATATCCTTGATGACGCCTACTATTTTCACCGGAGTGCCGTCTAATTGCAAGACACCTTGGCTGCTTCGCGTGTACTCCATGCCAATCTCCTCGCAAACTGCTCTTGGCATGACGGTGGTTGATGCGTCGGAATCAATCATGCAGTTGTGCACCACGCATCCTTCCATCCGCAGAGACAAGTAAAACGGCGATGGTCTGTTCTTTCCAGTGATTGAAGTAGTCAAGGGCTGAGCTAACACGAGCTGTGATGGCTTTCCTCCTTTAACGGACTTCAGAGATTCTTGCAACAGGTCCCCCTGCCCAGGGAGCTGCAAGGCATCATACATGCTTATCTTTGTCGGGGTTCTCTTGAGTTCATCAACAATGTTGTAGGCCGAAGTAGAGGGCCCTTCAGTTTCTTTCGCTGGTTCATACTTGGTGCGGTACTGCTGCGTTGGCTCAACCCTTTGCCGCTTTGTCAACGACGGGTACTTGAGCTTTTCTCGCGCCTGCTCCTTGGTTTCAGCCGGAGGTTGAGTCGCTGGAGCTTTTGCTGGTGGTGACTTCTCTTTCGCCGGCGGAGGGAAAACCTTGTCAGGAGCTTTCGCGGCAAGTTGCTCCTTTTCTCGTCTGGTATACACTTTCAAAGGCTGCATTTGGGCCGCGTCCACTTCGATTGGCTTCTTACCACCCTTGGTCAGAATTGACACCGGGTCTTCCTCGGAGACCGCAAAATTGCGCTCTTCTTCCCGAATCATGTTGACTTGATCACCCGAGGCACTGTTTGCTAGAGTTTGGACATAATGCTGATGAAGCATGCAACTGTCTTCCTCGTGAGGATCATTGCACGTAGAGCACCAGTGCAGGTAATCTGAAGTGCTCGGCTCTTCTGTGATAGCAGCATTCCTCGTGGGAGGTCTGTTAACTTGAGCCGCTTGGTCTCTTGTCAGCGCCGGAGGAGGATATGGTCTCCTAGGAATGAATTCTTGCTGAGCCTGCTTCTTCTTCATAACAACCATGTCATTGGACAACGTTCGGCAGACAGAAGTAAGCGACTCTACTTGTTATAGAATCTTGGACTGCCCATCTATGACTTGTGGTGCTGATTGAGCTGGCGAAGGTAGTGCCGCAAGTGGTGGGGCTGATGGCAATGCCGGGTACTGTGAAGGAGATGGGAGTGCGGGAAACTGTGAAAGTGATGGAGGCTGCGGTGCTTGTGGCATCGGAAAATATACTTGAGGAGCAGCAAATTGGGTGACCACCGGTGCGGGATTCCATGATGAATTCTGGTGTGTGGAAGATGTAGCCAGTGGTTGGGCAGATGCACTAGGATACTGAGATTGCGGGAAATCAAAGCAAATTGGCATCGGCATCCTAGGTGGGAGTCTACCAATGGCAATCAGATCCAGCTCCGCCTTTTGAGCTAACTCGTACAACTCGGGGAAAGTGTTGATATGGGAAAACTTGATGATCATACTAATGTCCGAGTTGAATGCTTTGAGGTAATAATAGGCAGCTTGTCCGGGAGTCGGTCGCAGCTCAACGGGTACCCTATGCCAGGATCTCGCGAAACTGACATTAAAATCCGCTATCTCCTCTTGCGGATGCCATTGAATGGTTGTAAACTGATGCAGCAAAGATGATGGATCCACGGACTCATTGAATCCCTTCACCAGTTGCCCCGCCAACTGACGCCATCCAGTAATAGTGCCAACAGGCAAGGATCTATACCAATAGAGGAGCTTTCCGCGCAGGGACAGAGCCAACAGTCGGACCATAACACTCTCATCGGTAATGCTGTGGAGCGCGGCCAGGGCAACAATGTCTTGGATGTGCTCGTAGGCCATCTTCCCAGTGCCATCGTATGTAGGTATAGCCTTCAAAGCGGTAGCTGGAACGGCAGCTTGGCCAGCTAGATTGAGTGGTCCGGTAGAATTCCAGTCCGGAAATAGATCAGGCGCAGCCGGCTGTGGATTCGGATTTGGATTTGGATTTGGCTGCGGATTTGGTGGAGGATTCGGTATATTCGGATTTTGTGGAGGGTTCGCCATGTTCGCGTTCGGATTGGGCTGAATAGGTGCACTAGGAACAACTAACTGCAAGTCGGGTTGCACTGGAACAACCTGATGGTCCGGAGAGTTCAGAGGATTCGGAGGGTAGCTGGTTGCAGTGCTATCCGAAGTTGGATCTTGCTCCTCAACTACGGCTTCTTGTGAAAATGCTTCGTCTTGGAAGAAGCTGGGCGTAACTAGCCTGGGGCGTTCTCCGAAAGCAGTGATATCAAGCTTGTAAAACTCAGGATCTTCCTCCGTGTTTCTAGCTCTCCATTTTGTATGCATGAAGGACTTATAAGCTTGGACCAGTCTTTGAGACTCGAAGTGTATTCAGGTTCAATAGAGTTGCCAGGTGTTCAGATTCGACAGCACTGAAGCGAACACCGATACTTCAATACCGCTTATGCAGTGGAACACTTTCGGTCCCACCGGGCGTGCCAGAGAAACTGTTGGTTACGAATCTGCCATTAGGAAAGGGTTTTGGTCTTTTGCGCCCTAGACCCGCCCAACAGATTGAAAGGCCGGAAGGAAGGAATGCCTTCCGTGCCAATCTTCGGAGAAGGCCGACTCCTATACTACACTACTAGGGGTTTTTAGATAAGAGAACAGGAAAGAGATTAGTAAAATGCAGAAAGAAATGTAAATTGCATGGTTATGGTGGGAAAGAACAAGCAACACGATTCACTTAATCACCAATGCTCTAATCACCAATGCTCTAATCCAGAATGCAGAAATACAGCAATCAGAAAAATAAATGAACACGGAGCAGAAATACTTGTGGAAGGCAGCATAAAATAAAGAGACAAATGTCAGAGCTAAGGATGCTTAGTATTGGAAGCAAGTGTTTGTTTACAGCAGAGCTTTCTAGCAATATGTTCCCCCCCTTTTACAATGAAAGTCGACTGCTTATTTATAGCAGAAATTTCCTCCCAATTACAATGATGCACAGAACCCAAAGATTGCAAAAGCTGCCGAGATTTGACCTCTGCTGGCCGTGAGCGTACCTGCAACAAGATTCACTTGACTTTGGTATAGCTCTAGACAGATCTGGTGGTTGAGAAGGTCGTCTGATTAATGCGGTGGGTGCAGTACCATTTGCTGTTGAATAACTGTTGTCAATGCTCACCTACCCTATACTTGAAGTGTGCCTTCGGTCCCGTTCTGATAGGCCCAAATCCCGAAATCCGTACATTCTCTGCCTAAGCCTGAGGTTCGCTGAAAAGGGGGGGCGACGGAAGTCGCTAAGAAACAGTAGCGACGTCGAGAGTCGCTAAACAAACGAGCGATTGACGTCAACATTCTCCCTTGTGCCTTAGAATATTTTGAGACTCCCTTCTGCCCAAGGTCGCTTGAAAAAAGGAGACGCCCGAAGTCGTCGGAATGCTGCAGCGACGTCGGGAATCGCTCCAAAATGGAGCGACCGACATCAACGCTCCAAACCCACACTTAGAACATTTTTAGAACCCTTCACCCGTGGTCGTTAGAAGGAGCAGCGACGATGGTGGTCGTGGGAAAAGCCGGGCGATGACGGGAGTCACTCCAAAATGGAGCGACCGACGTCAACTTTTAAAAAGTGCAGTTGCTGGAGATCGATGGAAATCTGGGCGACGACGGCGGTCGCTGGCAGAGTTGAGTGACGACGGGAGTCGCTCCAAAATGGAGCGATTGGCGTCGACCAACACTTAAACGAATTTTGATTTGTTTTCTCCTGTCAACCGCGGTCGCTGAAAACTGGAGCGACGACGGGCGTCGCTGGGAAAGCAGAGCGACCACGGGAGTCGCTTGAAAAGGGAGCAACCAGCGTCAACTTTTCACACTTAGAAATTATTTGGATTTTTCTCCCTCGCCGCGGTTCGCTGGAAACTACAGCGACGACGGGCGTTGCTGGAAAGGAGAGGCGATGACGGAGTTAGCTCCAAAATTGAGTGATCGACATCAAGTGTTTATGCCCTAGAATTTTTTCATGTTTTGCTCGTTGTCGACTGTCACTGACGCCGAAGGTCGCTGGAGGAGGCTGGCGATGATGGTAGTCGCTCCAAAATGGAGCGACCACGGGAAATTCACACTTAGGAAAATTTTAACAAATTTCTCCCGCTCGCCTTGTTGCTTAGAGTTGTCGTCGGTCACGGATAGGGGCGCAAGGCTAGGAATTGCTGAAAAGAGGGAGCGACTCCCAAGATCGCTCCAAAAGTGAATGACCAAGGGAGTGCCCCTACGAAAAAACTGGGCTTTTCCCGAACCCTGCAAAACTTGCTAAACAGTTGTAAAATAAAACTGAAAACATGAAATCTGCTTGGACAAAGCTGGACGGGAAGGAGGAAGGAAGAATCTGGTCAGAAAAATTGCAGTAGTGATTTTTCAAAATTTTCAAAATTTTTACCCCTTAGCAAAATGTGGCAACACTTCCTAGACCCACTGCGCTTTGGATGGATAAGAATGCACTTGGTTTGGAAGATGAGAAGCGCTTCTTAGGAATTCTGGCCGAGGAAAGGGGGCTAGATAGAAAATAGGCGCTAGATGCAGCCCTAGCTGCTACGTTTTGCCGCTTCCTGGCCCGGAATGGGCTGGCGCTTCAGAAAACTGCAGCAAAACAACTTGCTGCCTTGAACACAGTGCAGACGTTGAAAAGTCAAGGCGCAAAGCGCTGCTCCCTTAGGCCGAAATTGCTCTGCGCTCAAAAGCCTGAGCGAAATGTCTTGCTGCATCGGACGGGGCGCCAGGGTTGAAAAGTCAAAGGTGGAAGCGCAGTTAACTTGCCCCGAATCTGCCCGACGCTTGAAAATGGAGCGCAACCGCTTGGCACCTTGAAGACAGCACTGGCGTTGAAAAGTCAACGACCAAAGCGCAGTGGAGTGTAGCGCAAATGCCTTGCGCCTGAAAAGTAGAGCGCAGCTGCCTGGGGCATCGGGAGGAGCGCCGGCGTTGAAAAGTCAACAGCCAAAGCGCTGCTAATTTGGAGCGCAAGCGCCCTTCGTTGGGAAGTGGAGCGCAACAAGCTGCAGTCTTGGGAGGGGTGCAGGTGTTTGAAAAGTCAATGGGGAATGCGCTGCTCCCTTCTCCGAAAATGCTTTGCGCTTGGCATATAGAGCGAAACTGCCTGGCCTAGGAAGATGTGTTGATGTTTGAACGGTCAAAGGACAAAGCGCAGTTATCAGGTGCGAAATGGCCTTGCGCCTGAAAAGTGGAGCGCAACAACCTTGCAACACTTAGCGATTTTTTCATTAAAACTGCTACTGCGCTTTGAAAAGTCAACGGACCTTGCGCTCCCTGTCAGCTGCGAATTTGCCTTGCGCTCAACCACCAGTGCGAAACAGACTAGGCCCCACACTTGTGCTAAAATTGACAGCTTCGGACAGTTTGAAAGCAATCTCGCCCAGTTTAGGCCCCGGAAAGGGGATTGCGCCTTACAGACAGGGCGCAAACAATCGGGGCACACCTACGTTTTCTCGCTCAAAGGTGGGTGTTGCTGTTGGCCAGCCAGAAATGGTTTTGCGCTTTAACCCTGCCCGGAAACTGACTTACGCCTTCTAAAAGATGAATGCTCTGCATGATGGATGAACAGAAAAACTGCACCAACTCTTGGGCGCAACTGACAAATTTTGACAGAGAAAGCAGGAAAGAGAAAAAACATTTGTACAAGGAAGAGAGCTTCAGGGAAGGAGAAATTACAGCATAGCAGAATATACACAATGTTGCAGAAATGCCAACAAGTCTATCATGACTATATCCTTTGTTAAAAATAGACAAGGCTATTTCAACCATTGACTTAGTATAAATTTTACCCCAACAAAATCCTTTTGCAATAAGACGAGCTTTATAATTTTCAAGAATTCCATCAATTGCATATTTAGTGTGATATACCTCCTTGCGTTGGACCAGGTTTCATCCTTTCTGAAGATGTAAGATCCAAGTATCATTCTTCATTAGTGAATGATAATCATTTGCCACAGCTTCATCCAATTCTAGTTTGGCAAATGCATCCTTGTGGGTTTGAAGGTCCTTTGATTATGAAGCATTAGCAATGAGACCAACATTGGCATTCTTAGATCTAGTTTTATGAATGTCAATGGAATCAACTACCCAATGAGCTTGCTTCTTGTAGAATGCGTCTACCTCACTTTGGAAGAAACTAAGCTACAAGAGTTGGAGGAGCTGCGGAAACATTTAATTCATCCTCCACTTGATCTTCCAGTAAGTCATCATCATCATAAGAAGACAAAGCAAAAACACATGTAATGGAAGAAGCTGAAAAAAAAGAAGAGGATGTTGTCTTATAGGAAAACGAGTGTTCATCAAGTTGAACATCTTGTCTTTAAAGTACTCTATGAAGACTTGGGTCAAAAAGATGTTAAGCTTTTATGTTCACACAATAACCAATTGAGATACATGGCTGACTCTTCTTTTTCATTGTTTGTGTTTTTTATCTGGAATGAATGCCCAGGCTTCATTGCCAAACACCCCAAAGTTGGAAGCATTAGGCTTTTCTTGATCCAAGCTTCATGTCATGCTGTGCGTTGCTTGATGAGAAGTATGATATTGGGTATCGTTTGCACAATTGATGGCCTTGGTCTAAATTTGTACACACCTAATTTTGGCTTGAATCATTCAATACACCATTTTCATCTAATTTGCAATTTTAACACCCAACAAGTCCATTGTACTAATGCATGTAAGGAATTGCATGCTTCAACTGTATTCCATAGTTGCCATGAAAATCAATAAAAGCATTCTTCAAATATTCACTCCCACTGATTGTCGTGAACCATTGAATTGGAAGTCCAGATCGCTTTTTGACAAAGACCTTGATGCCAGCAAAGTTATCAAATATTTTGCTTTCATACATCAAAATGTACACTCAAATTCCTTGTGAAAAGTCATCAATAAAAATGAGCACATACTTAACTCCTAAAAATGTCATAGGAAAAGACATCAAGTTGCTGTGAACAACTGAAGTAGAGCCTCGACTCATCAAGCCCTTTGTTTCTCAAATTTGTCCTACATTGCTTGCCAATGCACAAACTTGACAAAGCCCTCTAGGAAACTTTTGGGAAGACCTGTGATGATGTTTGAAGTGCTCAGTTGTTGCAAGTAGTAGAAATTGAGATGCCCAAATTGCTTGTGCCACAATTTGTTTATGTTATCTGCATAAGATAAGAACATTGGCAAAGAGTGAGCGATCAGAAGTCTCAAACTTGTAAAATAAAGCAGCTTCATCAATTCTTGCAAAAATAACAACTGCTTCAGGGTCTTGTCATTCTCTAATTACAATGTCATGTGGAGAACATTGTAGTGTTTTGCCTCCCTTGTAATGACATATTTGATGGATTGAGAGAAGATTTACTTAAGTAATAGTTCTCTTTTATGGTTTTATCAATTAGGGGGATTACATGAACCAGAATATTCACACTTCTTCCATTCTTGTCTTTCCTTGGTGATTGTTTGTGATAGCTTTCGCATTATGAAGACTATTCTTATGAAGAAGTTTGAATGTTCTTAACTTCTTCTGGTCAAGATGAAAAGTATGCCTGTTCTTAATATGGATATTTGCTAGGAACATTGCAAGCAACTTTCAAGCTTTATTTCCCATTTATGTTGTTTCCTATGAAACTACTAAATAGTGCATTTTTGTATATGCTAGGAAGAACAAGATGCTATTTTAGCAAAGGAGGAGGTGACCCAGATGCAGCTAGATTATTTGAAGTGGACAAATGTACTGAATGATGCCTTTCGTATTCACGATGATGGCGATTTTGGGACAATAAACAACTTGAGACTAGGTGTTCTTCCTGAAAAACCTGTAAGTTCTCATTAAAACATTTTATTGGTTAATGTTTATAAGAAAGCATTCATTAGGTTTATAGTTGGACAAAATTTTTATCCATGAACAAGCATAATTTTTAAGGTCAAGTCTCATGGGTCAAACTAGTACCTTGATAAATATAGATTTTTGTAAGGTTTATCTCTAAATCCGGGCTAGATATGGTTCAAATGGCCTATATTTACATGGTTTTGATTTTTCCTTCTTACTCTTTACTGGGGATTATAACGCTGAATAGAAGTAGTTTCAATATGTGGTTTGATACTTGCAGGTTCAGTGGGATGAAAGAAATGCAGCATGGGGCCAAGCATGTCACCTTCTTCATAGCATGGCCATGCATTGTGGCTTGAAATTTTCGTATCCTTGAAAATCATGTGGTTCTATGCTTCCCTTCTTTACAAGTTTTTGTTTCTCATATGGTGTCAGTTGCGCATGACATATCTTTCTCTTCTGAAAGTGTTATTTGATGGATTCCCATATCCTGTGGTCCAAAGTACATGCTTGATCCCACTGGAGCAGGGGTCCAAAGTATGTGCTTGATCCCAGTGGAGTGGAGCATAGTAAGCTACTTTTGGATGTCTGTTCTATTTCCTATAGGCTTTTTCTTGGATTGAGACTTAGCACCTCAAAGCCCTATGTACATTGTAGCCTACCACCTGCAACTTGTAGTCTAAAATTTAATGTTGTTTCCAACTATGTTACATGAATGCTTTGTATCTTGTAGTTCATTTATATTTGCATTACATGTAAATAAATTTTCTATTTATTTACACACTTTTAGATTTTCATGTATTTTTCATTATTAACATCCCCTTTAGTTGATTTGCTTTACCTCCTAACATGTTGATGCCTGAAGAAATACTTTGTTGTGCCCTTTTTTGCTGCACAATTTTGAAGCATAACTCATCTAATCTCACTAGTTGAGATGGGGAATTCTCCTCCCTGTCGCCCTCCCAGGTCCCATTGCTGCAGATCACCGGAATCAGAGAAATGTCTTTTCTTGATTTTGCAGTTCTTAACCTTTGTTCTTGTAGCGACTTCTATCTTCTTTGGTATGAATTATAAGTGAATGTCTGGTCATAGATGCTTGTGGCATTATAAGAAATGTTTTCACACTAGGTCCCGTATTTGAGTATCCTGAGGAACATTTCTAATGCGCAAGGATGGATGAAGCTGCAATCAATAGAGACCAAAGTTCGAAATGTCAAGAAACTCATTCGAGACGCTCTAGTAGAACAAAGTAACACTCTGTTTGGACCATTATTGAGAAAATTGGAATCATATCGGAATCGGCATGAAAAAGAATCGAGAAAAATCGGGAGGAGAATCAACAAAACATCGGCATTTTTTCATTGAAAAAACCGAAGAAAATGCAAATTTTCATTGAAAAAAAGCTTTTTTATGCATATCAGAATTTTTTGGGAAAAAATCAGCAAAAATTGGCAAAAAAATCAGCTAGCCTATGAATTAGGAAAAATCGGATCGAATTGGGATTTTTTGCAGATTTTCTCAATCAGTTTGACTGCGCTCCCAAGATGGTTCGCAGCCCGACTTCGCTGCGAAGTCGGGTTGCGCACCCAACACTTAGAAATTTTCTGAGGCTTCTTGTTTGCTCTTTTCTCCCAAACTCCCGACATCGCACAATTCATGAAGCGACGCCTGACTTCGCTGCGAAGTCGGGGTTCGCTCTATGCTTGGTCGGATTTTTAAGCAGCGCAAAATTTTGCTCCTTTTCTCATGCTTAGCCCATTTCGGTTTTGAAAACTGAAAACTGAATAACTGAAGGAAATATTTACATTCTGACATAAACTGAAATGCAGGAAAAAAATATGTACAAGGAAGGACCTCTCGGGCACCTTCAGTGGTGATAGGTTTTTAGGTGGAAACCGTTGACAGGAATAGGGAGAAGCTGTCCCTCCATGTCCCTGAGCACGAACGCGTTGAATTGGTTTACCCGAGCGATCTGATAGGGGCCTTCCCAGAGGGCATCAAATTTGTCATGGTTGCCCGGCTTTGCTTTGAGTGAGTCCCACTTGAGCACTAGGTCCCCGATTTTGAAAACCCGGGTGGTGGTGCCTTTTGCAAACCAGCTCTGGGTTACCTCGGCATGTTTGGTAAAGGCCTGGTATGCCTTCTCCCTTTCCTCTTCTAACTGCAATAGTTGACAAAGTCTGGCATCCACTGGATCCCCGTCGCCTTTTTCTTCATCTAACAACCAGAGTGCGGGCATTTCTATGTGGGTAGGCAGAACTGCCTCCTTGCCATATACAAGCGCGTAGGGGGATGTCTTGATAGATTTCTTGAAAGATATGCGATCCGCCCATAACGCCCGGTTCAGAAGTAGGTGCCACGTCCTCTTGTTCCTTTCTACTGTTTTTTTTACAATCTTCAACAGATTCTTGTTAGTGGACTCGGCCAGGCCATTCCCTTGCGGGTAGTAGTTTGAGGACATCTTGTGATAGATGCCGTATTTGCTGGTGAACTCCGTGAGTACAGCACCTGCGAACCCCGGACCGTTGTCTGTAACTATTGCCTCTGGGACCCCGAAACGGGTGATGAGGCTCTCAAGGAACCCAATGACCGTTTCTTGGTCTGCATGCTTAGTGGGGATCGCCTCCGCCCACCGAGTGAAATAATCGGTGGTTGTAAGGATGAACTTATGTCCCGCTGCAGAGTTAGGCGTGATGGTTCCGACGAAGTCCAGACCCCACCGCTGAAACGGAGTCTCGGCTTGAATTGGCCGGAGGGGCAAGGGTGCCTTCCTATTCCCCGCCGGCGAACCTCTGGCATTTTTCACATTTTACACGTACCGCATGTGCGTCCGTGAAGAGGGTGGGCCAATAATACCCGGCTCTGATAATCTTTAAGGCCGTAGGCCTCCCTGAATGATGTCCTCCAGGCATCCCGGAGTGGAACTCTCCGAGGACCTTTGGTTTATCTGATTCCCTGACGCACCGCAACAGGATGCCGTCAATATTTTTGAAATACAGCCCCTCGGGGCGCAATACATATCTCAAGGCATTCAGCCTAAACCTCCTTCTTTGTGAGGCATTGAGATGATCTCGACATCTCCCTGTGCTAAAATACCACACCAGGTCATTCGTCCAATCACTCTCCTCTGATAAGGAGTTGGCAAGGTTAATTTCCGCCATTGGATCTTCCCACTGGCAGGCAGAGATTTCAGCTGCAGCACTTCGGGCCAGCTCTTGGCACAGGGCCCGGCCTCTGATCAGCTTCGTTGGACGTACCTCTATGTCAAATTCTTGGATTTTGGCTATCCATCCTGCCCTCTTGTGACCTGGCTCCCCTTGTACAATGAAATTCCTGACGTCCGGATGTATCACAAAGATAGTTATCCGGCTCTGGGAGACGAAGTGCCTGAACTTCCTGAGGGATCTCATGACTGCGTGCACCTGCCGCTCAATAAAATTGTACTTTTCTTCATGCGGCTGAATCACCTGGCTTAAGAACGCTATGGGGCGCTCTTCGCCATCATCTCCCTTTTGAGTCAGGACTGCGGCGTAGCTCTCGGGCTCTCCCACCGCGTACAGGATGAAATCCTTGGAATAATCTGGATTTATCAATACTGGAGCTTGCGCGATTCTGGCCTTGATCTCTTCGAAGGCCTGCTTCCTTTCGTCAATCCACAAGAATTCGGCATTCTTTTTTAGGAGTTCGGCCATGGGCTTGATTACTTGTGCGAAGTCCGGTATGAACTTCCTCACGAAGTTGATTTGGCCAAAAAATGATTGTAGCCCCTTCTTGTCAACTGGGATGGGTAAGCGAAGAAGGGCTTCTGCTCTGTCAGGATCCACTGCAAGGCCTTTCTCAGAAATGACATGTCCTAGCAGCTTACCTTCCTTTACCGCGAAGACTGACTTCTTCGGGTTGATGGAAATGCCGAATTCACGACATCTCTCAAATATTTGCCGCAAGTGGGAAGCATGGTCCTCTCTCTTATGTGAAAATACAGTCATATCGTCCAAATAGATGACAATGACCTTGTTGAGCAGCTCCCGGAACGCCAAGTCCATAGCTCTTTGAAATGTAGCGCCGGCGTTAGACAGGCCGAAGGGCATGCGCTGATATGCAAACGTTCCCCATTTGGTGGTGAACGCTGTCTTGTGCTGATCTTCGTCCTTTACCCATATTTGGTTGTATCCAGAGAATCCGTCCAAGAGAGAGAACCTCTGTGCTCCAACAACTATGTGGAGGATTTGATCAATTTGGGGGAGCGGATAATGATCCTTCAGTGAAGCTTGATTGAGGTTTCTGAAATCCACGCAGAGGCGGATGTCTCCATTCTTTTTCCTCACAGGGACCAGATTCGCGACCCAAGATGAGTGCTTGATGGGGTAGATGATTTTGGCCTCCAACATCTTTAAGAGCTCTGCTTTCATCATAGCTTCAATTTTTGGGTTCACTGCCCTTTGCTTCTGCCGGAAAGGTCTTGCATTATCTTCCAGCTCTATAGTATGCTGGATCATCTCTCTGTCATACCCCTTCAAGTCCTGGTAGCACCAGGCCACAATATCAGGGAACTCTCCGCATAAAGATCTGATCTGCTCCAGTTCCTTTTCAGTGCAGTCTGTCCCGACCTTGATCATTTTTCCAGGTTCCAGTTCCAGGTCCATGTACTGCTTGGGGTCCACTTTGATTCTGTGGGATATTGCCCTATCGTTCTGATCAAAGAGACTTTCTAGGGTAATCAGTCCTTTCGGGACATGATTGTTTTTTAACTGTATCAACCCCTCGTATTGCTCGTCATCAGGGTCTCTACCTTCTATCGTACTTGCTTCGTTTATCAAAAAAGTGACGATATCCTCGTCACAGTCGAACACCTGCCAGTGGGTGTCTTTATCAGGCACGTAAGGCCTGTAGATGGTACGAACCGGCTTCGGCTTCTGGACGATGTCATCAGCCGGGACGTACTTGGCTCCAACAGACGCCAGAATGTCAGCATGCTTATTCTTCTCACGTGATATGGCTTTGACATTCAAAGAGTCGAATGACTCCATCAGATCCCAGACACGGTTACGGTACGCCTTGAGGTAATGCTTCTTGGAGGCGCACTTATTCGTAATCTGGTTGCACACCAGCTCCGAGTCGCCAAAGATCCGCAAATGTCTCACCCCCGCTCTCTCGCTTTCTCAAACCCAAGCACAAAGCTTCATACTCCGCCGCGTTGTTAGTGCAGCTCCAAGCCAGCCTCTAAGTGTAGTCCTTCTGGACTCCGGACGGGGAAACCAGAAGTACACCTGCACCGGCGCCATTTTTGCATCGGGCGCCATCAAAGAACAACTTCCATAGCTTTTCTGGTGCGGGTCCAACCTCCTTTCTTGCTGACTGGTCAAGTCTTTCAGGCTGGGTGACGGAGTAACAACCTTGCTCGGTCTCAATCATGGCATTGAAGTCTAGCAAGGAGAACTCATCCTCCACTTGTAACAGCTCAAGGGCCTCTTCTGCCATATCCACCTCTACCAGTTCTTCAGTTGTCACTGAACCATGCCATTCTCGCGGCTCTTCTCCGGTATCTTCTCTACTAGAAATGTGGAAGGCTTTTCATTATAGATCTTTAATCTCCTTCCTTTGAAGGGCACTTCCATATGTGAGTAATCCAGAGACAGATATCCACCCAGCTTCGCAGTGAACTCCCTAGAGAGACACATGCCGAAGTAGGGTTCCAAGTCGACCACAACGACTTCCTCGGATGACCACTATGTCGAGGGCTTTATGCAGTCGGATCGGGATATCCTTGATGACACCAACTGTCTTGACAGGGGTGCCGTCTAGCTGCAAGCACACCTTGGCTGCTCCTTGTATATTCCATACCGATCTCCTCGCAGACGGCTCTCGGCATGACAGTAGTGGAAGCACCGTAATCCACCATGCAGTTGTGTACTATATAGCCTTCCATCCGTAATGACAGATAGAAAGGAGGTGGCCTGTTTTTCCCGGTAGCAGAAACTGTCAAGGGCTGAGCTAACACAACAGGCTGCGTCGGCTTTCCATCTTTTACGCTTTTCAAGGATTCCTGCAACAGATCAACTTGCCCTGGGAGCAGAAGAGCCTCGTACATACTTATCTTTGCCGGGGTCCTTTTTAGCTCATCAACTATATTGTAGGTTGAAGTGCCGGCTCCCTCTATCTCTTTCGTTGGCTCATACCTGGTCCGGTATTGCTGCGTGGCTTCGACTCTCTGTCTCTTCGTCAACGACGGATACCTCAGCTTCTCTTGAGCTTGTTCTTTTGTTTCGGCTAGAGGTTGGGCTGCGGGAGCCTTCATCGCGGGAGCCTTGAGCGTAGGGAACCTTTCTTTGGCTGTAGGGGGCCAAGGTGACTTGTCAGGTGGTAGCCCAGCAGGCTGCGCCTTCTCTCTTCTGGCGTATACCTTCAACGGCTTTGCTTGGGCCGTGGCAGCCTCAATGGGCCTTCTGCCTTCCTTGGTCAAGAGCAACGCAAGATCTTCTTCTGGGACTGCAAAGTTGCCTTCATCGTCCAGGATCATGTATGCTTCGTCCTCCATGGCGCTGCCCGCAAGGGTCTGAAGATAATGCTGATGCAGCGTGCAACTCTCCTCTCCGTGTGGATCGTTGCATGTGGAGCACCAGTTAACCTGGTCAGAAGTGCCAGGTTGAACCTCATTGGCAGCATTCCTTGCCGGGGGCCTTTGCGCTTGTGCAGCTTGATCTTTTGTTAGCGCCGGGGAGGATATGGTCTCCTTGGAAGGAACTCCATCTGGGCTTGCTTCTTCTTCATTATTGTCATATCGTTGGAAATAGTATGATACCCAGAGGCCAGAGCCCGTACCTCCTGAAGGATTTTATTCTGAATATCGTTATCTGCAGGCGCCGGCCGGGCCGGCGGAGGTATTGCAGCTAATGGCGGAGGTGCAGAATACGCCGCGTAATGAGGGGGAGCTGGGAGTGCGGGATACTGCGGAGGTGGAGGTGGCGGATTAGGATAATGGATCTGAGGCTGACCGTAGGGGTTTATAATCGGTGCTGGATTCCATGGCTGCTGGGGGTGCTGATTTGAGGAGGATGGCATTACACCAGACGCCGATGGATATTGGGACTGAGGGAAATCAGGATAAATGGGAGGCTGCATTCTATGCGGAAGTCTGCCTATAGAGATTATGTCTAACTCTGCTTGCTGGGCAGCTTCGTATAGGGCAGGGAAAGTATCGACCCGGGCTATCTTGAGAAGTAGGCAAATATCCGAATTGAAAGACCTCAGGTAATAGTGTGCAGCTTGACCCGCCGGAGGTCGCAGTTCGCGAGGTACTCTTTTCCAGGACCTCGCAAACCTTATGTTGAAGTCTGATATCTCCTCTTGTGGGTGGCGTTGGATACTCTGAAACTGATGCAACAATGAAGAGGGGTCGGCAGACTCGTTGCATCCTTTTACGAGCCTGCTGCCAACTGAGGCCACCCCGTGATAGATCCTTCTGGCAAAGATCTCCACCAGTAGAGAAGCTTCCCCCTCAGAGAAAGAGCCAATAGACGGGTCTTGACACTCTCACTCGTAATAGAGTGCAGTGCAGCCAAGGCCAGAATGTCTTGGATGTGCTCATATGCCGTTTTGCCGGAGCCATCGTAAGTAGGGATGGATTTCAAGGCAGCGGGGGGCACAGCCTCTTGTCCGACTAGAGCCAAGGGCCCTGTGGAGTCAACCGCTGGGAAGAGGTCGTCATCATTTTGCTGGGCAGCCATGTCTTCTTCCTCTCCGGTCGTGTACTCGGTATCAGTGCTGTCCGAAGTTGTAGGTTGCTCTTCAACTTCGGCCTCTTCGACTTCAGCTTCTTCGATCTCGGCTTCGGATTCGTCTATGTGAGCTTGGTAGTCAGCCAGCCTTACGCGCTCTCCAGGAGCGTTGATGTCAATTTCGTAGAGATCAGGCTGGTTTCCCGGATTCCTTGCTCTCCACCTTCTTGTATGCATGAAGGCGCTTGGACCGGTCTCACGGACTCAGAGGATATTCAGGTACTTGCAGAGTCGCCAGGTGTTCTGATTTAACAAAGCAATGAAGCGAACACCAATGCTTCGATTCTGTTTTGGGTGGGAAACTTTCGTGTCCCACCGGGCGTGCCAGAGAAACTGTTGGTTACGAATCTGCCACTAGGATAGGATTTAGTGTAATGCGCCCTAGATTCGCCCAACAGATTGAAAGGCCGGAAGGAAGGAATGCCTTCCGTGCCAATCTCCGGAGGAGGCCGACTTCCTATGTTTTCTCAGTTGTTTATCAGCTCAGAGTGCAGGAAAGAAATTATAAATGCAGAAAGAAATATAAATGTATTTGTATTGGGTGGGGAGGATAAGCAGCACAACAACTATCAATCACCACTACTAACAACAACTAAACACATAATACATTACAGAAACTACCAATGTCATTCATTCTATGTATCCTCTAACTATGCATTCCAGGAATACTTAACTATCAAATACCGATATCCAGATAGCAGAATAACAGTAAGCAATAACATAAGCAACATGAGGCAGAAATGCTAAATAGAGGCAGCATACAGAACAAGAACAGTCAATAGAGCCAAGTGTATTTTGTATTCAGAAGCAAATGCACAACTACAATGGTTCCCTAGCAATATATCCCCCTTCCACCCCTTTACAATGATATGGCGCAGCTATTTATAGCGCAATTTTCCCCCCAATTACAACTTTGGGCACAGGATCCCAGACCTGACAATAGCTGACAAAGCTGACAAAAGCGGCAAAAAGCGGCTGATGTTGACCTCTGCGGATATGGACTGTACTTGCAGCAAGGTCCACCTGAAAACTTGGCAGCTACGTGGCAATGCGGTAGATGAAACTTCGAGTCAGCTTGAATGAGGGTAGTTGCGGTACAATAATTCGGTTCACGCTCGCACACCACCCGTCACATCTCTGACTCGAATCCCGAGGCTGGACACCTGTCAAAATCTGATAAGGGACAAATCTGCCTTGGGATCTCGTCTCTCTTTCTTGCCCGACTTCGCTCGGAATTGGAGCGCAATCAGACAACGCAAGGGGGAAGTAGCGCAGTTGGGGAGGCCTCCGTGCCTTAGAAAATTTCCGGGCTGTCTTCAACATTCTGCCCGAGTGCGCACAAGTAAGCGGGCGCAGCCCGACTTCGCTGCGAAGTCGGGTTGCGCACCCAACACTTAGCCATTTTCGGTCATACCGCCCCGACTGCGCATGAAGATGAGAGCGCACCCCGACTTCGCTGCGAAGTCGGGTTGCGCACTCAATACTTAGAAATTTCAGGGCTCCACTGATTCCCAGGTGCGCACAGAAATGAGAGCGCACCCCGACTTCGCTGCGAAGTCGGGTTGCGCTCTTATACTTAGCAAAATTTTGATCATCTCTCCGCACTTCGGCTCCCCAAGTGCGCTCAAACTCAAGGGCGCAGCCCGACTTCGCTGCGAAGTCGGGTTGCGCTCTTATACTTAGAATTTTTTAGGGGCCTTTTGCTCTTTTGGGGAAATTGACAGAAAAAAGTAAAAGAGGAAAGGGGGGGAAATGAAGGGAATGAAACTGATGGAAGGGAAGAAAGGGGATAGTGGAGAAAGGGAAAGGAGGAGGAGGGAAGGGAGAGCAGCATCCTTACAAGAAAAATGAAGACATGGCACCCCGTGCAAAATGTGGCAACAGGACCATTTCATAAAGACAAGAAGGCAAGCTACAAAAGGAGACTAAAAAGGTCTGAAAATTTATTTAAGATTCATTTCTAGTTTTAAAAGCAACACATTTGTTTTTTAAAAGTAGCAAAAGAAAGGCAAGAGTTAAAGTGTCTAAAGACACCAAAGGGGCACAAAAAGTTGCAGCCATTAGTGGTAGAATCACCAAGTGGAAAAGGAGAAGCCACGAAGTGAAGAAGAAAGAGCCGAATAAGTGCTCAAATATAGCATACTCAAGGTGTCTAAAGACACCAAGTAAGGGACTAAAACTCCAAGAAAGTAGCGCCCGCATTGGATCAAAACCTGCAGCAAAAGAAAGAAGTTAAATAATATAAGGACAAAGCCAAAGCAAGGACAAAGGTGCAAGTCTTAAGGAAGAAAAATAAAGCAAGTAACAAAGTTTTTACCCAGGTAAAGAGGCTTGTATATCTGGCAGAACAGCTGTGAAATAGCCACCAAGGAAGAAGTGTTGAAGCGCCACCAAAGGAGGAGCCACCAGCGTTGAAGAGGAGCAACTATTGACGGAGAAGATGAAATGTGCACCCCTGTTACAGCTCTGTTTGCTGGTCTGTTTTTTTGTCTCTAAAAATCTGATGTGTTTTTGACTAATTTTTGTTTTGTTTTTCTGTTTTACTGATGCTTGAATGCAAAGTATGTTTTTTTTTTTTTTTGATAATTGATGCTTGCAAATGTGCATAAATAAACACTCTATAAAGCATGGAAATAACTGGAAATGAAATACAACTGGAACCAAATATAAATATGAGCAAACAACATTATTTTATTCAATTTTTCTGACCTGGACAATGCAAGTACAAGCCTGATAAAAAAATCTGGAAGTGCATTTTCTACCGCTGCAACACTAAAAAGTTCATATCTTCTTCAATTCAACTCTGATTTACGTGCCATAAAGTGCAATGGATTTGTTTTTGCAAGGCGCCAAGGTCTGGGCAGGAAACACCCTCAAATTTGCAGCTTAGAATTTGGCGCGAATCCCAAGGTTGTATGGCCTATGCTGGAAATGTACGACTTATTCAATAAATTCAAATCTGCTCCAAATATTATGAACTAGTGCTCCAAAATGATTGCCACGGTGAAGAAATTATTATGCAAAAATACCCATAACAATATTTGCCTCTGATTTCCAGCTATGAGCAAAATGAGTATTCACCAGCACAAATGGAAGTGTACGGCCCAGCTTGAGAAGTGCACCAAAACTTCATGCAATTGCAAAAGTAAATTTTGAAATAATATTATTTTATTCCCTTATATCTCCTATGACTTCATTAATATGGTTGCCCAAGTTGTACCCCTTCCAAGTAGATGCAACGTTGTTTTAAAAGGTGGCCTTATGTCCCCATTTTAATATTACTTTATGACTTTATAAAACAATTTAAAATTATTATTTTCCCATCAAGAGATGCCAACCTTAGGAACTGTTGTCACATTTTGCACGGGGTGCCATGTTTTCAAAAATTGTAAGTATGCTGCTCTTCCTTCCCTCCTCTTTCTTCCCTTTCTCCATTTTTCCCTTCTCCCATTCCTGCAGTTTCACTCCTCCCTTTTCCCTTGTACTTTTCCCCCAGTCAAATTCCCAAAGCAGAACAAGTATTCCCTGAAAAATTCTAAGTGTCAGGGCGCAACCCGACTTCGCAGCGAAGTCGGGGTGCGCTCTTCTTCCTGTGCGCACTAGGGAAGCAGTGGTTGCAAAATTTGGCTAAGTGCTGGAGCGCAACTCGACCTCGCAGCGAAGTCGGGGTGCGCTCCCCTTTTTGTGCGCAGTTCGAACAGCGGTCGAAACAACCAAGTGCCGGTGTGCAACCCGACTTCGCAGCGAAGTCGGGCTGCACCCTCTGACCGGTGCGCAGTTGGGTAGCATTCATCAAACAAGCCCAAAAATTGGCTAAGGCACGGAGGCCTCCCCAACTGCGCAGTTTCCCACCTGCGCTACCCGATGGCGCTCTGATCCCGGGCGAAGTTGGATAAACTGCCTTTCAAGGCAGACATGTGTCACTCATCAGAATTCGACAAGTGTTCGACCTCGGGATTCGAGCCGAGACGTGACGGGAGCAAGGACAAGCATGGACCACACTATCTACGCCGTCGCCTCCATTTAAAGTTGATGTGAAGTGCCATCTGCCACAGCTACCCGCATTCCCGCCGACTAGAAGTTTCACCCAACACGCCGCCACGTAGTTGTACAGCTTTCAGGGAGACCATGTTGCAGGTACAGTCCTCGCCGACAGAAGTCAGCATCAGCAGCTCCTCTGCCGCTTTTGTCAGCTAATGTCTAGTCTGGGACTTTGTGCCCGTGATTGTAATCGGGGGGAACTTGAGGCTATAAATAGCCATGCAATTTCATTGTAAAGGGGGAAGGGGAATATACTGCTAGGGAACCATTGTAGCTGTGCGTTTGCTTCTAAATACAAAGCATATACTTGGCTCTGCTTACTGTCTTTATCTTGTATGCTGCCTCTCCTTGTCATTTCTGCCTCATGTTTCTTGTATCATTGCTTACTGTTGTACTGAACTCTGGACTCTGGTATTTGATGATCAAGTATTCCTGGAATGCATAGATAGAGGATACATAGGATAAGTGATAGCTGTAGTTTCTATGTTATGTTCTGTATTTAAATTGTTGTTAGTAGTGGTGATTGATCGTTGCCGTGCTGCTTATTCCCCCCACCCAACTCCAATCACATTTGGATTCTCTTTCCGCACTTTTATCTCTTTCCCTGCACTCTTATCTTAAACACTAAAAACCCACAGGAAGCCGGCCTTCTCCGGAGATTGGCATGGAAGGCATTCCTTCCTTCCGGCCTTTCAATCTGGTGGGCGAATATGGGGCGCATTATACCAAATCCTTTCCTCATGGCAGATTCGTAACCAACAGGAACTTAGGTAAATTTTGCATCAACGAGATAGATGAACTCTGCAAATGGGTGAAACTGCCTCAGGCCCGTTACATTGCTAAAAATAACAATGTCTATAAATAGTAACCTCCATAAGAGACCCGTTGAATCCCTTAACAACTGCACCGATTAGCCTAGGGGGACTCGGGATAGGCTATCGAGAACCGACATAGCTCACGATTAAGAAGGGGACATTATAGTCCTTCCCCGAGATTGCTTGTCCTCAAGCAATCGAAGATCAGGATGCTGCAAAATCTCCTCGCTCTCCCATGTGGAATCCTCAACAGGTAGATCTCTCCACTTCACTAAGTACTCTCGCACTGTCCTCCTCCTGAGAGTACGCTCTCGAGTATCTAGAATGGTCTCCGAAACCAGTATCAATCTCCCCTCATCATCCAAAGGGGGTAACTCTGCCAAGGGAACTACCTGCTGCCCAAGCGCCTTCTTGAGGCGAGAAACATGAAATACATTATGCACCTTGCATCCCTCAGGTAACTCCAACTCATATGCAACCTCACCAATGCGCTTGATGACTCGGAATGGACCATAGTAGCGAGGTTTCAACTTTTCTGCACCACTCTTTTTCAACGAAGACTGTCGGTAAGGTTGTAACCGCAAATACACCATATCCCCAACCTCAAATGAGCGCTCGGTCCTCTGCTGATCTGCATACTTCTTCTGCTGATTCTGCGCTTGCTGAATATTATCCTTGAATGAGCGCACAATGTCCTGACACTCCTGCAGAAGATCACGTGCCTTAGGCACCCTACTGTCTCCAAGTATCAAATCTATAAGGCTAGGTGCCTCATAACCATAGAGTGCCATGAATGGTGACATCCTGATGGACATATGATAGGAAGAATTATAGCAATACTCTCCCAAATAGAGCCATCTGACCCACGCCTTCTGCTGCCCTGATATGTAATTGCGCAGGTACCCCTCTATCCATTTATTCACCACCTCGGTCTGTCCATCAGTCTGGGGGTGGTAACTTGTGCTTGGTGTCAACTCCGTGCCACATAATCGGAACAACTCTTGCCAAAACAAGCTGATAAACTTGTTGTCCCGATCACTAATGATACTCTTCGGAAGCCCATGAAGTCTGAACACCTCGCGAAAAAACAAATCAGCCACCTGAGCAGCTGAATAGCTTACTGCAATCGCAAAGAAATGAGCATACTTAGTCAACCTGTCAACTACCACATATATACAATCACGTCCCTGAACCTTGGGTAGTCCTGTCACAAAATCCATAGAGACACTTTCCCATTTATTGGATGGAATGGGAAGTGGCTGTAGCAATCCTGCCGGATACGTATGCTCATTCTTATTCTGCTGGCAAACCGGACACTCCCTCACATACTACAAAATATCATCCTTCATCACCTTCCATGAGAATCTCTCACGGATCTGTCTGTAAGTCTTATAATAACCTGGGTGACCAGCCATGGGAGTGTCATGAAAACACCGAAATATCTGCCTCCTAACCTCAGAATCAACAACTAACCAAATGTGCCCCTTATAGAAGATAAGTCCATCCCGCACGGTGTATCTGTCATCACTCTGCGTACCATCCAGAACACTACTAGCAAAAGAATCCCGTGCATAATCAGCAATGATGACATGTCTCCAATCACTAGATATCTCGGTGAGAGAGCAAATGTGAGGTTTCCTAGATAAGGCGTCGACAACTACATTCTTCTTGCCCTTCACATACTCAATATCGAAGTCATAGGCAAGAATTTTGCTTACCCATTTCTGTTGTCTATCATTCAGGTATTTCTGGTTGAGAAAGTATCTCAAGCTGTTATGATCCGTCTTCACCACAAACCTACTCCCAACCAGGTACTGCCTGAATTTGGCCAAGGCATGGATAATGGCCAACATCTCTCTATCATACACCGAGTAGCTCCTCTCGTTGTCTCTCAATTTCCTGCTCTCGAAAGCTATGGGGTGCTTATCCTGAGTAAGCATTGCGCCAATCCCATCCCCTGATGCATCACACTCCAATACAAAAGGTTTGGAGAAATCAGGAAGTGCTAACACAGGCGTGGAACATACCAACTGCTTGAACCTGTCAAAAGCTCTCTGTGCTGACTCTGACCATATAAATGCCCCCTTCTTCGTCAAATCAGTAAGAGGGGCTGCCAACTGTGAAAATCCACGCACAAACCTCCTGTAAAAACTGCACAATCCAAAGAACCCCTTAAGCTGCGTGAGGTTCTTAGGAGGTGGCCAGTCTAAAATCGCTTGGACCTTCTCAAGGTCCATCCTCACACCATCTGCACTGATAATATGTCCAAGATATAGGATTTTTGTCATCCCAAACTCATATTTGGACTCCTTTGCATGCAAGGACTCCCTCTCCAGTATACCCAATACCTAAACTAGATGGCTCAAATGATCACTCCTAGTCCCACTATACACAAGTAGATCATCAAAGAATATGAACACAAAATTTTAGAGTTGAGCACTAAATATCCTGTTCATACAGGTTTGGAAGGTGGCAGGGGCATTAGTCAAACCGAAAGGCATGACTGTGTACTCAAAGTGGCCATAATGACATCGGAATGCGGTTTTCTCAATGTCCTGCTCCCTCATGCGTATCTGATGATAACCAGACCACAAGTCAATCTTGGAAAAATAACGGGCACCATGTAGCTCATCGATCAACTCATCAATACGTCGAAGAGGGTGCTTGTTCTTGATGGTGATCTTATTCAATGGCCTGTAGTCTATGCACATGCGAAGTGTGCCATCCTTCTTCTTCACCAACACAACTGAAGAAGCAAACGGGCTCTTACTCGGTCTGATGAATCCCATCTCTAACAACTCCCTGATTTGCTTCTCTATCTCATCCTTAAACCGTTTGGGGTGACGGTAAGGAGTAGAAATCACTGGCTTGGTCCCCGACTCAAGCTCAATCACATGCTCCATTCCCCTATCCGGTGGCTGTCCTGGAGGAATGTCACTGAAGACTCTACTATGCTTGTCAAGCAAAATCTGAATATCTTCAGGATAGTATCGCTTGGAATCTCCTGTATCCGTGGGTCTAATAATACACGTTGCGGCCCACTCAACCTGATTGTGTCTGAATAAGCTCTCCATGCGCTGAAATGACACCACCTTAGGCCCGCTGCTCGTGACACCTCTCAGCACTACATTGCGGCCATTAGACTTGAACTTCAGCTCCATAGTCTGAAAGTTCAAGACAATCTCCCCGAGTGACTTAAGCCATTGGATTCCCATCACAATATCATAATCTCCAATGTTCACCACATAAAAATCATCTCTCACCTCATAATTACCCAACTGGAAAGAGAGTTGTGGAATCTTCTTCGTGCATCCTATAGTAAATCCATCAGCTACCATGACCTTGAACTCACTAATATTCTCCGTCTGTAATCCCCTGCGTGAGACTAGGCCCTCATCAATGAAATTATGTGTTGCCCCTGTATCTATCAATGTGATAATTCGCTGACCCTTAAGAACTCCCCTGATTTTCAGCGAATCATTACGGTGTAAACTGTGCAACTGTGCCGCCACCGGCTCTCCATGAGTGTCGGCTGGTGTCTCTTCCTGTGGATCATTTTTAGCATCAATACCTGTGGTGA
Organism: Wollemia nobilis; assembly: GCA_028583015.1. NCBI lineage: Eukaryota > Viridiplantae > Streptophyta > Pinopsida > Araucariales > Araucariaceae > Wollemia > Wollemia nobilis. Next base: position 2,342,504 of record JAQPPZ010017238.1, read on the forward strand.
AAATGTGTCTCTCATCATCGGAATCTGAAGTATCTGTTTGCTGATCGGAGTGATCAGCAAAGTCATCCTCGGCTGATTGGTACTCTATCTGATTAGCCTTGCCCTTGCTTGCGCATCTGTGTCCAGGGGCCCATGGTTCTTTGCATGAATAGCACAAATTTTTCCTTCTAAGATCATTCATGGACTCCTTATCACCTTTGTGAAACTCTCTCCTTTGCTCCTTATGCTCATGATGGAAAGGTTTCTTGTTGTCTTTACTAGGAGGAAACTTAGAATATGATTTAGCTCTAGGGGCGGCTAGCTCCAAATTACGTGCTTTCTTGATTGCCTCCTGTAGAGATGACGGGTCAAACGCCTTGACCCAACCCCGTATAGGTTCTGTAAGGCCCTCCATAAAAAGTATTGTCAGTCTTCTCTCAGACACATCAGATACCATCACCGATAATCTCTGAAATTCTGAAATATAAGTCTCTAGGGACCCAGTCTGTCTCAACTGTGCCAACTCGCGAAAATGCAACTCCGGATCCTTCCTGTCAAACCTGTCTATCAGCTTATCCGTGAACTCTGCATATGATGTGATATACCTGTGCCCCAAAGTGTGCAATCCATGGTACCACCAATCGTGTGCAAGGCCATCTAAGTGTAATGTAGCGAACTTAATCGCCTCCTCCTCAGGAATGGATCTAAGTGTGACATAATTGTCTAGCTTCTCAACCCATGATCTCGCTGAAACCTTCCCACTGCCATCAAAATGGGGTAAAGTGACCTTTCCTAACACCTGGTGCAAATCACGCTGTGGGGGCCCTCGTTGGTCATGTCTATGTGTATTAGTCTTGAGCCTCCTCTGATGCATGAAATTCTCCAATGTAGTCATAGATTTGATCTCCTCCGACAGGGTAGAATATTCTGCATATGCCTCTCTGTACTCATCAACCAGAGGTAATGGTGCCTCCTGTGCAACCTGTGACTCAACCCTCGGTGTGAAAACTGGCTGTAGAGGCCTAGGATTAGAGGAGGTAAGTCGGCTAACATGCTGATTTGTCCCATTGGACTCTGTTGTGTGCTCCCTAGTATGTCCTACGTTGTCTTGAGTCTGAGTATGAACTGCTATGTTCTGGGTAAGTTTGGCTGTCAACTGGGACATCATATCCATCATCATTGTGAACTGCCTCTCTGCTCTCGAATTCGGGCTCATGGAACCCTCTCTATTTTTTCCTTTGTCACCCATGTCTCCCGATGGACTGTCACTGCTATGCTGATGCAATATATCTTCCTGTTCTATCTGCTGTTCTAAATTGTTTCCCTGCTGCTCCTGCTGATTGATGTTCGGATTGGACTTATTCCTCCTTAAGTAATACTGATGTGTGTGCATAACTTACCCAACAGGCTGCAGAGTAGAGCCTGTGCTCTGATACCACTGAAATGTGCACCCCTGTTACAACTCTGTTTGCTGGTCTGATTTTTGTCCCTGAAAATCTGATGTGTTTTTGACTGATTTTTGTTTTGTTTTTCTGTTTTACTGATGCTTGAATGCAAAGTATGTTTTTTTTTTTTTTTGATAATTGATGCTTGCAAATGTGCATAAATAAACACTCTATAAAGCATGGAAATAACTGGAAATGAAATAGAACTGGAACCAAATATAAATCTGAGCAAACAACATTATTTTATTCAATTTTTCTGACCTGGACAATGCAAGTACAAGCCTGATACAAAAATCTGGAAATGCATTTCCTACCGCTGCAACACTAAAATGTTCATATCTTCTTCAATTCAACTCTGATTTGCGTGCCATAAAGTGCAATGGATTTGTTTTTGCAAGGCGCCAAGGTCTGGGCAGGAAACACCCTCAAATCTGCAGCTTAGAATTTGGCACGAATCCCAAGGTTGTATGGCCTATGCTGGAAATGTACGACCTCTTCAATAAATTCAAATCTGCTCCAAATCTTATGAACTAGTGCTCCAAAATGATTGCCACGGTGAAGAAATTATTATGCAAAAATACCCATAACAATATTTGCCTCTGATTTCCACCTATGAGCAAAATGAGTATTCACCAGCACAAATGGAAGTGTACGGCCCAGCTTGAGAAGTGCACCAAAACTTCATGCAATTGCAAAACTAAAGCATACCTAGATAAAATAAAATGATAGGAAGCAAACCCAGATCATTATCTCAAGCACCCATCACATTTGCTCCGATCATGAAACCCTATGCTGCAAATTTGTGAAGCCCAACTGAATCTCCTGAATGAAGACTCCAAGAATCTGACTAGGTGAGATCTTTCACCCACGAAATCAGAGTTACTTATGAAGGTTTTCGTCTCCACAAGCCTTAGACTGCAAACCTGGTATGAAACCGGCAGAGTTTTGTTATGTTGGCAAATAGAATGAATGCAAATGAGCTCTCAAGGCAAGAATATAAGGCCACGCCCAAGAGAAGCTTTTTTGGTTTTTGGCGCCAAAAGTAAATTTTGAAATAATATTATTTTATTCCCTTATATCTCCTATGACTTCATTAATATGGGTGCCCAAGTTGTACCCCTTCCTAGTAGATGCAACGTTGTTTTAAAAGGTGGCCTTATGTCCCCCATTTTAATATTACTTTATGACTTTATAAAACAATTTAAAATTATTATTTTCTCATCAAGAGACGCCAACCTTAGGAACTTAGGTAAATTTTGCATCAACAAGATAGATGAACTCTGCAAATGGGTGAAACTGCCTCAGGCCCGTTACATTGCTAAAAATAGCAATGTCTATAAATAGTAACCTCCATAAGAGACCCGTTGAATCCCTTAACAACTGCACTGATTAGCCTACAGGGACTCTGGATAGGCTATCAGGAACTGACATAGCTCACGATTAAGAAGGGGACATTACAGAAGAGCCACCACCAAACGTTGGAAATCAAGAAGTGCCAGCAAGCGTTGAAGAGCGAAAACCAAGCATCTTGTGGTTGTAGAAGGAAGACCAAACAACGTACGTTGAAAGAAGAATTGGCAAAGAATGTTAAGGAAAAGAAAGCAATATTGAAGAGCACGCAGGTACACACTCTCTCTCTCTCCTCTCCACTCTTCTGAAACACAAAACATAGTAGCCCCGGTTGATCAGCCCCTAATGTTTGCCCTGCCTCTTGGCAGCAAACCCCCATCGACTGTTCCCCTCATAGTTTCTCACTCGTTAATTGAAGAGGTCCAAATTTTCGTTGCTTCCTAGTTTATTCAAGCAACATTTGGTTCGTATGCTACTGGCCCCAATGCCTTCGCAGCTTCCTCATCACTCGGTCGGGGCGCCCCGAGCGAACCATCGTCTTTCTCCCTCAATCCCACGCCTTCTGCACAGGCCGAGAGTAATCCTTCAGTCCCGAGCCCTAACAGCCCGGTCACAGCTATCCAGAGTATTGCTCCCCCTACAGCCACTAAACCCCCCATCATAACTGTTTCCAACCCATCCAGCAAAGCGCATCCCCAGCAAACTCTATACCTATTTACGCCTATGTCTGGAAATTCAGCAGCTCTGGATTCAGAGTTGGAGCTGATTGAAGAGCGCCCCCTAGAGGAGAGCCTGCATCGGGCACGTCAAAGTACACACAAATGGCTCAAGGAAGAAGGCGCGAAGGAAGAAGGCGCGAACCCCCGCCAAAGTCAAGAAGTGCGCCATGTTCGACCCACAAAAGATGGAGCTCCACAAGGTGAAAAAGGTGCCAAAAGTTTAGAAGCCCGTGGAGGAAATGGCACCTTCGGACTACACCTATCAGGAGACCATCAAGGACCTAAAGGTGCTTGACGTGGGGCATGAGACAGGGTCCATGCATGTGAAGATCGATTCGATATACCTCCACACTGAACACATCAAGGAGCGTTGCTTCGCAGCAAGAAAATGAGAATCTGAAGTTGGAGGAAAATCTGGCGAAGGCTCACGCCCAACAGGAAGATGCACAGAAAGAATCGGAATAGTTAAAGAAGGAGCTGGCGGATTTTAATCAGCAAGTAAGCGAACTCCAGACCACTGCTGAACACCACCTCAAGGCGCGTGAGGAGGCAGAAGACAAAGTGAAGAAGCTGGAGGTGCAAATTCAGGAGATGCAACAACAGTTTGCAGAGAGGGAATAAAAAATGGAGCTCTTCACCAGGGACCGAATAAAAAGCATCCGCACTCATTTGTTGAAAAAATTCAGATCTAGAGCATCCAACGCCTTTTCTGTTCTGTTGTATATTACTGAGGCCTGTTGGTTACGAATCTGCCATGAGGAAAGGATTTGTTGTTGTTGCGCCCAGATTCGCCCACCAGATTGAAAGTCCGGGAGGAAGGAATGCCTTCCGTGCCAATCTCCGGAGAAGGTCGGCTTCCTGTGGGGTTTTTAGTGTTAAGATAAAAGTGCAGGGAAAGAGATAAAAGTGCGGAAAGAGAATCCAAATGTGATTGGAGTTGGGTGGGGGGAATAAGCAGCACGACAACGATCAATCACCACTACTAACAACATTCTTCTACAAAGCACACATTGAAACTACAGCTATCATTAATCCTATGTATCCTCTATCTATGCATTCCAGGAATACTTGATCATCAAATACCAGAGTCCAGAATTCAGTACAACAGTAAGCAATGATACAAGAAACATGAGGCAGAAATGACAAGGAGAGGCAGCATACAAGATAAAATACAGTAAGTAGAGCCAAGTATATGCTTGTATTAGAGGCAAACGCACAGCTACAATGGTTCCCTAGCAGTATATTCCCCTTCCACCCTTTACAATGAAAATGAGTGGGCTATTTATAGCCTCAGTTTCCCCCGATTACATTCATGGGCACAAAGTCCCAGACAAGACAATAGCTGACACAAGCGGCCGAGGAGCTGCTGATGCTGACTTTTGTCGGCAAGGACTGCACCCGCGGCATGGTCTCCCTGAAAGATGTACAGCTACGTGGCGGTGTGTCGGGTCAAACCTTTGGTCAGCAGGAATGCGGGTAGTTGAGGCGGATGGAACTTCTTATCAGCCTTAAATGATAGCAGCTGGCATAGATAGTGCAACCCATGCTTTGTCCTTTTCCCGGTCATGTCTTGGCTCGAATCCCGAAGTTGGACACTTGTCGGATGCTGATGAATGACACGTGTCTGCCTTGAAATGCAGTTTATCCAACTTTGCCCAGGATTAGAGCGCTGTCGGGTTGCGCAGGTGGAAAACAACACAGTTGGGAAGGCCTCCGTGCCTTAGTCTCTGAGTTCACTTTACCCGACTGCGCACCGGTCAGAGGGCGCACCCCGACTTCGCTGCGAAGTCGGGTTGCGCACCGGTACTCTGCTGTCTTCACTGTCATTCGGACTGCGCACTGGAGAGGGGGCGCACCTCGACTTCGCTGCGAACCACTACTCTGCTGTCTTCACTGTCATTCGGACTGCGCACTGGAGAGGGGGCGCACCTCGACTTCGCTGCGAAGTCGGGTGGTGCCCCAACACTTAGCTGATTTTCTGCCAGACTGCTTCCCAAGTGCGCCCAGGAAGAAGTCGAGGTGCGCCCCAACACTTAGCTGATTTTCTGCCAGACTGCTTCCCAAGTGCGCCCAGGAAGAAGGGCGCTCCCCGACTTCGCAGCGAAGTCGGGTTGCGCCCTGACACTTAGACAGATTTTGCTTGTTCCTGTCTGCTTGCGCACTTCGTGTTCCCTACTGCGCTCCAACTGGGGGGCGCACTCCGACTTCGCTGCGAAGTCGGGTTGCGCCCCAGACTTAGTCATTTTTCAGGGAACACTTGCTGGAAACTTCACTGGGGGAAGAAGAGGGAGGAAGGAGGAATGAAACTGCAAGGAAGAGGGAGAAAGGGAGAAATGAAGAAAGGGAAAATGAGGAGAAGGAAAGGAAAAGAGCAGCTCACTTACAAAAACCAAAAACATGGCACCCCGTGCAAAATGTGGCAACATTCCTGGCGGTTGCGGGGTGTCGAGCTCGCCTCGACGCAAAGAACCATGCCTTCATCCTTTGGGTGCAGAGGAACTTCCTTCCCCTGCCTTCTGCTGCTCTGACCGCTTCCCTTGGGGCAACTGTTCTTCTTCAGGTTCGCTTTCAGCAGTTGCCTCCTCAGTTTCACCTTCTGAATCTGAATGCTCCCCACTGTCGGCCTCCCACTTGTTAATGCGATCGTATGCAGCCTTGGCTTGTTCCCAGACTGCTGCTTGGAAGGGTTCGAGGTCGTTGACCTCTTTTAATGCTGCGTGGAATGCAGCGATTGTGTGCAGGTCGATGGTGTTAAATCTTTTTCCTAACTCCTTTAGGGAGGAGTTGATTTTACAGTATTTCGACACCATCTGGGTGACCTGAGTTTCTTGAATTGGCTCTGTCCAGCTATCAATTTCTGCTGTATCTGCCTCAAAGGACAGCCAATTCTGCTTGACCTGTTCAAGGGCCAGAAATTCGCCATCCTTGACGAAGCTCGGGCACCCGTGCTCGGACAGAGTGTGAAAGGGGGCCAGGATAATGTTCCTTTCATGCTCTAGGGCGTCCAGTGTCCTTCTGGCGGCCCTTATCTTCTCTGTCTTTTTGAAGTAAATATGCAAGGTTACCCTTGCATCTGCCCACTCTGAGGCAAGTCGGGACATAGGAGAGAATTGGAGGCCTTTGCGCTCAAACTGCTCAAGTTTCATAGCCAGGTCCAGCCATTGCCTCGCCTGGTGTTCGGCCTCCTCTACCACAGGCTTTCCCTGGGCAGATATTTCTTCGATCCTGCACGCGAAATCCAGGACCGATACAGCTTTGACAAGGTTGGGCTTGCAACCCTGCAGCAGACCAGCCCGCATCTCTTTGGCTTTGCTCTTTGAAAAGGCCGCCGCCTGTGATGTTTTCTCTGCTAGCTGCGATTGCGCCTGTTTCAGCGAATCCTGAAGTTGTGAAACCTGCTCCAGCGCTGTCTCCTTCTCTTCTAACAGCTGTTTGGCTGTCTGTTTCTGTGTTGTGGCCTCCTGCTGAGAGGCGGCCAGTTGAGCCTTAAGTTCCTCTATCTCCTGCTGCGCTGATCCCAGCTGTGCAGTAGCCCTAGCTAGGTCCTCCTCGAGCTGCCTTGTGTTATTCTGCATCTGGAACAGTGCTTCCTGGGTCTCAAGATGCTTGACGAGGAGATTGTCTGTCCTACGACGAATACCACGAATTTCGTATTCCTCGTTGATGTCATCAAAGCTTTTCTCCTTCCTTTGGAGCTCGTAGTCTGCCTCGGTCATCTCCCGGAGAGGCTTCTTTACTTTCGGGACCAATTTCTCAGTTGTCAGCACCCTCCTGTCCAGGTCAAACTTTGTGCGCTTTACCGGGGCAGCTATCTCTTCAGCTCTCCTTCGTTTTACGCCCTGGAGAAAGGAGGCGGAACATCCTGAGGCGCTTACTGCCAAAGGCAGGTCATTGGCGCTTTGTAATTCGCCCATGAAGTCCAGATCCTCCAACATTGGATTTTGCCGCGGCATTTTTCCTGCAAACAGGGACGCAGGAGGTATTCCAGAAGGGGTGGCCGCTTTTGAGGGCGACCGGGTCCTAGGGGAAATGGGCAGCTGAGTAGATGGTACTGGTGGGGTTTTGGACGGCTAGGGTGAGGAGCGCGGTGGTGAAGGAGCAACTTCAGTACTGACCACGGGGGAGGGTTCTAGGGTTTTACTCAGTGATTGGAAGGCGTTAGGATCCTGAGCAAACTGGTCAAAGGAATGTGGGCCGCTAGAGGGCTGAGTAGTTGGGGAAGAGGGAGACGCGGCTACGGCTTGCCCTGATGAGATGGGAGATGGGGCTTTGGCAGGGCTGACTGAGACTTGGGGAAGAGAAACAGTGGACGTACCTGCGGGCTCCGCCTGAGCCGTTGTTGGAGGGACGCTTGCAGCCCGGGTGTCAGCTTCTGGTTCAGGGCTATCCAAAGAGACAACTTCTGGCGCTGCTGCCTCCGACTGTACTGCGACTGATTGTTGTATAGGCTCTTTAGGCCGCTTTGGCCTTTCAACTCTCTTCCTCTTCTTTTCTTCTAGCGCCGTGGCTGGTCCAGAGGAAAGAGATAATGTCGGGGCGGCAGGCGCTGACGTCCCTACGGTGAACTTGTACCTGGGTCTGGCTGGAAGAATGCTCGCCGTAGCCGATTTGCTAGCTGGCAGCGCAGGCACTTTTTCTGCTGGAGGGGCCACCTCAGGGGTTGACTTCTCAGAATTTTGCGCCTTTTCGGGCACTGTCTCAGAAGCTGCAGGCTGCATTGGACCCACTTGACTACTTGTCGGAGTTGCGCTGGAAGTCGTCGGAGTTGACGTTTGCTGGGACGAAGACCTTATATACCTTTTTCTTGCGCCTCGGGGAACGCAATCTCGAAATTCGAAGGGCTGCCACGTGTCAGCGTGCTGGTCATATAAGGCCGAAAATTCATCATCGACGGCCAGCGTCCTCCGGTTAGATTTGTCGTGTTGCGTGCGGCATCTCATCTTCCAGCATTCGATGACTTTGTCCTGTGGCCAGTTGAGCGGTGCCACCTTGGCGAGGAATCTTTTGAAACCCGCGGATTCCAACCGGTGATCCGGGTTTCGCTCTGGATCGTATGCTACCTCCTCGCAATAGAATTCATGCCATGGAGGCCATGATTGCATCTGCTCGATATGCCATTCTAGGTCTGCGCCCGTTCTGTTTCTTCTTTCCTGCATGATCTCCGCTCGGGGGCAGATGTGCGTGAACTTGCCCCTGACCCCATCTGGGTCATATTTCCATCGCTATGGTAGCATTATCAGGCCCATGTCAAGGAGCTCCAACTCGAGCTAGACGTGCTGCCCGATTTCATATACTTCAGTATTTGCCCAGATGAAGGGGTACTGAAAGATATGGCCTTTCTTCTTGCCCTGGCCGAATTCCTCTTCGACATAATCTATCTGCCGCGCAATTTCCATTCCGAACTGGTGATCAGTGCAAAAGTAAGGCAGCAGGAACGACTTCCCTTTGAATCCGTAGACTCTCACTATGATGCCTTGAGTCAGCCGGAAGGTGTCCCCGTATTCTTTCTTCCACAGGTATTTTGTCATGACCTCCAGTGGGCGAGATGCCTTGCGGTTGAACAACCCCATGACCTGGCACAAAAATTTGAGATTAAACTCATAGAACGAGCCTTTTCTGTACAGGACGTCAGTCCATTCGTACACGGGTAGCGGCTCTCCTTTTTCGTTTGTTGTCTTCAAGTTAGGGACGTTCATCTCTCCTTTTTCGTTTGTTTTCTTCAAGTTAGGGACGTTCATCCGGTAGTGCATGTGATATAGGGACAGCCATGCGAGGAAGGAGCAGAACCGGAAATCCGTTGACTGCTTCTGTTGCAGTCTGACCAGGCTTGAATGAATTGCATATGCCAACCAGTCCGCCCAGTCGAAGAAAATCGGGCGCTTTCCACTCTTCTGCGCTGTAGAGTCATAAAATTCTTCGTGTAGGAGACATTTTGCCAGCGCCAGTTGGTACGGCCGTACTATCTTGTCAGAGTCGCAGCCCAGGACCCATGCCAGGATGATGTAGATATATTTACTTTCAAATCTGTCCAAGGGTATGGGGCCAGTTGGCCACTGTCCGGCCGCCAGCAGAGTCCTCAGCTCCGAGTCGAGGAATTCTCTCATCCTCTTCGTCTGCGTAAAACGGCTCGTCTGCTCGTCTAGGTTTATTCTTCTGACGATTGCGCTGGGGTCGTACTGCAGCCTCGGGGCGAACGCTGGCTGGACGCTTTCCCGGAAAAGTGTGAACAACACTTTCCCTTTGTTGTCGCAAACTTGCCGGAAACTTCAGTGCGGGAAGAAGAGGGAGGAAGGAGGAATGAAACTGCAAGGAAGAGGGAAAAAGGGAGAAATGAAGAAAGGGAAAATGAGAAGGAAAGGAAAAGAGCAGCTCACTTACGAAAACCAAAAACATGGCACCCTGTGCAAAATGTGGCAACAAGGCCCAGCGTGCATCTTCGCAGGTCGGTTCCATTGTGGAAGAGGTCATGCAGGAAGTACAACATCGGCTTAGCTTAGCCATTGAAGTGCAGAATATCAAGTACCAGGACTTGGAGGTCCCGGTTATGAGCCGAACCGCGAGGGATTGGTCCACCGTCCAATCAACCCTTTGCGCCTTCTCCAAACTGAAAAAAGCTCAGAAGGCCAAAAGGTTGATGGATGCTTTCGAGCAGGAACAACGCACTTCGCTGGCATACTTTCAGAACCTCTCGCAGGTAGGTTTTCCCCGCTTCACAGATGACAGGAACCTCCTAACGAAGGACGAGCTCAAGCCAGTGTGGATCGCTTTCGAGAGTGATACGTATGAGATAGATGGCTGGGCGGATCCCATCACGGAGGTGCAGATGATGGATTTCATATTCAGATACTGCGAAATCGAAGCCTGCCTGACGGACCTAAGTAACAGAGCCAGACATGCAGATATTGATTAGATTGAAAGATTCCGCTGTCTGGTGAAAGCGCTCCGCGACCACGAACCATTCCAGGAAGGGGCTTGGGCCCACATTCGATGCACTCTGGAGCGCATCCGTGCACGTCTCCCTCCCCAACAGCAAGAACAGGAACAAGAGCAAGAACACGGTGAAGAGGAAGGAGAAATATTGAGAGAAAAACCCCTGAACAACGATGAATAATCTGAAGTAGGGACAGGCGGTGACTCCGAGCCCAATGGATGAAGGCTTAGGGTCCTTGCATTGAGGCAAGCTCAATACCCTGCGAGCCGCCAGGAATGTTGTCAATTTTGTGACATTTTGTCCATGGGGTAAAATTTTGAAATATTACTTGTTTTTCATGTTTGAATTCTTCTTCTCCTTCATATTTTTTTTTCTTCGCTCTTCTGGCATTTTCATGGCACTCTGGCGCAACAAGTACCTGCCTTTCGCTTGCCCCTATGTCCATTTCACTTCTCCATATTTTTTTTTCTTCACTCTTCTGGCATTTTCATGGTGCTCCGGCACAACAAGTACCCTCCTTTTGCTTGCCCCCATGTCCATTTCAGGTATAAGGTAGCTTCGCTAGCAAAAGAAGGCAAAAAATGACAGCTTCGCTCAAACGGGGTGCAATGTCTTCAGTGTTGTAACAGTGCTGCTCTTCTTTTCCCTCTTCCTCCATTTTCCTTCCTTCTTCTCTCCCTTTCCTTTTCTTTCCCGCATTCTCTTTCTTTCCCCCCTTTCTTGGAGTCCCCCAGTTGATTTTTCAACTTCCCAGCAAGTCACCTGAAAAATGGCTAAGTCTGGGTGCGAAGTTCGCACTCGCCCTCGAATTCGCCCGCCCGATCGGTGCGAGTTCCCCCCTTGGTGCGAAGTCGCACTCGCCCGATCTGGGTGCGAAGTTCGCACTTCGCCCCTCTTCTGGGCGCACCTTGTAGCGCGGTCGCGGGTGACAAAAGAAAAATCAAGTCCTGGAGCAAGTCCGTACGGCGGCAGACATCAGTTTTCGCCTGTGCGCATTCCGACTTCACACCGAAGTCGGAGTGCGCCCTGCAGTGCGCGATGGGGAACAAACCCGGAATTTGACCAAGGCATGAAGGCCTTCCCGGCGCTGCGTTACGCCGCGCATCCCGAGGTGCTCCGATCCCAAGCGAAGATGGACAGGGCGCCCTCCAAGGCAGACACGTGTCAAACAGCATCATCCATCATCTGACAAGTGTCCAGCTTCAGGATTAGAGCCGGAACGTGCCGAGCAAAAGGACGAGCATGGGCTGCACTGCCTGTGCCAGTAGCCTCATTCAAAGCTGATCTGAGGTTCTACCTGCTCCAGCTACCCGCATCCATTGCCAGATTGAAGTTACGCCGAGCGCACCGCCATGTAGCTGTCCGGCTTCCGGGAAGACCATGCTTGCGGGTACGGTCCGGTCCGACAAAAGGTCGGCATTTGCGGCTCTTTCGCCGCTTTTGTCGGCTTATGTTTGGCGGGACCTTGTGCCCATTAATGTAACGGGAGGGACTCGGGCTATAAAAGCCCACCATGAATTCATTGTAAAGGGTGGAAGGGGAATGTCTGTTAGGGAACTACTGTGCCCATTGTAACCGTGCTTCTGCTTATGAATATAATCTGTATGCCTGGTTCTGTTACTGTCATACTTTTTTATTCTGCCTTTCTATTCATGCCTTAGGCTAACCTGTCACGGCTTGCTGATTCATTTCAGCATTTGGTGAGCAGGTGCCTCTAGCATTGCTTGTTTAAAGCACCCCCTGTACTTCATTAGTTAAAAGGATACATAGAATGGATGTAGTAGCAGTTCCATCAGTTATGTGTTTTGTTGCTGGCCCGTATCTGGTGACTGATGCGATCCCGTACTGTTAGTTCCTTGTAGGGAATGTCTGTTAGGGAGCCATTGGAGCTGTGCGGTTAAATTCTCTACATAAACACATATACCTGGTTCTGATATCTCTAGTTTGCTTTCTACTCTTGTTAGTGTACGTATCTGGTGATTGATGCATTGCCATCTTGCTGTTAGTTCCTTGTAGGGAATGTTTGCTAGGGGATCATTGAAGTTGTGCATACACTGCCTGAGTATCGGAAGTACACGTAGTTTTTGCAGTTCCTGGTCATGCTTTGTGTTTATAATGCAGTAAGTAGCGGTAATTAGTGTGTTCCCGTATTTGTTAGTTCCCCCACCAACCTCTGGACATATTTGTATTCTCTTTCTGTACATTTGTCTCTTTCTGTACATTTATCTCTTTCCTGTAATCTTAGCTTAAATCCCCCCCCCCGAAAGGAGCCGGCCTTCTCCGGAGATTGGCTCGGGAGGCATCTCTTCCTTCCGGCCTTTCATGCTGGTGGGCGAATCTGGGCGCATTAACCCAAAATCCTTTCCTCATGGCAGATTCGTAACCAACGGTTTCTGCGGCACGCCCGGTGGGACCCTGGTCCCACGTTTGAAGAAGATTTTCTGATCAGTCTCCACCTGGCGCTGACAGTGTTTTCTGAGCACCTGGTGAGACAAGGAAGTTTCTCACCCCCGACAGAATTGAAGTACTGGTGTTCGCTTCATTGCTGTTCCAAATCTGAACACCTGGCGACTCTGCACGAACAAATCCTCTGAGTCTAGAAGACCGGTCCCAGCACCTTCATGCACACGAGAAGGTGGCAAGCAAGGGATCCAAGAAGCCCGCCTGAGTTCTACGAACTGGACATCAACGCTCGAGGCGAGATCCCCAGGTTGGCTGATCCGCGAGCTCGTTTCGACGAGGCCGAAGCTGAAGTCGGAGGAGCCGAGTACGAAATAGAAGAGGCCGAGGAAGGAGAAGATCCTGCATCCTCGGAAAGTACCGACACCGAGTACACAACCGACGGCGGAGAAGAAGAAGAAGAAGAAGAAATGGCTGCCCAACAGCCGAATGACGATGACCTCTTCCCGGCGGTGGACTCTACGGGGCCCTTGGCCCTGGTCGGACAGCAAGCTGTGCCCCCTGCTGCTTTAAAGTCTATTCCCACATACGACGGCTACGGTAAGACGGCGTACGAGCACATCCAGGACATCCTTGCCCTGGCCGCATTGCATACTATCACCGATGAAAGTGTGAAGACCCGTCTGCTGGCCCTTTCCATGAGGGGAAAGCTTCTCTACTGGTGGAGATCGCTGCCAGAGGGATCCATCACAGGGTGGCCCCAGCTTGCCAGGAGGCTCGTAAAAGGATGCAACGAGTCCGCTGACCCGACTTCTCTCTTGCATCGGTTCCAAGCTATCCGAGAGACATCCTCAAGAGGAGGTGTATGATTTTAACATCAGGTTTGCGAGATCCTGGAAACGGGTACCTCGCGAACTTCGGCCTTCAGCCGGCATGGCTGCTCACTACTATCTGAGATCCTTCAACTCAGACATATGCCTGCTGCTGAAGATCGCCGAGATTGATGAGTTCCACTGCGTCTGTACGAGGCTGCCCGACAAGCTGAAGCTGACATTATCTCCATCGGCAGACTTCCGTCCAGAGTGCAGGAGCCCATCCATCCCGACTTCCCCAGATCACAGTATCCTTCTGCTTCTGGTGGTGCGCCGTCCACGTCAGGGCAGCAACCCCAGCAGCAGTGGAATCCGGCGCCGGTCGTAACTCCTTACGGCCCGCCTCAGTTGCATTACCCTCACCCGCCGCCTCCTGCTCCGCATTTTCCAGCACTTCCCGCTCCTCCACAGTACGCATCTTATTCTAACCCCCCTCCATTGGCCGCATTGCCTCCACCGGCACAAATGCCGCCACCTGACAGCAGCATCCAGAACACGATTCTACAAGAAGTGCGGGCTTTGGCCTCCGGATACCATGCCATGTCCAATGACATGACCGCTATGAAGAAGAAGCAGGCCCAGATGGACCTCGCTCCTAGGAGGCCATATGCGCCCCCGGCGCTAACGAAAGACAAAGCGCCAGAAAACCAGCCGCAGAGGCGTCCGCCTCCGAGAAATGCTGCTATAGAAGACCCGCCTGGTCCTCCCGACCAGGTTAACGGGTGCACTACGTGCAATGACCCGCATTCGGAGGAAGACTGCACTTTGCACCAGCACTACATCCAGACCTTGGCCGGCAGCGCTATAGAAGACGATGAGCTGTACATGATCTTGGACGGCGAGGCCAACTTTGCCCTCCCCGAAGAGAATCTAGCGCCACCTGCCAAGGAAGAAAAGAAAGCCGCAGATGCGGTCAAGCCCTTGCAAGTCTACGCGAGAAGAGAAAAACCGCAGCCAGGAGGGCTGCCACCGTACAAGCGGCTGTGGCCTTTCACAGCCCAGGAGAAGGCATCCAAAGATAAAGCTCCAGTCAAGCCTTCTCCGGAAAAGGCTGCCCCTGTTCCAGCCAAACCTCCAGCAAAGGCCCCAACTCCGGCTAAGGCTCCTGTACTTCAGCCTCCAGCTGAAACCAAAGAACAAGCCCAGGAGAAGCTGAAGTACCCGTCTCTGACCAAGAGGCAGCGAGTTGAGGCCACCCAGCAGTACCGGACGAAGTACGAGCCGGCAAAGCAAGCAGAAGGAGCTAGTACCTCGGGCTACAGCATTGTAGACGAGTTGAAAAGAACACCTGCTAGAATCAGCATGTACGATGCTCTTTTGCTCCCAGGTCAGGTAGATCTGCTGCAAGAATCACTGAAGAACATGAAGAACGGCAGACAGATGCAGCCTGCTGTCCTGGTTCAACCTTTGACAGTCTCCGCCACTGGGAAGAACAGACCGCCACCCTTTTATCTGTCTTTACGGATGCAAGGGCACATAGTTCATAACTGCATGGTGGACTCTGGTGCTTCCTCGGTTGTGATGCCGAAGGCCGTCTGCGATGAGATCGGGATGGAATACACACGGAGCAGCCAAGGCGTGCTTGCAATTAGACGGCACCCCTGTCAAGACAGTTGGTGTCATAAAGGACATCCCTATCCGACTGCACAAAGCTCTCGACATCGTAGTCATCCAAGAGGTCGTGATTGTTGACCTGGAGCCTTACTTCGGCATGTGTCTCTCTCGGGAGTTCACTGCGAAGTTGGGCGGGTACCTGTCTCTAGACTACTCACATATGGAAGTGCCCTTCAAAGGAAGGAGACTGAGAATTTTTAATGAGAAGCCTTCCCCCTTCCTAGTAGACAAGATACCCGGAGGAGAGATGGACTGTATGGTTCAGTTGTCAGAAGAAGAACTGGTGACGGTGGAACTGACCGAGCAAGCCCTCGAAGTGTTACAACTCGAAGATGAGTTCTCGTTGCGGGATTTTAATGCCGTAATCGGGACAGAGCAGGGCTGTTACTCCATTAAACAGCCCGAGAGGCTTGACGTGTCGGCTGCAAAAGAAGTGGGACCTGCACCCGAAGAGCTGTGGAAGCTTTTCTTTGACGGCGCGCGATGCAAGAATGGCGCCGGTGCAGGGGTACTCCTGGTGTCTCCAACCGGAATCCAGAAGGACTATGCCTACAGGTTGGCTTGGAGCTGCACTAACAACTCGGCGGAATACGAAGCCCTGTGCTTGGGTTTGCGAAAGGCGGAGAGGCTCGGAATTAAGCACCTCCAGATTTTCGGAGATTCAGAGCTGGTGTGTCACCAAGTTATGGACAAGTGCGCATCCAGACAGCACTATCTCAGAGCATACCGCAATCGGGTGTGGGACCTGATGGAGTCATTCGACTCATTGAGTATCAAAGCGATATCGCGTGAGAAAAACAAGCACGCTGATATCCTGGCGTCTGTTGGAGCCAGGTACGTTCCGGCTGAAGACGTTGTCCAGAAACCGAAGCCGGTTCAGTACTGTCTACAGGCCTTCTGTGCCTGATAAGGACACCCACTGGCAGGTGTTCAGTTGTGACGAGGAAATCGTCACATTCCTGGTTAACGAAGTGTGTGTAATCG
Organism: Wollemia nobilis; assembly: GCA_028583015.1. Lineage (NCBI taxonomy): Eukaryota > Viridiplantae > Streptophyta > Pinopsida > Araucariales > Araucariaceae > Wollemia > Wollemia nobilis. The sequence continues at coordinate 2,358,798 of JAQPPZ010017238.1, forward strand.
GAGGTAGAGACCCTGATGACGAGCAATATGAGGGTTTGATACAGTTACGGAATAATCACGTCCCAAAAGGACTGATTACATTAGAGAGTCTCTTTGATCGGAATGACAGAGCAATATCCCACAGGATCAAAGTAGACCCGAGGCAGTATGCTGACCTAGAACTTGAACCTGGTAAAACTATCAAGGTCGGAACAGACTGCACGTCGGAGGAGCTGGAGCAGATCAGATCACTGTGCCAGGAGTTCCCCGACATCGTGGCCTGGTGCTACGAGGATTTGAGGGGTATGACGGAACTGTCATCCAGCATACCATTGAGCTAGAGGATGGCGCCAAGCCATTCCGACAGAAACAGAGGGCCGTGAATCCAAAGATTGAGGCCATGATGAAGACCGAGCTCTTGAAGATCTTTGGAGGCCAAGATCATCTACCCCATCAAACATTCATCCTGGGTCGCGAATTTGGTGCCGTGAGGAAAAAGAATGGCGACATTCGTCTACGTGTCGACTTCGAAACCTTAACCGAGGCTTCCCTCAGGGACCACTATCCGCTTCCCCAAATCGACCAGATCCTACATATCGTTCTTTGGAGCCCAGAGATTTTCACTTTTAGATGGATTTTCCGGCTACAACCAGATTTGGGTCAAAGACGAAGACCAGCATAAGACGGCGTTTACCACCAAGTGGGGGACGTTCGCCTATCAGCGCATGCCGTTTGGCTTATCCAATGCTGGTGCCACGTTCCAAAGGGCCATGGACTTGGCCTTCCGAGAGCTGCTCAATAAGATTATTGTCATCTACCTCGATGACATGGCTGTTTTCTCTCACCAACGAGAAGATCATGTTTCGCACCTACGGCAAATATTTGAGAGTTGTCGAGAATTCGGCATTTCTATAAACCCGAAGAAGTCTGTCTTCGCGGTAAAGGAAGGAAAGCTGTTGGGACATGTCATCTCCGAGGAAGGCCTCGCCATTGACCACGACGGAGCGGAAGCCCTCGTTCGCTTGCCGGCCCCCATCGACAAAAAGGGCTGCGAGTCCTTCTTCGGTCGGATTAACCTCGTGCGGAAGTTCATCCCGGACTTCGCACAAGTGATCAAGCCTATGGCCGAAGCTGCTCAAGAAAGATACACCTTACGAATGGGTGATGAGAGAGAACAAGCCTTCGAGGAAATCAAGGCTCGGATTGCACAAGCTCCGGTGTTGACCAACCCGGACTACTCCGAAGACTTCATCACGTATGCGGTGGGAGAACCCGAAAGTTACGGGCTGCAGTCCTAACTCAGAAGGGAGACGATGGTGAGGAGCGCCCCATAGCATTCCTCAGCCAAGTGATTCTGCCGCATGAAGAAAAGTACAATTTTATAGAGCGGCAGGTTCATGCTTGTCATGAAGTCCCTTCGAAAGTTCAGGCACTTTGTCTCCCAGAGCAAGACTACTGTCTTTGTGATTCACCCGGATGTTCGAAGCTTCATCTTGCGGGGAGAACCGGGTCACAAGAGAGCGGGATGGATTGCCAAAATCCAGGAGTTTGACATTGAAGTGCGGCCCACCAAGCTTATCAGAGGCCGGGCCTTGTGTCAGGAATTGGCCCGAAGCGCTGTAGCCGGCATCTCCGCTGTAAGTGGGAGGACACGGCGACACGCATCTACCTAGCCGACTCCTTATCGGAGGGGAGTGATTGGACGGATGAGTCGGTGAGATACTTCTGCACCGGAAGATGTCCCGATCACCTGAACGCCTCACAACGAAGGAGATTTCGGCTAGGTGCACTTAAGTACACTCTTCGCCCCGAGGGGCTTTACTTCAGAAACATTGACGGCATCCTGTTGCGGTGCGTCTTAAAATCTGACCAGCCTAGGGTCCTCGGAGAATTTCATTCCGGGATGCCTGGGGGTCACCATTCTTCAAGGCCAACGGCCTTAAAAATAATAAGGGCTGGGTACTATTGGCCCACTTTGTTCGCAGACGCGCATGCGGTCTGCTCTAAATGTGATCAATGCCAGAGGTTTGCCGGCCGAAGCAGAAAAGCACCCCTGCCCCTTCAACCGATTCAGGCCGAGACTCCGTTCCAGCAATGGGGTTTAGACTTTATTGGGGTGATTTCTCCTAACTCCTCTGCCGGCCACAAGTTTATTCTTACGGCTACCGACTATTTCACGCGGTGGACAGAGGCGATCCCGACCAAGAACGCAGACCAAGAAACGGTCATCGGGGTTCATTGAGAGCACGATTACCCGCTTCGGGGTTCCGAGTCGATTGTGACAGACAACGGTCCGGGATTTGTAGGCGCTGTACTCACGGAGTACACCGGCAGACTTGGCATCTATCACAAGATGTCTTCTAACTACTACCCGCAGGGGAATGGCCTTGCCGAGTCCACTAACAAAAACCTCCTGAAGATCATCCGGAGGACCATTGACAGAAACAAGCGGACTTGGCACTTGCTCCTGAACCGGGCGCTGTGGGCGGACAGAGTTGCGTTCAAGAAATCCCTAAGAACGTCCCCCTATGCGCTCGTTTACGGTAAAGAAGCTGTCATGCCATCACATATTGAGATCCACCCTGTGGATGATTGACGAAGACAGATGCGGCGGAGACCCGGTGGACGACAGGCTGTGCCAACTCCTGCGAGTTGGAAGAAGACGAGAGAAAGTGCATACCGGGCCTTCGCGGATCACATTGCGGCCACTCAAGGCTGGTTTGCAAAAGGCACCACTTGCCGAGTTTTCGAAATCGGGGACCCAGTGCTGAAGTGGGACTCATACAAAGCAAAGCCGGGTAATCACGGGAAATTTGATGCTCTCCGGGAGGGCCCTTATCGGATTGCCGGGTAAACCAGTTCAATGCCTACATACTGCGGGATATGGAGGGTCAGCTCCTGCCTATCCCTGTTAACGGGTTCCACTTGAAACTTTACCGCTGTTGAAGGTGCCCGAGTGGCCCTTCCTTGTAAAAAATTTCCCTCATGTTTTTCCATTTCTCGGCATGTACAGTTTCCAGTTTTCAGCTTTTAAATTGTTTTTCTCCGTTTTTTGAGCTTAACTGCGGCACGGGAAAGTGAGGGACAGACTTCGCAGTGAAGTCTGTCGTCGCCCCTCAGGAAGGGTGAAGTTCGGCTATGCAAAGGGAGGAAGAAAACGAACAAAGAAAGCGAGAGAAAAAGGGCAAAAATTCGGCTAAGTGTTGGCCGAAGTCCGACTCGCGGCGAAGTCGGGCTTCGGGCCAGCCAACGACGAGCGCGACGAGAGGAAAGCCAAAGGGCACACAAAAGACAGGCTTCGCCAAGTCTTGACCGAGGACTGACTTCGCGCGCGAAGTCCGGCTTCGGCCAACTTTCGTGCGAAGTCCGCACTTCGGCCAACTTTCGTGCGAAGTGCGAACTTCGCGCGAAGTTCGGACTTCGCCCCAACTTCGGCCGAAGTCCGAACTCACCTCAGTGTTTGCACTACGCGGCAAGAGCAGTCTAAAGAAAGTATTAAGTGCGGTCAAAGGCCCGAAGGTTGCAAAGGACCCGGACTGCGCCCAAACCTTGGGCACAGCAAGAAAGAAGCAAAACAGTTCAAGCGCGCGCTTCGCGCGAAGTTCGAACTTCGCCCGAAATTCGGGCGAAGTCCGACTTCGCCGGCGAAGTCTGGCCACGCCCAACTCCGGGCGAAGACCGGCTGCGCCTCGTTTTCTGGGCCAGTTTGGGGCAGCGTTTAAAAAATGAATAAAAAATTCAAAAAATCCCAAGCTGGGCCCAAGGCGCGTTTGTAACCGTTTTAGAGTGGGTTTCCGCACCGAGGTTCCGTCTTGAGCAGTGTGCCCGCGCTCTTGCAGTGACGTCAGCCATGGCGCAATCTCCAAAGCAGAATTAATGATTGCACAATCTTCAAGGGAAGGTGCAACAAAAGAAGCATGGCACGTCTGCCGGAGCGCGCTTTTTCCAAACATCCTCCTGCGCAGCCACCAAAGAGCCTTAACTCAGCCGACCTACCTCCTCCTGCGCGGCATTAATGGCGCTGTCTTTATCTAGAAAAGGGGGTCAGATGTTTTTAAACATTCCAGACTATGCAGATTATTCCTCGGACAGTGCAAATTATTCCTGTGACAGCGAAATCTGCTGCAGACGCCTTGAACTTGCAATTATTGCTGATTCGGAGAGATGGACAGAGGAAAGATGCCAGTGTCAGCGCAGTCCAGCGAAAGTGGCGAACCAAAGGATTTACCGCGGCCGGGCGTTTTCAGAAGTGAAACCCCGCCAGAAAGAAAGTCAAAGTCCCGGACGAAAAAGGTACAGCGTGGGCAAGCCCCACCACCTCCGGTGAATTATTTGTCGGGATACAAGGACGGCTCTTTTTCTATGAGCCTAACAAAGCTGCGGGCAAATGTGGAGAGTTGGGCTGACAAAGTTTCGCCCTCCCACCATTTCGGAGCGGCGTACAAATCCAATCTTTTCAGATTCTTGTGCCCTCCTGTCCACCAATGCCCGGAACTGGTAGACCTAATTGTCAGACACTACAAACCAGCTTCCCGGCAAATTTGCAGCTCCAGCGGTAAACCCTTGTTCGCACTTGCGAGGAGGCTATCCGACCAGCTTTCGCCCCAGGGTTGGAGTATGACTCCAACGCCATTCTCAGAAAGATAAATTTGGGCGAGCAGGCGGGACGTTTCATGCCAACCAAACGGATGAGGGAATTCCTCAATTCAGAGCTGAACGCCCCGCTTGCAGCTGGACAGTGGCCAACCGGCCCCATGCCCTTGGCACAATTCCAGAACAAGTACTTGTACATTATTTTGGCATCTATTCTTGGCTGCGATTCTGATGAGCTGGTACAGCCGTACCAGCTAGCGTTGGCAGAATGTCTCCTATGTGGAGAATCCTACGAACCGGCGGCACAGAGAAGTGGGAAGCGTCCCATCTCTTTCGACTGGGCAGATTGGCTGGCCTACGCCGTTCATTCCAGCCTGGTAAAAATCCAGAAGAGGCAGTCTACCGATTTTCGTTTCAGTTCTGTTCTAGCCTGGCTTTGTTTGTACCATCTGCACCCCCAAATGCCGATCCTGAACCTGAAGAAGGTCAACGAGAAGGGAGCACCACAGCCCGTCTATAGCTGGACGGATGACTTATACCGGAAAGGGTCCTACTACAAGTTCAACTTCAACTTTTTGGGATTCGTCATGTCAGTCTTCAGTGAAAGCGAAATTCCTCGCCCCCCGAGAGAAATGACGAGCGCTTTGATAAATCAGAAGCTCGGGGACGTTTTGAGGCGACGCGGGGAATTGTGGTCGAGAATCTACGGATTCAAGGGCAAACCCCATTTGCTGCCCTACGGGTGCTCGGAGCACTGTTCGGGATGGAGATTGCCGACAAATGGACTATGTTGAAGAGGAGTTCGGCCTAGGAAAGAAGAGAGGACAGATTTTTCAATATCCTCTTTCCTGGGCAAATGTTGAGATTTTTGAGGTAGGACAGCATGTCTACCTTGAGCGAGAGCTTTCCCGGATTGGCCTGGTTTTGTTGCCGTGATGCTGGAAGTATGACCCATATGGAATAAGGGGAAAGTTTGCGCATCTACGCCCCGGGCGAGATATAAGCGAAGATAAATGCGATGTGGTCCATGTGGATCTTGGTGGGAAATCGAGGCGATGGAAGCTTCTCCTCCCTGGCAGGATTTCTACTGCGAGGAGGTGACATACGACCCCAAGCGAAACCCGGACCACCAGTTTTCATCTCCAGGGTTCAAAAAATTTCTATCCAAGATAGCAGGCCTTAACTGGTCTAAAGAAAAGATCACTGAATGTTGGAAGATGAGATGCCGCACGCAGCACGACAAATCCACAAGGAGAAACCTGGCCGTAGATGACGACTTTTCGGTTCTCTATGACCAGCATCATGACAGCTGGCGGCCGTTCGCATATCAAGGTTACGTTCCCCGAGGTCCCTTTGAAGGCTATAAAGGAGGGTCTCCCTCCCAACAGTTGTACACTTCGGCAACTACCAGCGTGGGCCCAGCAGACTTCCAGGTCGATCCAATGCAGCCCGTGGCTTCCAAGACGGCGCTTGAGAAGGCAAAAGAGTTAGTCAAGGCAACGCCCGAGGCAATCCCTCAGGCACGAAAAGCGCCAGCGCCGTCAGAAGGCAGACCGGTTGCGGCAGACCTTCTGCAAGTCAAACCCCGGTACAAGTTTACCGTGGGAGCATCAGCGCCTGCTGCACCTGCTTCCTCTCCTTCCCCTGATCCAACCGTTATTCCAGAAGAGAAGAAGCGGAAGAGAGTCGAGAAAATCAGGCGACCCTAGCCTGATAGTGCAGCAGCCAGTTGCAGAGCCGCAGCCGCGTCCTGCCGCCGCAGAGACAGTTTCTCTGGGCAGTCCCAAGCCAGCCGCCGAGACCAGAAGCGAAGACATCCACCCGGCATCGGCTCAGGCGGAGCCCGCAGGTACGTTTGCTGCCCCTGTCTCCTTAGTCTCACCCAGTCCTACTCCCACTCCGTCTCCCGCTCAATCCGAGCAAGTTATGGCCGCATCCCCTTCCCCGTCTCCACGCCCTCCTTCTAGCGGCCCCCATTCTTTTGATCAGTTTGCTCAGAACCCTAACGTTTCTCTTTCTCTGAGCACAACTCCAAACCCTTCGCCTGAGGCTAGTGCTGAGGCTGTCCGTTCACCGTCACATCCTCCGTCTCAGCCGCTTCAAACCCTTGCAGTGTCAGCCGTTCCCATCTCCATTTCCCGGTCGCCCCCACAAGCGGCCGATTCTTCCAAGGTCCGTCCGGTTCCTCCTGGTCCCATCCCCGCAGGAGAGACGTCTCAGCAGAACCCTAGGCTGGGGGAACCAGATTTCATGGACGACCTCCAGAATACAGACGACTTGCCCACGGCAGCGAGGGGCATGTAGAGTATTCTGTCTCTTTCCTCCAAGACCTGAAGCGGAGGAGACATGAAGAGATAGCCGCCCCGGCAAAACGCGCAAAGTACGATTTCGGGAGGAGAGTGATTACAACAGAGAAGATAATCCCAAAAGTAAAGAAACCTCTCCGAGAAATGACCAGGGCGGACTACGAGCTCCAGACAAAGGAGAAGAGCTTTGACGACATTAACAAGCAATATGAGATTCAGTCGATCATGCGCAAAGCTGATAATCTCTTTGTCAAAAGTCTGGAGGAGCAGGAAGAACTTTTCGGGTTGCAGGATAAAACAAGGCAGCTTGAAGAGGACCTCTCTAGGTCCACTGAGCAACTAGAAGCGGCGCGGCAAGAAATAGATGAACTCAAAGCCTAGCTGGCCGCTTCTCAGCAACAAGCCGCAACCGAAAGGAAAGCAGCCTCGGAGCAGATTTCTCGGCTCCGGGAGTCTTTGAAGCAGGCGCAGTCGCAACTTGCAGAGAGAGCATCTCAAGCGACGGTCTTTTCAAAGACAAAGGTTAAGGAGATGAGGTCTGGTTTGCTGCGAGAATGCAAGCCCCACACCTTCAAGGCGATGGCAGTTCCGGATTTTGCATCCGAGAATTCAAGAAGTTTCCGCCCAGGGAAAGCTTGTGGTAGAGGAGGCCGAGCGCCGGGGCGAAGCAATGGCTGGACACGGCGGTAAATCTTCAGGAGCGCGAGCGCAACGGCCTCCAATTTTCTCCCGTGTCCTCATTCGCTGCAGAATGGGCAGGTGCAAGGGTGACCTTGCACAAATATTTCAAAAAAGTTGAAGAGGTGAGAGTTGCCAGACGAATGCTTGATGCATTCGGACATGAAAGAGATATATGTCTGGCTCCCTTTCACGCTCTTTCTGAACTTGGGTGCCCAAGTTTTGTTGAAAATGGCGAGCTCCTCACCCTAGATCGGGTGAAAAGGAATTGGCGAGTCCTTCGAAGCGGATACAGCTGAAATTGACAGTTGGGCTGAGCCAATTCAAGACAGTCAGGTCACCCAGATGGTGGCCAAATATTCCAAGATCAGCTCCTACTTCCAGGAGTTAGAAAAAAGATACCTCACCATCGACCTGCATGCGGTCGCTGCTTTCCACGCAGCATTAGAAGATGCAGCTGACCGCCGGCCATTTGAAGCAGAAGCTTGGCGCCCAGCCCAGGCCGCGTACGATCGCATTCGCGAAGCAGAAGCAGGAGATGGAGAGCTTTCGGAAGGTAACTCTGAGGGGGCAACTGACAAAGATGAATCTGAAGAACAGTTGCCACGGAGCGAACAGACTAGAGCGAGCAAAAGGCGGGGGAGGCAAGTTCCTCTGCACCCAAAGGATGAAGGCATGGATTCTTTGCGCCGAGGCGAGCTCGACACCCGCGAGCCGCCGGAAATGTTGTCACATTTTGCACGGGGTGCAATGTCTTCGATGTTGTAACGAGTCCTTGCTCTTCTTTTCCCTCTTCCTCCATTTTCCTTCCTTCTTCTCTCCCTTTCCTTTTCTTTCCCGCATTCTCTTTCTTTCCCCCCTTTCTTGGAGTCCCCCAGTTGATTTTTCAACTTCCCAGCAAGTCACCTGAAAAATGGCTAAGTCTGGGTGCGAAGTTCGCACTTCGCCCAGTCTGGGTGCGAAGTTCGCACTTCGCCCCTCTTCTGGGCGCACCTTGTAGCTGGCGGACTGGCAGGCTGACAAAAGAAAAATCAAGTCTTTGGAGCAAGTCCGTACGGCGCCAGACATCAGTTTTCGCCTGTGCGCATTCCGACTTCACACCGAAGTCGGAGTGCGCCCTTGACAGGTGCGCAGTAGGGAACAAACCCGGAATTTGACCAAGGCATGAAGGCCTTCCCGGCGCATCTGCGTTACGCCCGCGCATCCCGAGGTGCTCCGATCCCAAGCGAAGATGGACATACTGCCCTCCAAGGCAGACACGTGTCAAACGGCATCACCCATCCTCTGACAAGTGTCCAGCTTCGGGATTAGAGCCGAAACGTGCCGAGCAAAAGGACGAGCATGGGCTGCACTGCACTGTGCCAGTAGCCTCATTCAAAGCTGATGCGAGGTTCTACTGCTCCGGCTACCCGCATCATTGCCGGATTGAAGTTACGCCGGCGCACCGCCATGTAGGCTGTCCGGCTTCCGGGAAGACCATGCTTGCGGGTGCAGTCCGGTCCGACAAAAGGTCAGCATTTGCAGCTCTTTCGCCGCTTTTGTCAGCTTATGTTTGACTGGGACCTTGTGCCCATTAATGTAACGGGAGGGACTCGGGCTATAAAAGCCCACCATGAATTCATTGTAAAGGGTGGAAGGGGAATGTCTGTTAGGGAACTACTGTGCCCATTGTAACCGTGCTTCTGCTTATGAATATAATCTGTATGCCTGGTTCTGTTCTGCTGCTTCTGTTTTTTATGCTGCCTTTCTATTCATGCCTTAGGCTAACCTGTCACGGCTTGCTGATTCATTTCAGCATTTGGTGAGCAGGTGCCTCTAGCATTGCTTGTTTAAAGCACCCCCTGTACTTCATTAGTTAAAAGGATACATAGAATGGATGTAGTAGCAGTTCCATCAGTTATGTGTTTTGTTGCTGGCCCGTGTCACGGTGGTGATGCGATCCCGTATTGTTAGTTCCTTGTAGGGAATGTACGTTAGGGAGCCATTGGAGCTGTGCGGTTAAATTCTCTACATAAACACATATACACGGTTACGATATCTCTAGTTTGCTTTCTACTCTTGTTAGTGTACGTATCTGGTGATTGATGCATTGCCATGTTGTTAGTTCCTTGTAGGGAATGTTTGCTAGGGGATCATTGAAGCTGTGCATACATTACCTGAGTATCGGAAGTACACATAGTTTTTGCAGTTCCTGGTCATGCTTTGTGTTTATAATGCAGTAAGTAGCGGTAATTAGTGTGTTCCCGTACTGTTAGTTCCCCCCACCAACCTCTGGACATATTTGTATTCTCTTTCTGTACATTTGTCTCTTTCTGTACATTTATCTCTTTCCTGTAATCTTAGCTTAAACAAAACCCCCCGAAAGGAGCCGGCCTTCTCCGGAGATTGGCTCGGGAGGCATCTCTTCCTTCCGGCCTTTCATGTTGGTGGGCGAATCTGGGCGCATTAACCCAAAATCCTTTCCTCATGGCAGATTCGTAACCAACAGCAACCATCCATAGCGAAGTGCCAGTTCGGTCAAAGAGTTCTTCAAGACAAAAGAGTTAGGACCTTCTTCGCCCCTCAACGCTGCGAAGCACCAATTCGGCCCAAAACTCTAGCGAACCTCCCCTTCAGGTTCAATCCAAGCGAACTGTGCACAGCGAAGTTTGTTTTAAGACTTAGGCAAACTGATTCAATCAAGGTCCAATCCTCGCCCCCCAGCCACAACAAACCGCCAGTTCGGCCAAATTTCCCAGCGAAGCTGCACTTCGGGTGCATTTCTAGCAAACTTACATCCTAGGCGCGATTCAGGCCAAGACCTCGGCGAAGCTCCCCCTAAGCATTTTTTGACACCGATGCTACTCTCGAGGGGCACGCGTCCATAGGAAAAGTGGGTGGGGTATAAATCCAAGGCATCTTCATGGCGCACAAGTGCAAATATTCCGACTAAAGAGATCCCCTCACCAATTGCAGTAATGAGACAGGAGGTCTCAACTACAAAATTTATTGGGGGTCAAATCCCAGCTACCCCAGCGGCCTTGTGTGCTTTGTCATTAATGTTTCAAATTTGAGGTCCTCTATAAAAACCCACGCATTGTAATGAAAGAAGGGGAAAACATATTGCTTGAAAGCTGCTGTATTCAAACTTTTGCATCAATCCTAAGAATCCTTGGCTTTGATTTTGTATCTTCTTTGTATGACGCCTTTGGCAAGCATTTATCCTAATTTCATTTATTTTTCTGATTGTTGTAATTCTATTTTCTGGATTTAAGCATTAGAGGATAAGTGAACCTGGAAGTTTTACAAATGATACATAGGGAAGTAAGCGTAGTATTAGTTTTTGTTTCATTCTCTGTATTGATAGCTGCTGGTTTAGATATGGACAAGTGATTGTGCTGCTTGTTCTTCCCCACTGTTCTTGCTATGCAATTTACATTTCTTTCTGCAATTTCCCAATCTCTTTCCAGTTCCCTAATCTAAAAACCCCAAGTAGTATAGTATAGGAGCCGGCCTTCTCCGAAGATTGGCACGGAAGGCATCTCTTCCCTCCGGCCTTTCAAGGTTGGTCTAGGTCTAGGGCGTGTATGCAAACCAAATCCTTTCCTAGGGCAGATTCGTGACCAATAGGACCCTAGTTCTAAGTGCGACAGGCCAAGCAGAAGTGTAGATTAGGAGGCATGACAACAATCAGAGACGAAGGAGACAACATGCAAACGGGATGACAGTCTGCCTTCAGGATGATGGCCGAACAGTCAGCCATAAGGATGACGGCAGAGCAAGCAACCGTCATGATGACGACAAAATAGTTGGCCGTCATGATGATGGCAGGACAATTAGCCGTCAGGATGACGGTAGGGCAGATGGCCAACAAGCAGAGTAACCATCGTAATGACAACAGTACGGCAGAATGTCATTCATTTAGTCGTTTACAGATGGAATCAGGATGCCGTTAGCACGAGGAAGAAAGGGCAAATTATTAGAATTATATGGCCGATAGACAAAATAGCAACCAGAAACACCCCGAATCCGAAGGAATCATCGGAATAGACAGTAGACAGAATTGATGTATGAGGATGATGATTTAGCAAGTCAGGGAAGCCATAGTCACAAACAAGAGGAGGCACCATTGGTAGAAACATTGGAAGTTTGCATTGGCATTGCCATGCGATTCACACGACACTGGTGACATGTGGCAGGGATCTGTGATGTACGTAGCGTAAATAAGAAAAATACAAAAAGAAAAAAAACTAGAAAAAGACGAAATAGGAAAAAGAATGACAATTGCATGCAAGGTGGCGAGGTGGCAAACATGTGGTAGTTTGAACACGTAGTGGCAGTTAACGAATGGTTTGCATGGGCGACAATGACATTGAGTGAACATTATAAATAGGGATGGCCAAGAAGAATGCTCATTGCGAACAGAAGCATTCGTGCAACTAGAGCAAGAGTTGGAAGACTTGTTGGCAAAAAACAATCTGTGCATCAGAAATTACCATACCAGACGAAGAACGCCATAAACTAGAGAGAACCGATAGACATTAAGGCCTCGTGAAGAATTATAGAAATTATCCATGCATTCGAAGGGTAATTTTGCTAACACATTCACAATCGGATGCATCAGTGAATTAAGCCAAGCCAAAAGCAAGCGCGTGGCCTTTAGAGAACGAAGGCGTACGATTGAGCGCAATTGAAGGCAAGTCGACAAAAGTCTGCGACTGCAAGGAGTCAATAGCTGTCGTCATCACCCTTGTTGTCAGCAAACCGTTGCCACAGTCAAGAGATCATTGTTCCAAGATGGCAGCAACAGACTTGCCATCAGAATAGTTGGCTGGAGAAGATTGTTGTCAGGGAAGTCGGCTAGGAGAGACTGTCATCAAGCATGTCGGCTGGAGAATATTATCATCATAGGTAGGCAGTAGTAGTGTCGTTATACGTCAGATAAGCAGCAAAAAGGAGTGTCGTCATAAGTTGGCAGTAGTTGCACCACTAGGAAGTCGGAAGGCATAGAAGCAAGAGTTAGAAGACTCGGCAAAAAACAATCTGTGCATCAGAAATTACCATACCAGACGAAGAATGTCATAAACCACAGAGAACTAGTAGACATTAAGGCCTCGTGAAGAATTATAGCAATTATCCATGCATTTGAAGGGTAATTTTGCTAACACATTCACAGTCGGACGCATCAGTGAATAATTGCAGCCAAGCCAAAAGCAGGCAAATGGCCTTCAGAGAACGAAGGCGTACGATTGAGCGCAATTGAAGGCAAGTCGACAAAAGTCTACGACTGCAAGGAGTCAATAGCTGTCGTCATGACCCTTGTTGTCAGCAAAATGCTGCCACAGTCAAGAGATCGTTGTTCCAAGATGGCAGCAACAAACTTTCCATCAAAAAAGTTGGTTGGAAAAGATTGTCGTCAGGGAAGTCGGCTAGGAGAGACTGTCGTCAAGCATGTCGGCTGGAGAAGACTATCGTCATAGGTCGATAGTAGTAGTGTCGTCATACCTCAGAAGAAGCAACAAAAAGGAGTTTCGTCATAAGTCCAAGAAGTCGGAGGGCATAGAAACAACCATCACACAGAAAGATTGTCCTCTCAGACAGAAGTGCCACTATCGTCATAGTACAAGAGGGAATTGTCGTCATTGTTGGAAAAAGAAGGTTGATTAGTAGGAAGAAATAAGATGAGTAGAAGTCACCCAATTCATACTAGATTGACATATTTGGAACAGTCTGGTAGAGACAAAGCACATGAAGAACCGCGACTAGAAGTACCATTGGAGTCAGTGTCTGAAAAACAACTTAGGCATCACCAGGAGCATTCTCGCACTGGTGGGGAGGCATGTGGACAAGAACAAAATCTTGAGCAGGAGCGGACTCAAGGGAAACAAATGTGCTCCCAAATAGTTGTTCCGGAACCAAAGAAGGAGACTTGACAACCTAAATGAAATCAAATACCTCTCAAAGACATCGCTTGGATTCATGCTATTGGGGATTATTGTAAGCAATGGTGGGAGCAAGCGCCACCAGAAAATGTGCTTAGGCAAATTATCAAATATGCAGGCATACATTTTATACTGCAGGTCGCTACTTTGACAAAGAATTTTACAAGGAGTATCTGTTGCAAATGTTGCTAACATATGACCTTGCCAAGCATGCTAGTATAGTGCAGGTGGGAGAAAGCAATGTACATGTGTGTTTTTCAGCTGAAAGTTTTAGAAGAACATTCGGGTTGCCTAAGGGAGGACATCTAGTAGTCAAAGATGGAGTCGGTTCCAAGAGAAGTCAATGTCACGGACTTGAAGGAAGAGATTGACTCTTTGATGTCATATGGAAGCCACGAGATTAAACCAAACCAACTGAAAGATAAAGGACTCCAATATATCATGAATGTACTAATGGCAAGATTTTCTGGGGAACAAAGAGCCTCAAAATTACCTATTTGGCTGATACCCCACTTGTAAGGCATTGAGAGGGGTGCAGCTTATGATTGGGCAATTATTTGGTGACATGTATCCAAAATTTTCTGATGCGTACCACTAAGAATTTCTCAATGGTCTTCCATGCAATTGGGTTGTTTTTGGATTTTGTATATAGGGCAGGCGTGGAGATTTCCGGATTGGACCCTCCTAAAGCCTTACGGGAGTTAGCACAAACAATACAAAGGTGGATGGAAGCCAAAGCTTAGCTAAAGAAGAATACTCCAGGTAAAAAGCAAAGAGTGAAACAACAGTTCAACAAAGCCTCACTTGAAGAAGGGCCAGTTGAGGAATCAGAAGGGGAGGAAGTTGCACCACCAGAAAAAAGAGAAGGAATTTCGTGCCACCAATACCATCACCATCACAGTTGCTAGATTCTGTTCAAAGGATAATACCGGAAAAGATTGCAAAGAGTCAGACTGTGGTGTGCGAAATTGAGCAGACATTGGAGCAAGCACAGAATATACGTTTGAAAAAGGTTATGGGGATACAAGAAGAGGATTTCGAGATCTCGAAACCTCTTACGTCAATGCCACAGGAATGAACAAGTAGTGTTCTTCACATTGGACCCTCAAATTTTTTGGTTGAAGCACAGTTTCATGATCTCTTGGCGTCACCTGTCATACTCGTGGAGTTCTAGTATGAGAAAACCTTAGTCACGCAGGCAATACGAGCCCATTCATTTGAGGAAATGCATGTTGTTGTACAGGTGGAGGAGATGGGACAAACAGTAGAACTAGGCAGGGATAAGGGGACAGAACAGGAGAAGAGGGAAGAACTAGCACCAAGAGAACGGGATGAAGTAGGTTAGCCTTCAGGAACTCAGATGAACCCCATCACGGTGGAGGAAGGACAAAGTGATGAGCAAAATGAAATGCTAGCCAACCAGGAGGAGGATCCACAAAAGAAATGCTTCTTAGGGAATCGATACCAGCTACAGGTGGAAGTAGCCAGCCACATTTGCCATTGGAACAGTTGGGACAGATGATCATGGAAGGGAAAGTAGCAAAGAAACCAATCGACCTTTTAGGCAAAGGGAAAGAGGTAATTTCAGATGAAGAAGAAATTGAAGACGAAGATGATGGTTTGTCTAAACTCTGAACATATAATGCTAGAAGTGCCTAACTTTCAAGATCCACCAGAACTAGGGACACACATCAATCAGCAAGTGGTTGCTTGTTTTACCAAGCTAACCCAAGTCATGGATAGAATGCGACTAGAGTTCGAAGTAGGTTTTGTCGACAATGAAAGTAGTGGAAGTTGATGGAAGAAAAACTTGATAAATTGGTGTAGTGGGCTGGAAAAGGGAAATGGTGATCTGAAATTTCCATCATTTATCAAGAACAACCATGGGATTTGCCAATGGAAAGCCTCAAGACCATGGAAGGAGTAGAAAGACTGTCGCAAGCAACACCGACACTTTACCTGGATCCTGCTCAAGTTTATGTAGTGGGTCACGAAACTCATACATCTTTTGCAAACATGGCAGTAAGAAGGCCATAGTTAGAACTGGTACTGGAGCTATTCCCAATGTATAGCCAAATGAATTTTGTGGCACATTTGATATATTGGCTAGTTGAAGGGATTAAGCAACTCCACTTGGTTAAACAAAACCTTGTGCAAAAGTTGTAGGAAACTGAGGGAACACTGCATGTAATAGAGGAAAAGCTGCAGGAAACAGAACAAAAGCTGAATAATGATCTTACTCAGTTGAATGAAACCATGAAGCAGATTCAGGCAGCATAGAAAAAACTGAATCATCTTCATGAACAACTCAAGGACAGGGAGAAGATCATTGTGGACATAGTTGAGAAAATCGGTATCGGGGGTCAATCGGTTGGGCAATAAGACGGGAGTTTTTAAAAAATCGGCAAAAAATTGGCAAAAAAAAAACCGAAGAAAACGATTTTTTTAATATATTTTTTCATGCTTATTA
Organism: Wollemia nobilis; assembly: GCA_028583015.1. Lineage (NCBI taxonomy): Eukaryota > Viridiplantae > Streptophyta > Pinopsida > Araucariales > Araucariaceae > Wollemia > Wollemia nobilis. Next base: position 2,374,745 of record JAQPPZ010017238.1, read on the forward strand.
CAATGAATTAACATTATGCAAATTAGATATTGCAATAAAAACAACAATTCAAGTCAAGACATCATACAAGGCTCAAGCTTTAAGCACACATGAAAGTGACAAAACACATCCTGTATTGCTTATAATATGAAAAGGTACAAATTTACAAGTAACAATTCATTTTTTATATGCCTGCACATGGAAACAAGTAAGAACAAAGTTACAATCACTTGAAAAAAGGAAAAAAACCTAAACCCTAAACCAAGAGGCTAGGGTTTAAAATTGAAACATTGACAGCTGAGAAATAGGCTTGCATACATAGTTATCAAGCAGCAATATTTACTTAAAAAAGAGGAAAAAAACCCTAAACCCTAAACCCTAGGGCCTAGACTAGGGTTTAGGGTTTAAACTTCAAGTTCAAAGTTCAAAGTTTCAAATTCAAACACTAACAACTGAAAAATGGGCTTGCATACATAGTTAACAGGCAGCAATATTTACTTATTTACTTAAAAAGAGGAGAAAAAAAAAACCCTAAGGACTAGCCTAGGGTTTAGGGTTTAAATTTCACAATTTCAAACATTAACAGTTGAAAAATGGGCTTGCATACATAGTTATCAGGCAGCAATATTTACTTAAAAAAAGAAAAAGAGAAAAAGCCAAAACCCTAAACTAGGGTTTCAGATGTAGGGTTTCAACTTTAAACTTCAAATTTCAAACAATAACATCTGAATAATGGGCTCGCATAAAAAAACCCCTAAATTGGCCATAGCTTGAAAAAAAAATTCCAAAATAAAAATTATTATTAAAAAAAAAAAAAATTTGCAGATTTTTTGCCGATTTTTCAAAAAATCGCAAATCGCGATAAGATGCCGATTTGATCGGCCCAGCATTGAGACCCGATTTTATTGCGATTGTTCCGATTTTTTGGCGATTTTCTCAAGTATGATTGTGGAGATTGAAGAGAAACTGCTGCAACAACAATTGGCAAAACCATTACTGCTGCAACAACAAGCAGAGTTAGTTGCTCAAAAGAATCAATGCAAAGGAGCCTTGTTGAAGGAGTTTTAATAGGCAAAACAGAAGGAGGGAGTTGTTGGCAATTTTGCCACATTAAATTTTTTGATAAACTTTGGCCTAAGTATGGAGCTTTAAAGCGGCAAAGAGCATGCGAAGGTGTTCGGGTTTTCCCGGGCCCTAAACAGGGATGAAAAAGTGGATGAAATGAGCTTTGGATATTCTATCATTGCAGATATTTTCCCAAGCTTTTTGGCGATATATTATAATAGGCGATCGGGGCAACGGATCAAAAGTTATGGCCCTGGGAAGCAGAACCAGGAAGCTCAATTTCAGGCCAGAAAATTGGCTAAGTGTTGGCCGCCCAACTTCGCTGCGCCGCCCGACTTCGCTGTGCCGCCGCCTGACTTCGCTGCTCCGTCCGACTTCGGAAGAAGAAAAGTGCAAAATTTGGCTAAGTGTTGGCCAACCGACTTCGCTGTGCCGCCGCCCGACTTCGCTGTGCCGCCGCCCGACTTCGCTGCGTCGTCCGACTTCGGAAGAAGAAAAGTGCAAAATTTGGCTAAGTGTTGGCCGCCCGACTTCGCTGTGGCGCCGTCAGACTTCGGAAGAAGAAAAGTGCAAAATTTGGCTAAGTGTTGGCCGTCCGACTTCGCTGCGCCGTCCGACTTCGGAAGAAGAAAAGTGTAAATTTGGCTAAGTGTTGGCTGCCCGACTTCGCTATCTTCCTTAAGTGCAATCCGTCATTTCCCCCTTCATCAGCGGACTTCAGATCATGGACAAGTGTGCAGTTTCGGGATTTGTGCCTGCCATGATATGACAGATAATGTGCTGTCAAGGTACGGGGTAGATGAACATTGAAGAACAAACTGTACCGCATCTACCACATTTAACCGGACCTGGCTTTCCCGCCCACCAGACCTGTCCGGAAATGTACAGTTTTCAGAACAGCCATATCCAAAGTACAAGTACAGCCGACAGGGGTCTCATCAGAGCAACTTTTTGCAGCTTTTGCCGGTTCTTGGGATCCGTGCATGATTGTATTTTGGGGGAAAATTCCTGCTATAAAAGGAAGTTCATTTCATTGTAAAAGGGGGGGGAACATATTGCTAGAGGACTCTGCTGTGACGGATCACCTTCTAATTAATTCAAAGCATCCTTGGCTCTGCTTCTTGTCTCTGTCTTTTATGCTGCCTTCTGCTAGTATTTTTGCTTCATGTCCATTTATATTTCTGTCCGTTTGAATTCTGAATCTTGGATTTGAGCATTGGTGATTATTTGGATTTGGAATACAAAACAGAAGGATACATAGGGTAGAATAACAGCTGCAGTTTCTGTTACATGCTTTGTTTTAATTGTTGTTGGTTCGGATGCAAATTTGCGATCGTGCTGCTTGTTCTCCCCCACCCGAGACGCATGATATTTAGGTCTCTTTCCTGTTCCCTTATCTTTTTCAATCTCTTTCCAGTTCCCTTTACCTTTTTAATATCTTTCCTGCACCCTTATCTAAAAACCCCCCAAGCAGGTTAGGAAAGGAGCCGACCTTCTCCGGAGATCGGCACGGGAGGCATCCCTTCCTCCCGGCCTTTCAATGTTGGTCTGCGGGTCTAGGGCGCATTGACACACCAAGTCCTTCCCAGGTGGCGGATCCGTGGCCAATAGGAGCATTGCTTAGAGAATTGGCTCACACACAACAACGTGAAGTAGCATTAACAAGTGAGTTGGAACAAAGGAAACCAACGTTCCTTACTCTGACACAACAGAGAATGAAAGAACTTTTTGTCAAAAGGGAAGAGGAGATCTTGAAGCAATTGCAAGCAATGGAGGATAAAGCTAATGCTTATGGGGTGGAATGGGCCAAGTATTATAGCTATGCCAAGAAGGTCAGTGATGAACGAGAAGCCTACAAACTCCATGTTCAAGAACTGGAAAATATGTAGGCATCAGAACTGAAAGAGATTGAGACCCTAGCAAAACAATGCAAGAAGTCGTTGAGGACATCGACTAATGTAAAGGGGAGGATAGATGTAGAAAACAATTCTAAGAAAAAGTAAAACTGTTTGTAAAAAGTTCAACATGTTGTACATAAAATGAAATGTAATGCTATCAAATGAAATGTAATGACGTCAAAGGAAATATTTGGAAATTGAACGTAATATGCATGCAATTGTCATTTGTAAACAATATGTTAATTAGTATTAATGAAGGTTGTTAAGGAAAGGTAGTTTTGGTAGTTGTCCTGTTAGTTTTGATAACGACCAAAGCCATAGTATAAATAGACCCCCTACATTTCAATTTGCATTAATTGCACTAGGAGAGCAAGCCATTGTATGAGAGAGACGCCAGACTGTTACAACATAATGCTGGGCATAGCATTGTTGTAATCACAGATTGAACTGTACATCATCTCCATGATAATGCAAGATCATTCATTTGTGCCAATTGTGTCTCCATGGATGTTGGTATTTTTTTAGAATTCTATCTTGTGTTACAACTTATTGCGGGTGTAATTGCTTAGACAGAGACCAGGCGAGCGAGTCCAGTTGCAGGAGCTGACGCCGTCACAAACCAATGTCGACACAATGCCAACACCGTCTAGCCCATCAAGCGGAGCCGACATCTAGATTTCCGTCATGACTGGTGTCGACATAGGAGAAGCCGACATGTCGTCAATCCAAGTGCCGTCACAAGGGAAGCCGTCATCTGTTGACCGTCGACATGCCGTCATGAACTGTGCTGTCATCAGTCATCTGTTGTCATGTTAGATGCCGTCTTGGAGCAAGCCGTGAAGACTAAGCCGTTATAGGACATTGTTGTCTAAAGTCGGGCCAACCTGCCAATTGTTGTCTAAGCTGCACTATGATCAGTGAAACTTGGCCGACACAAATGTACTTCTCTAAGATCCATTGTCAATTTCCCTCTTCTCGGGAATATTCATTGTTGTCTACACACCTACACCATATTCGGTCCTTTATGCTTTATGGTGTCAGAATCCTTTGCCACTTTTTCCACATTAAAAGGATGTGATGGCTTTTCATCAATCTGTGCATCACCAACACAATATTCCATAGTGTTCTATGGAAAGGTCATTTTCTCTTATTCCACTTTCACTGTTGGCTTGGCACTTTGACCTCACTGACCTCATATATGCTTCTAGGTCTTTCATCTTGAATGTCTTCTTCTGCATTGGTACACATGCATGAAGGCTAGAAAAATTCATAGTCTTCCCTTTGCCAATGGAGAAGTCTGTTGTTTAAGTGCCCTTTATCTTCCATGCACTCCAACTCTAGCACTCCTTCGTTGGGTTCTCATCTATTTGCCTGATCTTCCTCTTTTCACATGAACTTCCCAATTTGTCAGATGTCACTAATTCTTCACTAATAGACTGTCTTGTTAAATTGATTACATACTTGTGCTATCCTTTCTTGAAATTCAAGCGGTCCTCCTGTTTGTGGTTTACTTTCACCGTGTGTAACCACCCACATCCCAACAATGCATCGTAGGCTGGTTTTGGTATAGCAATAACCATGAAATCCAAGATGAACATTTGGTTAGCAATCTTCGCTCTCTGTGCAATCAACACTCCTTTCATTTCTATGCCATACTGATTTGTGCCATATAGTCGAAAGTTGGGAGACCACAAAAAAGGTGCCCCCAAGTCCTTCCACATCTTCTCAGGAAATACATTCACACTTGAACCCCCATCAACGATCACCTACATCAACTACTGATCTAGCAACTCAATATGGATTAGTGTTGGCTTCTTCCCAGCACTGATCATCAGGATTGTTGGGTCAATGTACCGATCCCTTGCTACTTTCCTTGTCTCTAATCGTCATCACGACTCTTCTACTCTCCTCGTATGCACCATTTCTCCAGCTATCGCATATAGTTTTGATATTGCACACAGTAAATTGGATACCTTCACTTCCACATTTTTATCCAATACTTGTGCTACCAATTGTTGTGTTGATGTTTCTTCATCTTCAATGGTGATGGGCTTTTCCAACTTCTTTTGCACCATCATTGTCTGGTGCCTTGCACTTCTCAGCTTGAATGGGCAATCCGCAACAACATAACTTGCAATCTCACAAATATTGCAATATGCTATCTTTGGTGAATTGACATTGGTGACCTTTTGATATACAATCAAAACACCAAAAGTCCTTTTTCTCCTTTTTGGCTTCACGTCATTTATCATTTGCTGTAGGTCTTTTCGCATGGCTTGGATTGTAGCATTGATATCATCACAATAACTATTTGAATCGTTGTCCCGATCATGGTTTGTACTTCCTCCTTTGATTGTTGTCGTCTCCATTTCACTCTCCAAGTTCAACGCTCAATCAAATGCTTCCTAGTAAGTGTTTGTTGGAACCACCTTCATCTTCTTCTTATATATTGGCAACAACCCGTCTAAGAACCATCACTTTGGTAGCCCATCATCCAAATTAACCTCCATCTTGCCAATGAGTTCATTTAGACGACGATTGTATGATTTGATGTTTTCATCCTTCTTCTGCTTCGTTAAGTTGATCTCGCCAATGATCTCTTTATTGTGACGAAGCATTTTGAACTCCTTATTGAACTCATTCTTCAACTCAACCCAATCCATGAAGGGTTCATCTCTCTTTAAATGCCAATCAATTGCTACAATCAATTGCTAATTCATGCAATGTTGTTGGAACCAATCTCAACCATGTATCTTCATCAGTAACTCCATTCGCCTTCTGTATCATCTCGCACGTTTCAATATGGCATGAAGGATCCTCTCTCTTGTCTCCAGTAAACGTTGGGCACTTTTGCTTGCCTGTAGTTGTAGCAATGTTTTCCGTTGATGGTTGTTTGTCAAGGTTACATAAGTATCGAGGACGGGGGGACAGGGGGACGGGGAAATGGGTTTCGGTGATAACGGGGGACGACAAGCCAATTTTGGGAAATGGTTGGGGGACGGCTAGGGGATGACAAGTATAATAGTATTAAAATTTTTAGAAATTTTCATGTGGTAGTGTGCCTTCTTCTGGGCTATCAGTATCTGTATTTGATGAGCTGCCCTCATCATCCAAGTGAAGAGCCTCCAATGGAACTCCAACCAACCCCTCCTAATCCTCATCCTCATCAATCTGTTTCGCATCCTTTGGATCAACATCCCATCGTGTAGCTGGAGGATACACGATGCCGGTTATAAAGGTCAAATGAATAAAGGATACATATATAGTTTGTATGTTATTTTTATATATATTATTTAATATTACGGTCTTATTAATATTAGTAATATAGTAAATGAATGTGTTTTATCATCATTAGATGAATATATATTTTCAATATAAATCTAAAATAATTATAAGTAATTATTTTTTCATTATTTAAATATGGGTCTCTAATGAAAATCTAATGCCATTCCAATTTAAATGTTTTAGAAAAAGACTATATTTAAAATAAATTGTTAATATTTATAATAATTTATATTAAATAAAAAATAAAATTTGAATTTAAACTTTAAAATAGTAAACATATAACCTTATGTTTAAACCAATTATCTTTATTTTATTATAAACTAAAATCTATAATGCATAATAATCAATTTGAATTATATATAATATAAGAAACACAACAATATTCAATAACTAATTATCTCATTATATGTTTTAATAAATATATTTAATATATAAGTCAAACATGGTTGAGAAAGAATTTAAACCTACTTTTCAAACACGGCTAATGTCTTTGAAATGTCAATTGAAGAATGGAGGAGTGAGGTGAAATTTGACGTTTATTGCAGGCTTTTAGTGTGACGACACCGCGGATGCTCAACAGAACAACTCTGCCGCTCTGCCTTAAAATAAGTTGAGGGTGGTCAAGAGATTGAAAACAAAGGTTAATAAATAAAGGTAATGTCGACATCTTGACCATAGAGTGTTGTGGCCACCAATTTGTCTGTTCGTGTTTCATCTTTATTCCCACTTTCCTCATTCCTTGTCGGCCTTCATCGAGTGTGATGCCCTTGTTTTGATGTTTACCTGTTCCATTCAAAATAGTGTGAAGCCCCTTTTATTAATGTTATATGGACGCCCAGTTGTGGGGGACGGTTGGTCGTCCCCCACAATGTCCCCTCACAATAGGGGTATCGAGGATGGTCCCCCATGGCCTGGCGACGTCCTGGGGATACCCCACCTCTCCCTCCCAAAAGGGGGACGGTGGGGAAATGTCCCCTTTGACGTCCCCTCATACTAGGGACGAAAGGGGGACAGGGACGCTTTCGCAAGGGTGGGAAACGTGTCCTTGTGGAACACTATTGTTTGTTGATCTTGTCTCAACTCAACGAACCTTCTAGTGACGACTGGTTGTCTACAAACAATCTTCTGTCGCTTCCTTGTACGCTTACACTTCACGATCTCCTTAACAAATATATGAGCGTCGATTTTGGTATTTCGAGCACACTCTCCTACGATTGCCCTTGTGCTTGACTCTTGCCTTTTGTATGTGTAGGCAGTCTCCCTCACATTTGTGCTAGAGTCACCAGTTGCTCTACCTTGTCTTGCGCATGATCCATGTTGGTGCTTCTTTCATCACTTGCTCAAGTGTTCTCTTTGGCCTGATCCTTATTTACATGTAGTGCTTCTACTTGCACGTCGTCCTTTGTCATCAAAAACAATGTTTGCCACCTTTCATGTCCTTTGTTCGAACTTCCCTCACCTTCAGGGTTCCATACTTGCTCTACTTATGGCGCACATATCTCCTCTCCAGCAAATTCTGTCAAAACTTTGTTGTCATCATTCAAGTCTTCCTTGTCGACATGCAACTCCTTGCCACCAACATGCAAATCTTCCACCTGCTTCGCACGTTCACATTCTCTTTGCTTTTGTTAGTTGTGCAATCCTCAAGCTTTCTCTTGGTGGTTGCTTACTTATCCTTCCATGTCCATGTCTCTTACGTCCTCACATCAAGTTATTTCTCTTTCACCTCTCTCGTCTCTAAGCTCGACATGGTCACTGATTCAAACTTTAGATGACAATGGTGCCAAATGTAGCACGACAGTGATATTTCGCAATTGAAGGAACAAAGAAGGAATGATAGGGTAAATTAGCAACACATTCTATTAACATGTAGTCCAAGTAACACCCAAATAGTCTCAGGTCTCATTCTGGATGGCTTGCAACACAGTCAACATATCCTTTGGCCCTGCACAACACAAGTCAGATGACCTTGTCTGTAGTTCAGACAGTCGTGGATTAGTTCAGATGGCTTGTCTGCTGTTAGATGGCCCTGGCTTTGCATGGGACAACCTAAATCATAGTCCAGACTCCAGATTACACAGTCTAATCATCTACATCAAATAGAATAAGGTGTAAATAGTTTGGATAATCTATCTACACCAATGACAATCAACTACCATCACATGCATAATGCTTACACAATCTACATAACAATGGTTGGATGACAATATTATTATTAGCAAGAATACATGTCTGATATAAAATGTAGTTACATTCTATATCCTGCATACTCTTTTGTGCATGTACGTCTGTATATGTATGTGTGTGTACCCTCTCAAATGAATGAGGGGTCCTATTTATACATTTGGGAGGTAGTTACTCCCTTAACTACCTACCCGACACCTCATCATCTCTTACATTACATTTGTCATGCATTTTCATTTCATTTCATTACTAACTACATGACTTATTAATTATCCAACACTTTATTGTATGCATAACAAAACATTGCAATTAACAAAACTATTACATTCAAAATTGCGTGTGCAAATACTTGACTTTCGACACACTACATTATGTATGAGGTGGCGCTTGGAATGGTGCCACATCAGAACAAGTGCCTACAATGAACAAATGATTCCATTATATTATGGGTGAGGAGACCATCATCCATTCTGATCATAAACTTCTTCAATTTCTGCATACGTAGAGTACATAAGAAAATGCACATCATGCTAAATGGGCGACCTATCTACAATAGTTCTACCTTGTGGTCAAAACATGGCAATGGCAAGAAGAATCAAACAATTGACTCTCTTAGCTATTCTTTGGTTCAAGCACCGTTGACAATCTAAGATGCATGCAACCATAACTGCACTAATTGGGAGACACTAGATCCTAGTGATGTTGACTTTGCTCATACACCTATGTTCCACAACTTCGAGATGATAATGGAGCACGACCTTTTAGGATGGAAGAGCACATTTTGGGATGGCCAGATGCTTTTTCAAGACTTTGGGACGTGTCTTCAAGATGACCCCCAAGTCCCAAGATGAATCCACATGGAAGATAGTCAGACACATCACTAGCTAGTATAGGGCATGCCAGTACATGATAATTACTTAAGGGATGGACTTCTCTATTGCTTAGGCAAGCTTTATGTCCCATTCGACTTGCCTCATCAATGCTTGATTTGGGAGGCACTCCAAAGGAGCAGGACACTTTGGCATTAGTAAGACACTTGAGGAACTATGGCAACATTTTTGTTGGCCACACATGCATTAGAAGGTAGAGATTCACACCAAATCTTGTTTCCTACAACGTTGCTAAATTGATGACCATGAAATAAGAAATCTATTCATTGCTACCTGTTCGTTTGGGATCTTGGGAATCCATTATCATTGATTCCTTTTCAGGTTTGACCTCCACTAAATGTTAGAATGATTGTGTTTTTGTTGCCATAGATAGATTTTCTAAGATGGCAATCATGGTACCAAAGAAGGTTGTTGATGCAGCATATACTTGTCAATTATTTAATTTTTTCGAGTACGTATGGTGACACTTTGGCATCCTAGATTCCATAATGTTAGAGAGTGATTTTAAATGCATCAGCTTGCTATAGCAACAATCATGGGATCTACTCAACACTTGTTTGGACCGTTTGATTGGTTTCCATCTTTAGCTTGATGGATAGATCAAAGTGACAAACAGGATGTTAGTCTATCTGCTTTGGGTGTCATAATCGTACTTGCACATGGGATGACAACTTTCTATAACAAGGTCTTGCATAGTGCATAGACGTCATCTTAGGATAAGGAAGTGGACAAAGTTTAGTGCTTTTCGTGGCACATCTGACATGTACAACATCAAGTCCAACAAATAATTGGGTGCCAAAAACAGAAGCATAAGGAGTCCCATCACCAACATGCCATCTGTCAACTTTCAAGTTCAAGTTAAGGTACGGATCCATTTTAAGGAGTGTTCTCTGGCCCACATTGGAAGATCAAACCTTTGCGCTATGGTCCTTAAAACATATTGCAGCTAGTAGGCAAAAATGTCTTTGCTCTTGACTTGCGACTGTAATTGAAAATGCATCTAGTTTTCAAGCCTTACTTTTTGTCTTTGCTAGAACCTGCAACAGTGCAACATTTAGAAGACTTGGACTAGATCAGTTTTGACCAATTCAAAAGGCAAACAGTGACAGTTTCCCACCGATTCTTGTAATTGTAAAGTATATAATTGTCTATAAGCCAAAGTCCAATATAGTTAGCTACATTTGAATCTCTGTTCTATTTTCTATGGATTCTTCTTAGATTAGGACTTAGCACCTTAGTGCGATACACATACTAAAACAAAAGGCCTCTAACTTGTAGCCTAAATTTTTATGTTGCCAATTCTGCTACATGAGTGCTTTGTATTTTATAGTTCATTTACATTATCTATAAATAAAACCCTTTTATTAACATATTTTTGGGATTTTTGCATCTTTTCTGATCAAGTTCTCCACGTTGTATTTTTGGATTTTATAGTTCATCCCACATATTATTGAACATGAGCAAGTTCTTCATGCTGTATCTTTAATATCAATGATTTCCCCATATAGAGACTCAATGCGAAGCATTACTATCATCACAGATGGACTAAATTGCACTAGGAGATGGTGACTTGTTTAAGTCACCAATTGAAGTGCCACTTCATTGTGAGGTGAAACATTCCATTGATTTAGTTTCTGGTTTTCTTTTTTCTAATCCACTTGTGTAGCACAATTTTGTCCTTCAAAATGATTAAGAGGCAAATCCAGGAATTGATTCAGAAGGGGCACATCAGACAGAGTGATGCACCATGTGGCAGTCCAATTATATTGGATCCAAAGAAAGTTGAAACATGGGGACTCTGCATTGACTATAGCAATTTGAATAGAATCACCATGAAGAACTGCTATCCACTTCCTTGGATAGACAACTTGTTGGACCAGCTTCATGGTGCAAAATTCTTTACCAAAGTTGATTTCAAATCTGACTATCATTAAATACCCATTTATCCCTGTTGTCACATTTTGCACCGGGGTAACAATTTTGAAAAATCTGTAAGAAGTTGCTGCTATCTTCCTCCCCTCTTCTCTCTTCCAATTTCCTTCATGCTCTCTTCACCTTTCGGCTGTCAATTTTCTGTTCTTCATCTTTGTTGTCCAAGTTTTCAGTGGTTTCGAGTTTGTGGACAAGAGGCCCCAAAAATTTTCTAAGTGTTGAGCCCGTCCGACTTCGCAGCGAAGTCGGGCGGCGCTCACTGTTTTGTGCGCTATCGGGCGGGCCGTAATAAGGTTTGCCTAAAAAAATGCTAAGTGTTGAGCCGTGCGCCGTCCGACGGCACCAGATTGCGCTGCGTCGTCCGACTTTGCACTTGCTTTTGTGCGCCATCGGACGGAAGGAGGTAGAAGAGTCACAAAGTTTGGCTAAGTGTTGGCTGTTGCGCCGTCCGACGGCGCCAGATTGCGCTGCATCGTCCGACTTCGCACCCCTTTTCCTGCGCCATTGGGCGGACCCAGAAAGAAAGAAGTAAATGTTTCCAAGGCAAAAGCCTCCCGATTGCGCTGATTTTTCCTTGCGCCGCCCAACTGCGCGCTTGTTTTGTGCGCCATTGGGAGGAAGTAGAAGAAGATAAAGAAGAGTTTAAGTAGAGATCTGTCCTTCGTCGCTGCCTCCCTTTGGCGCCTGCCGTCGCAGCCCCCTTTTCAACAGATATCAAAAGGAGACTTCAGTCAATTCCCCCTTGTCAGCAAACATCAGATCAAGGCCAACGTTCAGTTTCGAGATATGTGCCAGAATGTGACAGAAGGTGTGCTATCAGGTATAGAATAGGTAAACATTGAAGAGCCAACCATACTGTGCCTGCCGCATTAACTGGACCTGACTGCTTACTTACCAGATCAGCACAAGAGCTGTCCCATTTTCAGGTGGACCTTGCTGCAAGTACATTCATGATCCGCAGAGGTCAAATCTTAGCGGCTTTTGGCAGCTTTTGCAGCATTTGTCGGACCTTGAGTCCCGTGCTTAATTGTATTTTGGGGGGAAATTCCTGCTATAAAAGGCAGTTTATTTCATTGTAATAGGGGGGGAACATATTGCTAGAGAACTCTGCTGTGACAGATCACCTTCTACTTAATACAAAGCATCCTTTGGCTCTGCTTCTTGTCTCTATCTTGTATGCTGCCTTCTGCTAGTATTTCTGCTTCATGTCTATTTATATTTCTGTCTGTTTGAATACTGAACTCTGGATTTAAACATTGGGAATTATCTAGATCTGGAATACTAATCAGAAGGATACATAGGATAGAATCACGGTTGCAATTTCTGTTACATGCTTTGTTTTGATTGTTGTTGGTTTGGGTGCAAATTTGTAATCGTGCTGCTTGTTCTTCCCCACCTGAAACAAATGAGATTTTCATTTCTTTCTGCATATTTATCTCTTTCCAGCACTCTTATCTAACCCCCAAAACTAGATTAGTATAGGAAGCCGGCCTCCTCCGGAGATTGGCACGGAAGGCATCACTTCCTTCCGGCATTTCAATCTGTTGGGCGAATCTAGGGCGCAATAGATTAAAATCCTTTCCTAAGTGGCAGATTCGTAACCAACAATCCCATTAGTGTATGGAAGACTGCAATCAAATCAAAGAAGGGTTTGTTTGAGTCGTTGGTTATGCCTTTTGGCTTGACCAATGCACCTCCCACCTTCATGAGAATGATAGATGACATTCTATGCACCTACATGAAATCATTTTTAGTAGTCTACTTAGATGACATTCTCATCTAGAGTAAGACATGGGAGGAGCATCCACAACATGTTTGACATGTATTTCGGACTCTTGAAAGACACAAGTTGTATGCTAATTTGGAAAAGTATTTATTTGGCATGACAAAGATTCAGTACCTTTACTTACATTGTTGACAAACAAGGAGTCCAAGTTGATCCTGAGAAAATTTAGATAATTAGAGATTGGCCTATCCTAAAGGCTTTGACAAAACTACCTAGATTTTTGGGTCTTGCCAATATCTATTGAAGATTTGTATTGGGATTTTGACACATTGTTTGGCCAATGCACCAAGTGACCAAAGGAGGTGCCAAATACAAGTTCCATTTGGAAGATACATAGCAGAGAGCATTTGAGGAGCTAAAAGTCCAAATTTGTTCAGCTCTTATAACTTTTCTACATGATGTGCGACAACCTTTTGACATAACGACTAGTTTGTCAGAGTACACATTGGGAGTTGTTCTCACAGAACATAGGCATCCAGTTGCCTATCACAAGGAGACATTCAAATAAAAAATATCCTACATATGACAAAGATCTCTATGCCATTGTCCAAAAATGTAAACATTGGAAACACAACATCTTAGGCAAGGAAACAATCATCCTTATAGATCATAATCCTCTTGATTCCATTCAAACACATCGAAAGCTAAGAACTGAATGGCATCGGAAGTGGACCATGTAGCATGGTGGTGAGTTTCCCCAACGACAAAGGTAATTATGACAGAGTTTCGAGGCCAAACAAGACTACAGTTGATAAGCATTACATGCTTGAACGACATAACTAGCTTTAACTGAACGACAACTTGCATATGAACGACAAAGGTACTTGAACATGTTTCTATCTGAATGACAAGTTGGAAAACTCATAGTTGAACAACAACTAGCACAAATGTCAGCAATCTAAATGGTGACGTCAATCTACCGTGCATACCTTAATACAATGATAATTTTTTTAAGGATGACGCCAACACCCTTAGCACTATAGGACAAATTGAATTTTCTCATATTTTCACTTTATTTATTACACATTACATAGACATTTGACTTTTCCACTTTTATAACATTATTAATTATACGTATGCATATTTTGTCAAACACTTTGCGTACCAAATAACAAAACTTATTCACTGTTTTTGTAAACATATCAATTTCCTGCCTACATCTATCCCCTCCTCTAAATTGGTTGGCGTCCTTGACGACAAATGAGTTGAACACTAGGGATAGAAGCATTGAACAACATGGAATTTCTTGTCGTGCTCCTGCTTTCTCCTATTCCATACATCTTCTGCAACAGACTTCACTTCAAACTGTTGCTCACAACACATTGTTTTCTAATTTCTCACTCCACTTTTTGCAATCATTTGCATCATCAACTTCATTAGCATGATCAACATGATGAACATGATAGGCAATGCCCATCCCCACTTGTGTCATGGGTCAAGGGGATGCCCAAAAACCTCAATGGCAAAACCATTGAAACCATCATTGCCTGGACTAAATTTTTCATTTTGTTGACACTTCAGTAGCCTTTGCTTGACCCACTCAAATAGCTTTCCCTTGTCTCCACATTACTATTCTCTTTCTTCAACTAACTATTGCTTTGCCTCTGACAAACATATCTCTCCTTGTATGTCAACTCTTTGAACATCTCCTTGTATGGTACCTCCTTATACGACAAGTTCACTTGTACGACGTCTTCACTTGCATGACAATCGTTTGGACAAGGGGTTGTATGACTCATTCTGTTTACACCGCTTGTACGACACACTCTCTCTACACTACTTGTATGGCATGAAACGCTTTTACGACACTCCTCCAAGGACACCTCCTCTAACGATAGCTCCTTAGACAACATTTCCTCAGATAACAACTCCTTAGACAGGTCTTCCTCTGATGGCAGCTCCTCAGTTGACACTTCAGCCTCTTTTGTCCTATGACTACGATCTCTTTCCATCCTAGCCTCATTTATACCGCGATCGACTGTTTGGCCATCCTCTTGATGGTATTTTACTGTCTAATTGTCAACCTGACGGCACCCTACGTTTGGCCTCCCTTTTGACTGCATTTTTCCACTTCATCCTGTGCAGCTTCAACTACTTGCGGGATTTTTACCTCCTTAATTGAAATCAAGTTCACTTCCTTAATTCCAATCAAGCTCATCAAGTTCACCTCCACAAGCAGGTTCACCTCCATTGCTTCTTGGCAAGGGTTGTAACTTTTCTTTGGTGCTTCGAACTCTATATGCATTACTGGTTCATCCTGACTCGCAACACTTTGATAGTCACGTGCGAAGTGACATCACAATTGGAATTGCCAACATGGTACAATGGGTCTGCCCTTAGTATCATATTGTATTTTGTGTCCTCTGTTTCTCCTTCAGTTGTCATAGACCACATCACTAGTGGCATACCTCCTGCATACAATCTCCCTTTGTGTTGCATATACCTGTAGCGATGATCTTGCATTCTCTAAGTCACATGCATCATCATTCTTCTCTTTGGAGTCACTTCCTTCCCTGACTTCTCGACTCCAACACTTGAACAAGGAACTACTCTCCTACCCAAAATCATCACTCTCATTGTTTGAGTCATTCTCAATATCAGAATCACTTTCATCCTCAGGGTCACTCTTGTCTGCATTAACATGATGCCAATACTTTAGTGATGTTTTTGCATCACTTTCCCAAATCAAGGCATATTCCAAAGCCTCTTGGTATGATCTCGAAGGGACCATCCTGATCTTCCAATACGTAGGAAGAAGTCTGTCTATGAACCATCTCCTCTTCAATGCATCTAATGGGTCCTCCAAATGGTTAAACAACCCATTCAACTTCCAATTACAGGAATGAATAGATTTATTCTCACCCTATTTCATTCTATAAATTTCAGCAATGATCACATCATCATTGTTGAACAACCGAAATTCTTGCACAAATGCATTGCACAACTCTTCCCATGTTTGGTACCCATCCTTTGGTAATTTCATGTACCAGTCCATTGTGACTCCACAAATTGTCGTGGGGAAAAACCACCTCCAGTCTGCCTCATTGTGCTGCCTAGTCACTCTCCACATCGTGCAACAGATTCTCCAATGCTTAATTTTTATCTTTTGTTGATTCTTCATGAAACTGTGGACGTTTGCATGAATGCCTCAATTGGCCTTTGGTTTGAGAGATTGGCTTGACATTGGCAACAGTTGTTTGCATATCTCTCCCTTACACACAACATTAGGTGCACCATATTGAAATTGCTCTTCCACTGTATTCTCGTTCTTCTTCCTAGACAACATTCCAACCTATAGTTGCTCCAATGTCGAACTCTCGTCCTGCTTACCATTGAGCACACTAATTTGCAGTTTCCCTAGTGCCAGACTCTCATCTCGTGCACTATTGGACACGCCATCTTCCATTTGTACTGATGTCGAACTCTTGTCCCGCTCACCATCATGCACCACAACTTGCAATTACTTCAGTGCCAAACATATTTTGTCGTCTTACAATTTCTTAAGAACACCTTCCATCAACTTCGGTTGAACCTGGCTTGTCTGACCCTTCAGCTTATAGGTATGCCTGTGTGCACATGGACAACATGCTCTGTTTATACAACAAATTCTCTTTGTACGACACACACTTGTACGACGCACATCACTTGAATGATGCACATCAGTAGAATGATAGGTCTCATCTGTATGGTAGTTTTATGTTTTGCTGTACACACAGTTTGCAATCAATTGTTTTCCTCCTTGCTGCAAGTTTGTCATACGCATCCCACTGTACAGTTCTTCCTCCATGCCAACAAACAAATTTGCTTCATCTACGTCTTTGGCTACATTCCATGGCTGTCATTATGCACCTTCCCAAGCGACTTGCTTCTCACAACTCCATGTCACCAGGCTTAACCCAAACTCATAGAGACAATGTCTCCAGGATGTAGAAATGGAATACAACATACTTTCCCACATCCTTGGGAAATTATCTCCGAGCGCCCTGCTCTCCAGAATGACCGCCTCTCCGAGCGCCCCGCTCTCCAGAGCGACCTCACTCCTTGAACGAAGATTCATCACATAAGTTGAGGCAGAAGACAAAGTAGGACAAATGTCAAGAACTAGTTAAAGTGTTTGTAAGAGGGAGCCCCTCACCAGAGTGACTCGTTCGCTGAGCGCCCCTGCTCTTAGAGTGACCTCGCTCTTCGAGGACCCTGCTCTTGGAGCGACCCATTGCTAGCGCACCTCGCTTTGTGTCTATATTTAGTAAAGAGATAAGGATGATGTAATCACCTTGTAATTATCACCAAGGTACATTGTATGTAGTTTATTTTGTGGCGACAAGTATAAATAAGAGCTAAATGCTCATTGTAAGGGTCTTTTGCCCTTTGAAGCAATACCGAGGCTACTCATTGGAGTAAGAATTGTAAAACACTCAAATCTCAAAATAATTAAAGAGTTGTGTGTGGCATCCATATTTGATTGTCTCTGACCTTTGCTTTATGGATGTGTGAAATCAATGGCTTTGCCCTTCTTTTCCTATTAGTCCTCTTTGATTGTTGTTGCAGGTATTTGAAGATCTTACATGATGAAGTTATTTGGTTTCTGCTAAGAATGCCAATTGCACCAGATTTAAACCCCGCTATGGCCTCGACCGTATTTTGTGTTTTCTTTCTCTTGCACCCTTCTCAAACAAAGTAGATTAGATTTGTTTTCTGCATTTTTAGATCAGATTGCTTATTTCATTTTCTACGTAGTTTCTTTCTTTTTTTTAGCCTTAGAAGGTATAAGGGATCCGGCTCAAGATCTGGAGTTTGGCGAGAGTAGAAACCTCGCCATCCATTTGTTGAATTCATGGGCGCAAATCACACTTGTGGATTTCTGTGTTCAACAGTTTTGGCACGCTTGGTGAGACGAATTTAATTCACCCCACAAAGAAACACCCACTACGTTTGAGTTAAATAGTTCTAGCACACTGGTGGGGTACACAAGTGTGATTTCGATATGAAATTGATCTTACCCCACTCGCACATAATTTTGCAGACCTACACAAGTGTATTTCATATCCTTCCAGATTTGTGAAAAGGCTTGGGCATTAAACTAACATGCATGAAACCCACAAATATTTTTGCATTAAAATTTACAAGTTGTGTTGTGTTTCAGATTTCATACTTCATAATTTTTCATGCAAATGGCAACTCCGTTTTTAATCCAAAATCTTTCCCAATTTGTGATTTGTGAATCTCGCTTTTTTAGGAAAGGACTAAAGTAGCAACAAGGGAAGACAAAAGTGAGCAGGAATGAGACTATGTTGAAAAAAGAAAAGAAAAGAAAAATGTTGAGTGTTTGTGTTCGAGCGTCCCGCTCTTGAGAGCGACTTGCTCTCCAAGCGCCCGCTCTCTGAGCGATCTCACTCTCCAGAGTGAACTGCTCTTCGAGCGATCTCGCCCTTCGAGCAACCCGTTCTTTGAGCAATATTAATCTCCAAGCAACCCCACTCCTTGAGTGCTCCGCTCTTCGAGCACCTCGCTCCCCAAGCGACTTGTTCATTGGAGTGCCCTGCTCTCATGTGCCCCGTTTTTCCATTTGTTTCTCACTTTGACCACTATGCCTTGTTTTTCATTCCCATTGTTCGGTGTGATTTTAGAGGTTTCTTCCCTTTATAAATGTTAAAACACCCAAATCATGTTAGGGATGTCCTAGTTATTGAATCATCAAATCCTTCAACAACTTGCTCATGTTCCTATAATACAACCTATATACTAAGTATCACATGAACAGGGATAGTATGTCCAACCTATACAATACGAGCAAGTATCTCAACCATACCCTTTCATTCACCAACAAAACCTTGCAAGATTCGCTCAACAAGGGTACTCTACCCATATGACCGGAATGCCTAGTCCACAGATCCAACACCCTTCCCCTCAATAGTTGCTCCACTATCCATATTTTCCCCAACAAAAATAATTGCAAATGGAACTAACAAACTCAAGCATATGGTTTCAACTCTTTAGTCACTCTATACACAAGAGTATGAACTCGATGAAGGGAACATGTTATTTCCTCAACAGGGAGATCTTCAAATGACCGATCAAAGGACTGATTGGTACCGCAATAGGAAAATTTTTAGATGGCTGATCGGGCACAAAACTATATGGTGAATCATCCCATTGTATTCAGTCAACCAATGACTTATCAACCCATGATGAACCAACCAACAATGAGTCAAGTGTTTGTACCTCAAGTTGATGCAATGCAAGTCCATGTGATACCCGAAACATCCTTAGTGGGCAGAAATTGCACATTTTCCTAAAGTTTTGTCTTGTACAGTAACCACTCTAATGGGTTGATAATTCCTACAGGAGACTCCTTGCCTGAGCATTGAGTCATGCTCTCATTCACTAGTGATAGAACTTGAGATATTAAAAGAAGAATCTGAAGATGAAGGAGAACGAAGTGTTTGTTTTGTTGGATAGAAGACAAGAATCTGTAGAAGCAATGGAGGCGAATCCACACCCAAAACATGAGACCTTTATACTAGGAACTATTGAAATGATATAGAAGGGAGGCAAGCCAAAGAGATTGGAAGAGTCATTTGGTGAGCCTTAATTGGTGGAAGTGTCTCCCTTACTCAAAGAAGAAATCCGAGAAGGCTACCAAATTAGCAGAACATCTTGTGAATTGAAGAGGGAACCTAAGGTGGACAAGGATTTGGGGGATGAGGATTCAAAGGTTGAAGTAGAGTGTATGACATGTGTATTTTCATTGGAAGAGGAAGAGCTTGTAGCAGAAATGGAAACAAATTTTCCTCTAGAGTATGAAACATGCAGTTCTACCTTGGATATAGACATTGTTCGAGCAATAGGTATAGATACATCTGCAAGTTCCAAGAGTGCCCAAGAGAGTTCATGTGAGGGAACCATGCTAAGCAATAGGGAGATTGTAATTCTAAGAATGATGTGGTTTCCCACGATTTTGGGGAGTAAGGTTGAGGTAGGGCCCACATTCCAATAGTTCAACATTATGGAGAACAATAGCAGGTTTGTGGAAGAAGGAAATCAACAGGGATTGCTATTGCTAAATAATAATCTATTATTTGATCACACGGGAACAAAAGCCCGAACTAGCTTCAAATACCAAAGCCCACCATAGGATGAGATAGGGAGTAAGGAAACAATCATAGGAGCTCATGCATCCACCCTTGTTGCCAACCAATTCGAGGCTAAAAGGGAATATTCTTCTCTAGACGTCTGGTATCAAGCTTCAAACTAGGGAGAGATCAAATGGGCAAACACAACTCTAGCTTACAAGACTTTGATTTTTGTTTTCAGATTTACACACTCCTCTGATGGGGGGGTATATTGTTCACAAGAGGGTGTCTAAGTCTAGTCAGAAAAGACTTCTTGGCAATATGTTGATAATACATCTGACATACTTTGCCTATGCAGGAGTTCAAAGGTTTTGAGTTGGAATGATAGCGTCAAGAGGAAATACATTTATTTTTTGGAGTCGGTCAATGGAAGTGACCTGTTGAACGAGAATAGTCACCAATGAATCCGAGATAAGTGATTTGTCCAATTCAAGGAAAAAATTTCGAAAAAAAATTGAAGTGTCCCTCTCCGAGGGTGTCCCACACCATTTCGGAGCATGCCCCCCCCCCCAAAAAAAAAACAAGCAGCCATTAATAATAAGGGCTAAAGTGAATTTCACAAATCATTTTTACTTTTCGTTGTGTAAGAGCTCACAACATCACTCAGGTGAGATCTTCCACTGCCATCAATCTGCTCAACGGATTCGGATTCCACGAAACACCCATATGAGCACAAAGGGGAAAAATATAGTGTGGTCTCAGATTTCAAAATCAGTGTTTGTGCTGCAGTTTCCTGTTGGTTACGAATCTGCCATGAGGAAAGGATTTTGGGTTAATGCGCCCAGATTCGCCCACCAGCATGAAAGGCCGGAAGGAAGAGATGCCTTCCGAGCCAATCTCCGGAGAAGGCCGGCTCCTTTTGGGGGGGTTTTCTGATTTAAGCTAAAGGGAACAGGAAAGAAATAAATGAACTGAAAGAGACAAATGTACAGAAAGAGATTACAAATATGTCCAAAGGTTGGTGGGGGGAACTAACAGTACGGGAACACACCAATCACCGCTACTTACTGCATACAAACACAGAGCATGACAAGGAACTGCAAAGCCTAGGCGTACTTTCGATACACAAGCAGTGTATGCACAACTTCAATAGCTACCTAGCAAACATTCCCTACAAGGAACTAACAGCAGGGGATCGTATCAATCACCAGATACGTACACTGACAGGGGTAGAAAGTAAACCTAGAGATGTCGAGCCGGTATATGTGTTAAGCGAGAGAGTTTAACCGCACGATTTCAATGGCTCCCTAGCAAACATTCCCTACAAGGAACTAACAGCAGGGGATCACATCAATCACCAGATACGGGCTAGCAACGTCACACATAACTGATGGAACTGCTACCACATCTATTATATGAAAATTAAAAGTACAGAAATAATGCTAAAGGCGCCTGACCATCAAATGCCGAAGTGAATCAACAAGCCATGACACAGAATCACGTAAAGCATAAACAGGAAGAAATAAAAGCGGTAGAACAGAACCAGGCATACAGATTGTATTTATATGCAGAAGCACGGTTACAGTAAGCACAGTAATTCCCTAACAAACATTCCCCTTCCACCCTTTACAATGAATTTAAGATGGGCTTTTATAGCCCGAGTCCCACCCGTTACATTAATGGGCACAGAGTCCCAATCAAACATAAGCTGACAGAAGCGGCGAAAGAGCTGCAAATGTCGACCTTTTGTCGGATCGGGCTGTACCGCAGACATGGTCTTCCTGGAAGGCCGGACGGCTACGTGGCGAGTCTTTGGGCAAATCTTCAAGTCGGCGAGCTTGCTTGGTAGTGGAGCGAGTGAAACCTCGGATCGGCTTTGAATGAGGCTATTAACGCAAGCGGTGCGGGCGGTCCATGCTTATCCCTTTTGGTCGGCGGTCTTGGTTCAAATCCCGAAGTCTGGACACTTGTCCGATGATGGGTTATCTTTGTGTGACACATGCTTGCCTTAGAGGGCGATCTATCCATCTTCACTTGGGATCGGAGCTCCTTGGGATGCGTGGGCGAAAACGAGTGCGATTGGGAAGGCCTTCACGCCTTGGTCAAATTCCGGGTTTGTTCCCCTACGTACACTCGTCAAGGGCGCATTCCGGCTCGTTGAGAAGTCGAAGCTGCGCACGAGCGAACACCGGTGTCCGCCGCCATATGGACCTGCTCCGGCATTTTATCTTTCTTCTGTGTTGACCTGCCAGTCTGCCAGTGCAAGGTGCGCCCAGAAAGTGGGGCGAAGTCGGACTTCGCACCAAAACTGGGCGAAGTACGCACTTCGCACCCAGACTGGGCGAAGTGCGAACTTCGCACCCAGACTGGGCGAAGTACGCACTTCGCACCCAGACTGGGCGAAGTGCGCACTTCGCACCAAAACTGGGCGAAGTGCGAACTTCGCACCCAGATTGGGCGAAGTGCGAACTTCGCACCAACACTTAGCCAATTTTAGGAAGACTTGCTGGAAAGCTGGAAAATCAACTGGGGGACTCCAAGGAAAAAGGGGGGAGAGAAAGAGAATGGGAAAGAAAAGGAAAGAGAGAGAAGGAAGGAAAACGGAAGGAGGAAAAGGAAGAGCAGCACTGTTACAAAACAACATTGAAGACATTGCACCCCGTGCAAAATGTGACAACATTTCTGGCGGCTCGCGGGGTGTCGAGCTCGCCTCGGCGCAAAGAATCCATGCCTTCATCCTTTGGGTGCAGAGGAACTTACCTACCCTGCCTTTTGCTGCTCTAATTGTTCTCCTTGCGGCAACTGTTCTTCAGATTCATCTTTGTCAGTTGCCTCGTCAGACTCTCCTTCCGAAAGCTCTTCATTTCCTGCTTCTGCCTCGCACATGCGAGTGTATGCCACTTGGGCTGAGCGCCAGGCTTCTGCTTCGAATGGCTTGCGGTCAGCTATATCTTCTAATGCTCCATGAAAAGCAGCGACCGCGTGCAGGTCGATGGTGAGGTATCTTTTCTCTAACTCCTGGAAATAGGAGCGGATCTTGGAATATCTGGACACCATCTGAGTGACTTGACTGTCTTGAATTGGCTCAGTCCAGCTATCAATTTCAGCTGTATCTGCTTCAAAGGACTGCCAATTCTTCTTTACCCGATCTAGGGTGAGGAGCTCGCCATTCTCAACAAAACCTGGACACCCAAGTTCTGAAAGAGCGTGAAAGGGGGCCAGACAGATATCTCTTTCATGCGTGAATGCGTCAAGCATTCGTCTGGCCACTCTCACCTCTTCAACTTTTCTGAAATATTTGTGCAAGGTCACCCTTGCACCTGCCCATTCTGCAGCGAATGAGGACACGGGAGAAAATTGGAGGCCGTTGCGCTCGCGCTCTCGAAGATTTACCGCCGAGTCCAGCCATTGCTTCGCCTGTCGCTCGGCCTCCTCTACCACAGGCTTTCCCTGGGCAGAAACTTCTTGAATTCTGGATGCGAAGTCCAGAACTGCCATCGCCTTGTAGGTGTGGGGCTTGCATTCCCGCAGCAAACCAGCCCACATCTCCTTAACCTTTGTCTTTGAGAAGACCGTCGCTTGAGATGCTCTCTCTGCAAGTTGCGACTGCGCCTGCTTCAAAGACTCTTGGAGCTGAGAAATCTGCTCCAAGGCTGCTTGCTTTTCGGTTGCGGCTTGTTGCTGGGAAGCGGCCAGCTGGGCTTTGAGTTCATCTGTTTCTTGCCGCGCCGCTTCCAGCTGCTCAGTGGACCTAGATAGGTCCTCTTCAAGCTGCCTTTATCCTGCAACGCGAAGAGTTCTTCCTGCTCCTCCAGACTCTTGACAAAGAGATTGTCAGCTTTGCGCATGATCGTCTGAATCTCATCATCGCTTATTGATGTCGTCAAAGCTTTTCTCCTTTGTCTGGAGCACGTAGTCCGCCTTAGTCATTTCTCGGAGAGGCTTCTTCACTATTGGGATTATTTTCTCCGTTGTAATCACTCTCCTTCCGAAATCATACTTTGCGCATTTTGCCGGGGCGGCTATCTCTTCGTGTCTCCTCCGCTTCAGGTCTTGGCGGAAAGAGACAGAATACTCTACGGCTCTCGTTGCCAGGGGCAAGTCATCTGAGTTCTGGAGGTCGTCCATAAAATCTGGTTCCCCCAGCTTAGGGATCTGCTGAGACGTCTCTCCTGCGGGAATGGAATCAGGAGGAACCGGACAGACCTTGGAAGAATCGGTCGCCAGTGGGGGCGACCGGGAAATGGAAATGGGAGCGGCTAACACTGCGAGGGTTTGAAGCGGCTGAGGCGGAGGATGTGACGGTGAACGGACAGCCTCAGCACTGACCTCGGGCGAAGGGTTTGGAGTTGTGCTCAGAGAAGAGAGACGTTAGGGTTCTGAGCAAACTGATCGAAAGAATGGGGACCGCTAGAAGGACGCGGAGACGGGGAAGAGGATGTGGTCATGGCTCGCCC
Organism: Wollemia nobilis; assembly: GCA_028583015.1. NCBI lineage: Eukaryota > Viridiplantae > Streptophyta > Pinopsida > Araucariales > Araucariaceae > Wollemia > Wollemia nobilis. The sequence goes on from JAQPPZ010017238.1 coordinate 2,399,294, forward strand.
AGATTGAGCGGGGGACTGAGTGGAAGTAGAACTAGGTGAGACTAGAGAGACAGGGGCAGCAAACGTACCTGCGGGCTCCGCCTGAGCCGATGCCGGGTGGATATCTTCGCTTCTTGTCTCGGCGGCTGGCTTGGGACTGTCCAAAGGAACTGCCTCTGCGGCGGCAGGACGCGGCTGCGGCTCTGCGACCGGCTGCTTGCACTATCGAGCTAGGTCGCTCGATTTTCTCAACTCTCCTCCGCTTATTCTCTTCCGGAACAAGCTGTCGGATCAGGGGAAGGAGACGAAGCGGGTGCAGCAGGCGCTGATGCTCCCACGGTAAACTTGTACCGGGGTTTGACTGGCAGAATGTCTGCCGCGACCGGTCTGCTTTCCGGCGGCGCTGGCGCTTTTCTTGCCTGAGGGAGTGCCTCGGGCGCTGCCTTTACTAACTCTTTCGCCTTTTCAGGCGCCGCCTTAGGAGCCACGGGCTGCATTGGATCGGCCTGGGTACTTGCTGGGCCTGCGCTGGCAGTTGCCGAAGTGTACAACTGTTTGGGAGGAGACCCACTTTTATGATCCTCAAAGGGGCCTCGGGGAACGTAACCTTGATATGCGAACGACCGCCAGCTGTCATGATGCTGGTCATAGAGAACCGAAAAGTCGTCATCTACGGCCAGGTTTCTCCTTGTGGATTTATCATGCTGCGTGCGGCATCTCATTTTCCAGCATTCGGTAATCTTTTCTTTAGACCAGTTAAGGCCTGCAATCTTGGACAAAATTTTTTTGAACCCTGGAGATGAGAAGTGATGGTCCGGGTTTCGCTTGGGGTCATATGTCACCTCCTCGCAGTAGAAATCCTGCCAGGGAGGAGAAGCTTCCATTAATTCAATCTCCCAGTCAAGGTCCACATGTACCACGTCGCATCTATCTTCGGTTATATCCCGGGGGCACAAATGTGCAAACTTTCCCCTTATCCCATGAGGGTCATACTTCCAGCGCTGCGGCAACAAAACCAGGCCAATCCGGGACAGCGCTTGCTCTAGGTAGACATGTTGTCCTACCTCAGTAATCTCAACGTTGGCCCAGGAAAGAGGGTATTGGAAAATCTGTCCTCTTTTCTTCCCTAGGCCAAACTCTTCTTCCACATAGTCCATCTGTCGGGCAACCTCCATCCCGAACAGATGCTCTGAGCACCAATAGGGCAGCAAATAGGGTTTGCCCTTGAATCCGTAGATTCCGATCACAATCCCCACGTCGATCGAAACGTCCCCGAGCTTCTGATTTAGCAAAGCACTCGTCATTTCTCTCGGGGGACGGGGGATTTCACTTTCGGTGAAGACTGACATGACGAATCCCAGAAAGTTGAAGTTGAACTTGTAGTAGGACCCTTTCCGGTATAAGTCATCCGTCCAGTTATAGACGGGCTGGGGCTCTCCTTTCTCGCTAACCTTCTTCAGGTTCAGGATCGGCATTTGGGGGTGCAGATGGTACAAACAAAGCCAGGCCAGAACAGAGCTAAAACGAAAATCGATCGACTGCCTGTTCTGAATCTTCAACAGGCTAGAATGAATGGCGTAAGCCAGCCAGTCTGCCCAGTCGAAAGAGATGGGGCGCTTTCCGCTCCGCTGCGCTGTTGGTTCGTAATATTCCCCACACAAGAGGCATTCTACCAGCGCTAGCTGGTACAGGTGCACCAGCTCATCGGAGTCGCAGCCGAGAATTCATGCCAGGATGGTAAATAGATACTTGCTTTGAAATTTCGTCAAAGGCATGGGGCCAGTCGGCCATTGTCCGGCTGGAAGCGAGGCATTCAGCTCTGAAGTGAGGAAATCCCTCATTCGCTTGGTGTGCGTGAAGCGTCCCGCTTGTTCGCCCAGACTGATCTTTCTGAGGATGGTGCTGGAGTCATACTTTAGTAACTGTTAAGCACAGGGTTCAAACCATAGGAGTTTCTCCCAACAAGCCTATACCACCTCGTTGTTGTTGACTTGGCATGAGGAGGTCCATCAATCGCTTGGGGTTTGTACTATCTTCGTCGGTCTAGCTTGCACTTAGAGGATTCAGAGTAGACTACTACCTTTGCAAACATGCATACCCTTAGGATTTGAACCTGGGTCTCTTCTTGGTAAGTGTTTGAACTTACCAATCCACCTAGCCTATGGGGACAAACTTTTAAGTTAGAAAGAAACCTCCCAAGCCACTCTTACGTGGTCGGCAGTGCCGTCCCATCTGGGTATACCACTATCTAGAGGGAAGCCATAAGAGATTTTTTGTGTCCTTTTCGTCATAGAGGTTCAAATTGTCTTATTATATTAGTCATTAGAAAGCATTTAATTCCTGCAATTGGAAATTTATTTGGCCGAGGGTTGTGGTCGACAACGGGTCCCACGGTGAGTCGACAATCGGGACCTGGAAGGGGAATTAAGAGGCACACAACTCATAGCGCAGGGCGCATTCCCCCAATGATCCATGAGGGTACGTAAGTACTGCAGCTCCACATGTATTTTTTCAACCTGTACTTGAATTTGTAACCAACAATCAAAGAATATAACATATTTATCAGCAATAGAGAAGACACGCCCGACATCTTGCTGAGAAAAAATAACTCTATTTCAAGACTTCCAAAGATAAAACAAGGTACCAATTCTAAAAATATTCCAAACAACACCCAAGTTGAAGGAAAAAGCAATAGGGTCACCCAAAATAGCATGCACCCAAGTAAAATCCTCTTGCATAAAAGGTTTGAAAATTTCAAGAAGCCACTCCTAGGCCGATTGAGCCCGATCGCAAAATAAAAAAATATACAGTAAATCTTCTGCTTGTCCACAAACCGGGCAAATGGGATTATGAACACCCATATGCTTGAGCCTATTGCCAACAGGCAACCCTTGGTGCAAGGGGCTCCAAGCAAACAAATTCTGTTTAGGTTCAATATAAGTAGCCCAAGCAATCTGAAACCTCTTATTCCATCGTGATGGAAGAGAGACTAAGTCCCATATCATATTGAGCTTATCAACCACTGGAACTTGTGGGGTGAGCCATTTGTAACCTTGATGAGTTTTATATTGCAAAACAGGAAGCTCCCCAGGCCAACACCAATCTGACCACCAGGGCTTTTGAAAATGCTTATGCAGTTTGCACCAAATAGAAAATGGAATACTATCAATAACCACCTCATAAGTATCTCTATCACTAGGATTTAAATTGTGAATTTGACGAAAACTTTTCTAGGGTATCCAACTCCTGGTATGTCGAGAGAAGAAATAAAAAATGGAAGCAATACCATGCTTATAGAACCTTTGCGCTCTGACCCACTGCACCAGAGCCAAGGGAGAGCCCTTCCAAGTGATAAAAGGATACTACCAAATATTCATGGAAGGCAAAGAGGCACCTGCTTTGTGGAAACTCCCTTTCCAATTGAGCCAGGGTTTGAAGGCCTCCCAGGCTTTCCAAATACTTTGAATGATATAACAGGGACAGGGGCAGTAAGAATGGATTTCAATCCCACCCCTTTCCAAATTTTCTTCTCCTGAAGCAAACCAGAATAAATGCAATGCTTGACCAACACTTTCCAAGATTCATCCCCAATTAAAGATCGGGTGATCCATTTAGCACAAAGGGCAAAACCTTGTCGGTGACAATGAAACAAACCTATGCCTCCACAGTCCTTGGGCAAACAACAAATTTCCTAGGCTACCTGATGAAAACCTCATTTGACAGAGTCTTTGGCCCACAAGAAATATCTCAGAAGCTTATCCAACTTTTTATAACAAGATTTGGATGGAACCCAACAAGACAAATAATAGACATGGGTAGTGTCTAAAACCTTAGAACAAATCTGTAATTTTCCTACCAGAGAAAGTTTCTTACTAGTCTAGTAAGAAATCTTTTTGTCCACTTTATCAATAACATGTTGCCACAATTGAGCAGAGGAACCATGAAACGCAAAAGGAATTCCAAGAAATTTAAACACCTCACCCGGTTGAATCCAAGTCCATTGGAAATGACGTAGCCAGCATGGCAGCTGGGATTGAGATTACCGAAAACAGGAGGTTTTTTCATTGAATAGAAGAACCAAAGGCTAAACAAAACACCTCTAAGCAACTAATAGCAAGGAAAGAGATTGCTCATCTTATCGAAGCATCAAAAAATAATCACTAGCAAAATGATCATTGACCAACTGATGGTTAGAATTGGGGAGAGCAATACCCCTGATTAATCCTTGATCCACCTTATGGGCCAAAAAATAGACAAAATCCTCCACAACAAGAATGAAAAGAGATGGAGCAAGAGGGCACCCTTGTCTTACAAAATGACCAAGAGAAATTGATTGATATTGACTATTATTCAAAGTAAGAACTGTTGGTCATCAAATCTGCCTAGGAAAGGATTTGGGTGAGTGTATGCGCCCTAGACCTAGACCAACATTGAAAGACCGAAGGGAAGAGATGCCCCTCGTGCCAATCTCCGGAGAAAGGTTGGCTCCTATGCTAAACTAAGCCGGTGTTTGGAGATAAGGGTGCAGGAAAGAGATAAAAGAGTAAGGATGCAGGAAAGAGACAAAAAGGGGTAAAGGAAGAGAGATCGGTAATTTAAAGTGGGAGAGAACAGGAAGCACGATTGCTAACTGACAGCTTGAATAGCAGCAAAGAACACCAAGAATAAACGAAAGAAACACCACATTGACCTTCCTATGTATCCTCTAAGCGAGCTCCAGGGATTCTCCTTCTTCCTTTCGTTGAAATTCAGGGTTCAGAGTAACGACGATTAGGACAAGCGAATGTAACATAAACCACAACCCACCAGGCATCATAAAAGAAAACCAATATGGCGGTTTTCCTCTCCTATGTATCCTTCAGGCGAATTTTAGGGTACTGTCCCCAATCGCACACCGAATTCAGGATTTAGAGTCACAGTATGCAAATGAAGAAAGACAAAAGAAATAAACACAGAAGGAAACATAAAAAAGAGAAATTGAGCCCAAAGCTCTTTAGTATTAATCATAGGACATCAAGTTACAACAACTTTCTAGCAAAAAGTTCCCACCCCCTCTTCATTACAATGCTTGGGTTTTTATAGAGGACCCGACCCTCTGAGTCATAATTACACAGCAAGGAGAAGTACGCTCTCGAGCCCTGAGAATTCGGCTCCCCGAGGCTCTCATGATTGAGCTCTCAAATTCGTTACCAAAATTGGCAACTGTGACCGGGTCAACCATGGAAAGATGCATTGATGAGCCGTCTAGACGTCCTTGGTCTCTGGGTGCGGTGCTCGAATGGCCGCCATGCTCGTCGGGCTCTTCATCATGGCCTGATACTTCGTTTCCAATTGCCAAAAATGAGCAACGAGCTTACCGGGCATGAAAAAATGCATTTATGAGGCACTTGACCGCCTCGGGAAAATACCCGGCTTGGAGCGCGTGCCTTTGAAGTGCTTCGCTAGTTTTTCAACTTTGCTTCGCAACAGACTTGTGCCAAAGCATTCTCCTTGACTTGCACTTCGCATGGTGAAGCTTCACAGGACGGCTTCGGGGGTGATGGAGGCCGAAGCGTTTTTCCTTCATAAAATGGGCTCTTCATAATTGCTTCGCTGGAAAGTGTGCCGAAACTACTTCGGCTAGGCCTCCCACCCGAAGTATATACTTCGCTGGTGAGTTTAAAAATGCTTTGCCGCAAACCTTCTTCAAAACTGCGGTTCGGGGGTATTCTGGCCGAAGTGCATCCTTGCCTTCAAAATGCGTCTTCTACTTCGGGTGAAAGTACTTCGCACGAAAGTTTACCGAAGCAGATGCTTCGTAATAATTTTCGGTGAAGTAGAAATGGTTCGTTGACGCAGGACCCAAAGTGGATGCTTTGGCGGATTTTTTGGTGAAGTGTTTTCAGTACTGTGCTCCTTCAAATCCCGCTTTGCAAAACTTTTGCCCGAAGTAGCCCTTTGAAATGTTTCGGGTGCAAAGTAGTTTCATTCTTCCTCCTTTGTATTTTACTTCGGCAACACCGCTTCGCAAAAATCTCGCCCGAAGTAGCTGCTGGAAATGCTTTGGGCTCGAAGTAGTTTTCTTGCCTTAGCCAATTTGGACCGCGGTCTGGACCTTCCTTCTTCGGAAAAGTTGTTCTTTTGAATGTCGCTTCGCTCAACTTTCTCCCAAAGTAGTGGTTTGAAGCGTTTCAGGCCCGAAGTTCTTTTTATCGCTTCCCTTGTATTCTTCTTCGGAAATACTACTTCGCAAAAGTTTTACCCGAAGTAGTGCTGGAAATGTCTCGAGTGCGAAGCTCTTCTCATTTTCTTTTGGCGAAGCTCTTTTCCCTAGCGAAGCTCCTCTTTTTTTATTTCATGTACAAAGGGGTGGCATTGAAAGCCAAAATTGCTGCAACTTTTCAAATAACAAACAACAAAGAAATACTTTACAAAAACATTTGAACAAAATTTTGATTCCTTTTCTACCCCTTGAGTAAAATTGTCAACATTCTTGGCGGCTCGCGGGGCAACGAGCTCGTCTCGGTGGGAGAACCCTTAGTTTTGATCCATTGGGCCAGAGTCCCCTCCAGATTCTTCTCCTCCTTCTCCCTCTGGGAGTGCTTTTGTAGCTGGTTCTCCTTCTTCTTCTGCTCTTCTTCTTCCTCTTCGCCTTCTTCTTCTAGCACGACCTCTTCGGGAGCAGCTTCCTACGACAGAGATGGGGCAAGACGATCGCGAATTTTCCTCATAGTTTGGCGGACCTGAGACCAGACACTCTTCAAGAAAGGTTCTAGATCTTGCAGAGCCTTGATCAAAACACAGAATCGATCAATTTGCCCGATATCGGCATGTTGGGCTCTAATATATAGATCGTTTAGACAGGTTGCGATCTTGCAGTATCTCAAAAGGGAATCTGTGATCTGCCTTTCTGTTATTGGTTCCGCCCATCCGTCTATCTCCGAGACGTCGCCTTCAAACTGAAGCCATGTCGGCTTAATCTCTTCCTTGGTCAGGAGGTTCCCATCGTCATCTGTGAAGCTCAAGAAGCCCATGGAAGAGAGATCTTGAAAATAGCCCATCGAGGCATGCTGCTCGTTGTCGAACACGTCTAGGAGGTCCTTTGCCTTCTGCGTTTTTTGCACCTTAGAGAAGAAGGCGCGCACTGTGGCCCAGGCTGTAGAACAATCCCTAGCTATCCGACTCATTGCAGGGACCTGCAAGTCTTGATATTTGGCGCTTTGGACATCAAAAGCTAATTTGAGTCGACCTCTAGCTTTCTGAGTGATTTCATCGATGAATGGCCCTCCTTCGGCAGCAGCATTCCAGGCTTCCATGATATAGGCCAAAATTGAAAGGGCATTGGAGGCCCGAGATCTGAAGTTTTTGAGCAAGTGTAAGCGAATCTCCTTGATTCTGCTCCTATCACACAACCCTAGGCCCTCATTTTTGTACAGCTGATTCTGCATCTGCAAGATTTTTCCTTTGAGCTCTCTGGCCTTCAGATCATTCTCGGCCTGTCTTTATGCTCGATTTTCGGCTGTACACTCTAGTTGTTGTATCTGCAATTTCAGGGCATGTGCTTCTTTCTTCATCAACTTACACTGCTCTTCGGCATCTGCCAACTGGGACCGGGTCCTTGCCAGCTCTTCCTCAAGTTTGTATTAGCGCTCTCTACTTCAAATCTGCGCTGGTTAGCAATATTTGCATGCGCTCAGAAGGTTTCGATTCTGACATGCATGGAAGCTGATTCATTGTCCACATTTAAATGCTCCAGGTCCTTGGATTTGTCTTGGTAATCATAATCTGCTAGAGTCATTTCATCCAGGGGTTTCTGGACCTTGGGGATCTTCTTTACTTTGTGCAGCTTCCTGGCTTTTAGATAAAAAACAGCGCATTTCTCAACTTGGGCCAAAGAGCACCCTCTCTTCTTCCTAGCCTCCTTTAGCATTTTCTCTGTATTTTTTCGGGCTTGGAGTAGCTTCTCAGCTAAGGGGCGTTCCTTTATTATGGACAAATCTGATTCAAAAAAGGCTAGATCTCCAGCCGAAGGGGTAAACAAATATAAAGAATCAATAGGTAATGCCTCACTAGAAGGTTCGGCGATGGGTGTAGCGGGAGCTTGAGCAAGCGGGGCTATGCTGTGTGCGATGGGAGAATGAGCCACGGGGTCCAGCGTTGGAGTGCTAACTTCGCCTTGGCTAGGGGCTGAGAGAATGACGGTGTGGGCAGGCAAAGTATTCTCAACAGATGTATCTCGATCGGCTAGCTCAAGTGGAGTGGGGCTAGGCAGAGTTGGAACGACATCGGGCAGCGTATGAAGAGGGAGAGACTGATGGGAAGACTCGACCGAGACCATGGTAGACTTGTGTGAGACCAAGGCAAAGGGTGGAGAGTGCGTACCTACGTGCTCTTTAGGCAGAGCGACCGTGGTGACTTCTTGCGTGATAGGCTCTTGCTCCTTTTTGCCCTCAGCACTTCCGACCTCCAAAACTTCTACTTCGGGGTCTCCCTCTTGTTTGCATGAAGGCATAGACTTTCGGTACTAGTCTTTATGACTTAAAGATTGTTGGGTAAACAGAGTCGCCAGATGCTAAGAGTCTTTTGGTAATGAGAGCATCGGTTCTCACTACCACTAGTCAGGTGAGACTAACCGGGTCACACCGGGAACTGGTTAGAACTATTGGCTCTGGTGAAGACGGGTTTGAGATTTGTTCAAATATGGGACCTTGATCCCACCGGGCGTGCAAAAAAATGTTGGTCATCAAATCTGCCTAGGAAAGGATTTGGGTGAGTGTATGCGCCCTAGACCTGGACCAACATTGAAATGCCGAAAGGAAGAGATGCCCCTCGTGCCAATATCTGGAGAAAGGCCGACTCCTATGCTAAACTAAGCTGGTGTTTGGAGATAAGGGTGCAGGAAAGAGATAAAAGAGTAAGGGTGCAGGAAAGAGACAAAAAGGGGTAAGGGAAGAGAGATCGGTAATTTAAAGTGGGAGAGAATAGGAAGCACGATCGCTAACTGACAGCTTGAATAGCAGCAAAGAACACCAAGAATAAACGAAAGAAACACCACATTGACCTTCCTATGTATCCTCTAAGCGAGCTCCAGGGATTCTCCTCCATTTCATCAAAATTCAGGGTTCAGAGTAACGATGATTAGGACAAGCGAATGTAACAGAAACCACAACCCACCAGGCAGCATAAAAGAAAACCAATATGGCGTTTTTCCTCTCCTATGTATCCTTCAGGCGAATTTCAGGGTACTGTCCCCAATCGCACACCGGATTCAGGATTCAGAATCACAGTATGCAAATGAAGAAAGACAAAATAAATAAACACAGAAGGCAACATAAAAAAGAGAAATCGAGCCCAAAGCTCTTTAGTATTAATCGCAGGACATCAAGTTACAGCAGCTTTCTAGCAAAAAGTTCCCACCCCATCTTCATTACAATGCTTGGGTTTTTATAGAGGACCCGACCCTCTGAGTCATAATTACACAGCAAGGAGAAGTACGCTCTCGAGCCCTGAGAATTCGGCTCCCCGAGGCTCTCATGATCGAGCTCTCAAATTCGTTACCAAAACTGACAACTGTGACCGGGTCAACCATGGAAAGATGCATTGATGAGCCGTCTAGATGTCCTTGGTCTCCGGGTGCGGTGCTCGAATGGTCGCCATGCTCACCGGGCTCTTCATCATGGCCTGATACTTCATTTCCAATTACCAAAAAAGAGCAACGAGCTTACCGGGCATGAAAAAATGCATTTATGAGGCACTTGACCGCCTCGGGAAAATACCCGGCTTGGAGCGCGTGCCTTTGAAGTGCTTCGCTAGTTTTTCAACTTTGCTTTGCAACGGACTTGTGTCGAAGCAGATTCTCCTTGACTTGCACTTCGCATGGTGAAGCTTCGCAGGACGGCTTCGGGGGTGATGGAGGCCGAAGCGTTTCTCCTTCGCAAAATGGGCTCTTCATAATTGCTTCGCTGGAAAGTGTGCCGAAACTACTTCAGCTAGGCCTCCCACCCGAAGTATATACTTCGTTGGTGAGTTTAAAAATGCTTCACCGTGAACCTTCTTCAAAACTGCGGTTTGGGAGTATTTTGGCCGAAGTGCATCCTTGCCTTCAAAATGCGTCTTCTACTTCGAGTGAAAGTACTTCACACGAAAGTTTACCGAAGCAGATGCTTCGCAATGATTTTCGGCGAAGTAGAAATGGTTTGCTGATGCAGGACCCGAAGTGGATGCTTCGACGACTTTTTTGGCGAAGTGTTTTCAGTACTGTGCTCCTTCAAATCCCGCTTCATAAAATTTTTTCCCGAAGTAGCCCTTTGAAATGTTTCGGGTGCGAAGTAGTTTCATTCTTCCTCCTTTGTATTTTACTTCGGCAACACCGCTTCACAAAAATCTCGCCCGAAGTAGCTGCTGGAAATGCTTCGGGCCCAAAGTAGTTTTCTTGCCTTAGCCAATTTGGACCGTGGTCTGGACCTTCCTTCTTCGGCGAAGTTGTTCTTTTGAATGCCGCTTCACTCAACTTTCTCCCGAAGTAGTGGTTTGAAGCGTTTCGGGCCCGAAGTTCTTTTTATCGCTTCCCTTGTATTCTTCTTCGGCAATACTACTTCGCAAAAATTTTACCCGAAGTAGTGCTAGAAATGTCTCGGGTGCGAAGCTCTTCTCATTTTCTTTTTTCCCTAGCGAAGCTCCTATTTTTTTTAATTTTATGTACAAAGGGGTGGCATTGAAAGCCAAAATTGCTGCAACTTTTCAAATAACAAACAACAAAGAAATACTTTACAAAAACATTGTACAAAATTTTGATTCCTTCTCTACCCCTTGAGTAAAATTGTCAACAAGAACAACTGAAGCATCTTGAAATAACATAAGAACGGTGCTCACAAACACTAGCCCAAAGCCCAAAGCATGGTAGTGATGAAGTACCACTCCATCTTATCATAGACTTTCTCAAAGTCAATCTTAATGAATAAAACATCTTGTTCAAAATTTCTTGCCCACTCCATACCTTCCCAAATAGCAAGAACATTATCAAGAATGTATCTTCCTTGAACAAATCCAGTTTGTTCAGGTCTGACAATCAAAGGCAAGAGAGATTTAAGCTTAAGCGCAAGGGCTTTGGAAATAATATTATAGCTCACATTAAGCAGGGTGATCGGCCTCCAATTAGTGATGAGCTTAGGGTCTCCAAACTTAGGAATAAATTTAACATTGCCTTTGTTAATAATGGAACCCAGTGAACCACATTGCAGGGCTTCAAGATACACTTTGTGGAGATCATAACCAAACATATCCCTTTGTAGAATTCACATGGGAAGCCATCAAGACCAGGTGCCTTATCATTGGTTATGAGTGACAAGGCATTTTTTAGATCTTCCAAAGAAAGAGGAGTGTCACAGAATATCATTTGCTCAGAAGAAAGTTTTTTGGGGACAACAACGGTACACTCATAAAGAGCTTGCCTTCTAGAATCATTAAGGGGTTGAGAAGCAAAAACACCTTGATAATGTGAAACAAAGGCTTTGAAAATTTCTGGAAGGTCTGTGAATCTCTGCCCATCGACTTGAATGGCTTGAAACTAGGAATACTAGGTAGGAGGTCTGAGGCGTTGAAAAAAATCTTTGGTCACTCTTTCCCCCATTTTGAGCCAATGAATTCAAGCACATAATTGAGAACCCTTGGCTTCATACAAATCAACTTTTTTTAGTTTATACGGAATGGAAGAAACTTGGGACTCAGCAAGAGAGCTGAAAGGAGAGGCTTCAATCCTAAGACAGGCTTTGGATAACTCACTCTGCAAGGCAGACTTAGCCTGTATCCGTCGCTTTGCAACTTCAACACCCAGAGTCCGCAACACCTTAGTGGTTCGTTGAATGGCAGCATTTCAACACTCAATCCTTCTAGAAAGACCATCAGGTATAGGAATCAAATTTCAAATGCGACATGTATGAGATTTCATGCTAAAGCTATGCAAAAAAAAACATTAAGGTAAAACTATGAAGAATGCACTCTAGGTTGAAAGTTTAACTTTGCCAAAGAGAATAAAATAGGTGAATGATCATACAATGTAGTACCAGTGAAAGTCATCACATATGACAAAGGAAAAATACGAGAGAATTGAAAGTTGTCACACTCAAAAATCATGGCTTTGTCTAATATTTTTAAAATTTTGGCAGAAGCAGCTTGGAAATTGGACCAGGTGTACCAAAGAGCCTAAGGGAAGTCAGAAGGCGAGAAGCGAGAATTAGGGTCATAAAGACGAATATTTTTTTTCATAAAAAACCAAGCTTCCCTTTCACCTAAGCACCACCGCATCGAGGCATGACTGACCTTGTCAGAAGCTTTCTCCACCATATTAAAATCTCCACGGAGTAACCAAGTGTCAAATGGCAGATTCATGACAAGCCATCTCCACAACTCACATCAATCAAAAGCGATGTTCGAGGCACACACATTAACCACCCCAAATGGTTTTTCATAGATCTTGAGTAAAAGCCATACAACTTGATTGGATGGGTCAACACCCTAGTTCACAACATTATTCTGTAATCGAGACGCAAGGATAGTGATGGCTCCCCCTTTTCCCAGGGAATGCTTTGTGGCAAAAGAGGCACTTCATGGCCATAAAAATTCACATGCACATCGCAAATTGAAATAAAAAATCTTAACTTCTTGTAGACATAAAAAATCGAGGCTTCCATGCACTCGAGAAACATTTGACATCTCATTTTGGACCAAATATTTTATGATTGGGTTCATTAGTCCTCGGACATTCCATGAGAAGAAAATCATTAGGATTTGTCAGAATGCATGATCTCCATGACATCATCTACATCACCCAAACCTTCAAGCGAGCCATAAGATTTGGAGGCCACGTGGAAAGTAACGCTATTTAGTTGTCGATATTCGTCATTCTGAAAAGGGTTGCGAGAGCGACGAACCTTAAAGGCCCGATCCTCCTCCACCGAAGAATTATTTGGAGTCGCCAACACTGAGGCAAAAGAAGGGCCCGACTAAAGAGATTGAGACACCGATGGAACTGCAGGTTGCATGCCAACAACTAGAGGGATCGTATCAACAAGAGTCTGAACATCTTTAATATAAGCTTGCATGTCTCGAGAAGGATTAGGGACATGTTGCACAACAAAAATTGAAGCTTCCTGCTACTTAGCTCCATGGGTCCTCCTACTAGAAACAATAGTCCATTCTTCAGTGTTTCCCCGTGAGCCATTAGTAGGAGCCACGAGAGTGGGTAAGGGATTTGCCTTATATTTCCACTCCATCAGAGGGCACTTCCAAAATTTTTGAGTTACAGATTGACATCGATAACAGGTATTAGGTAATTTGATATATGCAACTCTTTGCCTAAAGGATTGATCCTCGATCTTGATATCAATAAACTCCTGCAAATTGTTGGTAAGGTCAACTTTGATATAGATCCTTCTAGTGGGTCGAGCGAAGAACTTTTCTAGCTCAAGACAAACCAAATTACTTAAGGAGGCAGCTAAAGTCTGCAAAAAACCCCAAAGGGGAACAGGAAGACCGGGGAATTCAACCCACACCGGGACTTCTAGTGCAACTTGGTCACTGACTTGGAAATCCCTAGAGTAGGGTTGCAGAATCAATAGAGAATTACGAGCAGTCCATGATCCCCTAGATAGAACCTTATGTGCTTGAGCTGGGTTTGAAAAGCGAAAAGGGGAAACCCTTTGGTAAGGTTTTGTACATTCTCCACTTTGACTCCATATGGGCCCCAAACTTGCTGGACCCAAGAGCGAATAAGGGTATCATATGGGATATGACCTAGAAAAGAACCCACCAAGGTATGAATTTTAAACCATTCACAAGCCGCATGATATTCATGCAAAGGAATAACAACTTCAGGGACAAGGCCTTTACCTCGTGATACACTTTCGAAACGAATTTGTGCAGACGCTTCCCCGATGCCATTGAGCTCTCCAGCAAAATCTGAATAAACTGAGTCGACTGTATGAGTGAAAACCATTAAAAAGGGCAAACTATTACCGCCTCAGGGCGATGTTAATGCAGTAGACAGGATTTTTCCACCCCTAAACCTACCAAGCTAGCAGCTATTTTTTGCTCTTCTATCGCCAATCCTACTCTACTCCCATGCATGCATCATTTCAAGAAAATTTTAAGGTTCAAACCTTGGAGGCAACCTATTTGCAAAGGTAGTAGCAAGAGACCAATCAAATTTTTTCACATATGTCAATAGGGATGACATTGGTATCAATTTAGAAATTTTAACTCAATTTTTCATTAGCAAGGAGAGTTAGTAAAAAAAAAAGTTTTATTGTATCCATTTCTAATTCCCAAGTATAGTTTTCTATTATGTTAAACATAAAGCATGCCAAAACCATAGACCCAACATATCTACATTGAAAATGTCATGTTTGGATAACACATATTTTGACATAATGAGAAGCATATCCAGATTGATAAGATGCAATTATATTGGTTGTAAAAAACAAAAGATCCTATCTCTCAACACCATCAAAAATAAATATGTAAAGATTACAAAGATGATAATGTCATAGTTGCCAATATGATATTGAATAAATCAATTAGCTAAAAGGAAACACAAGATCTTAGTGGGAGCCTCTTATCAACAAAATCATGAACAAATACCACAATTGGGAAATGATGTCCAACTTTAATGAAAATAATTTAAGATAAATATCCAAGTTGCATCAATCCATATTGTTTTTTTTAATAAATAACTTGGAAACATCATTGATTTGATTATTGATATCTAACCAAAAAAATTATCATAAATATTTTTCTTAAGAATGATGAAGGTATTAAAATACTTGCGGTCAATCAAATTTTATCGTAGTAATAAATAAATATTTTTTAATTAATAAAAATAGAGTTATTATTATAAAGAAACAACTTCAAGAAATATAGTAATGATAGTAGCAATTCAATAATGCGCAAATAACATCTACTAATAATAATAATTCAGATCTAATACTAGAAAATCAAATATGCAAATAATCAAATTCCAGATTCTAATCAATACAAATCCTTAGCCAATTAGAGAAGATGAAGTCTGGAGAGGGCAAAGTCTCATATTCGACAGAAGCAGTTGAGATTCAAATATGACATATGATTCCAACTACAACATAACTTCTATTTATAGACTAAATCAACATAACCCTAATCGTAAAGCTCAAGGGTCAACTATGTAAACCTAGGGTGCAAGCTAAAAAAATAAAGATAGTTGACGTGGCTATATTGGAGCCATTACATGGCTCCCTCCTTAGAATGTTTTGTCCTTAAAGCTAGAAAAGACTAGAAAATGCTCTTAGGTTCCTGTTGGTCATTAGATCCGCCTAGGTAAGGATTTTGAGTATAATGTATGAAAGTATGCGCCCTAGACCTGGACCAACATTGAAAGGCCGAAGGGAAGAGATGCCCCTCGTGCCAATATCCGGAGAAAGGCCGGCTCCTATGCTAAACTACTTGGGTGTTTGAAGATAAGAGTGCAGGAAAGAGATAAAAGGGATAAGGGTTAGAGAAATAAATAAAAAGGGGTAAGGGAGAGAGATTGATGATTTGAGGTGGGAGAGAACAGGAAGCACGATCGCTAACAGACAACTTGAATAGCAGCAAGGAACACCAAGAGTGAAACGAAAGAAACGTAGTATCAACCTTCCTATGTATCCTCCCGAACGAGTTTCAGGACACTGTCCCCGATCGCACACCGGACGCAGAGTTCAGCATCTCAGTTTACAAATGAAGAGAGATAGAAGAATCAAGCAAGGCAGGCAGCATAAAAGAAAGTCAATACGACACTTTTCTACTCCTATGTATCCTTCCGAACGAGTTTTAGGACACTGTCCTTGATCGCACACCGAACGCAGAGTTCAGCATCTCAGTCTACAAACAAAGAGAGATAGAAGAATCAAGCACAAAAGGCAGCATAAAAGAGAAGAATTAAGCTCAAAGTCTCTTAGTATTAATCGTAGGACATCAAGTTACAGCAACTTTCTAGCAGATAGTTCCCCCCCTTTTCCATTACAATACCTAGGTTTTTATAGAGGACCCGGGCCTATGAATCATAATTACATAGGGAAGAAGAGTACGCCCTCGAGCCCTAAGAATCGGCTCCTCGAGGCTCTCGAGATCGAGCTTGCAAATTTGTTACCAAAAATGGCAACTGCAACCGGGTCAACCATGGAAAGGTGCATTGATGAGCCGTCTAGACATCCTTGGTCTTCGGGTGCGGTGCTCGAGTGGCCGCCATGCTCGTCGGGCTCTCCATCATGGCTTGATACTTCATTTTTGATTGCCAAAAATGAGCAGCGGGCTTGCTGGGCACGAAAAATCGCATTTATGAGGCACTTGATCGCCTCGGGAAAATACTCGGCTTGGAAAGCGTGCCTGTGAAGTGCTTCGCTTTACAATGGTTCTGGGCCAAAGCAAAAACTCCTCTTTGATATGTACTTCGCAGAATCGAGCTTCGCAAAACTGCTTCGGGGGCGGGGAGCGCCGAAGCATATTTACTTCACAAAATGGGTCCCTTCTTCTTTACCGCTTCGCTGATTAAATTCCTTCGCTGATGTCTTCGAGAAAAGCTTCACTGCGATCCTCTTCAAAACTATGGTTCGGGAGGATTTCGGCCGAAGCAGATGTTTCATTCTCCATGACCTTCGTTACTTTGGGTGAAAGCTTAGCCGAAGCAAATGTTTCGCAATGACTTTCTCCGAAGTAAAAAATGGTTCGCTGATTTCCTGGCTGAAGCGACTGATGGAAATACTTCGGATGCGAAGTAGTTTTCTTTCCTTCTCCTTTGCATTTCTTCTTCGGCACATTGCTTCGCAGAAATCTCACCCGAAGTAATATTGAAACTGCTTCGGGTGCGAAGCTCTCTTTTCCTCTGAACACCGCTTCGCTCAATTTTTTCCCGAAGTAGCTATTGGAAGCGCTTCGGGCGTGAAGTAGTTTCATTCTCTTTGCTTGTGTTTTCTTTCGGCGAAACTCTTTTCTCTAGCTTGTTTGCCAGCGAAGTTCTTTCTTTTCTACTTTATGTACAAAGGGGTGGCATTGGAAGCCAAAATTGCTGCAACTTTTCAAAATAAAAACAACAAAGCAAAAACTTTACATAATACTGTACAAAATTTGTTTCCTTTTTCTACCCCTTAAGGAATGTGACAAAATTGTCAACATTCTTGGCGGCTCACGGGGCAATGAGCTCGTCTCGGTGGGAGAACCCTTCAATTCTGATCCATTGGGCCAGAGTCTCTCCTCGATCCTTCTCCTCCTTCTTCTTCTTGAAGTGCTTTCGTAGCTGGCTCTTGTTCTCCTTCTTCTTCGGATCCCTCTTCATCTTCGGCTTCCCTCCTTTGGAGCTACTTCTTCTAGAGCGGCTTCCTGCGTCGGTGAAGGGGCAAGACGCTCACGAATTTTCCTCATGGTTCGACGAACCTGGGACCAGGCACTCTTCGAGAAAGGTTCCAGATCTTGTAGTGCTTTGATCAACACTCAAAACCGATCGATTTTCCCGATGTCTGCATGTTGGGCTCTAGTATACAGGTCATTCAGGGAGGCCGCGATCTTGCAGTATCTCAGGAGGTAGTCTGTGATCTGCTTTTTTGTAATGGGCTCCGCCCATCCGTCTATCTCCGAGATGTCATCTTCAAACTGAAGCCATGTTGGCTTAATCTCTTCTTTGGATAGGAGATGCCCGTCGTCATCTGTGAAACTTGGGAAGCCCATGGAAGAGAGATCCTAAAAATAGCTCATTGATGTGTGTTGTTCGTTCTCAAAAATATCCAGGAGATCTTTTGCCTTTTGCATTTTTCGCACCTTGGAGAAGAAAGCACGTATTGTGGCTCGGGATGTAGACTAGTCCCTAGTTGTTCGACTCATCGCAGGGACCTGCAAGTCTTGATACTTGGTGCTCCGTACATCGAAAGCTAGATTGAGTCGACTTCTAGCTTTATGGGTGATCTCTTCAATGATTGGTCCTCCTTTAGCAGTGGCATCCTGGGCTTCCATAATGTAGGCCAAAATTGAAAGAGCGCTGGAGGCTCGAGATCTAAAGTTTTTGAGAAAATGCGAGCGAATCTCCTTGATTCTGCTCCTGTCATACAACCCTAGGCCCTCCTTTTTGTACAGTTGATTCTGCATCTGCAAAAATTTTCCTTCGAGCTCTTTCGCCCTTAGTTCATTCTCGGCCTGTCTCTATGCTCGATTTTCAGCTGTACATTCCAGTTGGTTTATTTGCAATTTTAGGGCATGTGCCTCTTTCCTCATTAACTTGCACTGCTCTTCGGCATCCGCTAGCTTGGACCTAACTCTTGCCAGTTCTTCCTCTAGCTTAATATTTGTGCTCTCTGCTTCGAATCTGCGCTGATTTGCAATGTTTGCGTGCGCCCGGAAGGTCTCGACCCCTACATGCATAGACAAAGATTCATTGTCTATGTTCAGGTGCTCTAGGTCCTTGGTTTTCTCCTGATAATCATAGTCTGTTGGAGTCATCTCATCCAGAGGCTTCTGGACCCTAGGGACCTTCTTCACTTTGTGCAATTTTCCTGCCTCCAGGTCAAAGACTGCACATTTCTCGACTTGGGCCAGAGAGCGCCCTCTTTTCTTCCTAGCCTCCTTCAGCATCTTCTCTGTGTTTTGCCGGGCCTGAAGTAGCTTTTCAGCTAGAGGACGTTCCTTTATTATGGACAGTTTGGATTCAAATGAGGTTGGATCTCCAACCGAAGGGGTAAACAAATATAAAGGGTTGACGGGGAATGCCTCACCAGAAGGTTCGGCAATAGGTGTAGCGGAGGCCTCGGCTAGCGGGGCAACACCATGTATGATGGGAACCTGGGTCTTGGGGTTCAGCATTGAGATATTGACTTCACCCTGGCTGAGAATGGCAGGATCGGTGGCGTGGGTAGGCGAAGGTGTTTTAACAGGTTCGTATTGGCCGGGTGACTTGGGTGGAATGGGGTTAGGCAGAGAAACAGGCAATGCTTGGAGAGATGATTGGCCTTGCAAGGGGAAAAGGGCTGATGATGACCTTCAACCGGGACCATGGTGGACGTGTCAGAGATCGAGGCGAAAGGGAGAGAGTGCGTACCTACGTGCCCTCCTGGCAAAGCGGCCGTAGTAACTTCTTGCATGATCGGCTCTTGGCCTTTTTGTGCCTCGGCACCTTTGACCTCCAAGACTTCTACCTCAGGATCCTCTTCCTATGGGAGAAGTTCCTCCACATTGATAACGTTCATGTCTGGGACCGTCTCGGCATTTGGTGGCACATTTTCTTCGACCGAGACTGGCACAGGTTGTTCGGCAGGCAGACTCGGATGCCCTGTACGGGATCGCTTTGGACAGGGTGAGGGCGCTTGTACTTGCTCCGGCATTTTCCTCTTCTTTCTTTCCAATGGTTGCTCTGATTCTTCGACACTTGTATCCTCATATGGTACTTGCGTTAATACCCTTGGCACAACTTCAACTTTCTTCTGTACTCCCGAGGCATCATCAGTCTTCCCTGGACTTTTGCCCGATCCTGGGGTAGCTGGAGGGACAAAATCGACGAAGGATATGGGCTTCCAGGATCCAACCTTAGTTTTGTAGACGATAGCGAAGTCCCTATCCATTGTCAAGAGTCCGTAGGAATTCATATTTCGGCGATGGACTCTCATTATCCACCATTCTCTCCGTTGTTCCTCATCCCAGTTCTTCAATTCTTCCTTCAGATCATCCTTGGCCTTCTTCCAGAATGTGGAGTCTGGGGTTGGAAATGGGTATTGATCAGGATCGAACTCTAATTCCATGGGATAGAAGTCATGCCAGGGAGGCAATGTTCTCATTTTTTTCTAAATGCCACTCTAGATCCCTCCCGTTGGGATTGTTTCTCTGCTCCATTATTTCGGGATGGGGGCAGACATGAAAATTTTTACATTTTAAGTGATTTTTCATCACCCCTATGGGATCATAATACCACCTTTGAGGAATCTGGAGCAGGCCAAAATTAGCCAGTTTTTCCTCCAGGAAAATGTTCTGCTTCAAGGCAAAGACTTCAATCACCCCCATTTTGAAAGGAAAGTCACAAGTAGGTGCCCACTTCCGGCCATGGCCGTAAACTTCATTGGTCGCGTCGCTTTGCCGAGCGACTTCTAGTGCGAATAGGTACTCAGATGGAAAAACCGGCAACAAGAAAGGTTTTCCCATGAAACCAAACAGGCGTATCACAAGCCCCTGTGTAAGTTGAAATATATCTCCCTTTTTTGCCTGCACTACCCTGTCTCTCAGACTGAGGGGCACCCGAGGGCTGGACCCTATCAACAATTGCATGGCGGGTCCCAAGAATTGTTGATTGAAAGAATAATAAGACTCTGACCTCAATAGGAGGCGAGTCCACTGGTATATAGGCAAAGGATTTCCATCCTTGCCACTTGGTGTAATTGCAACATGGGGAAAACTTTTATATGTGCGATAAAAGAAAAGCCATACCAAAAAAGAACATGGGCTGAAGTGCTGCTCTGCTCCAAAAGTCTTCATCGTGGTAAGCCGCGTGTGTAGGTTTCGGGCCACCCATTCTGCCCAGTCGAAGAAGACTGGGTTGGTGTTCGGCCTTGAAGCATCGGGGGCATAAAACTCCCCTTTGGAAATACATTCGGCCAGGGACACCTGCCACGGGTGCACCGAAGCGTCGGTTGACGAGCCCGCCACCCATGCGATGATGGAAAAAATATCTGTGTTCTTGAAGGCTTCCAAGGGTAGGGGCATTTGAGGCAGCTTGCCTGAAGGGAGCCCGCTTTTGAGATTTTCTCGGAGGAATTGCAGCACATAGTTGTTCGAGGTAAACTTCTCCGTTTGTTCGCTCAAAATGACGCTGCGAACCGTGTACCCCTTAGGAGGCCCTTGCTGCGATGCAAAAGCTGCTTGCACATCCTCCTTCAAGATAGAGAACAACTTGTGACCGGTGACATTCAATACTTGCCTGGAAGCTGGTTGGTAGTTCTGTGCGATGGCATAAATCAGCTCAGGGCAATGGTGCACAGGAGGAGTCAGATACCAATAAATTTGTGAGTAATATGCGGTGGCTCTCTTGTTGTCAGCCGAGAGCCTGCTCCTCATAAAGTCAATAGTGTACCTGAGCTCGGCCACGCTTCTTGAGAGTTTTGTATCCTTAATTTTCTCCCACCTATCAACTGGTGGTTCGACAAGCTGTTCCTCTTCGGATTCTTCTCTTTCTTCCACAACATGCTTCTCTGGGCGGGTGTTCGGGTTGGCCCTCTTGGGTCTCTGCCTTTTCTCCTCCGAACCTTTCATTTTTTCAGGCACAGTCATCTCTGGCTCCTTTCCTTTCTGTGTAGAGCTTTTCTTTCCCATGTTGAAGGATTATGGCAACAATAGTGCAGACTGTTTCGACGTCAGGAAGCTTTTCGACGAGTGGCAGCAGAATTCATGGACAAGCAGTGCTCTTTCAATTAACCTTTTCTTTGCCAAAGCCTTCCATTTATAGCCTCAAGGGGCAACTACCCCTATTTATGTTTCTTGCCATAATTAAACTGATGCTAGCAGCCTAGGAAATTGCTACACCATCCGATTGGTTATCCAACGACATCGCATGCGGGGTTACACGTCGTAATGATTACACCTTGCATTGGAAGCACCTCTTGCACTCGGGTGTGAGCTTTAACTAAATTGCCTCGGGACATGCCCTGCCACCTTTGCCTTAAATGCGTATGCTTCGAGCTTTTTTCAAGGTGGTAGTCGGCACATTTCTCGAGACGTGCTTTAAATGCTCCCGTTCTGTACATTATTGGTTCGACAAAGTTTGGGGTCGGACTTGGAAATGCTTCACGGCGAACCTCCTCTTTGGGCTGATCTTCCATGTTTCGGGCCCGAGGTACTTGTCCTTTGCCGTGCTTTGCAAGGACTACCTACCGAAGCTTGTGCTTCGAAAAATTACTTCGCAAGATTTCTACCCGAAGTGATTGCTGGAAATGCTTCGGGTGCGAAGCTATTTTTGTGCCTTTGTTTGAACTTTGGTTTGGCCCTTTACTTCTTCGCAACTGCTTCATTGGGTAAAAATCCCCGAAGGAGATTCTGAAATTTTTATTTTTTTTTTTTGAACCCTTGCGTAACGTGACAAGACTTGTCAGCATTATTGACGGCTCGTAGGGCAACGAGCTCGCTTGGATGGGAGAACCTTTAGCCTTGATCTATTGGGCCAGAGGCACCTCCAGACCCTTCTCCTCTCATTCCCTCTAGGAGCGTTTCTGCATCTGGTTCTCCCTCTTCTTCTGCTTCTTGAGACACATTCAAGGGATTCCGACTGAATTCTTGTGTCTCGCCCCTTGGGATACAAAAAGGGTGCAAAAAGGTGCCTTCCTCATTCTCAGGCCTTCCCGCTTGTGACTGCTCTCCTTGGACTGCCTCTTGATGGAGATTGCAAGCAGCCACATTGTTCATTGTTGGGTCAAAGCTTGCATATTCCCATTGCTGTTCTTGGGCAAAATTTGTTTCTTGAGCTCCGAATGACTGCATCTCAAACCTATGCTCAGTACGAGGAGTCTGCCATGATGAATACTGCATAGGATGGCCAGGAGCAGTGAACAGTGATGGGCTTTCTCCCCACTGCCACTTTCCAGATAGGAACAAGAGTTGTTCTTCCTGTATTGCTTCCTCAAATATCTGAGGAAATCTTCACTCGCCAGATTGTAGTAAGAGAAGGCGTATGTTCGGGTGAAAGGCACGAACATAGAAGAGGTGAGCTTGGGCATGCGTCGATCGAATTTCTACTGGAATATCCTTCCAACCTCTACAAAATCGGACATTGAAGTCCGTGATGCTCTCTAGAGGTGCTCTTATGATAGCGAACAGATCCATCAAAAGCTGGGAGGGATCTTGAGAGCCGTCGAATGTCTTGATCAATGCTTCCGCTAAATCGCTCCACGAGCAGATGCTTTCATTTTCGAGTAATCTGAACCACTGCATCGCTTCTCCTTCCAGAGACATGACCAGAAGTCTCACCATGACATCTTCGTGGATTATGTTGTGGAGGTTCGCCAATGCAGCAACATCTTCAAGGTGCCTTTGGGCCATTCCTTTAGTGCCATCATATTTAGCCAATGTATGCAAGGCTCCTCTAGGAATCTTATGATAACCCTGAAGGTTCAGAGGGGAACGAGCATTCCAACTAGGATAACATGCTTTTGCCATTATGGCAGTGGCCTTGATTTTTTGGGATGTTTTCTTTCAGCTCAAAATGTGTCTACAATGAAGGAATCTGGGTTTTCAACTCAGTTAGAATAGCCAGGTGATTTTGATAGATGGGGGCAAACCAGAGATTCACCAACTCGGGCTTCCTTAAAACATAGGGACTTTTGCCATGAAGGCACAGGTTTAGGTACTGGTCTTTACGACTTAGAGATTTTTGGGTAAACAGAGTCGCCAGATGCTAATGAGTCTTTTGGTAATGAGAGCATCGATCCTCACTACCACTAATCAGGTGAGACTGACCGGGTCACACCGGGAACTGATTAGAACTATTGGCCCCGGTGAAGATGGGTTTGAGATTTAAAATATGGGACCTTGACTAGTTATGGATCTTTCTAAGACAGATACAGTCGGTCCCATCGAGCGTGCCAGAAACTGTTGGTCATCAGATCCGCCTAGGTAAGGATTTTGGATAAATGTATGAAAGTATGCGCCCTAGACCTGGACCAACATTGAAAGGCCGAAGGGAAGAGATGCCCCTCGTGCCAATCTTCGGAGAAAGGCCGGCTCCTATGCTAAACTACTTGGGTGTTTGAAGATAAGAGTGCAGGAAAGAGATAAAAGGGATAAGGGTTAGAGAAATAAATAAAAAGGGGTAAGGGAAGAGAGATTGATGATTTGAGGTGGGAGAGAATAGGAAGCACGATCGCTAACAGAAAACTTGAATAGCAGCAAGGAACACCAAGAGTGAAATGAAAGAAACGTAGTATCAACCTTCCTATGTATCCTCTCGAACGAGTTTCAGGACACTGTCCCCGATCGCACACCGGACGCAGAGTTCAACATCTCAGTCTACAAACGAAGAGAGATGGAAGAATCAAGCAAGGCAAGCAACATAAAAGAAAGTTAATAAGACACTTTTCTAACTCCTATGTATCCTTTCGAACGAGTTTCAGGACACTGTCCTTGATTGCACATCGGACGCAGAGTTCAACATCTCAGTCTACAAACAAAGAGAGATAGAAGAATCAAGCACAGAAGGCAGCATAAAAGAGAAGAATTAAGCTCAAAGTCTCTTAGTATTAATCGCAGGACATCAAGTTACAACAACTTTCTAGCAGATAGTTCCCCCCACTTTTCCATTACAATGCTTGGGTTTTTATAGAGGACCCGGGCCTCTGAATCATAATTACATAGCGAAGAAGAGTACGCCCTCGAGCCCTGAGAATCGGCTCCTCGAGGCTCTCGAGATCGAGCTTTCAAATCTGTTACCAAAAATGGCAACTGCAACCGGGTCAACCATGGAAAGGTGCATTGATGAGCCATCTAGACGTCCTTGGTCTTCGGGTGCGGTGCTCGAGTGGCCACCATGCTCGTCGGGCTCTCCATCATGGCTTGATACTTCACTTCTGATTGCCAAAAATGAGCAGCGGGCTTGTTGGGCAGAAAAATCGCATTTATGAGGCACTTGATCGCCTCGGGAAAATACCCGGCTTGGAAAGCATGCCTGTGAAGCGCTTCGCTTTACAATGGTTCTGGGCCGAAGCAGAAACTCCTCTTTGATATGTACTTCACAGAATTGAGCTTCGCAAAACTGCTTCGGGGGCGGGGAGCGCCGAAGCATATTTACTTCACAAAATGGGTCCCTTCTTCTTTACCGCTTCGCTGATTAAATTCCTTCGCTGATGTCTTCGAGAAAAGCTTCGCTGCGATCCTCTTCAAAACTGTGGTTCGGGAGGATTTCGGCCGAAGCAGATGTTTCATTCTCCATGACCTTCGTTACTTCGGGTGAAAGCTTAGCCGAAGCAAATGTTTCGCAATGACTCTTGTCGAAGTAAAAAAATGGTTCACTGATTTCCTGGCCGAAGCGACTGATGGAAATACTTCGGATGCGAAGTAGTTTCCTTGCCTTCTCCTTTGCATTTCTTCTTCGGCACATTGCTTTGCAGAAATCTCACCCGAAGTAATATTGAAACTGCTTCGGGTGCGAAGCTCTCTTTTCCTCTGAACACCGCTTCGCTCAATTTTTGCCCGAAGTAGCTGCTGGAAGCGCTTCGGGTGCGAAGTAGTTTCATTCTCTTTGCTTGTGTTTTCTTTCGACGAAACTCTTTTCTCTAGCTTGTTTTCCAGTGAAGTTCTTTCTTCCATTTTTATATACAAAGGGGTGGCATTGGAAGCCAAAATTGCTGCAACTTTTCAAAATAAAAACAACAAAGCAAAAACTTTACATAATACTGTACAAAATTTGTTTCCTTTTTCTACCCCTTAAGGAATGTGACAAAATTGTCAACAGTTCCCACATACCATATTCCTCTGGAAGGTCCTACCACTTGATAAGAAACTCATAAATCTAGTGAGACCATAGAAGATGAACTCTGGACTACAACATTGCTTTTGGCTAGAGAGTGATTTCGACCTTCTTTATCAAGTGCTAAAATCTCCATTTGGGATTGCACCTTCTAGACAATAACCTGTTTGGGACAAGACACATGAAAGACATGATGGATGCAAGAATATGGTGGATACTTCAATTGATATGCCGCTTCACCAATGTGACAAACCACCTTGCATGACCCATAAAATCAAGGAGCCACATTCTAACTGAATATTTTCTTCAAGGACAATTAATTATAGTGTTGTAGCCACAAAAAGACCATATCTCCCATGGAAATTTTTTGTTTAGAATTGCTTCATGTGGTCTTGGGCTTTGGTCAAATTATTTTTAAGAAGCTAAAGCACAAGCCATTGCTACAAAAAATCATCAACCTAAGCCACATTGAAGGATATTGGAACATAATTTTCCACTAATGGAGGTTTCTAACCATACAATGTGGAACATCTCAAGGGAAGAATGGTAAGCAGTACTGTATAACCGTTCAGCTAACAAGATCCAATGAACCTAGTGATATTGCTTATCTTGAGCAAAACAACGAAGGTAAGCACCCAAATGTTTATTTACAATCTCTAACTAGCCATTTGATTGAGGGTGATAAGAAGAGGACATACTCAACTTAGTACCACTAAGATAAAAAATTACTACAAAAATTTACTAGTAAAATATAGGGTCAAGGTCATTGATAATGGATTTGGGCATAGCATGTAATTTAAAAATAAAGTCAAGGAATACTTTGGTCACCTTATTTGCTGAATAGGGATGTTGCAATGCATAAAAATGACATACTCTACCAACAAGGACACCACTTGCATTATCGGTGATGTGACCCGGGTTCAATCCCCATGACGGATATGTATATGTATAAGTATTTACTCAATAAAAAAATGGCATGCTTGGAAATATGATCCACTACCATAGAGGTCACTATTTTAACCTTATATTTGGGAAGGCCCTCAATGAATTTGATTGATATGCGTTCCCATTGGCATTCAAGGATAGACAAAGGCTACAACAATCTAGGAGATTGAACTATTTTCTCCTTGTTATGCTGACACACCTTGCATTTTTTAACAAAGGTCTTGACATCTATTTTAATCCTTTTCAAGAAAAAATTGCTTCATCTACTGGTATGATTTTAGGAATTTAGAATGTCTTGCCAAAGGAGATGCATACAATTATTAGAGAACACTAGTCTTAATAGTTGAGGATTGATGGAGATAAATGTGATCCTTTTTGTGGAGAACCCCATCAACCTATGAGAAACATGAAGGTAATTATGAGCTAGTCTCCACTTTCTAAATTATCTAAGTAGTCTCTAGGCCAAAACGCCAATCCTACTAAAGTTGAGAAAGACATTATGGAAGAGGACTAGATATGGTATTGACAACAACAACGGTCTCATGTTTGCAAGATAAAGCATCAAGCACTATATTATTCTTTCCTCTCTTATTATCAATGACAAAATCATATCCCAAGATCTTGGTCAACCATTTATTTTGTTTAGGATAAGAGAGACATTCTAAGAAATGGTAAGGCTATTAGGTTGGTCTTGATGATGAAGTGACACCCAAAAAAGTAAAGTTGTCATTTATGCATGACAGGCATAACAACTAACATTTCCTTCTCATAAGTAGATCATCCTAGATTTTTTCTAGAGAATTTATTACTTTCAAAGGCCAATGCATGTCCATATTGCATTAAAAAAACTTCAATATCTATGTTAGAAGCATCATGCTCAATGACAAAGGGTCTGCTAAAACCATAAGTGGCCAAAAAAAGAGTGGTAAACATAGCCTAATTTAGGGTCTAGGAGGTTTGAGAAGTGACTTCAGGATAAACAAAGGCATCCTTCTTAGTGAGAGCAGTTAGAGGAGTGACAATGTTGCCATAATTGTAGATAAATTTATTGTAGTAACATATGAGACCTAAAAATCCATGGAGTCGTTTAAGGGATTTGGGTAAGGTCTAGTATTTCATAGCTTTAATATTGTTAGTATCTGCCTTGAATCCTTCTTGACATATTGTATGCCCTAATTATTATACCTTATGGACCCCAAGTGAAAATTTGGACCTTTTGACAAAGAGTTTTTCCTTTTGCAATAGGTGAACTCTATTTGCATGGACTATATGATCTTCTCAAGACTTGATATAAATTAAGATATCATTAAAGAAAACCAAGAAAAAATTATAAAGAAAAGGATGAAAGATAAAGTTCATGAGACTTTGGAAAATTAAAGGAACATTTGTGAGACCAATAGGCATGACTAAGAACTCATAATGATCCTGATGTGTATGAAAAGTAGTCTTAGGAATATCCTCTTCTTTAACACTAATTTAATAGATCCCATAACACAAGTTTAGTTTTGTGAAGTATCTAGCATCATGAAATTAATCCAACAAGTAATCTATAACAAGGGTAAGAAACTTATATTTTATGGTGATTTTGTTGAGAGGTCAAAAATCAAGATGCTTACATCAATAATTATCCTTACATCATACCATAACCATCAAAGATGAATAAGGATTGGTGCTTGGATGGATTATTCCTTGCTCCAATATTCCTTGAACTAGCTTCTCAATTTTAGATTTTTGGGGTTGGGGCTAGTGGTAAGGATGTACATTATGAGGTTGACTTTCTAGAACAATGTGAATGGTATGATCATGTGTGTTCTTAGGAGGAAGACTCGTAGGATTACCAAAGACCTACTCATCAATGTCCATAATGTTTTGCAAATCCAAAGGAAGAATTAGAAGAAGAAAATCTAAATACTGCACCTCCAAGCAATTTAATTAGGTGAAGAATTTATTACCCTTCTCTAATATCTTTTCCATGCTATGGGTACTAACCACCTTCGAGGGAGGGGGTTGGATTCCTTGGAGACAAATGATCCTTCCATTTCTTCATCCAATTGACATATAATATTTGTAGATCAATAGTAATATCAACAAGTTGAGATAGCCATTGTGCTCTTAAGATGACATCTACACTACCCATATTCATGGAAAAGAGATTGCTTAACCAAGCATAATACCCCATTTGGATATTATACTTACTCATCTGACCCACACACCAAGTGATACCCTCATTTATAATTAATACTTGAAACTTATCCTAATTTAAAGAATTGATATATAAGTCCAAATACTTTGCTATCTTATTATCAATCAACACATTTACACACTATCATTTGATGAATCATTGGACCTTAATAGTATGGTGATATTGAATCCACATAAGGGCATGATGAGAAAGATCTAGGATCTTGTCACTTCTTCACCTTCCACTTGAAAGTTATGATGTTCATCATAGTATTGAACTTGGGGATGGTGAGAATGACATTTGAAATAAAAGGATACCTAGGAGTACTCTTTATTACATTTATTGAAATAAGAATGTCGAGAATTTAAGTCACATCTAGGGTGGGGGATAGACTCTTAGAGTTTCTAGTCTGTTGCCAAAGTTATATGTTGAGCATCAACAAGGGTAAAGGGGTTGAGCATGTCAACTAGTAGGTGTAGGTGGGAAGACTTGTGAACTCTACATAATACTCTTCTATTATTTCTATTTGCTTTGTTTGAATTAGAAAAAATACATATAATATGAAATATCCTTTATCAAACCTTTGGAGGAATTATGATTTGGAATCAAGCCATAAAAGAGTAGTCTCTAGTTGGTAAATCTCCCATAACAACCATTAATGAACATGGGTTCTCAAATTAATAGCAGGTAATATAACATGACCTTTTTTAAGAACATGGTGTAGATGGATAATGTTATCCATCTTGGCTAACCAACCATGTGGATTGACACCCTCAAAGGTGGGTATGTTGATTCCTAGAACAAGAACCTCATGAGGTCAAAAAAGGAAACTAGGAACACCTCCTATCGAGGAATATATGTTAGAAGAAAATCCTAAGATGTAACCACCCATACCTATAGGAGTACCTCTAGTAGATTAGAGAGTTGAGTTAATACCATATGAAATTGGAGGATTGTGACTAGATGGTTGTTGTTGAAGAATTTTTGTGTCCCTTAGGTTTAGTGCTCGGTAAATGTATGATGACTACAACCTATTGACTTGTTGAGACCCATGGACAAGGGGATACATAATAAAAGATATTTGTAGGAGGATTTAGATGTCAACTAAGGCCTTCATAATGGATTCAACCACCCTTTCTTGATTTTAAATATAGGTACACAAACCAAAAATAATAGTATCAAGAATAATATTACCAATTAGATAGGTAGTTAGAGGAGTGAGAGGGTTATTAGTAGGATAAGAGGAATGAGTGGGTGTTGCGAGGAGGAAAATACATTGTATTCAAGGAAGATATAAGACACTGGTCAAAACTAATATTTGGAGGAGTTTTGTGATGCTTACTAGGGTTTTTGGGTTGGTGCTTTTCTCTACTCATACACAAATCCTCTAAATGACCAATGCACTATAATTGACCATTGATTCACAACTAACCAATAGGGGTAATAGGTTCATTCCTACACTACTGGTAAATGTAAAACCCAAAAAAATCCTCGGAGTACTACTAAAAAATTATTGTGAGAGATACCCATTACTTTGATGATCTTGAAGAGATTATTACAAATATATAGGTCCTCTACAAGGGTTCTAACACAATTGATTCCTAAAAAAGTGTTGCTAGAAATACCCCTTGTTTTGATTTGCTCAAAGAAATAATCACAATGGGATAGGTATCCCACAAGGGTCCAACCATACTCGATATATATTTTTTTAAATTAGGCTTAGGAAAAGTGTTGGAGTATATTACATTATTTGTTACATGCTAATGTACATCTTTAGATTAGGAGTGTGTACTAGATTAGAGTATGGGTAAATATTTTATATAATGTAATATTATGTAGGAAATGCACAAGTGTCATGTAGTTCAATATGCAAGTGTGATGAGTGTAGATGTGCACAAATGTCCATTATGTAAGATTGCACATGTGCCCTTAGAATAGGAAATTGAAGAGTCTCAATAAGAGTGAAGGCCAAGAGTAATCCATATTAAGAGTCACATTATATTATATATGTGACTAAGCATTGTAAAGAGAAGTGTGTGTAGATGTTAGTGTGTATCTGTGTGTATGGTTAGTGTGGGAATATGGAAGTATGTGACCTTTATTCTATATCAATGTTACTATTTTTGTGAGCACTTGTTAGTGATAATTTTATGAGTTGTCTCAAAAGTTATATATTTGTTTTATGTGAATAAAATATTTCTATTATTGTATATTTCATATAACACCTTTATTTGAGATCTTGTGGTTATTTGCATTAAGTATTAAGCATCAAAAGCTAACAGTGGTATCAAATACACAAGGAAGTTTGATAGGAGATAGGGAGATTTCTATTACAAGATTTGAAAGTTGTTATTTTGGCTAGAGTCTTTCCACAAGGTTGTAGATAAACTCGTGAATACTAGGACTCAACATAAATTTTTACCATTAGATTGAAGAACAACTAGTGAAGATTATTAATTTTAGGATTTTGGATATTTGGATGTATTTGATTATTGTTGTCTGATATTTTGTTACAGAAAATTAGTTCTTAGAAGTTGAGAAGCTTCCTACAGTGAATAGAGAATAATTTCACCTTCGATTGCCTAAAATTCTATGTGCTTTCATCATGGAAGAATTAATTTTGGAAGTGCAACAAAAGAGTAGACAATGAAGATTAAGGAAATATAAGAAAGAGATCCCATAGTAGATTGAAGATTGAAGATTGAAGAGACCCAAGAAAGAGGTCCCATAGTAGATTGTAGAGAGAAGAGATAAAGAGGCTAGAGAAGCCCTATTGAATATTGAGAAAAAGGAGATCTCAGAGAAGATATCCCATTGCAGATTTGAGAAATGAGATAGAATATTTGAGAAAGAAGATTAAGGACGCCTAGGAAAAATATCCATTAAAATTTGGAAGGAGAAAGGAGAATATAAAATCCCTATTGAAAAATTGAAGAAGTGGCCATTGGAGAATATTTAAAGAAATTTTGAGGTAGAATATTTCAAGAAGAAGAAACTCCTAAAAAGAGGTAATCACATAAAAAATTGGGACAATTGTCACCATCTGACAACAATCCCAAAAGGATTTGTGAAACCAATTCAAGGAGGATGATTTTGGTAAGAAGTTTGCCGAAGTCTGGAAAGTATTTTTGAAGACTTCAAGAGATTCGGATTCTTGAAGAAAAGGCCAGCAAAGAGGTTAAATGTGAAGACAGAGCTAAGGAGAGAAAGAGGAAAGAAGAGACCACTGAATTTATATTTTTGGAGACAACCATTAAAGTTTTGAAGGCTGATTTTTGAAGGAGAAGATTGCAGATTTTTGGGGCAGAATTTGAAGAGTTTTAGGATAGCAAGTTAGAGGAGGAGAAATCAGATTTTGGGCAGCATTAGAAGGAGATATCAGAGATGCAAATTGGACAAGTTTTTGGCAGATTTGAAAGCATTTTTTGATAGTTAATTGAAGGAGGAATTGACAACAATTTGCAGATTTCGGACAACAAAAGGTAGCATATTGGACAAAATTTGGTGCTGCAAATTTCAGAGTTTGAGATAGCATTCTTGAGGAGAATTAAAACTTTGAAATTCAAAATTTATAGGCAGCAAGTTAAAAGCAAGAAGACATATTTTTTTGCAGCTTTAGGATCTACCAAGTTTAGAAAATTTGGGCAGCATTATGAGCCGCAAATGTTTGAGAGTTTAAGCAGCAAGTTGAAGGAGATAGATTTATTGTTTGGAAAACATTTGAAGAAGAGTTAGAGCTGCATATTTTAGAGATTCTTGGTAGCATTTTGGAAGGATAAAGGAAAATTTATTGGACATAGAAGAGGCAACAATTTAAGAAAGAAAAGAGCTTAAAATTTGAAGGTATTAGGCAACAAGTTTGGACAACAAAAGGTGAGCAAAACTAGCAAGGTAGTGTTGGTCAAATATCTGCCTAATCAACAAAACTATGTTTGTGCGCCCTAGACATGGCCAACATTGAATGACCAGAGGAAAGGAATGTCCTCCATGTCAATCTCCAGAGAGGGCTGGCTCCCAAACTAAATCCTACACTAGTTGAAGACTAGAGTTGTAGGAAAGGAATTGAAAATAACAAAAAGAAAGGGAAATATGGCCACAGGCCAAATGTGTAGGATTTGGAACGGACTAGAAACAAGAATTCCACCAAGTTTTATAACAACATATAACAGAGGGAAGACAACAGAATTACACTCACACCTTTGCAGAGATAACCCTCAGATCGCATTTTAAAAACTTACTCACTAGCAATGTTTTAAATCCAAAAATAGAATTCAAAACTTAAGAGCAAGAACATGAGCATAAACAAAAATGCTTAAAAAATAGAAGGAAATCACACACATAAGAATGCTTGCAAATTTTAGAAGCCAAGTCTCTTCTATTGATGCAGATAACTTAGGAAGTTTTCTCACAAAAATGTCCAACCTTCCAACTCCTTTACAATGAAATTTTGCTTAGTATTTATAGAGGTTTTCACCTCTTTCATTAAATACATGAAAGGACAAAATGTCCATAGATCAAAGACATGAGTCATTCATTTCGTCATTTTCTCCTTGGAAATCATTATATAGAAAACAATTTTGGAATGCATTAAATTTTGGCCACCTTCGTCCCTTGGAAATCAACCATTGCTTCAACAATTTACTCCATATTAAATTCACCTTGGAGAGGGAGTGAAACCGTTGAGAAGACGTTCCTTGGAAATGACGAAAATCAACAAAAATATCTTCTATTTTACCACCATCATTAAATTTGGGCATTCATTGAAAGCAAAAATTTTAACCCATTCCATCTTCACTCCAATATTGCTTAGGATTAAAGCGTTTATTACAATATTTGTCTTTTTATCTTGGGCACAACTGACCACTTAATTGACGTTCACCTTCACAAAGGCTGAAAAATATCATCACCTTCCCTTTTGGATGAAAAAAAATGCCTTTGCCAAAATTTGCCTTCATTACACATTTGCCCGAACTTGGCTGCCACAACATGTTTGCCCAAACACGTATTTTCATAGTCTCTTCACCTGAAATAAATATTCGTGATGCATTCACCCAAAATTCTTACTGGTACGTTCACCTCTCAGAAAGGTGCACTCCAGAGGGCGAAACTAACTTTGACCTTTCAACCGCCCGAATTGGATTTTCAATGATGCCCTTTTACGATGTTCACCCCAAAAAGGGCCGAACAGGATTTTTGCCTCATGCCGAGGGTGAATGCATTCCTAGTTCTTTTCTAATATTTTAGATATGTTCAAGCAACAATGGGGAAAATAGGATTCTCGTCCAATCCTTGGGGTGAACATCATTTTACAACTTGGGCGTCTTTTACTCTTGGCCATTTTTCTATTTGCTTCTCTTTTTCCCTCACTCCAATTTGGGGTGCGTAATAATTTTGCCCCACACTTAAGGTGAAAGTGACTTTTTTATTTAGCAAAGTTCACTTGAAATTTTTGTACTCTATTTTTGTGGGTGATCCAATTCAAATTATTTTCAAGCCATTTTCATCAGAGTGCTTCAAACCATTTATCTTCAATGCTAAAAGATACATGAAAATAAAAAAGAAACATAAAAAAAACTGCAACATGTATGGTCAAAAAAATTTATTAAAACTCCAATATGGCATAGTGCAAAACTACCAACATTTCTGGCAGCTCACAGGGTATCCAGCTCACATGGATGCAAGCGATCCTAGGCATTTATCATTTGGGAAATCATGGAGTCTTCTTGCCAGCCATCTTGGCTGGTGCCTTTGATGTGGATGCTTTTCAGTGTGCCCCCGCTTTTGCTTTCTCAACAACTTTAGCTTCAACAGCTACCCAGAGTACATCTTCTCATTCTGCTTCCTCTGCTACTTTCTCTACTAGCTTTTTTGCTACAGCGCGTTTTACCTATTCTTTGAGGTTTTCAATGGTGACCTTGTAAACTACAACTGCTACCTCCCAATATTATATGGTAAATAAGGAAGGGGTACTCTAGGACTCATACACAAAGCAAAAGTTTTGAATATCCTCCAGACTAAGGCACCATGCTCTCTGGGCTAACTCAAATAGTGAAAGCTCCATGCAGGTGTATTTTTGCATAAGAGGCAATACCTGTGCCTCTATGATGGGTTCCTACCAAGCATCAATATTTGAAGTATCTTCAAAAAAATTCTTCCAGGCTGCTTCCAATTATTCTTTCGAAAGAGGTTCTCCCCATTGGTCGGTAAAATCTGGAAAATCCCTATCCCATAGAGCATCAAAATGAGTCATAGAAACAATATGTTCTCAATCTATGGTATTAAGAATTTTTTGACCTTCCCACACCAGATCCATCAGTTGAAAATAGCTATAAAGCATGACTTTGGTAGTAGACCAAGAATGATCCATCTCGCTGAGGGGGTGAATGTACATGTTGGAGTTAGCCAAAGCTTGTATCTTCATTACCATCTCCATATAGGGCTCCAACATCTCCTCTGTGGTGTCTTTTATTTGCTGCCCCATTTGAATCTGAATGCAGGCTGCCTATAGGTAATGCAAAGCTTGAATTGCTTGTGAATCTAGTTTTTCATAGTTCTAAGCAGAGTAAAGGTATGTTTCTTTGATATTATTTGGAGAAAAGCCTACAACCTGAGCAATTTTCTTCGCCAATTGATTCTGGATGGCTTCAAGCTTCTGGTGAAGGGTGTGCATTTCTATTCACACTATATATCTTTATTTCAAGTGCACTCCTACCTATCGTTGCAAGTGCTCATTTTTTGTAGCTATCCTCTCTTCCTGTGCTCGGATTTGGGCCAAGGCATTCTCGAGTTCGATGATCCTACTTTCTTGATCAAAATATTTTTGCTTGTAGTGTTCACCATGTAGGTAAACTGAACTCATATCAACTTGTATGTTGCCCATTTTCTCCATAGGATCAATCCTGGTGAGGTCTTCCATTATGGTCTCAGAGATGTAATCACTTGGCAACATTTCTCCTTGAGGCTTCTAAACCAATGGGGTGATTCGAGTTACATGGGCCTCCATTGCAACTAGGTCAAAAGTGACCTTCTTGAGAGGACGTGCGGGAGCAAGAGCTTCTTTTCTCCTTTTGATTTTCAACCATTGCAATGAACTCAAGTGCACCCGATTGATTTTTTTCTATATCCAACTTTTTTGATGCCACCTGAATGTCGGGAAAAACTTGTAATTCCAAAAATGGGGTGAAGGGTATCAGGGCCTCTGAGCGGTTAGGCTCAAGGGAAGTGGATGTGGTGGCTAGAAGGGGAGGTGATAGAAATAGTGGAATGGATGGAAGGGTCGGATTTAGCTATAGTTATGCTCACTCTTGGAGGAGCTTGCATACTTACAACTTTGGTTAAAGCAATGGTAGCAATAGATGAGGAAGGGCATGAAAATGGGTTCGGCCCTGATACATATGAACTAAAGGAAAGGGAGGCCAAAGAAAAAGGGAGAGAAGAAGGATCAGTAGTGACTTCAGGAGGGGAAGCAGAAGGAAGTGAAATGGATACAGAGGGCATACCAAAATATGGAGATATAGATATCGAAACTGATGGAAGTGAATCAAAAGTCACTATCTACTCTGATAAAGGAGGAAAGAGAGACATACCTTCAGGCACGGGTGCTGTGTGATGCAGTGAAAGCAACGGTTGTGATATAACTTCTTCTTGTCACTATTCTGCTCTCTCCTCAATATTCACATTTTCTTGGACGTCCGTGACCTCCACTTGAGAATTCCCCAACTGCTGGTCTTCCTCCTATTCTTGAACCATTGGAAATAGTTGCGTGACCATTGTTGGAGCCTCTAGAACTGGGGAAGGATTAAAAACCATTACCGAAACAATAGGAGCCATGGAAACTATAGCAACTAAAATATCAGCAGTAGAAGTAGTAATGGCACCAGTCCTTGGTCTTTTCACCACCTTGGGAAATGGTGGCGCCTTTGGCACATTTTGCTTCTCCGACGTAGGTGCCTCCTCAAATTTTTGCCTTATCCACTGTGATCTTCATCTAAACACGTACTATTGTTCTTCTTCCTCTGGAGGCTCCTCCTCAACCAACGAATGTTTTCCCTCTGTCTTGCCTTCACCACTATCGAAGTCTTGAAAAATTTGTGGTAGAATGTTGGTGAAAGCAACATGCTGATATGAATCAACATACTCATCATAAGTCTCTGAAAATGACTCATCCAACTTCAGCCCATGAGGAGTTGTGGGCTTCCCTCGGTGAACCCGCATTATCCACCAATTCATTATTTTCTCCTCAGTCCACTCAGGCTCACTTTATTTAACTTGGCTAAACAAACCCGATGGAGGGATTTGAGATTTATACCTGGCCGGATTATACTCTGCCTCTTGCTCATAGCAATCATGCCAAGGTGGAAGCGTCGTCATATTTTCAATATGCCAATTCATATCAGGCCCATAAAAATTATTTCACCTCTTCTCAATGTCTGGCCGAGGACAACAATGAAATGATTTGGATTTTATAATTGCTATAAACTTGCCCAATGGGTCATACCTCCAACGTTGTGGCAGTTCTATCAATCCCAAATCCTGCAATGTTACTGTAAGGAGCCGATTCTATCCCACTTGGCTTACTTCTATACTACCAAATTTAAACGGCATATTGCACATCATTTTCTTCCCACACCCAGCTCCATACACATCATTCACATAGTCTGACTGGCGCACTACTTCCATAGCAAAAACATGCTCAGTGGCAAAATAGGGCAACAAGAATGGCTTACCCATAAAACCAAAAATTCTCACAACTATGCCCTGAGTGAGCAAAAAAATATCTCCTTTTTCTTGGGCAACCAATGCTTCTCTTAATTCCTGTGGCACCCTCTCACACGTACCACAAAGTAACTCTATTGCAGGCCCAAAAACCAACTATTAAAACTGTAAAATGACTCCCTTCTTGACAAGATGGAAGTCCACATATAAACCGGCAGAGGTTCATTTTTCTCATCTGTCTGCGTTACTGCAATAAAAGGAAAGCGCCACTGGAGTTGGAAAAAGAAATACCATATCAGAAAAGAAGTGTGCTTGAATGACTTTTCCTCCTTAACTTACAACTTCTCCAGCTGAAAATTCAACCTCCAGGAAATAAAATCGACCCAATCAAAGAAAATCGAATTGGTGCCCAATCTCATAGCTGAAGGAGAATAGAATTCCACCCGACAAATACATTGTGCTAAGGCCGCCTGCCACTTATGAACAATATCATTTGAAGGTAAACCTGTGACCCACACCAACATTGAATAAATATCCAAGATTTTAAAATCTGTGAGCGGCCTTGGCAAGTTTAGAAGCTACCCCATCGATGGCTCCTTAATCAGCTAGGTCTCCATAAATTGATGCATTATTATTGTGGAGACATATCTATCCTCCTACTCATCGGTATGCAGTTTTTTATGAACCCCATAGGAAGGAGGCTTTAAACCACAAGTGAATGCCTCCTGAACCTCATCCGGGGTGATGGTGAAGAGTATTTCCCTCTTTGCATTTCTCACAGCTCTGGTAAATGGGTCATAAAACTGAGCGATAAGCAACACTAGCTCAGGACAAGGATGAACTGGCAAGCATAGGTACCAAAATAGCTATGAATGATAGGGCACTATCAACCAGCTTTTTGATGTCAACCCCTGGTTCACTGTGAACTCAACATCCTACCACAATTTCTCCATACCTTTGTGGGTAATGGTACAATCACCGATTTATGCCATTGTGTCATCATATGGGTCTAAGTCAACATAGTCATTCCTTTGGGCCTTTTTAGCTCTAGACCTCCCTTATATTTTCTTTGAATTTTTAGGCTCTGTAGCCTCTATGACTTCTTTAGAATCTTCACTTCACTTTCCCATTATTCCCTTTCCCTAGCAAATATTATGAATGTTCCCTAGGAACCTCCTGCAATGATAGTTCAAAAACACGGTGATAACAAAAATTTGAAAAATAACTGCAAGATTTTACCTTATTATTTATATAGAGTGCTCTCTCAACTTTTGCAATAAATAATGAGTTACCTTGGGCGCTTTTAGGAGAATGTGAGCATTGATTCGCTCGCCTAGCACCACTTCCAATGATTTAATGGTATCGCATTTGATTTGCTACCAAATAATCCTAGGAAAGAGTGCCCTTCTTTGTTGCATAGATTCATTGTAAATCGTGCCCTGGTTACCAAAGATTGCTTGGAAAAATAAATTAACTGCTTGAAAACTAATGGTATGTATTATTTGCTCCTCGAGAACTCAAATCCTTCGTAGGGTACATGTTTGAATTAATTTCCTTTAAAACACTCTTCTACTTGCATTCATGCTCTCCAATATTTGCCACGTGTGCAAAGACGCAATCCTTCCGTAATGTGCTTTCAAAAATGAAAGAAACACACTTGTTCCTTTTTCTTTAGTGCAATCGTCTTATGGTCGCCCAATATTCCCCCATTTATTTTTTTAGAAAATCATTGCGCCTATTTCTTCTTCATTTCAGGAGGTCTTCAATTTGCTTGGTAATTCTAAGGTGAATAGCCTCTTTTAATAGACTTCTCTCTTTTTCTTTTTCTCTTGGATTTAGAAAATCTAATTTTCTAAAAAAAACAAGATTGCCTTTTAAAGCGATTTTTTTTTTGTTTTGTTTTAGAATGAGCGCCTTGCATATACGCATATATATATTTTTATATTTTTTTTGCTCGTTCGTGTCCGAAAGGGAACCAAAGGCATCAAGGCGTTCACCCCAACATTAGGCGAACGAATGTGTCACCCCATCCTTGGGGTGAACACGAATTTGACCTTTTACATTCACCCCAATATTGGGCGAACGAACGTGTCACCCCATACTTGGAGTGAACATGACCTCAAATATATATTTTTATTTTTTGTGTTCATTTGATCCCAAAGAGGGTGCCCAAAGCTTCGCACTCCCCTTGGGTGAAAGCGCCTGAAATTACCCCTTTGGATTTAATTAAATTCAATACTTTAAGAGAGGGTAAAATATTGCTTTTTATAATTTACCTTTCCTCTCTATATTTTATTTTTTTTTTATTATTTATTTTTATATTTATAAATATACCATCGCCATTTTAAAGCAAATAAAATACTATCAAAATAATATATACATATTTACAAAATGGTACCTCATTAAAATCTCGTCATTGAATATAGGCCTTCAAATGAAGGCCATTCACTAGAATAGGAAGATCCCAGCCCTCCATGTCATGAAGATGATAAGAATTCACCGAATTCACTGTAGAAATCTGAAAAGGGCCTTCCCAGATAGCATCAAACTTGTTGTGTTTCCTTAGCTTAGCTTTCTTCTCATTCCATTTAAGAACTAAGTCTCCCACCTAAAAATGTGCTCTGTTGTTTTATTTCCGAACCACTTCTGCATCTCTTTAGTGTGCTCGATGAATGCTTGATAAGACTGTTCTCTATCTTCCTCCAACTACAATAGTTGAGCTAACCTTGCACTCATAGGATCGTACTCCTCATCTTCATCTTGAAATAACTGCAATGTTTGAAGGACTAGAAGCTCAATGTGGGTGGGCAGGACAACTTCTTTTCCATACACCAAAGAATACAAAGAAGTTTTAATGGAATTTTTCACGGATATGCGATCCGCCCAAAGATCCTGGTTCAACAACAAGTGCCAACTCCTTTTGTTATTTCCCAATGTCATTTTTAAAATATGCAACAAATTTTTATTGGTGGATTCGACCAAACCATTCCCTTGTGGGTAATAATTGGATGATATTTTGAGATAAATTCCATATTTTCTAGCAAACTCTGTGATCTTGGCCCCAATGAATGGAGTTCCATTATCAGTTACAATTGAATCTGGGATGCCGAAACGAGTAATGATTCCTTCCAGAAAAGAGATGATGGTCGCTTGATCAGCCTTCTTGGTGGGAATAGCCTCCACCCATCTGGTGAAATAATCAGTTGTCATTAAGATGTATTTGTACTCTACGAAATAATGTGGATCAATGACTCCAATGAAGTCAAGACCCCATTGCTGGAAAGGTGCTTCCACTTGAATTGGGCATAGAGGCAATGCTCCTTTCCTTATTCTACCAACGTATCGCTGATAGCTATCGCAGTGCTGACTTACTCTATGAGCATCGATGAATAGAGTAGGCCAAAAATAGCTAGCTCGGATAATTTTCAAGTCCATGGGCCTTCCTGCATAGTGACCACCAGATAGCCCATAATGAAATTCCTCCAATATTTTCTCCTTCTCTGACCCCTTTACACATCTGAGGAGAACTCCATCAATGTTCTTGTGAAACAATCCATTAGGAAACAAAACATATTTGAGGGCTTACAACCTAAACCTCTGATGTTGTGAAGCATCAAGGTGAGGTGGACACTTTCCTAAAGTAAAATAATCAACCAACTCCTCTATCCCAATCACGATCGCTCACAGTATGGTTCGTGCAAATGCTTTCACCAATAACTTCCTCATGCATCACATCCAATGATTCAGATTTTGCACTTTTGGCCAACTCTTGGCATAGCGCTCGCCCATGAACTAGATTTTTCGGTCGGATCTCCACGTCATATTCCTAAATTTTTGATACCCAACCTGCTCTTTTGTCGCCTAGTTCCCCTTGGAGAATGAAATTTTTGACATCGGGGTGAATAACATAAACAACTATTTTACTCTACAAAACAAAGTGTCAAAATTTCTTCAAAGATTTCATTACCACGTACACCTGTTTCTCAATAAAATTGTACTTCTCCTGATGTGGCGCAATAACCTGGCTTAGAAAGGTGATCGACTTCTCATCTCCATCCTCTTGCTTCTGCGTTAGAACTACAACATAACTCTCTTGTTCACCAACCGCATAGAGAATGAAATCCTTTGAGTAATCAAGATTAACTAATACTAGAGCTTGGGTGATTCTTTCCTTGATTTTCTCAAAATCTCATCTTCTTGCCTTTGTCCATTTGAACTCGGCATTATTTTTTAAGAGCTCGGTCATGGGTTTCACCACTTGAGCGAAGTCAACAATAAACTTTCAAATGAAATTTATCTGACCAAAGAAAGATTGCAGGTATTTTTTGTTAGATCGCAATGGTAGCTTTAGGAGCACCTCGGTCTGTGTGGGATCAATCACCAATCCTTCTTGTGAGATCACATGACCCAACAACTTCCCTTCCTTGACAACAAATATTGATTTCTTCGAATTAATAGAAATACCAAACTGACAACACTTCTCGAACACCTACCTCAAATGAGAAACATGGTCTTCTCTATGATGTGAAAACACAATCATGTCATCAAGATAGATTACAATAATTCTATTCAATAACTCACCAAAAGTGATGTCCATGGCCCTCTAAAAAGTAGTGCCAACATTTGAGAGTCCAAATGGCATCCACTGGTAGGTAAATGTGCCCCACTTAGTGGTGAATGTTGTTTTATGTTGGTCCTCATATTTCACCCAGATTTGATTATATCCAGAGAAACCATCCAACAATGAAAATATTTGCGCTCCAACGACCACGTGGAGGATCTGATCAATCTGCGATAGAGGATAATGATATTTTAATGATGCCTGGTTCAGGTTCTAAAAATCAACACATAGTCGAATGTCTCCATTCTTCTTTCGCACTGGTACCAGGTTCACCACCCATGTTGAGTGCTTAATCGGGTAAATAATATTTACTTCCAACATCTTCAATAACTTCACTTTCATGAGCACTTCAATATTGGGATTGATGGGCCACTATTTTTGCCAAAATGATTTCACTCCCTCTTGTAGTTTGATAGTATGTTGGATCACATTCTTGTCGTACCCCTTCAAATCATGATAGCTCCAAGCAACAATATCAGGATACTCATAACACAACCTTTTGATATCTTCTAACTCTTTTGTCATGCAATCAATTCCGACCTTGATGATATTTTTAGGCTCCAACTGCAATTCCATATATTCTTTCGCATCTACTTTGATCATGTGCTTTTCATCCCTATCATTCTAGTCGAATAGGCTTTCCAACGTAATCAGTCCCCTCAGGATGTGATTATTCTTTAACTGGATCATTCCTTCCCTCTCTTCTTTGATAAGGAGCCTATCATCTACACTTGCAGTTTCCTTGAGCAAGAAATTAACTATCTACTCATCATTGTCAAACACTTGCCAATAGATGTTCTTATCGGGGACTGAGGGTCTATAAATTACCCTAACTATCTTAGGTTTTTTGACTACTTGCTCCATAGGGGAGTAATTTGCACCAAGAGAGGCTAAAATATTAGCATGTTTATTCAACTCTCTCAAAATTGCTTGGATGTTCAAAGTAGTAAAGGATTCAAACAAGTCCCATACCTTGTTGCGATAAGCTTTCAAGTAGTGCTGCTTTGACACACACCTATTTGTGATCTGATTAACCACGAGCTCGGAGTCTCCAAAAATTTGTAGCTGCTTAATACCCAATTTCTCCGCCTTCTTTAAACCAAGACATAGCGCTTCGTACTTAGCTATGTTATTGGTGCAACTCCATGTTAACCTATATGAATAGGTATTTTACAGTCCCATGGGGGAAACTAGTACAACACCAGCCCCTACACCATTTTTACATCGAGCCCCATCAAAATATAGCTTCCATAATTGATCTTCAATAGGCTCTAGGGAATCAAGGACCTTTCCTTCACTTTGTTCTGGTTTGGTTATTGTGTAACAACCAATATCAGTTTCAATCATTGCATTAAAATCCATGAGTGAGAACTCATCTTCAAGGTGAAGTTCACCAAGTGCTTCTTCCATCAAATCAACCTCTTGTGATTCTTCAGTCATCATGTTGACTGCACCTATAGATTTCTCCTCCTCTTCCTCCAATTTCTCAATATGAAAAGGAGAAGGTTTCTCATTATGAATATGGACTCTCCTTCCCTTGAACGAGATTTCCATATGGGAGTAGTCCAAAGATAGGTAACCTCCAAGCTTCGCCGTGAACTCCCTTGAGAGACACATGCTGAAGTATGGTTCCAAATCAACCACCATGACCTCTTGGATGATTGTAATTTGTGGCATGCTATGTAGGACAATAGGGATATCCTTAATTACTCCCACTATTTTAACTGGAGTGCCATCCAACTGCAACACTCCTAGATTACTCCTCGTATATTCCATCCCCATAGCTTCGTAGACTGCCCTTGGCATGATAGTGGTTGCGGAACTAGAATCTATCATACAATTATGCACAATCCACCCTTCCATTTTGAGTGACAAATAGAACGGAGGCGGTCTATTCTTTCCAGTGGTAGAAGTCAGGAGTATCTAGGCCAACACAGTTTGAGAATGACTCTTCTTCTTCTCCTTAATAGACCTGAGAGACTCTTGCAACAAGTCAATCTACCCAGAAAACTTGTAATGCATCATACAAGCTTATCTTTGTTGGTATTCTCTTCATTTCTTCCATAATATCATATTCAGAAACACTAGGTGCTCTTCCTTCTATCGCTTGCTCATACTTATCTCGGTATTGTTGAGTAGCTTCCACTCATTATCGCTTAGTTAGAGATGGGTACTTAAGGTGCTCCTTAGCTTATTCCTTTTCTTCATTTTATGCTTGAGGAGCTATAGGTTGCACAACTGGCGCCTTGGTATACGTCTTACCTTGAGTTGACTTGGGTAGTAAATCCTTCAACAAGACATAATCCTATTGTTTCGACGTTACACCAGGTGCTTTCGTTGGCAATTGCATCCTTTCATTTTGTACCTTTGGATTTGTAGGAACCTTCAAAGGTTCTAATTCTATTGGATCTACGATCACTGGCTTCTTTCCAGATCTCATGAGAACTAAAACTTGCTCCGAAGAAGGTACCATCAAATTATGATCCACTTCCATTATCATGTTAACTTGGTCGCTACCAAAACTTGATGCTAGCGTCTGTACATAGTTCAAATGAACCATGCATGTATCTTCTCCATGGGGATCATTGCATGTTGAGCACCAATACATTTTCTCTGATGTGCTAGTTTCTTCATTCGCCAGCACCATTGGACCCCTCTCGGGACCTTTACTGGTAGATGCTTGTTCTCGAGTAATCGGTGGCATTTGAAATATTCTTGACCAAAAATCAACTTTTGCTTGTTTCTTCCTTACCACCATGAGTTCATTTGAGATGGTTCTTAGTGCTGAATTATTTGATTGCACCTCTTGTAACAACTTTA
This sequence comes from Wollemia nobilis, assembly GCA_028583015.1. Classification (NCBI taxonomy): domain Eukaryota; kingdom Viridiplantae; phylum Streptophyta; class Pinopsida; order Araucariales; family Araucariaceae; genus Wollemia; species Wollemia nobilis. The sequence continues at coordinate 2,444,024 of JAQPPZ010017238.1, forward strand.
GATAAGGATCAAAGTTTGAAGGTGTAGGCGGTGCTGGAAATGGTAAAGGTACCGAGGGAGTAGGTAATGGCAATGGGGTTGGTGGTACTGGAAGCATTAGAAAAGGGATAGGGGTAGGCAACTATGGTGTTGCTAGAGTGGGTAACTATGGAAGGCTTTGAGTAGGGAACTATGGGATAGGAACTAGAGAGATTTGAGGAGGACCCGAGCTCCATGAGGGAACTGGGTACATGGAGGGCATGGGCTATGAAAATACACTAGAATACAAATACTTTGGGAGGTCAGGAAGAATGGGCATAGTCATCTTTAGGGGAAGCCTGCCTATGGTGATCAAGTTAGACTCGACCTTATGAGTCTGTGTGTACAAGTCCAGGAACATAGTCACATTGGCTTGTCGCACGACCATGCCAATGTCAGTGCTAAATGTCCTAAGGTAGTAGAATACAACTTGTTCATGTGTGGGTTGAAGACCTTCGGGAACCCATTGCCAAGTTCGAGTGAACCTGACATTGAAATCAATAATTTCCTCCTGTGGATGCCTTTGAATGTTTGTAAATTGATGTAGGAGCAAAAATGGATCAACTTGCTCATGGAAGTTCTTGATCAGCAACCCCACCAACTGATCCCATGTAGCTATGGTTGTAGGCTGCAATGATCGATACCAATATAAGAGCCTTCCCCTCAGTGATAAAACCAATAACCTTACCATGATATCTTCATCAATGATGCCATGGATCATAGCCAAAGAAGCTACATCTTGAATATGTTCATAGGCAGTCTTACCCGTACCATCATATGTGGGCAAGGCCTTCAAAGCTACTTGGGGAACTAGATTTTGGGCTTGTAAATTCAAGGCTCTAGAGCTATTCCATGCGAGAAACTACCTCGATGGCTACGATGGTGGGTTCTGAGCCATGTGGACTGGTGTGTGGGGTGGACCTTGAGGAACACTAGTGGTAGTACTAACTAGACTTACGGGAGCAGAAAAGACATCGACTAACCGTGAGGTTGTTATGGATGATGTATGGGATGTATGAGGCAATGATGATGCACGATGCAAAGTGGCTAGTTGAGGATGCTCTCCTAACCTTTGGATATCAAGTTCGTAGAACTCAATAGGATTTTTAGGATTTTTGGCCTTCAATCTTGTATTCATGAAGCGCAACTTCTGCTACTTTCACGTTTGGAGATTCCTGGGAATAATCAAGTCACCAGATGTTCTAACTATTCAACATGAAGGTAAACATCAAACCTTAATACCATTTGAAAGTGGAACTTTCGAGGTCCCACTGGGCGTGCCAAAAACTATTGGTCAAATATCTGCCTAATCAAAAAAACTATATTTGTGCGCCCTAGACATGGCCAACATTGAATGACCGGAGGAAAGGAATGTCCTCCGTGTCAATCTCTAGAGAGGGCTGGCTCCCAAACTAAATCCTACACTGGTTGAAGACTAGAGTTGCAGGAAAGAAATTGGAAATGATGGAAAGAAAGGGAAATATGGCCACAGGCCGAATGTGTAGGATTTGAAGTGGACTAGCAACAAGAATTCCACCAAGTTTTATAACAACATATAACAGAGGAAAGACAATAGAATTCCACTCACACCTTTGCAGAGATAACCCCCAGATCGCATTTCAAAACTTACTCACTCACTAGCAATGTTTTAAATCCAAAAATAGAATTCAAAACTTAAGAGTAGGAACATGAGCATAAATAGAAATGCTTAAAAATAGAAGGAAATCACACACATAAGAATGCTTGCAAATTTTAGAAGCCAAGTCTCTTCTATTGATGCAGAGAACTTAGGAAGTTTTCTCGTAAAAAAAAAATGTCCAACCTTCCAACTCTTTACAATGAAATTTTGCTTAGTATTTATAGAGGTTTTCACCTCTTTCATTAAATACATGAAAGGACAAAATGTCCATAGATCAAAGACATGGTGAATCATCATTTCTTAGAAATATTCTTCTAGCAATCAGCTCGATATAGAAAACAATTTTCGAATGCATTAAATTTTGGCCATCTTCGTTCCTTGGAATCAACCATTGCTTCAACAATTTAATCCATATTAAATTCACCTTGAAGAGGGAGCAAAACCATTGAGAAGGCATGTTCCTTGAAAATGAAGAAAATCAATGAAAATATCTTCTATTTTACCACCATCATTAAATTTGGGCATTCATTCAAAGCAAAACTATTGACCCATGTCCATAAAAATCTATACTCCATTATTACTTAGGATTAAACCATTTAATTACACAATCTTTTTCATTTTTTCAAAATACTGAATATCCTTAACTTGTTTTCTTTCGGCGTTCTTATAGAGTACACAACTACGTTATCCATTCTTGAATTGATGTTTGCCTTCACAAAGGGCAAAAAATATCATCACCTTCTCTTTTGGGCGAACGAAAATGCCTTCACCAAAATTTTCCTTCATTACACATTCGCCCAAACTTGGCTACCACAACGCGTTCGTCCAAATGCGTATTTTCATAGTGTCTTCACCCAAAATAAATATTCATGATGCGTTCACCCAAAATTATTGCTGGTATGTTTACCTCTCATAAATATGCAAGGTATTTCATCCCTCCACAAGGGCAAAACTAACTTTGACCTTTAAACAACTCGAATTGACTTTTCAACTATGCCCTTTTATGATGTTTTCTCCAAAAATGGGCGAATAGGCTTTTTGCCTCACTCCCAGGGTAGACGCATTCCTAGCGCTTTTCTAATATTTTAGATGCGTTCGCCAAACAACGAGGCAAACAAGATTCTCACCCAATCCTTGGGGTGAACATCATTTTACAACTTGGGCATATTTTACACTTGGCCATTTTTCTATTTGCTACTCTTTCACCTTCGCTCCAATTTGGGGCACACAATGCTTTTTCCCCACACTTAGGGTGAAAGCGACTTTGTTTTCAGAAAATTTCACTTGAAATTTTTGTACTTTGTTTTTTTGGGCGATTCAATTCAAATTATTTTCAATCCATTTTCATCAGAGTGCTTAAAACCATTTATATTCAATGCTGAAAGATACATGAAAATAAAAAGAAACAAAAAAATAACTGCAACATGTACGGTCATTTTTTTATTATTAAAACTCCAATGTGGCATAGTGCAAAACTGTCAACAAGGTAGCAAGCTCGGAATAAGGCAGAAAATAAGTTTACAAATTGATATTAAAAGAGGTATTTTGTTAAGGTGTTATAAGTTTATTAATATCATATTTTTGTAAGTATTACTCCTAGTTAAAAAGAACAAGAAAAGTAGCTACAAACATAATAAGAAGCACTTAAAAAAGGTGTGCATAGTGTATGTTCTTAAAAGGAGGTTAAGTGTATGTTCTTGAAGGGACAATAACATCTTTGAACTATTTTAAAAAAGGAAAGTCAGAAAAATAAGTGGAAAAGGAGTAAAAGCACTTGAAAAATAAAGTCCTCAAGCCAATGAAAAGCTCACTCATTGAAGATAAGTTGTGGAGAAGCCAAGCTATATCAAATCTGAGTTAGAATTTGCTAAAGAAAAATAATAGGAGTGGCAGTTAAAGAAGCTATCAAAAATGGAAGGAGGAGCCACCACTTTGAAAGAAAAAGAGCCACCAAAGTTGAGGATAAACCACCATGATAGGAGAGGCCATTGGAGGAGCCACCACATTGGATAGAGAAGACCACAACAAGCCAAATTCCAAAGGAGGAAGACCATAATGGAGGAGAAAATATAGAAGGCCAAGTGCAGTAGAAGCTATACGTTGGAGTGAATTGAGTATATTGAAAGAGAAGAGCAAACATTATTTCCAATTATAGTGGAATATTACCAAAGAAGAGTGTTGATTAGAGGAGTGGAAGAGTTCATGTGCCACTTGGAATTGTAGAAAATCTAACACCTAGGAAGCCATAACATCATTGGATAATACGAACCAAAGTTGTAAAATGCTTCTGCCAAGTGTTATGAGGAGCATAGGAAAATTGGAGCGCCAAAGGAATGTTGGTTGAAGAGAAAAAGAGTTTGTGTGCCACTTGGAACTTGGAAAAATGAGTGCCAAATGTTTTTGGATGGAGTCAAAATGCTTTGGAATAGTCATTAAATGCATGGGCAAAAAATAGCACAAAATCAGATTCATTTGGCATCAATTTGTCTTCAAAATAAATTGAGCGCCTTGTAGAAAGAAGCCTGTTGAAGAGTCAACATTGGAGACCAACTATTTCACTAAAAAAAGCACACACCTAGAATATTGGAGGTAAATACTAAGTTATTTTTTTTTATTTTTCAAAGGTGGGAGTAATAAGGAGTGATTTATAGTTTATTTATCAAAGGTTGAATTTTTTTTTGATAAGTAACAATAATATTTACAACGGGTTTTTTTTGAAGGGTCCCAAAACCTTAGGTACATAGGTAGCCGTAGCTATATTTTGGTGTTAAAAGATCGGGGCTGTGCCCTTGGGAACCAAACCGGGGCCCAGGGCCCTGGTGCCTACAAAAAGTCCATCCAACTATGTTGCCAGCAAAACAAAATTTGGCCTGAGGCCACCAAACAGGGAAAAACCATGAAGCTGCTCAGTAGATAACCCAAAAAATACTGCCCGTCGTCGCTCCAGGTAGCCCTGCAGTCGGGCCTGACCTGGACGGGGGCCCCGACCTGGCAGATTAGCTCCCCTCCCTGTCAGGGCCATCGCCCAACCTGCGACGGAGTTCGCCCAGGGCATTGGCCGCTGAGGAAGCCGCTTTGGCAGAAGCGGTCAGGGAGCTGATCGTAATGTCTAGGAGGGCTCTGGTCGGCAAGTTCTGCAACTTGCTGCCAGAGTCAGAGCTGACTTCGGTGGCTTTCGGGGCCTCCACCTTGGCCTTCTTGGAGCTACCAACGCCCTGCTACTGTCGAGGGCCGGGCCCTTGCGGATCGAACTTGCGCCAGGAGTCGGGGCCCCGCCTGGGGCCTGAGCCGGGGTTCTGCATTTTTGGGTGGGTCTACGCCATTTTGGGGAAGGGGAGGCTTCAGGGGATGGGGTCTCCTTGGATTTGGATGCTGTAGGGGAAGCAACGGGGGAGCCAACCGCTTCAGGGGGGAACGAAGGACAGGGGAGGGATGCAATGTAGCTGCGGCTGGTTAGCTAGGGCGTGTCTATACAGAACAACCATGAGCCCTTGATGGGAGGGCCGAGAATGGTTCCTGCGGGCCCGATCGATGGTGAGGCTCAAGGAATAAAGGAGAAACTGGGGGGTGCTTACCAGCGTGGCTCCACGAAGGTGATTGTAGAAGCTGAGGTGAAAGTTGTAGAGGCATTGATCCGGGTCATCGCAAGTAATGTATTGCATCACTGGGATGATGGCCTCATCAAAGGGGGCCGGGAGGTCAGCTCGAAAGAGATTGGCCTTGTCCCATTGCTGCTCCGAGAACCGAGAGAGCTCCTCCTCCCAATTGTGCTTGTCCCATCGAACGAATCTGCCTTTCTCCTCGTGGTGCAGACCCGTCACTTCAGTCAGAAACTCCTTGGACACTTTGAAATGAAGCCCTTTCACTTTGACCTCCCTGTCGTTCCAGGTGTCCAAAAATCCCTACGTGATTTCTTCGTCGGCCCCTACGAACTTACTGAAGAAGGGGGTGTATTTCTTGGCATTAGAAAAGAGCCTGGCAGACTCGCTCAGGTCGAGAGTGGAGGGCTCGAGGAAAAAAGCCTTGGCAGCCATGGAAGGCAAACTGGCAGGCCAGGGGTAGGGGAACCAGAGTCGGCCTGAACTGAGAGGGGAGAGTCACGGGGACAGGGGGAGGGGAAAATAGACAAGAATGCGAGAGAGCTCTGAGCGCGGTTGGGTTAAAAGCTTGCAGGGAGGCACCGAGGAGGGGAAAGGCCGTAGGCATCGGGAAGGAGCGCTTAGGGTAGGGGACGACACGAGCTGGGAGGAGCTGAGGGGGCGTGGCTATCGGTAGCCACGTGGGGCAGGGGAGGGGAGCCAATGCCAGTGCTCTAGTTGGCACAATCTGAATGGGGGAGCAGCTTGGGGAAAACTCATGGGAGAAAGGCACGTGCGGGCTGACTCGACATGGAAATCCGTTGGAGCGGCACCCGAGGCGAGAAAGTCAGACTGAGAAGCCACGCGCTCCGACTTGGACTTGCCAAGATTGCCAGCGGGGCTACGGTTATCCAGAATAGGATAGGCCGAAAGTCTGACGTGGCCTCTAAAGCGGGGAGCACTTGGCGAGGCGTGGAAGCGCTTGATCGGATTGGCCAGCCCTCGGATGAGAGGGTCGCTGGGGCCAATCATCATGGTAGAGCGAGAAGGAGTGTCCCCTGTCCACGTGGGGAGGGCATAACAACGCACCTTCGGGGCCTCGACTCGGAGCGATCTAAGCGCTTGGACTCTCATCGATGCTTGAATTGTCTTGAGATGCTATTTGGACCAGAGCATCAGGGAAATTCGTGGTCCAGGTAGTGAGATCTTCCGTTGTGGTGGCTTGATTGGCCATGAAATCGGCTGCCCTGTTACCTTCTCTATACACATGGCGAAAGGCGTGGTGAGTGTATCCTTGGAGGATGGTGAGAACTTCCCGAATGGTGTTGTGGATGCGCCAAGAGCTGCTTCCCGGGCTGCGGGCGGCCTTGATGATGACTTGGGAATCGCCCTCGATGATGACTTTTGGGGAGGTCTCCTTGAGGGCTATCAGCCCATGGAGGAGAGCTGTTGCTTCGACGAAGTTGTTGGTCTGGATGCCAAGCGGTTCGGTGTACGCCAAGATCAGGGCCCCGTGACTATCTCGGATGACCCCGCCCACTCCAGAGGGGTCGGGGTTTCCTTTAGAAGCTCCATCGAAGTTAAGTTTGACCCATCCAGGAGAGGGGGCAGTCCACCTTGTCGCAGAATGATGGGAGGGGGCGGGGGGGGACCGGGGGGGAGCTGGACTCCAAGGGAGGAGAGGAGGGTGGACTCGCCCAGCCTACGGGGTGCCTCGGTCAAAGGGAGGGAGCGGGAGTTCTCAAGGGTGAAGGCAACCGCCTTGGCCGCCACCCACTGGGGGGAGCGGGCCGGGGAGGAGAAGGCTCTGCTGTTGCGCTCAAGCCAGAGTTGCCAGAGCAGGTGAGGAAGGCAGGAGCCCCATAGGAAGCGGATGAAGGGGTGGGCGAAGGGATTGGGCCACTGGGATAGGAGGTCAGAGGTGGAATTGGGGGCCACCCACTGGATAGAAAATTGGGAAAGGATGAGGCCCAGGACTTCAGAAGAGAAGGGGCATCTGAGAAAGAGGTGATTAGTGGACTCCCAGGAAGCACAACAAAGGAAGCATCTGTTCGGGATCTGAAAGCCCCTCCTGATCAGGTTCTCGATGGTCAGGATCTTATTTTGGATGGCCGCCCAAACGAAGTGACTGATTTTGGGGATCAAATTCTTGGCCCACACCTGGTGGGCTGGGAATGGGGCCTCATCAGGGACTCTTTGGAAGTTGTAGGCAGATTTGACAGAGAAGACGCCACTGGGAGTGTCATGCCAGATGCATCTGTCATTCCCTCCAAAAGACGGGATAACTGTCACCTTAAGGAGACGTTGGAGCCTGGAGGCTTGGAGCGGGTGCCTGGGGTTCAGGATGGGCTTCCATGTTACCCGTCCTTGGTTCTGGGTGAGATAGGCCGACACTTTGGGCCCTCTATCCACCAGGCCTGATTTGAGGGCGAGGAGATCGTTGTCAGTAGTCAGGGACTCATCTTGGATCCACCTGTCTTCCTAGAAGTCGATCTTGGTTCCATCCTCGAGGATCCATCTGGTCCCCTTTCGAATGATGTCTTTAGTGGAGATCAGGGATTTCTAGAAGGCTGATCCATCTCTGGGCTGGGATTCACTGAGGAAGGGGTGATGGTGGCAGTATTTCCTATGCACGATACTGACCCATTCATCAGGGGCATTGGTGAACACCTTCCAGGCATGCTTGGACAAGAGGGCCTTGTTCATGAGGGTCACCCGCCTGAGCCCGATCCCTCCCTCACCTTTGGGGTGGTAGACCAGGGGCCAGGAAACCAGGGGAATCCTCTTCTTATCTTCGTTGCCCGACCATAGAAAGCATTTCTGGATTTGCTCGATGTGAGCTGCAATGGAGGCCGAGATTCTGAAGACCGACATGAAGTAGACCGGAATGCTTTGAAGAACCATCGATAGTAGGGTGGCTCTGCCAGCCTGTGAGAGGAGGTGGCCTTTCCAGGGGGCCAGCTTCCTCTGGATCCGATCAATCATCCCACTCCAAAGGGTCTTGGAGGATGCTCCTGTAAACAGGGGGAGCCCGAGGTAAGAGGAGGGGAGGGAATCAGGGGTACAACCAAGAATCCACCCGATTCTGATTTGCCTAGCCAGGGGGTATGGATAAAGAAAATTTTACTTTTTTGGAGGTTGATTTTCTGCCTAGCCGCCTCCTCATACAGGGTCAAGATGAGCTTGATGGTCTTGGCTTGAGGGATCAAAGCTGAAGTAGCAAGGATGGTGTCATCCATGAACTGCTGATGGGACACAGGGGGTAGGCCCGACGCAGGCCTGATGCCCGAGATAAGTCCATGGGAGACAACACTCGAGATGGTGCATCCTAGGGCCTCGGCCAGGATGATGAAGAGGATCGAGGATAGGGGGTCACCTTGGCGAAGGCCTCTGGAACTGGGGAAGAACCCGACGGGGGATCCGTTGATGAGGATAGAGAACCAAGGGGAGGACACATAGTTTTTGATGAGGCTGACCCAGGAGGGGTGGAACCCAAACTTGAGAAGGACCTTGGAAAGGAAATCCTAGTCAACTCTGTCGAAGGCCTTGTTCATATCTAGTTTGAGCAGAAAGGAGGCCTTTTTGGATAGGAGGGCCGAGTGGATGGCCTCGTGCATGATGATAACTCCATCTGTGATAAGTCTGCCTTTGACCGAGCTCCCCTGGTAGGGGGCAATGATCAGGGGAAGGATATCCTTAAGGCGGGAGGCCATGGATTTGGTCAAGATTTTGTATAAGACATTGCACAAGCTGATGGGGCAAAAATCAGAGAGGGATCTGGCTGCCTGAGACTTGGGGATCAGGGCAATGAAGGTGGAGTTTATACCTCTAGGGATGGAGCTGGCGGACTGGAGGTCCCGGATGGCTGCGCACACTTCTTGGCCAATGATGTCCCAAAAGGATTGGAAGAAACGAGGGGGAAACCCGTCTAGGGCCCGGGGCCACCTCGGCCTTCATGGAAAACGTAGCAGCATGGATTTCAGAGTCAGACAGGGGCTGCAGGAGCATCTCGTTTGCCATGGCCGAGACTAAAGTTGGAATATGCTCCAGTAGGGTGTCTGTCGCTTCTGGGGACATGTTGGGATTGTCGCCAAGGAGCTCCTGGAAGAAGTTGATGGCTTCAGTCCGAATGTCTTCTTCGTCCTTGATAATTCTGCCATCGCTGCTCACCAACTCGACAATTCTGTTAGAGCCCCTATTTTTGAGGGTCGACGTGTGAAAGAACTTAGTATTAGCATCACCATCTTGGAGCCATAGGGCTCTCGACTTCTACCTCCAAAATGTTTCTTCCCTGGCCAGGATGTTGTGGTACTCGCTGAGGGCTGAACGTTCCTCTTCCCTGATCCCCGGGTCTTGGGAGCCTTCCTGGAACCTGAGCTCAAGGTCTTCAAGTTTTTTCTTGATTGCTGCTTTATTTTTGAAGATGTTACCAAACACCTCTCTGTTCCATACCTTGAGCTATTCTTTGAGACGTCTCAGTTTGTGGTAGACTTGCTCAGTAGGGCGCCCAGGGACTGGGGGAGCCCACCAACAACCAACCTGGGCCCTGAAGTTGGGGTGGTGCAGCCACATGGACTCGAACCGGAAGGGCCGCTTGAGGGAGGAGCGATGGTCAGTTTCGAGGAGGAGGGGGCTATGGTCAGACCCAATTTTAGGGAGAGCCAACAAGGTTGCATCAGCAAATAGGGGAATGGCTTCCTTAGAAAGGAATACTCTGTCTAGCCTGACCTGGATATGGCTTGCTCCCGCTCTTCTGTTTGACCAGGTGAACCTGGCTCCTTTTAGGCTGACGTCCATGAGCTCATTGAGGTCGATGAAGGCTTCAAAGTCTTCCATGCTTTTGGATGGAGCCGCTGAGCCCCCACTTTTGTTAGAAAGGAAAAGGGGGTTGTTGAAGTCCCCTGCCAGGATCCAGGGAAGGGGGGCAAAGGCTTCCCTCATCGAGCTGATTTCCTTCCATAAGGCAGCTTTCTCAACCGGGTTGTTGGGAGCGTAGACGTTAGACAAGATCCACGAACGCCTTGACTTCACACAATGGACCAGAATGTTGATTATTCTAGGGGAAGATGATATGAGTCTCCCCTCGAAATATCGAGGGTCCCACATGCATAGCAGGCCTTCGGCTGTGCCAGTCGTAGGGGTAGACAGAGACTCGCAATTGCGCCAAGTAGCTTGGGCGACCCTCTGAGCAGTCGCTTCATCTATTTTGGTCTCCTGGAGGAGGAGGAAGGACGGGCGGTGATCCTTGTAGAGTTGGCCGAGGATCCTTTTTTGGGGGCACCATTGAGCCCCCTAACATTCCAGGTGATGAGCTTCATTTGACACCCTTGGGGGGTCGCTTGCCCCCTTCTCGAGCTGAGCGGGGGGTTTGGATCGTAGGGCATCTACTTTGGAGAAGCTCACGGCAACGTCAGAGAGGGTTTCCTGGGAGCCATTGGCTATGTCATCTTCAGTGATCCTCGATCGTTGATCGCCCAGGGTGGGGCGACCTCTCTTGAGTTTGCTGCCAAAGTCTATGGTGAATGTCCTGCTTTGGGTCATCTTGGGGCTGATTTCATCGGGCCCAGATGGAGAGCTACCCTCAACCTCTTCGTCGGACCTCTCGGAGCTACACTCTAAGGGGGAGGCCGGTAGGGACCACCGGGAGGGGCGGGAGGGGGTCGAGAGGGGGATAGCGAGGAGGGGGGGAGGAGGAAACCCTGGTAGAGGAAGACAGGAAGGTGGGAGCCGATGGGGGAGAGAGCCCGGGTGGCTCATAGGGCTGAGAGGGGGCACAAGCAAGGGCCTACGGGGAGGGATTCGTAGCGGGCGAGGGGGGAGCCTGGGATCGGGGCCTCGGAAGAGGAACCAGGGAGAGGTACGGGGGAAGGGGGAACCTAGGGAAGGCCATCCATCAGGCAAGGGCCCGCTTGGGATTCCTTTGGGATAGAAGGGGGAGCCTCCTTGGTGGTCCAAGCCTGGGATCTATGGCCATCATGGGGGGCCCATGGGAGGGGGCCCGACCTGGTCGGGAAGGGGGTTTGGCGGGGAGAGAGGCATCAACCTTCTTGGATATAGGGCATTGGTAGGGGAGGTGTCCCTGAGTGCAGCAGAGAGGGCAGAAAGCAGGTTTGTTTTCGTAAATCAGGGTTTGGCGCCAGAAGAAGGACCCAGAGGAGATGGACACAGAAGAGGGGAGTTCGGATTCTAGATTTGCATTGACATAGAATCTGGCATGGACCATTCGAGAGCCTACCTTGGTAGCGGGATCGAAGGCCACCAGCTCACCGACCGACTGGGCAATGAGCCTTAGAACGTCTTCGTGCCACAAGTGGAAGGGGAGCTCAGGGAGCCAAACCCAGATCGGGGTGAAGTTGATACTTTGGGTGTTGGGATGGAAGTCAGCTCCATATCGCCTGAGGAAGAGGCTTTTGCGACCCAGGAACCAGGGCCCGCCAGATAGAATATTTTTAGCATCATCGTTGTTGTTTAGTTTTATAATGAAGAATCCCTTGGTAAGGGCCACCAACTGAATATGTCCAAAAACTTTCCATTTGGAAGCCGCCCATCTGCGGATGGTTTCCATGTTCGGTCGCCCTCCCAGGAACTTCCCAACCAGGGAGGCAGAGGATCCAGAGACAAAGGATGAGTAGACCTCCTCTTGAATGGAAATGTGGGTGCCCTCGAGGGAAAGCCCTATGCCCAGGGCCCGAGGCTGGGCCCTGGCGCCAGCCAGGATCTGCTGGTAGGAGGGTTTGGGCCCTCCCGGGGCAGAACCCTGCCCAGGATCTGGAGGCTTTTTCCCTAGGCCTGCACTAGCATCGAGGCTGGGAGGAGGCCCCGGGCCCAAGATGTCATCCCCACCCTGGCCGCTAGTCTGCTCAGCCTCTGAGCCCTCCTCTGGTCCCATCGAGGACCTTGCGGGCCCGGGCCCGGGCCCCGACGTGCCCGACCCCGATCCCGATCCTGTGCCCGCCCTGGATCCTGCACCTGCGTCTGAACCTGCTCCCGCTCCCGTTCTCGCTTCTGCTCCCGTTCTTGCTCTAGCTCCCACCATAAACCCATCAAAGGTTGAATTTAATTAATATATTTCCACACTGATTAAATAATGCTACTAGAGTTATAAGATTTATAAGTGGAAAATCAAAACCCTAGAAACTTTATTACTACAATTTAGAAAGTTTTGTAGATAACTGAAAGGTTGATTTAAAGTTTTGGGAAGTTAATTACATGTTTTGTAATTATTATTTTTTATTTTGTAAAGCAATTTAAAATATTTTCAAATTGATAATTTTGGAGAAATAAGGATTTCAACATCAAATTAGGAATACAAAATTTGCAAATATCTTTTATAGAATTTCTAAATTTCTAATTGGGGAGCTATAAGGAATTCAAAATCAACATATCAACTAATATAATAGCACAATCATTACCATGCTTAGATATGGGAAAATCTAAGAGGAAATCCATGGAGACATATTCCCAAGGCTTGGATGGCACTGACAGTGGTGTGTATAGTATTTTCTTCTTATTGGTTGATTTGGAAATAACATAGGAGGTAGACGACTCAATGTATATCTATGCATCATTCCTCATATTGTTCCAATAGAAGTTAATATTTTATTCACTCCAAAGTGACTTGCTATTTTGTGGAAGTACACTTCTCAAATCATCTTTTAATGGTCATTGGTTGGTACACAAATATGTCCCATGTGTAATAGAAGGTTATCTTAAAAATAAAAATAAAAAATATGCTTACCCACACAAATATCTTGGTATGTATTTGTAAAATAAAAATCTACTTCATACAAGGTGGACCAATTGGAAGTATCATGCCCATAGGAATTAAGAATGGTGGTGAGGGCCAAGATTGGGGGTCAATTAAAACAATATGATTTTGAATTGGAACTCCCTTTCTTATTATTGATGATCAAATGAAATTATTGTTTACATGTGGCTCACTTTTAAAGTATTTTATTCCTTACCTTACTCTATGGCTGAATAAAATCCATAGGTCTATGATCTATGTGGATGATGTTTCCTTGAACAAGGTGTACTTATTCCACTATTTAAAATCTTGGATAGTGACATATAGCTTTGTGTTTTATGTGGGGTATTTTTGAACCACTTTATTGAATGTTTCACTATGATAGTAAATTGGATGCCCATACGATGTGAGAATAGCTCCCAATACGTACTTTGATGCATCTATAATTACCTTAAAAGGTTGATGCAAATCAGGTAGGGAAAGTGTAGGAGCTAAACATAATTGGCCCTTCAACCACTTAAATATCTTATCTTGTGTATCTTCCTATTTAAACGTAGAGTTTTCACCTCATTTACTCACTTGGTGTAGTGGGCAAGAACCCCATTATAAATATTTGTTAGAAATTATCAAGAACCAAAAATTTATGAAGCTCTATTAGAGTCTTTGAGGTAGGAAAATCTCTAATTACCTGAATCTTATAAAGATTAACATGGACTTCCTCTTTGTCAACAAAGGTATTAAATATTTGTCATGCTAAATGATCACTTAAAATTAGCATATACCTTGTGTATTTAAAGAATATAAAGTACTTGTCAAAAATGTTGTAGATGTTCATCCCATGTCTTAATATAGATGAGAATGTCATCTAAGTAGACTACCATAAATGAGCTAGTATAGAAACATAAGATGCCATTCATAATCCTCATGAATGTGGAAGGCGCATTGGTCATACCAAAATATATAACCATCCACTCACTTAAACCCTTCTTGGATTTGAATGTAGCCTTCCATACATAAATGATATCTATGGGTATTGATGATAGCTAGATTTGAGTTCAATTTTGGTGAATTTTACACCATGAAGCTAGTGGAGCAAGTCATCTATTTTATGGAGTGAATAGTGGTTCTTCACAGTTTTTTCATCAAATATCTATATATAATACATAGTCTCTATGTTTTGTCTATATTTGGAGCTAAGACAATTGGACTACCACATGGTGAAGCAGGTCTGACGTGTCTTTTTTGAATAAATTCTTATTTTTATCTCTTGATTTCATTATTTTCAAGTATTGGTCTATGATAAACAAGTCATTAGGAAAAGGAGAACAAGTAATTAAATCAATGGAATATTTTACCTAAAAATAAAGTGGAACCCCAATTGGTGACTTGAAAAAGTCATCATATTTTACTACAATCTAGTCCATCAAATTATTCTCTGCAGGGCCTACAATTGGTGTAGAGATCCTCCTACTTTATGGCTTAATCATTAGAAATATGAATTTTCTTATTTTGGATATCATATTTGTGCATTATTTAGCACAAATTAATGAAACAAAATTAGGAGTATATACCTTTGTTATCTTGAAGTACCAATCTTAAACAATGATGATGACACTTTGGGATCTAGAATTGTTAGCTTTTGAAGCTTTAAACTTAAAGGAAATGCAACCACAAGTATGGAAATAAGCATGCAATATTATAACTATTATAATGGCTAAATAATATGCATGACAATATGAAATAAAAAATGATATAATGCTCAAGAAATGCTCATATATGAAAGCTCACGAAAATATACAATGCCATGCAATAGAGGACATCATATCTCCATTTTGCAAAAATGGATCTACATTGTATCTACTACTATACCTATGCACTCCAAAATCCTCTCACTTCTAATATATGATGGCCTATTTATAATGAGATGCAACTCTTTGCCTTCAATATTCCTATGATACCTCATTATTCTATTCTAAGGACTCATGTACATGTGGACTACATGCACATTTACATCATTGCACATTACAACACTTGTACATTTATTACATTGCTTTTATAAAGTAATTAAATCCTAATAAAATCCTAGTCTAAATATGTACCCATGATGGTACATTAGTAAGGAACCAAATAATGTAATATATTCCAACACCCCCTCTATTACATTGTTTGGTTTTTGAAGACTTTAGTCTTCAATAAGAATCTTGATTTTGGTTCTGGATTTTGTATCCTCCTTCTTTACTGTCTGAGTCATATTCAAACAAATAGTTAGTGTCTTCATGATATGTTACTCTTGTTGAAAGAGCTTTAACTTCATGTTCATCTGTTGACTCTTCTAGTTCTTCTATTTCTTGAATCCTTTGTGCTAAGTGTCCTTTTTGATTCCCTCCATGATATTCCAATTGAGGGTATTGATTTTGAGGAGTATGTGGATGATGAAACTATTTTTTTGAGGTTGATACTGCCTTGGTTGGAATACCCTATTTTGGTGGTTTCCATAATTTATCTGATTCCCCTGATTTTGATTTCTAGGATTGAATCTGTAGTAGTTAGTGCTATGTCCTTTCTTCCTGCATACATGACAATATCAATTATTCCAAGGTCTTCATCCTTTTGAGGATGATGCAATATTTCCCTATGGATTGTCCTTTGAGACCAATGCATTGTTAGTCATTTCATATTTAACTATATTTTCCACCTCATATTCTTGAAGAATATTGACTAACTCATCAAATGAAGTATCTTTACTTAGGACTTGTAAAGATGTAACTAGATGTTTGTAGCTATCAGGAAGTCCTCTCATGGTTACTTGAACAAGAAATGTATCTTTTACTTCTTCTCCTAAGGTTAATAATTTCCCTTTAATATCTGCTACCTTCCTTAGGAATAGTTCTACACTTTCACCATTGTTCATTTTCAAGGAATGTAATTGAGTTTGAAGATTTAAGATAGTAGCTTTATTTTTCCCTTCAAATATTTTCTCTAATATTTTCCAAGCTTATAAAGATGTCCCTACTGAGCTAATGTAAGGTTGTATTTCATACATGATGGAAAAAGTTATTATCATTAATGCTTTTGCATCACTTTATTCAAACTTTTGAATCTCTATATCACTTGAATTAGGTTTAGTGATTATTCCTTTGACAATTTCCCAAAGCTTTTCAAATATCAAGATTGCCCTTACTTTGTTTTTCCATGAGAAGTAGTTTGGACCTTTAAGTAGTTGAGATTATGTAAGGATGAATTTATTTGTTGTCATGATGGTCCTAGTATGTTTCCTTGTAACTCCCTAGTTTAGAGAATGTGAACTATCTTGCTAAAACTTTTCAAGACTTAGGTTTTGTAGAACTCCTTATGTCTCCCTAGTGATAATATGTTTCAAACAAGATTTAACTATTTATATTTACTTGTAGAAAGCTTAAGTTCAATTGCAAAGAATAATAATACTATATCTTTGAGATATCTAAGTTGTATTTTTTATGTCTCTTCAATTTCCGTATGAGACTAGAATAATTTTCTCAACTAAGATTTGACTTCTTTTAACCCTTGTAGTTTCTAAATTTCTAAATTTTTAAGAATAAAATTTGAAGTAGGATTCCTTATACCTCCCTAGTTAGAAATTTAGAATAAATATATGTTTACAAATTAAATTCAACTTATCTTATAACTCCTTAGTTCTAAAATTTGCAAATATATTTTAAGAAATAACAATAATTATTCAAATGCTTCTAATTTCAACTTATTTTCCAAGATAAAAATCTAGATATTAACACCTTATTGCTCCTATTTTTTAATATCTCTAGTATAAGTTGATTTTACAACCTTATAAACTTGCAATATAAATCTTACCTTTCCTTCAATCTTGCAAGATCTCTAAAATCGATTCGACCTTCTACGACTTAGTGATGGTTGACTTCTTGTCAACTCCAAGATGCAATGTAAAGTTGTTCCTTCCTTCTTCATCGGTATGTGTGCTTTCTCCAATGTCTAATTCAGACCTGTACATGCTTCTTTCATGTTTATTTTTAACCTATGAGTATATACTCTCCTCAATGAACGTGCTTTGCTTTACTTTGGTTCAGGTGATAATTGATATCTCTTTGTCATTGCTTTGCTTAACCTTCAAGCTACTATCTCACTGGTGAACGTGTTATTTTACACTGTAACTTGGTTTACAAACTCCAATATCTGTTGTGTGTGCTTATCTTTGATGAAGTTGTGTTGGCTTGAGCACTTGATGAGTTACTTGGCTATTCTACCTCAATATCTACACCACTTCACTTAATTAATGCACCTTAAGATCTCTCCTTTAGCTTCTAGTTGACATCACTTTTATGGGTGCTATACAAGTGCTTATCTTTGAGGGTGTCTCTCTGAATTGAAACATAGTATGTTATGTATAATTTCAAGTGGCATTATCATTATATTGCTACTTCAAAAATAATTTCACTCCTCCTTCCAACACCAAATGAAAAATGGTGTTAGGTAAGTTAATAGATTCCTTTAATGTCCTTGACCTACAATTGCTACCTCTTTAGAAGCATTATGAGATTGATGTCCAAGGATTCTCCTTTACTCAAGTTATCCTTGATGTCATAGCGAATGCATGCAATGCCTTCTCTCACATGGTGCAAGTCATTCACTTATTTTACCCTAACTGATGTAGATTACTCTAATGCTTATTTTCTATCCTTCTTGTTCTACTTCCAATGTTTTTTTTGATAGGATAATGATAATTATTCTCCACCATTTCTATGGTATAAGTAGTTGTTCTTCCAAAACTTAAACTGAGTTCTAAGAAAGGCTATGATATGTCTTTAGGTGATGAGTATCCTTATTTGAAACTGAACCTTCTTTGAAAATGAAACATCCTTGTGTTTGCATTGTATGATGATCGTTGTATCTCCTCCTTAGGATTGCTGAGTCTGCCTTGCAATATGAGATTACTTCCACACTGGATACCTAGGCTAAATGGGATGCTTGCTCTAGTGCAAGTTATGTGGGAAAATGATGGCTAGACTTGGTGCCAACATAACTTCTTCTAATGTAAGTTGGTGGATAGAATACATGATGCCTTCATAGCTATGATGTGTCATTTGATGCTTGGAGGTAGACTTTGTTGTGCTCCTTGTGTTGCCTTCACCAAAGGCTATCAACTATGTAATATACCTTTCAATGTACCTTATTTTTCCTTCACCAAAGGCTTCCAAGATGTAGAATATATTTTGCTTGACATCCTTAGCTTAGCTAATAGCTTATCCCACCTTTTTCTCCATGATACTTCAATGGATATGCATTATTAGAAGTCTAAAAAGTAATCACTTTATTCACCTTTTTATTAATGACTTATCTTCTTGATTTGAGTGAATAAAATGCAGGTAGATGATGTCCGAGATATCTCCCTTTGCCTTGGAGATACTTCACTTTTAGAGCTCTATTGAGTGGCTCTAAAGAGATGCTTGCAAATGTTCAATGCAATGGTGTAGATGTTTACCCCCTATAATCTCCAACTGACTCTCTTGGCTTCTCAAACTAATGGTTAATACTCCCTTTGTAGGTTGAGATAAGTTGGAGTTAATATTGCCTTCTAACCCTTAGCAATTATTACCTTGCTTGGTTACTTTCACACTTACTAATCCAATATTTTAAATAATGAGTTTGCACTATAGAATATGCAAACATGTAAAGTCTTCTTTTGCTTAGAAATAGTCAATAGAATGTTTATACATTTATTTCTCTCAAAATATATCTAACTTCTATTATTTTTCTATGCAAGTTTGAAACTTGTAGACAATAATTTCTACACTACCTTGAAGACTTTGAACTAAAACTTATTTTTATGAGTATGCTATCCATATTTTATGGTCTTCACAGTATTCTGTGTTGTCTTCCTTGGAAGCCACCACATAGTATTCATGTAGTCCACCACTATAACCACCATGCCACAATCCTTTTAAAAATTTTACATCATTGAAAGCACTAGGAAAAATACAAGCGTTCAGTCTGACGAGGCTCGAGATTTGAACCTTTGACCTCTAAATTTATGCAACCTTTTAAACCTTGGAATTGGTGCTCAATAAACTTGATAAAAAACTAAATATAAAATTTCAACTAATGAACCTTTTGCACCTTTTTTGCATACCTTTTATACTTCGTAGATGATGATGATGGTGATTTAAGTTACCTAAATTTCTATCTTTTGTAGATAATATTGCAACTCTTCTAGGCTGTCCAAAAAATAGATCCTTGGCTCACCTTTTTTCAGCTTTAACACTCCACTAATATGTTGCCCAAAAATATGATTTGGTGGCTCCAATACTCCTTTAGGATGTACCTCTAAAATTTGATCCTTAGCAGCTACTAATGCTGCCCAAATTGCTGCCTTTTTTTCTATTCTAAAATATAAAATATTTCATATTGTAAAGTAGTCAAAACCTTCACCAAAATAATGTCCTTGAGTCTCTTAGATTCGGTGGTTTCTATATATATTTTATCTTGTCAAATTTTGACTTCAAACTTGGCCTATCTAATGGACTTCTCAAGATCCTGATTGTCTTGATGTCTACACTTTTATTCTCTAAAATTTGGCAAGCTTCTTGTCAAATCCTTCTCTTTTGGGCTTGTTTTTAGATGGAAACAATTGTCCCAAGTTCTTTATCAGACACTTCTCCTTGGTAGTAAATTTATCCAATGATTTCTTCTAGGAACTCTTCCAATGAGACTCACCAATCCTTCTCCTTGTTTCTCCTTGATACCCCTCCAAGGTCTTCAATCTTGCAGCTTCTAAAAATTCAACGAGACCTTCCTTGATCTCTTTAATATTCAACTATGGAAGTTTTACAATGAGATCTCCTCCTTGGATATCCTAAATCCACTGCTACTAAAATATTACAATAGGACTTTTATTAGTCCTTCTCAATGCTCAATCTTCCACTATGGAAGTTCTTCAATAGGGCCTTCTATGGACCTCTTCCTCAAATGTGATTTTTTCAATCTTCAATTGAAATCACCAATCTCCAATCTTCACTAAGACTCTTCTCCTTGAGTCTCTTCTTCTTTCAATGGGATCTTCCTTCTAGAACCTCCTTTTTTATTTGTGCAGACAATGTGGCTTCCTTGGCCATTGGATCTCTTCTCAATCTACAACTTCGAGTCTTAAATCTATAATTATTTTAATGGAACATTTCTCATTAGGCCTCCAAATATTCAATATCTACTCTTATGTAACAAAGAAATAATCCCTTTGCGAGGAAAGCACATAGAATTTTAGGTAATGAAGGTGAAATTATTCTCTATCTATTGTAGGAAGTTTATAAACTTCTAGGAGTTAATTTTCTGCAACAAAATATTAAAAATAAAAATTTCTATAAATCTATAGAAAACAATCTTCACTAGTTGGATTTCCAATCTAGTGGATTCAATGCATAGTTCTAGTCTTCATAAGTTTTTCCTGCAACTATGTGGAAAAAATCTAGATAATAGTAAATTTTTGAAATATAAAAATGAGATTTAAAATCTCCTCTATGAAGAACACAAGCTTATACTGAGAGGGGGGTGAACAATATAAGATAAAATTTTGCGTTTCTTCCCAAAACAATATTATCCAATGTTATAAATTGCAATAGCTTTCCAAAGAAGTATCATCAATAGAAATAATAAAAGCAATGCATAAATCATCACACACATGAGAAACACAGATTTAACATGGTTCACCCAATGTGGTTTACATCCATGGAGAAAATATTTCTTTTAAACTTTCTAAACAAATCTCTTGGGAGCCAATTCCCTATTATAATGTTTATGAACCTCTACCAAAAGGAGACACCAATCCCCTATGATCAAGTTTTTGGATTTCTATCCACAGGAGAACTCTATCCCCTCAACTCTAGTTCATGGACCTCTATCCATAGGAGAACTCTATCCCATCAAATCTGGTTCGTGTAACTCTATCCACAAGAGAACTCTATCCCCTCAAATATGGTTCATGGAACTCTATCCATAGGAGAAATATATCCTCTCAACTCTAGTTCATGGAAATATGTCCACATGAGAACTCTATCCCCTCAACTATACTCTAGTTCATGGATCTATATCCACAGGAGATACCTCTCCTCTCAGCTCTGGTTTGCTCCAAATCCAACTCAATACTCTACTCAAAAAATTGCTCCAAGACTTCTCACAAGGCCTGCTCTCTACTCTGCTCAAATCTGCTCCAAGCCTTCTTACAAGGCTTGCTCAAATATTCTCCAAGCCTACACACAAGGCTTGCTTAAATATGCTTAAAAAAACTGGCTCAAATCCTCTCCAAGCCTACACACAAGGCTTACTTAAATATGCTCATAAAAACCTTCTCAAATAATCTCCAAGCCTACACACATGGCTTGCTTAAATCTTCTTACCAAACCTGCTCAATATGCTCACAAATCCTGCTCAAAACATATACTCAAATCTGCACATAACACATACCCAAATATGATCATAACACATACTCAAATTTGATCATAACACATGCTCAAATTTGCTCATAACACATGCTCAAATTTTATCATAACACATGCTCAAATATGCTCATAACACATATCCAAATCTGCTCATAACACATACTCAAATCTTCTCATAATACATACTCAAATCTGCTCATAACACATGCTAAAATATTTTCATAACACATGCTCAAATATTTCCAATTCTTGCACACAACAATTTCATATATATTTTTCAAAAGTGCTTTTCTTTGACTAAAGTAGTTTAGACATATTATACCAAGAATTCGTTTAACCTCTTGAAAATATAGAGAATGATATGCACTAAAAAATGCTCAATATGTTCTTCACATTCATTAAGTCTGTCACTTTCACATGTTTCATATTTATTGCATTCTAAAGGTAGCTCTAGTCTAGCACTTGATAAATGACCTTATTATGTATTTTACACAATCAAAACTGATGAACACACTTGCTTCATAAATCTTATTTCTAACACTTGCACATTCACTTTTAATGACACTCAAACCAATGCACAATTTTTTCTCAAACCCTAGCACATGTGTTTCCAATTTCATTCAACAATGAAGCATAATTTTTTTCTCAAACCCTAGCTCAAATATTTCCAACAATGCACACTAATAAAACCTTTTATCTCCACCTTAAAAATATTTCCTCAAAGTACAACCACCTAGAGAAGGAGTTATATCACCATACCTCAAAATTGTTTTGATGAAGATGTGCCCATAAAAACTTGTCTCAAAACAACTTATATTTCTTGTGCCACTTCAAGGTTTAGATAGCAAAACACTTTTCAAGTCATCCACATGAAAACCTTCTCAAAATATGTGCATAGTAAAACTTTGAAAATAATACTTTATTATTTCCTTTTGTCTTCACAAAAATACAACTTGTAGAACCCTTAAATGTTTTTCTTATGATGTGCATGAATTACAAAATACAATGATCACAAGTACACCCTTTTCTCTCCTTTCTAATAATACAATATTTCAATCCTCGTACAATACCCAAAACATCTTAATGTTAATTTATTTCATGCAAGAATTACATAATATAAAACAATATATTACATCTTATGACTCCCTTCTAGACTTTCAACACTTATAAAATATTTGCACAACACTTATACCTCCTGTACACACATTTATCAATATCACTTTACTCTAACAAAGCTTTTAGAAAGACTTGCTACCCAACCACCTTTACACCTTACAAAAATTAAATAAATCAAACCTTATGCCTCTTAAATTTTTGCGCTCAACAAAAATCAAATCCCTCTTATGCTTTCGCAACTCAAACTCTATCAATATTCAAGACAGTGCTCTCCAAAGAATTCAATGATCGGTTGTGCTATCACGGTTTGGTGACATAAAAGGTGGCCTACATAAATTATTTCAACTCTGCCTTGGAAACAGTGAAAACTCTTCTACCAAAAAACCATCATCGAGAGGACTTGACCCCAAGACCTCTCTCTGCCCAGTGCTCTAACACATGACCAATGACCAACTGAACTACACCAGCAGGCGTGACGTTAAACATTTCTCCTATAATATATTTCAAGTACTGCACCTTAAAATATTTGCTGCCTCTACCATTCGCTACCTCTCTTAACGAATGGGAATCTATGCACAATTCGAGTGATGTTTCCTAAGGTAAGACCATGGGTATAAAAAATATGTGCCCTCCTTTGCCTTGGACTATGTCGGTGCTAGAAACAATTCAAATTTATTTCCTCTACATGCATTTTGATGCCATATTTCTTTTTGAAACTTTAAATTATAATATTTACAAAATATTATAATATTATTTTAAAACTTTTTCCTCTTCTCCTGTAAACCTTGGTCCATTGCATTCAAAAATTTTCTCCTCTTGTCCTTTAAACCTTGGTCTATTTTCCTTTTTAAATCCTCTTTATAATATTTAAATATTATACTCCTTAACATATTTACCTTCTTTCTTTTTGCCAGCCTTGTAACTTGCTCTTTTTATCATCAAACCTTGGACATAAAATATTTCTGCCTTATGCATATTTTGACATCAATGATAACACAATAATTTAATATTTCCAACAATCTCCCCCTTTGTAATTTATGGTAATCCTTTCTTAAAATAATTCTTTTACTACCATTGGATTCTAAATTCGCTCCCCTAAGAAGCTGCTCCCCCTAAGTGATTTCTCTCCCCTTTACTGAAACTCTCCCCTTTTGACATCAATGGCAAAGGGCTCCTTTTGGGCTAAAAATAAGACTCTTAGCTCAACCCCCTCACCAACACCTCTCCTTGAGGCGATCAATTTTGGGGTGGGAGTAAATCTACTCCCAACTTACAATGCTCTTCTCCTTTCTCAACTTTCTTTTTTCAATCCTTTGTTGGACTAAGGCCTAAGGCCTGGATTCTTGCATACAGCAAGCTGTATACCCCGTGAGCTGCCAAGAATGTTGGCATTTTTGCCACATTGATTCTCATTGATTAATGCATTAGTGTATTATTGAAAATCTGACCTTTAATATCAGCTTTGATGCAGCTTTGGCAAAAAAAGAAGAAAAAATGAGCAAAAAATAACTAAGTCTAAAAACTACAGCGATTCGCTGACATGTCACGAAATCACGGTCAACACAGTCAACGCAGGCAGGTTGGGCGGAACCGTCGTGATATCGCGACGTGTTCCAGAATCACGGGTTGGTCGGCCTCAAAGACACAAAGTTGAAAACTTGCAGCGCGTCGCTGACATGTCAGCAAATCGCGACACTGGCGGCTTCGAAGGGGCAAGTGCCAAAACTTGTAGCGATTCGCTGCATGTTCGAGCGGAGAAGAGTCCAAGGCAAATATGTAGCGCGTCGTGGCGAAAAATGGCAAAGGGTATGGAGAAAGAAATGTGTAGCGATATCGTTACCCATAGCGAAATCGTGGGTTTTGACCAGAAAGACAAAGTACCTGAAACATGTAGCGATATCGCTACATGTTTTGTTTTCGCGCGGTGTTTGGCAGAGAAGACCCAAGGCAAAGTTGTAGCGACGCGCTACCTGTAGCATTTTTGTGATGGCAAAGTGGCAATTGGTACGGAAGGAGAAAAACGTAGCGATATCGCTACATGCTTCAAAATCGCGGCCATTTTGGTCCAAGAAGCAAAGGAGCAGAAAGTTGTAGCGATTCGTCGCAATATCAACAAAGAAAGCCAACTGACATGAATATGCAGCGAAATCATGCAAGGGATGAAAATTGATAAAAAGCATGAAAATGGTTAAGTGCTCAAATTGGTAGCGAAATGGAGACAAGGAAGAATTGAAGACATTCAAGTGCAAAAGGTGTTATGTTTTCGTGGACCGTCTTCAAGGTCGTACAAGGTGCCTGAAACATGTAGCGATATCGCTACATGTTCCATTTTTGTGGCGTTTGGCTTCAAAGGTTTTAGTGTTCAAAAGTGCAGCGATGCGCTGA
Source organism: Wollemia nobilis (assembly GCA_028583015.1). Classification (NCBI taxonomy): domain Eukaryota; kingdom Viridiplantae; phylum Streptophyta; class Pinopsida; order Araucariales; family Araucariaceae; genus Wollemia; species Wollemia nobilis. The sequence goes on from JAQPPZ010017238.1 coordinate 2,468,945, forward strand.
CTGTTTTCGCAAAAGGCATAGAAAATGCAGCGATTCGCTGCAAGTTCTGGGCGACAAGGCGAGTGCGGTGCAGCGATGCGCTGACTGTTTTCACAAACGGTATAGACAATGCAGCGATTCGCTGCAAGTTCTAGGCGACAAGGCGAGTGCGAAGAGAATCATGCAAAAAGCAAAAGGCGTCGCATTTTCGCGACCCATCCATAAGACCGTACAAAGTGCCGAAAAGTGCAGCGATGCGCTGCATGTTCCGTTTTCGTGGGGCAGGAAGGAAGGAATAGCCAAAGGCCACAATGCGTAGCGATATCGCTACATGTGCCATTTTTCGCGGAACAAGCTAGCGATAGAGACATTGAAGCCAAAGATGCAGCGATATCGCGACAGGGAGCATTTTCGCGGGTGTAAGTGACAAAAGCGTACGGCATGAAAATACGTCACGATTTTGTGACTCGTTGCGTTTTCGTGACCTGCACAGTTTCCCGCCAAAAAAATAGTATGAACGGCCGAGAAGGTTTTTTGAGTTTCCGATGATTAAATGCTGCCCCAAATTAAATGTTTTGTAGATTTCCAAGGTAGTCAAAGTAAAAAATGCGCCCAGGCCACCGAGATTTAAGATTTAATGCATTCGAAGCTGCTATTCGTGGATTGTCATAACGGTTTCATGCACATGTTTGAAGAATCAAATTTAATGAAGGACCACGAACGTTTCATTGCATTTAATTTTTGTTTCTTCGAGGCTATAATCAAGGGGTCATGTATGTAATTTCCAATGCACAATTGTAGATCACGAGGAGGATGGTGGCAAACATTTAATGCTGTAGAGAGGACAGACCTCTATAAAAACCAATGTAATTCTCATTTCAAAAGGTTGGGAAAAATTCTCTGCTAGAGACTGGAAATGCATTTGCAGGAATAACAGAGTTGGCTTCTAATTTGTCAAGCGGTTGTATGGGTGATTTCCTTTCTGTTCTATTGCATTTCTAATAGATTTGTATTTCTTCATGGCTGTTGCATTAAAATTTTGCATATTGGATTTATGTACCGTCGTGAGAGTATGATTTCTGGAATGTAGTTTTAGAGGATTTTCATGCATACATCGTGTGAAGGTTTAGGTTAATATTTTTTATTACTTGCTGTTGTTACATTTTTAAATTTCCTGCTGTTATTTTCCTAGTCTTATAACTTCAGCGTGTGGCCATTTTTCCCATTTCTTTCTGTAGTTTTTAAATCTCTTTCCTGCAACCCTTATCTTAAACCAAGTTTGGAATAGTGAAGGGAACCAGCCCACTCTGGATATTGGTCTGGAAGCCATTTCTTGCTTCTAGCCTTTCAATGTTGGCCAGGTCTAGGGTGCACTTGTAAAATCCTTTCCTGTGGCAGATTTTGGACCAACAAGAGCCAATCATGATTTGATCTATAAATTCATGGGTATTCGTCCTACCTTGAATTTTTTGAATTCATGGGTCCGACAAAACTGGGAGCCTCTTGGTGAGTATTATTAATGGTTTATTAGCACTGGATATTTTATTTTTAGTTTTTCTTCACTTGTTGATAGAAATAGGGCTTTCAAATCAGAAAGGAGGAATCATGGTCCGAAAGGATTATTTGTTCAACCCTAGAGAGTGGGATTTGATGCTCGAATTGAACCCACTGCTGTCCCAGTTTGTATCTATTTGTATGCACTTCCAATGGAGTTTTGGAGTGATCGAGTATTGGAAATTATTGGTAATTCCCTTGGAAGACATTTGGGTGTTTCCAAAGACACAATAGAAGGAAACACAGCTGCTTAATGCAAGATTATGTGTGGAAATGGATCTTAGCCAGCCTCTATCGATAGAGGTGGAACTTGAATTTATAGGACGATCTTGGATTCAACAACTGGATTATGAGGCATTGCCTTTCAGATGCAAAGTTTACCACAAATATGGTCATTTGGCCTGATCTTGCCCAAATAATATGAACATAAAAATAGAGGCTCCTCTAGGAATGTCAAATCTTCCTAAGGAGGGTAATTCAACAATCAACAAAGAACCAACCAATATTTCTTAGGGTAAAGAAGCACATGGATATGGTTTTGAACAGCCCAAAAGAAGGAGAATGAAAAAGAAAAAAGATGGTAAAGAGCAAACCCAACTCAATCCCTCCAATAGGTATGAGATATTTAAGACACTAATGGACCAAGAAGAACAATTCATGGAAGGAGTGGATGGTAATAATGAAAATAATAACAACCATGTTCAAGCTCCTCTTTCATCTCCCCCCATCATAGTGCAGGTAATTGAGTACAGTGAGTTACCACAGTCAGATAGTGTAGGGGCATCGATAGTGCATAACCAAGAGAAGCCAATAATTAAAGATTTCAGCATGGGCATAGCAGAAAAGAACATAGAAAGGCCAACTTTAGGGATAAATCAGGTGGAAAAGAGATAAAAAAATAGCAACTCTCAAGGAGTGGGTAGAAAATCAAATAAGGAATTGATAGCAGTTCAAGGAGACAAACTGAACACTGGAGGATCGGTAAGGCCAATAGATTTGTACTGCTCTCAAGGTAACAAATGATTATACAATCATGGAATGTTAGGGGTTTAAACTATAGAACCCATCAATATGTTGTTTGAAGACTCTTAGAAAAATGTAAAACAATTTTTTTGCTTATCCAAGAGACAAAAATGTCGTTAGATCTTATGTGTAAAATAGTTAACAGACTTTGGAGGGGTGTTGGTCATATGGAAGTGGTTGCCCAAGGTGCCTCAAGGGAGATAGTTACTCTTTAGAACTCTCTTGAATGGAATGAAATAGAAAATATAGCTTGGAGGGTTGTTCTCACATCACATTTTAGAAATAATGTCACAGTTGAACATGTTTTAATCACAAATTTTTATGGGGCTCAAAACCTAGATGGTCAAATGCATCAATGGAAAGCTATGCATAATATGAGTCTCAAGGGAAGATTTAGATTGGATTATTGTTGGAGATTTTAATGCTAAATTATCCTCTAGATATTAGGAAGGGAAAACCCAAATTTTGGACCCAGGGGATCGACTTATGATTGCCCAATTTCAAGCATTACACTTGGTGGATATTAAATATCCTAGAACCAACTATAATTGGACTAATAAGAGGAGGGAGCCACATAGCAAGAAGGTGAAGTTAGACCATTTTTTGGTTTCAGAGGAGGCATTTGTAAAATGGAATATAAAATTTTAGATTTTGGAGGGTCCAGTTTCGGATCACTTTCCCATTTTGTTGGAAGGAGGGATCAAGACAGTGCAGCATCACAAACCATTTAAATTTGAAAACTTTTGGTTACAAAAAGAGGAACTTTGAAAGAAAATTCTAGAGTGGTGGGAAGAAGGTCGCCCAACATATGGGACAACAATGTTTAGATTCCAAAAATAACTTCATTATGTCAAAGATCAACTGAAACAATGGAGGTGAGCTAACAAGACAGACTTCCAGGTCCAAAGAGCTCCATTGGTGGCCATATGGGATGAGGTTCAAAAACACTTTAGGGAAGGAAAAATTATAGAGCATCTCAAAGAAGAGGATGATGCATTACGTAAAGAGGTTGAGGACATTGACAACTAAGAGGATACCTATTGGAAACAGAGAGCAAGAACCACTTTGTTATTAGAAGGTGATAAAAATACCAAATTTTTCCATCGGACTGCTTGTGCTAGGAGATAGATGAACAACATGGAAGCTCTTCAAGATGAGAACAAACACTCCTTTGATACAATTCTAGGTATGTATTTCCATTCAATGGATTATTTTTCTAAACTATTTAAGGAAAGTATGGTGCAAGATGAAGAGGCTCAAAAAGAAGTTATTGTTGTCATACCCTCTGTTATCTTTGAAGAAGAAAATCAGACCCTACTTAAACCCATTGATAGAGAGGAACTGAAGAATGTAGTCTTTGGAATGAGCACAAAAAAAAAACTAGGTCCAGATGGCTTTCCAATTGAGTTTTTTCAGGCCTTCTAGGATAACTTGGAGGAGGATGTAATGGCTGTTATAGAGGAGTCCAAAGGTAGTCCAAGAATGCTTAAAGCATTAAATCATACTTTCATTACCTTAATTTCAAAAGGTGAGGAGGGAGTACATATTTCATATTATAGACCTATTGCCTTATGCAATGTCATATATAAAATAATCACAAAGGTAATGGTTGAGAGGCTAAAACCTCTTCTACATAGCATTATCTCCTTAGAGTAAGGGGGTTTTGTAGAGGGTAGGCAAATCTTGGATGGTGTGATTATAGCTCAGGAAGCAATCCATGCAATGCAAACATCTAGTAATAGAGGAATGTTCATAAAATTAGATATGTCAAAGGCTTATGATAGGGTGGAGTGGAGATTCTTGTCAAAGATGATGGCAGCCTTTGGTTTCTCTCAGGATTGGATAGATTGGGTCATGAGTTGTGTTTCTACTCTGACATACTCAATGTTAATCAAGGGTCTTCCCTAGCAACCATTTGGAGCTACTTAAGGCCCTCATCAAGGAGATCCTTGCTCTCGCTATATTTTTCTCATATTGGTTGAAGGATTGGGTAGACTCATCTTGAGGAGAAGATAATAAGGTTTGCTAACAGGTATCAAGGTGGGTGAGGGAGTTTTGACTCACCTACAGTTTGTGGATGACACAGGATTGGTGGGAGTGGCCAGCTTCAGGGAAGCAAGAATGATTAGAGATACACTTAATGTCTACCTTAGGACTACAAACCAAGTCATCAATGATAAAAATCCAAAGTAGTCTTTTTCAATCTTGATCAAAGGCTTCAGGACAAAATTTTAGAGATCTTGGGATTCACAAGGACTTATCTCCTAGTGGTATACTTGGGGGTCCCTTTGTATTTTAAAAAACTAAAAATAATATCTGGAGGAATATTTTGGATTGTATCAAGGAAAAAATTAATCATTGGTCTCACAAATGGTTAAGCTATGGGGGTAGATTAACTTTTTTACAGTTAGTCTTTCAGGCCATGCCAATTTATAAATTTTCTATCATTGCTGCCCCACATACCATATGGAAATATTTGGACAAGATGGCTAGAAATTTTTTATGAGAAGGAGTAAAAGGAGAGAGGAAATGGGCCTTAGTAGGTTGGGAGAAAGTAAGCCAACCCAAGGTAAAAGGAGGTTTGGGACTGAGAATATCAAAGTTAAATAATAAAGCTTTTGCTGGAAACCTTTACTGGAGGTGGATTTCACAACCAGCTTCTTTATTCAGTGGAATCTTAACTAGTAAATATTTGGGACAGGTAAACCCAAATGAGGTGGGTCATTTCCCTTTGGATGGTAATGGATCCTTAGTGTGGCAAGCTCTCAAGTTAGGATCTTAGGTAGTAAAAGATAGATTATTTTGGAAAGTGGGGAGAGGGGAGAAGGCACAATTTTGGATAGATTCATGGGATCAATACCCACCTATCATTGTTGAATTTATTGAACTACAACCAATAAAAAAACCATAAAAACCAGGGGATGGGTCCAAATTGAAAGTTATTTCAACACTAGTTAGCTAGGGGATTATAATTTTAAGCAGTTTAAGAAGTTGGATGAGTGGCCAATTTCAGTCCCTCTGGATTTGACACCCATCATGACTAAAATATTGGCAAAAAGATTTCTCACAGGTTGAGACGAGGAGGATGAATTAGCTTGGGGCTATGGGAGACTTGGTGTATACATAGTGAAGGATGGATATGATAAGATCCTTCCAGAGCCTCCTCCTCATACATATCAGGTTGAGGATTGGAGAAAGATTTGGCAGTCTAAGGGTTGATCAAAAGTAAACTTTTTTGCCTAGTAGTTCATGCATAATAGAATTCTTACTTTTGATAATCTCAGATGTAGGGGAATCATTGGTCTATCTCAATGTGTTTTATGCTACAAGAGTGAGGAAACAACTGATCACTTGATGTTTGAGTGCCCATTCACGCGCCAGATTTGGGAGAGATGGTTTTTATATTATAAAATTCAAGTTAAAAGTGATTTGAATCGGATTAATATTTGGGAAAGATGGAATAGGGGTAGATTTAAATCTAAAGCTCTTTTCATTGGTTGGGATCTTGGATTAAACTTTATTTTGTGGCAAGTGTGGTTGGAGATAAATGTTCGAATTTTTAGAGAAACTTTTTCTTCTTTAGATGGAGTTTGGCAGGTCATTTCGAGCAAAGTCACATAAACTGTGGTAGTCTATGCTAAAGAGGAAACTCAGGTTGTTATTGAGACAATGTAAAAGGAATTTGAAGTGCAAGAGGGATAGGACATAGCTATTTGGAAACCACCCCTAGAAGGTTGGATTAAAATTAATACTGATGGAGTTGCAAAAGGCAATCCAGGTAGAGCTGGAATTGGAGTGGTTTGTCAAAATCATGTTGGAACAGTGCTCTATTGGGAACTGTAAGGCTTGGAAAGAGCCACAAACAATGAAGCAGAAGCCTTAGCTATCAAATTTGCTTCTATTTGGGCAATAAAACAAGGTTACAAGAGGATAATCCTAGAATCAAATTCTCAAATCATGGTTGGAGCTCTAGATTGCATGAGGAACTTTAATTTGAAAACATGGAGGTTGAGGATTCTTGTCACTCAAATTAAGGAATTATGGAGGGAATTAGATGATGTGATTCCAGTTTATGTGAGTAGAGATCTAAATAAAGTGGCAGACTTCCTAGCTAAGATGGGTACTAAGAAGGAGGTAGGGGTTTAGTGGCACAATGACATGGCTATTGAGGATGAGATGATTAGGCAGGTTGGTGAGCAAATCCAGTGCTTAGCTAATTTGGATAACCATTCCAAAAATACTGTTTAGGATATTTGTGCTTCAATGTAGATCTTCTTTTATAGTTGTAAACAAGTGAACAGTCATTGTAGAAATATGGTTTAAGAGATTTGGCTCCAATGCAAATCTTCTTTTATTGTTGTAAACATGTGTTCTCTTTGACTAAGGTTGGAAAAGTCTCATCCTAACTTGTAAATGATTTTTGTTTTAATACAAGTTTTTTCAAATTATTTTTCAAAAATAAATGTTTGACAAATAAATTTCAGAGAAGGAGAAGGATTATATGGGTTATTGATTTTAATATCATAAAATTTTAAAATCCATAATTTGAAATTTACTTATGTTATGAAATTTTGATTTATTAAAATTTTCAATATCAAATCATAAAGTCCAAAGTATACTATTGAGGATTAAATTTAATTATTTCAAATATTTAGTTAAATATTTGAATAAATAAACATTACATTAAGGAAGAAAATGTGAGTTCTAATTTTCATATTATAAAGTACAAAGATTTATAATTAGAATTCATATACATTAATTGTTCATATTTTATGAAAAGAAGTAAGGTTTATCAAGATTAGAATATTTTTAGAAGCCCTAACAAAATAATTATAAAGTGTTTAACATTTTATAATTAGGTTTTTGATTTTATTCGTCATTTATTAAATTTTATTTTAAGCTTCGTTCATAGAATAAATGCAAGTTTTGATTAAAATTCTTTAAGATATATTCATATAAGTTTACTATAAGGTTAAAGCATTTTAATTTAAATTCGTGTTTAAAACCTTAAGATAAATTTGCATTCTCAAGAATCTGTTTTAGATGGAAAATTAATTCATTTGGGAAAGTAAGTTTTATTGAAGAAATACAAGTAATGATTTCAAAAATAAAAAATATTTGTTATGCCAAGCCCCTTGTTAACAGTTGATTGTTAATCCCTGAGATATTTTGTGCACTTAATTGACATATTATCATACATACATAACGTGTTATGTAAAAGAACCTTGGAGAAATACATTTTCTTTACAAGAGAGGATTTCAATCCTAATTGTAGGGTGATTTGTAAATGGATAAAATCATACCTCAACACTAAACTTGCCAATTTATATTGTCGATAGGATTTCTTTACCTCTTATTTGGAGTGGAATATCCTTTATTTGATCTAGTTTATATTATTGAATGTTTTCCTTGCTTCGTCTTGAATTTTATCTCATGGCTAGAATTTTATCTCTTTCTTCATAGTTTTTACTTTACAAACTCTTGCCATGTGTTCAATATCAAAATAATTGTGGCAATGAAATGCAATATTTTCATAATCTACTTGTTGATCCCATTCTCTTGATTCATATTTAATATTAATAGATTGTGGTAAAGGTTTTGAAATATCCATAGAAACACATATTCAAGTATATATAGAATGCTTTCGCTTCTTAGTTGTTGGTCCTTCCTTGATGAATTCCCTTAGGGTATTTCCAATATTTTTTAAAACATACTTATTTATAAGCTGATATGGAAGTCCAAAAAGCCTAACCCACACCAAAATATTATTAATAGTTTATGTCTCAACTATTTTTTTTTTGTTTAATGGCCTCAAATAAAGTGCATCTCTTACCATAAACCATGGACCACCAATCATTATTTTATCCCTAATTTTTGAACTAGAAAATATGATGAGGAAAAAAACTTTAGGAAGAAAATTCATAGAATAATTTGAGCTCATTCCCCACTTCCACTTGATCCAATTTTGAATCTCCAAAAACCCTGGTCATGATCTATAGAACTTACATATTATTCATCTACTTTTAATAACCATTATATAATGCTCAATCATCTCATCCTTGATACCTGGATCAAACTTGCCATGTATTCGCTATTTCACTTATCTCTAGCTTGGGCCTTCACACTTCTAACAAGGGCATTTTGATTTCTAGCTAGGTCATCCTAACTTCCCATTAGGGCTTTCAAAAATGACTTTCTTTCCACAATAGCTAATGGGGCTTGCTCTTGGCTTACACTCCCTCTTGGTTTGCACTCCCTCTTTGCTTGCACTCACTCTTACTCCTGGCTTGCACTCCTTCCTGGCTCACAATTGCTTATGTCTCTTCTTTTTATTGGTATTCCTTTGCTTCAATTTTTTTGGAAATAATGTTTCACACATTCATGGTAAGGATTTGAAGCATTGATGCACTTTGGATGAATTTGTCTCTCTTTCAACATGATTGAATCCCAATGTGCACTCCATTTTAGTTTGCACTCCCTTTTGGTTTGCACTCTCTCCTACCTCACACTCTCTCCTACCTTGAACTCACTCCCAAATTGCACTACCTTTTGGATCACAATTTCCCTTGTCTCTTCTTTTTCCTAGCGTTCCTTGGCTTCAATAATTTTTGGAAAACAATGTTCCACACATTCATAGTAAGTATTTGAAGCATTGATACACTCCAGATCAACTTGTCGCTCTTCTACCATGACTAAATATTGGATTTACATCCCTCTTGGTTCACACTCTCTTTGATCTCATTTATTTTAGGCTTGCACACTCACTCCCATCTCATTCTCACACTCTCTACTACACTTACTCCCAGCTTGTGCTCACACTCATTGCTACACTTACTCCCAGCTCATGCTCACACTCGCTACTACACTTACTCCCAGCTCATGCTCACACTCACTACTACACTTACTCCTAGCTTGTGCTTGCACTCATTTTTAGCTGCACTCACTCGTACTTGCTTTCGATTGCACTTACTCACACTTTTTATTGCACTTACTTGCACTCACACTTGCTGCTGCACTTACTCCCAATTCACATTCACACTCACTACTGTACTTACTCCTGGCTTGCCAAGACTCTTAGAAATTTAGGCACTTCACTTTTTGCATTGTTTTCACTCTCATACCTACTAAAAAGCTTCAATCACTTGGCCATCCTTCTAAGATATTGAAATATTTTAGGATTAATTTTTGGCAATTGAGCATGAGAAAATTTTTGACCTACAATACCTAGTGTTATGGTTTACAGAAATAGCAATCATGGTGGGACCACCTAAAGGTCCTATTTTATTTTGCCTTACTGTCTAAATTTTTTCACTAATATCTGTTTGCATTTACATGTTTCAGGAATTTGAGGTGCACATAAAACTAATTTTAGCTCGATAAATTTGGAAGATCCTATGCTTGAATTATTTACTGTGGAAATGTGGAAATGCAGTTCCTGTTATGAGGAAACGTAGACTCATGGTTTATGTCCTAAGGAAACACAAACACATAGTTCTTGTTTAGAAGAAACGCAAGAGCACGATTACTATCTGTAGAAACACGGACCGACGGTTGAAAGTTAGGAGCAAAAAAAGGAACACAGGTCTGTACCCTGTGCCATCTTTTAAAATTTTTCTTTAATTTTAGTTTTAGGTTGCATTTAAGTAGATTAAGAGTCTTAGTCCTGTATGCCTTTGTTTGCATATTAGGTCTTAGAAATAGAAAAACTTACTTAAATATTGCATTCATATACGAAATAATAAAGGGAAATAAAACGAGAATTGGCATATACATAGTAGGGAACAATCATTTTGCATATACCAAGTTAGAAATAACCTAGGTATTTTTTTTGGGGTTTGGTCCTATATTCGGCTTTATTCTGTTGACAAAAAGGACCCATACACTAGTGATTGGGATTTCCCCAAACACGCATGTGTGGTTGGTAAACCATGTATCCGTGGTTTACCAGAACTAACCACTCACCCGTGGTTAGCCCTGTTAAACAAAATTTGGTCGAGTCTTACTTGAATTTGCAATTTTACCCCTGATATGATTTTATCTGCTATTCTATGTTTTTCCTACTTTCTCCATTAGGCATAAAAACATAATTGCATGTTAGATTTGCATCGCACAATAGAAAACAAAACCTTCACACACACACACACATATAATTAAAATATTGGTCCGGTTGGATTTCATCACCAACCCCCAATTCAGACCGATGATGTTGGAATTCATCTCCTTCCACCGGCTTGCCCCCTAGATCATCCTTAGATAGGATAAAAGCACTCTTTAATCTGGTATAAGTCATTGGTGTTCAATATGTCTCCCACTATTGGAACGATTGTTGAATCAAAGTGGAAGAGTTAGGCGAACCCCCCATTGGGATTTAAGCGGTGTACCCTAGCCTCTTTTGAGAAATCATGCTTGGTGCTAGTGTTATTAATCACCATATTCATTGAGTTCTATTATTCTATTCCAAAAAGAACAAAATCTCTTCAAAAACTTAAAAAAAAAAAAAACACAAAAACACACCGAAAAAAAAAATTCAAAAACTTAGTGCAAACTAGGGTCAGAAACTTTGTATGTTTATTTCCTTGGCGTGTTGTATTACATTGTACTTTATTTTTCATTCACATAGATTGCATATTAGCGTATGGTAGTGACTCGTAATCAAGCTAAGAAATTAGTGTCAAGTCGAAGTTACTAGTCGTACCCTATGGCCTCTCATTCTGGTAATGTCCCTCACACTTTGGTGGTGGGACAAGTAGATGTGCCACTTTCTATGTCCTCGAGTCTTGATGTAGGGACTTCTAGTAATTCCCCCAACATGAACATAGACATTATACATATATCTACTCACACAACTATACCTGAGACACCTAGGAGTGAACCTCCTACAGCGGTAGACAGTCAAGTCACCATGATAGATATGGATATTGTTAGAATGTACTTGAATGCAACTAGAATGGTCTTCCCATAATTACCACCACTCTCCATCCCATCATGTGTTGTACCCTCATCACAACAAGAATCCATATTCACCTATCCACAACAGTCACAACATATTTTCACCAATCCTCTCTTTGAGTTGGCTACTGTAGCATTAGCCAATCAACCATTGTCATCCAACCAAATTCCCCCCACATTATCACAAAAAATGACCATTACCACTAATCCCTTGTATGAAACAATTCCTATTGTTTCGCAAGCCCCAATATCCATTCCTCCATCCACACTTGTAGGACATACATCTCATACCATTCCACAGTTAGTGGCAATACCCTTTGCTACTTACCCCCCATCTACCTCCACTACCATGGTTGTTCCATAACCAATTCAGTCCACCACATCACAGGTAGTAGTCCCTATGTCAAATGCAATTGCTATGCAATAGGCTTTATTATAGTTGCAGTAAATAATTTTAGATAATGCTAACCATAGCATGAACCCTGACCCTAACCAATATTTGCAAGGGATTGAGCAAAATATTCCACCTACATCTCATCAACCTAATGCCTTTATCCAAGATCCATCTTGGGTAATGCATCCTCCCTCTACCACTATGGTTCACAATCAACCATCGCACCCATATGCTAATGTAGTAGGTCAACATAATATCATACCTTTATCACCCCATCCATATCATAACATCCCTCAACATCCATACCATAACACATTTTTGCCAAACATGTCTTATCATCCCCAACCTACATACGATCCACCCCATTACCAGCATCATCAAGTACATTCGAGTGTCAGTCCTGTAGATGATCCTAGATACCAGTTTTTATAGAGTCAAATTGATAGTCTTTCCATGCAAACCCTAGGCTTGCAATACCAAAATCCAACTTTAAGGCAACTACTCAATCACCCTATTTATGCTTTGGTACCAGAATCGCCATATCCACATGATTTCCAAATACCAAAGCTTGAATTTAAAGGAGAAGAGGATCCCCGTGAGCATGTAACAAGATTTGTGAATGCATGCTTCAGAATAAAAAGCAGTGATGCATTGCTATTACATACATTTCCTCAAACATTAGGGGGGAAGCCCAATACTGGTACAACCATCTCCCGCATCAAAGTATTATTTTTACCTTTGAACAACTAGTGGACCAGTTCCTGGAAATATCCACCCTAAATGTTAGAAAACAAACAACATTGACTGATTTAATTTACCTAAAACAATATGATGATGAATTAGTCTATGACTTTGGCAACATATGGAGATCAGTCATGATCAAGTTGCCATTTTCACTCCCTATGCCAAAGATAATACGAATGTTCACGAAGAGTTTTGGTAGACCCATCTCTTCATTGCTACAACTACAACAATATAGAACACTCGATGAGGCACTCGCCCAAGCAAAAATGATTGAAGAAATCAAAATTCAAGAAGGTGAGATTAAGCCTAAGAAGAAAGAGTGGCACAATAAGAATCAAAAGGGGAATAACCATGATCATTACAAGACCACATAGGTTAATCAAATAGTTTTGAGCCAACCACAATCAAATCAACTGGCTCAAACACAAATCCAACAACCCCAACAACAACAACAACCACACCAACCGAATTATCAAGTGGTTCCACCCCCACAATAGGCACAAAATTAGACACAACCTGTGGAAAGGAAACAATGTCATTTTAAGCCAAAAATAAATTACACACCAATACAAGAGCCATATTAATTAGTATTTTAGAAGTTGTATGTAGCAAAAATTTTTAATTTATCAAAAATTAAACCTGATGATCCTAATAAACCAAAGAAAATAGGTTACAAAGAACACCTCTTTTGCATCTGTCATAGACAAAGAGGACATGATATTGAAGGTTGTCATGGATTTAAAGGAATTGTGCAAGATTTATTGGAAGCGGGTACAATCAAAATTGACAACCCACTAGCCCAAAATAACCAAAACCTAGGCATATATCAGACACCTTTGCCACATCGAGAGGTGAATCAACAACCGACGAGAGCATCAACTTCTACAATTCCTCCCAATCAGGTTAATTATGTGTCTCAACTACCACAAGGTTTTGTAGGGGCTATCAATATAGTTACCCATGGACAAAGGTAAGCTAATCGCACAACCCAGGCTTCGACAACATCACCAACTAATGTTCCCATACAACTTGGATCGAGTGGGCCACCACCACCATTCCACAACCGCCCTGTTGTTACATTGAACAACCGATTAACACAAAGTTTGAAGATGGCTTCAGCAAAATTGTCAATTTATGAACTAATACAACAATCAACACCTCACAGGGAAGCATTTATGGAAATTTTAAAGTCTATTCAAGTACAATCAGAAAACCCCAATGCATTCAATTCCTTTGTGGGTAGTGTGCAAAAGTTATTGGAACCCTCGATAGTATCCTATTATTTTGAGGAAAAACAAATATCAACAGATTCACCTGATCTGCCATTACACATAGTAGCTCACATTGACAGGAAATCCTTCAAGAGAGTGCCTATTGATACGAGTTCTTCAATCAACATCATTACCACACCTACCATGATGAAGCTCAACGTCCCATCATCTCACATCACAACATCCACATTCACTCTTAGGGCCTTTAATGACGCTTTATGCTCAATTGTAGGGAATGTTGTTCTTCTCGTCACCGTGGGGGTGAAAATAATACATGTTCTCTTTCACATCTTGGAAGGGGAAATGCAATATAACATACTTCTTGGATGCCCTTGGATTAGGGAAATGAAATGTGTGCCTTCAACATTGCATCAATGCTTAAAATATGTGCATGAAGGCAAGGTACATTGCATACCAGTTGACACTAAACATTTCAAATATTTCAACTTTATTTCAAATCCTTATGAGTCTTTACTCCCATAAACACATCTAACCATCCAACCACTAGTCATTAGAACCATTCCATCAAGCACCACATCATCAAAAGCACCCATTCTAGAAGATTTACCTATAGTTGATCCAACTTTCGCATCTAAAAGCGTTAGCTCAGTGCATCCTTCAAACACCGCATTTCATTTTCAAATTACACCCACTCATCCTACTAATCAATTGCCAGCTCCATCTAGTACACTTCTAGATTCAAAGCCACTATTCACATTCAAAGCACAACCCACATCATCAACCACTACTTCACAATCATTAGAACCCGTAGTCTCATAAATAGGGCCACTTGTTAGAGATAATCCAACGCCGCCAGCAGAGCCAAGAGCTAAGGCTCAAGAACCCTCTTCATCCATCGAGCCATTAGCCACACAACCATCTAGAGTTGTAGTACATCTCACCAATCCAAGTATTGGTGAGTACATTATTGAAAGTGTCACAGTTACACCACCTATCGAGTCATTCAGATATTACGGTCACCCTTACGACCCACCTTTAGCTATTGGTGATATATATAGAATGGGTTCTCAAACAAATGCAATCAATTTCATAGATGGAGGGATGGATTCTTCATCGGACCCATCCCCTCAAAATGACAACTCTTTACAAGAGTTTAATGAAAATATTGATTATCTATCGAACCCAAGTTTCCCAGTTAGATATTTTTGAAGGGTTAGTTGGAAAGGATATGGACTTGGAAGACATGAACAAGGTCCTCACCATATTATTGAACCAGAATATAGAGAGCCAAGTGACCACTTTGGTCTAGGATATAAACCTTCCATTGCAAAGTCTTCACTTAATCAATCTTTCCAAGAACTTGACATAGAATGGGAACAAGAGGAGGAAAATAACGATGATGAAGATGAACCTAATGATGAGAATAAACCTATGAACAAATAGAAAGTAGATACCAAATCTATAATTTTTACCCTTGAGAGCAAGCTTTACAATGAGAAGTAGATTATGAAGATCCTACTGAGATAGCATACCTTAGGCAATACCTTGAGCCACTAATGCTAGGACCTCATACAAACGCTAATGGCTTCTAGATGAGTGATAGTGATGATGATGAAACTGAAATAATTTTTATCAACCATGCTCTCAGGAGAATGCTCCAAGATGAAGCATGTCCTGAATGGTTTAATCAAGAAGAAGAAGAACCTCAGGAAGATATAATATATGGAGAAACCATGCAACAAGGTAACTGGTATCAAAAAAAGTTTCCAATAGATTGCACACTTTTTTGGCTAAAAAAAGAGCATGAGGGTCATGAACCAGAACCTCCTCCATCACATTGGCAAAGCATACAACAAAACCAATCACACACATTAGGTAAATTGCAACCTAGAGAATACGAGTCATCAATTCTTGAATTGCAACCACCTCATTTCCATCAAGTCAACATGATTTCTGTTGATTTTCTCACCCCACTCCGCAATCCATATAATGAGACAAAACCAATCTATATCGACACAAGTATCATAGCCATGGACATGATTTCATCCCCGCCATCCACTACTGACTTCATCCTCTCTGAAGAGTTGTTGCATGCTTCAAACGCTTATATTCTGCAACAATCGTCATCATTAAACAATTCATTTTTTCAAGATGAGATAGAGGGGGACACCCCAAACACATTTAAAAATGTGGCAGATGATATCCACATCATCCTGACTCCACATTAGTTAGAAGAAGGTTCTCACATGCTAATGTTGGTCATGAAATGCTCTCCTTAATGGACGGTTTCTCCAGATACAACCAAATTTAGATTAATCCTGAAGATCAACATAAAATAGCGTTTACAATGCCTTGGAGGACATTCTGCTATAGAGTGATGCATTTTGTATTAAAGAACGTAGGAGCTACATATCAGCATGCCATGATGTACATATTTCATGATTATATGCATAAGATAATAGAAGATTATGTAGATGATCTTATTGCTAAATAAAAAATGTATCTTGAACACATAGATGTGCTAGAAAAGGCATTTGATTGATTAATAGAACATAAGATAAGGTCAAATCCTAAGAAGTGTGTATTTTGTGTCACATCAGGAAAACTTATAGGATTCATTATTTCCAAGCGAGTTATTGAAGTAGACCCAGGAAAGGTAAAAGCAATATTATAAATGTCACCTCCCAAAAACTTGAAAGAGTTGCAAAGTTTTCAAGGAAAAGTCCAATCTATTCGATGATCCATTGCGCAACTCTCAGATAAATGCAAGCATTTTAATCACCTGTTACAAAAAGGAATGATATTTTCTTGGACAACTGAATGTCAGGAGGTATTTGATGATATAAAGAAATATCTAGCCTCACCACCAGTTCTTACGCCACCAAAAATAGGAGTCCCATTTCACCTATACATTTCTGCAATAGATTTTGCTTTAGGAACAATGCTTGCACAAAAGAATGAGAAAAATAAAGAGCAAGAGGTTTATTACATCAGTCAAACATTGGTAAGTTACAAAACAAGATATGTTTATGTCAAAAATTTATTCTTAGCAGTGGTTTTCACCACCAAGAAACTTACACATTACATGCTAAGCAATACCACCTATGTTATAGCTAGAGAAAACTCTCTGCAATACATGATGACTCGCACTTACAACAACACCCACATTGCTAAATGGATAATGCTTTTAACAAAATTTGACCTCGAATTCACAAGTCAAAAATCCATAAAAGGGCAAGTGATAGCTGATCAATTAGCGGAAGCTCCGCTACACAATGATACACCATTAATGATTGAACTTCTTGACGATTCAATATTTTCTATCATAGAACAAGAAGAAATAGTTTCACCTGAGGATGAAGCGGATATGACAATGTTCTTTGATGGATAAAAGTGCAAAAAAGGGCAAGGTGCAAGAGTTGTGTTTTACACACCTGAAGGAATGCCCATTCCTTTATCATTCAAACTCGACTTCACATGCACTAACAATAATGCAGAATATGAAGCCTTAATACTAGGTCTTAAATCAGTTATAGCAATGGAAAGAAAAAGAATAAGCATTTTTGGTGATTCTCAATTGGTTGTCTACCAAATAAAAGGAGAATACCAATGTAAAGAGCTAGTATTAAAGAAATATCATGAAGTAGCATTACAGTTGCTAGGAAAATTTGACTGGTATGAAATTAGTAACTTACCACGATCAAAAAATAGATTTGCGAACGCAATGGATTCCTTGGGATATCTCATTCCTAAAAATGAACATGGAGAAATGCAACCACTAATCATAACAATAGTGTCTAAACCATCAATTCAAAAAGTAGAATCTATAGGTGAGAAGAATGTTTGTTTGATACATGTCAAACCTTACAATTCTTACCTTGATGAGATAAAATATTTTCTCAAGTCAGGCACACTACCAATAGAAATGACATGAGCTACAAAAAGAACATTCAAACAAAGAGCCATTCATTTCACTTTACTTGGAGATGTGTTATATAAACGTAGTTATGATGGAATATTACTACGATGTTTAAATCCAATTGAAGTAGAAAGAGCAATATCAAAAGCCCATGATGGTACTTGCGATGGTCACTTTAGTGGAATGGCAATTGCAAAAAGAATATTGCGCATGGGATACTATTGGCCGAAAATGGAAAAAGACTGTTGCAAATATGTCAAAAGATGCCAAAAATGCCAACATCATGTAAAATTGACCCATGTGCCATCACAAAATTTGCAACCCATTCAAATTTTGTGGCCCTTTTCATAATGGGGCCTTGACTTGATCGGTAAAATAACACTTGCTTCATCAAGACAACATAAATTCATCATAACTGCTACAAAATACTTCACAAAATGGGTGGAAGAAATTCCAATGAAAACTATGACTGGACCTCAAATAATGGAGTTTATACTTCAACATATTATTTATCATTTTGGAATACCCTCAAAAATAATTTTTGATAATGGAAAGTCATTTAAGAATAAGGATGTTAGAGCATTGTGCAATAAATTCAAAATCCTACACAGCTTCTCAACACCTTATTACCCATAAGAAAACGGGCAAGCTAAAGCAACAAATAAAATAGTCATATCCATTCTCAAGAAAGTGGTAAAAGATAATCATCGAGATTGGCATACTCACCTCCCTTTAGCACTATGGGCTTATAGAACAAGAATAAGAACGCCAAAGGGAGCAACACCATTTTCACTAGTTTACGATGCAAAAGCAATATTACCATTGGAGTTCGAGATACCATCCTTGCGAATTGAGATACATGAATTCATGAAAGATGTCACAACTAGACAGGAGCGTCTTGACCAATTGACAATTATTGATGAGAAATGTATCAATGCTCTAGAACATTTACGAGTATATCAAGATAGAGTCAAGCGCGCTTACAACGCAAAAGTCCATCCTCGTGAATTTCAAGTGGGGGACCTAGTGCTCAAAGAAAATCAACAAAATACTAATGCTTTACCACACTTAAGGGATAAATTTGTAGCAAATTGGTTGGGCCCATATATAGTAAAGCAAAAATTGGGACAAGGAACATACAAACTCTCCAATTTAGAAGGGAAATTGGAGCTAGAACCACTGAACATTATGCACCTAAAGGTATTTTATGCATAAAATGACTTGCAATATATGTATATATATGTACATGGCTAAAAAAAAATAAAAAAAAAAATAAAATAAACAAAAGATTTCATTTTACAACATTGCATGCATTTCACATTGTAAATAGACATATTTTAAATTGCATTTTTCATATTGCATTTGCATTTCAATTATATGTTCATACAAATATATATATATATATATATATATAGTTGCATCCATCCCATCCCTTGCTCAGTAATCTTTAATAGTGGTGATGATAAGACCAAGAAAACAAATCCCAAGAATTGGGGTTATTCAACTAAGATTCTTTACAACTCACAAATCATACACATCATATATGATATATCATACAATTTTCAATCACTCAAACATGTCTAGTGAAAAACCAAACTTCATGAAGTGTCCAATTTTCTTTAGGACCAAAGCACTTTCATCACATTAAGAAAATATTGAGTATGGTAGATTGACCCAAAATCAATCTGGAACTAAATACACTTTTACAAATCTTAAAACATCTTGAATAATAGAAAGATAACGCCAATTTGGGTAAACCTCAAAGCGAAAAAAAGTCAAATTCTTCACTTACCCTATCATGCAACATAGTCCAAAAACAAAAATAGTGGTTATCACCACTACCACAGTGAAACAACAAATATAAATAAATGTAGAGTAGTAAGGATAGGGTAACATTCTCATCATACTTCGATTGAGAATCTGATTCCCCAAAACTCTACACAAAAAAAAAATTAACAACACACACCATAGATCTCTAAAGCTGAAAAGATCGTACTATGTTCCCCTCAAAAAGTTATGTAGTCATCACAAAGGCTTAAAGATCAAAACCATTGGACTATGGAGTGAGCCTCCACCGGGGCTATAGATGGTTAACTGGCAAGTGGAGTAAACTCATGCAAGGTGACATGTCTCTCTCTCAAGAGGGAGACCTCTGAATGCACATACGGGTAAGCTAGCCAAAAGGAAAACCCAAAAAGGTACCATCCAAAATTACTCAAGATGGGGCAATAAACATCACAATCACATGCACTGGTTCTAGATTGCTTAGGATCATCGACACACAATATTTAATAAATGAACTTCACTTGCACACAATATGGTCCTAAAGAAAGTAAGATAACATTCAAGAAAAATGGTTAACATTATGAGATTCTTTGAGTATTTGAGAATATTTTTAGTTACATACCAAAAACCAAATCATAATCCATATCACCATCCACATACCATTTATACATACCACATACATCACCACAAAGAATAATCAAGTGGGATACCCCCAATTGCAAATATGAATGAGTAAAGGTCAAATACTCTGAGCTAAATAAGATTACATGAGCACCATGCATACCTTCATTTAGTTACATGACTATAAATCAAAATGCATTTTACATGTTCATTTGCATTCATTATCATAGCATTAACATAGAAATATAAGATTGCATAATATAAAAATTGCAAGCATAAACAAGAAGAATACATAGAAAAATAACACATGTGAATACCAAAATAAAATGCCATGTATATATATAAACACGAATGTCTACAAAGTACAAAATGCCCGAAGGCAGTATACATCGGAGCACTAAGGTTCATACTAAGATAAAATATACAAAAAAAAAATAAGGCAATACAACATCTAGCTAGTGCCAGTAGGATCCCTTCGTGGACCCTACGCTGTAGAAGCCCCATGAGAGCTAGAAGTACGATGAGTCCTACGACTCATCTCAGTCCCTCAGGTAGCAATGGCAGTAGATGATGAAGGAGGAACATGTAAAGGAATCTGATGCTCATGAAGAATGTTCTCCAACATCTCGATGTAGACAACCTGCTTATGCAGGCTCCTCAAATTAGCACCCTAGAAAGTGACCCTTTGAGAAAAATCTACCCATAGAGAAGCAATAGTCAGAGTAGAATCATCACCTCCAGCACATGACTGAAACTGAGAAAGCTTGCCCTATAAACGGGTAATCTCACCACCAAGTTTGGTGATCTCTGCATCCTTAGCAGCCAGAATAGTGCTGCTAGGTCCAACCTATAGCCCATCCACCTCAGCCTGAAGATGAGTCACCTCACCTTGATATCGTGCTAACTCGACCTTCACTCAACCCAGCTCTAAATCTAGGATATCTTTCTCATCTTGGAGAATCTCCCACTCCTCTAACCATCGAGGAGGTAAAAAATCATCATCATCACCACCACCCTCCTCAAGCTGCTGAACATCCGTGCTTGTGTCAACTCTCGAAGAGCTACCACGTCGGTGCTTCACCGACCAAGGAACCCATCCACCCAAATCAACATCATCACCACTCCCATCATCATCTACAACGATGCTAGGAGTCCATAGAGGATGAATCATAAACCAAGCATCATACTTAGCAGCAGTCGTGCCAACATCATCCAAGTCAACCACCTCCAAGTCTGAGTCATCAGCAGGATCATTGACTCACCAAAAATCAGGAGCAATAGGTAACCCCAACTCATCACCCCATCACCTGTATGTAACAGGCGCATCCAAAACATCCTGAACAAGACCAAACTGCCATAGTACATGAGAGAACTGGATAAACTCCATATCCCTCAAATGGGCACCAACAACCCATCATCCTTGCCTAATGTGACGAAGCTTCGCTACATCCGTTACCCAATCCAAACCCCTCCAAGGCCGCCAACACATCAGGTCCCTAGTAAGAGAACTCAAGATATCTCTAAACTCCGAAGCACTCACAACAGATCGACTGACCTCCTCACTGAGTAACCACTTGTATGCCCGGGGAGAGGTGGCATCCACACCACAAGGCAAACCAACAGGGTGACCAATGATAACATGCTCCCAACACCAAATATAGAGCAACAAACTACAGCCCAGGCCCTTGTGCCCATGCCTCTTCACCTCATAGAGCTCACTATAAACCTCATAGAGAAGAGCAAGAGCCCAAGCTAACCGAAGAGGATTAGCTATCAAGTCAAGAACAATAGGCACCTGGTTCCATGGGATCCTTGATCCCATGGAATTGGGCAAGAACATGTTGCTCAATATGTACATCATAAAGGCAGGCAATGCAAAGCTGCTAGCTGTAAAGAGATCCAGATACGCAATGCCGCCCCTGCTGCAATCAATGTCCCACATCTCACCAAACAGAGGGAAAAGGGCCTCCTTCTTATCAAGGCCAACATGAATGGTAGGACCCTTGATAGGGACGCAGAAGATACGGTAGATATCCTCGAGAGTGATAGTCAGCTCCCCTATTGGGAGCTAAAATGTGCCCCTGTCTAGATCCCAACGCTCAACAAGTGTCGAAAGGAGATCCTCATCAACTCGGACGGTGCCTAACCGCCCGCAACCATCTAAATCAATGGTCTGAAGTAGAGTCCAATCATCATCAGAAAGTGCTTTCCACACTTTTTGAATGGTCCTCGACCACCTATGCCGAGAATCAAGAAGCTTAACCTGAAAAGAAAACAAATAAAAAAAACAAAAATTAGCACAACATGCTAGAAATAAAAGCAAAAAAGAATTTTTTTTACCTATGCATAGTAATAATAAAAAAAAAAAAACGAAAATTTTTTCACCTAACCTAGGTAATAAAAACAAAAAAAAAAAAATTTCTACCTACCATAGGTAATAAAACAAAAAAAAAAAAAACGAATTTTTTTTTTAACCTAACCTAGGTAATAAAAACAAATATATATATATATATATATATATATATATATATATATATATATATATATATATATACCTACCATAGGTAATAAAACAAAAAAAACAATTTTTTTTTTACCTACCCTAGGTAATAAAAAAAAAAAAAAAATTACCTACTCTTGGAAGCAAAAACAAAATACAAATTTTACCTAGCCTAGGTAATAAAAACAAAAAAAAAAAAAAATTACCTACCCTAGGTAATAAAAGCAATAACGATTTTGTTTTTTTTTAACCTACCCTAGGTAATAAAAGCAAAAACAAACGCTTAATGAGCAAAAAAAATAACCATTTACCAACCCCACTTAATTATCAAACAAGCAAAACAAACACGAAAACAAAAAAAAAAGAAAAAAGCAACACACCTACCTCGGCAAACCGGATGCCAACTTCCACTCCAACCGAGACACCACCACCGCTGCCCTCGCCAACCTCCATCACACTCATCACTTCAACCGACAAACCAATGACAACTGATAGAATGCTTTTGAAAATGATAGCAGCCTATAAATAGCCGCTTGTAGCAGCGAAAAATGCGCACCCGCATTTTCCACAGCGTGCAAAAATGCAAACATGCGTTTGGAGGCATAAAAACATGAAAACGCGGTTTCATAAAGCAAAATGCTAATTCACATTTTTTGCCAAAATAACCGCAAGTTAGCAGTTTCAAAAAAAAAAAAATCAATCCACATAATCATCTGGAGTGAAACTCATATCTAGTGGATTATCCTATACACCTAGCGGTTGCAGCGAATAGCAATCCATGCAAACCTGTTGGATGGGTAAATCACCATACGAAAACTCATTCAGAAATCACAAAAAAAAAAAACAATGAATCAAGTCGATAAGTCCCTAAAATCTATGAGCTTAAATGTGTTCTAAAATAGATTTGCCAAGGTAATCCTACAAAAACCTTTTGTTGGGTCAAAAGCAGAACAAAAAACAACAATTTGGTAATAATCAAAAAACCACTTGAGCATAAAATCCTCGATGACTGGTTCCTTAAACCCATCATTTGGAAGGAATTGCTAAAGTCATAGTGGGTGAAAACTCAAAAGAGTGGTCAAAATTTTTACCATGTATTCTAAACATTAATGAAACCAAAAGCAAAATTGCAAGAACACAAATAATCCAAAACTTGGGGCACAAAGAAAATCGAGACAAAATTCATTAACAAAATAAACACATTCAATAAACAACCCACTTTCAGCATTCATATTTTTTCAATTGGCTTATGGGTGTCAACCTTTACCCAATCGTCAATTGAAGGGGTAAGCAAACAAGTCAAAATTCTAAATTCGTTCATTCTGTGTGTCAAAGAGAAATGAATCCATTCGTTCAATAAAGTTAGATGTCATTAGTTTTTGCATCGCATTGTGTTGTACACAACACAATACAAAAATGGGCAACTATAGATACAAAAATATAACACCCTTTAGTTCACATTCACCACCTCATCATCACATCCTACATAATAAAGATATATGCCTAAGTTCTAACTTAGGGATTTAAAATATTGCACATCATTATACTTTCCTAATTTATTTAATTAGGAAAATCACCCTAGGATACCCTGTCTACCCTTTGTCCTTGCACATGAGACAGATTCCCAACACCCATGCCACATCTTACCCACTCATATCCCCTTTGTCCTTGCACATGAGACAGATTCCCAACACCCATGCCATAACTCCTTTGTTGTTGTCCCCTTGTCCCTTCACATAAAATAACATCCCACATCCCACTCCACTTGGAGCCACATCACCCCACTTAAGTGATCCATACTGAGTGACTCATTGTAACTGTCCCTTCCACCTGGTAGTCCAGATTTGCCACTTGGCAAGTTAGGATTGCCACCTCACATTCCCCTCCAAAGCCCCAGGAAGCCTATAAAGGCACCATCAATCCACCAAATAGAAAGGGTTGAATTTGTGTACCGATAGGCTACCAAAATAGATCTAGACCCAATGAGAAATTGAGAGCACAAGCTTGGCTCTGATCGTTGGCTCAAATTTTGAGGCAATTTGTTATTCAACCGAAATCGCCCGTCTGTGGTTCCATAGTAGATAACGTGCATCCATGGTTTCACAACCACAGGTCCACGATTTCTAGCCCACAACCGTGCTTTTGCAGTTCCACAATTTTGAGAACAAAAATGGATTTCATAGACAGAGATTAGTGATTTGATTATCAAGCAAAGCTTTATTTGTTAACTATTTTGTGCTATCTACTTTTCATCCATATCAGTAATAGGTTTATGTGTAGCATTAGATTTATTGCTTGAATATACGGGTGCTACTAATCCCCTTTGCTGGTTTGCATGTGTGCAGGTAACATGTATCTTGGATAGGCTGCTAAAGCTGGAGTGGTCCCGTGCTGGATACCAAAGCCCACTCACCCTTTGAAGCTGTAACTGGATACGAGGAGAACATTGTACATTGCGAAATATTTGGAAAACTCCTAGACAAAAAATTGTATCACATTGAGGTAAATATTGTAACATTGTACCCAAGCTACTTGGGGCAATCCGAAATATTGTAAATCTGTATCACAAGAGTCAATATATATAAAGGATTTCATTATTTTGGGAATTCTCTTTGTGTCTATGTGATTTTATATTGCAAGTGTTCAAGTATTTTAGTTACAGTAACCAACTTGTTCTACCTTGATCACTATGTACATCTGAGTGTGCTGACTTCTAATGGTCCTTGTCTATGTGTTATAAATATGATCCTCCTCCATTGTTCCTAAGCTATCCAAAATAGGCTTTCCAATGTCCAACTATTCTACTATTACAAAAGTTTCCAACAAAGGTGGATGATAGGGCCTAAGAAGTTCAACATTGAAGATTGGATGCAAACCAAGATAATATGGAAGATTCAATTCAAAGGTATTTTTTTCCTCCTTCTTGGTGATGGTGTATGGTCCATAACAAAGAGGTATGATCTTCCTATGGGGTCCTACAAGTCTCGTTTTTTGAAGATATAACCATACCTTATCTCTAACCTTGAATTGATATGGGACCCGATGTTGGTCATAACATTTTTTGTATTTTTACTTTGTCTTTTCCAAGAGGCCATAGACCTGTTTATAGATGTGCTAAATCTATTCCAAAAATTGTACTACATTTTTTTTGTTTCCTTTTGTCCATAAGATGAGTACTCCATGGTTTGCATAGGATGAGCTACATTAGTGGGTTCCAAGGATTGGAAACCAAAATAGACTTGAAATGAGCTATATTGAGCTCAATTATTACCATGTTGAATTTAGGGGATACTATCATCCCATGTGTGTGTATGCTTGGAATTGTACATTTAAAGGAGATATACAATTAATCGATTCAAAATTTCTATTTGGTCATTAGTCTAAGGATGGAAATTTATGGAGGTGGTCAAAATAGTGTCCACCATGCTCCATAGGGTGGACCAAAAAATACTTACAATATATTATACTTGTTAGATACAATGGACTTTGTTAAGCCAAATTCAATCCATACATAACTAAAATAAAGCTTAGAAGTATCCTCAACTGAAATGGATTTCTTACAAAGAATTTTGTGAGTCATTTTTAAAAAATGATCAACTACTATGAGAACACAATCATTACCATACCTCAATGTGGGAAAACCTAAGAGGAAATCCATGGAGATATATTCCTAAGGCTTGGATTATATTCACAATGGTGTGTATAGTCTCTACTTCTTATTGGCTAGTTTGGCAATAACACAAGGTGCACATGACTTGATGTATCTCTCAATATCATTCCTCATCTTGGGCCAATAAAAGTATTTTTGAAGTACTAACAATGCTTTTGTTAGCTTTTGATGAGTATATATAAAATGAAATGCAACCACAAGATGTAAAATTAGAAATCAATGATAAGTATATGATAATTACACTATAATATGTAGGAAAATAAGATGATAGACTTCTGTAATAACTTAGTAATATGCCATTAATTAAAGCTCAAAAAAATAGTACAATGTAATACAATGGAGGATATGAACACTCCAAAATTTTTAATGGAAGTACTACATTGTACCTACTCACTACTCTAATCTAACTCTCTATAGTAACATTGTCTCTCTCACACTCTCTATACCTTAAAGGCCTATATATAAAAAAATATGTTCCTTGGACCTTACTCTACCTATGACTCTTCATATGCCTTTCCTATGACACATGTACATGTGGACTATACATTTCCTATGACACATGTACATGTGGACTCCATGTACATTTACATCATTGCACATTCTAACACTTGTGTATTTATTACATTGCTTGAAGTAACTACTTAACTTTACTCTAAAGTAAACTCCTACTCTAGTTATGTACCCAAGGTGGTACATTGACATGTACCAAATAATGTAATATACTATAACACCCCCATGTATTATATTATTTGGGTATTTAAGACTTTAGTCTTCAATACGGATCTTTGTCCTTCAGATGTATTACAATTTATTTTGCACTATATGTCTTTTTTGTCAGGTTCTTCTCTAGTTTTTAGATGACCAAGTAGTGCATAGTTTATTTGACCTCTCATCCTTTTAATTTTAAATATTTTATTCCCTTGTCTACTCTTGTGATATACATGTTCTTCATTTTCTATAATATGTTCTTTAGGAAATGCACTAGTGTTATTTTGAAATACAATAATATCTTGTGAGTTCTCAATTGAGTCTAAAGTATATGTATTTCTATGGATTTAACCAGTATCTTCTATCTTATTTTTATTTATGATGAGACACATATTAAATCCATTTACGTATCTAAAATCAACCATCATTTTTCTCTCCACTAGCTTGCTTACTGAGATAATATTGAATGTTAATCCAGAAACATACATCACATTATGTAAAAAAAAAATGGAAATGATGTATTAGGTGTTACACATCCATATCCATGTATAGGATAGGTTTTTCTATCTACAATTCTCAACCTAAAACCATTAGTGATTTCAAGATAATCAAACCATTCTATATTTCCTGTCATATGATGACTAGCACCGAAATCAATATACCAAATATTATTTTGACTTGTAGAACTATTCATACTAGAACTAATTTTGCATATTTGATGTGGTATATTGTATGCATCTTGATCTTGCATACTTTTGTAGTGTACCTTGTGATAATATGCCCCTATTGCTATTCTATCCATTGTAGTATATGATCAGTTAACAAAATTCTTTTAGCTCTTAACTATTTTTGAGAATATTTTGATAGATCCTTTGTAGTAGTCTACCTTATGAATCCCTAGTTAATAATATATGAACTAACTTGATAAAACATTTTCAAATCTTAGATTTTGTAGGATCCCTTATGTCTCCCAAGTTATTGGATTGACAAGTTTGATATAATAGTCAACTCCTATTTACCTTATTTATCCCTATTAAAATAAGCACTTTTCAATTTGATGAGATTCTCCATGGTTGGATTTATTTTTTCCCTTTAATGCTCTTTTAAGCAATAAATGAACTTTATTATTTAACCTTAAATTTCAATAGTTCAATTTTCTAAATTCCAATAAACTAAGGTTTGATGTAGTATTCCTTATAACTCCCTAATTTGGAATTTTTAGAAAATATTAATATTTGCAAATTAATATTTCAATTTTCCAATTTTTAAAACCTTATATATCATAATTAATACTTTACAAATATTTTAATGTTTGAATCTCAAGCAATTTATAATATCTTCTAGGATATACTTCCTTTGATTTAATTGCTTTCTATCTCTCTAAGGTTGATATTTAAATGTATTAATAAAATACCTTTCAACCTTATATTAGATGCCGTATATCTCCTTAAACATAGAATGCAAATATTAAATAATGTAAAGTCTTTTACCTTCCTTGTAAAGTGTATTATGCAAGTTGATTGGTCTATGGGGTGACTCTTTAATCCAAGAGCATGATTTTTCTCTCTTGTGTATGGAAGAGATTAATAAATATTCATGGGAACCTTATTCTCCTCATTAATATCACTTTGAATCCATTCTAATCTTGACTATCCAATGATCACACTTGTCCTTTCGAAATCTGCACTTCTCTTCAATTTGAGTGCTTTAATAGGCTCTTCATCCCTTTTTGATGCTTTGGCCATGTGGTACATACATTGATGATGATTACATTATTAATGGGTGTTGTTTTTAGGTGTCTCAAATGCTTATTTATCCCTTTAATGTAGAGCTATGATTATTATACCTTATAACCTCCAAATGATGCTATTCAACGATCAATAATAAGTGTTACCTTCTCTTTGAGTGCTTCTTTCTTGGGAATATATTAAAGGAATATATGGGCACCTTTATTGGATGTGCCAAGTGGCACAAGATACCTTGCTCTAATTTTCAAGTGGTACTCTAATTTCATGCATGTAAGACTCCCTTAAACATCTCTTATTCCTTGTATATTTCTTGCCAATGAATGCCCTTTGTGACTTGTCTTCAATTCTTTCTTTCCAAGCGAATGGTGATGTTATGAGGTTAGCTCCAATTATGGTGGTTCAAGGGTGGTGCAATGGTGGTTCTATGGTGCTCCACTAGTGGTTTTAGGTACCTATTCTTAGCTTGTAGTTTGTCCAAGTTGTAGCTTGGGTAAGGCACCTTTGTTTATTTTGTAACTTGCTTTTATATGCTATCGTTAACGCTATCTCTTTTTACATCAGTATAAAATGGATGATAGCCTCCTTACATAGTCCCTTTATGCTATATTTTACTTATATATGTAATGTATAATGGGATCCTTACATAAAACTTTTATGCTACCCATTTCTTTGTAGATATGCAATATATGATGGCCTCCTTACGTAGATTTTGATGTTGTAGGTTAATGTTGTTGTAGATGCTTGATTCGATATCAAATTTGGTGTTTTTAGACACCCTCAAACTTGATTGGTTGAAACCTTTGTTGGCTCCCTTACATGACTTGAATTTTTCTCCTCTACTTTTCTAAAATGGTATCTTTGTAGACGTACTTGTTTGTTGTTGTAGTGTCTTTGAGACACTTTGTCTTTGTCCTCCTTTTCTACATAGGACAAGAAGATTATAAAGAAATAATCTAATGCAAAATTATTTGCAATAGTCAGAATAGGACAACTTAAATTTTCACTTGCATTTTGAGATCTTTAAATCTCCTTTTGCAAGTTTTCTTTCTTCCTTGATGAGGTGGTTATTTTGCACTACTCCTTGGTGGTAAACAATGATTTGATGTTGTCATCCTTACTAGATAGCTTTATCATTTCCTTGGTTAAATTTGTAATAACTAATCCAAGCTCTTAATCATGCAAATTAACTTTGCACTAATTTTCACCCTTCATTTAAATACTTAGTGCATCTTTAATAACCTTTAATGAACACTAATATAATGTTATTTTCTCCTTATTGCTATTGTAAATGAAATCTTAAAAGTAACTTGAAATATGCACTATAATCTATGCACCTTTCACTTAAAGATAATGATTTATTTGCTTTAACTAGAAGGTAGGAAGTTGATATTTTCCTTTATTTCAAAATATATCTAACTCCTCATTTGTATGTGTATGTTATATCCTTATAAGAAACTATCTTCTACACTCATTTGAAGAATTTAATATGCAACCTTCTCCTTGCAACTTTTAAATTATAATATGGTGCTTAACAAAATTTACTAATGAACCAACTAAATAATGTTCAACTATTGAACATTTTGCACCAATGTTGCTTACCTTTAATGACCTCTAAATATGATGAATAACTTGGTTATTGGATTCACCAATATGTTGCCCTATGTTAGATAAAATCACAGATCTTCTTGGCTGTCTGAAACAACTCTCTAACTCACCTATTTGCAGCTTTGAACCTTCTCTAACTTGCTGCTTGAAACTATAGTTTGGTGGCTTCTACTCTCCTTCAATATGTACCCTAAAAATATGAAACTTAGTAGCTATTAATGTTGTCCTTATTGCTGCCCTTTTCTAGTTAATTTATTATTCATAATGTTGTCCTTGAATCTCTCAAATTTGGTAGGAAACTCCTCCAAATTGTAGCTAAGATTTATTTCCTAGAGACCTTCAATTTTTGTTGTAGAACCAACAACCTCATTTCTTTGAAATAGCCTTCAAGCCTTCAATGGTACCTTAAAATATCTTATATTTGGTGGCTTCTTCTATCTCCATTCTCCTTCAACCTCCTTGTCAAATTCTAACTTCAATATTGGCCTGTATGATGGCCTTCTTCTCAATATTCTAACAATCTTGAGGTCTTCACTATTCTCCAAAATTTAACAAAATTCTTACCAAATTTTTCACCTTTGGCCTCAGGCCTCTAAAAACTATAGTCTTCTGTTTGTTGCTTAAACTACTGGATTAATTCCAAAGAAGATATTCTTCCTAGCTCTTTGTAGGAAGCTTATCAACTTTCTTTAAATATCCTTTTCCTATAAGAAAGTATTAGGATTATAAGGAAGGAAACTCTAAATCTAGAGATAATCAATATTCACTAATTGATTTATCAATCTAGTGGAATCAATGATGAGTCCTAGTCTTCACGAGTATTTCTACAACTCTGTGGAAAGACTCTAACCAATGTATTTTCAAAAATTCTAAACTAATATTTATGAACTCCTCTTAATATCTCTTGTGGATCTCCCTATTCCTATCGATCTACAGTGTGCTTTGATACCACTATTAGCTTTTGATGAGTATATATTAAAGGAAATACAACCACAAGATGTAAAATAAACAAGCAATGATAAGTATATGATAATGACACTATAATATGTAGGAAATAAGATGATAGACTTCTACAATAACTTAGTAATATGCCATTAATAAAATATTACAAAAATAGTACAATGCTATACAATGGAGGATATGAACACTTCAAAATTCTTAATGGAAGTACTACATTGTATCTACTCACTACTCTAATCTAAATCTCTATAGTAACATTGTCTCTCTCACACTCTCTATACCTTAAAGGCCTATATATAGGAAGATATATTCCTTGGCCCTTACTCTACCTATGAATCTTCATCTACCTTTCCTATGACACATGTACATGTGGAATCCATGTACATTTACAACATTGCAAATTATGACACTTTTGAATTTATTACATTTCTTGAAGTAACTACTAACTTTACTCTAAAGTAAACTCCTACTCTAGTTATGTACCCAAGGTGGTACATTGGCATGTACCAAATAATATAATATAGTCTAGAAAATTTTTCCATCCTAAAGTAACTTGCTATTTTGTTGAAGTGTGCTTCCCAAATCATCTTTGAATGCTCACTATTTGGTACACAAATAAGTACCATGTGGTAGAGAAGGTTATCTTAAAAATAAAAATCATTAACATGCCTACCCACACAAATATCTCGATATGTTTTTACAAAATTATATTTTGCTTCATACAAGGTGGACTGATTGGAATTATCATACCCATAAGAATCAAGAATGGTGGTAAGTTCTATGGTTGGAGGTTAGCTCAATAAATCTACTATTGAATTGGTACTTGTTGAGTGATATTTTGCCCTATAGCAAAACGATCACCACAACTAGAGTATCAAATAGGAAACTCTCTCTTGCAAAGAAATTAAGTAGCATTATTCATTTCTCCAAGGTTCTTGTGAACAAACATTCATGTGCATATAATCAATCAAGACTAAAGCAAATAAATGAATGTATACCAGAATAACTTAAACCATGCAAGTAACAATTAACAAGGGGCCTTTAATGATTTGAAAAAGTACTTTGCAACCATAATCCATTAAATCAACCAAATGTGAAGATAGCTTCTTTTAATGTTCTTGAGATTAAAGTGATCTACCCGAAACCCAGTTAGTAACCTCTTTTATCTTCGACTTAAAAAGATTCCAAATGAGAAAGTGTGTGGTATAAGCCACTTCATTTTAAGCTCCGTGCCTTTAACATGAGGTTCATTTTAGAGTTAGCGGGTTCGTTTTATCTTCATTTAAAAGTGTTCCACTATCCCTATGTTAGCATTTGGTGTTAGTAAAGTTAGCAATGTTAGCATTAAATGTTAACAACAATTAGTAAGTTAGAAAGTTAGGATTCATTCACTTGATCTGACTTAATGTGCATTTGGAATTAGTAGCCCTCCTAAACCCATATTTTATCTAAAAATTAGATGAAGGTGTTTGGAGATGCAAGAATGAAAATCTAAATTAAATAAGTGGACCTAGAAGCGACTTTCTCTTCTCCACTATTAATCCCTAGTTTTCTTTAGGAAACACTAGATCTGCAAAAAAACCCTCCAATTTTTGATGCAAGCAGATCGTTTTCTCAAGCGCAGATGTAGAGCATACTCTTGGAAGATTTATTTACCTTCTTTATAACTTAGATTATTCATGACAACAAATGAACTATTTATGAACATAAATTCTGGAATGGACCAGAATCAAGAAATCAACTACATACAAAAATTCTGGAAAGGACCAGAATCAAGGCACAATTAGCAGAAATTCTAGAATGGACCAGAATAGAATGAAAACAAATGCAAAAATTTTGGAATGGACCAGAATCAAGGAACAATTAGCAAAAATTCTGGAATGGACCAGAATCAAGGAACAATTAGCAAAAATTCTGGAATGGACCAGAATCGAATGAAAACAAATGCAAATTTTTTGGAATGGACCAGAATCAGAAAAGCAACTTTTAAGATGAGATTAATCTAAATGTCAGAAAATAAAATAGAAACATTATTCACAAAAGTTAGCTAGAAAAACCAAACAGAACATTAATTTGGTTAGCAATCTCCTCCCTACAAAACCCCAAGTTATGAGATGAAATTCTAAAACAACCTGACCTAACAGACTTGCAACATAAACATAGTTAGATTAGATCAGATGCAAGACTCTATGGAAACAAATAATTGCATCATTATATCATTCACCTATCGTAACCCATTTCATGGCATAACAAATAGATACAAGAAGCAATAATGCAAAGGAAAGATTTACAAAAATAACAGTAGTCTTAGTTTCAGTCTCCTTTTGATTTCACACACAAAAGTTGCTCTTGCCAAATAAAAGCTCTTTTATTCTGAAATATGGTCTTTTTTCTACAATTTCCAGCCCTTCTTTCGTAAATTTCATGGACTTAAATAGAAAAATAAATCTAACCCTTGGCTTTCCTTTTCCTAATTTGTCTCTTCATTTCCCTTGAACATAACAAAAATGAATGGTTTCTTTCCTTATAACACCCTTTATATATATTATAACATATATATGTAGAGTTAAAATAATATTTTAACCCTCTTAAAGCAAAAAAAAATACCATGGCTTTATCCCTTATGTCTCCCATCATAAATCCCATGGCACTATATTATAATATATATAAACACAATATTAAAAATTCCTTTCCTTATAACTCCCAAATATATAACCAGCAAACCTTTTAAAATACCCTATATACTATGACATGAAATAAACCTCCATGTTCTTGCCCTAACCTCTACGTATTATATACATTGTAAGAAGACAAAACCCCACATCCATTAATCCTCATATTCATCCAATATATCTTCTATACGTTCAAGAAATTATATGGAGCGAATATAATATTTGGAATAGTGGAGATTTGATAAAATAAAGAACTCCTTACATCGATGATCTTTGGGCCATTTCAAACACTCTGGTCTGCACCTCTGTTCTTCCATAATCGGGATCCAGTTTACGTAACCATCGGCTGTGTATGCCTCACCACGCCTCTCATCTCCGATCCAACACCCATGGCTGCCATGTTTCTACATCTTTCGACGCTTGATGGACACCTCCGTAGCCTCGGTATAACCTCCCCATTTCATTTTCACCTCAGCCTCAACGTCCTCGGTGGCCTTTCAATCCACGCCATCGATTCCTATGATCGGCAGCTTCTCAACGAACGTTGTTACTTTCAACCCAGTGGATCAACCGTACCTCTGTTGAGTGCTTAAGGATATATAGGTTATTGATGGTATTTTAGGGTTTTGATTAGGCTGACCCTTAGCCCTAATGGCTCTATTGTTTCTCTACGTATGTAGTCAGACCATCGAAACCTCATCAAATTTTATTCGTGCCCTGATTGAACACGTTGTTTGTCACTGAACTCGACCACATCATCACTGCATGGGCCTGTCCACTGTTGTTGTCATGTAACGCCCATGCTCTATCAACGATGCTCTACTACTGTGTAAAGCTTGTGCTCTATCAATGATGCTCTGCTACCATGTAACACCTGTGCTCTATCAACGATGCTCTGCTGCCGTGTAATGCCCATGCTCTGTCAATGATGCTCTGCTGTCGTGTAACGCCCACACTCTATCAATGATGCTCTACTGTCATGTAACGCCCGAGGCAAGCCGCGATGGAGACCACTAGGTTGACATGGTCATCGAAGGTGTTGGCCGCGATGGAGACCGCTAGCTT
This sequence comes from Wollemia nobilis, assembly GCA_028583015.1. NCBI lineage: Eukaryota > Viridiplantae > Streptophyta > Pinopsida > Araucariales > Araucariaceae > Wollemia > Wollemia nobilis. Next base: position 2,504,073 of record JAQPPZ010017238.1, read on the forward strand.
GACGTGGCTGTCAGAGGTGTTGGCCGTGATGGAGACTGACAACTTGACGTGGCCATCGAAGGTGTTGGCCATGATGGAGATTGAAAGCTTGACATGGCTATCAGAGGTGTTGGCCACGATGGAGACTGACACTCCCCAGCGTCGTCACCATGTCGTCTTTGAAGTGAATGTCAGGGACAAGGAATTTTACCAAGTTATCGCATGCAAACTCCGCAGTGCGGGATCTGCAATGGCCATCAAAGATAGCGTATAGTCCTATGGGGCCTTCTATGGGAAGCTCCTTGCCCACGTAATATGCCCAAGTCATCAATACATAATGGGTGTCCTCCGTCGTATAACGATAGTCTCCCTGCTTCTTGCATGCACCCGAGTGCCCAAAGAGGTTTAGACCCCTCGCGGCCAATATCCACCATCTCGTCATGAACATCAGAATGAGCGTTCTCATGAGTGTTGTATAAGGGAAGGAAATCCTCCTCGTCCTCTTTTTTAATGGCATCATCACAATATTTTTGCTATGATGAACTTGTCATGTTCTCTACTGTCCAATGTTTCCATGTCGGGCTTCCATATTGTCCAATAATAATCCAACACCTCCACGAAACCGCTGAAGTATGCACTTCTTCCTTCATCGATAAAGCTGACTGCTTCCTGCAAAATAGAATTTCCAAAAATATGGTAAATTATTCAAGTCTGTCCCAAGTAAAAAAAAGATGACATATATGGTGCTGAAAGAAGAACGAGACAACATGTACAATGCAAAGCTATTTAATGTTTTATTTTTTTTATTGTTTGTCATTATCTGAAACACCCATGACTAGCAACACCGACACCTGACAGAAAACTTGCTAAAAATAACGAAAATGACGACGAAGCTGTCATAAACAAAAAAGACGCTAAAAGTTGTCAACAACAAAAAGTCGACAAGAAAAAGTCATCGACAATAAAATATCGTCGACAAGAAAAAGACGTCGACAATAAAATATCATCGACAAGAAAAAGTCATCGACAATAAAATATCATCGACAAGAAAAAGTCGTCGATAATAAAATATCATCAAAAAAAAAAAGTCATCAACAATAAAATATCATCTACAAGAAAAAGACGTTGATAATAAAATATCCTCGACAAGAAAAAATCGTCAACAATGAAATATCGTCGACAAGAAAAGGTCGTCGACAATAAAAAATCATCGACAAGAAAAAGTCATCGACAATAAAATATCATCGACAAGAAAAATTCATCGACAAGAAAATATCATCGACAAGAAAAAGTCATCGACAATAAAATATCGTCGACAAGAAAAAGTCATCGACAATAAAATATCGTTGACAAGAAAAAGACGTTGACAATAAAATATCATCGATAAGAAAAAGTCATTGACAATGAAATATAGTCGACAAGAAAAGGTCGTCGACAATAAAAAATCATCAACAAGAAAAAGACATCAACAATAAAATATTGTCGACAAGAAAAAGTCATTGACGATAAAATATCGTCGACAAGAAAAGGTCGTCGATAAGAAAAAGTCCTCAACAATAAAATATCATCGACAAGAAAAGGTCTTTGACAAGAACTGGCAACAATTGCGCAACCCACGACAAAACGAAGGCACAGACCCTTAAAACAAACTGCAAACATCAATCTTTCAAACAAAAAGGTGGGTCCCCAATTTTTGGGGCTCGTTGTGGAGCAGCCACAACAATACTCTCTTTATTATGATTGATGATTAAATAAAAATATTTTAGATATGTGGCCTATTTTTGATATCTTTCATTCCTTAGCTTAATCTAGTTTTGAATGAACTCTTTACATCTATGATCTATGTGGATGATGGTTTCCTTAAACATGATGTAGTGCTTTAACTATTTACTTGCTTGTACAATGACATAGAGCTCTTTGTGGTACGTGTGATATTTTTGAATTGCTTTATTGAATGTTTCACTATGATAGGTAATTAGATGCCCATATTGTGTGAGAATAGATCCCAATGTGTACTCGAATGCATCAATAATTACCTCAAAATATAGATGAAATTTGGGTAGGGAAAGTGTAGTAGTTGAACATAATTGGTATTTCAAACTCTCAAATACCCTCTATTATGTATATTCCTAATGAAACTTAGATTTGGAACCTCTTTTGATCACATGGTGTAGTGGCGAAGCAAATAAAAATCTTTAATAGAAATTGGCAAGTTCCAAAAAGGTGTAAAACCCTATTAGAGCCTTTTAGGTAGGCTAATCTCAAATTAACTAGATTTTCTTAGGATCAACATGGACTCCCTATTTTTCAACAATATACTCTAGGCACTGAATCCTTGTCATGTCAAATGAGAAATCAAAATTACCATAGAGATTGTGTCTTTGAAGAATCTAAAATACCTATTAAAAATGTTGCAAATGTTTATCCCATGTCCTACTACATATGAGAATGTGATCCAAGTAGACTACCACAAATGAGTTGGTGTAGGAATTTAGGATGTCATCCATAATCATCATCATGAATTTGGTAGGGCAATTGGTCAACCCAAAAGGCATAACCAATCACTCAAATAAACCCTCCTTGGATTTGAATGGAATATTTATGCATTGTTTAGTGTTGATTAAGGAAACAAAGGTAGGATGAGATGCCTATGGTATTCTAAAGTATGAACCTTTCAAAGTGATAATGACACTTTGGGACTTAGATTCAAATATGCCATACCTCTTTTGCATAAATTGTTGACCCAAAATCATATTACAAACATCCAAGGGCACAACATCATACAAAACTTCATCTTTGAAGAACTTGATGGCATAAGAGAGAAAAAATTATTGAGAGACATGAATGCTTCTCCTCTATTGTAACCTTCCAACATTATATGGTTATGGGTGTGGTGTGATAGGAAGATTCAAATCCTTTGCCATTTGAGTATAAATCATTTTTTTTTAGTCCCACTATTAATAATAAAATATAATGACTTAACCTTGACTCACATTTTTAAGTGAAACATGCATTTATCCTCTTGTGACTCCTTTTGTGTAGAATGTTTGGTGGTAATGATCACATTTGGTTTAGTTTCTATGATTTGATTCCATATATCCTCATCTTACGTATGTGGAGATGGTGATGCAATGGATGTAGAGGGTTCTAACTTAGAAAATAATTATTGAAGCACTTGAAAGTCCCCCCTCAAATTTTGGTTGCTCTTGTGATAATCGTACCATTTTCCACTCTTGGCCATTAAGGAATTATTTTTGTAGGAGTCTTTTTTGCTTCCAATTTTAATTATAGTGCTAATCCACTTTATCTTGATTATTTTGGGAGTCACTAATGCTTTTATTTGGCTAGTAATTAGTGTTCTAGTTTTTATTATTTGCTCTTTCTCCTATCCTATTTGTTTACTTCTACTCCAATTTGATAATGAGTTTATATGTCTCTCCCAATGTCTTGAATTCAAAGAGGTCCAATTCCCTTCAAATGTACTATTTTAGCTTACTATGGTGCTTTAAGATTAAATTCTTTTTAGTATATTTGATACCTAGCTTTGCTACCATGGACTTAAAAGCATCAGTATAATATTGAACAAATTGTATTGGTATTCCTTACATGTATTGGTATTTTTAGACTCCCATAGGATAATATTTTTCCTTCATAAACTCCATAAAATTATTTCACATGAATACTTCATTTAAATTCTTTTTTGTGATCCTATTACAATATGCTTACCACCAATTTTAAATAGGTGATGAAGCTTGTAATAGTTCAAAAGTGATTTTCTCATTGTTGATGATCTATTTATAGAGAAGTGTGAAGATAACTAATCCAACCAATTTTCTAGGGCATCAACATTAATTTTTCTTTCCATACTAGGAATATAAAATTTCATGTGCTCATTAAAATACGTGGGATAATTTAATGGTGATAGAGTAGTGAGAGGTTGTGCAAAATAGGTTATAGAGTCTATAGTGGAAGGCTATTAAATAATTTGAGCAAATATCATTATTTTATTTCACAAAGGCTTTTTTCAACATCTTCTTGGAAGGGTCGACTGTCTTGGTGTTATCCATTCTAGTTCTCACTTGAGATCATATGGAATGACAAGGGACGTAATCAAAGGGATATTGAGTTTTATAATAAAATTTTTGATATTATAATCTTATGTTTATTAACATACCTTAGAAGGATAGACCACTCCAGTACCAATAATTTGAACCTCAAAATTTTAATTGATTCAAAATTCATAATTTCAAGTTACGAAAGTTCATGAAATAGATAATTAAAAAATAAGAGAGTATAACAAAGTAGAACATAGATGTATAAAATGACAAAATGATTTTAATGCTAAAAAAATAGAGTACAATGCAAGCAATCTCAGAATATATATGAGGCTATAACATTGCATCCATTACTCATACCCATTACATTCAAGGGAGCATCTCTCTTTATACAAGAATTGGTGTTTTAGAAATCCATCATATTGAATATAGAAAGTCACCTATATGGAAATGTGGTGATTCACCTTCCATGCATTGTAAAGTGCATATTAAATAACAATTACATACATGTGACTTGTCCTTTCATGTTTTACCTTTTATTGATATTTCAACATATCTAGAGATGCATTTTGGCTATGAAAAACTCAAAATAGTAAATTACTATTCTTTATAAGTAATTGCAGTTGGATTTTTGAGGAGCTCTAATTTTGTTTTTTTATAAATATATCAAAAACTCTGTTTATGATAGAGTTACCTACAAAAAACTTTATTCTCTCTATTCTTTTCAATTTCTTGAATGGATCAAAATGGAGTCTTGAGCACAAAGTTATGTTCCTAATAGTGCAATTAGGATAAAACAAAATAAAATTTTAAGAATTTTTAGTAGAAATCCATGTTGCAAAAAGCTTACATGCCTAGATCATTCATCCCCCTAAAAACCAATGATCCTCATTGCATTAAATTTTTATATTAGGTGTGGAAATTATTTCTTTATCTGATTTTTTATGATCAATTCCCCTTGATGACCAAGTTTTCCTATCTTGTCTATTTTGTACATTTGAGTGGACTACCTTCTAGTGGTCTTGGTCCATGTATCAACAATATGATGCTCCTCCACTACTTATCAGTTTTCTAGATCAAGTTCTTCAATGTCCAACCATTTTGCTACTAGATAAGTGTGCAATAGAGGTAGATGATAGAGCCTAAAAAATTCAACATTGAATATTGGATGCAAACCAAGATAAGAGGGAAGATTCAATTCAAAGGCATTTTATTCTACCTTCTTGGTGATGGTGTATGGTCCATATTGAAGAGGTCTGATCTTCATATGGGGTCCTACAAGTCTCTATTTTTCAAAACATAACCATACCTTATCTCCAACCTTTAATTGGTATGGAACCTATTGCTTGACATAGTATTGCTTGTGTTTCTAAATTATATTTTCCAAGAGGTCAATGACCTACTACTAGATGTATTGAATCTACTCCACAAGCCATGCTTCACATTCTACTTCCTTTTGTGCATGAGGGGAGTAGTCCATGGGTTGAATTGGGAGAGCTACATCAGTGGGTGCCAAGGGTTGGAACCAAAAACAAACATGAAATTGGCAATGTTTGTGATAACTATGTAGAGATTAATTATACCCATGTAGAATGTATAGGAGACTCTCATCCCATGCGCATGGATTCTTGGAATTGTACATTAAAAAATTATTTACAATCAATTAATTCTTAACTTCTATTTGGCCATTTTTTAAGGATAAAAGACTATGGATATGTTAAACATGGTGTCCATCATGCTTCATAGGGTGGACCAGAAAACAATTAGAAATTTATTATACCTATTAGATACAATGGGCTTTAGAAAGATAAAGTTGAATAATATATGTCTAAAATAAAGCTTAGCAACATCCTCAATTGAAATTGATTTCTTACAAGGAATTATGATAATTATTTTTTAAAAAATTGATCAACTACTACAAAAACATAATTATCATCATGTGGGAAAACTTTTAAGAAATCCATAGTGATCAATTTGTAAGTCTTGGATAACACTAACAATGGTATGTTAGTCTCTACTTCTTGTTTTTTAGTTTAGCAATGGCATACAAGGTACATGACTTGATGTATATTTCAACATGATTCCTATGTTGGGCCAATAGAAGTACTTTTGAAGTATTGCCAATATTGTTTCCATCCAAGGTGACCTACTACTTTGTTGAAGTATGATTTCCAGATCATGTTTATGTGATCACTTGTTGGTACACAAATATGTTGCATGTGGTAGTGAAGGTTATATTTGTAAATAAAAATAAGAAACATGCTTACTTACACATATATCTTAATATATATTTATAAAATGAGAATCTACTTTATACAATGTGGACCATTTGAAACTATCACGCCCATAGGAGTCAAGAATGGTGTTGATACTATGATTGGAGGTCAAATTAAGTGATATATTTTTTAGTCGACACTCTCCTTTTTATGCTTGATAATAAAATGAAACTATTGTAGACATGTGGCCCACTTTGATGTATTTTATTCCTTAGCTTAATACGCATCTAAATTAACTCTATAGGTCTATGATCTATGTGGATGATGGTTTCCTTGTCCAATATGTAGTGCTTCCACTTTACATTCTTGGACAATGGCATAGAGTTCTTTGTTGTATGTCATGCATTTTTGAATTACATTGATTCTTTCACTATGATAGGCAATTTCATGCCTATGCTATATGGGAATAACTTCCAATGTGTCTAATGCATTAGTCATTACCTCAAAAGGTTGATGCAAGTTATATAGGGAAAGTGTAGGATCTGAACAAAATTGGTCTTTTAACCTATAAAATGCCCATTCAACACCTTCTCTGATCACTTGGTGTAGGAGAAAAATAATGTGTGAAAACCCTAATTCAAATAATTGATAAAACTTGAAAATATCCAAAAAGTTATAAAGCTCTATTAGAGTATTTGGGGTAGGCCACTCTCTAATTATGTAAATCTTCTTAGGATCAACATGAACTCCCTCTTTGTCAATAATAAAACCAAGCTAAAAAATCTTCATCATGCCAAATTAGAACTCCAAATTATAATATAGCTTGTGTCTTCAAAGAATCTAAAGTACCCATCAAATATTTTGTATATATTCATCCCATATATTATTATGGGTGAAAATTTCATCTAAGTAGACCACCATAAATGAGTTGGTATAGGGATGTAGGATGTCATCCATCATCATCATGAATATAGTAGGTGCATTATTCAATCCAAGAGGCATAACCAACCATTCAAATAAACCCTCCTCAGATTTTAATGTAGTATTCCATACATCATTGAGATGTATGAGTATTTTATTTTAAGATGTAGTTAGATTTGAGATCAATTTTTATGAAATTTGCACCATAGAGCTAGTCTAGCATGCCATATATCAGAGGGAATGGATAGTATTTCTTCATAATTATTTTATTCAAAGATATATAATCAATACATAGTATCTATGTTCCATATTTATTTAGATCCAAGGCAATTGGACTACCATAAGGTGAAGAACTTGTTTTGATATGCCCTTTTGAATCAAATTTCAGATTTTTCTCATTCTTTTATCATTTTCATTTTTTGATCTATAATAAATAGGCGCATTAGAAAAATTATAAATAAGAACTAAATCAATGTAATTCTTTACCTCACAATGTGGAAATCTAGTTGGTAACTTGAACAAGTCATTATATTTCACTATAATATGGTTCATTTAATTATGTTGTGTAAGACCTACAATTGATGTAGCGATGATCCTCCTACTTTGTAGCTTTATCAACAACAAAATGATTTTTTTTTTATATCATCTTTGTGCATTATTTGGCACTAATTAAGTAAATAGATGTAGGAGGAGATACCTATATTATCCTAAATTACTCACCTTTGACAATGATGATGAAATTGTGGGACCTAGATCCATATACATCATGCCTCTTCCATATAAATGGTTGGATTGAAATCATATCACGAACATCCAATGGAATAACATTGCATAAAAATTCATCCTTGATAGGCATAATGGCATAATAGAGGAGATATTTTTGAGTGACACGAATGTATTTCCCCTATTTTAACTATCCAACATTATATGGTTGTGGATGTGGTGTGATAGGTAAATTCAAATACTTTTCCAATTGAGTAGAAATCATATTCCTTTGATTTTTACTATCAATAATGAAATGTAATGATTTACCCGTAACTTACATTTGTGAGTTAATAGGTATTCCTCCTCTTGTGATTCCTCTAATATAACATGTATGGTTGCAATGGTCACATCTGGTTCAACTTCCATGATTTGATTTCCTCTATCCTTAGCCTATGGATGTGGAGGCTATCAGTTATGACTTAACAAACAATGATAGAATTTCTCTACATTCATCTCACAAATATTAGTTTCTCTTATGATAATTTCACCATTTACCACTTATAATTTGAGGGATTATTTTCTAGGGAGTCTTTTTTATGCTTCCAAATTTAATTTTGGGGATGATCCCTTTTATCCTAATTCTAGAGAGTCACTCTTGGTTTTTTTATTTGCTCTTCATTTTCTATTTTTTTATTTTAATCCATTTTGATAGTAATTTTATATGCCTTGAATTTTAAGAGTTCCATGTCCTATCAAATGTACCATTGTAACACTTTATGGTACTTGAGTATTTGATATATTTTGGTATCTTGAATGCCTAGCTTTACTACCGTGGAATAGAAATAGTCAATATAATCTTGAATAGATTGGTATTTACCTTGATGCAACTGTTTCCATTACATATATTGGTCTTCATAGTCTCTCACAAGATAATGTTCTTCCTTGATGACCTCCATGACCCATTTGAACACTACTTCATATTCATTCTTTATTGTGACCTCATTATAATATGCTTCCCACCAATTTTGAATAAGTAATAAAGATTTTAAGAGTACAAAAATGATTTTTGAAGAGGCTTACTCTAAATAATTCTATAATAATAGTGTAGAAACTAAATGATACAGAATAAAATAATGACTCACAATAAACATGCACATATAACACAAGAGATTTACCCTGGTTCACCCAATATGGGCTAATCCAGCAAACAAGAGCCACACCTCCTTTGATATTATTATTTTCACTCCTTGCCCAAAATGGGACATTACAATCAATATAAAAGGAAACTCTTACAACCCTAAACCATAATGTGGTATTATAATACCATGGGCATAATACCATGGGCTACAACTACCTACACCCACCAACCACAGGAAACCTAGAAACCACTTCATAAATCACTTTGGAAATAGGGGAAATTGTTTTGGGGGGCTTCGCCCCCACAAACCCCCCAAGAGGGCTTCGCCCTCTCCCGGGGGGCTACACCCCCCCAGGCGCCCCGGGAGGGCTTCACCCTCCCCTTGGGCTTTGCCCCCTAGAGTGGGCCCCAGGCCACTCATCGATGAGCAAGACCACCAAAACATGTATCTGCAGTATAGTGCTTCCTCTACAAAGGATGAGACACATACAACATTATTTCACTTGTTGAATACTTTGCATAAAGACTGTAATCAACATTAGTTGCACCACTTGGTCTTGCCAAACCCATTTCAACTATACATAACACAAAATTTTCTATGCAAACTGCCTTTTTTAAAGCATCTACAACATTTTCCTTGGTATCCACTTTTTCCAGTAATACTTTCTTCTGTTCAATCATGTCCCTACTGAAGTGGTACTTTGTATCAATGTGCTTCGTTCTTGAATGGTAAGCAGGGTTATTTTATAGAAATATAGCACTTTGGCTATCACAATTTATCTTCACAGCTCCTTGAAAGAATCCAATTTCAGCACATAGTCTTTGTAACCATATTTCTTCCTTACTTGCATCAGTGGTTGCCATGTACTCAACTTCAATGGTTGAAAGAGCAAAAACAACTTGCCTTTTGCTCATACAACTAATAGCCCCACAAAACAAGTTGAATGCATACACACTAGTAGATCTTTTATTGTACAGATCTCTAACCCAATTTGCATCAACAAAACCTTCTATATCCAAGTATTTGTCTTCTTTACCTGTACCTTCATAATAGATTGAAAAATTAGATGTACCATGCAAATATCTAAAAACTCTTTTTACAGAAGTCCAATATTCTTTACCAGGCTTAGACATATATCTGCTTAAAAATCCCACTGCATGGGCAATGTCTAGTCTATTAAAAACCATGGCATACATTAAACTTCCTACAATATTTGCATAAGGAACATGGGACATTTCTTCTACCTCTTCTTCTATTTTTGGAAATTGCTCAGCAGACAATTTTTCCCTAAAGGAATAGGTACCTTCACTGGTTTGTAGTCCTACATAATGAATCTCTTCAATACTATCTCAACATATTTTGTTGATCCAGCCACAAATTTCTATTTGAATGATCTTTGTTTATTTGCATACCCAAAATAAATTAGTAGGGCCAAGATCCTTCTGTTGTAGTGTGAACGCGTTCAAGAGAAAACTTGGCTAGAAATAGTGCTCTAGTGTGAACGCGTTTTGTTTTTCTAAAAATGTCGGCAAATTCGTTTTTCTCCTCCCCCTTATTCCTTCTATTCCTCCTCCTTTATTCTCTCCCCTTATTCCTCCTCCTTATCCCCTTATCTCTCCGTCTTCCCTAATCCTTCTTCCCTAATATTCTTCCATTTGTTACGTGGGTAGTTGTAATATGCACTATATATCGTGTTCTAAGGTTTGGGCGATAAATAATTGGAATAATAAAAATTGTTTGTTTTAACTATATCTGATTTGGGCTCTCAATCTGGTATCAGAGCAGGTGCAGGTGGAGGCCGCACGAGGGCAACGTGGGTACGCAGTCCAACTGGGCATGATTTTTGAGGCGGTCGATTCCTGACGGAGGTAGCTAGAACTGGAATGGGAGACTGAGCCCGATTTTTGAAGTGACCTACAGTCTGGTAGTAGGACTGTCAGACACACAGATCGAAGTGGAGGTTGACGTAGTGCAGTGGCACAAAAATCGAGGTTCGATTCCATGCAGATCGAGGCATGGATGCTGAGGTGGCTGGTTGAGGTGGCATTGGCTGCTGAGGTGGCGAGCTGACAAAGCGGCATGCAGTACGAGGAACAGCTGCTGACATGGAGTGGCACACACTTTGAGACTGACGTGGCAGGTGAGAGGACGTGGCATCTGAGTTGGCGTCTGACGTGGCGTACGAGTTGGCAGGAGCGCTGAGGTGTCATTGTGTGGTTGGTTGCGGTCGTAGCAAAATATTGGAAGAGGACGATTGCCCGAAGGCAATCAAATATCAACGTGCACGTTCGCGTTCTTATTCCCTCCCATAGCCTCTATCCCAGGCAATGTGGGATAATGTGTTTTATTTTTTTTTTAAAACGCGAGGGCGTCGTGTTCACAGGGAAGCTGCCTTGAATTGTAAGCACGCCAGTGGGCATAGCGCGAGTGGCGAGTGTGCCTTTGTTGTTCGGAGAAGGTCCCGGGTTCGAAACCCATCGGGGATGCCTGGCAAAAGTTTTTTTTATTATTTTTTTGTGTGAAATCGTCAACCTTGCAGGGTAAAAGTGCGGCAGTCGGGATAAGATATTCAAAAGAGTTGCAGGGCGCATTGGTGAAGAATCTTGCCGGAGTTGAGGGTGGTCGTGAGTTCGACCTGCAAAACGTCAAAAAGACAAAGGTTTTAAAAAATTACATTAAGCTTTTATTCAAGTTTCTTTAATATTAATTTAATAATTTAAATAATGCTTTTTAATTATTTAAAAAAAAATGTTTTTTTTTATAATTTTTAAAGCATATTTTTATTATTAAGTTAAAATTATTAAAGTGCTTTAAAAGTTTAATTGTAAAACTTTATAAGAGAAATAGTGAACCTATTGCCCTAGAGGCAAATTGTAAAATCGCCCAAGAGGGCTTGAAAAACCTTGCAAAATTGTGTAATAGCCTGAGAGGCAAGCATTGTACAAAAAAGGTGACGGGAAGCCTTTCGGAGCACCCGTTTATCGCTTCCCCTTGGAACCCCGTTCAAGGCTAAAAATTTTGTGTAATAGCCTCAACGGTTGTAAAAGAGCAAAAATTGTAACCTCAGAAGCTCTAACGAATTTTTTCTTTTTGCCTTGATGAGTAGATGATCAGATCTACCGGATGTTACCATGCTTTGTGCTCTCTACTGCAGAGAGAAACTGCCAAAGTTTTTGATGAACGAGTTCGACGAGATGGACTACATGTCGTATTCAGTCAATTGTAGAATTCTATTATAGCCCACCAAAGGAATCCAAATTCTGGTTACGAGGCTGACTCAGAAGACAATATTTTTGGACAACGAGTGGAGGAGTCCGATACAATTGAAGCTGCACCTATAGATCAAGCCAATGATAGCTACTCTCCAACTGAGCCGGAGCAACAATCCAGTGAAAGTTATACCCCACATTCTCTAGAGCCTGAGCCAACAGAGGCTGAGCCAGCATAGGTCGAGCCAGTGGTAGCTCCTGAAATAGTTGTCATCAGTGACGACGAGGATTCCATTGCAGACAATTTTGGACCTCCAGTACTGGACAATCCACAAGAAGAAGAAGAAGAAATCAGTGAGAGAGTTAAGAAATCTAGATTTGATTTGAACTTGTAATTGCTTTGTACTTCCTATTTTTAGTCAAATCAAAGTTTGCTTTCAAGTAGTAGAAATGGCTTCAAATTCAAATCTTCCAATTCCAGAATTCAATGGTAGTGATTATGAATACTGGTCAATAAAGATGAAAACCTTGTTGATAGGTAAAGGTTTGTGGGATGTAGTTGAAGAGGGTTACACAGAACCCTCTCCTACTGACTGGACTGCTTTAAGTGCTGCTGATAGAAAAGCTAGGAAAGAAGCACAGAAAAATAATTCCTCTGCCCTGTATCATTTGCAAGCAGCCCTAGATAAAAGCATATTTCCTAGAATAGCATCCTGTGTAACAGCTCAAGATGCTTGGAATGCTTTAAAGGAAAGTTTTCAAGGGAGTGATCAAGTGAAGCAGGTCAGGCTTCAAACTCTGAAAAGAGATTTTGAAAATCTCATAATGCAAGAGAATGAGAAAGTAGGAGACTACTGCATGTGAGTCAAATCCATAGTAGATAAAATGGTCACTCTAGGTGAAGAGATTAAACCAGAAGTTGTGGTGAAGAAAGTGTTGCGAACACTTCTTCCTAAGTGGAATCATGTAGCAATCATTATTGAAGAGTCAAAATATTTGACTGCACTTTCCTTTGATGCACTAATTGGTTCTCTTCTTTCACATGAAGAGAGATTGTAGGAATCTCCTTCCACTAGCCATGGAGGCGATGACAAAGCCTTCGCTTCACAAGAAGGAAAAGGACAAGGCAAAAGTCGAGGTAGAGGTCAGCACAGAGGAAGAGGTAGGAATAGTCCACGAGGTGGAACTCCTAACAGAGGAGGATCTTCAAATAGAGGTGGAGGTCAGAATAGAGGTGGACAACAGAATAGAGGGAAGCATCCAGGACGAGGAAAAGGAAGTGACAAGTCAAAACAAGCTTGCTACAATTGTGGCAAACTTGGCCACTTTGCTCGTGACTGTTGGTCAAAATCTTCTCAAGGGAGCAGTAGTCAGAGCAATCAGTATGGCAATTTTGGAGAAGAGGAAGGGACCTCAAATATCTTTCTCTCATATGGCAAGTTAGATCAGAACCTGAATGATACCTGGATCTTGGACATTGGGTGTTCAAATCATATGAGTGGCAAAGAAGAACTCTTTGCTACTCTGGATTCTTCCTACAAATCCAACATCAAATTGGGAGACGACAAGTCATTGGCGGTTGAAGGCATTGGAGCCATGGAGGTTCCAACAAAAGAGGGCATGAAACAAGTAAGTGATATCTATTACACACCTCATCTCCAACACAATATTTTAAGTGTTGGTCAAATGTTAGAGAAGAACTATAAATTACTGTTTGATGAAGGTAAATGTACCATTTTTGATAAGAGTAATAGTGATAGAGTCATTACTCAAGTGCCAATGACAAGGAACAGGTTATTTCCTTTAAAGTTTGGCCAGCCAGGAGGAGATCAATTAGTAAATGTTGCTATTGCAAATCCAAGTGTGTTGTGGCACTTGAGATACGGTCATTTGAATTCAGCCAGTTTGAAGATGTTAACTTCTCAAGCAATGGTGACCGGACTTCCTAAAGTTTAGGACAATAAGGAAGTCTGTGAAGGTTGTGCCTTGGGCAAGCACGCTAGAACCAAATTTCCTCATGGACAAGCATGGTGGGCCAGTTATCCACTCCAACTAGTGCATTCAGACATCCGTGGTCCGATGCAGACCAAGAGCATTGGTAATAACTCTTACTTTCTTCTTTTCATTGATGATTTTTCAAGAATGTGTTGGATATATTTCTTGAAGCATAAAGATGAAGCATTTGATTGCTTCATAGATTTTAAAGCAAGAGTGGAAAATGAGAGTGGATATTCTGTTAAGTGTCTCAGATCAGATAAAGGAGGAGAATACTCCTCTAATGAATTTTTGAATTTTTGTAAAAAACATGGAATAAAGAGGTAGTTCACTGCTGCCTATACTCCATAGCAGAATGGTGTGGCTGAGAGAAAGAACCGCACCATTGTAGAGATGGCAAGATCTATGCTTCAAACGAAGCATTTAAGCAATATGTATTGGGCAGATGCAGCCAGGACCAGTGTGTATATTTTGAATAGGAGTCCTACTTCAAGTTTGAAAGGGAAAACTCCTTATCAAGCATGGTATGGTAAGAAACCGAATGTCAAGCATTTTAGAGTATTTGGTTCATTGGCTTACTCACACATTCCTGATGAACAGAGAAAGAAGCTCGATCCTAAGAGTCAAGCATGCATTTTTGTAGGGTACTGTGAGAACACAAAAGCTTACAGACTCTACAATCCTAGGACTCAAAAAATAATACTTTCTAGGGATGTGATTTTTGATGAAGGGGGAGAATGGGGAAATCCCCAAATTTATAGCGATGTTGAATCTCATGATGCAGGTTCTACATAGGTGCAGCAGATAGCACCAAAGAAAGGCAAGAATACTCCTCCTCCTCCTCCAAGCCCAAGTAGACATTCGACTTCTAGTTCATCATCATCATCACCAAGTCCTTCTCCACAAAGGTCAGTCAGTTCCTCACCAATGGATATTGATTCTCCATCGAGAGGTAAGAGAACTCTCCAGCATCATCCATCTTATCAGATGTTGGATAAAAATTTTCAAAGAAGGTATACTAGAAGTCAAGCTAGTGAGATGAGTTCTGTTTTACAAAGACTTGAAAATATGCATTTGTATGGTGATGATGACTCCCAGCTTGAACCTCGGGGAGATGTAGTTAACTATGCCTTGTTAACTAGTGCACAACTTGAACCTTCTAGTTATGAGAAGGCATGTACTCAAAAAATTTGGCAAGATGCCATGAAAGAGGAGATAACCTCTATAAAAAACAATGATACTTGGGAGCTGGTAGAGCTTCCTAAAGGAAAGAAGTGTGTTGGATGTAAATGGGTCTTCAAGACCAAATACAATGCTGATGGAAGCATTGAAAGGCATAAAGCAAGATTGGTTGCAAAAGGATTTACACAAAAGTATGGTATTGATTATGAGGAGACATTTGCTCCTGTAGCCAGACAGGAGACCATCAAAATAGTTCTTGCTTTAGCTGCACACAAGGGATGGAAAGTCCAACACATGGATGTGAAGAGTGCCTTTCTCAATGGGTACTTAATAGAGGAAGTGTATGTTGAGCAACCTCAAGGATTTCAAGAGCAAGGTAAGGAGCACCTTGTTTACAGACTGAAAAAGGCACTCTATGGCCTCAAGCAAGCACCGCGAGCTTGGTACTCACGCATTGATGGGTACTTCAAATATTTTGGGTTCACCAGAAGCAGAAATGAACCCACACTTTACTACCTGAAGCAAGGTAACGACATCCTCATAGTTTGCTTGTATGTGGATGATCTCATTTTCATGGGTAGTAATGAAAAAGTGAATATGGAGTTCAAGCACTCCATGATGAAGCAGTTTGAGATGAAGGATCTTGGCTTAATGCATTACTTCCTTGGAATGGAAGTCCATCAGAAAGATTCAGGGATCTTCATTTGTCAACATAAGTATGCTCGGGACATGATCAAGAAGTTTGCTATGGAGCATTGCAAACCAGTTGCAACTCCAGTTGGACATGGGATCCAATTAAGCAAAGATGATGGAGCACCTAAAGTTGACGTGACCACTTTTAGGAGCATGGTTGGGAGTTTGATGTTTCTCGCCAACACTAGACTAGACATTTAGTATGTTGTTTCTCTTGTCTCTCGATTTATGGCTAGTCCATCTGAGCTGCATTTGCAAGCAGCTAAAAGAATTCTCAGATATGTAAAGGGTACATGGGATTTTGGAATCCATTACCACAATTGTAAGACTGTCAAGCTAGTAGGCTTCAGTGATAGTGATTGGGGCAGCAACATTGATGATAGGAAATCTACTTCAAGGAACTATTTTAGTCTAGGGTCAGGACTAATTACATGGAGTTCCAAAAAGCAGACAGTTGTAGCATTGTCTTCTATAGAAGCTGAGTATATAGCAGTCACATATGCTAGTACTCAAGCCCTTTGGTTAAGAAAAGTGCTGGAAGAGATTGGAGAACAGCAAAGTGGTCCAATCAGAATCTACTATGATAACATAAGTGCCATTCAGTTGGCATATAATCCAATCCACCATAGCAGAACAAAACACTTTGATATGAAGTATCACTTCATCCGAGACATGGTGGAGCAAGAAATTGTTGAGCTTAAATTTTGTCACACTTTGGAGAACATTGCAGACATATTCACCAAAGGCATGGCTAAAGCTCAATTTATAAAGCTGAGAGACTGTCTAGTCAGACCTCTCAACTTTAAGGGGGAGAGTGTTGCAGTGTGAACGCGTTCAAGAGAAAACTTGGCTAGAAATAGTGCTCTAGTGTGAACGCATTTTGTTTTTCTAAAAATGTTGGCAAATTCATTTTTCTCCTCCCCCTTATTCCTTCTATTCCTCCTCCTTTATTCTCTCCCCTTATTCCTCCTCCTTATCCCCTTATCTCTCCATCTTCCCTAATCCTTCTTCCCTAATATTCTTCCATTTGTTACGTGGGTAGTTGTAATATGCACTATATATCGTGTTCTAAGGTTTGGGCGATAAATAATTGGAATAATAAAAATTGTTTGTTTTAACTATATCTGATTTGGGCTCTCACCTTCATGTCAAACTGTGATGCTAATTGAGACTTCACTTCCCTGATCATTTCCTTACTGTTTCTAATTAGTAACATGTCATCAACATACAAAAATATAATGACAAGTACATTACCAATTTTCATTGAGTATACACAATGATTAGCATTGCTATGAACAAAATCAATTCCTAAGATATAAGTATCAAAATTTTGATACCACATTCTAGGTAACTATTTTAGTCTGTACAAGGATTTCTTTAACTTACATACAAAATTCTCCTTTCCTACAACAGTGAATCCTTCAGGATGTCTCATATAGATTTCTTCCTCCAAATATCCATGAAGGAATGTAATTTTTACATCCATTTGCTCTATCTCAAGATCAAATGCATCAGCCATAGATAAAAGAAATCTTATTGAGGTTAACTTTGCAATAGGAGAAAATACTTCACCATAATCAATTCCTTCTACTTGAGAATAGCCTTTAGCAACCGAGCGAGCTTTATATTTCTCCACTTTACCTTTAGCATTATACTTCTTATTGAATATCCATTTGAAGAACACAAGCTTATACTAAGAGGGGGGGTGAACAATATAGCACCCACTTTTTACTTTATTTCCAAACCAATATCAATTAGTGTCCTTAATTGTAATAACCAAATATAGTAATGTGCATTAATGACATAGATAGCAATAGTAAACAAGTGCACAAATCACCACACACAATTGAGACACAATATTTAACGTGGTTCCCCCAATGTGGGGTACTCTACAAGATAATCTCCTTATAATATTTCACATAGAAATAAGGATCCTTATCCCAATATAGATGATTAATTTGATCTGATCAAAACTAGACAATACACTGATCTGATCAGGTAGGCAATCCACTAATCTACTTCAAGAAGCTCACCAAGAACTTACCCAAAACTTCTCTAGCAAGCTCACTAAGAACTTGCCCAAAATATGCTCTAGCAAGCTAACCAAGAACATGCCCAAAATATGCTCTAGAAAGATCACCAAGAACTTGCCCAAAACTACTATAGCAATCTTGCCAAGAACTTGCCCAAAATATGCTCTAGAAATCTCACCAAGAACTTGCTCAAATCTGCTCAACAATCTCACTAAGAACTTGCTCAAAATCTTCTCAACAAGCTCACCAAGAACTTGCTCAAAATCTGCTCAACAAGCTCACCAAGAACTTGCTCAAAATCTGCTCAACAAGCTCACCAAGAACTTGCTCAAAATCTTCTCAACAAGCTCACCATGAACTTGCTCAAATCTACAACTTGCTCAAAATATGCTCAACAAGCTCACCAAGAACTTTCTCAAAATATGCTCAACAAGCTCACCAAGAACTTGCTCAAAATATGCTCAACAAGCTCACCAAGAACTTTCTCAAATATGCTCAATAAGCTCACTAAGAACTTGCTCAAAATTTTCTTAACAAGCTCACCAAGAACTTTCTCAAATCTGCTCAACAAGATCACTAAGAACTTGCTCAAAATATGCTCAACAAGCTCACCAAGAACTTGCTCAAAATACTGTCCCAAAACTGTCCACAAATCTGTCCCAAAAGCCTTCTCAAAGGCTCAATCAATCATACACAAAAATTGCCACAAATCTACCCATAAATTTGTCCCATTAAACTTCTCAAAGGCTCAACCAATCATGCTCAAGTAGCACTCCAATCTCATCCACAAGTCTATGAAGGCAAGGCTCAATGATGAACTCAACAACGAATAGCAATGCACTCTACAATGGATGACAACAATGATCCACAATGATCTCAACTCAAATCTTTTAGAAGCATAAAGAGAATTGTTAGAGACTCAATATGTTCTAATCTCAAAGCTCGATCTCAACCCAAATCAGAATTATAGAATTGTTTGATTCATGGGACTTGAAAAATAACCTCAAATAATCACTTGGCTAGGCTCAATCAACTCAACTCAACCAATCACCACAAGGGACAACTATTTCTCACAAAACCCTAGTCCAAGCATATATCAACTAACTCAAATGTTTTCAACAATACTCAACCACAAATATCACATAACAATGATACTCATGTTCTTTTCTAACTCAAGTTCTTTGAATAACCAATGGGCTTCAACAACTATGCTTATAAAATAAGGTTTAAACACAACTCTCAAACTAGAAAACCTTGAAGCATTCAACCAACAACTTTCGAAAAGGAAACCACAATCAATCCTTTTCTCTCGAATGATATTTCAAAAATCAACCACCATAAACAAAGTCAATCGAGAATATTGCTCATACCTTTTGATGCCTTATTGTATGTCCACTAAATCTGCCACCCTCAACAAAATTCTTTTTCAATTTTCAACAAAGGTTAGATATCATGATTAATATCACAACAATAATATACAAATAACACCTTATCACTCCTACTCAATAAAATACAACATGTCCCTCATGAAAGAATTAATCACCTTTGAAAAAGAACAAAACAACCTTCACTTTTGAACCCTTTTACAAAACATAAATATCTCTTTATGTACACCTTATTTCTCCCTTTAATAAAGTTAATCAAATAGCCCTCGAAATAAGCTTTCCAACGATATATAATATGATATAATTTCAAAAATGAGAAACACTAGAAATATCTATTTTTCTAAACATGCATCACAACCCTTATTCCTCCTAGGGCAACTTTAGAAAAAATAAAATATATTAAAAATTTATTAACTTGCCTCTGTCTTTTATGGGATTCGATCTCATGACATCTCCTTGCTCAACGCCTTAACCACAGCTAACCTGTCGTTGGGCCACACACCCTCACGTGTCCAAAGGGACACGAACAAAAACTTATATCATAAACTTCTCCACCCTTCAAAAAACTTAAAAATGCTTCGAGCACTTCAACAAATTAAATAACCACAATGGGAATCGATCGCAGGACCTCCTGTGTAACACACAACGCATGAACTGCTAGGCCAAAGATGCCTATGCATCTTATTAAACTTCGTGAAGGCATTCGAAAAATAAACGTTGGGATCTCATAAAGTCTAAGCTGTTGTTGGCATATATATATGCCTTTCCTATTTCTTTAGACGTCGGTGCTATAAATTAATATAGCCTTTCCTCCTTTCTTTAGTCGGCACTAAAATTAATATATTTAATTTTAAAATTAAAATTAAAATTTACATAATTTAAAATTTAAACTAAATATTTAAAAATAATATCTCCATCACCGGGGAACCTTTTTCAATGAAACAAAAAGCCAATATGGGTTTTAAGAAAAATCCATTTCAAATCTGCCATCAATGGTTTTAAATAAAACCTTTTATTTTGCCTGCCTTGGTTTTCATAAAAACCCTGTATATATCCATGCTCTCTAAAATATCATAAATGCTTATTTATGAAATGCTTTGGCCACCAAAACTCAATGTGATCCATGTGACATCAATGAAAACATAAAATAACTCAAATTTCCAACAATCACCCCCTTTTTCATTGATGGAAACACCTCTAATGCAAAAACCACAATCATTGCAAAAACCATATCTGAGAATCAAAGTTGCTCAAATCTCTCCCCCTTACTCAAATCTCTCCCCCTTTGACATCAATGGCAAAAGGTACACCTATGGGGCTAAAATATATGACTCTTAAGCTTAGCCCCCTCACCACCTTCTCTCTTGAGGTGATTAATTTTGGGGTGGGAGTACTTTTACTCCCAACTGTTCTCTCAAACATTCAAACGTTTCTCTCGATAATGGTTTTGTAAATATATTTGCAATATGATCTTTTGTAGGAACATATTCCAATCTTACTTGTTGCTCTGTAACCTACTCTCTTAAAAAGTGATACTTGATTGGAATGTGCTTTGTTATAGCATGCATTACTAGATTCTTCGAGATACTTATAGCACTAGTATTATCACATAGAATAGGAATGGGATGATCATGTTATATAATGAAATCTTTGAGAGTCTGTTTCATCCATAATACCTATGAAAAACATGTTGCTGCTGCAATATATTCTAGCTCTATTGTGGAAAGTGACATTGATGGTTGTTTCTTTCTCAGCCAAGAAATTAGGCAATCACAAAGAAATAATGCTTCTTCACTTGTGCTTTTTCTATCATCAACATTTCTTTCCCAATCTACATCTGTGTATGATGTGAGAGTGAATGTACTACTTCTAGGATACCATAGAACGTACTCCATTATTCCTTTGAGATATCTGAGTATTCTTTTCACTGCTGTCACATGTGATTCTTTTGGAGCTACTTGAAATATTCCCACTAAACCAACTGCCTGTATTATAT
Organism: Wollemia nobilis; assembly: GCA_028583015.1. NCBI lineage: Eukaryota > Viridiplantae > Streptophyta > Pinopsida > Araucariales > Araucariaceae > Wollemia > Wollemia nobilis. The sequence goes on from JAQPPZ010017238.1 coordinate 2,525,581, forward strand.
CTGGTCTTATGGCTGTAGCATATAACAGGCTACCAATCATAGATCTGTATAGAGTTTTATTTGTATCAGGTTATTCATCATATTTGCTTAATTTTCACCCTATAACCATTGGAGTACTAACTGGCTTACTATCTTCCATTTTGAATTTCTTCAACATCTCCTTTATATACTTTGTTTGTGAAAGAAATATTTCTTTTTCTAATTGTGAAATATGTAATCTAAGGAAAAATGTTAATTCACCAAGCATAGACATTTCAAACTCATTAGTCATGTTTCTTGTAAATTCTTGACACATTCTATCATTGCTACCCCCAAAATCCACATAAACTTCCACAATCATCAAATAATTTCCCTTATTTTTAATATACAGATTGCTATCAACTGTTCCCTTTCTAAAACCTTACTCTCGAAGATATTTATCCAGACTTGAATACCATGCTATAGGATCTTGCTTTAAGCCATAAAGAGCCTTCTTCAATCTGCATACATAATTTGGCTTATCTGCTTGATTAAAACCATCTGGTTTTTCAATGTAAACTTCTTCTTCTAAATGACCATTTAGAAATACTGATTTGACATCCATCTGATATACTTTGAAATTCTTGTAGCTTGAAAGTGTCAAAAACATCCGTATAGTTTCCAATATTGCAACTGGTGCAAAGGTCTCATTGAAATTAATTCCTTCTACTTGTGCATATCCTTTACACACCAATATTGCCTTGTTCTTGATGACTTGACCATCTTCATTCAGTTTGTTCTTGTAGACCCATTTAGTACCAATTACTTGGAACTAGTTTCCAAGTCTTCCTTTTTTCAATCTGATCTAGTTCTTCCTTCATTTATTTAATCCAACATTCATCACTTTCTGCCTCTCTGAAATCCTTTGGTTCTAGCTTGGATAGTAGTGAAACATTCGCTTGTTCTATTGAGCCTATGACTCCTCTTCTTGTCTATCTTACATCAGGGTTGCCAATGATCAAGTCATTTGGATGATTTTATGAATATATTTTGATGAAGTTTTGGAGGGTATATTCTACAAATCTTCTTCATCCGAATCTTCATCCATTTCTTCCTGACAACTTTCTTCTTCTTCAATAATATCTTCTTGAGATGGCTCATTTATTCCTTTTATTTCATCAACTCTGATATTTATACTTTCCACCATGGTATGTGTTCTTTTATTGTAGCATCTATAGGCCTTAATCTTTGTAGAGTATCCGAGAAAAATACCTTCATCACATCTAGGATCAAACTTGCCCAAGTCCTTATCCTATCTTTTGATATAACACTTACTTCCAAAAATTCTGAAGTAGTTTACCGTGGGAGGTCTTCCTTTCCAAAACTCATATGGAGTATTATGTTGCTTTGTTCTAACTTGAGCTCTATTCATAACATATACTCTGTATGGATTACTTCCTTCCAAAACCCATATGAGATTCTTGATTCATTTAGCATTGCTCCGACCATATTATCAAGAGTTCTATTCTTTCTTTCTACTACTCCATTTTACTGAGGATTCCTGGCTACTGAGTATTATTTTTTGATTCCATGTTTTGCACAAAACTCAATGAATTCTATAGATATGAATTCCCCTCATCTATTTGATCGTAAACACTTGATCTTCTTTCCTGTTTCATTTTCTACCATTTCTTTGAATACTTTGAAATGCTCAAATGCCTTTTATTTCTCTTTCAAAAAACAACCCAGGTCATTTTAGAATAATCATCTATCAACAACATAAAGTAGCTTTTACCTTGCAGGATTTTTGTTCTCATAGGACCACATAAATCAGTATGAATCAACTCTAATACCTTGGAAGAGGAATATTATTTTGCCTTGAAACTTTATCTTGTTTGCTTTCCATATTGACACTGTGCACAAATTGTATTTGAAGGTCTTTTTATCTTTGGTATATCTCTAAAAAAATTTTGTTGCTTATCCTTACTATGTTATCGAAGTTCAAGTGACACAACCTTTTTTCCCATAACCAGATTTATTCTTCTTGAGATAGAAGACATTTTTCCCTTTTTATTTCACTGATCATGTAGAGATTGTTATTGGTTCTTTCTGCATTTGCAACAAGCTTCCCTATTTTTGTTTCCCTGATTTTGCATCCTATAGAGGAAAAATTGTGTACCCCCGATCACAAAGCTAACTTACACTTAGTAGATTGTGTTTTAGACCCTCAACATAGATTACACCCTATGTAGTAGTATTTCCATCATCCAAACTTAAAGTTCCTCTCCATTTGATTTTAGTTGAAGCATTATCACCAAATATCACAGATCTGTTGTTCCCTTTTAAATAAATGAACTTATTCTTATACCTAGTCATATGGCTAGAGCACCCACTATCAATATACCATTTTTCCATCCTATAACCCAGTAGAATCTGCCTTCAAGTTGTTAGCCTTTCCGAAGGAACCCGCTTTGATACCAATTGAAGAACACAAGCTTATACTAAGAGGGGGGTGAATAGTATAACACCCACTTTTTACTTTATTTCCAAACCAATATCAATTAGTGTCCTTAATTGCAATAACCAAATATAGAATTGTGCATTAATGACATAGATAGCAATAGTAAACAAGTGTACAAATAACCACACACAATTGAGACACACGATTTAACATGGTTCCCCTAATGTGGGGTACTCCACAAGATAATATCCTTATAATATTTCACATAGAAATAAGGATCATTATCTCAATACAAATTATTAATTTGATCTTCTCAAAGCTAGGCAATACACTGATCTACTCAGGTAGGCAATCCACTGATCTGCTTCAACAAGCTCACCAAGAACTTGCCCAAAACTGCTCTAGAAAGCTCACTAAGAACTTGCCAAAAAATTGCTCTAGCAACTCACTAATAACTTGCCCAAAATCTACTCTATCAAGCTCACGAAGAACTTGCCCAAATATGCTCTAGCAAGCTCACCAAGAACTTGCCCAAAATATGCTCTATAAAGCTCACCAAGAACTTGCTCAAATCTGCTCAACAAGCTCACTAAGAACTTGCTCAAAATCTGCTCAACAAGCTCACCAATAACTTGCTCAAAATATTCTCAACAAGCTCACCAAGAAATTGCTCAAAATATGCTCCACAAGCTCACCAAGAACTTGCTCAAAATCTGCTCAACAAGCTCACTAAGAACTTGCTCAAAATCTGCTCAACAAGCTCACCAAGAAATTGCTCAAAATCTGCTCAACAAGCTCACCAAGAACTTGCTCAAATCTGCTCAACAAGCTCACTAAGAACTTGCTCAAAATATGCTTAACAAGCTCACCAAGAACTTTCTCAAATCTTCTCAACAAGCTCACTAAGAACTTGCTCAAAATATGCTCAACAAGATCACCAAGAACTTGCTCAAAATTTTGTCCCAAAACTATCCACAAATCTGTCCCAAAAGCCTTCTCAAAGGCTCAATCAATCATACACAAAAACTGCCACAAATATACCCATAAATTTGTCCCAAAATCCTTCTCAAAGGCTTAACCAATCATGCTCAAGTAGCACTCCAATATCATACACAAATATATGAAGGCAAGGCTCAATGATGAACTCAACAATGAATGACGATGCACTCTACAATGGATGGCAACAATGATCCACAATGATCTCAACTCAAATCAATCTCAACTCAACTCAAGTCAATATTAACTCAACTCAAATCTTATAGAAGCATAAAGAGAATTTTTAGAGACTCAATATGTTCTAATATCAAAGCTCAATCTCAACCCAAATAAGAATTATAGAATTGTTTGTTTCATGGGACTTGAACAATCACCTCACACAATCACTTGACTAGGCTCAATCAACTCAACTCAACCAATCACCACAAGGGATAACTCTTTCTCACAAAATCCTAGTCCAAGAATGTATCAACCAACTCAAATGTTTCCAAAAATGCTCAACCGCAAATCTCACATAATAATGATACTCATGATCTTTTCTAACTCAAGTTCTTTGCATAACGAATGGGCTTCAACAACTATGCTTATAAAACAAGGTTTAAACACAACTCCTCAAACTAGAAAACCTTGAAGCATACAACCAACCACTTTCGAAAAGGAAACCACAATAAATCCTTTTCTATCCAATGATATTTCAAAAATCAACCACCATAAACAAAGTCAATGGAGAATATTGTTCATACCTTTTGATGCCTTATTGGATGTCCACTAAATCTGCCACACTAAAAAAACTTATTTTTCAATTTTCAATAAGGGTTAGATATTATGATTAATATCACAAAAATAATATCCAAATAACACCTTATCACTCCTACTCAATAAAATAAAACATGTCCCCTCATGAAAGAATTAATCACCTTTGAAAAAGAACAAAACAACCTTCACTTTTGAACCCTTTTACAAAAATAGAAATATCTCTTTACATACACTTTATTTCTCCCTCAAAGTAAATTAATAAAATAGCCCTCGAAATAAGATTTCCAACGATATATAATATGATATACTTTCAAAAAGAAGAAACACCAGAAATATCTCTTTTTCTAAACATGCATCACAACCCTTATTCCTCCTAGGGCAACTTTAGAAAAATAAAATATATTAATAAATTATTAACTTGCCTCTGTCCTTGACGGGATTTGATCTCGTGATATCTCCTTGCTAAGCACCTTAACCACAACCAACCTGTCATTGGGCCACATGCCCTCACATGTCCAAAGGGACACGAACAAAAACTTATATCATAAACTTCTGCACCCTTCGAAAAACTTAACAACGCTTCGAGTGCTTCAACAAAGCAAATAACCACGGCGGGACTCGATCACAGGACCTCCTGCATAACACAAAGTGCATGAACCGCTAGGCCAAAGATGCCTATGCGTCTTATTAAACTCCGTGAACAATTTTTCAATAGACCAAAGTCAAACTTTTCTCTCTTTTTGCAATTCATTCCCCAATCGAAGGCATTCAAAAAATAAGTGTTGGGATCTCATAAAGTCTAACCTTTTGTTGGCATATATATATGCATTTCCTATTTATTTAGATTTCGGTACTATAAATTAATATAGCCTTTCCTCATTTCTTTAGTCAGTGCTAAAATTAATATATTTAATTTTAAAATTTAAATTTAAATTTTAAATAATTTAAAATTTAAACTAAATATTTAAAAATAAATATCTCCATCATCGGGGCACATTTTTTGATGAAACAAAAATCCAATATCGGTTTTAAGAAAAACCCATTTCAAATATACCATCCATGGTTTTAAATAAAACCTTTTATTTTTCCTGCCTTGGTTTTCACAAAAATCCTGTATATATCTATGCTCTCCAAAATATCATAAATGCTTATTTATGAAATGCTTTGGCCACCAAACTCAATGTGATCCATGTGACATAAATGAAAATATAAAATAACTCAAATTTCCAACACCATTTGCAACCTATTACTTTCCTTCCACCAGGTAATTTTACTACATCCCATGTCTTGTTCTTTTAGGGCCATCATTTCCTCATTCATGGTTTCTTCCCAAAGGTTTACCTCTTCAGAAGTAACAACTTCTCTAACTGTTCTAGGATATTCATCAGTAATAGATAAAACAAAGGAAGAAGGAAAAGCAAATGGACTATACCTATCAGGTTACCTTCTTTCTCATGTTGATATCCTTACCACAGGTGTATGAACCTCTGGTTCATCCTCTTCTTCTTCTTATAAGTAGGATTATTCTTCCATAAGATCAAACTACACCTTTTTAGGTTCTTCTTTTGTTACTTCCTTCTTGTGGTCACTTTTCATTTCTCTAAACACCACATATCTACTATAAACTATAATTTTAATTTCTAGATTCCAAATTTCATATCCTTTAACACCATATTTATAACCAATAAAGATACATTTAACAACCTTATTATCAAGCTTACTTATTTTCTCCTTTGGAATATGCATGTATGCATCAGAACCAAAAAATCTAAGATGTGATAGAGAGGGTTTCTTACCAAACCATGCTTCAAATGGATTTTGATCTAGAAATGCTGATGTAGGAGATCAATTTTGCAACATGTCACACTCACTGCCTTTGTCCAAAATTCCTGTGTCAAACTTGCACCACTGAGCATACTTCTAGCCTTTTCTATGAGTGATATGTTCAATCTCTCAGCAACTCCATCCTGTTGGGGCATATATGGAGTAGTATTCTGTCTTGAAATACCACATTGCTTACAAAAATACTCAAATTTATTTGAACAATACTCTCCTCCATTATCAGACCTCAACACCTTAATCTTTTTCCCAGTTTGATTTTCAACAAGTGCTTTAAATTCCCTAAACTTATCAAACACTTCATATTTACTTTTAAGAAAATAAATCCATGCATATATTTAAAAATCATCAATGAAAAAAGTATAGTACCATGATTTTTCAAGTTATGGTATAGGAACATGACCAAAGATATCACTATGAATCTTATCTAACACCGCTTTTGATCTTGTAACACCAGATGGGAAACTCACACGATTTTGATTACCATAAATACAATGTTCACAAAAATAAAAACACATTGAGCAATTAGGGATACCTTGAACCATACCTTTCATGTACAGTGTACGCAATTCCTTTTCTCCAATATGTCCCAATATTTGATGCCAGAGCATTAAACTTTTATCTGATTCAGACTTAAGAATAGATGAGCTATTGCACTCATTTTTCATAGTGCTTCCTAGTAGCATATACAAGGTTCCAATCTGAAATCCTCTTCCTAAAACCATAGATCCATGAACCATTCTGCATGAATCCTTACTAAAACTAACATTTATTGTTGCATTAGCCATTTTTCTTACAAAAATTAAATTTCTAGCAAGGCCCGAAATATGCATCACACCTAGGAGGGTTTTAACCCTACCATCCTGCAATAGTATTTTCACCCTTCCACGTCCAATGATTCTAAGTGGTGAATCATCTCCCAATAGTACCTCCCCTCCATCATATATTTCATATTCACTAAACCACCCACTATTAGAAGTCATGTGAAAAGAGACACCTGTATCAATCAACCAATCATTTTTGTGTGGAGCAGGATGCTAGATATACATCCCCTCCTTCATCAGTGGATTTATTTATCTCTATGGAAGTGGATTCATAAAATATTTTTCTAGAATAAATATTATTAGATCTACAATCCTTCTTCATATGTCCAGGCTTACCACATTTCCAACATTTTCTCTCAAAATTTCCTCGAGACTTGGATCTACCTCTAGACTTAGATCTATCACCATATCTCATTTTATATTTTTCCTTGGTATGCCCTCTCATTGTTAGGGCATCCTTGGATGTGACCTCCATGGATTTTCTCCTTATATCCTCTCATAATAGAGATGCCACAACATCTTCAAACTTCAATGTGGATGAAGTTGTACTACCAATTGCTACTACTAGGTTATCCCATGAATCTGGTAAAGAGCATAGAAAAATAATACATTTATCTTCCTCACTCAACTTAATTTAAAAAAATGTAAGTTTACTTACCATTGTATTGAATGCATTTAGATGATCTACAACTAAATCCCCTTAATTCATCCTAAAATTATACAGTTTCTTTTGGAGGAATAATTTGTTCACTAGGGACTTAGATTGATACAGAGCCCCTAACCTCTCCCAGATATCCTTTGTAGTAGCTTCTCCAAAAATATTGATTAGGAATGAATCTGCAAGTCACATTCGAACTAGACTCCTTGCTTTTCGATTCATATTTTCCCAATATTCATTAGATGTACTTGTAGGTTTTATATTTTAGAAATAACAACCTACTGATCTCTGTCCATGAGTAGATCCTCCATATTTAACTTCCATAGCTCGATTCTTTTTCCATAAAACTTTTCAATCTCTATCCTTGATTTATTTCTTATCTTTTTTCCTTCAAGCTCCTTTTGCATAAAAATCACACTCCAGAATAGGTTTTCTCTATCTCTTAGAAACCCTAAATCTTCTTCAAATGAAATGAATCCCTAGCAATAAATGCGTCCCTCTATGGCTAAAAAATTGGCTCTGATACCAAATGAAGAGACTTACTCTAACTTATTCTAGAATAATAGTGTAGAAACTAAATGATACAGAAGAAAATAATGACTCACAATAAACATGCACATATAACATAAGAGATTTACCCTAGTTCACCCAATATGGGCTAATCTAGCAAACAAGAGCCACACCTCCTTTGATATTATTATTTTCACTCCTTGCTCGAAATGGGACATTGCAATCAATATAAAAAGAAACTCTTACAACCCTAAACCACAATGTGGTATTATAATACCATGGTCAGAGTACCATGGGCTACAACCTCCCACACCCACCAACCGTGGGAAACCTAGAAACCATTTTGAAAAAGGAGAAAATTTTTGGGGGGGCTCTGTCCCCCCGAACACCCCAAATAGGGATTCACCCTCTTGCGGGGGGGGGGGGACTATGCCCCCCAGGACCCCCACTTTGGAGGGCTTCACCCTCCCATTGGGCTTCGCCCCCATAGAGTGGACCCTAGGCCACTCATCGATAAGCAAGACCACCAAAACACGTGTTTGCAATACAATGCTTCCTTTGCAAAGGATGAGACACATTGAATAATTTTCTCACTCTTGGTGTATCTATTTATAGAGAGGTATGAAGATAAACAATTCAACCAATTTTCTAGGGCATCAACATTATTTTTTCTTTCAAAAGTAGGAATATCAAAATTCACTTGCATGTTAGAAGGTGTGAGAGCATTGAATGGTTCTAGAGTAGGGTGAGGTTGTGTAGAGGAGGTTTCAAATTTTGTAATAGAAAACCATTAAAGAACTTGAGAAAATTGGTCCACCATATCATTCATCTATTTCATGAGGGGCTTCATTCAACATCTCCTTAAAATGATTGACTATTTTAGTGTTGTCCATTCTAGTTCTCACTTGAGATCATTTGGATTGGCAAAGGAAGGTAATTAGATATATCTCATATCTGATATCAAAAATTTTGATATATTGATCTAATGTTTATGGGTATACCCTCAAAAGATATATTGTTATGATATCACAACTCAAAATTTTGACTAATCTAAGATTCAAAATTTTAAGTTAAGGAAGATCATGAAATATTGCAATTAAAAAATAATAGGGTATAAAAAATCATATCAAATATATATACACAAAATAATATAATGATTTTATTTTAAAAAAAGAGTATCGTGCAAGTAATGTCTTATAAGAGTTGTGAGGCTATAACATTGCATCCTATATCATTCCAAATTTTTTGCATCCTTAGCTTCAGGCTATAGGATCCGTGCCCGAAAGGGGAATACGAGAAGGATGGGACAATACCTCAGACTGAGAGGCCCTTTGAAGGTCCTGCCTCTTGGGGGAGGGGTATAAAGATGAATTTTCGATGGATGGAGGGTTCACCAGGAAACTTTTGAATGGCAGTTTCCACACCTAGGTTGATAATAGGTTTGATGTGTTCATTTTGTGCTTTAATCATTCAATTCCTAGGTTTGGCCAAGATGGATCTAAACTATTCTATATGCCAATGCTGATTTTTACGGATACATAAAACATGAATAAATGCTAAACACCAAGAATGTGCTAAATAGGATAGAACATACCTGATTCTGGATGTCTGATGAAGATTCTGAGTCTTGTAGAAGTCCAAATCATCTTGAATCGTACAGAATCATCTAAAACTGTGTGGAATTGTCTCATATCTTAGTCAGTCATCTAAGATCAGATGATATTGTCTTCGATCTGACGAATTTGTCAAACGAATTCGTCAGAGACCTGTAATCACAGAAATAGATACAAAATACCAAAAATGCAACTATAAAAGCAAGGGGAAATGATAAAAATAATAGTAAATTTGCCTAAATGATAGACCCAGATAACAATTAAAAGGAAATGCATCAATTTAACAATTTATTTTGACTTTATCATGCATTTATATTAAATGAGGTGAACTCCAAGATGCATAAATATAATAACTAAGATAATGCAGAAAAACAATAAGAAAATGCAAAATCTGGGCTCTGATTGCCCCCAATATGGATTACAATCGAGATTGCCTCCAATTGTATGAGATCATCGTCGATCTGTGACAGGATCGTCTGAAATCATTTGGAATCGCCTGCAACGATCCAAGCTTGCTCTAGCTAAAGAACAGTAAGATTCCTAAAAGAAAACTTGAAATATGCAATGCAAAAAAAAGTATGAAGGTGTTCTAAGGCACAAGGAACTAAATTTGCAAGGAAATACATCAACTAGGGGTTTTAGGGGGATAAACTAAGAAAATACCAGTTTATATAGGATTAGGGAGAGGTTAGGAGGTTGGAAATCATCCTAATTTGGGAGATCTCCAACGGGGGAGACTCTAACTACGCAGACACACTTTCTTCCTAAGTTAGAGAAGCTGTTGAAATAGAAGCTAATTATGAAAATTTAGTTTTGGGACGAAATCGTGTGGACATTTTGTTCCAGATGAATTCATCAAATCTGGGACGATTTCGTCTGATCATCGACGATATCATCCAATGGTCAAAACAAATCCTAAAAATGGTGCGGAAAATGAGGAAAGCGGGTAATGGGTGGTTTGGGTTGAAATTCAAATTTTTATCTTTTTACTAAGGTTTAACTGTGCCAATTTTAGGGTGCTACATTTTGCCCCCTCTTTAGCAAATTTTTTGAAGAAAATGCGTTAAAGACGAGTTTTTCCCGTTTTACGAGAAAGCAAAAATTTACTCCATTTTTTAGACGATGATTCTAGGTCGAATCGTACGACTGCTTACTATGGTGCCCCCTCCGTGTTTTTATCCAAATCGAACGTTTGAGGTAAAAGCACGAAAAAGCAAAATTAAAAAAAAATGTTGTTTTTAAATAAAATTAAGAAAAATAGGGTAAAACCCTAATTCATTTTTACTATTCTAGAGCTCTGCAAAGAGAAAAATGGTTGAGACAGCACACCGATCGACAGAGGTCCGGCGTGGGCTACGGGTAAGGATATAATCCTAGTAAATTAGGTTTGAATTTAATTTGTGCAATTTTTTGTTTGCAATTTTGATTGTTTTGGGGCATCGCGACCATTTTTAGGCCGTCGACAACATCGGGATGAAATCATCCCTAGATCGTCTATTTCATCAGAGGGCGAAATCGACGAACTAGGGGCGATCCCGTCCAATAAGGGGCGATCCCCAAGTTGTGAAATTGGAGACGATTTCGTCCTACAAAGGACAATTTTTTCCAATTTAGGACGATATCATCTAATGATGGACGATATCATCATTCTTAAGAAATTAAGCTTGATTAAAATGTTTTTAATTTGATTTTAATTAATTGGTTTATTAATGAATTTTATTGTTTTATTGTTTGTTTTGCAGAAAGGATTACTAAAGAGTCAGGAGTGGAAATACGATGGGCTGGGAGATGACATAGCCATGCTCGATCAGGTGAAGCATGATCGACTGGCTTAGGTCAGTTTGCAGCATGTGGCAGAGATGCCATAAGTACCAATAGACATGGGGCTACTGACAACCCTAGCAGAGAGGTGGTATCCGGGGTCGTCTTGCTTTCGATTACTAATAGGGGAGATGGCTCCCACACTAGAGAACATATGGAGGATCATGAGGATCCCTATATAGGGACGGTTGATGACGCCTATGGCCAATCAGGGCTAGGTGATGATGAGGTTGATCGGAGACTCGAGCTTCACCCTGGAGAAGGGCAAAGTGAACATCGAGTCTCTAAGGTAGATGCTTGGGGCATCTAGGCTGACTCGGGTGTTGGCAGGGGTGGTAGGTGGCTTACTTTTGTGCCACCAGAGCGGGTGCAGACTACCGTGGCTCCTCTCAAATGTGGTCTATGATATGAGAGACCACGGCTACAGATACTCATGGGGCAGCTTTGTGCTATGCTACTTGTATAGGATCTTACATGGGATCGTATAAAAGGGAGGCCGATGTCTAGTATTGACATCACTACTACAGGTTTGGTGCTAGAAGCACATTGCGATTCGGAGGCCGGTAGGGCTCCCATTGACAGGGGTTGACCGAGAAAGGCCCCGAGTTTTCTACTGGTAGTTACAAAGGGGTTCACAGTGACGAATATATCTACCGATGTCACAGAGGTTGCTGAATGACCTCATCCTAGACTAGATCACCTGGAGGCCGTGGTGAGAGCACCCCGGGTGGGCAGAGGATGGGTAGGAGCTGGCTCGCATCAGGTGAGTTTGCTAGTCGAGGATGGAGCAGAGAGAGGTAAAGCTCCGCTGCTATGATCGGGTTCTATGACAGTTCGGTCTATAGTAGGGGATCCCTTCTCTTAGGGATTATGAGTACTCCTGAACTGTTTGGGATAGTACCATGCTGAGCGAGGCTCCAGACATGCAGCGGTTCTAGAGTTAGGATGTATACGATGCCCCCATCTAGCTAGTGGATGGTGACAACACTGGGGTTGCATACGGCTATGATGCTTGGTATGCAGGCATCCGCCCTCCTCAGATGACGGGGGCACAAGGTCTAGTTCATGTCGTGGTGCGATGATTGGGGAGGGGGCGTTAGGCTACTATTGAGGTAGCATGAGGTTGTGGTGGGAGAGAGAAATGATGGTCTCCATAGGAGAGACACTAGAGGATGGTTTAGGCTCCATAGAGACCTCAGGAGATAGGGAGGAGGGAGAGGGGAGTCCCTTCTCAGTAGGGGGAGAGACCACCATTGCCCAATAAGGGCAAGGGTATCGAGGTGGGGGAGAGTAGCGAGACAGTGGCTCTCTAGGCTAAGGTTGCCTACCTTTGATCTCAGGTGTAGATGCTACAGGATGAGGCTACATGACTCAGGGCTTGGAGTAGAGGGGCGAGCACTCAATATCTGGCGTGGTCTATTGCTCAAACCACATTCTACCAGGGGCTATACTATCATGTGGTCCCAGAGGGACAGAGGGTACCACTACTAGCCCCCATTGCAGAGCCAGTCATGATGGGATCATCAATGACGTCCTCACGATCAACAGCGAGGACCTAGGACACAGTCTGGACCTCTATGGGACCACCTCCTCCACCTCAAGGCGGGAGAGGAGATGAGGCTGAGAGGTCGAGGGCTTCTCGAGGCTAGCTACTGCAGAGGGCAGATTGTATTATATATATATATATTTTGAGGGGATTGAGTATGCCAAGGTTTTGATTGTGGCATACCAATCCAGCTAATGTACATAATTGATTGAGATATTAGATTATCTTGTTGATGATATGACTTGTGTTTATGTTTGTATGATGCTTTAATTTTGAATTTTGTGATTGATTATTCATGTAATTATATCGTTGGAAATAAATAATAAATTTTTTATGTCATGGCATAAAATTGTAAATGAAATAATCAGATGTGCATAAATTGGTTGTGTTTGTGGTGTGATTTGATAAAAAATAAAAGAGACTTCTAACAATAATTTCAAAGGACGTTGTCCCTGTTATAGACCATTTCATGGAGTCGCCACTCGCTAGGTTTTCAAGCTAATCCCAGGATAGAAATATTGTTAAAAGTAAAAGAGTGCTTAAGAGACTGTCTTAAGACTTTGTGTTGTGATGATGGTGATTATTTTTTTTTAGATTTTCATAAAAAATATTATGCATGACATATTAAAGAAATATGATTTTGCTAGGCATAAATTCCTAAGTGTGATAAAATTTTTGAATAAGTCCCTAGGAACTATACCATCATTGCAAAATTGAATGTTGACATAATGACATGAAATAGAATAAGTGTTCGTTCGTTTTAAAGATCAATTGTGTAACATAATGATGTAAGTCATATGTTTTTATGAAAATTTTAAAATAAATAGGAAATAAAATTAGAACAATGGTTTGCACTAGGCATAGAATTATAGGTATAGACTTATACCATCATCACGAAATCTAAAGAAGAAATTGATATTTTAGTTTTATTGCATGATTGATTTTGACTTTTGATAAACAAAAAAATAATAATATGAACATGACTTTATTGATTATATTTGTGTCATATGTTGTTTGAAAGCATTTTGTGATTTTTGAAAACAATGTATGTAATTGTTTTTGTACAAAATAGATGTTCTGAAATAACAAGATAAAATTATTCCAATAAGAGTTGCAGAAATATTTTACATTATCTCAAAGACAAATGTAGATTTATAAGGAACCCTCATGTGCAAATGTGAGTTCATTACCGATATTGCTTTATCATAATGATACAGAATCTCTCAAATACAAATGTGTGTGCAATTGTATTGTTCATTCCCCAATTTTGAGCAAGAAAATTTGATACAAGTAATTTGACTTGCCAAATGAGTGTTCCTTGACCATGATTTATATGCATGTAACTGTACCAGACTGCTATGTAAGTCGGGTTATCAAGAGATAGCTAATCCATAAGCCGACATAGGTCTATACAAAAGAAGGTAGCTAATGTGACAGACATATCACCACGCTAGGAATTACCCAAGGCCAAGCGGGTTGGGCACAAACCACCTGTTATGGGGCTTACCTCACGCTTTTCGAATAATTGAGAATTCCAGGGATTCAAGCCCATTCACCCTTCTTTTCTTTTCAAGGGGTAGGGAAAGGGATTTTATTGCTTTTTGCTTTTTCTTTTCTCTTTTGCTTCTTTGCTTTTTTTTTTTTTTTGTATTTTTGCTTGGAACTGAGACAATGCGAAAATATGGTTGCGATGGTACAAAATAATATTTTTCTTTTTCTCATTTTCTTTGACTTTTCTTTTTCTTCCTATGCTAGGGATACTTGCTCGGATTGGCTGTAGAGCAAGGGATTTTTATTCTGGGTAGGGGTGAGCTTGTCCTTTTGTCAATTCTCAAATATTCTAGACCATGTGCATGATAGGATAGCAGGGGAAAATTTTTGCTCAAGAAACCACTTCTACTATGTAGCATCATATTGAATTTGCAATGAAATCATTTTAATGTGAAAAGATATGCTTGGTTCAAGTAAATAACAAGATCAGTTCTCTATGCTCAAAACTTTATTTAATTCAAATGTGGACTTTGATATAAGAGATATTAATAATCATACCAAATAAAATCAAGATATTTATGCCTGTGAGTGTGAAAGTGCGGGATTCCAAATAAATGCTAATTTATCCAAAATAATTGAAAATATAACTGCAACACTTCAAGAATTGACAGGTACAAAAAAAAGATGTTTTGGAAGATCTTGAGGATTTTGATGTTTTTATATTTTGATTTTGATTGATGAATGGAAAGAAGAAAGACAATTACTATTTTTTGAAATTTTATATAAATAACTAAAATGAAATAATATGCAAAATACACAATATATACAAATGATGAAAATGACCAAATATTACACATAATAACGCTTAAGATGCATAATGTTCATAGGTTCTTTAAGATATTTACCATCTAAGGTAGATAATCATTATGCTCCTGATCCAAATTTAGCAGTGATGACATATGGTCCAAGCCAGTTGGGCTCAAATTTACCTTTAAGGTCTGTAGTTGCATTAGTATTTATTTTATTTTCTTTTAATACAAGGTCGTCGATCTCAAAGGATCGATGATGAACTTTCTTGAGGTATGCTCTCTTAAGCTTGTTTTAGTAGGCACGAAGATGCTCCAAAGCATTGATGTGCTTTTCATCTAGGAGTTCCAGATGACTAAATTTGCCAGCATGATATTCATCTCCTACTTTAGTATCTTGAAGTAGTAGAGCTAAAGAAGGAACTTCTAATTCAAAGGGAAAAACAACTTCAATGCCATAGACCAAAACAAAATGTGAAGTACCGGTGGGGGTGCGAATGCTAGTTCGATAGGCCCACAAAGTAGGATATAATTGGATGTGCCAATCTCGACCAGATTTATTGACCAATATTTTGAGGATTTTGATTAATGTTTTATTAGATGCTTCTGCTTGGCCATTACCCTGAGGATAATAGGGAGTGGACCAACGATGTTGAATTTTATATTTTTGACATATTTATTTTTTAAACAAGTTCCATTATCTGAGATGAGATTTGCAAAAAATTTGAACCTACAAATAATTTGATTAAAAATAAACTTGGAAACTTGGGTTCCCATGCAAGAAGCTAAGGGCATAGCTTCAACCCATTTCGTGAAATACTCAGTGGCTGTTATGATGAATTTGTGTCCATCAGATGACACAGGGTTGATTTTTCCAATGATGTCTAAGCCCCATTTTGAAAAGGGCCAAGGAGATTGAATAGCCTGTAGTTCTTGTGCAGGCGCATGGACAAGGTTAGCATGTTTCTGGCACTTGTCATAGTGGCACACATAATCATGTGCATCATTATCCATGGTAGGCCAAAAATATCCTATCCTAAGGAGCTTCTTAGCAATGGTGCTACCACTAAAATGCCCCCCACAAGATCCATTGTGGGCTTCACTCAAAGCTGATTTAGATTCTGCTAGATTCAAACATCTTAGTAAGATGCCTTCAAAAGATCTATACAAGGTATTACTAATAATTACAAAGTGACTTGCTTTTCTACGTAATAACTGATGCTGGTTGCGATTACAACCTTCAGGAAAGGTCGCATTTTGCAAAAAATTAAATACATTAGTGTACCATGGTTCGGGAGTAGTTTCGTTGATTAGAAACACATCCAAAGGTTCTAAGCATGATTTGCTTGAAGCGGGTTCTTGGAGTCGATGAATAATGATGGTAGCATATTCATCATCTAACTCCAAGGGTAAAAGAGATGCAACTACAGCCATAGCGTCAGCCGCACGGTTGCTAGTGCAAGGAATAGCTTCCAAGGTAACTTGATCAAATAAAGATAATAATTGTAAGACATGTTTTATATGGGCATAATTTATCATCTCTGGCCTGATAAACATCATTGATTTGAGTTATGACAAGTTGAGAATCATCGAAAATAGATAGATTTTTAATTTTCAGTGCCAAGGCAGCTCGTAATCCAAGGATTAGATCCTCATATTCAATAGTATTATTAGTGCAAGCAAATGTTAGTTTGAAGGACAGAGGTATAAGAAGTTTCTGTGGAGATATTAAAATAATACCTGCACCAGCCCCACTCATGCATCGGGCTCCATCAAAGTATAGGTACCATTGCTCAAGATGGTCTGCCTCTAATTTAAGGCATTCATCAGGAAACTCGATGATGAGGGGATGGGTAGACTCTAAGGGTGCAACAACTAATTGATCTGCTATGATTTGATCTTTAATAGACTTTTGTCCTATAAATGTGAGTTCAAACTCACTTAGCACAAGAACCCACTTGGTTGTACGACTAGATAAGTATGGTCGACTCATGAGATACCACAAAGGATCGAATTTAGCAATAACATACATTTTTTGACTGAGCATATAATGGCGTAGTTTCTGTGTAGAAAATATGACTACGAGACATAACTTCTCTAATACTATATAACGAGTTTCATAACTGATTAAGGTTTTGCTGATGTAATAATTAGCACATTCTTTCTTCTCATCATCAAGTTGAGCTAACATAGCTCCTAAGGCAAAATCTGAAGCAGAAATGTACAAGATAAATGGATGATCATATCTAGGTGGGGAAAGCACCGGTGGTTTAAGGAGATAGTGCTTAAGGAGTTTAAATGTTTCCTGGCATTCGTTGTCCCAATGAAAAGAGACATCTTTCTTAAGAAGCTTAAGAAAGGGTCCGATTTTATCTGCCAACTTATCGATGAAGCGGCAAATAGCTTGAAGCTTACCTTGTAAACTTTGTAATTCAGATATATTTGTGAGTGCGGGCATATCAGTGATAGCCACGATCTTGAGAGGGTCAATTTCAATGCAATGTAAAGAAACGATAACCCCCAAAAATTTATTAGACTTAACTCTGAATATACATTTGGTTGGATTTAGTCAGATAAGATATGCCCTTAACCGATCAAATACTTTTCTCAAGTCATCTAAATGATTATCTTCTTTGATGGAATGAGCTATAATATCATATACATAATCATGTAGAATATCATGCATCATATCATGAAAGATATAAGTCATGGCTTGTTGATATGTTGCACCTGCATTCTTTAAATCGAATGGCATCACTTTCCAACAAAATGTTCCCCAAGGGGTAATAAAGGCTATTTTAGCCTAATCTTCAGGAGCTATCCTGATCTGATTATAACCAGATAATCCATCCATTAGGGATATCATTCCGCTCCCAGCAGTAAAATCAATGATCTGATCCATGTTGGGAAGAGGAAAATCGTCTTTAGGGCATGCAACATTAATATCTCTAAAGTCTGTGCAAACCCTAACTTTGGTAGCTTCTTTCTTAGTTACTAGAACTACATTTGAGATCCATTCAACATAATCAATGGCTTGTATAAAAATAACCTTCAAGAGTTTTTCTAATTCTCCTTTGACTAGTAAGGCCACTTTAGGATGCATTTTTCTAAGTTTATGTTTAATAGGTTTAGCATCCGGATGGATTACTAGGTGATGCATAACTACAAAAGGGTCTAATCCTGGCATATCTTCATATGTCCAAGAAAAAACATCTTCATATTTTTTAAGGAATGAAATGTATTGATCTTGTTTTTCTTGGCTCAATTCTGATCCAATGTTGATTATGTGAGGGTTATCTTCGGTTTCGATGTTAATTTTTATAACGTTTTCAACTTCCATATGTAGATCTCTCTCAAAATTATATGGGGTGGGTGAAACACCTAATTCTTATAATTCTTCCAAGGTTAGCTTGGATAATCCATCTTGAGGAGTTGTGGCCTCAAGCTGGGCTATACTAGGTATAGAGCCATCGAAATAAAATCCGTTATGTAACAATTCCTCAATGGAGATATCATGGAATATGTCCCCCTCCAACTCATCGTCGGATTCAGCAATCATCTCAGGGTAAGCTATGGATATAATATTACATGTAAATGAATTATCCCTTAAACGCAAAGCATCGCATTTATCCAAATAATCTTGGTAACATATGAGATGGTCATCATCCTCGAATGGGAAGGGCTGACCTTTACTAGGAAATAGGCCCATGCCACATCGGGCGGGCCATGGTTCTACCTCAAAAGGTTTGTTCATACCATTATGGAAAGGTCCCAAACCTTTCCCTTTATATCCCAATTTAAGCATTATAGGCTTAGCTTTAATATACTCATTAGCAAAATAACAGCGAGCATACCCATCATAGTGAATCTTGATGTTTCTAGGTATTATTCCCTAGTCATATCCATTATAAATAAAAGCACAACTCCTGACTTGGTAGATAATTCCCATAGGCTATGGGAGGCCTAAGGTATGAGGAGAGGGTGGCAATTTATTTAAAATAAAGGAATCTTGCATAGCAGCATTTGTTTTCTTTGATATAAGGATTTTAGATAAATCGGGTAAGAGCTCATCAGTAAGAGCGTAAGAGGTAGAAGGATTATTTCCTATGTTTTTAGATGTGGAAAATATGCCTCTGGTAGGTGTAGATGTTGTAGAGATGTCTATGGACGAATATTTTATAGGTATGGAAGTTATAGGAGTAAAACAAGAAGCATTGGTTGTGGGTTTAGGATATTTTTGAGGTCCTAATGTGGTTTGTTCGAAATATGGTTGAACTATATGTAGAGGTGTAGTTGGTGGGGAAAAAGTAGATGATGTTATGAGTGTGTGTTTCACACGTTTGGGCGGATGATGAGAATTAGGATGTGTGGATGACAGATTAGGGAAAAATTGAACTCCAACAGGTTATGCCAACACACACATATCAAAGGGTCTAGGATCACCATGAATGGTAACCAAATGATTTTTAAATTAAAATTTAACACACTGATGTAAATTTGAGGGAACATCTCGCATCGTGTTGATCCAAGGGTGACCCAAGAGTATATTGTATGATGCTGGGCAATGTACAATAAACACGGTCGTGTCTAAGGTTCTAGGACAAACTTGCAATGGAATAGTAATAACTCCACATGTTTCTTGTGTTTTGTCATTGAAGGATTTTATAATCATATCAGTTCTTTTCATTTCGTCACTTCTAAACCCAAATCTTTGGTAGAAGTCAAAAGTGCAAATGTTTAAATATGAACCATTATCAATCAAGACTCGTTTAACTGCTACATCTCCAATTAAGGCAGTAATATATAAGGGGTTATCCTTATGTAAACTATGTTGTAGTATATCTCTATCTCAGAAGTCAATACAATCGACTTCTCGAGTTATGATAGTATTGGACATGGTGTTAGGTTGAATATTTTGTGGTACCATCATTTGGATTAATGTGAGAATTAATTCATCCCTGTGGGTAGGAGAAGATATTAAAAGGTACAAAATGGAAATTCTAGCTATAGTATATGATAATTTTTCATTAATATTATAAGGAGGTTTAGGTTGAACATTAGGCACATGATTCCCTTTATTGGGATTTTTCAAAACAAATGGAGTTGATCCATCGTTCTGAGTTTGATCCTGTTGAGAATTTTGAGCTTGTTGTCAAGTAACAACTCCAATGGTACCTAAAATATTATTTTGCAGATGATGAATGGGTCTTGGTCTAGCATTTATGACTTGTTCATTAGAAAGTAATTGGTGAGAAGATGGTCGAGTAGTGACTCTTATAGGAAATGGTTCTTTTGGAACCATAGTATTTGTGATAGGTTGAATAGGATTTGATTCATCTTTAGAACTATTCGATTGATTTGAGGTGATTTCCATGTCACTTTTAGTCTCATATTTGGTATCACTAAGATCAAGTGTTTGAATATTATGTAGAGGTCTGGCCATGACCATGGATAAAATTGTGTCAAATATTTGCGGATCATGAACAAGTAAATGTCCACTAATAGTTCCTACATATATAGTAGGAGGTGGAACATTATGATGCTCAATTTTATTGGCCACCTCTTTACCATGCTTTGGTAAAGGATGTTGAAATATGTCCAATGATTGATTGGCATTCTGATTTTGATTTTGAGGGATGTTCTTTTGAGCATTATTAGGAGGATTTTGTTTAGGTTGAAAGGCTTGCACATCCATCTCATTGTTATCAATCAGTTCTTGTATTTTATGTTTTAATCTTTTACAAGAGTTGGTAGCGTGTCCAGGTCCTCTATGGAAATCACAGTGTAAATCAACCCTGTATCCGGGTATAGTTGGATCAGGTTCCTGGATATTTGGTAATTGGATCATTCCTCATGCTAGTAATTACGGTAGAATGGTTGATAAAGGTTGATTTAACCTCATAAATTCTTGGTGTGGTTTATCAGAAGGTTTCAGTATAAATTTCTTTGTTGTTTTTGCAACATTAATAGTAGCAATATTTCTACTATCAATGACTCCATCGCCCACAACTTGTTTATTTTTATATTGATTTCTAGATGTTTTCTCATCATCTTTCTTTTTAAGTTGACCTCTCCTAACAAGAGCATCTTACACTCTCTGAGATAAATCTATAGCTTGATTGAAGGTGGTCAAGGTAGCAGTTGATAACTCATAGGATAGTTGTTCTTGTAAATTATTGATAAAGATATCCAACATTTCCCAATAAGGTAACACAAAGTGCAATTTTCGTATCAACTGTCTCCATCGAGCTAGGAAATCAGCAAAACATTCATCTTTGTCTTGTTTTAGGTTGTACAAATATTTAATAGTTACATGCCTTTCAATGTAGGCACTAAATTGATACACAAAAGACTCGACAGTTTCTTCGAAATTTCTCAAAGAATGAGTGGGTAATTGATAATACCACTCCAATGCCATCCCTTCTAAACTTTTTGGGAACATTTTTAGTAATAAAAAATCATCATGTGATATATCATGACACACTATCCTAAACATACGAAGATGCTCTATGGGATCTTCAGTTCCTTTGTATATAGGTAAGACAGGCATAGGAAAGTGTTTAGGATATGGTTGTGCTACAACTATAGGATCTAGAGGCTGACTACACATATCTCGATAATTGTACGAGGGATGGTAGGGATCTATCTGGTCCGTGTGGGAGACTAATTGTTTCACCATGGCTTCCAGATTACCATTTTGTCCACCATATTGGTTTTATGGTACATGAGTATGGGATTTATGAGCGTAGGATGGCGTGACATAAGGATTAGATGCTATATTGATGTTATGCAAATGGTTTGTAGGAAGAGTATTATGAAGAAGATTTGTTGTGGCATTATGTTGTACCCCAGATTGTTGTAAATTGGTATTTGGTTTTGTTTGAGGCTTTTGTTGATTTGAGGTATGTTGATCAATAACTTGGCAAAATAGAGCAGTGAATGATGGTTTCTTTTATGTGGGAATAACCCTAGGCTTGGTAACAAGCACTCTATATGGTTGGGTAACTTGTTGTTGTTGCATGTTCTAGATTATGGTGGCCATATCCAAATTGGATGGTCCAGCTTGATCACTTTCTTGATCAACGAAGGACAAGGGATTAGTGCGTGTGTGATATATGTCTTCTAGGGTTGCTTGAGTGTCACTAATTTGATCCTTGTCCATATGGATTGCTCTATTAAGAGTGCCAATATTAGTATTGAGGAACTTCCCGGAAATGTTCCATGTTCTCAAAAGTAACAACTCCTTCCGAAGATATTTTAGGAGATGAGGATCCTTCCTCTCTAACAATTTCTCTTTGTTCATTTGCGTCAACAAAATCTTCTTCTTGTTGGTCTAGAGTTCCTTCTTCCTGAATTGGGTCTTCAGGAAGGACATCTGGTTTATTTACTATTTTTCCTAACCAATCTTCTTCTACTTCAATTTGTTTTCCATTCCTGAGTCTAGTCATTATGTTTAAATTTAGATTTTAGCAAATATATATTAATATATTTGCAGCAAATTTGGGAGGTATATATTTTAATTATATACCTACTATAATGCTTTAAAAGAAAATGTTTTTATTTTTGTTATGATTTTGTTTTGTTTTTATTTTTATGTTTATATATATATATATATATATATATATATATTGTTTTTATGATTATAAAGACAACAAACATCACACTAAATGCAAGAAATAATAATAATAAAATAATGGCTTAGTTTTTTATAAATAGTTTATAGATGTCATTAATAGGATCAAGTTCATCAGGAGTCATGAAATGCTCCTCTTCAAATTGGAAATGGTTTTTCGAGAACTTAACAAAGTGTGCTATGGTGATGTTATCTACTTCGACTCGACTTTTAAAAATAGAGCTCATGGTAATACTCTCGATATAACACAGCTCTAGGAACTCTATTCCATATTTTTCTATCCATAAGGACGACCTCTTGATCCTCTATACGAGATAGAAATTTATGTACTACAACTGCATTGTCGAGGTATTCCTCAAAGGTGTCCAAATCAAAAGACACAAGGGCTCTTTTATCTGCTAAACACCTATGGCAAGCTCTCTGAAGCTCATGATACAAGGTCACTTGATCAGGATCCAGGATTCTATCTAGGACAAACCTCTTGATTTGCCTAAGTTCGGTTGATCTATATTCAATGATATTCAATCTCCTATTAAGTTTGTCCCATAAAGGTTGAACCCTATTTGTTTGAGGTACTCTAAGTATAGAAGTAATCTCTATAGCTGCTAATTGATTCTCAACATTAATGGTGACAACTCGTCTTTTATTATAATCTACCATCTAAATATGATATGCAATATTTGGTTCTAAATGCATTTATGTTATGTTTTTTTTTTGGATTTTTTTCAAAAGGTTTTTAGTTTTCTTGTCGGGTTCACCAAAATGTATCGCTCCAAATTTTTTGCATCCTTACCTTCAGGCTATAGGATCTACGCCCGAAATGGGGATGCGAGAAGGATGGGACAATACCTCGGACTGAGAGGCCCTTTGAAGGTCCCGCCTCTCGGGGGAGGGGTATAAAGGTGAATTTTTGATGGATGGTGGGTTCACCAGGAAACTTTTGAATGGCAATTTCCACACCTAGGTTGATAATAGGTTTGATGTGTTCATTTTGTTCTTTAATCAT
Organism: Wollemia nobilis; assembly: GCA_028583015.1. Classification (NCBI taxonomy): domain Eukaryota; kingdom Viridiplantae; phylum Streptophyta; class Pinopsida; order Araucariales; family Araucariaceae; genus Wollemia; species Wollemia nobilis. The sequence goes on from JAQPPZ010017238.1 coordinate 2,549,499, forward strand.
TCAATTCTTAGGTTTGGCCAAGATGGATCTAAACTATTCTATATGCCAATGCTGATTTTTATGGATACAAAAAACATGAATAAATGTTGAACACAAAGAATGTGCTAAATAGGATAGAACATACCTGATTTCGGATGTCTGATGAAGATTCTAAGTCTTTTACAAGTCCAAATCGTCTCAAATCATATAGAATCATATAAAATTGCGTAGAATCGTCTCAGATCTCAGTCGGTCATCTGAGATCAGACGAGATCGTTGTCGATCTAACGAATTCGTCAGAGACCTACAATCACAGGAACAGATACAAAATACCAAAAATGCAACTGCAAAAGCAAGGGGAAATGATAAAAATAATAGTAAATTTGCCTAAATGATAGATCCAGATAGCAATTAAAAGGAAATGCATCAATTTAACAATTTATTTTGACTTTATCATGCATTTATATTAAATGAGGTGAACTCCAAGATGCATAAATATAATAACTAAGATAATGCAGAAAAACAATAAGAAAATGTAGAAAAACAATAAGAAAATGCAAACTCTGGGCTCTGATTGCCCCCAATCTGGACTACAGTCGAGATCGCCTCCAATCGTACGAGATCGTAATCGATCTGCGATAGGATCATCCGAAATCGTCTAGAATCACCTGCGACGATCCAAGCTTGCTCTAGCTGAAGAACAATAAGATTCCTGCAAGAAACTTGAAATATACAAACAAAATTATGAAGGTTTTCTAAGGCACAAGAAACTAAATTTGCAGGGAAATCCATTAGCTAAGGGGTTCAGGGGGATAAACTGAGAAAATCCCAGTTTATATAGGATTAGGGAGAGGTTAGGAGGTTGGAAATCATCCCAATTTGGGATATCTCCAATGGGGGAGACTCTAACTACGTAGACACGCTTTCTGCCCAAGTTAGAGAAGATGTTGAAATAGAAGCTAATTATGAAATTTTGGTTTTGGGACAAAATCGTCTGGACGTTCTATTCCAGATGAATTCGTCAAATCTGGGATGATTTTGTCTGATCGTCAACGATATCGTCCAACGGTCAAAACAAATCCTAAAAATGGCATGGAAAATGAGGAAAGTGGGTAATGGGCGGTTACTAAGGTTTAACTATGCCAATTTTAGGGTGCTACACATCCATTACTAATGTCTTTTACAATCAAGGGTGCATCTCATTTAATACAAGAATTGGTGTTTGGAAATACACTGTATATAATATAGAAGGTCACCCATATGGAAATGTGGTGGTTCAACTTCTATGAGTTAGAAGGTAACCTATATGGAAATATGGTTATTCACTTTCCATGAGTTACAAAGTGTATATTAATAACAAATACATACATGTGACTTATCCTTTTGTATTTTTGTTGACATGTCAATATAACTAGATATACATTTTGGCTATGAAAATATACAAATATAAAATGAATATTTTTAGTAAGCATTTTATTTTGTATTTTTGAGGGCCTCTAGAGAATTTTTGCATAAAAATATTGACAACTCTATCTATGGAATTTGTTTTTCTATTTGTAATCATTCCAATGCTTCTTGAATGGATAAAAATGGAGTCCCAAACACAAAGTTATGTCCCTAATAGTGCAATTAGGATAAAAAATGGAATTTTATTGCATTTTGAGCATAAAGCTATGCTGCAAAATGGCCACATGCCTATATCATTCATCCCCATTTGAAAAAAATGGTCTTCATTGCATAAATTTTTGACATAGATGTGGAAATTATTTCTTTATCTATTTTTTGTGATCCATTCCCCTTGCTGACCAATTTTTCCTACCTTGACCACTATGAATATCTAAGTGGACTATTTTCTAGTGGTCCTAGTCCATGTTTCAATAATCTAATCATCCTCAACTAGTGCTAAGCTATACAAATTATATTCTTCAATGTCCAATTTTTTTGCTATTATAAAAGTGTCCAACAAAGGTGGATGATAGGGCCTAAGAAGTTCAACATTGAAGATTGAATGCAAACTAAGATAATATGGGAGAATCAATTCAAAGGAATTTTCTCCCACCTACTTGGTGATGGTGTATGGTCCATAGTAAAGAGGTTGAATCTTCCTATGGGGTCTTACAAGTATCCTTTTCTAAATATAAACATATCTTATCTCCAGCCTTAAATTGATGTGGGACCTAATGTTCGTCATGGCATTGCTTGTATTTCTAATTTATGTTTTCCAAGAGGTCATGGACTTGTTACTAGATATGTTAAATTTATTCAAAAAATAATGCTATATTTTTATTTTATTTTGTCCATGAGGTGAGTACTCCATGGGTTTGATATGAATATCTATATCAGTGGGTGCCATTGGTTGGGACCCATAATAGACATAAAATGGGATATGTTTAATAGTGACAAGTAGAGATTGATTGTACCCATGCTAAATGTAGGGGACTCATCCCATGTGCATGGATGCTTGTAATTATACATTCAAAGAAGATGTAAAATCAATAAATTCACAACTTTTGTTAGGATATTAGTCTAAGGATGGAATGTTGTGGACATGGTCAACCTGGTGTCAATCATACTCCATAGGGTGGACCAAAAATAAATAAAACTTTTCTATACCTATTAGATATAATAAACTTTAAAAATCCAAAGTGGAGCTACACATGACTAAAATAAAGCTCAACAATATCCTTCGTTAAATTTTATTTCTTATAAGGAATTATGATAGCAATTTTTAAAAAATTATCTACTATAAAAATGTAATCATTACTATGTTTAGATGTGGGCAAGATTGAGATAAAATCCATGGAGATAGATTCCCAAAGCTTGGGTGGATCTGACAATGGTGTGTATAGTCTCTACTTCTTGTTGACTAGTTTGGCAATAGTTGAAGGGGTACATTACTTGATGTATATCTCAAAATCATTTCTCATATTGGGCCAAAAGAAATACTAACAATGTCTTTTCCATTCCAAAATGACCTTCTAATTTGTTAAAGTATGATTTCCAAATTATCTTTGAGCACTCATTAGTTGGTACACAAATATATCCCATGTGGTAGAGGAGGTTATATTACAAATAAAAATAAAAAATATGCTTACCCACATGAAGATCATTGCATATATTTGCAAAATCAAAATCTACTTCATACAAGGTGTATCAATTGGAAGTATCATGCCCATAATAATTAAGAATAGTGGTCAATGCTATGATTGGAGGTTGGCTCAAAAAATGTAATTCTAAATTGAAACTCCCTTTATTATGCTTGGTGATCAAATAAAACTATTGTAGTTATGTGGCCTACTTTTTATGTCTTTCATTCCTTAGATTACTTTGCATCTAAATGAACTCCATATATCTATGATCTATGTGTATGATTATTTCCTTACCCAAGATATAGTACTTCCACTATTTACATGTTTAGACAATGACATATAACTCTTTGTTTTATATGGGTTATTTTTTAATAACTTTATTAAATGTTTCTATAGTGAAAATTCACTACACATGGAGGAATTTTTCCTTAGTCAAATTTTCAAGTTCACCTCAATAGAGGTAAATCAATATAATCCATGTGATCCATCAATATTTTTATGATTTATGATAGTCACTATTTTTATGCAAAGAAACTCTCAAAGATTTTAATTTTGTACCCATCGCCCAATATTTGATCTATTGAAGGTGCTAATTTCCAGAGGAAAAGTAGTCTACCAAATAAACAAAGTAACACACATTGTTGATTTGAAGATATACAAAGGGTGATAATTCCACAAGGAAAAGGTCCATAAAAGAGTTTTGGATCTATGCAATTTGTTGATTGCTCATCTAGCAGCCCATGTCATTTCATGAAACTACCAAAGGAGCCATCAAAGGAAAACCTTGCCATTTTTCAAATCCTAGATAATGCATTAATGAATCATAGGAGCAAGTAGTTGTTCCATCAAGATTCACATCCAAGAAATATCCACCATCGATCTTGGTAAAAAAAAGATACAATGTGTTGAGTGATAATTTTTCCCAATTGTAAAACCACCATCATAGATAGGGTATTGTTAGAAAACCCTCTCTTGCAAAGAAATTCAAAATTTATCCATGGTTTTTATTTGCTTAATGTTTGCTTGAATTATTGTGAAAATATGCTGAAATACCTTAGAAGTGCAAGTAATTGTTAACAAGGGGCTCGTGGTTTGGTATTACTTTGATTTTCTATGCTCGTTATTGTTCATGAAATTTGCAAAAGAAAAGAAAAATGTAACATTATTGGTCCTCTATGACCATCTTGGAATGGTGATTTAATTCATTTTATATTCAATATTTTTAGGTAGATTTTATCTTCTTTTGTTAAGCAGATTTTAACAAATTTTATCTTCTTTTGTTAAGCTTTTATTTGAGCATAAAAGAAAAGACTAAAATATAACTTTGAAATGTGAATCTAGAACGATTATTTAATTCATTTTATCTTGCTTTGTGAACAAATTTTATCTTGCTTTGTTAACAAGTTTTATCTTGTTTTGTTAAGCTTTGTTTGAGCATGAAATAAAATGACTAAATCTAATTTTGAAATGTGAATCCCAGAATGGTGATTTAATTCATTTTATCTTGCTTTGTGAAACATATTTTATCTTGCTTTGTTAACAAATTTTTATATTTATTTTTTAAACAAATTTAAAATAATAAAACCACTGGAGTGCAAGAATCTATTTTGGAACCTTAAAAAAATGCCTTAATTAATTGTGTCCAAATAATTTGATATGTTAGCCTTAAGAAATAAAATTATTTAGATGCTCTAATAACTTCAAAAACCCAATTATTGATTTTTTTTGTGTAAAATAATATAATATTTTTAGGGCTCTGAGTTCTTGATGGAACTTTAAAAAATAAAATGAAAATAAATAAATATAAAAGCTAGGGTTAGAGAAAAAAAATGAAAAATCTGAAATAATATGAAACAAAGTGTTGAAAAGCGATCAAATAGAGCTACTATAAATTAATTTCTCCTATTCTACAAAAAATGGAAGATTATGAATATTAAAACAAAATCAGGTTAGACCACCCAGGTTTTGTAGATGAGTTGGAGAGAAGAAGGCAATCCTCCAAGGGAGGTCCTAGGTTCGAATCTCCACCCTACCAAAAAGTTGAATTGGGTACCCAAAATCCAATTGATAATGTTGGTGCGGGCAGGGTCGGGCGTGACTCCTAGGTGACTTTGATGGTGTATAACCCCCTGGTCATGGTCTCTCATACCAATGTGGAACCGCAAGGGGTTTTTCTCTTAAAAAAAAAAACTAGGTTAGACCTGCATCCACACAATCTAAATCTGGTTAAGTGCAAGAGTTTGAGGAATAAAGGCATGCATTAAAAACATTAAATGATGCTACCATATCCATGCATAAAACATCATAAAATGAACTCAATACATGTATGAGAAATATGTGCAATTAAAATTGTATTCAAAACCTTCTTTGGCTGCATACAAGGTGGAAAAATCAATGTTTGCAATAGCTTGAAGACTTCCAATCCCTCTTCACGCATCCCTGTTCCAAAAAATTCTAGCCCCTTTTCATTAAATTTGATGGCTATTTAAAATTGTGAAACCAGAGAACTTTACTTTTCTTTTTTTTTTCTTTTTTTTTTGGTTTTGAAAAGTTCTCTCTTCCATGCAAATGCTTTCCTTCATGTGGTGTTGTAACATTTTTTTTTAATGATGTGTTTTTCATCGTGTTTACTCCATTAAGGATTTTGTGTTACACCATCATTGTGTAACTGCCTTTCTATTTTATCCACACTCTTATCCCTGCACCATCACATCACACACCTATGATAGCCACCTTGGTCAAATAAGGTGAATTCGAAACACTATCACATCAACACCAAAAAATACAACTTCCATGGTGGATATCACGTTCACCCTTCACACGAGCGTCTCAAATACCATATATTAAACATAATTTTAATTTTATTTTGTGTACCATATAGACTGCCATTTGAGCATAAAAATGTGAAAACATGAATTCGATTGTGGATCTTGCATTTGGATAGAAGTTTCCTCATCGTTCATGCCTCCTCAAATCAATGATTATGACTCTAATATCGAGGCTATCCCTCATGAAGGTCAATTGTATTAGCAAGGATGCAACGATACAAAACAAAAATCCCCCTTCATTACTGGATCGATATTTCATGTTCCCATTAGGCAATCGACCCGATAGGTACTTCTTGATCATGTCGTTTAGTTCAGTGAAGGTCGACCAGGTCTAATCTCATTCGTGAATCTATAAGGGCATGTGAACAGTGCTCATAAATTGAGTTACCATCTATAGGTTATTTGTGAGGAGGAAAACCATGTTGTTGGTATTATTTTATGATATTGACACCCCCCTAGATCAGATACAAAAACAAAAACTTCATATTTCCCTATGTGTCTGTAGGTGCCATTACAATAGCAACATATTAGTGTAGCCAAAATCTAACATAATTAATGTATACGAAAACCAATTGATAATGTATAGTAAGCTTGGGAGGGGTGTATATGAATCCATCCAAGAGGAAAAATGAATGTTTATCATAAATATTAAATATCCATTCTTCATTTCGCACAATCATCTCTACAGATGCATACCCGACCTCAACATCCCTAGGCTATCGACCAATGAATTTCAAAAAGAATGATGCCCTCCCAAATGCAACCAATATTTCAAGGAATGGAGGCTTTTTATGGCTTGATCGCAACGTTTGATTATGTGTTTGAAGGCAACTTCGTTGTATTTTGCAATTTAAGAATTGATGATGAAACTTCCCTAATTGACAATGGAAGCTACGTCTGGTTGAGGCATTCCTTCAGGAAAACTTGGAATAGAAGGATGTGTTGCACATCAATGTTGTCATGTATTTGACCTTTAGTAGTGTTAATGAGACCAATTTAATACTTGGTATTAATCCCACATTTGTGTAGGGTAGCACAACTTGTTATTTATCAACGAAAACATGCACTATCCAACTTGACTCAACTAACCCTTGGGGCATCTTGGTATTCATCTTGTTTTGGTGGTGCTCCAACCTTTGTGCCTGTGCATCAACCCTCAAAAATCATGCCAACCGTACCACTTGTAATAAAATGACACAAACCCTATCAGACAAACCAACAATTTTATAATTTAAAATATTTAAAATTAACATTTAAAAACCTATCTGAAACCCTAAAAATCATACTAAACCTACCATAATTCAAAAAATTTAAAATTAATATTTAAAAACCTAGCTGAAACCCTAAAAATCATACTAAACCTACCCAAAAAACTAAGTATTTAAAATAAAAATAACATTAGAACTAACCATTAACAATAAGGTAAAAATAAACCAACTTAAAAAAACAATAAAAGGTAGCATTAGATCCCAATGAAAATAAAGTGTAAACTTTTTTATTTTATTTTATTTTATTTATTTTGTTCATTTTAATTTTTTTTATTATTTTTCTTTTTATTAAAATATGGTTTAATTCAAACATTTGAATTGATTTAATTTCAAAATGTTAAAATTAACCAAAACCTTATAAGCCTCACCTACACACTAGACATTTTGAAAGAAATTGAAAAGGGACCCTAACCAACCTCCAAACCTTGGAACCTATATTGCAACCTCATTGGTAGGGACCTATAAATCCATTTCTTTAAGCAAACCCAAAATTTCCCATAACACCAAAATTTAAGGTGGGCCTCCAAATTTGGGGTAAGTTGTGCAATGGCCACAACAAATGACAACTCTGCTGGAAAATGCTCTTGAGCATTTCAGATGAAGAACCCAATCTAAAACAAAAAAAAATTGAATATTAGCAAAATAAGAATTATTCATCAATATCCATAGAATATGGGGGTAGACAACTTCAAATGAAACAACTAAACCATTTGCCTTTGCTCAGTGTGTGAATGGTGATTTGTTTTGCATTCTTGAAATATTATAGAAGCCATCATTTATTTTGCATTTATGCTATAGATTCTCACTCATTAAAAATGTGCCTTTGCATTGCTCTATTGCCATCCATGCATCTAGCCCTGGTGGAGATGACCTTGATCTCTTCTAGACCTTTCTCTACTGCCATCCAGGCATCTAAATCCCCGATAGAGATTATCTGAACCACCTAGGCATTAGATTAATTTTGCATTTACATTTTTTTGTCTAGATATTGCTCCACTATTAGTTAGACATCTATAGCCCCAATGAAGGTTATCTAAACCTTTTGATTTATTTGGTTTTTCTTTCTGAAAGGGGCTTAAAAAGTCTAGCAACTAGATAATATGCTATCAAAATGACAATATAATCAAGTAATCAAGTGTAAAGAAGAAAGTAAAATAATGTGCCCATCTTTATTAATATTTGTGAATCTCTTTACAATCAAGTTACAAGAACATCCCTCTCAGGGATTTGACCAATGTGATACATATTACAATCCACAACTCATGTGGTAGATGCCTTCAATAGACTCTTAAGATCTTAAAACTACTCAAGGGCTTGTAAGGTTACCTTCTTCTCTAATTCTTAAAGGAATGGTTTTGAAAGGTGCTTTGCCTTTGATATATATGTTATCTGCATTCAAGGAAACACCAAAACACATTTAGAAGCACATGAAACCTATCAAGATGAGGTTTATTTCCAAGATAATATATGAAACATAGTATGCATGTAAAGAAAGCATGAATATGTGTAAATATGCACAAAGATGATCAAGATATTGATAATAAAGCATAAAGCATAGATTGACACATATAAAGGAATCTAGAAATGCATAAGATCTTGCATATTGAACATGGAAGAACCTAACCTTCAAATAAATGTAAAGGAAAGCATAAAATGCATGAAGGTAAGCAAAGATGCCTATTAATCTACTAATTAACCATAGAAATGCATGATATTTGATCAATCTATGTCTAATTAACCTAAATGTATTCTAAGAAAGACAAATCTAAAGCTAAAAATAAGAGAATCATGGATAAAACCCCCATCATTGTCAATCAGAGCAACTAGATTACTGGCCACTCATACCATCGGTGGAGTAGGCTTGCAAGCCGCTGTCAAAGATAGTGGCCATGAAATGAAACTTTTGCCTCTTGAATAAAGGGTTGCGATGCACAATTAACCAGTTGAATTAATGGTCAAGGGTCACCTCGGTGTTCTAGAATAGATTGGTGGTGTAAATCATCGATATTTGTAGTAGATGTATGTCAATTTTCAAGCTTATTTCTCAAGCTCTTGAAATCTCCATTGTTGCAAGGTTGCTGATCAGATTGGATTTTGGTAGCATCTTGTTGCTCCTCATAGGGTGTAGTTGGCTCTCCAATTCGATATAGGTTCACTACATAAAAATTAAAACCTCCTCTAGACCTTCTCCCCAATTTGGAGGGGGGTCTTATAGCCTTCCCAATTCCTCATCCTAGCTTCCTTGAGAAGACAAGATCAAGAATTGGGAGGTTGGAGCAGTTGGGAGGAAGCATCCAAAAGCTTCTTCATCATAAACCACTCAAAATCAGTTGCTCTAGCTGTTACAACTAATTTTTGGCTTGACCCTCAGGCCAAGTTTATTTTAAAGCTAGTTGTTCTCACTCAGGGTGACTAGATCGTAACTGCTCTAAGCATCAACGACTGGTCTAACAACCACTCTGATCATCAACGATTGAGCATGGATAGGGAAAAACTACCCCAAATGAGTGGTTAAAACCACTGATAACTCTTGAAAAGATCCAATATCATTCATATGATCTGAAATGATACCCATATGAGTAGTATCCTAAATATGATGTATTTTAGGTGTCTATAGATACCCATTTTGGGATGCATTGTGGGAGAACACAACGCTGAGAAAAAATAGACCACCTAAAGCCATGTTGTAGGTTGAATGATGATCATTGATCTGATCAAAATTAGATGCACAGTCCTACCAAAGGATGAACATCCTAGAATAATTTCTTTCAACAGGATGTAAGGCTTAATTTTACAAAGCTTTCATGTGTCCAACGATAATAAGGTAGTGTCAATGCTACTATTGTTCTGATAGGTGGAGAGCTTCAAGCTTTAAACTAACATATTTGTTTTTGTCCCAATAGAAGAGTAAGCTTATGATAGTTGTTAGCAATGATTCGTAATACGAACGCAATTTGACATGATCGAGTGATCCTTTATTGAGTTTGATTATTATTTTGATATTATGACTACCCCCTCAAGCAATGAGTCGATGAGGAAAGGACAATTTAATTAAAGCAATGAGTCACTTAACCAAGATGAATAATTTGGATAATTTAAGAGTTTTCCATTTTTTTATATGGAAGGTCCTATCACAGGGGTGATTTCAACCCTTAATAGTAATTGTACATCTCTATCCCATGGAGCAGTTCGGTTGCAATGGCCTTCTTAGAAAATCAAGATGATAGCAATTCTATTTAGCATGTGATGAATCACTCCATGATCTACTAAACATATCATGGAATAAATGAAATGAACGCTTTGTTCCCGTGGGCCAGTTTGATCACCATGACCTTATTCAGGATTGAAGGAAAGAAATTTCAAGTCAACAATGATTGATTTGGCTCAAATGACTTTATGGTAATTTAATCATCTTGCTAGAGTGCATGGAGTGTAAGTCGCTGCAACCACCAAGTGTGTAGAGTAAATAACTAGGTACGAGGTGCATTTGAAAATTTGTGGTTGTATAACTTTTTTGGTTAATTTTAATGATTTTTTATGATTTACCTCAAATGGCCTTATGGTAATTTACTCATCTTATCAAATTTCATAGAGTGTAAGTCGATGCAACTGCCAAGTGTATAGGGTAAATAACTGGATACAAGGCTCACTTGAAATTTTGTTGTTATTTGATTTTTTTGTTAATTTTTTAATTTATGATGATTTACCTCAAATGACCTTGTGGTAATTTACTCATCTTACCATATTGCATGGAGCAGAAGCCTCTACAACTGCCAAGTGTATAGGGTAAATAGCTGAATACGGGTGCATTTGAATTTTTTATTTATATGATTTTTTTATTATTTTGCAATTTCTGATGATTTTGGACCGGTAGGTATGCATTAATGTCCATTATGAAAATCCTTATGGTGAGAAAATGTGTGCATTTATGGGATTGACCACAGAACTTGGATGTCTTTGGAGCCTTTTGGGAAGTATGATACTGATAATGCCCCAGTTTATGCTTGCAAATATTTTTGTTTTGATTTTATGTTATGGATGCAATGATGAATGCAATGCCTAGATAATAATTTTATTATGCTATATGTATGCAATGTACTAATGACATGCATTAGCTATATGATAGATGTATGTTTAGATGATATGATCTAGATATGTAGATGGACTACTTATGTATGCATATATGGATGCAATATTTTTTGTTAAATGCATGTTTTATTTTGATTTAATTATATGCATCTAATTTATGATGTTATAATATGGTAAATGCAATGTATGTAATGCACTATTTACATGATGATGATATAATGTAAATGAACATGTATGCTTTAATCACTTAAAACATAAGGAATACATGTAATATGTGTTTAACAATCTAATGGATGACACCACAACATGTATAGAAATCATGAATGTAAATGTTAAATATTATCATAAGAATTAATCATTTGAGCATCCATATGTGATATGAAAGAAATGTATTATGTAATGATTTATGATATGAGATGATTTTTTGCTATGAGGAATTTTTGAGATCTTCCATGAGACTCAAACATCCTATTTGATTTATCAAAAAGTTGTATAATGACCATACTATACTTCTCAAAGACCAAGCTTTTGTTATGAAAGACCAAGATATTCATTATCCTTGTGTGTGCAAATGAATATATTATATGAGACATAAGACTACCTCATTTCTAGGCGGGATTCATTCAGCCCATTTCTGTAATGAGGATCACCAAATATTCATCTTGATCCTAGGTTTAGATGCAGTTAGACTAGACCACTAGGTAATACTTGCCACCTAAAGCTAGGTCATTTATAAATTGCTTAGACCTACCCCAATTCCAGGCGGGATTGATTCAGCCCATTGTTGAGTTGGGGATCACTCTATGGTTTCAAGTAATGAAAATTGCAAGGTTCAAACTCTTCACCCCCTTCTTTTATTTTGATTTATTGGGATACTTACTCATATATAGTGATGAAAATCACTGTTTATTTTGCATTTTTTTTTTTTTTTTGAGCAAGCGATTTGTTTTGATTTTGGTATTCTGCTCATTTTTGTAAGAAAGGAATTTCTTGGGTAGGGGGGAGCTTGTCCTTTTGCCAATGATCAACACTCTAGACCATGCACATCACAATATGACCAAGTAAAAACCTTTCACTTAAGGTGACTACGATCACTTTGTAGTGTTCATATTTATTTTTCCTAATTAGGATTATTAATGTGTTAATTAGTGATGAGATTTTAAAATATGCTAGGTGCTATAAAAACTAGACCTCATCTCCAAAAGCAAAGTTAGCTTTCTAAAAAATCTGAGAATATCACTAGGTATGGCTGAATGACCGAAAAACCCTAGTATATTCTTTATAGCAACAGGAGGGGTTGTGTTGAAAACACAATTGCTCACAAGGGTGATGGATGATGATGATGAATAGATGCATGATTAAAATACAAACGTGGTGTTGTTTGTAGGATTGTAAACACAACCTATTCTAATGAAAGTGCGATGGATGGACATGCCTAATGTAATGCAATTAAATGAATGTATGTGCAAAATTAAATGCATGATGCAAATGTTTTTTTTTTTGATGTTTTGCATTGTTTTTTTTTGGATTTTATTGCTTTTTTATTTATTTGAATTTTTGATGTTTTTCAAATATTTTTGAAATTTTGATTATTTTGAATGTGTTTGAATTTTATGTGTGGAATGCCTTAAGATAAATAATTTTGAGAGGTTAAGGCTCTTCAACACCTTCAAGCGATGTTAGGTGATATGTTCTAGGTCCTATCTACTCTGAGATGATATATGGACCTAACCAGTTGGCCACAAATTTATCTTGCAAGTACAGTGGCAGGTTTGAGTTTTATTGGTTTTATTTTAGTACAAGATCACCAAATTTAAGATCTCCCAGATGGAATTTATTTTTATAAGCTCATTTTAGGCATTCATGATAAACACGAATATGCTCAAGGGTATTCATGCAATGTTCATCAAGAAGCATCAATTGGCCTAGGCGAGCTTGTCGCGTAGTGTCATAATTGATGAAATCTTTCAATGCAATGCGCAGGGTTGGAATTTCCAACTCTAAGGGCATAATGGCCTCAACACCATATACTAGTGAAAATGGGGTTGCCCCAGTGGGCATCCCTATACTAGTCCTGTAAGCCCATAATGCAAGGGTTGGTTAATATACCAATATTTGTGGTTCTCTTGAACAATATTTTTCAATATAGCTACCACTATCTTGTTAGAAGCTTCAACTTACCCGTTTGCTTGCATATAGTATGGGGTCACAAAATTGTGTTGTATATTGTACCTGGACGTTAAAGCCCTTACAATTTTATTTTTAAATGTTGTTCCATTATCTGATATGATCTTGGATGGTATCCCAAAATAATATATGATATTGTGGAGTATGAACTTTGTAATACGTGTCCTTGTTGTTGTTGTTAAAGGGATTTATTCCACCCATTTTGTAAAGTACTCAGTGGCTATTATGATAAACGTATGTTGGCCCGATGACGGGGGAGATATCTTACCAATTAGATCAAAACACCATTGAGAAAATGGCCAAGCTTCTTGAATGGATTTTAAGGTCTACAATGGCAAGTGCGTAAGATTATCATGACGTTGACATTTAACGTATTTCTTAATATACGCTATGCAATCCTTCTACATAGTGGGCCAATAATAACCCATTCAAAATATGCACTTGATGATTTCCATGCTGCTAAAATGACCACTGCATGTACCGTCATGAGCCTAATACATTGTCCAAGTTAATTCTTAGGGCTCAAGGTAATGAAGGAGAATTCCATCATAGCTTTAATGATATAAGATGTCTCCTAGCAAGACATACTTAGTAACTTTCTATTTGAATGCTCATTTTGCAACATGTGACAATCCCTAGGGGATTATACCAAGCTTAAGGAAATTGCATATTTGCGAAATCTAATCCTGATAGGCAACAACTTCAACTGACTGAACAACATGTTCCACCTACAATTTGACTTGTACAAAAGCTGATTGGAAAACTACCTTATGGAGAATAGTAGTACCATTCTTTGCAAGAACTTGCAAAAGCAAATATCCCTAAGGCACCTTTTTTAGAAAGTCTTTGGCTTTGTAGAACCATTCATGGGTTGGTTCTATTTGAATCATGCAAATTGATTCTTGATTTTCAGAAGCCTCATGTTGCATCATAGATTGCAAGAGCACCTTCACATGAATGGTAGTAAAATCAGTAGATGAATTTTGAGGGATTAAGGATCCCAAATATGTCATGGTGTCTACAAATCTATTGGACTTTCAAGGAATTGCCTCGATGTCATACCATTCTAGCTAGGCTAGATATGTGTCTAAAATATCTTTATATACTTTCAGAATGGGATATCTGCACTGATAGATACCCTTAACTTGATTCACAATAAGCAAGGAGTCACCAAATATATTTAGATTTTTGAGTTCATGGCAACCACTATTTGGAGTCCAAATATTAGGGCCTCGTATTCAGTGTTATTGTTGGTACAAGGGAAATTGAGCTTAAATGAAAAGGGTATTAGATCACCTTATGGCATGAAGAACACAATTCTTGCATCACCCCCTTGCTCACATTTGGAACCATTGAATAACAATGACATGTCTACTGGATTATTCGGTTCTTTGGGTTCTAAAGACTGATAATGCAAAGAATACATCATCGAGAATCTCTATGACAAGAGGCCTATGATCCTGAAGAGGAGCCTCTACTAGTTGATTTGCTATGACTTATCCCTTGATGGACTTTTGAATTATGAATTCTATGTCGAATTCTATCAATAGCATGATCCACTTTGTAGTACATGTATTATGATACATTTTTCTCATCATTACTGCAAAGGATATTGTTTTGATACCACATATGTTGTACATATTAACATGTAGTGACACAAATTATTCATCACAAATAATACTGCTAAACATAGTTTTTCCACATGCATATTGCAGCTCGTAGTTGACCAGAGTTCGGCTGATGTAATATATTGCTTGTGTTTTACCTTGCATGTTCTTTTGGACTAACATGGTTCCCAATGCAAATTCAGTGGTAGATATATATAATAGGAATTTCACTTCTAGTCAAGGTGGAGCTAAAATTGGTGGTGTTTCCAAGTATTGCTTGATATCAGTAAAGGCCTTTTGACAGTCCTTGTCCCATTCGAATGGGACTCCCTTGTGTAGAAATAAATTTATGGGTTGACATTTGTCCAATAATTATTCGATGAATCACTTTATGGATGCTACTTTGCCTTGTAGGCTTCTTAATTCCTTGATATTAGTGGGAGGATACATTTCTAAAATAACCTTGACCTTTTTTAGGTTAACTTTGATCCCTTATTTAGAAATGATGAATCCCAAGATTTTTCTTGATGTTACACCAAAGATGCATTTCCTGGGATTCAACCTAACATTATGCTCTATCAGGCAATCAAATATTTTCCTAAGAACCTCGACATGCTCTGAACTGATGGAGAGCCAAACTTGCTCAATACCACTTGATGGAAAGCCAAACTTGCTCAAACCAATTCTCATTCAAAAACTTGGAAAGATTACCTCACAAACCCTCATTTTGTGGCTATATAGCCAAAAAACCCTAAAAACTAAAAATGAGTCGGATGGGGCCCAAAATTGGGGTGCGCATCCCTATTAAAATATACAAGACAAAAATAAAGTTTCCAGTCCTAACTCTAAATATATTAGGATATATTAACCTTTGAATAGCTCAAAAAGCATAAAAAACTAGGTAAGTAATTTTAAAACCTAATTTCGGGGCACTAGATGATGGAATTTGGTCCCAAAAAATGGATTTTTTGGACAAATAGGACTTTAGGAAGTCATATTTGTTTAGAAATCTCCCAACTACCTCCCTGTCAAATTTCACGTCAATCGAAGCTATGGTTGAGAAGTTATGGCCCCGGAAAAATGCACTAAAATTTAGGAAAAAAATAAAATTTCTAAATTTTGTTGGATGCTCCTGCATCATGAACACAACAATGAATTTGCCAATAAGTCATTGATATAATCCTCTAGGATCTTGTGCATGTAGTCATGAAAGATATATGTTATGGTTTGTTGGTATGTTGCACTAGCATTTTTAAGACTGAATGGCATAACTTTGTAGCAAAATATCCCCCATGGCACTGTGAACATAGTTTTATACTGGTCTTTGGGCTTAATTTGAATTTGATTGTAACAAAAAAAACCCTCCATTAGGGAGAGCATCTAGTGACCTGCAGTCATGTCTACCAGAGTATCAATATTACACAATGGGAATGAATCCTTTGGTGTTGCCTTATTGAGGTCTCTAAAATACATACATATATGGATCCTTAGATCAGGTTTTACTATAGGTACCATGTTTGATACCCATTACAGATAGCTGATGGAAATAATTAATTCTACATCCAACAATTTTTGCAACTTATATTTAACCATCAAAGCGATGATTGGATGTATTTTACTTAGTTTTTGCTTTACTGGCTTCTTGGTGGGTGTATCGCTCCAAATTTTTTGCATCCTTACCCTCAGGCTATAGGATCCGCGCCCAAAAGGGGGATGCGAGAAGGATGGGACAATACCTCGGACTGAGAGGCCCTTTGAAGGTCCCGCCTCTCGGGGGAGGAGTATAAAGGTGAATTTTTGATGGATGGTGGGTTCACCAAGAAACTTTTGAGTGGCAGTTTCCACGCCTAGGTTGAGAATGGGTTTAATGTGTTCATTTTGTACTTTAATCATTCAACTCCTAGGTTTGGCCAAGATGAATCTAAACTATTCTATATGCCAATACTGATTTAAATGGATACAAAAATAGAAATGAGTGCTAAACATAGAGAATATGCTAACTAGAACAGTTCATACCTGATTCCGGATGTCTGATGAAGGTTCTGAGTCTTGTAGCAGTCCAGATCATCTCAAACTACACATAATCATCTGAAATGAGACATAATCATCTCAAATCATAGTCGGTCATCTGAGATCAGATGGAATCATCTGAAATCTGATGAATTCGTCAGACGAATTCGTTAGAAACCTGCAATCACAAAAATAGATACAAAATACCAAATATGCAACTGCAGAAGCAATAGAGAATGATAGCAATAATAGTAAACATGCCTAAATAATGGATTTAAATAACAAACAAGAGAAATGCAATAGATTTAATGTTTGATTTTAACTTTATCATGCGGTTATGCTAAATGAGGTGAACTCCAAGATGCATAAACATAATAACTTAAGATAATGTAGAATTACAAATGGGAAAATACAAAAATAGTTTAAGAAAATGCAAACTCCGGGCTCTGATTGCCCCCAATCTGGACTACAGTCGGGATCACCTCCAATCGTACGAGATCATCTGCGCTCCTCGACAAGATCGTCCGAAATCGTCCGGGATCGTTTGCGACGATCCGAGCTAGCTTCGACTGAAAAATAGTAGAGTTCCTGCAAGAAAACATGAAATACAGGATGCAGACAGTAGTGCGAGGATGCTCTAGTGTATAAGGAACTAAATCTGCAGGGAAATCCATCAGCTAGGGGGTTCAGGAGAGTGGGAGGAGGGTAGGGAGGGGATAAACTAGAAAAATCCTAGTTTATATAGGATTTGGGGGAGGCTAGGAGGTTGGAGATCATCCCAATCTGGGAGATCTCCAACGGGGGAATCTCCAACTACGCGAGATGCGCTTCTGCCAAGGTTGGAGAGGTTGTTGAAATAGAAGCTAATTATGAACATTCAGTTTTAGGACGAAATCGTCTGGACGCTCTGTTCCAGATGAATTCGTCAGATCGGGGACGATTTCGTCTGATATGCGACGATATCGTCCAACGGTCAAAACAAATCCTAAAAATGGCACGAAAAAGAAGGGAAGCGGGTAACAAGCGGTTTTGGGGCGGTTTTGGGGTTAAAATTTAAATTTTTATCTTTTATCTTTTACTAAGGGTTTAACTGTGCCAATTTTAGGGTGCTACATTTTGCCCCCTCTTTAGCGAATTTTTTGAAGAAAATGCGTTAAAGACGAGTTTTTCTCGTTTTACGAGAAAGCAAAAATTTATTCAATTTTTTAGACGACGATTCTTGGTCGAATCGTACGACTACTGACTATGGTGCCCCCTCCGTGTTTTTACCCAAATCGAACGTTTGAGGTAAAAACGCGGAAAAGCAAAATTAAAATGTTGTTGATTTTGAATAAAATTAAGAAAAATAGGGAAAACCCTAATTCATTTTTTACTATTCATTTTTACTGTTCTAGAGCTCTGCAGAGAGAAACAATGGTGGAGACAGCGCACAGAGCTGACAGAGGTCCGATGCGGGCTACGGGTAAGGATCTAATCCTAGTAGATTAGGTTTGATTTTACTTTGTGCAATTTTTTGTTTTAAATTTTGATTGTTTGGGGCATCGCGGCCATTTTTAGGCCGTCGACGACGTCGGGACGAAATCGTCCCGATTTCGTCGAAATCGTCCCTAGATCATCGATTTCGTCGGAGGGCAAAATCGGCGAACTAGGGGCGATCCCGTTCAACAAGGGGCGATCCCCAAGTTGCGAAATCGGAGATGATTTCGTCCTACAAAGGATGATTTTGCCCAATTTGGGATGATATCATCCAATGGTGGATGATATCATCTTTTTAAGAAATTAAGCTTGATTAAAATATTTTTAATTTTATTTTAATGATTGGTTATTAATGAATTTTTGTTGTTTTATTGTTTGTTTTGCAGAGGGGATTACTAAAGAGCCAGGAATGGAAATATGATGGGCTAAGAGATGACTTGGCCGCTCTCGACCAGGCAGAGAGCTGATCGACTAGCATAGGTCGGGCTACGGCATGTGGCAGAGATGCCACAAGTACCGATGGACATAGGGCTTCTGACAGCCCTAGCAGAGAGATGGTATCCGGGGTCATCCTGCTTCTAGCTATCGATAGGGGAGATGGCTCCCACACTAGAGGACGTATGGAGGATCATGAGGATCCCCATACAGGGATGGCTCATGATGCCTATGGCCAATCAGGGCCAGGCGATGATGAGACTGACCGGAGACCCGAGCTTCACCCTAGAGAAGGGCGGGGTGAACATTGAGTCTCTACGGCAGATGCCTGGGGCATCCAGGCTGACTCGGGTTTTGGCAGGGGTGGTCGGTGGCTTACTGTTGTGCCACCAGAGTGGGTGCAGACTACCGTGGGTGCTCTCAGACATAGTTTGTGACATGAGAGACCACGGGTATAGGTTTACATGGGGTAGCTTTGTACTATGTCGCTTGTATAGGATCCTGCATGGGGTCGTATACAAGGGAGGTCGATGTCTGGTCTTGACATCGCTGCTACAGATTTGGTGTTGGGAGCACATCATGGTGCGGAGGCCGATAGGGCTCCCATTGATAGGGGTTGACCGAGAGAGGCCCCGGGTTTACTATTGGTGGCTACAGAGAGGGTCACAGTGGTGGATAGATCTGTCGATGTCATGGAGGTTGCTGGATGACCTCATCCCAGACCAGATCACCTGGAGGCCATGGCGAGAGCACCCCGGGTGGGCAGAGGATGGGCAGGAGCTGGCTCGCATCAAGCGAGTCTGTTGGTTGAGGATGGAGTGGGGAGAGGTAGAGCTCCACCGCTACGATCGGGTACTATGGTAGTTCGGTCTACAGTAGGGGATCCCTTCTCTCAGGGATTATGAGTACTCCCAGACTATTTGAGATAGTACTACACTGAGTGGGGCTCCAGACATGCAGTGGTTCTAGAGCCAGGACGCTGACGATGCCCCCATCCAACCAGTGGATGGTGATGATGTTGGGGTGACTGATGGATATGATGCCTGGTACGTAGGCATCCGTCCTCCTCGGATGATGAGGGCATAGGGTCCGATGCACATCATGGTGCACCGGATGGGGAGGTGGTGCCAGGCTACTATTGAGGCAATGCGGGGTCATGGTGGGAGAGAGCAACGACGGTCTCCATAGGAGAGATGCTAGAGGATGGCACGGGCTCCATAGAGGCCATAGGAGATAGGGCGGAGGGAGGAGAGACTCCCTTCATAGCAGTAGGGGGAGAGACCACCATCACCTGATAAGGGCAAGGGTGTCGATGTAGGGGAGAGTAGTGAGACGGTGGCTCTTCAGGCTGAGGTTGCCCACCTTCGAGCTCAAGTGCAGACGCTGCAGGATGAGGCCACACGGCTCAGAGCTCAGGGCAGAGGAGTGAGCACTCGAGATCTGGCATGGTCTATTGCTCAGACCACATTCTACCAGGGGCTATACTATCACATGGTTCCAGAGAACCAGAGGGTACCACTGCCAGCCCCGATTGCAGAGCCGATCATGATGGGATCATCGAGGACATCCTCACGATCGATGATGAGGACCCGAGACACAGCCCGGACCTCTATGGGACCACCTCCTCCACGTCAGGGCGGGGGAGTAGATGAGGCTGAGAGCTCGAGGGCTTCTCAAGGATAGCTGGCTATAGACTGCACAGAGATTGTATAGATTTTTGAGAGGATTGAGTATGCCAGGGTATAGATTGTGGCATACCAATCCAGTTTTGATATGATGTATATATATATATATATATATATATATATATATGGTCTTGTTTTTGATGATATGACTTGTGTATATGTTGTATGATGCTTTAATTTGTGATTGAATATTCATGTAATTATGTCATTTTGAAATATTATATTTTTGATATCATGGCATAAAATTGTAAATGAAATAATCTGATGTAAATAATTTGGTTGTTTTGGTGTAATTTGAAAAAAATAAAAAGGACTTCTAACAATAATTTCAAAGGACATTGTCGCTGTTATAGACCATTTCATGGAGTCGCCGCTCACTAGGTCGTCAAGCTAATCCCAGGATAGAAATATTGTTAAAAGTGAAAGAGTGCTTAAGAGATTGTCTTAAGACTTGATGTTGTGATGATGAAAATGATGATGGTGATGATTTGTTTTCAGATTTTCATAAAAATATTATGCATGAGATAAAAAAGAAATATGATTTGTTGCTAGGCATAAATTCCTAAGTGTGATAAAAATTGTGCATAAGTTCCTAGGAACTATACCATCATTGCAAAATTGAATGTTGACATAATGACCTGAAATAAGATAAATGTGCGTTCATTTTAAAGCTTAGTTATGTAACATAATGATGTAAGCCATATGTGTTTTTATTAAAATGAATGGGAAAATAAAATTAGAACAATGGTTTGCGCTAGGCATAGACTTATAGGTATAGACTTATACCATCATCGCGAAATCCAAAGAAGAAATGGATATTTTAGTTTTATTGCAAGATTAATTTTTGACTTTTAATAAACAGAAAAATAATAATATGAACATGTTGTTTGAAATCATTTTGTGATTTTGTGAAACAATGTATATAATTGTTTTTATACAAAACAAAAATTCTGAAATAAGAGGATAAAACTATTCCAAAAAGAATTACAAAAATATTTTAAATTATCTCAAAGACAAATGTAGGTTTATAAGGGATCCTCATGTGCAAATGTGAGTTCATTACCGATCTTGATTTATCATAATGATACAAAATCTCTCAAATACAAATGTGTGTGCGATTGTATTGTTCATTCACCAATTTTGAGCAAGATAATTTGATACAAGTAATTTGCCTTAACCAAATGAGTGTTCCTTAACCATGATTTATATGCATGTAACCGTACCAGACTACTATGTAAGTCGGGTTATCAAGAGCTAGCTAATCCATAAGCCGACATAGGTCTGTACAAAAGAAGGTCGCTAATGTGACAGACATATCACCACGCTAGGAATTACCCAAGGCCAAGCGGGTTGGGCACAAACCACCTGTTATGGGGCTTACCTCACAGTTTTCGAATAATTGAGAATTCCAGGGATTCAAGCTCATTCACCCTTCTTTTCTTTTCAAGGGGTAGGGAAAGGGATTTTATTGCATTTTGCTTTTGCTTTTCTTTCTCTTCTTTTTTTTTTTTGTATTTTTGCTTGGAATTGAGATAATGCTGAAATATTGTTGCGATGGTACAAAATAATATTTTTCTTCTTCTCATTTTCTTTGACTTTTCTTTTTCTTCCTATACTAGGGATACTTGCTCGGATTAGCTGTAGAGCAAGGGATTTTTATTCCGGGTAGGGGTGAGCTTGTCCTTTTGTCAATTCTCAAAGATTCTAGACCATGTGCATGATAGGATAGCAGGGGAAACTTTTCGCTCAAGAAACCACTTCTACTATGTAGCATCATATCGAATTTGCAATGAAATCATTTTAATGTGAAAAGATATACTTGGTTCAAGTAAATAACAAGATCAATTCTCTATGCTCAAAACTTTATTTAATTCAAATGTGGACTTTGATATAAGAGAGATTAATAATCATACAAAATAAAATCAAGATATTTATTCATGTGAGTGTGAAAGTGCGGGATTCCAAATAAATGCTAATTTATCCAAAATAATTGAAAATATAACTGCAATACTTCAAGAATTGATAGGTACGAAAATAAAATATGTTTTTGAAGATTTTGATTTTGATGTTTTTATATTTTGATTTTGATTGATGAAATTGGTGGTATATACAAGATGATCTATATACACTATACAAGGTTATTTGAGTATAGCATGTCTAAGGTTGCTTCAAAATCAAAGGAGGTTTTGAAGGATAATTTGGTTGTGGTGAAGGTAAGAACAAAAGGTGATGAATAAAAGGGTAGCTGATAACAAAAGCTTTGTTATAATGTAGAATAATGTAGCAAAAGATTTTACTTTTATATGTGTAAAATTGATCATGTTACAAAATAAAATGTCGAGAAGGATAAGAAGGTTCTTCATTCTTATCACTATCTTCCAAGTCTTGATAAGATGGAGGGAGCATATGTGAAAGATATGCATGGGTGTTATTTGGTAAACAAGGATGATCATATATGGATGAAGAAAAGTGATGGATAGAAGGTAATTGTGACAATGGAGAATGTATAGAACTTGATGTTTCAACCGTTAAATATTCTTCAAATGGTGTTGGGTCATTATGTATGGTAACAATTTTACTTGCAAGTTCAAACTTTAAACATTGGTGAAGAGTAGAAGGGACAACCCTCATCGTATGAATCCAAGGACTTCTGAGAAGTAGGTTGTAAGGTGAAGGGCAATATGCTACATAAAACAAAGTATCCAGGATCTTGGATCCAATATTAAGGGGAAGAATTATAGTACCTTGAGCTTCTTGAATTTCATTGTTAAAATATTTTATAATAACATTTGATTCATTAAGATCTTCTTCCTTTAATTTGAGTTTTTGGAATAATTGATAAGTGCATAAATTAAGAGAGGAGCCATTATCTACCATGATAGTTTTAACAGGTGTTTCTTTACTAGATCCTGTAATGTAAAGAGAGGAGTCTTCTTGTGGAGTAGAGGAAGGAATCTCCTCATCATAGAATGAAATATGGTTAACCTCAAGAGGGCTTACACCATTAATTATGTTCTTAGGGAAAATATCATGAGGAACAAATTGTTGGCTAGGTATCTTGAACAAAGTTTCCTTATGAGAACTTTGTAATACTTCTAAAAGGGATATCTTTGCTTGAGGATTAATCACTTGTTGTTGGCTATCAAAGTGGATTTCAGATTGAGATTTTGATTCTAAAGATGAGCTTTCTATGCTTACATTCCATTTTGGATCATTCTCTAGAGCCAAAGATAGTTTTGAAGGTTGGTCAAATGAGGAATCCATATCTTGAATATCAGATTGAGTTGATTGAACTTGAGGTTGCTCATTTGTAGTTTTTGTTACAATATTAGTAATATCATCATGATGGGACACATTAACATGCAATATTTGATTGGTTTCCTATTGTTGATAATTGAATAGGGGTTCTTGGGAGATCCCCATGTCTTGATTGATTATTGGTATTTGTTGTGTAGGAGTTTGATTGTTTACTGGAGATTTATAATCAGTTGTAGATTGTAATTCCTTTATATTAAAAAGACCCTCATCAATCAAATCTTGAATTGCACATCTTAAATCTTTACAATTTTGTGTCATATGTCCATCTACTCTATGATATTCACAATGTAGCTCAGGTTTAAACCAATCTGTTGTGGTATCAAGTTGTCTTATGGAAGGGAGTTCAATCTTATTTGTATCAAGTAAATGCTTGAGAATTATATCCATTGGTTGATTGAGCTTTGTAAATGTACGTGATGAAGGTTTTCGAGAGGTTTTTGATAAGTGCCTTAGGAGTTTCAGTCATAAAAGGACCTAATGGTTTTTTACCTCTCTTTTCTTTATTATGGGTAGAATGATGATAGGAAGATTGTGAAGTATGATGTGAGTGCATGGTAGGATTGGAAGAATAAGTATTTTCTTGTTGAAATGGATGTGTTGTATTGAAAGAAGAATATTGAAAGGGTGGAGGAGGATTGTATGTGGATTGATAGACATAATATGGATATATGGGAGAATAGATAATATCATTATGAAGAGGATTGGAAAAGGGATTGTCCTGTTGGGGTAAGGATGAAAAATGAGAAAAGTGTGATGGAGGTGATGTTGAATAGGGATGAGGTTGGTCATAATCAACAAATGTATTTGGCTGAATTCTTCCAACATTACTGATGGGCTCATATTGATTTGAGTAAAAACTCATGGTTTCTTTAGTACTTCTAAAAGTAATATTTAGTATCTACTATTTAGAATTGAATCTAAAACATACAAACTTGAAATGATGATTTTGTTATTTTTTTATTATATTTTTTCTTGTATACATATATATATATATATATATATATATATATATATATATATATATATATATATTTTTTTTTTTTATATTTTTGAATCAGAAATATGCCTATGTTATTCACGTCGGGTTCACCAAAATGTATCGCTCCAAATTTTTTGCATCCTTACCCTCAGGCTATAGGATCCGCGCCCGGAAGGGGGATGCGAGAAGGATGGGACAATACCTCAGACTGAGAGGCCCTTTGAAGGTCCCGCCTCTCAGGGGAGGAGTATAAAGGTGAATTTTTGATGGATGGTGGGTTCACCGGGAAACTTTTGAGTGGCGGTTTCCACGCCTAGGTTGAGAATGGGTTTAATGTGTTCATTTTGTACTTTAATCATTCAACTCCTAGGTTTGGCCAAGATGAATCTAAACTATTCTATATGCCAATACTGATTTAAATGGATACAAAAACAAAAATGAGTGCTAAACACAGAGAATATGCAAATTAGAATAGATCATACCTGATTTCGGATGTCTAATGAAGGTTCTGAGTCTTGTAGCAGTCTAGATCGTCTCAAACTACACATAATCATCTAAAATGAGACAAAATCATCTCAAATCATAGTCGGTCATCTGAGATCAGATGGAATCATCTAAAATCTGATGAATTCGTTAGACAAATTCGTCGAAACCTGCAATCACAAAAATAGATACAAAATACCAAATATGCAACTACAGAAGCAACGAAAAATGATAGCAATAATAGTAAACGTGCCTAAATAATGGATTTAAATAACAAACAAGAGAAATGCAATAGATTTAATGTTTGATTTTAACTTTATCATGCGGTTATGCTAAATGAGGTGAACTCCAAGATGCATAAACATAATAACTTAAGATAATGTAGAATTACAATGGGAAAATACAGAAATAGTTTAAGAAAATGCAAACTTCGGGCTCTGATTGCCCCCAATCTGGACTACAGTCAGGATCGCCTCCAATCGTACGAGATCATCTATGCTCCTCGACAAGATCGTCCGAAATCGTCCGGGATCGGTTGCGACGATCCGAGCTAGCTTCGACTGAAAAATAGTAGAGTTCCTACAAGAAAACATGAAATACAGGATGCAGACAGTAGTGCGAGGATGCTCTAGTGTATAAGGAACTAAATCTACAGGGAAATCTATCAGCTAGGGGGTTCAGGAGAGTCAGGGGGGATAAACTAGAAAAATCCTAGTTTATATAGGATTAAGGGGAGGCTAGGAGGTTGGAGATCATCCCAATCTGGGAGATCTCCAATGGGGGAATCTCCAACTATGCAGACGCGCTTCTGCCAAGGTTGGAGAGGTTGTTGAAATAGAAGCTAATTATGAAAATTTAGTTTTAGGATGAAATCGTCTGGACGCTCTGTTCCAGATGAATTCGTCAGATCGAGGATGATTTCGTCTGATATATGACGATATCGTCCAACGGTCAAAACAAATCCTAAAAATGGCACGAAAAAGAAGGGAAGCGGGTAACAAGTGGTTTTGGGGCGGTTTTGGGGTTAAAATTTAAATTTTTATCTTTTATCTTTTACTAAGGGTTTAACTGCACCAATTTTAGGGTGCTACAGTGGGATCTAACAAAAGGTTATGAGTAACCAATTTTAGATCTAGACCCGGTATATCTTTGTAAGTCCAAGAAAAGAGATCAAGTTTCTATTTCAATAGAGGAATGAGGATGGCGTGCTCCTCAAGAGATAAGCTCTCTCCAAATTTAACCTTCATTGGATTTTTGGGATTTGTATCGCTCCAAATTTTTTGCATCCCTACCTTCAGGCTATAGGATCCGTGCCCGAAAGGAGGATGGGAAAAGGATGGCGCGGTACCTCGGACTGAGAGGCCTTGCGAAGGTCCCGCCTCTCGGGGAGGTGTATTATGGTGATTTTTCGACGGATGGTGGGTTCACCGGGAAACATTTGAATGGCGGTTTCCATGCCTAGGTTGGGAATGTGTTTGATGTGTTCAGGTTTAGCTTTAATCATCCAAGTCCTAGGTTTGGCCAAAATGCGTCTAAGCTATTCTATATGAAATGCAGATTTAAATGAAGACAAAAATAGATTTGGACAGAAAAATAGAAAGAACAAGATGGATTAAAGACCCATACCTGATCCGGATGTCTGATGAAGGTTCTGATTTTTGAAGTAGTCAAGATCGTCTGGAATTCGACAGGATCGTCTCCTATCTGTCAAGATCGTCTGAGATCTGACGAATTCGTCAGACGAATCTGTTAGAGACCTGCAAATAGAAAAATAGATGCAAAATATAGAGAATGCAACTATGATAATAGAGGGAAACAATGTAAAATGACAATAACAATATCAAACTGAGAATTATAAACAGAAACATGAATGCATTATACTGATTTAATGACAATTATAACTTAATTATGCATTTGATCTAGATGGGTGAACTCCAAGATGCAGAATAATAAAGAATAACTATAGAATTAACTAAATGCAGAATAATGCAGCGAAAAAGAGATGAAGAAATGCAAACTCTGGGCACTGATTGCCCCCAATGATGATTGCAGTCGAAATCATCTCTGATTCGATAGGATCGCCTCCGATCTGAACAGGATCGTCTGTGACGATGTAAGCTTGCTCCGACTGAAAAATGACAAGGTTCCTGCAAGAAAATTGGATGCAACAAATGTAGATGGTAATACAAATTATTCTAATGCGTGTGAAGGTCGATTTACAGGAAAATTCCACCAAGGGGATGCTAAGGGGAGGGCCTAGGATTAAATAGGCTTAGGAGGGAGGTTAGGAGGTTGGAGATCATCCCTATTTGGGAGATCTCCAACGGGAGAGGGTCTCTAACGACGCAGACACGCTTCTGCCCGGATTAGAGACGCCGTTGGAACAGAGACTAATTGTGAAAAATTAGTTTTGGGACAAGATCGTCTGGACGTCCTAGCCCAGACGAAATCGTTCGATCTGAGGCGATATCGTCTGATCGGCGACGATATCGTCAAACGGTCAAAACAAACTCTAAAAATGGCACGGGAAAGGAGGAAACGGGTTAAGCGGTGGTTTGGGAGCGGTTTTGGAGGTTGAAATTTGAATTTGAATTATTTACTAGAGTAATTGTAATTATTAAGGTTTTACTGCGCCAATTTTAGGGTGCTACATTTTGCCCCCTCTTTAGCGAATTTTCCGAAGAAAATGCGTTAAAGATGAGTTCTTCTCGATCTACGAGAAAGCAAAAATTATTCCCATTTTTAGGCGACGATTCTTGGTCGAATCGTACGACGACTTACTATGGTGCCCCCTCCGTGTTTTTACCCAAATCGAACGTTTGAGGTAAAAGCGTGGAAAAGCAAAATTTTAAAATGTTTTTAATTGTGTTTTGAATAAAATTAAGAAAAATAGGGTAAAACCCTAATTCATTTTTACTGTTCATTTTTAGTTTTTAGAGCTCTGTAAGCAAAAATGGTGGAGACAGCGCACAGATCGACAGAGGTCCGGCACGGGCTACGGGTAAGAGTCTAAACTTAGCTTAGAATGGTTTAAGTTGAATTTACATGCTTTTTAGGTGAATTTTGAGCAATTTTTGAGCATCGCGGCCGTTTTTGGGCCGTCGACGTCGTCGGGACGAAATCGTCCCGATTTCGACGAAATCGTCTCAAGTTCGTCGATTTCGTCGAAGGGCGAAATCGGCGAAAGGGGGACGATTTCATCAAATAAGGGACGATTTCGGCTTGCGAAATCGGAGACGATTTTGCTCAAATTTGGGACGATATCGTCCAATAGTGGACGATATCATCATTTGTATAAAATTGAACTGATTTTACTTGCATTATTAATCACTTGAGTTTTTATTAATGATTTTTTTATTGTGTTGTTGTTTATGTTGCAGAGAGGTTTACTAAAGAGCAGAGAATGGAAATACGGCGGGTTGAGAGATGACTTGGCCGCTCTATCACAGGCAGAGCGGGATCAGCTGGCTCAAGCCGGCTTACAACATGTGGCAGAGATGCCACAAGTTTCTACAGACATGGGGCTACTGATAGCCCTGGCAGAGAGGTGGTATCCGGGTTCTTCCTATTTTTGGTTACCCACAGGGGAGATGACTCCCACATTGGAGGATGTATGGAGGATTTTGAGGATCCCCATACAAGGACGGTTGATCACTCCTATGGCCAATCAGGGCCATGCTATGATGCGGTTGTGTGGTGATCCGAGCTTCGCCCTGGAGAAGGGCGGAGTGAACATCGAGGCGCTGCGTCAGATGCCTGGGGCATCCAGACTCACACAGGTTTTGGCCGGAGTGGTAGGTGGACTTTTGCTGTGCCACCAGAGCGGGTGCAGGGTACCATGGGTGCTAGCAGATGTGATCTGCGACATGCGTGACCATGGTTACAGATTTTCTTGGGGCAGCTTTGTTCTATGCCGACTGTACAGGATCCTGCATGGGGTCGTGTACAAGGGCGGCCGATGTCTGGTTATGACATCGCTACTATAGGTTTGGTGCTGGGAGCACATTGCAGTGCGGAGGCCGATAGGGCTTCCTTTGATAGGGATTGATGGGGAGAGGCCCCGAGTTTTCTACTGGTGGCTCCGAAGAGGGGCACAACGGCGGATTGATCTGCCGATGTCCCGGAGACTGCTGGATGACCTTGTCCCAGACCAGATCACCTGGAGGCCTTGGAGAGATCATCCAGGGTGGGCCGAGGATGGACAAGAGCTGGCTCACATCAGGCGAGTCTCACGGCTGAGGATGGAGAGGGGAGAGGTGGAGCTCCACCGCTATGACCGAGTTTTGTGATAGTTCGGTCTACAACAGGGGATCCCATCTCTCAGGGATTATGAGTTTTCTCGGACTATCCGGGATAACACTACAGTTAGCGGGGCTCCAGATATGCAGCGCTTCTGGAGTCAAGACATGGATGATGCCCCCATTCAGCCAGTGGATGGGGACGACGTAGGGGTAGCCGACGGCTACGATGCCTGGTACGTAGGCATCCGCCCTCCTCGGATGACGAGGGCTCAGGGTCCGATTCATGTAGTTGTGCATCGGATGGGGAGGTGGCGCCAGGCGGCCATTGAGGCGGCCCAGGGTCAAGCAGGAGAGAGCAGAGGAGACCACAGGCACAGTAGAGGCCACGACAATGGGAGAGGAGGGAGGAGAGACCCCCTTCTCCATAGAGAGAGAGGCCACCATCGCCCGATAAGGGCAAGGGTGTTGACACTGGGGAGAGCAGCGAGACAACGACTCTCCGAGCGGAGATAGTCCGTCTCCAGGCATAGGTGCAGACATTGCAGGATGAGGCTGCACGCCATCGAGCTGAGGTGACACAGCTCAGAGATGAGATTGCACGCCTCAGAGCACGGGGCGGAGGGGCGAGCACTCGGGAGCTAGCATGGGCTATTGCCCAGATCACATTTTATCAGACACTATACCACCATATGGTGCCAGAGGAGGAGAGATTACCACTGTCGGCTACCATCGCGGATCCGATCAGGATTGGGTCGTCAAGGACTTCATCCCGATCCATGACTAGGACTCGCAGTACCACACATACTACGATGGGGCCACCTCGTCCACCTCAGGGTGGGGGAGGAGATGAGGCTGAGAGCTCGAGGGGTTCTCGAGGCTAGGCTACTGCACTGCACTGTATAGATTGATATATAGTTTTTATTATTTTTGAGAGAGGATTGAGTATGCCGAGGTACAGATTGTGGCATACCGATTCGGTTTTGATATGATGTATATATATTTGTGATATATATAGATGAGATATTTTTTGATCATATGACTTGTCTTATGTATTTTTATGATGCTTTTAATGTTTTGATTGATTGATTTGATGATTGGATTGAGGATTCATGTAATTATGTCGTTTTGAAATATTATAATTTTGATGTCATGCTATAAGATTTTAAATGAAATAATCTGATGTAACAAATTGGTTGTTTGTGATGTGATGATTTGATAAAAGATAAAAAGAGACTTTTAACAATAATTTCAAAGGACATTGTCGCTATTATAGACCATTTCATGGAGTCGTCGCTCACTCGGTCGTCAAGCTAATCCCAATATAGAAATATTGTTAAAAGTAAAAGAGTGCTTAAGAGACTGTCTTAAGACTTTGGTGCAATGGTGCAAATGATGATGATGATGGTTTGTTTTCAGAGTTTCATAAAAATAGTATGCATGAAATAATGTTAAAATGATTTTTGCTAGGCATAAATTCCTAAGTGTGATAAATTTTTTGGATAATTCCCTAGGAATTATACCATCATTGCAAAATTGAAGGTTGACATAATGACATGAAATAGTGATAATGTTTGTTTGTTTTAAAGCATAATTGTATAACATAATGATTTAAGTCATATGGTTTTGATGAATTGATTTTTAAATGAATGGGTAATAAAAATTGGTATAATGGTTTGCGCTAGGCATAGAATATGTAGGTATAGACTTATACCATCATCGCGAAAATCAAGAAGAAAATAGATTGTTTTATTGCATGGTTGATTTTTAATAAATAGAAAATATGAAGATGAGGACTTGCGCTAGGCATAAAATTCCAATTTTGGTTTTGGAACTATACCATCATCGCGAAAGTCGATAATATATATATATATATATATATATATATATATATATATATATATAGTGTGTGTGTGTGTGTGTGTGTGTGTGTGTGTGTGTGTTTTGATTGTATGGTTTTGAAAGAAATTTTGATTTTTCTATTATGTATGTAGTTGTCTTTATACTAAACAACTGTACTTTAAAGAAGAAAATGAATTATTCCAGACAATTTGCAAAAAATATTTCAAAGTATCTTAAAGACAAAAGTTAGATTTATAAGGAATCCCATGTGCATATGTGAATTCATTTCCAATCTTGATTTATCATAATGATACACAAAATCTCTCAAATACAAAATGTGTGTGCAATTGCTATGTTCGTTTACCAGTTTTGAGCAAGATAATATGATACAAGTGATTTGAATGAACCAAATAAGTGTTCATTAACCATGATGTAGATGCATATAACCATACTAGACTACTATGTAAGTCGGATTATCAAGAGCTAGCTAATCCATAAGCAGACATAGGTCTATACAAAAGAAGGTCGCTAATGTGACAGACATATCGCCATGCTAGGAGTTACCCAAGGCCAAGCAAGGTTGGGCACAAACCACCTGTTATGGGGCTTACCTCACAGTTTTCGAATAATTGAGAATTCCAGGGATTCAAGCTCATCAACCCTTCTTTTCTTTTCAAAGGGTAGGGAAAGGGATTTTATTGCTTTTGCTTTTGCTTTCTTTTGCTTTCTTTTTGTATTTTTGCTTGATAATGCTTGGAACATTGTTGTAATGATATAAAATAATATTTTTCTTTTTCTCTTTTTCTTGAACTTTGCTTTTTCTTCCTATGCTAGGGATACTTGCTCGGATTAGCTGTAGAGCAAGGGATTTTTATTCTGGGTAGGGGTGAGCTTGTCCTTTTGCCAATTCTCAAAGATTCTAGACCATGTGCATGATAGGATAGCAGGGGAAACTTTTCGCTCAAGAAACCACTTCTACTATGTAGCAAAGCATGGACATTACAAATATAATCATTTTATTGTGAAAGGATGTGCTTGGTTTAAGTAAATAACAAGATCAATTCTCTGTGCTCAAACTTTATTTAATTGAATTTTGTGGACTTTGATATAAGAGAGATTAGTAATCATGCCAGATAAAATCAAGATATTTATTTTTGTGAATGTGAAAGTGAAGGATTCCAAATAAATGCTAATTTATCCAAAATAATTTGAAACATATAACTGCAACATTTGTAAGAAGATATATATATAAATACTTTTTGAGAAGTTTTGAGAATGTTGACTCTCTCTTTCTTCTTTATGTTGTTTTGGTTTCGAAAGAGTCAAGAATATTGTTGTTTTTTTATTTTTTATTATTATTTTTTTTTTGTTTTTGAAAGAATTAACAAGTGCCATAAATAAATACAACAAGTAGTTTTGAATATTTTGATGATTATGAATGTTTTTGGTGTTTTTGAATTTATAAATTGAAAGAAATACAAGATAGTGATTTTGAAATATTTTAAACAAATATATACAAGGATGAAATGACCAAATTTATACATAGTAACGTTTAAGATGCAAAATGTTCATGGGTTCTTTAAGTTCTTTACCATCTAAGGTAGATAATTTGTATGCTCCCGATTCAAATTTAGTAGTGATAATGTATGGTCCAAGCCAGTTGGGCTCAAATTTACCTTTAAGGTCCTTAGTTGCATTAGTATTTTTTTGATTTTCTTTTAAAACAAGGTCGCCGATCTCAAAGGATCGATGACGAACTTTTTTAGCATATGATCTTTTAAGCTTGTTTTGGTAGGCACGGAGATGCTCCAAAGCATTGATGCATTTTTCATCTAGGAGTTCCAGCTGGCTCGAGTCTGCACACTCGATATTCATCTCCTACTTCGGTATCTTGAAGTAGTAGAGCCAAAGAAGAAACTTCTAATTCAAAGGGAAAAATGGCTTCAGCACCATAAACCAAAACAAAAGGTGAAGTTCCAAGGGGGGTTCGAACACTAGTTCGATAGGCCCACAAGGTCGGATATAACTGAATGTGCCGATCGCGGCCGATTTTATTGACCAATATTTTGAGAATTTTGATTAAGGTTTTGTTAGATGCTTCTCCTTGACCATTACCCTGAGGATAATAGGGAGTGGACCAACGATGTTGAATCTTATATTTTTGGCATAATTTTTTAACATCTTTATTTTTGAAACAAGTTCCATTATCAGAGATGAGATTTGCAGGAATTTCGAACCTACAAATGATTTGATTAAAAATAAATTTAGAGACTTGTGTGCCAGTGCAGGAAGCTAAAGGCATAGCTTCAACCCACTTCGTGAAATACTCAATGGCGGTTATGATGAATTTGTGTCCATCAGATGACACAGGATTGATTTTGCCAATAATATCTAAACCCCATTTTGAAAAGGGCCAAGGAGATGAAATAGCCTGCAGTTCTTGTGCAGGTGCATGGACAAGGTCAGCATGTTTCTGGCACTTGTCGCAATGGCGCACATAATCATGTGCATCATTCTCCATGGTAGGCCAAAAGTATCCTATCCTAAGGAGCTTTTTAGCAATGACACTACCACTGAAGTGTCCTCCACAAGATCCATCGTGGGCTTCACTCAAGGCTGATTTGGATTCTTCTAAATTCAAACATCTTAATAGGATACCTTCAAAAGATCTCCTATATAAAGTATTGCCAATTATTACAAATCGACTTGCTCGTCTACGTAATAACCGATGCTGGTTTCTATTAGAATTGGCAGGGAAAGTCCCATTTTGGAGAAAATCAAATATATCCATATACCAAGGTTCAAGAGTAGTTTCATTGATTAGAAACACATCCAAAGGTTCTAAGCATGACTTATTTGAAGCGGGTTCCTGGAGTCGACGAATAATGATAGTGGCATATTCGTCATCTAACTCCAAGGGTAGGAGAGATGCAACTGCGGCCATAGCATCAGCTGCATGGTTGCAAGTTCGAGGAATAGCTTCCAAGGTAACTTGATCAAATAGAGACATTAATTGTAAAACATAGGCTTTATATGGGCGCAGTTTATCATCTCTGGTCTGATAAACTTCATTAATTTGGTTTATAACAAGTTGAGAATCACCAAAAACTAATAGATGTTTAATTTTTAGCGCCAAGGCAGCTCGTAATCCAAGGATTAGAGCTTCATATTCAGCAGTATTGTTGGTGCAAGCAAATGTTAATTTGAAGGACAGAGGAATAAGATGTTTTTGTGAGGATATTAAAATAATACCCGCACCAGCCCCACTCATGCATCGGGCTCCATCAAAGTATAAGGACCATTGTTCAATATGGTCTGCCTCTAATTGAAGGCATTCATCAGGAAACTCAATGATGAGGGGATGGGTAGACTCTAAGGGTGCAACAGACTAATTGATCTGCTATGATTTGACCCTTAACGGACTTTTGTCCTATGAACGTGAGGTCAAACTCGCTTAGAGCAAGAACCCACTTGGCTGTGCGACCCGATAAATAAGGTCGACTCATGAGATACCTCAAGGGATCATATTTAGCAATGACATAAGTTTTCTGACTAAGCATATAATGGCATAATTTTTGCGTAGCAAACACGACTGCTAGACATAGTTTTTCTAATGTTGTGTAGCGGGTTTCATAACTGACGAAGGTTCGGCTAATATAATAATTAGCACGTTCTCTCTTCGCATCATCAAGCTGAGCTAACATAGCTCCTAAGGCAGAATCTGAAGCTAAAATATACAGGAGAAATGGGCGATCAGGTCTAGGCGGTGAAAGCACAGGTGGGTTAAGGAGGTATTGTTTGAGAAGTTCAAAAGCTTCTTTACATTCGTCGTCCCAATTAAAAGGGACATCCTTCTTAAGAAGTTTAAGAAAGGGACCGGTTTTGTCCGCCAACTTATCGATGAAGCGACGGATGGCTTGAAGCTTACCTTGTAAACTTCGTAACTCAGATATATTAGTAGGTGCGGGCATATCAATGATAGCCGCAATCTTGAGAGGGTCGATTTTGATACCACGTAAAGAAACTAAAACCCCTAATAGTTTACCGGACTTAACTCCGAATATGC
This sequence comes from Wollemia nobilis, assembly GCA_028583015.1. Lineage (NCBI taxonomy): Eukaryota > Viridiplantae > Streptophyta > Pinopsida > Araucariales > Araucariaceae > Wollemia > Wollemia nobilis. Next base: position 2,585,078 of record JAQPPZ010017238.1, read on the forward strand.
ATTTGGCTGGATTTAATCGAATAAGATATTCTCGTAATCGATTAAAAACTTTTCTCAAATCATCTAAATGATTATCTTCATTAATAGAGCGAGCTATAATATCATCTACATAATCATGTAGGATATCATGCATCATATCATGAAAAATATAAGTCATAGCTCGTTGATAGGTTGCACCTGCGTTCTTTAAGCCAAATGGCATCACTTTCCAACAAAAGGTACCCCAGGGGGTAATAAAGGCTGTTTTAGCCTGATCTTCAGGAGCTATCCTGATCTGATTATAACCGGAGAATCCATCCATTAAGGACATCATCCCACTCCCGACAGTAAAGTCAATGATTTGATCCATGTTTGGAAGAGGAAAATCATCTTTAGGGCATGCAACGTTAATATCTCTAAAATCTGTGCAAACCCTAACTTTGGTGGCTTCTTTCTTGGTAACTGGAACTACATTTGAGATCCATTCAGCATAATCAATAGCTTGTATAAAAACAACATTCAAGAGTTTTTCTAACTCCCCTTTGACTAGCAAAGCCACTTTGGGATGCATTTTTCTAAGTTTTTGTTTAACAGGTTTAGCATCCGGATGGACTACTAGGTGATGCATGACTACAGAAGGGTCTAGACCTGGCATATCTTCATATGTCCAAGCGAAGACATCTTCATATTCTTTAAGGAATGCAATGTATTGCTCTTGTTTTTCTTGACTTAATTCTGATCCAATATTGATTATGTGAGGACTATCCTCAGTTCCAATATTAATTTTAATGACGTTTTCTACCTCCATGTGTAGATCTCTTTCAAAGTTAGGTGGGGCGGGTGAAACGCCCAATTCTTGTAATTCTTGTAAGGTTAAGTTGGATAATTCATCTTGAGGATTAGCGGTCTCAAGTTGGGCTATAGTTGGTATAGAACCATCAAAATAAAATCCATTGTGTAACATCTCTTCAACGGAGACATCGTGGAAGATATCTCCTTCCAACTCCTCATCGGAGTCAGCAATCATTTCAGGGTAAGCTATGGATAGCATGTTACATGTAAATGGCTGATTTTTTAGAGGCAAATCATCATGCCTATCCAAATAATCTTGATAACATATGAGTTGATCATCATCTTCAAAAGGAAAGGGTTGACCCTTACTAGGAAATAGGCCCACACCACAGCAGGCAGGCCACGGTTCTACCTCGAAAGGTTCTTTCATGCCATTTTGGAAAGGTCCCAAGCCTTTCCCTTTATATCCCATTTTAAGCATTATGGGTTTAGCTTTAATATATTCATTGGTAAAATAACATCGAGCATATCCCTCATGATGAGTTTTGATATTCCGAGGGATTCTTCCCCAGTCATATCCTTTATAAATGAAGGCACAACTCCCGACTTGGTAAGTACTTCCCATAGGTTGTGGGAGGCCCAAAGTACGAGGAGATGGTGGCAAGTTATTTAAAAGAATTGAATCTTGCATGAAAGCATTTGTTTTTTCTGATATTAAGATTGTGGATAAATCTGGTAAAAGTTCATCAAAAAGAGCATAAGATGTAGAAGGATCATTCCCTATATCTTTAGATGTGGAAGGTATGATAGATGTTGATAATGTGGAAGTGTTAAGAGATGGGTCTATAGGTTTTGAAATTATAGGGATAGAACATGAAGGATTGGTTGTAGATTGAAGATCTTTTTGAGGTTCTAGAGTGGTTTGTTTAGAAGATTGTTGATCTATATATGAGGATGAAATTAATGGAGGGGAAATAGGTGAAGCTATGGGTGTGTGTTTCATAGTTTTAGATGAAAAATAAGAATTAGGATGTGTGGATGACAGAGCAGGGCAAAATTGCACTCCAACAGGTTCTGCCAAAGCACACATATCAAAGGGTCTAGGATCACCGTGGATAGTGACCAACTGATTTTTAAATTCGAATTTAACACATTGGTGTAAAGTTGATGGGACAGCCCGCATTGCATTGATCCAAGGATGACCCAAGAGTATATTGTACGATGCGGGGCAATGTACAATAAACATGGTGGTATCTAGAGTTCGAGGACCAACTTGCAATGGGATGGTAATAACTCCACACGTTTCTTGTGTTTCGTCATTGAAAGCTTTGATAATCATGTCAGTTTTCTTCATTTCATCACTTCTAAAGCCAAATCGTTGGTAGAAGTCAAAAGTGCAAATGTTTAGAGATGAACCATTATCAATCTAGACTCGTTTAACAGCTACATCTCCAATTAGAGCAGTAATATATAAGGGATTATCCTTATGTAAACCGTGTTGTGGGATATCTTTATCCCGAAAGTCAATACAATCAACTTCGCGAGTGATGATAGTATTGGCCATGGCTTCAGAGTTGAATATTTTGAGGTACCATCATTTGGCTTAATGTAAGCATCAACTCATCCCTATGGGTAGGAGAAGATCTTAATAAATCCAAAAGGGAAATTCTGGCTGTAGTATTGGATAATTGCTCATTAATATTGTAAGGGGGTTTAAGTTGAACATTGGAAGCATGATTCCCTTTATTGGGATTTTTCAAAACAAATGGAGCTGATCCATCATTCTGGTTTGGTTCTTGTTGAGAATTTTGAGCCTGTTGTCGGGTAACGACTCCAATGGTACCTACAATGTTATATTGAAGACGCTGAACTGGTCTCGGTTGAGCATTTATGGCTTGTTCATTTGGGAGGAATTGATTAGAAGAGGGTCGAGTAGTAACTCTTCTAGGAAATGGTTCTTCTGGAACCATAGCATCTGTGATGGGTTGAATAGGATCCGATTCATTTTTAGAACTATTCGATTGGTTTGAAGTGATGTCTATTTCACTTTCAAGTATCTGATTCTATATCACTAGGATCTGGAGTTTGAATATTATGTAGGGGCCTGGTCGTAACCATGGATAAAGTTGTGTCAAATATTTGAGGATCATGATTAAGTAAATGTCCACTAATAGTTCCTACATATCGGGTAGGAGGAGGAACATTATGATGTTCGATTTGATTGGCCACCTCTTTACCATGTCTTGGTAAAGGGTGTTGAAATATGTCTAATGATTGATTAGCATTTTGATTTTGATTTTGGGGAATGTTCTTTTGAGGATTATTAGGAGCATTTTGTTTAGGTTGGAAGGCTTGCACCTCCATTTCATTATTATCAATCAGATCCTCGTATTTTATGTTTCAACCTTTTACAAGCGTTGGTAGAGTGTCCAGGCCCTCTATGGAAATCACAGTGTAAGTCAACTCTGTATCCGGGTATAGTTGGATCAGGTTCCCGGATAGTCGGTAATTGGATCAAACCTCTTTCGAGTAATTGAGGTAAAATAGTTGATAATGGTTGATTCAATCTAGTAAATTCTCGAGGAGGCTTATCAGGCGGTTTCAATATAAATTTTTTTGTTGTTTTCGTTGCATTGATATTAGCAACATTTCTGCTGTCAGTGACTCCGTCACCTACAACTTGTTTGTTTTTATACTGATTTTTGGATGTTTTCTCATCATCCTTCTTCCTAAGTTGGCCTCTCCTAATGAGGGCATCTTCTACTCTTCGAGCTAAATCTATAGCCTGATCGAAGGTAGTTAAAGTAGCAGTTGATAGCTCATAAGATATTTGTTCTTGTAAATTATTAATAAAAATGTCCAACATTTCCCTATAAGGTAGCACAAAGTGTAGTTTTCCTGTCAACTGCCTCCATCTAGCTAAGAAATCGGCAAAACATTCATCCTTGTCTTGTTTTAAGTTGTATAAATCTTTAATGGTTACATGCCTCTCGATGTAGGCACTAAATTGATGGACAAAAGATTCAGTTGTTTCTTCAAAGTTTCTCAAAGAATGAGTGGGCAATTGATAGTACCACTCTAATGCCATTCCACCTAAACTTTTTGGGAACATTTTTAGTAATAGCAAGTCATCATGTGATATATCATGACATGCTATCCTAAACATGCGAAGATGCTCTATGGGATCTTCGGTTCCTTTATATATAGGCAGGATGGGCATGGGAAAATGCTTAGGGTACGGTTGTGCTACAACTATGGGATCCAAAGGTTGACTACATATCTCTCGATAATTGTACGAGGGACGGTAAGGATCTATCTCGGTCCATACGCGAAGCTAACTGTTTCACCATGGCTTCCAGATTACTAGTTTGCCCACCATATTGGTTCGGTAGGGCATTGATATGGGATTTGTGAGCATATGATGGAGGGACATGAAGATTAGATGCTATGTTGCTATTGTGTAAATTGTTGGTAGGAAAGGTGTTATGAAGGAATTTTGAAGTTGTATTATGTTGTATTCCAGATTGTTGAAAATTGGTGTTTGACTTCATTTTAGGTTTTTGTTTACTTGAAGCATATTGATCAATAGTTTGGCGAAGTAAAGCAGTGAAGGAAGTTTTCTTTTGTGTGGGAATGATTTTAGGCTCAATAACAGGTTCCTTAGGAGGTTGGGTAACCTGTTGTTTTGGCATGTTCTGAATCATAGTGACCATATCTCTATTGGATGGTCCAACCTTATCACTTTCTTGATCAATGAAAGACAAGGGATTAGTGTGCACATCAAACATATGTTCCATGGCTGCTTGAGTGTCACTAATTTGCCCTTTATCAATACGAACTGCCATATTAAGAGCGCCAATGTTATTATTGAAAAATTTCCAGAAATGATCTAAGTTGTCAAAAGCAATAGTTCCATCTCGAGCTACTCTAGGGGATGAGGATCCATCCTCTTTAACATTTTCTTCTTGTTCATTGTCTTCACCTAGGTCATCTTCTGGTTGATCTAGAGTTTCTCCTTCCGGAATTGGATCCTCAAGAAGGAGATTTGGGTTTCTAGTTTTATCTTCTAACCAATCTTCTTCTTCTCCTTCAGCTTGTTTACCATTCCTAAGTTTAGGCATTGTGCTTAATTTAGATTTCAGAAAATATATATATAAAATATATATATATATATATATATATATATATATATGCAACAAGCTTAAGAGGTATATATTAATTATATACCTACTACAATATTTAAAATGAAATGTTTTGGTTTTTGTTATGTTTTTTAGTTTTTCTTGTTTTTGTAATAATATTGTAAAGATAACAAACAACACAATAAATGCAAGAACTAATACTGAAAGTAATGATCTAGTTTTCTATAAACAATTTATAAATATCATTAATGGGCTCGAGTTCTTCAGGAGTCATGAAGTGTTCTTCTTCAAATTGAAAATTTTCTTTCAAAAATTTAATGAAAAGAGCTATAGTGATATTATCTGTCTCGGATTCTGGTTGATAGAAGTAAAGCTCGTGGCAATACTCTCGATATAACACAGCTCGAGGAACTCTATTCCATATTTCCCTATCCGTAAGAACAACCTCTTGGTCTTCTACACGACCTAGGAACTGGTGTATAATGGCTGCGTTCTCGAGGTATTCCTCGAAGGTGAACAATTCTGAAGACACAAGAGCTCTCCTATAAGCTAACCATCTATGGCAGGCTCTCCGAAGTTCATGATAAAAGACGAGTTGATGAGGATCCAGGATTCTATCTAGGACAAGCCTCTTGATTTGTTTAAGTTTTGTTGACCTAGATGAAATGACACTTAGTCTTCTATCAAGTTCATCCCACAAAAGTTGATTTCTATCTGTTTCAGGCACACTAAGCACAGAATTGATTTCTATGGCTGCCAATTGGTTTTCAACATTTATAGTAATTGCTAATATTTTCTTAGGAGCTACCATCTAAACATGATATGCAACTTATTAATTTTAAATGATTTGAAATGCATCTATGTTTTGGTTGTTTTATTTTTTTTTTTTTTGTTTTCAAAAGGTTTTAAAATGCATTCACGTCGGGTTCACCAAAATGTATCGCTCCAAATTTTTCGCATCCCTACCTTCAGAGCTATAGGATCCATGCCCGGAAGGAGGATGGGAAAAGGATGGCGTGGTACCTCGGACTGAGAGGCCTTGCGAAGGTCCCGCCTCTCGGGGGAGGTGTATTATGGTGATTTTTCGATGGATGGTGGGTTCACCAGGAAACGTTTGAATGGCAGTTTCCATGCCTAGGTTGGGAATGTGTTTGATGTGTTCAGTTTTAGCTTTAATCATCCAAGTCCTAGGTTTGGCCAAAATGCGTCTAAGCTATTCTATATGAAATGCAGATTTAAATGAAGACAAAAACAGATTTGGATAGAAAAATAGAAAGAACAAGATGGATTAAAGACCCATACCTGATCCGGATGTCTGATGAAGGTTCTAATTTTTGAAGTAGTCAGGATCGTCTGGAATTCGACAGGATCGTCTCCTATCTGATAAGATCGTCTGAGATCTGACGAATTCGTCAGACGAATTCGTCAGAGACCTGCAAACAGAAAAATAGATGCAAAATACAGAGAATGCAACTATGATAACAGAGGGAAATAGTGTAAAATGACAATAACAATATCAAACTGAGAATTATAAACAGAAACATGAATGCATTATACTGATTTAATGACAATTATAACTTAATTATGCATTTGATCTAGATGGGTGAACTCCAAGATGCAGAATAATAAAGAATAACTATAGAATTAACTAAATGCAGAATAATACAATAGAAAAGGGATGAAGAAATGCAAACTCTGGGCACTGATTGCCCCCAATGATGATTGCAGTCAAAATCGTCTCTGATTCGACAGGATCGCCTCCGATCTGAATAGGATCGTCTGCGACGATGTAAGCTTGCTCCGGCTAAAAAATGACTAAGGTTCCTGCAAGAAAATTGGATGCAACAAATGTAGATGGTAATACAGATTATTCTAATGCGTGTGAAGGTCGATTTATAGGAAAATTCAGCCAGGGGGATGCTAAGGGGAGGGCCTAGGATTAAATAGGCTTAGGAGGGAGGTTAGGAGGTTGGAGATCATCCCTATTTGGGAGATCTCCAATGGGGAGGGTCTCTAACGACGTAGACACGCTTCTGCCCGGATTAGAGACGCCGTTGGAACAAAGACTAATTATGAAAAATTAGTTTTGGGACAAGATCGTCTGGACGTCCTAGCCCAGACGAAATCGTCCGATCTGAGGCGATATCGTCTGATCGACGACGATATCGTCAAACGGTCAAAACAAACTCTAAAAATGGCATGGGAAAGGAGGAAACGAGGTTAAGCGGCGGTTTGGGAGCGGTTTTGGAGGTTGAAATTTGAATTTGAATTATTTACTAGAGTAATTGTAATTATTAAGGTTTTACTGCACCAATTTTAGGGTGCTACAAGATTATTACTAATATCCACTTTGAAGGTTTACTCTATTGACATGTGTGACCCCTCCTCAAGATGGTGAGGTGTAGGGATCAAATGGATGTCATCTATTGGGTTTATAGGTTCTACATCGGAATTACCCTCAGTGTGATAAAAAACATATGCATAGCCAGACACAAAATGAAATGAATATAACATTTCTTCATTAGGGAAGAAATATTTAGGCTCTAAAGATGAATTGACACGATCAAAATCAATGGCCTCAAGATTGATGTATAAATGTTTCGAAGGGTCATATGGATTGCGGAGTGGAGTGGTCAAATTAATGGTGATCATGTTGATGGAATGTGTTGGAAATTTTGAGTTAGTTGTGTTGTCATTGATGTCAAGAGTAAGTGTCAGTGATCAGTGCAGGACTTGGCAAAAGAAGGGTTAAAATATTTATATTTTAAGCCCAAGAGATTTGGTCTAAGGGCTTCACATGATTGGTCAAAAGGATGGTTAAATACCCTGAAGGAAAGGCCTAAAGGAAATAATATTATAATATTTATTATTATAATATTAAAGGAAGTCAGAAAAGGTCTAAGGGTGAAAGAGAAAAATACCTAGGCCCAAAGGAAATAATATTATAATATTTTTATTATAATATTAAAAGGTTAATATTAAAAGCCTAAGGTAATTTATAAATTATTTATAATATTTATATTATAAATTAATTTATAAAATAATATTATTAAAACCCAAAGTTGGGTTGGGCGCAAAATTTGATTTAAATTTTTATTCCCCCACCGATGTTCGAAGGAAAGGAGCATATGGTATAAATACCATAAGGTTTACCTCACAAAAGTAAGTCTCCGAATATTAATGCACATGCGATTTGTGAAAGTGAATGCAAAATATTCGTGAGAAAATAAAGACAAGAGGTTATTATTTTTTAATTGCACCCGAAAAACATGAAGGACAAAGTGACCAAGGCATAAAGCCTTGACACCAACCAATCGGTTGGGCTAGCGGTAAGTTTGAGGTGTGTAAGGCGTAGGGTACGTAGAGGTTCTGCGTTCGAGTCTCGATGGCTATGAAAGGACAAAGCCTTTTGTTGGCTTTGGCACTAGAGGAAGAGACAAAGTGCTCAAAGTACTTTTACCTCCCACGTGAGCGCTTAGCTCACGTGATAGGGTGGCCATGGCTAAGGTGCAGGTGGCAGTTTGACCTGGGATCGAATCCCACCGAGGTGTTTGCAAAGGTACTTTAATTTTTGATAATGTGCATGTGGTCTAAGGTTGTATTGTGAGCGCCTAGGGAGATATAAGGTGATTAAAGAAAATTTTAATTTTATTTTAATTAAAGGTTGTGAAGGATTTAAGTGTGGTTTAAAAGTGAATTGAATTATTTATGGAAAGGTGTGATTTGATAATGCATTTTTGAGTAGGGAGATATAAGGGAGTTATTTTGATTATTTTTATGCATTAAAAATTCTGAAGTGAATTATTGTGAAAGTGTGTTAAGTGAACCTTTGCTAGTTGTATTTTGAAAATATTGGAGATTATAAGGTGTACTTGAGACTTGTTATTTTTGTATGGTGAAATAAAATTCTGAGTGGAGATTTTGAGATAGATTGTTGCTACCTAACCTTGAGATTGGCAAAGAAGATTTGATTGTGATTGAGATAGGTTTTGAAGATATATCTCCATAAAAATAAAAGGTATGGGCACATCTTCCTTGTGAGTGAAATATTGTTGGGTTGAATGTTGTGAATGCAAAGTTGGAGTGAAAAGGTTTGTTTGATAAGCATTGTTGAGTGAGCTTTCATGTGCATGATTGGTGGAATTTTGTGAGAACATTTGAGTGTGAAGTTGAGAACTATATTGAACTAGGGTTTGTGAAAGATCATGAGTATCATTGTTATGTGAGATTGTTTGATAAGCATTGTTGGAAATATTTGAGTAAACTTTCATGTGCATGATTAGGGTTTGAGAAAATATCATGAGTATCATTGTTATGTGAATGTGGAATCATCTTGAGTCAAGGGTTGAGATTCATAGTGTGAGTTATTGGAAGTATAGTGAAACACTTGGTTAGGGTTTGTAAGCAAGTTGTGTTTCATTGAGTGAATGGTTGAGTAAAATTGGATGAGCATTATTGAGTGAATGCATTGGAGTGATAGTTCAAGTTCTATGAAACAAATTGTTCTTTATTCTAAATTGATTTGAAAAGGAGTTTGAAAGTGATAGAGTGATTTGTGAGTGTGAAACATATTGAGTCTCTTACCATTCTCTATATGTTTATATGGTTAAACAAAATTTTGAGTGAAATTTGTTTGTGTGATTGAAGAGGTTTTCTAAAAGAGATTAAGTTGAGTTTTGTGAGTGTGAAACATATTGAGTCTCTAACCATTCTCTATATGTTTATGAGGTTAAACAAGATTCTGAGTGAAACTTGTTTGAGTGATTGAAGAAGTTTTCTGAAAGAGATTGAGTTGAGTTTTGTATGCAAGTTTTGCAATTGATTTGAATAAGCTTTTGTGAAAGCTAGTGGACAAATTTGAGTAAGTCCTAGAGTATTAAGGACAAATTAATATTTGAGTAAGTCCTAGAGTGGACTTAAGGACAAAGTTGAGAAAGCTTTTGTGAAAGCTTAAGGATAGATTTGTGTGAGATTTTATGGAAGCTTACAATCAGATTTGAGTAAGTTCTTGTGAAGACTTGTTGAGCATATTGGACAAGTTCTAGTGAGGACTTGTTGAGTAGATTTGAGGTAAGTCTTGGTGAAGACTTGTTGAGCAGATTGAGCAAGTTCTTGAGAGGACTTGTGGATAGATTTGAGATAAGTCTTTGAGAAGACTTGAGAGCAGAGTTGATTGATTGATTTGTTCAAACTTTGTGTTAAGGTTTGGGGCAGATCTAGCAGAGTTGATTTGTGATTAGATCAAGATTTGTGTTAAGGCTTGAGGATAGATTTGAGGATAGATATTGAGTAGATTTGTGCTAGACCAAAGGATTATGTTTAGTGCAGATTTGAGATAGATATTGAGCATATTTGTGCTAGACCGAAGGACTATGTTTAGTGTAGATTTGAGATAGATATTGAGCAGATTTGTGCTAGACCGAAGGACTATGTTTAGTGTAGATTTGAGATAGATATTGAGTAGAGTTGAGAGTAATATTTGGAGGTGATAGAGTAGAGGATAGTAGTCTCTAGTGGATAGAGATCCATTAGCTAGGGTAGTGAGGATAGAGGTCTTCTATGGAGAGAGATCCACAAGCCAGTGTAGTGGAGGTAGTAGTCTTCTAGAGGATCACTAGCCAGAGCAGAGGAGAAGGAGTTCTCCTATGGATAGAGATCCACATACCAGCTGAGGGGATTGGTGTCTCCTGTGGATAGGGATCCATGAAATTGATTAAGGGATTGGTGTCTCCTTTGGATAGTGGTCCATAAACATTGTAATAGGGAAGGATTCCCAAGAGATTTGTTGAGAAAATTTTAGTGAAATATTTTCTCCGTGGAGTAGCCCACATTGGGTGAACCATGTTAAATTGGTGTCTCTATTGTGTGTGGTGATTTGTGCATTGCTTTGATTACTATTGTTGATATTGCCATTGATATATTGCATAATATTGTTTGGGAAAGAAAAGTAAAAAGTGGTCTTATACTGTTCACCCCCCTCTCAGTATAAGCTTGTGTTCTTCAATTGGTATCAGAGTGGGTTCCTTCGAAAGAGTTTAATAGCTTGAAGGAAAATCTTACAAGAACACAGATGGATTCTCAGAATGGATCTTCAGGGAATACGACACCATTGTTCGATGGGAACAATTATGCACTTTGGAGTGTGAGAATGAAGATTCACCTAATGGCACTAGGGAATGAAATATGGCAAGCAGTTGAGGATGGATACATACCACCAGCTACTCCACCTACAGATAAATATGGTAAGCTCCTACAACTGAATAATTCAAAGGCAATGAATGGAATTTTAAAAGGCTTGCATGAAATAGAGTTTATAAAAGTTATGCATTGCACATCAACAAAAGAGATTTGGGATAAGTTGAAAGGTATATATGAGGGAGACAAAAAGGTCAAGATGGCAAAATTGCTAAATCACAAGAAAACATTTGAAGACCTAAAGATGAAGGATGAGGAAAACGTTGTTGCATACCTACTTCATGTGGATGAGGTTGTTAACTCCATGCAAGGACTTGGGTTCAAAGTTGAAGAAACAGATGTTTGTCACAATATTTTAAGGTCACTTCCTAAGAGGTATAGTGAAAATATTTCAGCCATAGAAGAGTCAAAAGATATTGAATTTTTGACAAGGGATGAGTTACATGGAATTCTCACAACCTTTGAGATGAGAATAAAAGAGGAACCTATTCCCCAGAAAGAAGCAACCTTCAAAGTAACAAAGAAGTCAAAGGGTAAGAAGTCAGAATCAAGCAATGAGTTATCCAGTGATGAAGAAGCAAACTATGGCAGAAGGAACAAGGACTCAAGAAAGTATAAAGGTACGAAATCAGTTAGGTGTTTTAATTATGGTAAATATGGTCACTATGCAACTGATTGTCTAGAAGCTAGAAATAGTAGTGAGGATGAGAAACAGGATCATAAGAACAGGGAAACAGGAAAACACAAGTATCAAAAGAAAAGTAGGGATGGACAAGGCAAGCAAGGAAAGAAGTTTTTCCAAAGGTATAAAAAGATTTTTTATGTAGATAAGGTAGGTAAGAATTCAAGTGATAGTGATGAAGGGTCCTCAGATAATGATGAAGAAGAAATTCTATTTCTGGCAGAGGAAAAAGAAGATGTTAAGAAAAAGGTAAAAAGGGCACCAATAATTCTCAAGTGTTTTAGGTGTGGTAACTTTGGTCATATTGAAGATAGTTGTACAAGGAATGGATTCAATTTTAGTGAAGATGAATATGAAGATGCACTTGAAGGTCTAGAAGAAGAAAGTCTTCTTATGGCAATAGAAGAAGAAGGAGGTGCTCCTATTGAAGATGAATTAGAAAGGAATGAAGATGATCTTGAAGACAAAGGAGTAGAGGTAGAATCATAGGAAGGAGAAGTTGATCTTGAGGGTGAGCTTATTTTTGCTCTTAAGGAATTAAGGAAGGTAAGAAAGCAGAACTCAAAACTCAAGCTTCAATTTCAAGAATGTGATGAAGAGAAAGGAAATCTTATAGAGGATCTAACCAACTCAATAGCTAAGACAAGGAGATTCAAAGAGAGGTTAGAGGCAAAGGTTTTAGAATGTGAAATATTAGATCATGAGGTAGCTTCACTAAGGAAGGAAGTAAAAGAGTCTAAAAATAAGCTACACAGGTTTGGGAGAAGCTCAAAGACCTTGGATAATATTATCAAGGTACAAAGATCTTCATCAAACAAAATAGGACTTGGTTTTGAACAGGTACACAGTGAACAAGGAGAGGAGTCAATCTCAAGCTCCAAAGAAGAAGAAGCTTCAGAAGAAGAGAGTGTAAGAGAGAGTGAGACTTCTAAGGATAATTTGGACAATAGAAAGTTCAACAAGGAAAGGAACAATGCACAAATAAGGAACAGATGGAACAGGAAACAACACAGGGTAGAAGAGACTAAGAGACCAATGGGGTCAAGGCAAGGTTTCTTCAATGGATGATGCTTCTCATGTCACAGGTTTGGGCACAAGGCTACATAGTGCAGGACACATGAAAGATAGGAATATGGAAATTTTAGAAATAGGCATCTCTTTCAAGGGTATTGCTACTCTTGTAATCAGTTTGGTCATAAGGTAGTTAATTGTAGGGTTCATGATAGGAATGGATATGGCTTCACCAGGAGGAACTACAAGATATTTGCACCTTCAAGGAATCACAACATTAAGTGTTATAAGTGCAATAATATTGGGCATATGGCTAAGTGGTGTAGAGAAGAAATTCCAGAGACAAGCAGGAACAGGAACATTCAGAGGAATCAAAAGGATCAATTGAGGAAGAAGGTGGACAAAGGTAAAGAGCAGTGTATGTTGGGAGTAGAGATACTCCCACCCCAAAATTAACCACCTCAAGAGAGGAGGTGGGGGAGGGGCTAAGCTAAGAGTCTCATTCTTAGCCCCAAGCCCCAAAGGTGGCCCTTTGCCATTGATGACAAAGGGGGAGAGATTTGAGTTAGGGGGAGAGCATTCAGTCAGGGGGAGCAGTTTTGGAAAAAGGAAAAAGGTTTGGTTACAGAAAAAGGGTTGCCATCAATGACAAAGGGGGAGATTGTTGGAAATTTTGAGTTAGTTGTGTTGTCATTGATGTCAAGAGTAAGTGTCAGTGATCAGTGTAGGACTTGGCAAAAGAAGGGTTAAAATATTTATATTTTAAGCCCAAGAGATTTGGTCTAAGGGCTTCACATGATTGGTCAAAAGGATGGTTAAATACCCTGAAGGAAAGGCCTAAAGGAAATAATATTATAATATTTTTATTATAATATTAAAAGGTTAAAATTAAAAGCCTAAGGTAATTTATAAATTATTTATAATATTTATATTATAAATTAATTTATAAAATAATATTATTAAAACCCAAAGTTGGGTTGGGCACAAAATTTGATTTAAATTTTTATTCCCCCATCGACGTTCGAAGGAAAGGAGCATATGGTATAAATACCATAAGGTTTACCTCACAAAAGTAAGTCTCCAAATATTAAGCACATGTGATTTGTGAAAGTGAATGTGAAATATTCATGAGAAAATAAAGACAAGATATTATTATTTTTAATTGCACCCAAAAACGTGAAGGACAAAGTGACCAAGGCATAAAGCCTTGACACCAACCAATCGGTTGGGCTAGCGGCAAGTTTGAGGTGTGTAAGGCGCAGGGTACGCAGAGGTTCTACGTTCGAGTCTCGATGGCTATGAAAGGACAAAGCCTTTTGTTGGCTTTGGTGCTGGAGGAAGAGACAAAGTGCTCAAAGCACTTTTACCTCCCATGTGAGCGCTTAGCTCATGTAGGAGGTGGCCACGGCTAAGGTGCAGGTGGTAGCTTGACCTGGGATCGAATCCCACCGAGGTGTTTGCAAAGGTACTTTAATTTTTGATAATGTGCATGTGGTCTAAGGTTGTATTGTGAGTGCATGTGGTCTAAGGTTGTATTGTGAGCACCTAGGGAGATATAAGGTGATTAAAAAAATTTTAATTTTATTTTAATTAAAGGTTGTGAAGGATTTAAGTGTGGTTTAAAAGTGAATTGAATTATTTCTGGAAAGGTGTGTTGATTATTTGATAATGCATTTTTGAGTAGGGAGATATAAGGGAGTTATTTTGATTATTTTTATGCATTAAAAATTCTGAAGTGGATTATTGTGAAAGTGTGTTAATTGAACCTTTGCTAGTTGTATTTTGAAAATATTGGAGATTATAAGGTGTACTTGAGACTTGTTATTTTTGTATGGTGAAATAAAATTATGAGTGGAGATTTTGAGATAGATTGTTGCTACCTAACCTTGAGATTGGCAAAGAAGATTTGATTGTGATTGAGACAGGTTTTGAAGACATATCTCCATCAAAACAAAAGGTATGGGCACATCTTCCTTGTGAGTGAAATATTGTTGGGTTGAATGTTGTGAATGCAAAGTTGGAGTGAAAAGGTTTGTTTGATAAGCATTGTTGAGTGAGTTTTCATGTGCATGATTGGTGGAAGTTTGTGAGTACATTTGAGTGTGAAATTGAGAACTATCTTGAACTAGGGTTTGTGAAAGATCATGAGTATCATTGTTATGTGAGATTGTTTGATAAGCATTGTTGGAAATATTTGAGTAAACTTTCATGTGCATGATTAGGGTTTGAGAAAAGATCATGAGTATCATTGTTATGTGAATGTGGAATCATCTTGAGTCAAGGGTTGAGATTCATAGTGTGAGTTGTTGGAAGTATAGTGAAACACTTGGTTAGGGTTTGCAAGCAAGTTGTGTTTCATTGAGTGAATGGTTGAGTGAAATTGGATGAGCATCATTGAGTGAATGCATTGGAGTGATAGTTCAAGTTCTGTGAAACAAATTGTTCTTTATTCTAAATTGATTTGAAAAGGAGTTTGAAAGTGATAGAGTGATTTGTGAGTGTGAAACATATTGAGTCTCTTACCATTCTCTATATGTTTATGTGGTTAAACAAAATTCTGAGTGAAATTTGTTTGTGTGATTGAAGAGGTTTTCTGAAAGAGATTAAGTTGAGTTTTGTGAGTGTGAAACATATTGAGTCTCTAACCATTCTCTATATGTTTATGAGGTTAAACAAGATTCTGAGTGAAACTTGTTTGAGTGATTGAAGAAGTTTTCTAAAAGAGATTGAGTTGATTTTTGTATGCAAGTTTTGCAATTGATTTGAATAAGATTTTGTGAAAGCTAGTGGATAGATTTGAGTAAGTCCTAGAGTGGACTTAAGGACAAATTTAAAAGCTTTTGTGAAAGCTTGTGAGCTAATTTGAGTAAGTCCTAGAGTGGACTTAAGGACAGAATTGAGAAAGCTTTTGTGAAATCTTAAGGATATATTTGTGTGAGATTTTGTGGAAGCTTACAATCATATTTGAGGTAAGTCTTGGTGAAGACTTGTTGAGCATATTGGACAAGTTCTAGAGAGGACTTATTGAGAAGATTTGAGGTAAGTCTTGGTGAAGACTTGTAGAGTAGATTGAGCAAGTTCTTGAGAGGACTTGTGGATAGATTTGAGACAAGTCTTTGAGAAGACTTGAGAGCAGAGTTGATTGATTGATTTGTTCAAACTTTGTGTTAAGGTTTGAGGTAGATCTAGAAGAGTTGATTTGTGATTAGATCAAGCTTTGTGTTAAGGCTTGAGGACAAATTTGAGATAGAGATTGAGTAGATTTGTGCTATATTGAAGGACTATGTTTAGTGCAGATTTGAGATAGAGATTGAGCAGATTTGTGCTAGATCGAAGGACTGTGTTTAGTGCAGATTTGAGATAGAGATTGAGTAGATTTGTGCTAGATCGAAGGACTATGTTTAGTGTAGATTTGAGATAGATATTGAGCAGAGCTGAGAGTAAGATTTGGAGGTGATAGAGTAGAGGATAGTAGTCTCCAGTGGATAGAGATCCATTAGCCAGGGTAGTGAGGATAGAGGTCTTCTATGGAGAGAGATCCACAAGCCAATGCAGTGGAGGTAGTAGTCTTCTAGAGGATCACCAACCAGAGCAGAGGAGAAGGAGTTCTCCTATGGATAGAGATCCACAAACCAGCTAAGGGGATTGGTGTCTCCTATGGATAGGGATCCATGAAATTGATTAGGGGATTGGTGTCTCCTTTGGATAGTGGTCCATAAATATTGTAATAGGGAAGGATTCCCAAGAGATTTGTTGAGAAAATTTTAGTGAAATATTTTCTCCGTGGAGTAGCCCACATTGGGTGAACCACGTTAAATTGGTGTCTCTATTGTGTGTGGTGATTTGTGCATTGCTTTGATTACTTTTGTTGATATTGCCATTGATATATTGCATAATATTGTTTGGGAAAGAAAAGTAAAAAGTGGTCTTATACTGGTCACCCCCCTTAGTATAAGCTTGTGTTCTTCATAATGGATGAAGTCTCCAAGACCATGTTATTGTGACACACTACTTTCATATTCTCCCCCTGCACTAGATGTGGCTTTGGAAGAATTGGAATTTTTGGGTCTTGCCTAATAACATATATGACAATTGGATCCTCATGAGGGAGTAATTATCTTAGGTTTGAAGGGTCAAGAAAAATCATGTGTTATATTTCCTCCAAATTGACTGGGCTTCTTTGAATGGGAGGACCTAGAAACACCTCATGATATATGGGTTCCATACCTATAGGTTCCCTAATATTAATAAGTGGCGAGGCCCAAGATAGGCCAACTCTATCTCATACTCATATTCTTCCTCTTATAAGGAGTGATCATCATCATATTCTCCAGAATTGTATTCTGATCCACTTCTTTAGGAGATGGATTATGAGTCTCCTTCCTCATAAGCAACTTATGATTCAATATTTGCTGTTATTCCAAGATTTTGGGTTTCAATTCTTGTGTCGTTGGCACCTTCATAGTTTCTAATCACCAATTTAGTATTTTGAATACCTTTTGGACTGGACTCCACCCAAATATTGTCATGATAGATAAAAGGTGGTTCTATGGCAACCATGGTCACCGAACAGTTACCCCTTCATGAATAAGAAGGGTTAGGATAGTAGGGGTTCGAATCTACATCATCTATCCCCATACTTAGGTTAAGGTGACCATACTTAGGTTCAGGTGATCTAGGAGCTCATCCTAACATCTAATGTTATAACCCAACCTGAAGCGATCAGTTGGCAACTAATATCATGGTTCATATGGAGTTCAATGCCCTTGTTCAAATAAACCCAGATTGTAACCATACCAATGGTAACACTCAAAATACAAAGGGTAAACTTTAGGTTAGATATATAATGAACATTGATTGCAAACAGTTCATTATCATCTTCGTATATAGGCATACGATTTTAAAGTTGATATAGGCCTCCATAGATGAATTTGGTTTGATTGGATGGCACTCCTAGTGGTACCACAAATCCTACAGGAAAGTGATGGGCTTAAGGTCTACCCATATCCTATGCAGCTTTGATGAAAGACGTGAAAGTCACATTTTATACTAGGAATTCTTCTAACCTAGGATTAATCAAATGAATCATCACCTGTAGTGCAGATGACTCAGCTAACAATGTAGGTGAGGTAGATTGAGGTACCTCCTTGACTTATTTCTATGAGTTTCCCTTCTCCATGGGATTTGGGACCTCAATAGTTGCTATGTTGGGCATTTCCTTAGATTCTTTCAAACCCAGTACTACCTTTATATTTTTATCATTTCTAAGCATTTTCGATGTCGTAGTATTCATCAAAGTAGTTTTTGTATGTGCATATGGTCATGGTATCAATGTTGAAGGACCAACGCAAACTTCATTTAATTTTCCCTTTGGATGCCCAATGGGCGATGTAGGTCTTACATCCAAATTCATTGATGGGAGGACAAAATCTTCTAGCAAATCTACTTGGTTAATATACTTGAATGGCTCCTCATCAGAAGTAACCACATGCACTTACCCCTCATGTACATGTTTGATGCACTAATGTAATATCGAGGATACACATTGCCTCTCTTATCCATGGTCTACATAATATAATATTGTATTGCATCACACCTTCAAGTACATGACACATCATCGGGATGGTCTTCAATCCCACTTGTATAGGCAAAATTATAGTACCCATTGTCAAGCATAATGCATGGCACAATATGTAATTTATACAATTTTAAATGTGCTAAGGCCTTTGTGGTGATAATATTGATCAAAGATCCTATGTCAATCAACACCCACTTGAAGGGTGTGTGGTTCATACACGTAGTTATGTGAAGCGGTGGGTCCGCTATAGCAATAGCGTCTGTTTTAATTTCATGATCATAAAATTGTATGACAGGCTCTTGACACTATTGCACATATCCCATGAAATTGGTAAATGCTTCTAGATCTTGGGATTGTACTTATATGGACCTCATGATGTCCATTAGTGTCTCTGTGTGCCTAGGATACTGTTTTATTATCTCATAAATTGACATCTTTTCTAATTCCATCTATAGGCTTTGAATAAGTCTATTCCTTATGGTCATCATCGATCTAGTTGGTGGCCTTGGCAAGTTATTTTGTGCTGGCATTTGAGGAGGTGCAACTTGAATTCTGACTGGAGTAGGAGGAGAATCTGGTTGATTATATCTCCTATTCCTAATGACCATGTTTAGCATATCGACAAAGCCTTGTGTAGGCGGTTCAATCCACACCTGATTCACTTATTCGATATTATTCCTTGGAGTATCATGGTTTGGTAGTGGATTTTTGAATATCCTCGTGTTATGATTATCTGAAACCTAAGGATTATCAACAATTAATGCATTCTTATCAATCATGTTCTACACCAAATATTTGAAACTATAGCATTTTTTTATGTCATGCCCTTTCTACCTATGGTACGAAATATAGATCTTCCCTAAATGATTTTGATTTAGGTTGATTAGGATCAATTAAATTGACTTAGGTTAAATTTATGGCATTAGCCTCGTACAATTGTTGAAAAATTGATGCCATAGTATTCAATAATGGCATAAACTAGCGAGGAGGTCATTGATCCTTATTTTTATCATATTTCTTGTTATTGCACTGATTGTACTATGCAGGGGGAGGTTGAGCCTAATAATTTTGAGGTTTTTGGCCCTGATTCTCCTTTTGTTGATTCAACACCACCTAATTTATTTGTGATGGCTTGGCCTGCTAATGTTGGTTCTTAGTATTTTATTATTCCACTCCTTTAGTCCAGAGTTTCAAGTCACCCTCTTGCAACTTGATATCCTCTATAACCTTGGCTTGAGCCAAGGCCTCCTCAAATGTCTGATATTGCTACAATTGCAATAACATCGAGATGTGGTTTACATAACTCTTGGTGAACATCCGAGTAAGTTCATTGGTAGGAATGGAAAATGGGATCTTAGCCATCAATTTTTTCCATATGATGCCATAATCCATGACTAGCTCCTTGTCATACTACTTTAGAGTTTCCAAGTCATTCAGATTGGTCTTTTTCTTGATGCCAAAGGAAAAGCATTCAAGAAATGCATTTGCTAGTTGTTCGAAGTTGGTAATTTTGTGCCTCTTCAATTGGTTGAACCATTCCAAGATAGGGACTGAAAGGGTCATTATGAAGGTTCTAAGAAACAAGGCATTGTTACTCTGTATTTTAAAGCACATATTCATAAATCTTGTGACATGCTCCTATGCATCTTCATCGCTTTGAAATTTGTCCAGCTTGGGTATCTCAAAATTATCGAAATATGCTAGGCTAGGAATTGAAGAGCACAAGGGTGCATTATGAATTTTATTCAAGGTGGGATTTTGATAAGCCATACTTTGTTTCTCAATAGCTCTCACCTTTTTTGCTAAGTCTTTGTATGATTATGAGGACAAGATTTCCTATTCCCTAAGACGTCTCTGCAGAGTTATTGGAGGTAGATTCTTTTTTGTTCGAGGTGGAGGATTGGGCTCGTCCTCCACATATACTAAGGAGATATCAGGATACTACTATTCTTGCTCATCTCCTTCTAATTTTCTATACTAGATACACCTAGGTTGTTCTAGTGCTTGGCACTGCTGTGTGTTCTAGGTTGTACGATGATTACAATTTTTAGCTTACTTAGGGTGCATTTTTAGCTGCGATGTAGCACATATTTGGTGGCACTCCCTATATTCACTTTGAGAGGGGATATTATCTTGAGCTAACCTATCCTCTCTCTCCTCATGCTCCTTTTAATCTAGGATGTATTGTTCTCTCGTGTATTACTCATACAACCATTGCCTAAGCAACCTTTGATTCTCAAAATCCTCATGTTTAAGGTGTCTGTGCTTTGTGTGCACATCTTCCAATTGGTCTTGGAAGATATGTTACGTTTGCTCTGAATATAGCCTTTGAGATCGATCTATGAGATCGATATTGTGAGGCCTCTAGTTGTTCAACTTTTTTTGAGGGGATTTATTAGTGTCAGCCCCAACAAACTTATCTATCAAAATTGTACCCTTGTCTATGTATATGACATTTATGTTGTGTTGTAATCTATTATTAGTTCCCACCTATGTGGATGGGGCACACACACTATGGGAGTGCTTTGAGCACTCTCCTAGCTCAATGGTATGCCTATGTGTGCTCTCACTACATGAACTCGTTGAGCGAGAATGCATAGAAGAGGATTTATAACCTAGTTGGCCTAGGACTTGTTCTAGTCTATCCAGTTGCCTAGTTCTCCATGGTTGATTTGGGAGCGTACCATTAGCTCCCACTATGGCAAAATCTATAGTGAAATTTCTAGGTCCACTAGAGTTTGGAGTTTTTGTGGGTTTACACTCTGATGCAACCCTTCCTTCCTTCCCTTGATCGGTAAAATTTTCCTTTTTCCTACCATGGGATTATGGGGGCCTTGAGCCACCCTTAGCTCTATCCCACAAGGAGTGTAAGTCACATACTCTAATTGGGGTATTCTGAATAGAATCCCCATGCATTGAATTTTCCTCTTTAATACTCACTGAATGTCATTCCATAGGATTCTATGGTTGAGATTCCAACACATTATTTTTTGTATCTTCTAGAGCTTGGGCCTCCTCAGATATGCATTGATGTCGATCCCTCCATGTGTTGACAATTATTTGAATTATATCCTATGTAAATTTTAGGGAAAATAAAGCATACAAGGGTATTTATCTCTTTTAAATTTTCTTTGTGATCCCTAAACTATTTTGTGAATTTTTGGTGTGTTGAATCATAAACTAACTCTCATCATGTTTTTATATTTGTTGATGATATACTTGTATAGTTTAATGGTTTTCACCTGTATGCTCACAACTCGACAACCAACAATGAAAGTCTAGTCACGTAAACCCACCAAAGTATGGATATGAAATCCATACCCAATTAGGGAGCACAGGTCCTACCGATCCTCACCCAGTATCACTTGGTCAGCGTTATACCCTCCGAAGAGAAATACATGTAAATTTTCCAAGCTATGTCGGTTCTTGGATCTGGTATTGGCAAAAAAATGGGGCTCATATTATTTGAGCCAACATATGGAGATGAAACCCACCGTCGTTGATCTATATTAGTGGTTGGGTATGAATTCCAACTCATTAATGTTTAAATGTGATATGGTGTGTGAGGGTTCATTTTAAATTTGCATAAAAAGAAAAGTGCATCATAGAGCATCCATGATTTTCCTTACATGCTTAAGAAATTAATGTTTTAATTTCATAAGGATGCAAAAATAAATGCTATTTCAAAAAGAATGCAATGCAAAGTTACATGAAAATTAGCCTTTAGATAGGCCCCAAGCATTCAAAATCTAACACACAATATAGACCACTGCTCCTAGAAACCACTAGTAGAAAATCTAAGAGATATTATGAATTTTGCTTTTACACTTTCTCTATGTTTTCTATTTAATCTTGACCTATTGCATTTCAGATGACAAAAACATAGATAGAGAAGTAAAATTATAGGGAATTCCAACCAACCTGGAATCCAATTCTCTTTAAGGTTGGACTATTTGTTGTTTATAGGTTTTTCTACTGGTTGTTGTCACTTAGGGAAGCTCTATTTCTAGTTGATATCTTCAAAAGCAGTTGAGCTCTGTTAGCCGCTATCAATCAGAGTGGCTACACCTGTATACAAAAAACACTCAATAAATCAGCAAAACAATGTAAAATGTGGGTGTATCCACCGTGATCACCACTGAAAGAGGCTTAAAAATTCTAGAAACTAGATAATATGCTATCAAAATGATAATATAATCAAGTAATCAAGTGTAAAGAAGAAATTAAAAGAATGTACCCATATTTATTAATATTTTTGAATCTCTTTACAATCAAGTTACAAGAACATCCCTCTCAGGGATTTGACCAATGTGATACATATTACAATCCACAACTCGTGTGGTAGATGCCTTCAATAGAATTTTAAGATCTTCAAATTGCTCAAGGGCTTATAAGGATGCCTTCTTCTCCAATGCTTAGAGGAATGGTTTTGAAAGGTGCTTTGCCTTTGAGAGATTTTTTATCTGCATTCAAGGAAACAAAAAAACACATTTAGAAGCACATGAAACCTCTCATGATGAGGTTGATTTCCAAGAGAATATATGAAACATAGTAAACATGTAAAGAAAGCATGAATATGTGTAAAGATGCACAAATATGATCAATATATTGATAATAAAGCATAAAGCATAAAGCATATATTGACACATATAAAGGAAGTTAGAAATGCATAAGCTCTTGCATATTGAACATGGAAGAACCTAACCTTCAAAGCAATATAAAGGAAAGCATGAAATGCATGAAGGTAAGAAAATATGACTATTAATCTACTAATTAACCATAGACGTGCATGAGATCTAGTTATTCTACGTCTAATTAACCTAAATGTATGCTAATAAAGACAAATCTAAAGCTAAAACTAAGATAATAATGGATCAAACTCTCATCGTTGTCACTCAAAGCATCTGGATTACTAGCCATTGATGCCATCAGTGGTGCAGGCCTACGAGCCACTATTAAAGTCAGTGGTCATGAAATGAAACTTTTGCCTCTTGAATCAAGGGTTGCGATGCATAATTCACCAGTTTAATTGATGCTCAAATGTTGCCTCAGTGTTTTGGAATGGATTGGTGATTTAAATCATTAGGATTTGTAGTAGATGTATGTAAATTGTCAAGCTTATTCCTCAAGCTCTTGAAATATCTATTGTTGCAAGGTTGCTGATTAGATTAGATTTTGGCACCACCTTGTTGCTTCTCATAGGGTGCAGTTGGATCTTCAATTTGATAAAGCTTTGCTGCATAAAATGTGGAACCTCCTCTAGACCTTCTACCCAATTTGGATGGGGGTCTTATAGCCTCCCCAATTCCTCATCCTATCTTCCTTGAGGAGACAAGATGAAGAATTGGGAGGTTGGAGAAGTTGGAAGGAAGAATCCAGAATCTTTTTTGCTAGAAACTACCTAAAATCAGTTGCTCTGGCTGTTACAACCAATTTTTGGCTTGATACTTAGGGCCAATTTTTTTTAGAGCTAGCTACTCTCACTCAAGGTGGCTAGATCATAGCTACTCTAAGCATCAATGGCTAGTCTAACATACAATATGATTATTAGCGACTAATCCTGGATAGGACAAAACTACCCCAAATGAGTGGTTAACACCATTACTAGCTCTTGGAAAGGTCCACGATAATTCATATAGTCTACAAGGATGCCCATATGAGTAGTATCCTAAACATGATGCATTTTAGGTGTCTATATTTTCATTCTTTTTTTTTATTAAAAATTGTATTGCTTTGCAAAATTTACTTGCCACCTGGGTTAGAGACCACTTACGGCTAAATATAGAGTGTATTAGATTTTTCCCTTAATTTGCAAACCAAAATGACTTTATATTTCAATATTTCAAAGAATACCCTTTAATTAGTGAGTTACATGTGGAGCTTCAGCAAAATATTTTATTTTTCCAAAATCCATCATCTTAGTCCAAAATCTAAGAATTATTAATAAACAAATTCATTTCTTTTTCCTAAATTTCACCTGATTCCAAATTAAGTAATTCATCCTACATGCCCAAGAAAAAAAACTCAAAATAAATAAACCAAAACCTAACCTAATGAGAACTTACAAGAAATCCAAAAATCAAAATCTTACAAACCATATATTATGTACAAAAGTGCCACACCAAGAAAAATTGACATAAAAAGTACGAAAACCAAAAACATATATATACAATAATATACAAGCATGATACAAAATGATGTAAAAGTTAGGCTATTATTTCCCTATATCCCAAACACTATTACAACAATTTAAAAGGTTTCTATCATGATAAGCATGTCAGGTTTCATAAGTATCCAACCATAATAAGATTAGGCCCAAAACTACAAAGAACCTATTTTGCCTCTCTCACCCCACCAATTTGATTCAATCCCATCACTACCATATTTGAAATTTGATGCATTAAAATCATGAGTCCACAATTGATTTTGAATTATTTTGTGTTTACTATGTGGGATGTTTATCACAGTTTCTCTCGACATTGTGTGTGTTCCAATTGTTAATTGCTCTAAAATTTTTATCTAATTCTAAGGAAGGTCCTGACCTGTCATATGTTTCAATGCTAGTTAGATCTAGGACTCCTCCATTTTCTAAGATAGTATAACTTTGAAAATAATTGAAATTTATCTCATGAATACAATTTGTAGAATGATAAAGATGCACATTTTGAGGAACTCATTTTTGAAATTGAATAATATCTCTATTGAGCTATAGAACTAACATGTGCAACTCGTCCAATTGAGAGTTGGCATCATTAACTTTAGTTGTAGTAGTTTGGTTCATTGCATTATCCCAAGACATTTGGGTATTCTAAAATTGATTCACACTTGAGAATGATGGTTGATTCTAAATGGTAGATTGAGGTGAATAAAATATTGGGTGGGTAAGGGAGGTATCAAATGATTGAGGATTATATGATACAAGACCCACAACAAAACCTTGAAAACTCAATTGTTGTTCAAATGCAATTGCTTTCATATAGGCTTTGGACTATGATGTGATTTGAGGACCCCTTTAAAAATACATGGAATTTAATGGGTCAAGAGAATTGAAATACAATTGGACATCATATTATTCTATAGGAACAAAAGGTACCATCAATTGAGTATATAAATTATGGAACCTCTCATTGAATAGCTGCAAGGTTTCATTGGGTTCTTTATGAGCAGTGATAAACACATGGTATATGAGCATTGGCTCAACTGGCCTTTGATTAAAATTATTAAGAAATGCTACCTCCAGTTTAACCTAAGATGTGATTGAACCTAAAGGTATATTGGTAAACTAGTCATACGCAAACCTATCCAAGGTTCAAAATAACATCTTACAAGCAAAATCTTCATGCATTATTTGTAATCGAATCATACTATCTTTGAATGCATGAATGTGTGCTTCAGCTGACCCCATTCCACCATGTCTAAACTGAGGTAGATAATACATAAGATCTATAGGCACATCATATGAAGGCCCAGGTATGTTTAAAGGGTTATTGACTATCATCCAAGAAGCAAAAACTACCATTAGTGGATCTTAAAGAATATAACTTTTAGTACCAAATTTTGCTAGTCAAAGAAATATATCTTGTAGAGATGCATGAAATGACTAACAATTTTCAAAGGTTTTAACATATAGATCATCATGTTGAACACCTACATCAAAATAAAGCATAACAATCAGTGAAAGCAGATGAAACTCATGCATTAATATAAAATTTGAACAACTTAAATGAATAAATCAAAGAAAATACCACAAATCAGGTCCTCCTTCTAGTGCCAATTCTGTTGTGCATTGAGGGCTTAGAGAATATAAAAAATTTAGATCTCTCTTAGTAACAATGAACAATTTAGCAATTAAAGTAACAAATGAAATGACCATTTAGGCCCTCCTTCTAGTGCCAATTTTGTTGAGTGATAATTTTTCCCAATTGTAAAACCACCATCACAATCAGGGTATTGTTAGAAAACCCTCTCTTGCAAAGAAATTTAAAATTTCTCCAAGGTTCTTATTTTCTTAATGTGTGCTTGAATGCTTGTGAAAATATGCAAAATATGCTGAAATACCTTAGAGGTGCAAGTAACTGTTAACAAGGGGCTTGTGGTTTGGTATTACTTTGATTTTCTATGCTCTTTATTGTTCATGAAATTTGAAAAAGAAAAGAAAAATGTAACATTATTGGTCCTCTATGACCATCCTGGAATGGTGATTTAATTCATTTTATCTTCAACATTTTTAGGTAGATTTTATCTTCTTTTGTTAAGCAGATTTTAACCAATTTTATCTTCCTTTGTTAAGATTTGCTTTGAGCATAAAAGAAAAGACTATAATGTAACTTTGAAATGTGAATCTAGAATGGTTTTTTTTTTTCATTATATCTTGCTTTATGAACGAATTTTATATTGCTTTGTTAAAAATTTTTATCTTGTTTTTTTAAGCTTTGTTTGATCATAAAATAAAATGACTAAATATAATTTTAAAATGTGAATCCGAGAATGGTGATTTAATTCATTTTATCTTGTTTTATGAAACAAATTTTATCTTGCTTTGTTAACAAATTTTTACCTTGATTTGTTAAACAAATTTAAAATAATAAAACCATTGGAGTGCAAGAATTTGTTTTGGAACCTTAAAAAAATTATCTTAATTAAATGTGTCCAAATAATTTGATATGTTAGCCTTAAGAAACAAAATTATTTGGATGCTCTAATTACTTCAAAACCCCCATTATTGATTTTTTTGTGCAAAATGATATAATATTTTTAGGGCTTTGAGTGCTTGATGGAACTTAAAAAATAAAATGAAAATAAATAAAGACAAAAGCTAGGGTTAGAGAAAAAAATGAAAAATATGAAATAATATGAAACAAAGTGCGAAAAGTGATCAAAGAGAGCTATTGTAAATTAATTTCTCCTATTCTGTAGAAAATGGAAGATTATGAATATTAAAACAAAACCAAGTTAGACCTGCATCCACACAATCTAAATCTAGTTAAGTGCAAGAGTCTGAGGAATAAAAGCATGCATTAAAAACATTAAATGATGCTACCATATCCATGCATAAAACATCATAAAAATGAACTCAATACATGTATGAGAAAGATGTGCAATTAAAATTGTATTCAAAACCTTCTTTGGCTACATACAAGGTGGAAAAATCAATGTTTGCAATAGCTTGAAGACTTCCAATCCCTCTTCACGCCTCCCTATTCCAAAAAATTCTAGCCCTTGTTCATTAAATTTGATGGCTATTTAAAATTATGAAACCATAGACCTTTCGATTTCTTTTTTTATTTTTCTTCGTTTGGTTTTGAAATGTTCTCTTTCACATGAATGCTTTCCTTCATGTGGTGTTGTAACATTTCTTTTTTATTTTTTTATTTAACATTGTGTTTTCCTTTGTGTTTACTCCATTAAGGCTTTGGTGTTACACCATCACTATGTAACTAACTTTCTATTTTATCCACACTCTTATTCCTGCCCCATCGCATCACATGCCTATGATAGCCACCTAATACTTGATGAAATAAGATGAATCTAAACCACTACTGCATCAACACTAAAAAATATAGCCTCCATAGTGAATACCATGTTTGCCCTTCATACGAGCTTCTCAAATACCATTTATTAAACATAATATTAATTTTATTCTATGTACCATCCACACTATCGTTTGAGCATCAAAACATGAAAACATGACTTCCATGGTAGAGCTTGCATTTGGATAGAAGTTTCCTTATAATCCATACCTCCTCAAGTTGACGTGATGACTCTGATATCGAGGCTATCCCTCGTGAAGTCCAGTTTTTCAACAAGGATGTAGCGACAGATAACAAAGATCCCTCTCCATTATTAGGCTAAGATTTCATGTCCCCATTGGGAAGTTGACCCAATAGATACTTCCTGGTCATGTCATTTAGTTTAGCAAAGGTCAGCCACGTCCAATCTCATTCGTGGATCAATAAGATCATGGGAAAAATGCTCAAAAATTTAGTTACCATATGTAGGTTCTTTGTGAGGAGGAAAACCATTCTACTAGCATTATTTTATGATATTGACACCCCCTAATATCAGATAGATGAACAAAAATTTATATTTCACTGTGTATCTATAGGTACCATTACAATAGCAACATCTTCATGTAGCCAAAATATAACATAAGTAATGTATGTGAAAACCAATTGATGTTGTAAAGTAAGCTTGAGAGGGGTGTATATGAACCTATCCAAGAGGGAAAATGAACGTTTATCCTAAATATTAAATATCTCTTCTTCATTTTGCACGGTTGTCTCTGTAGATGCATACCCGATCTCAACATCCCCAGGTTGTTGACCAATGAATTTCAAAAGAATGATGCCCTCCTGAATGTAAAAAATATTTCAAGGAATGGAGTCTTTTCATGGCTCGATCACAAAGTTTGATGATGTGTTTGAAGGAAACTTTGTTGTATTTTACAATTTTAATATTGACGATGAAACTTCCCTGATTGACAATGGAAGTTGCATCTAGTTGAGGCATTCCTTCAATAAAAAATGGAATAGAAGGATGTGTTGCACATTGATGTTGTCACGTACTTGACCTTTGATAGTTTTAACGAGACTAGTTTGATACTTGGGATTAATCCCACATTTGTGCAAGGTAGCACAACCTGTTGTTTATCAACAAAAACCTGTGCTACCCAGCTTGACTTAGCTAGCCCTTGGGGCATCTTGGTATTCACCTCGTGTTGGTGGTGCTCTGACCTCTATGCCTACACATCAACCCTCAAAAATCATGCCAACCGTGCCACTTGTAACAAAATGACACAAACCCTATGAGACAAACCAACAATTTTATAATTCAAATTATTTAAATTTAACATTTAAAAACCTAATTGAAATGCTAAAAATCATACTAAACCTACCATAATTCAAAACATTTAAAAACCTAACCAAAACCCTAAAAATCATACTAAACCTACCCCAAAACACTAAGTATTTAAAAGAAAAATAACATTAAGCCTAACCATTAACAATAAGGTAACAATAAAATGTAACATTAGATCTGAATGAAAATAAAAATGCAAACTTTTTAAATTTATTTATTTCGTTCATTTTCATTTTTTAATTATTTTTATTTTTATTAAAATGTGGTTTAATTCAAAATTTTGAATTGATTTAATTTCAAAATGTTAAAATCAACCAAAATATTATAAGCCTTGCCTACACACTAGACCTTTTGAAAGAAATTGAAAAGGGACCCTAATCAATATCGAAACCTTGGAACGTATATTGCAACCCCATTGGTAGGGTCCTATCAATATATTTCTTTATGCAAACCTAATTTTCCATAACACAAACATATAAGGTGGGTTCCTAAATTTAGGGCAAGTTGTGCAATGGCCACAACACAATGATCTATAAAGACTTGATAAAAATATTGAGACATCCGAGTCACAAAGTCCCATGAATCATCCAATTTTGAAAATCAATGGATCGTATTGTCTCAAGGAGCTCTTCAACATCAAGGACTAATGGAAAATAAAGTAGGATATTAGAGCACCTAGATTGCAAATTTCTAAGTACCACTTGATCTTGATGATCAATGACTCATATTGTCCTTAATAGCCTTTTCAATGATAACTAAAAGAGGCCAATGGATTGCATCATCTCCAAGATCCTTTTTAGTGATAACTAAAGGGTATACCCCTACCATTGGTTGGAGGGTAGTAAAATTAATGACCACATGGCCTATTTTCCACATCTATTTGGGATTATGGGCTAATTCATCCATATCAATTAATCTTATGATAATTGTACATGTGGTAGTCACACATTCTTCCTTCTTCATATTTCAAACGAATCACTAATATGGGATCTAGCCAAGAATGGTATAATTATTTAAGGAAAAGAGATGACTACTCAATGACAAAACATTAATAATTAGTTCCAACCATTTGATCTTAGCAATCGATGGCCTATGAAGAATAATGTAGGCACACAAGAAGATAAAGAGGGGTAGAACCAACCTTCCATGTACCTTAGCAAAATACCTATCTAAAGAGTGAGCACCTTTAGTAACATCTACATGCAATCCCTAAGAAGAAGGATAATAGGCTCATAAATGTAGTTGTTGTGGAAAAGCCTTGAGTCAACCTACCTACACCATTTTAAGAAAAGTAATTAAGCATCTTAAAGATAATAGTGGTGGAGGTTCTAGTTCTAAAGGATCCTAACCCTTTAGTATTAGTAAATCTAGTTTTAGAGACCTTGAGGTCTATCAACATTGAATGCAGCTAGTTTCTCGCTTGGATTTAAGAGAAAATTTTGAATTAGTTGCACAATTTTAGGGTAAATAAACCATAGTTTTGTTTATAAATAAACCATAGTTTTGTTCATGCTTAGTACTTGATATTATGTGTATTTTATTTCACTTTTCTTCTATGTAATAATATGGACTTAGGACTTGAGTCATTTTGTTAATGGAATTTGAGCCTCATACATGAAGTTGAAACTAATTTCACTCTGTCCTATTTCTTGTATACTTCTTACATGTGGATGCTTGTATTTTAGATCAAAACCATGTTCATTTTCTAGATATTAGTAGATGATGAATGTGCTCTTTAATTTTAGTTATACATATAAGAAATATTTTATCTTGGTTCATTACCTCTATTAGATTAGGTTTTATTTTTTATAATCTCTCTCTCCCTTTTCCCTTGAATGTATACACATATTTTAGGAAGGTGAGCATAAATATCACATCAAATGATGAGCCAACCTTAGAAAAACCCTAGAGGTTTACCTATGGGTTATCTCACATATCCATATAGATTCCTAATTGTATTGCTAAATATGATGCATGAGTGTTAGGTACACTTGGCTATTATACAAGAGCTCACAACATTTTGAGTGGATAACAATTTTACTGGTATGCCCGATGGGATAAGCTTAACACTTCATTATACAAAGAAATAAAAAAGAGTAACTTCAATATTTATAATACCCATCATGTGCACAATAGTTTTATTAGCATGCCTAGTGGGATAAATGTATTTTTTTATTTACCTCATGAAAGGAATATCATATTAAGTTCCTAGTAAAAATCTCAATCTATATTGCTTGTTGAATCATAAAAGCATTCACCTAGTGACTCCACTAAAGAGAAAGGACCTAGAAGTATACACTATGCATAACAATAGTTTTTTGGTATGCATTATCATTAGGATTTTTGTGAAGATCTCAACCAACTTGCTATTCTCCTAGTGACTCCACTTCACTAGAGATGAAGGGCCCAAAAAGTTATGAGAAAAAAACCTATGACTAGGTCCTTTGCAAGAAAAAATTTACAAGTACTAGTGCTACCCCTGAACCAAGTACCCAAAATAAGATCCCAACATCAAAACATGGTTACAAATCAAAACTAGCATCCAAGAAGGTACCTAGACCATAATGATAAAGGTCCCTTTAAATCACCTATTCCTCCTACAACATATAATCCAATCCTAGCCTTTGCATTCAAATATTTACCTTACTTTACTAGTGAGGATGTGACCATGCTTATAGAACATCTATGCCTCATTGTGAGCCTATATATGTTACACAATATTGAAGAGAAAAATATGACACTCAAATGACTAGAAGTTTGTTTTAGAGGTAAAGTGGAAGAGTGGTGCATAAACCTTCTTCCACACTCAATCAAAAGCTAGGATAAATCCTTGGACATGTTAATTTATCAATTAAGAGATAAGTCTAATGGTGTGTCTCTCCTAGAGCAATTGATGATCATCAAGAGAGAACCCATGGAGGTGATGGATTATTTCAACACCAAGTTTCACAAAACCTGATACAAAATCCCCAACAAGATGTATCCTCTCCTAAGTATGAAATTCATTTACCATTTGGAAATTATCAATTTTGAAATAATTATGATGGTCAAGTTCAAAGTAGTTAAATCCCTATTGATCACATATCTGATAGCCATCCAATTTGAGAATTAATTGATTTAGATAGGAAGGTTAGCTCCTAGTGAAGAACACAAGCTTATAATGAGAGGGGGGTGAACAATATAAGAGCACTTTTTACTTTTATTTCCAAATAAATATTATGCAATGTATAGATAGAAATATAAAAAATAGTAATAAAAGCAATGAAAAAATCACCACACACAATAGAAACACCAATTTAACATGGTTTACCCAAATATGGCTACCTCCACAGATAAAATATTTCTTATAAATTTTTCTCAAATAATATTTTGGGAATCCTTTCCCTACAATGTTTATGGACCTCTATCCAAAGGAGATGTTGATCCCCTAAATAATGTTCATGGATATCTATCCATATGAGAAATCCTTCTCCTCTACTCTAGATGGTGATCCTCTAGAAGACTATTGGCTCCACTTCACTGGCTTGTGGATATATCTCCAATAAAGACTCTTTTTCCCACTCAGAAGACCTATCCTCACTACATTGGATTATGGATCTGTATCCACTGGAGACTACTATCCTCTCTTCCCTATCACCTCCAAAGCTCTATCTTAACTCTGCTCAATAGGTCCACTATGAACCTACTCAATAGGTCCACTCAGAACCTGCTCAAATCTGCCCAATAGGTCCGCTCAGAACCTACTCAAATCTGCTCAATAGGTCCACTCAAAACCTGCTCAAATCTTCTCAAAAGGTCCACTCAGAACTTGCTCAAATATGCTCAACAGGTCCACTCAGAACTTGCTCAAATATGCTCAACAATTCCACTTAGAACCTTCTCAAATATGCTCAACATGTCCACTCAGAACCTACTCAAATATGCTCAATAGGTCCACTCAAAACCTTCTCAAATCTACTCAAAAAGCTCACTCAGAACTTGTCCAAATATTCTCAACAAGCTCACTATGAACTTGCATAAATTTGCTCAACAAGCTCACTCAGAACTTGCTCAAAACTACTCAACAAGCTCACTCAGAACTTGCTCAAATTTTCTCAACAAGCTCACTCGGAACTTGTCCAATTTTTCTCAATAAGCTCACTTAGAACTTGCTCAAATATGCTCAACAAGCTCACTCAGAAATCGCTCAAATCTGCTCAATAAGCTCACTCAGAACTTGTCCAATTCTACTCAATAAGTCCACATAGAATTTATTCAAATCTGCTCAATAAGTTCACACAAAACTTAACCAAATATGTATTGTAAGCTTCCACAAAAATCTCACACAAAATTAGTCCACAAGTCTTCTCAAAGACTTGCTTCAAATATGCTTAACAATTCCACACAGAACTTATTCAATCTCATAGAAACATAAATAGAATTGTTAGAGACTCAATATGTTCTATACTCAATGCTCAATCCTTTCTCAACTCAAAACATAATATAGAATAGTTTTTTTTAAGGCAATTGAACAATCACTTCACACAACCACTTGACTAGGCTCAATCAACTCTACTCAACCAATCACTTGATGAAACACCCCTTTATCATAAACCCTAGTCCAAGCATATATCAACTCAAAATATTTCCAACAATGCTCAACAAAAAATCTCACATAACAATGATACTCATGTTCTTTTCAACCCTAGTTAAGCTATTTGCACAACAACTCATTTCAAAAACCATGCTTATAAAACAATCTTCACATAACAATGATAATCATGATATTTGCAAAACCCTAACTCAAATTCTTGACACAACCAATGGCTTCAACAACAATGCTTATCAAACAAGGTTTTAACAACACTTCTTTATTCCATAAAACCTTGAAGCAATTACTCAAACACACTCAAAATGAAACCTTAATCAAGTAATTTTCTCTCCAAAATTATTTTCCAAAAATTAACCAATCAACTCAACCAAGGAAGAATTTGCCCATACCTTTTGCTTGACAAGGAGTAGACCACACAAATCTACCACAGTCACAATCACTTCTTTACCAATCTCAAGAAATGTTAGAAGATAATTATTTTCTCAATGAATCACAAAACAAAATGATATCAAACAAAATACACCTTATCACTCCAACTTTAAAATAGTATCCAACACCTTGAAAATAATATCTTTGGCAAAAGTTCCTTTAATAAATAAAATCAACACTCTTAAGGTCTTACTCCTCCAATATGCAAATATAATAATTAAGACTTTATTTAAAAATAAAATCAAACTCCTTATAACTCCAAATTTTATTAAAAATAATTTCCAACAAAAACCAATTTTCAACTAGCAACCCTTTCAACTATTTCTAACTAGCAACCCCTTTTAACTCCCAACTTTAGGCAATATTTAAAAATAATCAAAATTTTATTACCTTGTTTTTGGAGGGATTCGAACCCTCGACGTAGCCCATGACCAACACCTTAGCCATGACTCCAACCGTCACGCGAGCTAAGCACTCGCTTGGGGAGTGGAGAGCACCACATGCTCAATGAACCTCCCTTTCTCTGCCAAATAAAAATGTGTGTTGTTCCCTTGGTGATTTCAACACAATGCAAACACTGCCACTACATTTTAAATAGAGACCACTCAGCACTTCAATTCTTTAGCCAATGCCTCCTCATCACTAGGCCACACTACCCAGCTGGCTCTCAAAATTTTGGTGCTTTCGATTTGTTCTCAATCACTATCACACAGAATATGAATTTATTGTATTTCTCATGAGCTCCTCTTCATTCAATTCACATACAATAACATTCAAAGCAAGGATAATTAAAATGCCTTTAAGGCATGGTATATATAGCCTTTCCTCCTTTATGCAAACACGTCGATGCTCCTCCAACCTTATTCGACGTCGGTGCTTGATACTTTATTAATTTATAATCTATTTAAATTATTTTGAATTTAAATATTATAAATTAATTCTTTTAGGAACCTTTGGGCTTATTAGGTCCTTCTCATTGGATAACTTGGTATAAGTAACATTTATTTATAAAATTTAAATTCACATTGAATTTAAATAATTTATAAAATAAATATTATATCTCCTTTTTAACTTTGCAATAAGCCTCCTTAGGTTGTTATGAACCACTTTTTAAACTAAGTTTCCATATAAAATTAAAATATTATGGAGCCCTTTTACCTTTAACTTCTGCACTGATTCTCTTGACCTTTGGTGTTATTTGAATCTTCTTCCTGGATATCAAATGACAACTTTGACAACTTTGTTTCTTGAAAAAGTCCTTGAAATTAATGATGACTTCATCCGGTGACATCAATGACAACTTTGACTTAGGGACTCAAAATTTTCAAAAATCTCCCCCTTTGTCATTGATGGCAACCCAAATTATTTTTACCAAAAACTTGACTTGCTTTTTGTCCTGCTCCCCCTGGGACATTGCTCCCCCTGGCTCAATGCTCTCTTCAAGTATCAAGTATCTCCCCCTTACTCAAATATCTCCCCCTTTGACATCAATTTCAAAGGGTCACCTTTGGGGCTCAAGGATAATAATGAGCCTCTTAGCTTATCCCCTCACCCACCTCCTTTTGAGGTGGTTAATTCTGGGGTGGGAGTATTTCTACTCCCAGAAAGCATTGTTATTTACCTTTATCCTCTTTTCTTCTTATCTAAATTTTTTGATTCCTTTGACTATTTTTATCCATGTCCATGTTCCTATTCATGTTCCTGTTCATATCCATGTTCCTATCCTTGTTCCTATTTCTATTTATAATATGTTACTGTTCCTATTCCTATTCATAATATGTTCATGTTCCTATTCTCATTCTTGTTCGTATTCATGTTCCTATTCCTGTTCATGTTCATACATGTTTCTAGAATGTCTGATTTACACCACTTTATTGTGTGACCATCATTATTGCACTTATAACACTTAATGTTATTATTCCTTGGAGGTGCAAATGTCTTAGGATTTCTTCTAGTGAAGCCATATCCTCTTCTATCATGAACGCTGCAATTCATTGCCTTGTGACCAAACTGATTACATGAGTAGCAATACCCATGAAAAAGTTGTATGTACCCATATTCTTGTCTTTCATGTGTCCTGCATTGTGAATCCATGCGCCCAAACCTATGACATGAAAAGTATTTTCCATTGAAGTTGTCTTGTCTTGACCTCATTGGTCTCCTAGTATCTTTTGACCTATTCTGATTGTTGTTCCATTTGTATCTTCTTTGTGCATTGTTCCAATTTTTTTTGAAATATCTATTGTCCAACTCATCATCGGATGTCTCACTTTGTTTTCCACTATTTTCTTATGAAGTATATTCATCTAAAGTTTATTCTCCTCCAAAACTTGAAGTTTACTCTCCTTCCCTTTTCTTTTGATACTGTTCAAATCCAAGACCTATTTTGCTTGATGTAGTCTTTTGTGTCTTGATGAAATTATCCAAGTTCTTTGAGCTATTTTTGAAACCTTTCATCTTGATATTGGAGTCTTCTAAATATTATCTTGGTAGTGCCACTTCTTGTGCTAACTTCTCACATTCCAAGATCTTTGCTTCTAACTTATCTTTGAACCTCTTTGCCTTAGCCTTTGATTTTTCTAAATCCTCTATGAGCAATATTCTCTCTTCATCACATTCTTCAAACCGAATTTCTAGTTTAGAGTGTTGCTTCCTTACCTTATTTACCATGTCAAGGGCATAAATAAGTTCTCCCTTGAGATCATGGCCATTATTTTCTAAATATTCCTTTATTTTTTTACCTTTGTCCATATATTTATTTTCTATTGGCTTGTCTTCTATAGGATCACTTACTTCTTCTTCTAATGCCATTAGAATATTTTTATTTGGTCCTTCAAGTGCATTATCATATTCATAATCATTGAAACTATAACCATACTTTGTACAATCATCTTCAATATGTCCAAAGTTACCACATCTAAAATACTTGAGAATCACTAGAGTCCTTTTCTTAACTGGCTCTTTTTCTTCAATCATAAATAGAAATTCATCTTTATCATTGTTTGAAAAGCTAGCATCACTATCACTTGAGTACTTACTTGTCTTATCCACATAGTAACTCCTCTTTTTCCTTGGGAAGAACTTATTTCCTTGTCTATTTTATCCATCCTTGCTTTTCTTCTGGTGCTTATATCTTTCTGATTCCCTGTACTTGTGATCCTGTTTTTCTTCACCATTGTTGTTTTTTGGATTCTTGACAATTTGTTGCAAAATATCCATAATTTCCACAATTGAAACACTTAACAGATCTTATATTTATGGATATTATGGAATATTTATCTTTTCTACCATAATTATCTTCTTCATCACTAGATGACTCATCGCTTGATTCTAACTTCTTACTCTTTGTATTTTTGATTGCTTTGAATGTTGCTTCCTTCTAGGGAATGGGATATTTTGTTCTTATCTCAAAAGTTGTAAGCATACCAAGAAACTTATCTCTTGTCAAATAATCACCATCCATTGACACTTCTATAGAAAAAACCTATTCACTGAAACTTTTTGGAAGAGTTCTTAAGACTTTATCACAAACATCTGATTCATCAATATTCATTCCAAGTTCTTGCATATCATTAACAACCTCATCAATTCAAATTAGATAAGCACTAATATTTTCCTCATCAGTCATTCTTAATGCTTCAAATTGCCCTTTGATATTTCGTATCTTTGCTTTCTTAACACTTTTATCTCCTTCATATATACCTTGCAATTTATCCCACATTTCTTTTGCAGTTTTACAATGCATAACTTCATAGACTCTGTCCTACACAAACCTCTCACAAGTGCATTCATTACTTTTAAATTATAGTGTTGTAGAAGCTTACCTTCCTTATCTATATGAGGATTGACTATGGGATCATATCCAAATTCCACTTCTTCCCAAACTTCATTGCCAAGTGCCATAAGGTAAATCCTCATAATCATACTCTAATACATATAGTCACTTCCATCAAATACTGGTGCTAAATTATTTGAGAATTCCTCCTTAGGATCCATTGTATTCTTTTTATCTTTTCCTTCAAGTTGTTAATCTCTTCTGAAGGAACCCGCTCTGATACCAATTGAATAACACAAGCTTATACTGATAAGGGGGGTGAACGGTATAAGAGCACTTTTTACTTTTCTTTCAAAATCAATATTATGCAATTTATAGATAAAAATATCAACAACAGTAATCAAAGCAATGCATAAATCACCACACACAATAGATACATCAATTTAACATGGTTCACCCAAATATGGCTACCTCCATGGAGAAAATATTTCTTATAAGATGATGAACCTCTATCCAAAGGAGATGATACATCAATTTAACATGGTTCACCCAAATATGGCTACCTCTATCCAAATATGGCTACCTCTGAGTGATTCTCAATAAGATCACTCAGAACTTGCTCAAATATGCTCAACAAGCTCACTCATAACTTGCTCAAATATTCTCAACAAGCTCACTCAAAACTTGCCCAAATATACGCAATAAGCTCACTCAAAATTTGTCTAATTTTGCTCAATAAGTCCACACAAAACTTATTCAAATATGCTCAATAAGTTCACACAGAACTTAACCAAATCTGTATTGTAAGCTTCCATAAAAATCTCACACAAAATCAGTCCACAAGTCTTCTCAAAGACTTACCTAAAATTTGCTTCACAAGTCTACACAAAACTTTTTCAATCTCATAGAAACATAAAAAAAATTGTTAGAGACTCAATATGTTCTATACTCAATGCTCAATCACTTTCTCAACTCAAAAAAAATTATAGAATAGTTTGTTTTAAGGAACTTTAACAATCACTTCACACAACCACTTGAGTAGGCTCAATCAACTCTACTCAACCAATCACTTGATGAAACACCCCTTTTTCATAAACCCTAGTCCAAGCATATATCAACTCAAAATATTTCCAACAATGCTCAACAACAAATCTCACATAACAATGATACTCATGTTCTTTTCAACCCTAGTTCAAGTTCTTTGCACAACAACTCATTTCAACAACTATGCTTATAAAATAATCTTCACATAACAATGATACTCATGATATTTGCAAAACCCTAACTCAAATTCTTCACACAACCAATGGCTTCAACAATAATTCTTATCAAACAAGGTTTTAACAACACTTCTTTATTCCATAAAACCTTGAAGCAATTACTCAAACACACTCAAAAGGAAACCTTAATCAAGTACTTTTCTCTCCAAACTTATTTTCCAGAAATTAACCAATCAACTCAACCAAGGAAGACTTTACCCATACTTTTTTCTTGACAAGGAGTAGACCACACAAATCTGCCACAGTCACAATCACTTCTTTGCCAATCTCAAGAAAGGTTAGAAGATAATTATTTTCCCAATGAATCACAAAACAAAATGATATCAAACAAAATACACCTTATCACTCCAACTTTAAAATAGTATCCAACACCTTCATAATAATCTCTTTGGAAAAAGTTCCTTTAAAAAAAAAAATCAACACTCTTAAAGTTTTACTCCTCCACTATGCAAATATAATAATTAAGACTTTATTTAAAAATAAAATCAAACTCCTTATAACTCCAAATTTTATTAAAAACAATTTCCAACAAAAACCAATTTTCAACTAGCAACCCTTTCAACTATTTCCAACTAGCAACCCCTTTTAACTCCCAACTTTAGGCAATATTTAAAAATAATCAAATTTTTATTACCTTGTATTTGGAGGGATTCGAACCCTCAACGCAGCCCATGACTAACGCCTTAGCCACAGCTCCAATCGCCATGTGATCTAAGCACTCTCTTGGGGAGTGGAGAGCACCACGTGCTCAATGAACCTCCCTTTCTTTGCCAAATAAAAATGTGCACCATTCCCTTGGCACTTTCGACACAATGCAAAAATTTCCACCGCATTTTGAACATAGACCACTTGACGCTTCAACACTTTAGCCAATGCCTCCTCGTCACTAGGGCACATTGCCTAGCTGGCTTTCAAACTTTTGGCGCTTTCAATTTGTTCTCAATCGCTATCATACATAATACAATTTTTTTGTATTTTCTCATGAGCTCCTCTTCATTCAATTCGCATACAATAACGTTCAAAGCAAGGATAATTAAAATGCCTTTAAGGCATGGTATATATATAGTCTTTCCTCCTTTATGCAAACACGTCGACGCTCCTCCAACATTATTCAATGTCGGTGCTTGATACTTTATTAATTTATAATATATTTAAATTCTTTTTAATTTAAATATTATAAATTAATTATTTTAGTAACATTTGGGCTTATTAGGTCCTTCTCATTGCATAACTTGGTATAAGTAACATTTATTTATAAAATTTAAATTCACATTGAATTTACATAATTTAAAAAATAAATATTAGATCTCCTTTTTAACTTTGCAATAAGCCTCCTTAGGATTTTATGAACCACCTTTTAAAATAAGCTTTCATATAAAATTAAAATATTATGGAGCCCTTTTGCCTTTAATTTTTGCATTGATTTTCTTGACATTTGGCGTTATTTGAAGCTTTTTCTTGGATATCAAATGATAACTTTGATAACTTTATTTCTTGACAAATTCCTTGACATTAATGATGACTTCATCCATTGACATCAATGACAACTTTGACTTAGGGACTCAAAATTTCCAACACATAGGTCCCATATGCCTCTATTTCCAAGCATCCAACCTCTTTGTTAGCCCTCTCCATGATTTCAACATACTGCTTTCTAGCCTACCCTTGCTATAAATTTAGTAAAATATTAGACCTCTCTCCCTATTCATGAATACTCCTATACAAGTCCTTATTTCTCTAAACTAGATGAGATGAGAAACCTACTAAGGATAATATCCAATGTGGTCACAACCCTCTAGAGACAATATAATACCCAAATGTTTTAGTATACAAGACCTCCTTTCTAGTAGAACAAGTACCTCTAGATGGTGCTTGGACTATTCCCATTGCAACAAGTCCCTCTAAACCCATTAGGGATATAGTCAACATGTAAAATAACTGTGGAAGATCCTAATGTATGGTATTACCCTCACCGTGATTCCTATTCTTTTAATGCTTACCATGGGAAAGATACTCAATATATTATTACCATTCCAAATGAATATGTATATCCCCAACCATCTACTTCTTACTTGGGGGTATATGCACAATTGTAAAACCAAACCTATCAAGTAAAAACACTAAGATCTTTCTCAAATATAAGTTCCATGAATCCTGAGAAAACTTTGACAGCATGGTATAAAGAGGAGGTCTAATCTATTTGTAATATAGGAGGAACTTTAGTGCCTAAGAGGCCATAAGTCCAATTGAATTACATAATACAAGCCAAGAGGAAGGCTATACAAGGATAAGGAAGAGCTAATCCAATAGGTCTCAACACCTAAAATAGGTTAGTTGGTCTCAAAAAAGACATTTCCCCTATAGTACCACTAAACTATACATGCAAAATCTCCTAGTGGGTACTAGGATAAATATCCCTAAAGCTTTGATGTAACATGCCTTAATTCCAAAACTAGCTAAAGATACCTAACCTAATTCAAAGATGACTAGACCACAATGGCTACCAAGCATCACTTAAAAGGTCTAGTCCATTGGAACATTCAATGTGGCAGACCATATAAGGAATTCTATTATGGCTATGCCTATTTGGGATGTCATATCCATTCTAAATCAAATTAAGAGCTTAGAAGAAGCATTGAGAAAACATAAGCCATTAATAGTCTTTCAAGTACCTAAACCTAGAATGGTATGAGCCAAGCTAATGTTATTTTACTTTATCCTAATATATAGAGATAAGTTGATTTGCATTTGCATCATAGACTATAGTTCAAGTACCTCCATCATGCCTAAAAGTGTAGTAGATG
Source organism: Wollemia nobilis (assembly GCA_028583015.1). NCBI lineage: Eukaryota > Viridiplantae > Streptophyta > Pinopsida > Araucariales > Araucariaceae > Wollemia > Wollemia nobilis. Next base: position 2,627,193 of record JAQPPZ010017238.1, read on the forward strand.
CATTGGGGCTAATGTATGAGCCTATCAATAAAGGTATGGTTTAGTTGGATGGTACTCCTATTCAAATATTCAAGCAAAAAAATAATCTTCTCCTCATGTTGTAGGCCTACCCAAACCTCATGGCCTATTAGGACATCATAATGATTGAGCTCTTGATTATATTTGACATCTATCTATCAAGGGATTTCACCAATAATATAGGAGGTTATTTATCTCTATATTGGACACACATTTTTCTTAGTACTAAGTATGAGAATAAGCTAAATATCCTATTGGAAACCCTTTATATCCATCATATGGAGCATACACCCTCAGTCATGCTAGAGGTTGAATAGACCTCTGTGATAGATGAAGGGTAGTTTGAATTAGACCTATATGTCAATGAGGTTTTCTCCTCCATTTCTAATGATAAAATGGACCAGTGGGTAGTTGATATGTGGAAGAAAATCCCTATGGAATATGTGAGAAAGTGGGCATGGGATGCCAGTTCATCTTAGGTCACTCTATAATATACTCTATATAGCCATAAAATCCCTTTTGTGTATAGTTATTTTGTAATAGGTATCCTCTTTAGGCACTTGATCCATACCATTTATTAGGAGCATCCCTTGATTCACAAAGATCATGGGGGTTTACAGTGTTGTAGAAATCATAAGGAGCTACAAAGTAATCCATAATTTAGAAAGCCTTAAAACTAATCAAAATCAATAGCCCATGTAACTATGAAGGTTCCCAAAGAAGAATGTTTTCTCTAAGGTAGGGACAACCATCAAATATTTCAGAGGACATGTGTCAAGTTTGTGCTCAATCTAAATATTCTAAAGAAAATCTTAAGTATAGGTTAGAGAAATCCATTTGATTAAGATCATCAATGAGCAGTACTATTTGGCATAGGTAGATCCTTAGGATTTGACAATTATCATATCATTAGGGGCTAATATATATGAGTCATCAAATTTATGGAGCTCCTTGTATAAAGTATTTTACACTTGGTCAAATTTTATCTCTATTTTGTAAGGAGATTTTTGAACATGATATTGCACTATTGATGGTGACACGTGGTGATCTTATGGTAAATTGAAACTAAACAAAAGAAAGTATAAGGCTAAAATAAAATATATTGTTCAAATTTACCATTGACAGATAACATTTTTTATTGAAGTAAAAAAAGAAAATGTCTCCTTGGAACCACACCAACTATCAAATGGTCCAATAAGAAAAACCTATAGACCAATCAATCAACAAAATAAATGACAACTTGAGTTCATGCATTGTAAATTTAATGCTAATTGAAAGCAAACAATTTCCTCCAATGTTACATGGGAAAGAGTAATTTCATATGGCATGGATCCAATACATTGTAAGGACTGTCAATATCTCTATACCAACTCTATTAAAAGGAAAATTGATTAGAATCAAGAAAATTTAGTGTTGGCAGACAACTCCTAACTAAAGGAAGAAATGAAAGCATGTAATATGAATTCAATGTAGGTGGGTTCCTTTATTCTCAAAAATAAAATCCATAAAAGGGGTTCCTCACCATAATTTTGCCCCATTAATCCCAAAGCACTCAAATGAGCAAGATCCTAGAGAGCATAAAAAGAGTATTTGTAGAGCCAATTCATGAGGAAGCAAGTTGTAGATACATTTTTCAATCCTTTCTTATTATTTCTTTAATCCTTCCAATTTGCATTCTCCCATTTGAATCCACTCCCAATGAATAAGGCAACTACTTTATATATTTTGTATCTTCAATGACTAAGATTCCTTATTATTTGCCAAAACTATAGTGAAAATTCACTACACCCAAAGGAATTTTGCCTTAGCCAGTTTTACAAGTTAACCTCAATAGAGGAAAATTAGAAGAAGCCATACACTCCATTGATATTTTGGTGATCTACAATGGGTGCTATTTTTATGTAGAGAATATCTCAAAATATATTTCCCATAGTCTGATATTTCATCTATAATGGGTGCTAATTTCTATAGAAACGTAGTCTATGAAAGAAACAAAGTAATGCACACTATAAATTAGTAGATCTATAGTGGGTAGTAATTTCATAATGAAAAGGTCCATTAAATATTTTTGGAGCCACATGAGTCATTGATTGCTCATCCAATAGCCCATAATATTTCATGAAGATGACAAAGAAGTTATCAAAGGAAAACCTTTGCATTGATCAAATCCTAGACACATGTTAGATGTATTGATAACTCACAAAAGGAGTAAGTAGTTTCCCCATCAAGGTACACATCCAATAAAGGTCCAATTATCTATAGAGACTTGAATATAATATTGAGACATCTGAGTCATAAAATCCCATGAACCATTTGATATTGATGATAAATATCCTATGCTATCTCAAAGCGATATTTAGCACCAATGACCTATGAAAAAGTAGAAAGGAAATTGGAGCACCCATATTGTAAAGTTTCATAGACCATTTGATCTTGATGATCAATGGTACACATAATCCCTAATATACTTTTTGATGATAACTAAAATTGGCCAATGACATGTGTCATCTCCAAGATCCTTTTTGAAAATAACTAAATTAAAACCCCCTACCATTGGTTTGAGGGTAACAAAGCTAACAATCAAAAGGCATATCTTCCACATCTATTTATGATCACTCGCTAATTCTTGCATATCAATTGAGCTCATGGTAACTATATGCGTGGTAGTCATATGTTCTTTTCTCTTCACATTTTAAAGGCATCAATGGTTTAGGATCTAGAAAAGAATGATATAATAACTCACAAGAAAGGAATGATTAATTATATGAAAAACATCAAGGAGTAGTTCCAACCACCTAATCCCAACAATTGATGGCCCAAAAAGGAGAATGTAGGCAAATAAGAATATCGAAAGAGATAGTGCCAACTTTCTGTATACCCCAACAAGAAATGTCCTTGATGTGTGAACATATTTATTATAGGTAACATTTATGCATTATATTGAGAAGGGAATTAAGTTCATAAAGGTACTAGTTGTAGAAAAGCCTTGAGTCCACCTACCTACACCATTAAGGCATGACATTCTAGGGAAAATAGTTAAGTGTATTAAAGATAGTAGTAGTGGAATTTCCATTTCCATAATATCTAAGCCCTTTGACATTGATAAATCTATTTTTAGAGACCTTGATTCTATCAGAATAAAATGTAGATTAGTCTCCCACTCAAATTTGATAGACAATTTTGAATTGCTTGAATAATTTAAGGGCAAATAAACCCTAGTATTTTTTATAAATAATGATTTAAATTGCATTGTAAGGTATTGGAAACTAATTGCTTGTGCCTAATACTTGGTATTATATATTTCCTTTCAATTTATTCTACATAATAATTTAGACTCAATCCTTGGGTCATTTTATTAATTACATTTTATCATCTTTTGATCTAGCATATCTATACAAAAATTTACAATATATACATGAAACTATGACTCATTTAACTTTGTTTTATTTCTTGTTTGCTTGTATGTTAGGTCAAAATCATGGTCACTTTCTAGCTATTAGTAGTGTTGGAGGTATTATATTTTTTGGTGCCTTGTGAATAGTTTATATTAGGGTGTGTTTAATATTTTAATTGTCCTAGTATTAAGTGTGAGTATGTGTCATGTAAATAAATGTGGAGTTATGTGTGTGATGTGTTATGTTAGTAAGTGTGAGTTATGTGAGTGAAGTTCCATGTTCAAAAGTGAGGAGTTATGTGTAATCATGAGAGACTTTATCTTTATGTAGTATGTGAGATTTACTATTATGTAAGATAGAAATATGAAGAGTTTGATCTCTCATGAGTATGAGGAGATAAAGATTTTATGTAATTGCAAAGGTCAAGAGCCATGTACATATGAAGAGTCTTATTATTTATATACTAAATATAAAGCCTTATAATATATATATTCAAAGAAGCAATGTATTTATCCATTGCTTTAGTTGATATTATCAAAATATTTTAGTGTGTGCTTTTAAAATATTGTTATTGGATGAATGTATGAGTTTAAGTGATTGTTTAATGTTGAGACCCTATGAGAATAGTGGAGATTTGCTAATAATAGTATTGGAGCTAAGATGGAGTGAAGTTAGAGCTTAGGATAAGATAAGGTTTAACTATGGTGGAATATTGTTGTGATTGGAGTACTTGGAGAGAAAGGGATTTGGTGGAAAAATTTAGTAGCGTTTGAAAGAAGCCATATTTGAGATAATTCCAAGTTTGAAGAGAACCACATTATTGGAGGAGAGGAGAAAGTTTTTTAATGTTAAGAACAATTTTTTGTATGATACTAGAAATATTGATGTGGTAAGAGCTTGTAAATTAACATTGGAGTGCTAACATCTTTCAAGAATATAGAGACATCAAAGTAGGACACCAAAGAAAACAAATCTATGACATAAATTTGTAGAGGTGAATGCATAATTGAGTCTAGACATAACACAAAGGTAAGTCAAGTGAATGTTATCTAGGATAGTGACAACCAATTACGAGAATAATTTAGCATGTTGAAGTTATAGTAAACATCAGGAAAACACACATAAATAAAAATACTAGAGTAGTTTTCAAACATTATGTTACAGAGCATGCAAGTTTGGGAGCTCATTTGAAGCTCTACATCAATGGATCACTAAAATATTTAGTGAAAACAAGAAAGACATGCCTAGGAACCAAATAATGCAGTAGTGACTAAAATTGTATACAGTGAAAAAGTAGCAACATACATTCATTAGAAATGTATGTTAGAAGGAGAAATTTCTAGACAAGTGTTGTGTTTACATAGAATGTAAAACATAGGTATTTTTTTCATTGCTTTTTGAAATGTTAATGAAACATATTGCTAGCTTTTGATGATGTATATTAAATGAAATGCAACCACAAGATGTAAAATGAGCAAGAAATGATACTATATGATAATAGCACTATAATATGCAGGAAAATTATATGAGAAACTTCTGCAATAACTCAAATATATACCAATAATGAAAGCTCATGAAAATAGTACAATGCAATATAAGGGAGGACATGAACACTCCATGTATTTTTTGAAAGATCTACATTGTACTCACTATATCTATCTTCTAATTCTATTATATCGTACTCTTGTCCACACTCTCAAAGGCCTATATATAGAAAGAGATATGTTTCTTGGCCATGGTTCTTCATCTACCTATCATATGACTCATGTACATGTGGACTACATGTACATTTACATCATTGTACATTCTAACACTTGTGCATTTATTACATTGCATGAAATAATACTCAAACCTTAATCTAAGATAAACTCATAATCTAATAATGTACCCAAGGTGGTACATTGGCATGTACCAAATAATGTAATATACTCTAACATCCCCTTGTATTACATTATTTGGGTATTTAAGACTTAAGTCTTCAATATGGATCTTCATGTGTCTTCAATTTACTTTACACTGTATGCTTCCTTTGTCAGGTTCCTCTTCTTCTTCTTCTTCTTCTTGATCTTTAATATTAGAATCTATCTTTGTGTTTTCATGAGTTGTTATGCTATCATCAAATTCCTACAAAACAACCTTCTCTTTGCCTTTGTCTTTCTCATCACAATTCTTATTTAGTATAGAATATTTTGTACAACCACTTAAAGCATCATGATAAGATCTTGAGTTAGAAGAACTTGAAGTATCAATACTGCATGATTATTGAAATATCTTCTCTAATAAAGATTCATCTATTTTTATTTTCTCCTTAAGTGATTCAATTAATTATTTTTGCTTTACATTCTCTTCTTTGTAATATTGGAATGTAAGTATAGCCATGTATAATATGTTGCCAATATCTAGAGGAAATGTAATATCATCCTTTCCATTATTAATTACTTCAATGATTCTAGCATGAAGATAATATTCCAAGGATGTATAATTTTCTTCTAAGGCTTCACTATAGATCAATTTTGAGGCAAGATCTAAGTTTCCAGTTTTTGTAAGTAGATTCTTGATTCCAATTGTTATAACACTTGCCCTCTCCTTTCTAAGTATGTTTTACATGTTATTAATTGTATTCTTTGAAGTAGAAATCCTTCTCCCTCCTTAGATTTAATAGACTAATATCCCGTGAAAATATTATATTTCTCTATCTTCAACCTCTAAATTCTAACCTTCAATTTTTATAGTATATGTTCAATCAATAGAATTTCTTTAAGCTCTTTAGAATTGAGAAGAGTTTTAATAGAACCTTTGAAGTAGTCTATCTTATGGCTCCCTAGTTTGAGTATATGATCAAACTTGATAAAATCCTATTACTATCAAGTATTGTAGAATCCCTTATATCTTCCAAGTGTTTTAAATTATGGTCTTTATTACGTGCTTGATTTAAATTTCCTTTTGAGTTGATCCTCTAATGTTTTGAAGACAATGTTAAATTTCTATTTTTCCTTATTTTTCTCTATTAAAATTTGCACTTTTCAATTTGATGAAGTTCTCTATTTTTCAAGACTCTATAGTTGGATTCCTTTTGCCCCTTGGTTTGTATGAGAGACAAGTATGAATAATAAATTCCAAATTCAGCATTTAATGAATTTACTTGCTTTATCCTTTACTTCTCAATGGATTAATTTTCTAAATTTCAATAACCTAAAGTTTGGTGTAGTACTCCTTATATCTCCCTAATTTGGAAATTTAGAAAATGATAATATTTATAAAATAATGTTTCAATTTTCCAAGGTAGAAAACCTTATATCTCCTAGTTAATTATTTGCAAATACTTTGATATAAATAATGCACTTTGAAATATCTCTTAAAGATATGAACTCCTTGATTTAATTGCTTTCTATTCTACTAAGGTTGTAATTTCTTCAATGCAATATAAGCTTAACCTTAGATATAATGCACCTTATATCTTCCTTTGCAATTAATGGAAGTAAATATTAAAATAAATTTAAATATACCTTTCTAATGTTGCATGCTGATTGGCTTTAATCTTGGCTTTACTTTCCAAGCTTTGGAGTGTTGCTATTATTTGTCTTCAAAGCATGACAATGAGCATTCAATGCTCTACTTTGTATGGCACTCTATTATGATGATATTTTACTCCATTAAATGCACTTTGACCTCTATGTAAGATAGATTTCTCTATGTTGAATCTCTATGCTTAATATTTATGCTTAATCTATGTGCTCTTCTCAACCTGGGATATTTATACTTCTTGTATCTTCTTGGAATGCTAGACGCTTGGTACGTTACATTGCTTTGGTTCATAGGTTAACTTTTATATATGGTGTTTGGAAGTTACACTTTTTTGAGAGCATTACTTTAGGTGGAGCAGACCTTTGAATATTGTAAAATGATTATCGATACCTTCAACGCTTGAGTTGAGCATTGCTTTAAACTTGGATGCTCCCTTCATGTGCGTAAGCATTATAACCTTAGACGTTACCAAGAATATATAGGCACTTTTCTTCCATTGTGCAAAGTGGCACAAGATACCTTTGGTGAAAAAGTGGAGGCCTCTTCTTTGCATGAAACCAACTTCTTCAACGTCCAATCACCTTAATGTATTTCTAACTTTTTTCATGTTTTTTGGATTCCTTTGTAGCATGCATTCTTGAGCTTCAATGTTTAGTGGCTCCTCTTCCAACTAAGATGGCTCCTCTCCAATGTAGGTGGTTATTTATATGGAACTTCAATGCTTTCTTCATGGTGGTAGTTCATCCAAGCTCCATTCCATGTTCACTTGGGTAGTACTTGAAGTTATCCTCCTTTGCACCATATTTTACCACTTGTATTACGTTATTACCTTGTGTTATTACATTATTACCTTGTGTTATTATTTTTACAACTTGCATTATATTCTTTACATTATCCTTACAATGGCCATTGAGTTGTCTTACTTAGTCTCCTTCTTGCTACAGGTTACTTTTGCTATGATAAGTATATTTACTATGACACTATGTTCATGGGACTAGGATGTCGAATATGGTGTCTTTAGACACCTTGAATAGGATTGTTTTGAGCCCCTTAGATGGTTCCATATTCTTATAATAGTATCTTGTGCTTATACCTTGATAAAAATAATACTTATTGACTATAATATTGCACTGCGTTGGTGTCTTGATACAATCAAGCCCTGTCTCCTTTTTACTACTTTGTAGAAGGTTAATATGGTGCTATTAAAACATGAAATAAATCAGCAATATACTAAGATATATTACCTTAGTTTCACCTTGATTTTGGATACTCTTTTACTCTCTTTATGTAGCTTTATTTCTTACTTGAATATGGTTTCTTCTTTACTGTTCCTTTGCAGTTTATTTTCACCAAGATTTTTATGTTGTTCACCTATGATTAATGGTTTCTTTTGACACTCCAACTCAACCCTAATTTGTGCACTAATCTACCTTCATAACTTAAAATTTAATGCACTTTTAATAACTCTTAAAAATCAACTTATATGATGCACTATTAATTTCTCCTTATTGCTCCTTTTAATGAACTCTTAAAAGTAACTTGTATTATGTACTATAATCTATGCAACCTTCACTTTAGAATAATGTCTTCTTTGATTCTAATAGATAATAGGAAGTTGATATTTTTATTTCTCTTGAAATATATCTAACTCCTATTTCTTTTGTGTGGGTTAACCTTGTAAAAAATATCTTCTGCACTTCCTTGAAGACTTTAAACTATTGGAAATTTTGAGTTAGTTGTGTTGTCATTGATGTCAAGAGTCAGTGTTAGAAATCAGTGCAGGACTTGGCAAAAGAAGTGTTAAAATATTTATATTTTAAGCCCAAATAGTTTGGTTTAAGAGCTCCACATGATTGGTCAAATGGATGGTTAAATACCCTGAAGAAAATGCCTAAAGGAAATAATATTATAATATTTATTATTATAATATTAAAGGTGGTCAGAAAAGTTCTAAGTGCGAAAGAGGAAAACACCTAGGCCCAATGGAAATAATATTATAATATTTTATTATAATATTAAAAGGTTAATTAATACCTAAGGTAGTTTATAAATAATTTATAATATTTATATTATAAATTAATTTATAAAATAATAAATTTATAACCCAAAGTTGGGTTAGGCACAAAAGTTAATTGATATTTCATATTCCTCCACCGACGTTGGAAAAGGGAAGCATATGGTATAAATACCATAGCACTTACCTCACAAAGGTAAGTCTCTAAAATATTTGTGCATGTGATTTTGAGTGAAGGCAAATAATTTGTGAGCAAGCAAAGGACAAAGGTTTCAATTTTTAATTGCCCCCAAATTACGTGAAAAGCAAAGTGACCAAGGCAGGAAGTTTCAACACCAACCAGCAGTTGGGATATCAATGAATCTAAGGTATACAGGGTGTTGGAAAAGCAGAGGTGTTGTGATCAAGTCTCAACGTTGATGTAGGGATAAAGACTTTTGGCTTTTGGCATGGGATGAGTCAAAGCACTCTAGGCGCTTTTGCCTACCATGTGAGTACTTAGCTCACATGGTAGGGGAGCCGCAACTAAGGCACATGTGGCACTTTGACCAAGGATCGAGTCTCATGAAGAGCACACACGAGGTATTTGATTTTTTTATTAAAACACACATAGTCTAAGGTTGTTGGTGGCGCTTAAAGTGCATGCTTTAATTTTTGTGCCTAGGTTAAAGTGTGAAGTGGGAATGTTATGAGCACGTGGTATATTTGGGTTTTTTGAGTGCTTAGGGAGTTAAAAGGAGTAAGGTAATTAATTTTTTACCTTAGACAAAAGTGAGAAATATTTTTATTGAAGGTTGAAAATAAATTGCATTGTTTTATAAAGTTAATTATTTGAAAATGCAATTGTGAGTAGGGAGACATAAGTAGTTTTTGGATTACTTCATATATAAATTTTTTGAAAGGGGTTATTGTGAAACTGAGTGGTTGAAATATTTATTTGATAATTTTGGAGATAATAAGGTGTACTTGAGTTTTTGTTAATCTTGTAATGTTGAATTAATATTGAGAGAATATTTGGGTGAAGATTTTTTGCTATCTAACCATTGAGATTGGCAAAGATGTTGATTGTGTTGAGACAGATTTTGAGGTCATTTCTCCATTAAGAAAAAATGTATGGACACATATTACTTACGAGTGGAATATTGTTGGATGTTTTGAATGCTAATTTTGAGTGAAAAGGTTTGTTTTATAAGCATTGTTGAGTGAGTTTTCACATGCATGTTTGGTGAATATTTGTGAAGACAATTGAGTGTGAGATTGAAAACTATCTTGAACTAGGGTTTGTGCAAGATCATGAGTATCATTGTTATGTGATATTGTTTGATAAGCATTGTTGAAAATATTTGAGTAAACCTTCATGTGCATGATTAGGGTTTGTGAAAAGAACATGAGTATCATTATTATGTGAATGAGGAATCATCTTGAGTCAAGGATTGAGATTCATAGTGTGAGTTTTTGGAAGTGGAGTGAAACACTTATTTAGGGTTTGTAAGGAAGTTGTGTTTCATTGAGTGATTTATTGAGTGGATTTGGTTGAGCATAGTTGATTTAGAGTGTTGAAGTGATATTTCAAGTTCTATGAAATAAAATGTTCTTTATTCTTAATTGATTTGAAGAGAGTTTGGAAGTGATTGAGTGTTGTGTGAGAGTGAAACATATTGAGTCTCTAACCATTATCCATATGTTTATGTGGTTAAACAAGAGAGTTTTAAAGTGATTAAGTATTGTTGTGAGTGTGAAACATATTGAGTCTCTAACCATTCTCTATATGTTTATGTGATATTAAAACAAGATTCTGTGTGAAACTTGTTTGTGTGATTGAAGAGGTTTTCTATGATAGATTGAGTTGAGTTGAATAATATTTTGTGAAATATAGTGGACATATTTGAGTAAGTTCTAGAGTTGACTTAAGGATAGAGTTGAGTAAGATTTTATGGAAGCTTACAATGCATATTTGAGGTAAGTCTTAGTGAAGACTTGTTGAGCATATTGGACAAGTTCTAGTGAAAAATTTTTAAGAATATTTGAGGTAAGTCTTTGTGAAGAATTGAGAGCAGAGTTCATTGATTGATTTGTTCAAGCTTTGTGTTAAGGATTGGGGTAGATCTAGCAGAGTTGATTAGTGATTGGATCAAGATTTGTGTTAAGACTTGAGGACATATTTAAGGATAGAGTTTGGTGTAGATTTAAGGATAGGTTTGTGCTAGACTAGAGATAGAGATTGAGAAGATTTGTGCTAGACCGAAGGACTGTGTTTAGTGTAGATTTGAGACAAATATTGAGCAAATTTGTGCTAGACCAAAGAACTGTGTTTAGTGCAAATTTGAGGATAGATATTGAGCATATTTATGCTATACTAAAGGACTATGTTTAGTCTATATTTGAGGATAAATATTGAGCATATTTGTGCTAGACCGAAGGACTATGTTTAGTGCAAATTTGAGATAGATATTGAGAAGAGCTGAGAGCAAGCATTGGAGGTGACAAAGCATAGGACAATAGTCTCCAATGTATAGAGATCCATTAGCTAGGATAGTGAGGATAGAGGTCTTCTAAGTGAGGATAAGAGTCTTTAGTGGAGAGAGATCCACAAGCCAGAGTAGTGGAGGCAATAGTTTTTTAGAGTATCACCAGCCATAGCATAAGAGAAGGATTTTTCCTATGGATAGATATCCACAAACTAGCTAAGGAGATTGGTGTCTCCTGTGGGTTGGTGCCCATAAAATAGATTAGGGAATTGGTGTCTCCTTTGGATAGAGGTCCATAAACATTGTAATAGGGAAAGGATTCCCAAGAGATTTGTTGAGAAAATTTTAGTGAAATATTTTCTCCATGGAGTAGCCCATATTGGGTGAACCACATTAAATTTATGTCTCTATTGTATGTGGTGATTTATGCATTGCTTTGATTACTATTGTTGACATTGCATTGATATATTGGATAATATTGTTTTAGTAAATAAAAGTAAAAAGTGGTCTTATACTGTTCATCCCCCTCTTAGTATAATCTTGTGTTCTTCATAAACTTGAAACTTTATCCTTTGCAAATTTAAACTCTAATATGGTGCTTAACGAAACTTAATAATAGGATAAATGTAAGTTTTCAAATAATGAACCTTTTGCACCAAATTTGCATACCATAATGAACTTTGTAGAGGATGTATTTCTAGGTGATTAGATTCACCTAAATGCTACCCTATATTTTGTGGATTTGTAGCTCTTCCTTGTCCAAAATAACTTCTTAACTCACCAATTTGTATCTTTAAAAATTCTATAAATTACTTCTCAAAAATATAGTTTGGTGGCTTCAAATCTCCTTCATGATGCTCCCTTGAACTTATTAAATTAGAAGCTAATAATTCTGCCCAAATTATTGCCTGTAACTCTGAATTTTTTAGATTCTAATGTAGCTAATTTCTCCTCCAGAATGCTATCCTTGAATTTTGCCAATTTTGTAGGAAACTCCTCCAAATTGCATCTGAAACACACCTCCTAGAAACTTTTATTTTTCTACTGTAAAAAAAAGAAACCTCCTTTCTCCTAATTAGCCTTCAAGCCTTCAATGATAATATTCAAATATCTCATATTTTGTGGCTTCTTCTATCTCCTTTCTCCTTAAAACTCCTTGTTGAATTCTAACTTCAACCTTGGCCTATCTAGTGGCCTTATTCTCAAGAATATAAATGTCTTGAAGTCTTCAATATTCTCATTTGAAATTTGGATAGCTTATTACCAAATTATTCTCCTTTTGGGCTTGTTGTTATATGGTGATAATTGTCCCAAATCTTGTTCTATCAAGAACTCCTACTTGCTAGCAGTCTTTTCCAATGAGTTCTCCCTGAAACTCCTTCAATGGCCTTCCTGGCATTCTTTGATTTCTCCAAAGAGTATTTCCAATCCTTCTACTTCCTTCTCCTTTCAATATTCCTTGATACCTATTCTATAAGGTCTTCAATTTTTGTAGCTACTCAAGTCTTCTTATCAATACTTTAATGAGTTCTTCCTTGATCTCTTCAATATTCAACTATGAATTTTTACAATGAGATCTCTTTCCTTGGATCTCTAAAATCTATTGCTTCTAGAATCTAGAATAGGAATTTTTCTAGTCCTTCTATATCTTCAATATTCCAAATCTAGAAGTTTTTCAATAGGACCTCTTGTGGGTCTCTTCAGCTTCTTGAGCTATTTTCATCTCCTTCAATCTCTAATTTACAATCTTCAATATTCATTGGAGATCTCCAATATCCAATATTCTCCTAGGCTATTTTCTTTGAGTCTCTTCTTTCTTCAATCTACAATAAGGCTTCTTTAGCCTTTTCTCTCTTCTACACTTTACATTCTATAGGTCTGCAACTTCTTGCACTGGGACCTTTTCCTCAAGGTCTTCAAAATATTTAGCCTTGTAATTGTTGCTTCAAGTACTTGATTGATTCCATAGAAGATATTATTCCTAGCTCTTATAGTAAGCTTTCCCAAATTTATTTGAATCTCTTTTTTCTTCAACAAAGTATTATAAATTGTAATGGAATAAAATTCAAATCTAGAGATAGCAAATCTTCACTAGTTGATTTGTCAATCTAGTGGAATCAATGTTGAGTCCTAGTCTTCGTAAGTTGTTTTGCACCTATATGGAAAGACTAACCAAATGTAATTTTAGAAAATTCTAAAAGTGAGATTTCTATTCTCCTCTAAATATCTCTTGTGGCTCTCCCTATTTCCTATTGATTTTCCATATGCTCTAATACCATTGTTAGCTTTTGATGATATATATTAAAGGAAATGCAACCACAAGGAGCAAGTAATGATAACTATATAATAATGGCACTATATTATGCAGGAAAACTATATGAGAAACTTTTGCATTAACTCAAAATATGTCATTAATGAAAGATCACAAAAATAGTACAATGCAATATAATGGAGGACATGAACACTCCATAAATTGTTTGAAATATCTACATTGTACTCACTATACTCTATCTATATTATAATGCTATTATACCACACTCTTGTTCACACTCTCAAAAACCTTTATATAGAGAGATATATTTCTTGGCCATGAATATTCATGTCATGACCCTCCCTTGAAAGAGTTTTTATTTCGATAAGTTTATGTTTTGGTATGACTACTTTATTGATGAAATGAATGGTTATTTCAGATTTATTATACAAAACACTAGTATGTTATGGAATATATAACATAAGGATATTAATTATTGTTGTAGGTTGATTCCATGATTAGTATTGGGAAACATACATTTTATGTGATAATATGATGCTGCTAATAAAAGTGCACTTTTACAGGATTAGGTCTCTTATTGCCTTATGGGAAGTTATGTGATGGTTTATTTGTCAGAATAATGAGGGGAAACACAAAAAGATGCTCCTCCATGAAGATGCATAAAATGATTTTCATAAGAAAATAAATATCAAAATTTGGTTGTATTGTGTTTGTTTGTTTGTTTGATGATATTCTTTTGGGTGGAATCTCTCTTATTACATAGTATTTATGCTCAGAGGGATAGATGTTTACTTTAGTTGTTCTTTCAAGAAGGAAGCTTTTGAAAGGTCCTTTTTATTGATAATTGTTTGTTGAACTATAAGGTAGATTCAAAATATTATTTATTAGGAAAGAATTTATTTTGGCTGGAAACCTTGTGATGTTTTGTGCCGAATGTGGATTGCTCTTGTTTCTCCCATGTGAAGGGAACTGGGTTGAATTGTCCTTGCAGTGCTCTTGGCAAGTCATTATAGTTACATAAGGGAGAAACCATTAATTTAAAATAATTTAATATTGAAGCAAGGACTTTGGAAATATTAAATATAACCTCCAGATAAAATTTCTCTGACATACTTCAGATGTAAGGCTTCATGCTTAAAGGTTGTTGGAGTAATATCTTCCTTGATGTTTGCTAATAAACATGGGGAATGGAGAGTGAGGCTGAGAGGGGGTTTCCTCTCTTTAAAAGAAAACATGAGAATAGAAGAGGGTTTCAGTTCTAGTTGAAAGGAGAAATATTAGAATTTTTGAATGTGTCTGTAACAACGGTGAAGAGTTTGATGCTTGGAAGGACGTCATCGGTACTCAAGTAATTCAAAACTAGTTTTTCTTGGTTGAATGGATTTGCAATGTTGTTCTTCAAGCCTAGAAAAATTTATAGTGTATACTCTATGATTAGTAGTAATAAAATTTGTTGTGGATCAAAAAATATTTACCTTTAGAATAGCAAACATGACTCCTTTGTATTGCATCTATGAGAGACTTTATGATTTATGGGTGCTCAGTATTCCTTAGTTTGTTTGATAGAATAGCTTTGGTTTCAATTTTTATGAGCTTATGTGTTGAATAGCACGGGATTATAGAATTGAGAGGGTGATGTTATGAGTAAAAATCTATCTCTTAGATGTGTTATCTTTGGCTAGAATAGATGAAACCCTATTGAGAGTTGGATGTAGTTAATGAGGCCTAGAAATGCCTCAATCATAACATGTTTTGAACACTGAAATTGCCTACAAACACTTTTTAATCTAATATGCTAGTTAAGTTAATTCAATATGTTGTGTATTAACTATTTGCATGATAAATGTATCTGAAATACTATATTCTAATTTTTATAGCTTTTTGCATGAGTTTTATGTTGTTTTGTTATGACTTGCTAAATGAGATATGCTTATATTGATAGCAGCATTTCACTAATCATGTTTTGATATGTCTCAAGCATTTGCTTTACCTAAATTTGGCAACAGTGCAAGTAAACTATTCATCGTGCAACAAAAATCGGTTTTTCCCATGTAAATTCCGATCGACTACCAATGAATGGCAAGGCATGGAATTCACATGTGGAAAGAGATGAAGACCATTGGAATCTGATCCTGAGAAGTAACCCACATGAGAAATGCAGAGGAAATCATTTAAAGAGCCCACATTTGTTCATTTCGAAGTCTCTTTGGAATGAACAAATATCTTTGAAATGAGAAAACATAGTGTCTTCGGAATGAGCGGATCTTCAGAATGAGAATTGTAGTATCTTTGAAATGAGTGGATCTTCATAATGAGAATTGCAGTATCTTCAAAATGAGCCACTTATCTTTGAAATGAAAATAGAATGTGCTTTTTGACTTATTGACCGAATTCTGACACTGGAAAAAAGGAAATAAAGATTGAAAATGGTAAGGGAAAATATCTCAGATCTGACTTTGCCGTCCTTGCCTACCAAATCCACCATTTATGGAAAGATCAAGTGTGATCTTCTTCTAGGATAAAACCAGAAATTGTTGCAGCATAATAGGATTAGATATTTTTCTTAGTTGTCAGTAGATCTTAGGACATCTATAAATATGGCTCCCATTGAGGTTGAGCTAGGTAGAAGGAAGGAGATAGAGAAAGCAAAAAGTAGAGAAATATAGGAGAAAATAGGCAATAATTAGAGAAGTGACTGTTATAGTTCTGTAACAGGTTTTCAGCATAATTATTGTAATCATGTTCTTGAATCAATAAAGTGTACTATTTCTATTTCATATTGATTTTAAATGAGTGTGAGTAAGATCTAGAGAGAGAGCGACTCATACCTTATTTTGGACAAGGAGGTTGGCCACTTCCAGACCTAGGAGGAGGACTAACAACATGTTTTTATTCTGATTTTGCTATAGTAGAATGAGTAGTAGAACTTGTCATTCCATTCCTTTGTAAACAACTAATGATATTTGCAATCTTAGCTTATTTTATGTTTTGTGATTAATGGTTTGGTTGTAATCTCCACTTTCAACAAAGATTTCAATTTATTGCAGACTATCATTTCTAGAATTTACTATTTTTCTGTAATTTCCTGCATTTTATGTTTTGCTATCAATCCCTGCATAGAAGATTGACAACCTTTTGTTACAGAGCCTTGAAAAGGTTTCATTTCTATGTTATAAGTAGGTTTCTATTACTGCAAAAGTAAATATATTTCCTTTCTGCAATTATAATCAGACTTCTAATTCTGCAACTATTATTTTTGCAACATAATTAGGTCTCATTCTGCAATTGTAATTAGGATTTCATTTCTATAGTTAATGATTAGTTTCCATTTTTGCAACTTAGATTAAGGTTTAATTTATGCAATTTAGAGATAGGAATGTCCTAAATCCCCCACACAATCGATTTCACCAATAAGACCTATT
This sequence comes from Wollemia nobilis, assembly GCA_028583015.1. NCBI lineage: Eukaryota > Viridiplantae > Streptophyta > Pinopsida > Araucariales > Araucariaceae > Wollemia > Wollemia nobilis. Next base: position 2,644,307 of record JAQPPZ010017238.1, read on the forward strand.
GCTATAGATTGACCTAAGTTATAACCTTGTTCACCCCTTCTTTTGTAGATAGCCTTGTACACTACACTGGATTGACAAATTCATTGAGAATTAATGATGTGTATAATGACAACGCATCATTTTGGCACCATTGTCGAGGAATTGTGTTTCTAGAAGGTAACAATAGTCCAATATCTGTTAGTTAGACTGAACTGTGAATATTTAGGATAAAATATGAATAGAATAGTTGGTTAAAATAACAACTATTGACCTATAATTTATGTCATTTAAGAGTAAACATGAATGAGTAAGTCTAGAGATGAAAAAGGTAGAATTACCCAAAAGGATCCTTGGCTTGTTCCATTAAGGATATCTTCATGCCTAAGGGGTGAATCACCTGTGTTTGAATTACCAAAAATATTGAAAGAAAAATCACCAGTCTCACCATCATTAGAACATTTTGAGAAAGAAAAATCACCAGTCTCATCATCATTAGAACATCCTAAGAAAGAAGAATCATCAGACTCATTATCAACAGAGGGTCTTGGACCTCTTGAGAAAGAAATTTAGATAGGTTTAACTAAGGAACAGGAAACTATGGTAGAAGGAGGAAATCTAGATAGAGATGGCCAACATGGCTATGTCCATAATGAAGGAGATGATCAAGATATACCCCAACCTTCCAGAACATTTGAATATCCTATCCGTTTGAATCCAACACAAAACTCTCCCATGAAAACTATTTCACCTTCAATACTTTCAACCTTTCGAGGTGTTGTATCTAAAGATCCTAATCATTTTTTATTTGAATTCAAAGTAGTGTGTCAAACCTATGACTATGTAAATGACAATAAAAAACTTAAGGTTTTTCCCTCAAAACTCAAGGACTCAGCATTACGTTGGTTCATGAGCTTAAAGCCAAATTCCATCCGAACTTGGGATCAAATGGAAACTATGTTTTTAGATAAATATCAAGAGTATTGCCATGTAAGGAACAAGAAAGATGAGTTATTCAGGATTAAACATGAAGATGATGAAACATTAGAAGACTATCTTGATAGGTTCTCCTTTTTTCAAAGGAGATGTGGACTTGTAGAACCAAAGTTATGCAAAACCATATTTTTGAGAGAATTACAAGATGAATCTAGAGACGTATTGGATTTGATGGAAAAAGGGGATGTAAATACTCTCAGTAATGAGTAAATTGTGGATCTCTGCAGGAATTACTCTCGTAATAAGTAGAGAAGAAGAAAAAAGAGTACAAATGGCACTAATGTGAAGGAATTAATAGAGGAACTTGCAAATTTTAAAACTAATATTCTAGTGCAATTAAACACAACTTTGGGGGAAATGTCTACAAAAGCAAAAACCATAGAACCTTTGGCAATTTATTACCCAAGATGTAGAAATAAACATGATTTGCAGGAATTTCCTTTGAATAAAACATCCATCTCAGCAATTTGTAGTATCTGTTCAAATATGCATTCAACTGATAAATGCCACCTGCTACCACAACTCAAAACTATGTTAGAAAATCATACTGAGGAACTCAACTATGTTGGACAAAAACAAGGAGGAAATTTATCTCAAAATCAAAATCCCCCTTGTTTTCCTACAAATTGGGGGCATAATCCCTGGACTATGCCTTGGGGACAATCAGAACCGCCCCAATGTCCTTGGAATTATCCTCAATGGACAAATTTTCAAGAATAGCCACAAAAAAATTGGAGTAACCTAGCCCGAAATCAGAATCAAAATAACCCATCATGGAATCAAAACAACCCATCCTGGAATCAGAATTAGACTAATCCCCATTTGATGCAAAATCAACCACAGTGGAGTCAACAATACCAATCCTATCTAAGGCAGCAAAGAAATCAAGGTCAAAATCAGCATTTGCTGCTTGCACCTAATAAAAATTTTCAAGAAAAATAGAACCAACCATAGCAAACACAACAGGTGAAACAACCTCAACTACCAGCTCAATCAGTCACTAATCCAAATAGTATGAGATAGGCATCCCCTGTCTATGTGGTTGAAGCTGAAGAAAATGTTGAAATAAATATTATTGATTGTAGTAACATCCAACTTTGTTCAGAAAAAGTTGTACCTGAACCTATTTCCAATAAAAGAAAGGAAAATGAAGAGCAAGAACCTTTGGAACCAGTTATAGTGGAACCAAAAATAGATAAAGAAGAAGAAAAAATAGAACCACAAGCAGAACAATTACCTTCATCAAAGATAATTCCATATCCTGAAAGATTCAATACCACAGTAGAAAATTTTGAGTCAGACCTGGTCAAGGAACTTAAAAAGTTAACTATATCATTGCCCTTATTGCAAGCTATTAAGGATATACCAATGATTATCCGAGATTTATGCATTAGAAGAGCAGGAAGAAAAAAGAAAGCATTTCCCAAAATTGTTTATGTTGAAGGAAAGATAGTTGATCTCTTGTCTGGAAAACTAGTACCTCCAAAGTATAGTGACCCAGGAAGTCCAGTTATCATAGTTACCATAGATTCAGTGCCAATATCAAATGTCTTAGTAGATCTAGGAGCTGCAATAAATGTCATGACCAAGGATATAATGAAACAATTACATCTCAAACATCTTAGCCCCACATTTACAATTTTAGAAATGGTTGATAGGTCAGTTGCAAAACCTAAAGGTATCATTGAAGATGTTCCTATAGAAGTTTCTTCTTGGGAATTCCCTATAGATTTTTTGGTTTTACAACCAAGAAATTCAACACATGGATATCCCATCATTTTGGGAATACCTTGGCTTGCAACTACAGCTGTCTTCATAGACTGCAGATCTGAAAAAATGACTATTTCAAATGGTATTGATCTAAAACAGATCTCTCTGTATCCTCTTGCAAAACCCTCAAACAATTTTTTAGGTCAGTTATGGTTTCCTGATTCAGATGAAGAATCAGAGGAGTTTATTTCCACACTAGCCACCTTGGTAGTAAGGGAACACATAGAAGACCTCCATGACATAGAAAATTTAGAAAATGAAACTATCCTAATAAATGTTCTGCATGAACAAGGGTTAGAAGAGGAAATAGTAAAAATCCATTAGTTGTTAAGGAATGAGGAGAACCAAAATTTTGAAGGTGAACCATATGTACTATCACAAGAAAAATCTATTTCACTACCACATGGGTGGCACCATCACCTGATTTTTCCTTCTCATTGTTCCATACAGGATATGCTTCCATCAGGAAGTAATGAAACAAAAACTTCTTATTTCCTACCATCTCAGTAGTGTCATTTTAACTCCCTAATCACCAGGTATGAAGAAGTGAATTTAGTCCTTCTAAATACAAAACAAATAGAAGTCCAACAAGGAAAATTACTGAACATTAACAGCTGGCTTACTAAGGAAGAGGAAGAAAAATTGATAGTTGTCTTGCAAAAGCATGTTTATGCTTTTGCTTGGGACTATAAAGATATGTCAGGAGTTCACCCTGATATATGCACCCACAAAATTTATACTGAATAAGTCAAGCCAGTAAGACAACCCCAGAGAAGACTGAATCATGCCCTAAGAGATATTGCAAAGGAAGAAATTGAAAAACTTTTGGAGGTAGGATTCATTTACCCAATTTTTGATAGCCAATGGATCTCTCCATTGGTTATAGTTCCTAAGAAAAATGGGAAAATGAGAGTATGTGTAGACTATAGAGAGTTGAATAAAGTGACATACAAAGACCATTTTCCATTACCTTTCATAGATCAAGTGTTATACCCTTCTTTGGAAAGAAATACTTTTGTTTTCTTGATGGATTTAGTGGATATAATCAAATTCAGGTTGCACCTAAAGATCAAGAGAAAACAACATTTACCTATCCATGGGGAACATTTGCCTATAGGGTTTTACCTTTTGGTTTGTGTAATGCCCCAACAACATTTCAACGAGCGATCTTAGCAATTTTTTCTGATCTGACTACCAACAGTGTTGAGATATACATGGATGATTTCATAGTATGTGGACAGAATTTTGACTTTACATTAGAAAACCTTGACAAAGTTTTAGCTCACTGTGAAACATACTAGTTATCCTTGAATCTAGAAAAATGTTTTATGATGATGGAGGAAGGAATAGTTCTTGGTCATCACATCTCTCCTCAAGGAATCCAGGTTGATCCAAATAAGGTGGAAATTATCAAGAATCTTCTTCCTCCTAAAACTTAGACTAATGTCAGAAGCTTCCTAGGACACATTGGTTTTTACCATAGGTTTATTCCCAGCTTTAGCACGATAGCCAATCCCATGTTTGCCCTATTGACTAAATATTCTAAATTTTCTTGGACTGCAAGGTGTCAGGAATAATTTGAAGCTCTAAAAGAAAAAGTAGTAACTCCACCTATGTTAAGAGGACCTAATTGGACATTACCATTTCACATATAGACTGATGCTTCCAATATGGCAATTGGAGTAGCATTGGGACAAATTAACAATGGTGAACACTATGCCATCTACTACATTTGCAATAATTTGACAGGAGCTAAGAAAAATTATACCACAATTAAGAAAAAATTCTTGGTAGTAATTTATGCCATCAACAAATTCAAACATTACATCATAGGTTATCAAATATTTATTCACACAGATCACACAACCATTAAGTATTTGATGAATAAGCCTATGGTAAGTGCAAGAATTATTCGTTGATTACTGTTGCTGCAAGAATTTGATATCACTATAATCAACAAACCAGGAAAAGCTAATGTTGTAGTAGATTTCTTGTCCATATTATAGAACACAGATGAAGGGGAATTAGTTGAAGACACCTTTCCTGATGAAAAATTATTTGCTATATCAGTCAAATCACCTTGGTTTGTAGATATAGCCAATTACTTGGTCACAAGGAAAGTTCCTCCACATTTCACTTCAAAAAAAAAAAAACAATTGATCAAACAGAGTTCTTCTTTTGAATGGATTAAGGGTATACTTTTTAAGTGTAGTCCTGACCATGTGTTACGTAGGTGCATCTGTGATATCGGGGTCAAGCAACACACAACAAAAATCAACGCAGATTCGACAATAGAGGTCTTTCATTCAAAATGGCCCCGGCCCCGATTACAATGCATGCACGGTCTTTTTATATCACCGCCCCAACTTCCTTCCAATCATTACATTAAGTGCGGGCTTCCCTCTAACCACCCGCATGAATGTTCTGTTCCACCTGCAAGATGCTGCCAGGTGCCCCGTATTATCATGGTCTGGGGTGGCGGAGTGCGCTGCGGCCGCCTGTCAATCCTTCCGCCAAAACATCATTCAAAGGAGTGCGCCAAGTCGCTTGTAATTTGTTGCCACGTGTCCCCTTGTCAGAGTCCCAGTAACCGCTCCATACCCTCGGGCCACCTGTAACTTGATGCCACGTGTCCTTGCAATGGTCTCTGCAATCGTCGGCTGGTCAAACGTCGTGAGCGCTCTGTCGCGATATCGCGACGTGTTTGCCTCTTTGCGCTCTTTCTCCCTTTCGGTCGTGATATCGCGACCATTCTACCTCTCGGTGCCTTTGCCCCAAAAGCGTCACGATTTCGTGACCATTTGGCACCCTGTCACCTTTCCTCCGAAGGTGTCACGATTTCGACCACCTTGCGCCTCTGAGCCCTTACTCCAGAAGTGTCACGATTTCGTGACCATTTGACGCCCTTGAGTCTTCGGCCCGAAAGTGTCACGATTTCATGACCACTTTGCGCTGTTGAGCCTTCGCACCGAAAGCGTCACGATTTCGCGACCACTTTGCGTTTTAGAACCTTGCCTCCGAAAGCGTCACGATTTCGTGACCATTTTGCGTTTTAGAACCTTGCCTCCGAAAGTGTCGCGATTTCATGACGTCTTTGAGCCTCAGAGCTTTGCCTCCGAAGGTGTCGCGATTTTGCGACCATTTTTGTTCCTTAGAACTTTTCCTCCGAAGATGTCTCTATGCTTTCAAGTCTTGTCCCCCAAAAGTGTCGTGATTTCGTGACGTCTTTTAAGCTCTACCTTGGAAGGTGTCGCGATTTCGCGACGTCTTTTAAGCTTTGCCTTGGAAGGTGTCATGATTTCGCGACGTCCTTTAAGCTTCGCCTTCGAAGGTGTCACGATTTCGTGACCATTCTTGTGCCTTAGAACTTTTCCGCCGAGATGTCTCAGTGCTTTCAAGTCTTGCCCCCCGGAAGTGTCACGATTTCGTGACCAATTGGCACTCAAGTGACTTTGCCTCGGAGCTATCATGATTTCGCGACCAATCGGCACCCAAGCTGCTTTTCCCTAGAACTGTCGTGATTTCGTGACCATTTGGCGCCTTGACCTCTCCGCCCCGAAAATGTCATGATTTCGCGACCATTTTGCGTCCAGACCGCGTTGCTTCAAAAATGTCATGATTTCGCGACCCTTTGGCGTCCAGACTGTGTTGCCTCAAAAATGTCACGATTTCGCGACCATTTCGCGTCAAGGCTGTTTTGCTTCAGAAACGTCGTGATTTCGCGACCATTTGGCGCCTTGGCCCCTTTCATCAAAAAGCGTCGCGATATCGCGATAGTTTTGGCACTTAGAGAAAAAAAAACATTTTTGGGTGATGCAAGATTGCTTCTTCGCCTCCGGATGCTCCTGCATCAGACACCCGGGGTGAGTTTGAGAAGTGACCTTCACTTTTGATCTTTTCGAGGTAGACCCAGGCGATCAACCTCAGCCTTTGATAACCAAGTCGCATCTTCTATGGGCCTGCCTTTCCATTTGACTAAATACTCAGAGTAACTCCTGTTCCTAGTACTTCGGCCCTCACGCGTATCCAGAACTTCTTCTATCTCGTCCGCAACTGGGATGACTGTTGGAATGCTCCACAAATCTGGACTGGGTATCTCACTGCTTTCTCCTTCATGATACTCGACCAAATCTGAGATGTTAAACATGGGGGAGATGTTGAGTTCACTTGGTAACTCCACCTCGTATGCATTGCCCGAATCCCGTTTGCCAATGATCTTGCATGGCCCAAATTTCTTCATTTTTAGTTTGTTATAGGTCTTGGCAGGAAACCGCTCCTTCCTCAGATGGACCATGACAGAATCTCCTACTTGGAACTCTTTAGCTCTGTGTTTTTGATCCGCCCTTGTCTTGTACTGAGCATTCATCTTGGCAATGTGTTTTGTCACTTCCTCATGCACTCCCTTCAGGTGTTCGGCAAAGTCTTCTGCCTCAGCACTGCATTTCTCCCTCGTATCTATCCTTCTCAACTCTGAAGCATTTCTTGGGCTGCTCCCATAGATGATCTGGAATGGTGATTTATTTGTACTCCTATTGACCGAGCTGTTATATGCAAATTCTGCTTGCGGTAGAACTAGATCCCATCCCTTGGGCTTGTCCCCTACCAAGCATCGTAGTAGGTTGCCCAAACTCCTATTAACCACCTCTGTTTGGCCATCTGTTTGGGGGTGGTATGCAGAACTGAACTTTAACTCCGTCTTCAGTTTCTTCCACAGGGTCTTCCAGAAATAACCTACAAACTTGGTATCCCTGTCCGACACAATGCTTCTTGGCAGCCCATGAAGGCGTACCACTTCCTTAAAGAACAAACCAGCTACATGGACCGCATCGCTAGTCTTCTGGCATGGGATAAAGTGAGCCATTTTCAAAAATCTGTCCACTACCACAAATATGGAATCGTGCCCCCTCTGCGTCCTGGGTAAACCAAGCACAAAATCCATACTAATATCTTCCCACGGCCTTTCGGGTATAGGTAGCGGTTGATATAAACCAGTAGGCTGCCTCACACCTTTTGCCATCTGGCATATCCTACAACTCTGCACAAACTTTGCCACATCCTGCTGCAATTGCGGCCAGTAATAGTTTTCACTAACAAGTGAGATGGTTTTGTCACGACCAAAATGTCCAGCTAGACCCCCACTGTGCTTTTCTTTGATGAGATTCTCTCTCATTGAGCTCCTCGGGATGCATAACTGGTTCCCCCTGAATAGCATTCCCTCTTGAACCAGGTAATTCAACCACTTAGTCCTGTCCAACGTAACAGGCGCAGTGCAGGCTTTCCAAGCTTCTACAAAATCGGGGTCTGCAGGGTATAAGTTCTTGAGCTCAGCAAACCCTACAACCTCCACTTTCATTTCTATCATCAGACATTGCCTCCTACTCAATGCATCTGCCACCCTATTGGATCTTCCGCTTCGATGCTTCAGCACAAAGGTATAGCTCTGTAGGAACTCTACCCATTTCAGGTGCCTCTGATTCAATTTTCCTTGACTGTTAATGTACTGCAGTGCTTGATGGTCGGTATAAAGAACAAACTCCTTCGGCAACAAATAATGCCTCCATTTCTTGAGTGCTTGAACTATGGCATAGAACTCCTGATCATACACCGAATACTTCCTCCTGGCATCATTGAGCTTTTCGCTGAAATACGCAACAGGCCTACCCTCTTGGCTCAATACGGCTCCTATGGCATTGCCACTTGCATCGCAATCCACCTGAAACACCTTATTGAAATCTGGAAGTGCTAAGACGGGTTGCTCAGTGACCTTCTTCAGCATAGCAAAGCTTTTGTCTGCTCCAACTGTCCACTGGAATTCCTTCTTGTTCCCCTTCATTGTCTCCGTAAGAGATGCGCAAATACTGCTGAAGTTTCTAATGAATTTTTTGTAGAAACTGGCCAGACCATGAAATGATCTAACCTCGGTCACACTTCTTGGGACAGGCCATTCTAGGATAGCCCTCACCTTTTCGGGGTCCATTTTGAGACCATTTGTTGAGATAACAAATCCCAGGTATACCAGCTCCTTCTTCACGAAGTTGCACTTCTTTAGATTGATCAGTAACTGCTCCTCCCGTAGTTTCTCAAAAACCTTCCTGATGTGCATCAGGTGCTCCTCTAAGGTTCTGCTAAAAATCAGTATATCATCCAAGTAAACAATAACAAATTTGCCTAGAAATTCCTTTAGAACTTCATTCATTAACCTCATAAAGGTACTCGGTGCATTGGTTAGCCCAAATGGCATAACCAACCACTCATACAGCCCCTCTCTGGTTTTAAAAGTTGTCTTCCACTCATCCCCTTCTCTAATGCGGATCTGATGGTAACCACTTTTCAAGTCAATCTTTGTGAAGTATTCAGCTCCACTTAAGCAGTCCATGATATCATCCATCCTTGGCAGTGGGAATCTGTATTTGATGGTGATCTTGTTGATTGCCCGAGAGTCTGTGCACATCCTCCATTCTCCATCCTTCTTGGGTGCTAGTACTGCTGGTACCACACATGGACTAAGACTCTCCCTAATCAGCCCTTTCTTCAACAGATCTTGAACTTGTCGATTCAACTCTTCAGTTTCCACAGGTGTCATTCGATGTGCAGCCTTGTTTGGCAAGCTCGATCCAGGCACCAAATCTATGTGGTGACTGATCTTCCTAACAGGCGGTAAACCTTCAGGAACATTATCAGAAATGATATCAGGGAATTCCTCTAACAGTCCCATGACTTCCACTGGAATTTCCTTGCATCCTTCTTCCCTAACCCTGGGGATTATGGCATAGCACATATGATCCGGCTTCAGGCCTTCCAAGAATATTTTGCCATCAACTAAACAGACTCGTGCACTGCTGCATACTTTCTCATCCGCCTCCTTCAGGGGTTTTAACTTATGGCGAACTCCATTCTTTGACAAAGAATATGTGTTGGCTCGACCATCATGGACAACACTTCGGTCAAACTGCCATGGTCTCCCAAGCAGCAGGTGACATGCATCCATAGGCAAGATGTCACATAAGACCTCATCTCGGTAAGTTCCAATATTGAACTTCACCAGACATTGCTCACTTACTAGTGCCCGATGGTCCTTTTGCAGCCATGCAATTCGATAAGGGTGCGGGTGTTTTCTCCTTTCCAACCGCAGCTTGGCAACCATTTCCTCAGAAACCAAATTGTCAGTGCTTCCATTATCTATGATGATGTTACAGACCTTGCCTGCGCACTTGCATCTTGTTCGAAATAGGTTGTTCCTCTGGTCTGCCTTTTCCTCTTCATTCAACAAGACTCTTCTGATGATCATTGCTTCCCCTCTTTCTGCCTCCTCTGAGTGCTCAGACTCTACACCTTCGTCTGCTACAGTAGCTCGGGCCTGACCCTCAGGTCTTCGATTTGGCCTCTCTTGATGCTACGGGTAGTTGTATGCCCTGTGTCCTTCTTCTTCGTAGTTGAAGCAGGTTCCTCGAAAGACACCTCTTCCAAACCCTCGCCCAGACCTACCTCTTCCTCTTGGGTAGTTGTTGTTCTGATTGCGTGGGCGTTGGTCATCCTCCTCCTTCACTTCTTTCTATTTCTAGCTACTGCTAGCTTCACCAGTTTTCCCCACATCTCTGTACCTTCCACCACTGCCTCTTCCACCAGCTCTTCCACCCCTGTCCTTCCCTCTCTGCTTACCATCAAACCTCCTATTCAGTTTCTCCTCCACTTTTAATGCAAACTGATATGCATCCTCCACCGTGCTCATTCTAACCAGCCCCAGCTCTTCTTGAATGCTGGTTCGCAATCCATTGATGTAACGTGCGACCTTCTCCTTATTCGCCTCCGAATGGCCGGTTCTGATTGAGATTTGATAGAACTCTTTCGTATATTCCTTGACAGTCTTACTAGCCTGTCGAAGACTCTGCATCTTTTTTAACAAATCCAACTCATAATCTGCAGGTATGAACTGCCTCTTTAGTTTCTCTACCATCCTATCCCACCTGGTGATCCTTTCCTTTCCCCTCCTATTCCTTTCTAGCTGCACTCCTTTCCACCAGATGCTAGCATGTCCCTTCAGCTTGGTTTTCGCGAACCTGATCCGATTTGGATCTGAGATCTCTTCGTACTCAAAATACTCCTCCATGTCGTTGATCCAGTCTATCAACTCCTCAGGGTTGAGGTTCCCAGAGTAAGTGGAGACGTCAAATTTTGGCTTCTTCCCGATCTGGGAGATGGCCCTATACAGCCTAGCCTCTGCTGGATCCAAGGCCTCTTCCTCATCGGATGGAACCTCTTCTTCCCACACTTCATCTTCGCTGGGTTCCTCCCTTCTCGGCTCGACTCCTCTTCTAATTTCCTCTTGCAGGGCTCTCAGATCGACCTCCTCCCTTCTTGCTCGCCTGTGCCTCATACCACCATGGTCTCTACGCGGAGGCATCCTGCTTCTTCTTCACAACCCCACAACCATAGTCCTGGTGCAAACTGCCTCACTGTCGGTGATCGGTTTGCACACTCAGGACCAACCGGCTCTGATACCACTTGATATAGAGCTCAAGCAACACACAACAAAAATCAACGCAGATTCGACAATAGAGGTCTTTCATTCAAAATGGCCCAGCCTCGAATACAATGCATGCGCGGCCTTTTTATCACCGGCCCCAACTTCCTTCCACATCATTACACTAAGTGCGGGCTTCCCTCTAACCACCCGCACGAATGTTCTGCAGCCGCCTGCAAGATGCTGCCAGGTGCCCCGTATTATCATGGTCTGGGGTGGCGGAGTGCGCTGCGGCCGCCTGTCAATCCTCCGCCAAAACATCATTCAAAGGAGTGCACCAAGTCGCTTGTAATTTGTTGCCACGTGTCCCCTTGTCAGAGTCCCAGTAACCGCTCCATACCCTCGGGCCACTGTAACTTGACGCCACGTGTCCTTGCAATGGTCTCTGCAATCGTCGGCTGGTCAAACGTCGTGAGCGCTCTGTCACGATATCGCGGCGTGTTTGCCTCTTTGCGCTCTTTCTCCCTTTCGGTCGTGATATCGTGACCATTCTACCTCTCGGTGCCTTTGTCCCAAAAGCGTCACGATTTCGTGACCATTTGGCACCCTGTCACCTTTCCTCCGAAGGTGTCACGATTTCGCGACCACCTTGCGCCTTCAAGCCCTTACTCCGAAAGTGTCGCGATTTCGTGACCATTTCACGCCCTTGAGTCTTCGGCCCGGAAGTGTCACGATTTCGTGACCACTTTGCGCTGTTGAGCCTTCGCACCGAAAGCGTCGCGATTTCGTGACCACTTTGCGTTTTAGAACCTTGCCTCCGAAAGCGTCGCGATTTCGTGACCATTTTGCATTTTAGAACCTTGCCTCCGAAAGTGTCATGATTTCGCGACGTCTTTGAGCCTCAGAGCTTTGCCTCCGAAGGTGTCATGATTTCGTGACCATTTTTGTTCCTTAGAACTTTTCCTCCGAAGATGTCTCTATGCTTTCAAGTCTTGTCCCCCGGACGTGTCACGATTTCGCGACGTCTTTTAAGCTCTGCCTTGGAAGGTGTCACGATTTTGTGACGTCTTTTAAGCTTCGCCTTGGAAGGTGTCACGATTTTGCGACGTCCTTTAAGCTTCGCCTTCGAAGGTGTCATGATTTCGCGACCATTCTTGTGCCTTAGAACTTTTCCACCGAGATGTCTCAGTGCTTTCAAGTCTTGCCCCCCGGAAGTGTCGCGATTTCGTGACCAATTGGCACTCAAGTGACTTTGCCTCGGAGCTGTCGCGATTTCATGACCAATCGGCGCCCAAGCTGCTTTTCCCCGAAACTGTCGCGATTTCGTGACCATTTGGCGCCTTGACCTCTCCACCCCGAAAATGTCGCGATTTCGCGACCATTTTGCGTCCAGACCGCGTTGCTTCAAAAATGTCATGATTTCGCGACCCTTTGGCGTCCAGACTGTGTTGCCTCAAAAATGTCACGATTTCGTGACCATTTCGCGTCAAGGCTGCTTTGCTTCGGAAACGTCGCGATTTCGCGACCATTTGGCGCCTTGGCCCTTTTCATCAAAAAGCGTCGCGATATCGCGACAGTTTTGGCACTTAGAGAAAAAAAACATTTTTGGGTGATGCAAGATTGCTTCTTCGCCTCCGGATGCTCCTGCATCAATCTGAAAGGATGAGGTGTATGATATCCTTAGGGCTTTGTCATGATGAACCCTCAAGTGGACACTACTCTATAAAAAGCACAATTAGAAAAATTTTAGGGACAAGATATTATTGGCCATCTCTTCATAAGGATGTGAAAAAGTACATCAGGCATTGTGATGCATGCCATAGAATGGGGAAACCCACTCATACAAATGAAATGCCACTACAGCCTCAATTGGTTTTAGAGCCATTTAAGAGGTGGGGGCTTTATTTTGTAGGACCTATTGATCCGCCTTCTTAAGGAAAGGTGCATATTCTAGTATGCAATGATTACTTGAAAAAGTGGGTAGAGGTGCATGCTTTTAAACATGCTCATGAAGATAAGGTCACTGATTTCATGTATACTCAGATTTTTTAGAGGTTTGGAGCTCCCCGATCTATCACCACAGACCAAGGACCCCAATTTGCATCTAAAGTCATTGAGGCATTTACAGAATTATATGAAATCAAACATATAAAATCATCACCTTATCACCCACAAGCAAATGGCCAGGTTGAGGTAACAAATGAGGGAACTAGAACGAATATTAACAAAAACAAGTAGCTTTTCATAGGAGAAACTGGTTAGATAAATTACTCGAAGCAGTATGGGTTTACAATACTACTTGGAAATCCACTACTGGATTCACACCTTATGAACTAGTCTTTGGTAAAAAGCCCCTCTTACCTATTGAATTTGAGATACTAACACTGCGCACAACATTGAAAATTGGAATTGAAATGTCACAGGCACAGACCGACAGGATTCTACAACTGAATGCATTGGATGAACTTAGGTTGGATGCTCTGCACCAAACTAAAGTAATTCAGGAGCAGAGGAAATTGTGGCATGATAGTCACATTCAGCAGAGGAAACTTCAACAAGGATATTGGGCTTTACTGTTTGATTCTCGCTATGAGGACTTCCCTAAAAAGTTGAGAACTAGATGGCTTGGACCTTACCAAATTGAAGAGGTATTTGACAATGGAGCAGCTCGTTTATCTCCTATTGATGGGTCACAGAGAAATTTGGTAGTGAATGGACATCGCCTTAGGGTGCACCATACACATCTAACTAAAGAGGAATTCTTGTAGTAGCTTAAAAGTTTTGATACACAACAGGTGGAAGAAATTTCCTCTTCCACTTCAAAACAATCAGCATGATCATGGATTTCAAGAAAAAAACAAAAAAATCAAAAAAAGCAAAAAACAAAAAGATGAATAAATTCTGATTATGAATTCCTTCATGGGCATGATTTCATGGAAATCATGAATTCCTTCATGGGAATAGTCATAATCAAGAAAAAAAAAATCAAGAAAAAGAGAGAAAATGAGAGGTAAAAAAAAAAGAGAAAAATGAATAACTCAGTAGTGAAAACCTTTTCCAAGGCACTACTGGGTTGGTATGCATGAAAACTAGTTTTCTGGCATGCATAACCTTAAAAATTTCTGAACCATCATTGTACAAATTCACCAACTACACTTGTTTTGAAATATTGCAGAAAATCTCAGTAGAACATCATCAAAGGCAATCATTCTTCAAAAACTTGCATTTAACTTGTTTTAATCAGGTGTATATTTCTTACATTTCTTCATTGTAAATGATTGGTATATAGTATATAATAATTAACCATTAGCATAAAAGGGTATACATAAGAGTTGGCATACTTAAAACATGTTTTGAGAATGAAAATATTGATTTCTACCTAATCTTTGGAACAAGAATGCCAAAAATAATGCCTGCTATCTTCTTTAGATTAATTGTTGTATTGTCTTCGGATTGAAATTATCTTCGGAATGACAGTAGAATGAATGTTACACTTTGTCTTCGAAATTAAGCTTTGTATTTGGAATGACGATTTGTCTTTGGAATGAAGCTTTGTCTTCGAAATGAGGATTTGCCTTTGCAATACAGCCTGATCTTCGAAATGAGGATTTATCTTCGGAAGGAGGATTTGACATCGTAAAGAAATCATAATCTTCAAAATGAAGACTTGTCTTCGAAATGAAGTCATAATATTCGGAATGAGGTTTTATTTTTGCAATAGTTCATAATCTTCGAAAAGAACATTCAATATAATATCTCCATGTGGCATCCAAGGAAGAAAATAAATATGATCAAGTAAAAATTATTTTGACTGCATACGATAAATGAACACGTGTCAGTTAGGATGTGGTTTGTTTTTGCATCCATTTAGAAAATACCAGAATCACGGAGGATGTGACCAACAATATGCCACCATTTGTTTTGATGCTAATAAACATGCACGTGGGAGTCCGTAGGAAAAACAAAAAAACTAAAAAATGAGTAAGGTGGATCTGACGGCGAGGACATCTATGTAACCATTGATGGACATGTGTTCGAAGCAAAAATAGAAACACGTGCCACCCTTCTTTTTGAAGACATATTTGCTAGCGCAAAATTATTACGAGGTATAGTGCTCAGATTACGGTTCATTCCAAAGAAAAAAAACAGGGCAATTGAAAACTTGGAACCAAACCCTGTAAATCTGCAAACACCAGAAACCAGAGATCCAGCAAAGGAATAGTAGCAGAAGTGAGTAGTTTGTAACATACCAAGATAGGAGAATGGGGAAAAAAATGAAAATGGAACCAACGGATACCACCCACCTCCGAGAAAATCCAGAAGTACTACAAATTTTTGAAGATGGAGGGCTTATGCTATTTTTGTATAAGTTTAATGGGTCCTTTGAAGATTTGGTCGGCATGTTTGCCCACACATTCAGAAACAACTGGGAACACATTAACGACATGACCATTGAGGTAACCCCTAAAGTTTTGAGTCAAATTACTGAGCTGCCATTAGAAGGTCTTTCAATTTCTAGGTCTGGAAAAAACACATTGGTAAATATAGTTAATCAATTTTTGAAATAAAATGATAAGGAGCCAGAATATTTAACACACAATAACACATGCAAGGGGGTAAAAAGGGTCAGCCTGCAGGAACCCTGGGATGAAGTGGCCACATGGGTAATTAAATTTTTAACCTGTGAAGGGCGGTATGTACTATTGTTAGGGCATCATATAAAAATTTTAAACCATCTCAGACATGGTAGGCAACAGTCAGACGTTAGGGTAAATCTTCCCCTGTATCTACACCAGGAATTGAAAAACATGGCAAAAATATATCAGGAAGGAAAAGGGAGCCTTCGCCACCATGGCCTCATCAAAATAATTTGCCAGCACCATTTTATATGAAACCCTAGGAGTTTTGATAGGTTTTATTCTACCCTAAATGATGTAATTTTTGGAGATGAGGACTATTGTAGAAGAAGAAATAGCTATTGTAGAGGCTGTTGTAGAATATGAAATAGAAACTGCTACAGAAGTTGTTGCAAAAAAAGAAATACATCCAACAGCAACAACAGAACACCTTGCTCCAGAACCTTCAACTTCGTGAGCCAAGAAGCAAAAGAAAAGAGGGTCTAGAACTGGTAGCAGAACAAAAAAATAGAAGAAGGTCCATTTTTTTGAAGTTGTAACTAATTTTTTAGAACAGGGAAGTGAAGCACCTAGCCCAACAAGGGAAACAGAAGCATCTAAAACTGACCCCACAACCCCTATTGTCACCAAAAAACAAAGCAAAAAGAATAAGTTTGCATCTGGAACTAGGAGGTCTACAAGACTCCACTTGAGGGAAATGGCAGAATAGGTCATAGAAGAAGAAGGTGGAAAAAGTAGTCCAAATGTCACATAAATACAACCAGCCCCTTAAAACTTTCCAGAACTACCTAAACAGATAGTTGAGGAAGTGGCTGGGCAGGATAGCTTGGAGATGGCTATAGTTCAAAAGGCCACAAAAATGGTAGATGCAATTATAGACAATTTCATAGAGCCTCCTGAACAAGAAAAGATAGATATTGCAGAGGAAGAGACAACTATTGAGTAGCCTACTGTAGCTGAATTATCTACATCAGATTTTGAAGCAGAAATAGAGGAGGAAGACATCATAGAGCAGCTGAGAGTAGCAATAAGTGTTGTCAAAACACAAACCAGATGGATTGAAGAGAGAAAATATCATTGAGATGCAGGAAAGGAAAATTACAGAGTTACAGTAGGAAGTGGCCGAATTGAGAGAGAGGCTATCACAGTTTGAAAAATAACCAACTATATCTATTGATGAGGACAATCTGGCTCAATTGCTTGTGAATTTATCTAGGGCAGATGACTTTGTTGAAGTAGACATATGTGCTCATTCTGCAGAAGCACCCTTTCATTTTGAAGATGTGGCTTCTCATTCAGAAGCACCCTTTCATTTTGAAGATGCTTCATACTTGGCAAAAAGGATAGCAAAAAACATTGGAGATGAGTCACCAGCACAGGAACAGTCCAAGCAGTAGCATGAAATAGATAAAGTAAGTACTTCTATTGATGTCCCTATATTTCAAACTGTTACACCATCAGTAGAAGTAGCAGATAAGGGGGTGCAAGTGGAATTATTGTCTGATGACAACCCAATAGAAATAGCAAAAAAGGGGGTACAGGTAGAATTATTGATAGATGATCAACCACTAGAAGTGGCAAAAAAAGGGGTTTAGGTAGATCTACTGCCTAGAATTCCACCTGTAGTTAGACCACCTAATACTGTGTCCTTAGAACAATACAATGCAGACATAGCCAGTTGGGTGATTAAATATGAGAAGCTTGTCACTAAGACTAAAAAAATCAAATTGGAAGGAAAAAAACTAGAGGCCAAGGAAATAGAGATTCAAGCATTGAAAGAAAAGGTGTCTGATTTATGTCAAATTGTTGAATTTTTAGTCCAATTCAGACGACCAGCTAGATTTTACAGTCTTATTTTGAAGGAGAAATACCTCAGATGGCAGGTCATGCGTATTAGCTCAGGTCTTCCATATAAATTGGACACTATTGTAGATTTCCTAGAAGCATATTTTGATAGCCCTATTGAGCAAAAAAATCTCCTATGTGAACTATTTTTACACAGCTTATTTATTCCAGAAGAAGTAGAATTTCATCCTGAGATCTACATTGGAGATGTTCAATTGAGGGCATTCATGTCCACCTTACAGAATCAATTTTATTGGGACTAAGAGAAAAGGCAAAATAAAGAGATTAAAACAAGATCTGAATTGTTAGTTAGAGTAATAAATCACCCCATTATCACAAGAAAACACTTCACCATGATGAACAGAGATGATGTGAAGAGAATGTACTTGACAAACTTGAGGGACTGTGTGAACAGATTCCAAAACTTCTGTAATGACAATTTTGTGCCAGCATTATCAGTCTGTAGAAATAGATGGGCTAAAATATCCATGTCTTTATAGAAAAGAGAACCCATCTCCCCCATCAACTTAGAATGGTCCAGAAGAAGGGCAGAAGGAGTAATACAATTGATTTAAATCATGCAACATAATTGGATAGGTCTCAGATTCAGGCCTCCAACCATCATCACTCTAGTTCCATTCTACTTTGAAGAAGATGCCCAACCTGATGAATAGTTTGAAGAATGGCTCAGGAACCTTTAAGAGAATAGGGGGTATTATATAGGCAATAAGTTGTTTTACAAGTCATTGAATTTGACCATGGACATATGTGACATATGTGATTCCATAGCCCAACAGAATGCATGAGGACATGCATCAATATAAGTTGGGGGGAAAATGCTGAGGCCTGGAAATGCCTCAATCATAACATGTTTTAAACACTGAAATTGCCTACAAACTCTTATTTTAATCTAATATGCTAGTTAAGTTAATTCAATATGTTGTGTATTAACTATTTGCATGATAAATGTATTTGAAATACTATATTCTAATTTTTACAGTTTTTTGCATGAGTTTTATGTTGTTTTGTTATGACTTGCTAAATGAGATATGCTTAGATTGATAGCAGCATTTCACTAATCATGTTTTGATATGTCTCAAGCATTTACTTTACCTAAATCTGGAAACAGTGCAAGTAAACTGTTACTGTGCAACAAAAACTGGTTTTTCCCATGTAAATTCTAGCCAGCTGCCAATGAATGGCAAGGCATGGAATTCACATGTGGAAAGAGATGAAAACCATTGGAATCTGATCTTGAGAAGTAACCCACATGAGAAATGCAAAGAAAATTGTTTAAAGATCCCACATTTGTTCATTCCAAAGTCTCTTTGAAATGAACAGATATCTTCGGAATGAGAGAACACAGTGTCTTCAAAATGAGCGGATCTTCAAAATGAGAATTGCAGTATCTTCGAAATGAGCGGATCTTCGAAATGAGAATTGCAGTATCTTTGGAATGAGCCACTTATCTTCGGAATGAAAACAGAATGTGCTTTTTGACTTATTGACCGAATTTTGACACTGGAAAAAGAGAAATAAATATTGAAAATGGTAAGGGAAAATATCTCAGATCTGACTTTACCGTCCTTGCCGACCAAAGATACCATTTATGGAAAGATCAAGTGTGATCTTCTTCTAGGATAAAACCAGAAATTGTTGTAGCATAATAGGATTAGATCTTTTTCTCAGTTGTTAGTAGATCTTAGGACATCTATAAATATGGCTCCCATTGAGGTTGAGCTAGGTAGAAGGAAGGAGATAGAGAAAGTAGAAAGTAGAGAAATATAGGAGAAAATAGGCAATAATTAGAGAAGTGACTGTTACAGTTCTGTAACAGGTTTTCAGCATAATTATTGTAATCATGTTCTTAAATCAATAAAGTGTACTATTTCTATTTTATATTGCTTGTAAATGAGTGTGAGTAAGATCTAGAGAGAGAGAGACTCATACCTTCTTCTGGACAAGGAGGCTGGCCACTTCCAGACCTAGGAGGAGGACTAACAATAGGTTTTTATTCAGATTTTGTTGTAGCAGAATGAGTAGTAGAACTTGTCATTCCATTCCTTTGTAAACAACTAATGATATTTGAAATCTTAGCTTATTTTATGTTTTGTGATTAATGTTTTGGTTGTAATATCCACTTTTAGCAAAGCTTTCAATTTATTGCAGACTGTCATTTCTAAAATTTACTGTTTTTCTACAATTTTCTGCATTTTATGTTTTGCTGTCAATCCCTGCACAGAAGATTGACAACCTTCTGTTATAGAGCCTTGACAGGGTTTCATTTCCATGCTATAAGTAGGTTTCCATTGTTGCAAAAGTAAATATATTTCCTTTCTACAATTATAATCAAACTTCTAATTCTACAATTGTTATTTCTACAACATAATTAGGTCTCATTCTGTAATTGTAATTAGGATTTCATTTCTACAGTTAATGATTAGTTTCTATTTCTGCAACTTAGACTAAGGTTTAATTTATGCAATTTAGAGATAGGAATGTCCTAAATCCCCCATACAATCAGTTTCACCAATAAGACCTATTGCTCCAGATTGACCTAAGTTATAACCCTGTTCACCCCTTCTTTCGTAAATAGCCTTGTACACTGCCCTGGATTGACAAATTCATTGAGAATTAATGATGTGTATAACGACAACACATTAGTATTCAAGTTGAGGCCATGTTGAATGGTTATTGGGTTGCATGTAAGCCTAGATAAACCAACGACAGTTTACATTTGAGTAGGAACTCTACTAAAGTTAGGAGTGACTCTTCTCTTATTCGATGCTAGATAAACATTTTTTTAAAGTGAGTTTTAAAAATAACTCTTTCTTTTTGCTTCCTATTAGAACCATATTAGAGCATAGTGTAATATGCTAGATCGAGAAGAGTGAAGTACAACTAGAAAAGTGATAAAGAGTGGTTGCTTTAAATCTAAAATTGTAGTTGCTTTGGAGATGTTAAACTAGGTGTTTCCATCAGTTATGTAGTGGTAGACATGTTGTATCGATATGTTTAAATTTGTAAACAACTTGTGATACTTATTAAATGATAAATATTTAGGAGTAAAGTTTTATTGTCTCAGTGTACGTCTCTAAGGAATGTTAACTACTATGTTGGAAATAAAGAGAAAGGGATTATTCCATAATGGTTTTAGTTGATTGAATTCTTGTTGGTATTGTATGACTCCTCCATTCCTCGAGTGCTCTATATGATTGAGAATAGAGTCTTTGTTTTGCATTGTGTATTGAAAAGAATGGGGAAAGAATCTTGTTTACATTATGTATTGGGAAGGTTGAGAATAGAGTCTTTGTTTTGCATTGTGTAATGAAAATAATGGTAAAATAATATTGTTTACATTATGTATTGGAAAGATTCATAATATAGTCTTTGTTTGCATTGTGTAATGAAAATAATGGGGAAAGAATATTATTTACATTATGTATTGGAAATATTGAGAAAATGGTCTTTGTTTTGTATGGTGTAATAAAAAGAATGGGGAAATAATCTTGCTTTCACTTTGTGTTGGAAATAATGTGAAATGAATCCTCATAAATATGCATTAGAAGAAATTATGCTTGTATGGAAATCTTGATGTTTGATTTGGGGAGGCCATCTCTGATCCCTTGCTAAGGCCAATACCTTCTCGGTGGTTAAGTTCGGATGCTGGATGAAGTGATCACTCGACACCAGTTTGGAACTATGAAATGAAACTACAATGATGCCTCTAGAACCAACTTGCTAAAGCTATACTCAGTTAGAATTGGTCACGCCTATCAGATATTCTAGCAAATGAGGTTATGGTGTTTTACTTGTGAATGGAACTTAGAAGTTTGGGGATCTTGTTATAATGAATTGTATGTAATACCATGGTGGTGATGGAAGTACCAATGACCCTTTTTATGGATTATTTTATAATAATAAATTGTTTACGATGGAATTTGATGACTCCAATAGAATCTGTTTAATGCTATTACTTTGAATGATGTTGATTAGATAGATCATTGAGTATTTATAATATTAGTCTCTTACATCATAATTATAGAATGTTTAGCTATCATAGAGTAAGATGAGAATAATTAAGATTGGTTGGATGAATGTGAAATTTCCTTTTATATTGAATGCTATGTTCATTTTTGAAAGGAATTATGTGATATGGGTTTTCCTTTCTATGGTAATATCTTAGATTGCTCTTTCACTTGGAATAAATTATAGTTTATGGAAAGTATTAACCTTAATATTTTGTGGAGAACGGGCATGGTATGTCATTCAAAGTTGGACTGGAATCTGATAGAACTATTCTGATTCTTTGTAGGAAGTAGAGTTTTATCTTCACAGATGACTGGTTCATATTGATTTTGAAAAGACTTAGAGTGGTGCACTTCTCTTAAGGAATGGGTTATCAAATTTGGATTAAACCTTGTTGAGTGGTCTCCTACATTAGTAACTAGATAAATTTCAGTAAAGACAGTTAACCAAGCATTCACAATATCAATATTTAAGGAGGGAAGTAACCTAAGGAGTCAAACCCATGGACTATAGTATTGTCACATAGACCGACGTATGTGAGAAGCGATGAGTAACCTACATGTTGGAAATATAAGCAAGTTTTGTTATCATTGATGTCAAGGAAGATAAGGACCAAATTTATTTTCACACAAGTGTTTTTGTCTGAGATTTGATAGACAAGTTTGATGTTAAAGTTTCATTAATATTCTTCGATGGTTTTACCAAAAATGTAAAGAAGAAGGTTAAATATTATAATATTTAAGTATCTAGGGTTGGTTCATGAAAAATAAATGCAAGGAGTTGTCATATTATAAAGTATCTAAAAAACCCATATGGTAGATTGAATGGTTAAAGGTTTAATTATTTAATTTTAAATAATTTAACCTTATGGTTAAAATTTAAAATTAAATAATAATAAGTTAAAGGGCCTAAGGTTATAAATTTGAATTTCATATATTCAAATGTCTTCACTGAAATTGGAGAAAACACATGAAAATGCATATAAATAATGCCACAAAACCTTGTCATTAATCATCCTTGTGAATCGAAGCCTATGCAAAGAGTTTGTGTGTGAATAGAGGATTCACATGTGTTTTAAGTTGTTGAGAACAAAGGAGAGGACAAGTAATAGTGGACAATGAAATTAATTCTGAAGTAGCTTGTAGCTAAGTTGGCAGCCACGGGCTGCGATAGAGCAATCGAGGAATGCTAGACCCAAGTTCAAATCATGGGCGCTCTATTTTGTTGAATAGGTAAGTGGTTTTTGTTTGTGCTTCATGGAAGGGAAGAAGATAAAGGTATCTGGGCATGCCTTTTGGACCACGTGACGACACGTAGTCCAAGCGGTGCTAGCTTGAAGTGCTAAGGTGCTTGGTAGAGGAAAGGTGGGAGTTTGAAACCCATCGAGGACATTTTGCCAAAGCAAAAGGTATGCAAATTGAAATTTAATTTTTACTAAGGTGTTTGCTAGGTGGATTTTGTTGAACATGCACTAGAGGGTTATGTTTTGCACTAAGCTATTTGGAAATTAATTAAAGTGGGATATATAAGGTTTTGGTTAAGTTAAAAAATAAATTAACCTTTTAGAAGGAGTAATAAGGGGATAAGAGAAGTTATATTTTATTTTAAATATAAAGGTGTTAATTAATTAAAAGGAGCAATAAGGTGTTTATTGAAAGATTATTTGTGATTTGATTTTCTTGGATTTTGTTAATATTTTAATGTATGGAGTTTATCATATGTAATTGAGATCTTATGCTATGTATGGTGAAATATTTTGAGGAATCATTTAAGTGAATTTTTGAGTGAATATCTTGCTACCTAACCTTTGAAATTGGAAAAGAGTTGATTGTGATTGAGACAAGTGTTTGAGGTCAAATCTTCTTCAAACAAAAGGTAAGGGCACATTATCCTTGTGAGTGAAATATTGTTGGATGTTGTGAATGCTAAGTTGGAGATAAAAGGTTCTTGTTTGATAAGCATTGTTGAGTAAGCCTTTATATGCATGATTGGTGAATTATTGAGTGAGAACTTGTGAACTATCTTGAACTAGGGTTTATGAAAGATCATGAGTATCATTGTTATGTGAAGTTTATTTCATAAGAATTGTTGAAGAAGCCTTCATTGAGTGATTGGTTGAGAGGAGTTGATTGAGCCTAGTTGATTGGAATTATTGGAGTCAACTTTTGTGAAACAAATTGTTCTATATTCTGAATTGATTTGGAAGAGAGATTGAAAGTGATCGAGTGTTGTTCAAGAGTGAAATATATTGAGTCTCTAACCATTCTCCATATGTTTCTATGGTTAAGCAAGAGAGTTTGAAATTGATTGAGTATTGTTGTGAGTAAGTAATATATTGAGTCTCTAACCATTCTCTATATGTTTCTGTGAGTCAAACAAGATTCTGTGTGAAACTTGTTTGTGTGATTGGAAGAGGTTTTCTATGAAATATTGAGTTGAGTTTTATATGCAAGTTTTGTAATTGATTTGAGGCAAGTCTTGGTGAAGACTTGTTGAGCAGATTGGGCAAGTTCTAGTGAGGACTTGTTGAGCATATTTGAGGCAAGTTTTGGTGAAGACTTGTTGAGCAGATTAGGTAAGTTCTAGTGAGGACTTGTTGAGCAGATTTGAGGTAAGTTTTAGTGAAGACTTGTTGAGCAGATTGGGCAAGTTCTAGTGAGGAATTGTTGAGTATATTTGAGGTAAGTCTTGGTGAAGACTTGTTGAGCAGATTGGGTAAGTTCTAGTGAGGACTTGTTGAGAAGATTTGAGGTAATTTTTAGTGAAGACGTGTTGAGCAGATTGGGCAAGTTCTAGTGAGGACTTGTTGAGTAGATTTGAGGTAAGTCTTGGTGAAGACTTGTTGAGAAGATTGGACAAGTTCTTGAGAGGACTTGTTGGATAGATTTGAGGTAAGTCTTTGAGTAGACTTGTGAGCAAAGTTTATTGATTGATTTATTCAAAAATTGAGTTAATATTTGGGGTAGATCCAACAATGTTGATTTGTGATTGAGTCAATATTTGTGTTAAGGCTTGATGATAGACTTGAAGATAGAGTTTGGTGCAGATTTGAGGATAGGTTTGTGCCATATCAGAGATAGATATTGAGAAGATTTATGCTAGACCAAAGGATTGTGTTTAGTGTAGATAAAAGACAAATATTGAGCAGATTTGTGCTAGACCAAAGGACTATGTTTAGTGTAGATCAGAGATAGATATTGAGTAGATTTATGCTAGACCAAAGGATTGTGTTTAGTACATATTTGAGGATAGATATTGAGTATATTTGTGCTAGACCAAAGGACTATGTTTAGTGTATATTTGAGATAGAGCTGATAGCAAGATTTTGAGGTGATAGAGTATAGAGGAAGAAAGTCTCTAATGGATAGAGGTCCATTATCCAGGGTAGTGAAGATAGGTATTTTGAGTGAGGGTAGGAGTCTTCAGTGGATAGAGATCCATAAGCCAGTGTAGTGGAGGCAATAGTTCTTCTAGAATATCACCAACCAGAGCAAAGGAGAAGGAGTTCTCCTGTGGATAGAGATCCACGAACCAGCTGAGGGGATTGGTGTCTCTTGTGGATAGAGATCCACAAACTTGATTAGGGTATTGGTGTCTCCTTTGGATAGAGGTCCATAAACATTGTAATAGGGAAAGCTTTCCCAAGATATTTGTTGAGAAATTTTAGTGAAATATTTTCTCCGTGGAGTAGCCCACATTGGGTGAACCACATTAAATTGGTGTCTCTATTATGTGTGGTGATTTGTGAATTTATTTAATTACTGCTATTGATATTGCCATTTATATAATGCATAATAGTTTTTTGGAAAGAAAAGTAAAAAGTGGTCTTATACTGTTCACCCCCTCTCAATATAATCTTGTGTTCTTCAATTGGTATCAGAGCAGGTTCCTTCAGAAGAGTTTTATATCTTTAAGGAAAATCTCACAAGAACATAGATGGATTCTAAGAGTGGATCCTCAGATAATTCAACACCAGTGTTTGATGGGATCGATTATGTAATTTGGAGTATGAGAATGAAGATTCACTTGATGGAACTTGGAAATGAAATATGGAAAGCAGATGAAAATGGATACACACCACTAGCTACTCCACCTACAGATAAATATGGTAAGCTTCTACATCGTTACAATTCAAAAGCAATGAATGCAATTTTGAGAGGTTTGCATAAAATAGAGTTTATAAAGGTTATGCACTGTTAATCAACAAAGGAAATTTGGGATAAGTTGTAAGGCATATATGAAGGAGATAAAAAGGTAAAAAAGGCAAAGTTGTGAAATCTCAAGGGAATATTTGAAGACCTAAAAATGAAGGATGAGGAAAACATAAGTGCTTATCTACTTCATGTAGATGAGGTTGTTAACTCCATGCAAGGACTTGGGATTGAAGTTCAAGAATATAATGTTTGTGATAAGATTTTAAGGTCACTCCCAAAAAGGTTTAGTGAAAATATTTCAGCTATAGAGGAATCAAAATATAGTGATATTTTGACAAGGGATGAATTACATGGTATTCTTACATATTTTGATATGAGAACAAAAGAGGAACCTAATACAAAAAAATAAGCAACCTTCAAATCTACTAAGAAGACAAAGGGAAAGAATTTAGATTCAAGCAATGAGTTATCCAGTGATGAAGAAGAAAATTATGGCAGAAGGAACAAGGATCTAAGAAAATATAAAGGTACAAAATTAGTTAGATGTTTCAATTTTGGAAAGTATGGTCACTATGCATCTGATTTTCAAGAAGCTGGAAATAGCAATGATGAAGAAAAACAAAATCATAAGAACAAGGAAATAGGAAAACACAAGTACCAAAAGAAAAATAGGTTTGGACAAGGCAAGTGATGAGACCTGGATAAGCCTCATTTATAGCATGTTTTAAATAGTTAAAACTGCCTAAAACTCTTGTGAATTATCTTATATGCTAGTTAAGTTGATTTAATATGTTGTGTATTAATTGTTTGCATGATTGAAGTGTTAAGGACATTATATTCTGATTTTTAACAGTTCTTGTATAGTTTTATGTTATCTTGTCATGCTTAGGTTGACAACAACACTTCACTAGTCTTATTTTGATGATCATTAAGCATTAGTTTCTCTAAATTCAGCAAATAGTACAAAGACTTATTATTGTGCAGCAAAAAACTGGTTTTTCCATATAAATTCCAGCCAGCTGCCAATGAATGGCAAGGCATGGAATTCACATCCAAGGAAGAATGAAGACTATTGCAATCTGATCCTGAGGGCTAATCCACCTGAGAAATGCAGCCAAAACCATTTGGAGTCAACACAGTTGGTCATTCTAAAGATCTTTGGAATGAACACAGTGTCTTCGAAATGAACACGTGTCTAATGAACACAGTGTCTCCGGAATGAACACAGTGTCTTCGGAATGAACACAGTTTCTTCGAAATGAGAATAGAAAGCACTTTTTGACTTGTTGACTGAATTTTGGTGGTGGAAAAGGGGATAAGAAGGTTGAGAAAGTTAAGGGAAAATATCTCCCATCTAACTTTGTCGTCCTTGCCGTCCAAAGCCACCATTTATGGAAAAGATCAAATTGATCCTCTTCTAGGATAAACCCAGGAAATTCTACAAGGATATCAGGAACAACATATTTTCTGTTTGTAATTAGATTTTAGGCATCTATAAAAGATAGCTCCCATCCAGGTTGAGCTATTAGATTAGATAGAGGAGATAGAAAATAAATAGGGAGATAATAGAATAGTGATTTCAGACCTATAACAGATTTCAGCAGAATTGTAATTATGTTTTTGAAGCAATAAAAGTGCAGTTTCATTCCATTTATTTTGTTATGTCTGAGTGTGAGTAAGACTTAAAGAAGAATTCAAACCTTCTTCTGAGAAAGGAGGCTAGCCACTTCTAGACCTAGGAGGAGGACTGACAGACAGGTTTTATTCTGATTTTGCTACAGCAGAATAAGTTGTGAACTTGTCATTTTCATTCTTTTGCACAACTAACATTCCTAGTTGTTTAATTCTTGTTCATAATGTTTTTGTGATATGATTAGTGGTAGATCTGGTTATTCTTTTCATTCCCAACAACTTTCCAATTCACTACAAATTTCCATTTCTAGCAATTTACAAGTTTTCTATAATTTCCCTGCATTCTTGTTTTTGTTGTCAAAACCCTGCACAGAAGATTGACGACCTTATGTTACAGAGCATTGATAGGATCTAGTTTTTATGCTTCATTTCAATTATTGCAAGATTAAATAGACTTTCAATTCTGCAACTATAACTAGAGTTTCAATTCTACAATTTAATTAGATTTCATTCTTGCAACTGTAACTAGGGTTTCATTTATGCAATTAGCAATTAGTTTTCATTCTTGCAAATAGATTAAAGTTCAATTTATGCAATTTAGGGGTAGAAGTGACACAAAACCCCCACACAATCAATTCCACCAATAAGACCTGCTGCTTCCAAATGAACTGAACTACAACCCTGCTTGAACTTTCTCTCGTAAATAGCCTTGGACACCACCCTGGATTGACAAATTCATTGAGAATTAATGATGTGCTTAATGACAACCCATCATTTTGGCATCATTTTCAGGGAACACGGTGTTGTTAGAAGGTGAAAAGCAGTCCAATAATTATTAAATATGCTAAGTTGTGAATTTTAGAGTAAAATCTGAATGTAATGATTGGTATAAGTAATTGTTATTGGTAAATTGTATTTCAGTCCATTTAGGAAATAAGCAAGAAACCACAAGAAGAAAAATTTCACAAGAGGTTGAAATTATGTCAAAAATGTCTAAATTTTTTATTTCCAAAAATGTTGGAATTTTCAAAGAATCCCAATCATCCACTTCCAGCACTGCAAGATCCTTTGAGAAATCATTACAAGGAGGAAAATTAAGTAGTTCAACACCATTTTCTCTTGACAAATCCATACAATCAGGAAAATTTGACAAGATTTATAATTGTTTTTGGGAACCTACAATGGAAGGCTCACAAGAGAATCAAGGTAGAGCCAACAATGTGCTCCACCCTAGTGCAACTAGTGCACCTGCTAGAACTTTTCAAAATCCCATCCAACTAGATCTTAATCAAAATGCTCCCATGAAGGTCATTTCACCTACAGTATTACCAAATTTCAAGGGAATTACATCCGAAGATCCTGATATGTTTTTGTTTGAGTTTAAAATTGTATGTCAAGCTCATGATTACACTAATGACAATCAAAAGCTCAAACTATTTCCTTCCACTCTTAAAGAGTTAGCTCTACGATGGTTTATCACCTTAGCACCTGACTCAATTAGAACTTGGGATGAGATGGAAAACATATTCTTGGAGAGATACCAAGAATATTGTCAAGTCAAGAATCAAAATGATGAAATTCTTACAATGAAACAAGAGGAAAATGAAATCTTAGAAGATTATCTAGACAGATTTTCTTTTGTTCATAAGAGATGTGGAAGTGTTGAACCTGAAATTTGCAAAGTCATATTCTTAAGGGGACTACAAGATGAATCTAGGGATGCATTGGATATCTTGGGAAGAGGAGATACAAATGCACTTAAATTTTAAGAAATTATTAAACTCTATAAAAATTACTCTCATTCAAGGCATAGAAAACACAGAATTGGTAATGAAAAACATGATTTGAAAGAATGCATGAAAGAGGCTGATATTTTAGTACATGATAGAACATTAGATGAAAAAAATGAATCTACTGAATCTTCAGCCATCTATTGTTCGAGAATGTAAAAAGCAACACTCTCTTCATGATTGTCCTTTGAACAAAATATTTATACCGCTACATGTAGCATTTGTCAATTAGGACACCCCACAGATCGGTGTAGTTTATTGCCAGAACTTACAAGTGTCTTTGAAAAATAGTCTCAACCTATGAAAAAAATCAATTTTGTAGGACAAGGACAAGGGAATAATTTTCATAAATTTCCATATCAGAATGCTTCTCAATTTCTTGCACATTGGGAAATAATCCTTGGTATATGCCATGGTCTGCTTCAGGTCCACTTCAACAATGTTGGAGTCAACCACCATGGGCATACTCCCAAGCATGGTCTCAACATGGATGGATGCAACAACAATGGAATCAACAACATCCACCATGGTTGCAGCCAAAATTACAGGGATATCAATGGGTACAACATCAAAATCTGTACAAAGGGCAGCAACATTGTCAAAAACAAAAATCAAATTTGTTGCCTAATTATATCCATAATTTCTATCATGGACAACAACAACAAAAATTAAAACAACCTCTATTTTCAACTCAACCTGTGGTCAGTCCAAATCATGTTAAACAGGTAACCCCTGTCTCTATGGTTGAATCAAAAAATACAACCCTAATAAATGTTAGTGACTATGTTAAAACTCAGTTGTGTTCAGGTGAACCACTGCTTGAACCTATTCCACTTATCAGTGTAGAAAGTGAAGTTAAAAAGAATGAACATGAAAACAAATCCACACTAAAACAACATCAAGAAGAACAAGATACCTCATCAAATAAAGTATCATATTTTGAACAGTCTGAGATATCAAAAATAACATCTTCACAATCAGATTTGATAAAGGAATTAGAACATTTAACTGTTACAATCCCTTTACCTCAAGTTGTACCAATCATTAATAGGATTGTTCAAGAAATGTGTTTTAGCAAACCAAGAAAAAAAAGAAAGTATATCCTAAAACCATACAAAAAGGTGGAAAATTAGTTAACTTGCTTTCAGGTAAACTTATTACACCTAAGTATGATTGTATAGAAAGCCCACAGTTTCTTAGAACACATAAGGAAAATGAAAAGAATACTTTAGTTTTGGCCTCCATTGTTGTAAATAAAAATGTAGAAGAGTTGGATTCCTCCAAAAAGTTTGTTTTTGCTGAAAATGTTCAAAACTCATATTTTAAAGATGAACTAATTATTGTTCAACAATTACTACAGACTGATGAAAAACATAATTCTGAAAATTTATCACCCATTCCAGTACAAAACCATTTTCTTTATTTACCACATGGATGTCATTATTGTTTCTCATCTTT
Source organism: Wollemia nobilis (assembly GCA_028583015.1). NCBI lineage: Eukaryota > Viridiplantae > Streptophyta > Pinopsida > Araucariales > Araucariaceae > Wollemia > Wollemia nobilis. The sequence goes on from JAQPPZ010017238.1 coordinate 2,675,055, forward strand.
TCATTATCATTTATCAAAGTTAATTCTTTCAAGAATTGTTTTTGGTAAACATATACAGATTTTTCATTCTTTTCCACCATATCATTACTCTCTTAATTTATTAATGCATCATTCTCCAAGAACCAATTCAAATCAGCCTGGTACAAAACAAACTGAAATACAACCAAAACAACCTTTGAACAACAATAGTTGGTTGACTAAAAACCAGGGAGCAAATTTGTTTGATATATTGGTGCAACATCCTAATGCTTTACTAACATTTTATGCATCTTTAGCAGTTGGCATTGAGTTGTTGCAGGTACAAAAAAAACAAATTTTGTAGTTGAATGCATTTGATGAACTTTGGTTGGAAGCACTTCACCAAATAGAGTTCACTCAACAAAAATGGAAAATGTGGCATGATGATCACATTAAGAGCAGCAAGGATGAACCAGGGGAGTTTGAGAATGAAGTTGTTCAACTTTCTTTAGTTGATGATTTAAGGAGGATATTAGTGGTGAATGGACATCTTTTACAGTTGTACCATAAACCACTAACAAAGGTGGAATTTGCTCGGTATTTCACATAGTTACATTTGACAGAAGAGGCTTCTTCTTCTGATGAAGATTCCAAATGATCATATCTTTGAATCTTAAAAGAAAAATAAAAAGAAAAATTAGAAAAAATAGAAAACAAAAAGATGAATAAATTATGGTTGTGAATTTCTTCATGGGCATGATTTCAGGGAAGTCATGAATTCCTTCATGGGCACAATCAGAATCAAAAAGACAAAAAGAAAAAAAAAAAGAAAAAAAGAGAGAAAAATGAATAGCTCAGCAGTGAAAACCTTTTTCTAAGGCGCTACTGAGTTGGTATGCATGAAAACCAGTTTTTTGGCATGCATAACCTTGAAATTTCTGAGTCACCATTGTACAAATTCACCAACTGCACTTGTTTTTGAAGTGTTGCAGGAAGCCTCAGCAGAATATCAACAGAAGCAGTCATCTTTCAAAACTTGCATTAACTTGTTTTAACCAGGTATATATGTTTCTTGCACTTTTCTCATTGTAAATATTTGATATATAGTATATGACAATTAACCATTAGTATAAAAGTGTTCATAAGAGTTGGCATAAACAAAACATGCTTGGAGAAAGAGAAAAATGTTGGTTTCTGCTATGTCTTCAGAATGACTGTTGTATCTTCAATAACCGTGGTATCTTCGAAATGAAGCCTTTGTCTTCGAAATGAAGGTTTGTCTTCGGAATGAAGCCTTTGTCTTCGAAATGAAGGTTTGTCTTCAAATGAAGGTGTCTTCGGAATGAAGGTTTGTCTTCGAAATGAAGGTTTGTCTTCGGAATGAAGGTGTGTCTTCAGAATGAAGGTTTATCTTTAGAATGAGGTTATCTTCGGATTAAATGCCCAGCTTAGTCTTCGAAATGAAACATAATCTTTGGAATGAAGATTTGATAGTCTGTTTCCACGTGGCATCCAAGGAGGGAGAAAAAGACATAGTCAGTAGAATTTTTTTACTCCATGTGATCATTGACACATGTCAGTTGGCTTGCGGTTAGATTCATCTCATATTTTGCACCCATCGAGGAAGTACGAGAATCATAGGGAAAATAACCAACAAACATGCCACCACCATTCATTGCTAATAACCACTCATGTGGGAAAATTTGCATGCAGAATGGATGAGCTAAAAATAGTAAAGAAAATTTGATGGCAAGGATGTCCAATGATTGATGGCCAGGTGTTCAGAGCACAGAATAAGGAAGTGTGCCATATTTTCTTTTTGAAGACATATTTGCTAATGATTACAAGGAAAAGTAAAAAAAAAAATTAAAGTTCTTTCTGAAGAAGAACAAGAGCAAACCCTGTAATTCTGTAGAAACCAGAAATCAGTGACCTAGCGGATGACTATAGTAGCAGAAGAGAGTAGTCTTCTCAGCATCAGAACAGAGAAATGAAGTGAAAAATGAAAAAGGGCCAGCCTACAAGAACCCTGGAATAACGTAACCACATGGGTTACCAGATTTTTCAACCTGTGAAGGGTAGTATGTAATTTTGTTAGGGCATCATTTCAAAATTTTAAACCACCTCAGGCATGGTAGGCAACAACCTAAATTTAGAGTGAATTTTCTAGCATACCTACACCGAGAACTACAGAGCATGGCAAAACATTATCAAGAGGAAAAAAAGGAGCCCTCATCATCATGGTCTTATTAAACTGGTGTGCCAACATCATTTTAGGGGAAACCCTAGAAGCTTTAATAGGTTTTATTCTACCCTGACTAATGTAGTTTTTGAAGAAGAAGATGAAGGAGAAGAGGATACAGATGTTGCTATAAAAAAATATGCTACTGAGGAAGAAGAAAAGGCTAAAAAAAATGCTATTGCAGAGAAGGAAACACACCAAGCAAAAGCAACAAAGCATTTTTCTCTAGAACCATCAACCTCACAGACTAAGAAGAGAAGGGCTGAAACTGACAACAAAAAAATAAAATAGAAGAGGGTTCATTTTTCTAAAGATGTTATTTATCTGTTAGAATAGGAGAGTGAAGTTCCCAGTGAAGAGCCTGAAGCTATCCCTACAGCCCCTATTACCACAAGAAAATAGGGCAAGAAGAGAAAATATACATTAAGGACTAGGAGGTCTGCAAGACTCCAACAAAAAGAGATAAAAGAACAAATGATTGAAGAGAAGACCAGACAAGATAGCCCTGATGTCATAGAAGTGCAACAAGCCATTGAGAATTTGGATGTAATCATAGATAATTTCATGGAACCTCCTGTACAGGAGTAGGGGTCTGAAGGAGAGGATGAGATCATTGTTGAGCAGCAAGCTATAGTTGATTTGTCAGTATTAGGTTCAGAGTCGAATGAAGAAGAGGAGGTGGACATCACAAAAAAAATTGAGAGCAGCCAAGAGTGTTATAAAAATACAAATGAGATGGATTGAGGAAAGAAAATATGTTATTGAAAAACATGAAAAGAAAATTAGAGAATTATAGCAGAAAGTGGAGAAACTAAAAAGCAGGTTGTCACAAGTTGAAGAACAATCAACTACATCAGATAAAGAGGAGGATTTGGTTCAATTACTGCTTGGATTATCTAGGGAAGATGAAGACACAGGTGCTCATTCTGAAGTAGTGCCCCTCCACTTTGAAGTAGTGCCCTTCCATTTTGAGGCATTGCCTTCTCAATCCAGAGAAATACCTTTATGCAACATTATTGGGTAGGTCTCAGATTCAGGCCTCCAACCATCATTACTCTGGTTCCCTCCTATTTTGAAGAGGATTCCCAACCAGATGATCAGTTTGAAGAATGACTTAGAAACCTTCATGAGAAATTACACGGGCACTAAATTGTTCTATGAAACATGGAATATGAGTATGGACATTTGTGACTCCATAGCCCACTTCAATGCATGAGGGCATGCATTAATATAAGTTGGGGGGAATGATGAGGCCTGGATAAGCCTCATTTATAGCATGTTTTAAATAGTTAAAACTGCCTAAAACTCTTGTGAATTATCTTATATGCTAGTTAAGTTGATTTAATATGTTGTGTATTAACTGTTTGCATGATTGAAGTGTTAAGGACATTATATTCTGATTTTTAATAGTTCTTGTATAGTTTTATGTTATCTTGTCATGCTTAGGTTGACAACAAGCACTTCACTAGTCTTATTTTGATGATCATTAAGCATTAGTTTCTCTAAATTCAGCAAATAGTACAAAGACTTATTATTGTGCAGCAGAAAACTGGTTTTTCCATATAAATTCCAGCCAGCTGCCAATGAATGGCAAGGCATGGAATTCACATCCAAGGAAGAATGAAGACTATTGCAATCTGATCCTGAGGGCTAATCCACCTGAGAAATGCAGCCAAAACCATTTGGAGTCAACACAGTTGGTCATTCTAAAGATCTTTGGAATGAACATAGTGTCTTCGAAATGAACACAGTGTCTCCGGAATGAACACAATGTCTTCGAAATGAACACAGTTTCTTCAGAATGAGAAAAGAAAGCACTTTTTGACTTGTTGAATGAATTTTGGTGATGGAAAAGGGGATAAGAAGGTTGAGAAAGTTAAGGGAAAATATCTCCCATCTAAATTTGTCGTCCTTGCCATCCAAAGCCACCATTTATGGAAAAGATCAAATTGATCCTCTTCTAGGATAAACCCAGGAAATTCTATAGGATATCAGGAACAACATATTTTATGTTTGTAATTAGATTTTAGGCATCTATAAAAGATAGCTCCCATCCAGGTTGAGCTATTAGATTAGATAGAGGAGATAGAAAATAAATAGGGAGATAATAGAATAGTGATTTCAGACCTGTAACAGATTTCAGCAGAATTGTAATTATGTTTCTGAAGCAATAAAAGTGCAGTTTCATTCCATTTATTTTGTTATGTATGAGTGTGAGTAAGACTTAAAGAAGAATTCAAACCTTCTTCTGAGAAAGGAGGCTGGCCACTTCCAGACCTAGGAGGAGGACTGACAGACAGGTTTTATTCTGATTTTGCTACAGCAGAATAAGTTGTGAACTTGTCATTTTCATTCTTTTGCATAGCTAACATTCCTAGTTGTTTAATTCTTGTTCATAATGTTTTTGTGATATGATTAGTGGTAGATCTGGTTATTCTTTTCATTCCCAGCAACTTTCCAATTCACTGCAAATTTCCATTTCTAGCAATTTACAAGTTTTCTATAATTTCCCTGCATTCTTGTTTTTGCTGTCAAAACCCTGCACAGAAGATTGATGACCTTCTATTACAGAGCATTGATAGGATCTAGTTTTTATGCTTCATTTCAATTATTGCAAGATTAAATAGACTTTCAATTCTGCAACTATAACTAGAGTTTCAATTCTGCAATTTAATTAGATTTCATTCTTGCAACTGTAACTAGGGTTTCATTTCTGCAATTAGCAATTAGTTTTCATTCTTGCAAATAGATTAAAGTTCAATTTATGCAATTTAGGGGTAGAAGTGACACAAAACCCCCACACAATCAATTCCACCAATAAGACCTGCTGCTTCCAAATGAACTGAACTACAACCATGCTTGAACTTTCTCTCGTAAATAGCCTTGGACACCACCCTGGATTGACAAATTCATTGAGAATTAATGATGTGCTTAACGACAGCCCATCAACAAGTAGCCTTAAAAGCTACTAAGAAGACAAAGAGAAAGAATTTAGATTCAAGAAATGAGTTATGAAGAAGCAAAATAGGGGGGAGGGAAAAAAAAAAAAAAAAAAAAAAAAGGGAAAAAAAGAGTAAGATTTTTTTTTTTGTAAAGAAAGTGTGTTTTGTTTTTTTTTTTTTTAAAAAAATAAAAAAAAAAAAAAAAAAAAAAAAAAAAAAAAAAAAAAGGAAAGAAAGAAAAAAAAAAAAAAAAAAAAAAAAAAGGAGGAAAAGGAAAAACAAGGAAAGAAGTTCTTCCAAAGACATAAGAAGAATTTCTATGCAGACAAGGAAAGTAAGTACTCAAGTTATAGTGATGAAAGTTCCTCAAATAATGATAATGATGAAGTTCTATTTTTGGAAAAAGAAAAAGAAGTGGTTAGAAAAAGGTCATCAATAATCCTCAAGTGTTTTGGATGTGGTAACTTTGGTCATCTTGAAGATAGTTTTACAAGGAATGGATTTAGTTTTAGTGATGATGAATATGAAGATACACTTGAAGGACTAGAAGAGAATCTACTCATAGTATTAGAAGAAGAAGGAGGTGATCCTATAGAAGACAAATAAAAAAGGAATGAATATAATCCCAAAGGCAAACAAATAGAGGAAGAATCAGAGAAAGGAGAAGTTGACCTTGAGGGTGAGCTTATTCATGCCCTTGATGCACTAAGGGAGGTAAGAAAGCAAAAATCAAAACTCAAGCTTAAATTTCAAGAATGTAATGAAGAGAAATGAAAGCTTATAGAGGATCTAACTAAGTCAATAGCTAAGACAAGGAGATTCAAAGAGAATTTAGAAGATAAGGTTTTAAAATATAAAAAACTAGAGCATGAAGTAGCTTCTCTAAGGAAGGAAGTAAAAGAGTCTAGATATAAGCTACACAGGTTTGGGAAGAGCTCAAAAACCATAGACAAGATTATCAAGGGACAAATATGGTCAACAAACAAAATAGGACTTGGATTTGAACAGGAACAAAGAAAACAAGGAGGATTTAATCTCAAGCTCTGAAGAAGAGGAAGTTGTAGAAGAAGAGAGTGTAAAAGAAAGTGATATTTTTGAGGATGAGTTGGACAATAGAAATTTCAACAAGAATAAGAAAAATGCACAAATGAGGAACATATGATACAGGAAGCAACACAGGGTAGAAGAGACTAAGAGACTAATGAGGTCAAGGCAAGGTAGTTTCAATGGACGATGCTTCTCATATCATAGGTGTGAGCACAATGCTTCATAGTGTAGGACACATGAAAGACAAGAATATGGGAAATTCAAAAATATGCATCTTTTTCAAGGTTATTGTTACTCTTGTAATCAATTTGGTAACAAGGCATTTAATTGTAGGGTTCATAATAGGAATGGATATGGCTTCACCAAGAGAAACTCCAAGATATTTTCACCTTTAAGGAATAACAATATTAAGTGTTATAAGTGCAACAATGATGGGCATACAACAAAGTTGTGTAGAGCAAAAATTCCAGAGACAAGCAGGAACAGGAATAGCCAGAGGAATCAGAAGGATCATATGAGGAAGAAAATGGACAAAGGTAAAGATCAGTGCTTACTGGGAGTAGAAATACTTCCACCCCAAAATTAACCATATCAAGAGGAGGTGTGGGAGGGGCTAAGCTAAGAGTCTCATTCTTAGCCCCAAGACCCAAATGTGACCCTTTTCCATTGATGTCAAAGGGGGAGAGATTTGAGTTAGGGGGAGAGCATTCAATCAGGGGGAGTAGTCTATCAAGACGATCAAAGTAGAAAGAGGTAAAATAAATGGTAAAAATAAAATGGGTTGCCATAAATGACAAAGAGAGAGATTGTTGGAAATATGAGCAATTTTTGTTGTCGTTGATTTCAAGGAAGATAAGGACCAAATTTATTGTCACCCAAGTGTTTTTGTTAGAGATTTGATAGGCAAGGTTGATGTTCAAGTTTCATTAATATTCTTTGGTGGTTTTACCAAAAAGGTAAAAAAGAAGGTTTAATATTATAATATTTTAGTATCCAGGGTTGTTTCATGAAAAACAAATGCAAGGAGTTGTCATATTATAAAGTATCTAAAAAACCCATATGGCAGATTGAATGGTTAAAGGTTTAATTATTATTTTTTTAATTATTTAACATTAAGGTTAAAATTAAAATTAAATAATAATAATTTAAAGGGCCTAAGGTTATAAAATTGAATTTTATAAATTTGAATATCTTTGCTGACGTTGGATAAAGCACATGAAAATGCATATAAATAATGCCACAAAACCTTTCCATTAATCATCCTTGTGAATTGAAGCCTACGCAAAGAGTTCGTGTGCCAATAGAGGATTCACATGTATTTTAAGTTATTGAGCATAGAGGAGAGGACAAGTAATAGTGGACAATGAAATTCATTCTGAAGTAGCATGTAGCTAAGTTGGTAGCTAGGGGCTACAATAGAGTGTTCAGGGAACACTAGACCCAAGTTTGAATCACGGGTTATCCATTTTGCTGAAGAGGGAAGTGGTTTTTATTTGCACTTTGTGGAAGGGAAGAAGATAAAGGTATTTGGGCATGCATTTTGGACCATGTGATGACACGTAGCCCAAGCGGAACTAGCTTGAAGCGCTAAGGCACTTGGTGGAGGAAAGGTGGGAGTTCAAAACCTGTCAAGGATATTTTGCCAAATCAAAAGGTATGAAAATTGAAATTTAATTTTTATTAAGGTGTTAACTAGGCAGATTTTGCTGAACGTGCCCTAGGGGTTATATTTTGTGCTAATGTGTTTGGCAATTAATTAAAGTGGGAGATATAATATTTTGGTTAGGTTAAAAAATAAAGTAACATTTTAGGAGTAATAAGGGGATAAGAGAAGTTATATTTTATTTCAAATATAAAGGTGTTAATTAATTAAAAGGAGCAATAGGTGTTTATTGAAATATTATTTGTGAAGTGATATTATTGGCTTTTGTTAATATTTTAAAGTATGAATTTTATAAGTTGTAATTGAGATCTTATGCTATGTATGGTAAAATATTTTGAGGAGTCATTTAAGTAATTTTTTTAGTGAATATCTTGCTACCTAACCTTTGAAATTGGCAAAGAGTTTATAGTGATTGAGACATGTGTTTGATGTCAAATCTTCTTCAAACAAAAGGTAATGGCACATTATCCTTATGATTTAAATATTGTTGGATGTTGTGATTGCTAAGTTGGAGAGAAAAGGTTTTTGTTTGATAAGCATTGTTGAGTAATCCTTTATATGCATGATTGGTGAATGCTTGAGTGAGAACTTGTGAACTATCTTGAACTAAGGTTTGTGAAAGATCATGAGTATCATTGTTATGTGAAGTTTATTTCATAAGCATTCTTGAATAAACCTTCATTGAGTTATTGGTTGAGAGGAGTTGATTGAGCCTAGTTGATTAGAATTATTGGAGTGATAGTTCAAGTTCTGTGAAACAAATTGTTCTATATTCTGAATTGATTTGGAAGAGAGATTGAAAGTGATTGAGTGTTGTGCAAGAGTGAAACATATTGAGTCTCTAACCATTCTCTATATGTTTCTATGGTTAATAAAGAGAGTTTGAAAGTGATTGAGTATTTTTGTGAGTAACATATTGATTCTCTAACCATTCTCTATATGTTTCTATGAATCAAACAAGATTCTGTGTGAAACTTGTTTGTGTGATTGGAAGAGGTTTTTTGTGAAAGATTGAGTTGAGTTTTATATGCAAGTTTTGTAATTGATTTGAGGTAAGTCTTGGTGAAGACTTTTTGAGCAGATTGGGAAATTTCTAGTGAGGACTTGTTGAGAAGATTTGAGGTAAGTCTTGGTGAAGACTTTCTGAGTAGATTGGACAAGTTCTAGTGAGGACTTGTTGAGGAGATTTGAGGGAAGTCTTGGTGAAGACTTATTGAGCATATTGGGCAAGTTCTAGTAAGGACTTATTGAGTAGATTTGAGGTAAGTCTTGGTGAAGACTTGTTGAGTAGATTGGACAAGTTATTGAGAGGACTTGTTGGACATATTTGAGGTAAGTATTTGAGTAGACTTGTGAATAGATTTGATTGATTGATTTGTTCAAACATTGAGTTAAGGTTTGGGACAGATCCAACAGAGTTGATTTGTGATTGAGTCAATATTTGTGTTAAGGCTTGAGGACAAATTTAAGGAGAAAGTTTGGTGTAGATTTGAGGATAGGTTTGTGCTAGATCAAAGATAGAGATTAAGCATATTTGTGCTAGATTGAAGGACTATGTTTAGTGCAAATCAGAGATAAATATTGAGCAGATTTGTGCTATATCGAAGAACTATGTTTAGTGTAGATCAGAGATAGATATTGATCATATTTGTGCTAGACCAAAGGACTATGTTTAGTACAAAATTGAGATAGATATTTACCATATTTGTGCTAGAACGAAGGACTGTTTCTAGTGTATATTTGAGACAGAGTTGATAGCAAGCTTTGGAGGTGATAGAGTATAGAGGAAAACAATATCTAGTGGATAGAGGTCCATTATCCAGGGTAGTGAATATAGGTCTTCTGAGTGAGGGCATGAGTCTTCAGTGGATAGAGATCCATCCATAATCCAGTGCAGTGGAGGTAGAAGTTCTTCTATAATATCACCATCCAGAGTAGAGGAGAAGGAGTTCCCTTATGGATAGATATCCATAAACAAACTTAGGGGATTGATGTCTCCTATGGATAGAGATCCATAAAATTTACTAGGGGATTGGTGTCTCCTTTGGACAGAGGTCCATAAACATTGTAATAGGGAAAGGTTTCCCAAGATATTTGTTGAGAAGTTTTAGTGAAATATTTTATCCGTGGAGTAGCCCACATTGGGTGAACCACATTAAATTGGTGTCTCTATTGTGTATGGTGATTTGTGCATTTCTTTGATTATTGTTGTTGATATTGCCATTGATATAATACATAATATTGTTTGGGAAAGAAAAATAAAAAGTGATCTTATATTTTTCACCCCCCCTCTTAGTATAATATTGTGTTTCCATTGCATTCCTCTTCGATTGACTAAAGAAGGATGAAGTTGGCCATTGAAGGAACATGGTCTATGCCGATGTTGAGCTAGAGACATTCATATAGATGGACTTATGTGAAATTTTGAGCTAAGGAATTTCATGTAGATGGACTTATGTGAAATGGTGAGCTAATGAAACTCATGTAGATGGACTTATATGAAGTGATGGAGCCAAGGACATTCACGTAGATAGACTTATGTGAGATATGGGCTAGGGGCATATACAAAGATGGACTTTTGTGAAATGTGCTAGATAGCTCGAACTCTCTCGATCGATTGAGTAGAGTTAAACTCGTACTCTGTAAGGATGGGTTAGATGCTTAAAGTATTTTTAGAACCCGGTACACTTGTATGGGTGGACCCGTGCTAAGTAGTAGGGTTAGGTGGACTCCAAGATAGGTCATATATATAGTATATATATATAATAATGATAGGGAAAAATGGATCATAACATTTGGTATCAAAGCATGGTTCATAGTGGTTAAGGCTCATTGCACAAAAATTAGATTGGTTGTGGAAGAATTTAACTAGGTGTGGTTAGACCGGGAGATAAATTTATATCAGAGCATGGTTCGTAGTGGTTAAGGCTCACTATGCAAAAATTAGATTGGTTGTTAAAATGTACCTAGGTGTGGTTAGACCCGCTTGCTTAAGTCTAGCTTAGTCTAGGAATTTAGTTGTTATGGTGAACTGAACCCCATTGTCTCTCCTGTGTGTGGCTAGGGACAATGCCACCAAAGAGGAGGAGAGGTGTTGCCCCATCGATGAGGTAGACACGTCAGACCAATGTAGAAGACCAAAACCTAGATGTAGGTTCAAAAAACCCTACTAATGAAGGAGAGGATATCACTAAAATAGTAGCCCAACTTCATGAATAGGTGGAAACCTAGAAGCAGTTGTTGGAAACCATGATGAATCGAGAAACATGGGCTAGAAACTCTAGAATGGAACAGGCAAATGAACCCCTTTCAGAGGCACAATAGGCTAGGGTTCAACTAGAGGCTAAATTGGGTAAGGATATGAAATACTTGAAATATTTCAAGTTTAATGGAGAAGAAGATGGTGACAAAGCTGAAGCTTGGCTAAAAGAGATAGAAACTTATTGTAACATGAAGAACTATTCCACTAGTACCCAAACATCCTATGCCACTCTACACCTTCAAGGAGTTGGCTTGGATTGGTGGGAAACCTATAGTGATGGACTAGGGCTAGCAACAATAGTTGATTTAAATTGGGAAGCATTTGTAGAAGCTTTTAAGGATAGATTCCTTACGGAACACTTTTACTACCCAAAGTTTGAAGAGTTCACTAAACTTCGACAAGGGATTAAGACGGTGGAGGCATATCATCAAATATTTATCAAACTACTAAAATATGTACCTGCATACAATGAGAAAATGAAGATCCATAAGTTTATTCTAGGAGTAGATCCTAGAATAGGGTAGGCAGTAGACATGCAAGAACTTGTTACTTTGTAGAAGGCCTATGATTTGGCCAGAAAAGTTGAAACCTATCTCAAACCCTTTTTTATTATGAAAGGTTGGATGAGCAGGGCAAAGAGGCACTTAGGAAAATAAATAGTGTAGGATTTGTAAAGTGGGAAGGAGAATAGGCAAATAAAAATCCTTCTAGACAAGACCGAAGGAATGATAGGAAGCAAGGAAAGTATAGAAGGAGGTTCCAAGGGAAGAACCACAATCCCAATAATCACAATAGTGGTAACAATAGACCAACTCAGGGATAGGCTAATCCTCCATCAGTAGAGAAAGCAGATGATGGGAAAAATAGAAAACACATCCAGGACCCAAAACTAGATGTTTTGAATGTGGTGGACCGCATTATGCCACCAATTATTCATGCATAGAGTAGGATTGAATTCTAAGGGAAAGGAACCTATGTACAAAGAACCTACACGCAAGGAACCGACTCACAAGATTTATGCAGCAATAGGGAAATAGGAACTGGATGGGCAAGCCACTCCATTGTTGATAAGGGGTAAGATTTTTGATAGAGATGTTAAAATTTTGATTGATAGTGGTGCTACAGATAGTTTTGTTTCCACTAGTCTAGTTAAAGACATACCAGAAAGGCCAAGAATCTTAGCTCATGGGTGGAAGGTGGAGTATGGCTCAGGGTAAACCTACTCTGTAAGTTAGTGTTACCCTATGGTAGAGATTGCCTTACCTAGTGGAATGACCATAGGATGCCTTTATGTCACACCTTTGCATGCCTTTGATGTTGTCTTAGGTATGGATTGGTTACATGCTCATAGGGTTGTAATCAACTTTCAGGACAGATGGATTAAGTTCATGAAAGTTAGCAGGAAAGTGCAAAGGGTGTACAACCGATAAGGGGCTTTCCAACCCTGAATTATTTTGGAAATGCAACTCAAGAAGGCCATTAAGAAAGGGGGAATGGTATTTGTAGTTAATTGAACAAAATAGACAAGGAAGAGAAGGAAGAGGTACTCAAGAAGCATCCACTCTTGTAGGAATTTAGGGATGTGTTTCCAAAGGATTTACCTAGGTTACCACCCAAACGAGAGTTTGAATTCACAATTGAGCTTCAACCTAGAACTAAGCCCATACATAGAGCTCCCTATAAAATGAATCCCATAGAAATGCAAGAGCTGAAGGTGCAACTACAAGGATTGCTAGAGAAGGGATTGATTAAGCCAAGTGTGTCACCATGGGGTGCACTAGTTTTTTTTGTGAAGAAGAATGATGGTTCCTTATGACTATGTATAGATTACAAGATGTTGAACAAGGCCACCACCAAGAATAGATACCCCCTACCTAGAATTGAAGATCTCTTCGATCAACTTAAGGATGCCACAATATTTTCAAAGATTTATTTAAAATTAGGATACCACCAACTGAGGATTCATGAGGAGGATACTCACAAGACAACCTTTAAAACTCGTTATGGGCATTATGAGTTTGTTGTCTTACCTTTTGGTTTAACAAATGCTCCGATAGCATTTATGAACTTGATGAATAGTATCTTCAAAAAACAATTGGACAAATTTATTTTGGTGTTCTTAGATGATATCTTGATATATTTCTAGAATAAGACAGAGCATGACAGACACCTTAGGATTGTGTTAGAGTTGTTAAGGAAGAATCAATTGTACGAGAATTTATCCAAGTGTGAATTTTATGTGTCAAAAGTACAATACTTAGGGCACATTGTTTCAATAGAAGGGATCATGGTAGATCCTAAGAAGATAGAGGCTATTTTGAATTGGCCACCACCCATGACTATGATAGAAGTTTGAAGTTTCATGGGGTTGACTGGATACTATAGGCGATATGTAAAAGACTACGCCAAGATTACCTCTCCAATAACTAACCTATAGAGGAAAGGAAAAGAATTCAAGTGGACAGATAGATGTGAAGTAGCTTTTGAACTACTTAAGCAAAATCTTACTATGCCTCCTATACTAAAGGTACCCAACCCTCAGGGAAGTTTTTTTGTTTGTACAGATGCCTCATTGGAAGGTTTGGGAGGAGTGCTCTCTCAGGAAGGAGCGGTGATAGCCTATGGATCTAGGAAACTGAAATGACATGAGGTCAATTATGCAACCCATGACCTGGAGCTAGCTATGGTAGTGTTTTCTCTCAAGAGTTGGTGATATTATTTGGTAGGGAGACCTTTTGAATTAAGGATAGATCATTAGAGTCTACAATACATATTTACTCAACCCTTACTCAATGCTAGGTAGAGAAGGTGGATGGAATTCCTTGTAGAATATGATTTTGATATTGGGTATATAAAAGGAAAGGAGAATAAGGTCACTAATGCTTTAAGTAGAAGGAGACACATGGTTGTGTTGTCTCGTGTCCATGTAGACTTGATGGAGTAGGTCAGGGAGATGCAAAATCAGGATGCATACTGCAACCAAGTACATGAAAATATGGAAAGGAATCTAGATGAAAATAAATATTTTAGCTTCAAAGATGGCTTTCTATGCTTCAAAGATAGGGTAGTCATTCCTAAAACCGGTGATCTAAGAAGAATGATCATGAATGAAGCGCATAGATCACCATATTCTGCTCACCCAAGAGGAGAAAATATGAGAGAGAATATGAAGAAAACTTTCTATTGGCTTGGGATGAAGAGGGACATAACTGAATTTATTTCTCAATGCCTCGAATATCAAAAAGTGAAGGTAGAACATAGACATCCTACAGGATTTTTGTATCCGCATGATGTACCTATGCAAAAATGGCAAGTAATTTTGATGGATTTTATAGTAGGGTTGCCTAAAAATCGGTTCCAACATGATGCAATCTTAGTTGTGGTTGATAGATTGACCAAGGTTGCATATTTTATACCCAAAAGTACTAAGGATGATGTCATAGTTGTGGCTAATAGATTTTCCAAAGAGGTATTTTGGCTTCATGGTTTTTTAGAAGTAATCATATCGGATAGAGACTCGAGATTTACATCCAAGTTTTGGCAAGCTTTGCATCATGCCATTGGTACTAGATTGAACATAAGTTTTGCTTATCACCCAAAAACTAATGGATAGACTAAAAGAGTGAACCAGGTGTTGGAAGACATGCTTCACATGTATTATATGGATTAGAAGACCCTATGGGAAGACTACTTGCATCTAGTAGATTTTACCTACAATAATGGTCACCATTCAACTCTAGGCATGGCTCCTTTTGAAGCTCTGTATGGTAGGAAATGTAGGACACCATTGTCATGGAATAATCTAGAATATCATATTGTGCTTGGTCTATACATGGTCAAGGAGATGGAGCAATAGCTAAGGATGATCAAAGAATGGCTGAAGGAAGTCGTAGATCGACAAAAGAGTTATGTCAATCTTAAGAGATCACCACGAGAGTTTTTAGTAGGTGATAAAGTGTTTTTAAGGGTGAGACCAATGAAAAGTGTGATTAAGTCTACAAATATTGATCCACAATTTGTGGGACCCTTCAAAATTTTAGAGAAGATCAATCTTGTGGCATATCAACTTGCCTTACCACCTAGTTTGTCCAAGATTCATGACACCTTTCATATTTCTTTGCTTAGAAAATATGTTGCTAACCCTGATCATGTGTGGGACTTTTCTAATCTATAGATGGTGAATCCAGAGGCTATAGAGGTTCGACCAATAAATATCCTTGAGTTTCGATCCAAATCCATGAGGAAAGGGACTTTGGAACAATGCAAGGTCTAGTGGGACCACTATACTGAGAGAAATGCTACTTGGGAAAAAGTAGCAGACATGCAAAAACACTTTCCATTTCTATTTGAGAATGATATGTAGACATTATTTCATGATTTTAATATTTTGAACATAGAGGATTGTGTTAAGCCTAAGGGGGGTAGTATGTCATGACCCTCCCTTGGCAGACTTTTTATTTTGATAAGTTTATGTTTTTCTATGACTACTTTGTTGATGAAATGAATGGCTATTTCATATTTGTTATGCAAAACACTAGTATGTTATGGAATATGTAACATGAGGATATTACATATGATTGTAGGTGTAGGCCTAAAATTTTTGCACTCCTTTTCTCTAGGCTGATGGATCCACGCCTCAGAGGAGAATGGAAAATGATAGAGCTACACCTCGAAAGAGAGGCACTTGATCGTGCCTTCTTGTGGTGATTTTTTGACGATTTGTGGGTTCACCAGGAAACTTTTGATGGCAGTTTCCACACCTATGTTGAGAATGAGGTTTAATATATTCATTTTAGGATCACTCATACAAACACCTAAGGTTGGCCTTTAAAATGCAACTAACCTATCTATGATGCACTTTTTTTTTACTTCTTTATGAAAACAATAGACAGGAATAGAAATGACAAATGCAGTTGCTAATTCTATGCTTAAAAGAAATTCAAAACATACCTGAATCGATATGTCTAATGAATATTCTAATTTTTTGATGCAGAGTAGGATCACTGCTATTTTTGCAGAATCGATGTTGTTCCAGGAAAAATCGCTCAACAATTTTCTGAAATCACAAGCGATTTCGCTGCAATTTTGTAGCAACAAAACATAAGACACAAAATGGTTTTCTGGCACAAATATGATTCAAAATTTGATATGTTTCCTATTTAAGCATTAATTTTCAACTAAATGAAAGATAGAAAAGGTTTATAATAGATGTAAGTACAAGAGTCTAAGTGTTCATGAATTTTATGTAAGTAAAATGCAGATTTAAATTAAAAATTGATTAACATGATGGTGAATACCCGAGATGCATTTCTAAATTAATGAAAATATAATTAAATAACTAAATAAAATGGAAGAGAAGGAAGAAGAAAAAATAGAATAATTTTTTTTTCCCCTAGATGATCTATGACCAAAATCGCTGCCAAGTCAGCAGGATCGCTGCTATTTTCTATGAAATTGCACACCTACTCTGCCTGCTCGCAACATGATGCTGTCGATTGTTCTACAATTTCGTCATTCACTGTGCGATTATGAATACAACTTGCAAGTGAAAATTTGATAAAGAGGGTAATGGGACAGTGATGGATTTTAGGCAAATACAGGCAAATTGAAGACGGGAAGATTATACTAATGGCTTCTCAATTCTGCTATCTGCTCAGGGGATCACTTAGCATGCTTTGCAATCAGGGAGTCAGCCCCAAAAAATGAATTAGAGGGGGGATTAAATAGGATTAGGGATAAATCTAGGAAATTAGGAGGTTAGGCAAAAATAGGGGGGGATTTGGGATCCCTCCTATGTTTTCCCCCTACCTGATCTTGCTAGAATCCATCGTTATAACCTCTTTCCAAACTCAAAAACGTGGTTTGAAACAGATTTTTGGCATTTTGTAAAGTTGGGAAATTTTGTTTTTGAGCAAAATCGCTTGAAAATTTTGCTATCCGCTCAAGTGATTTTGCTAAAATTCAGGCGATTTTGCCCAACGGTCAAGACAACATTGGTTAGAGGGAACAAAAATCGAGGAAAATGGATTTTTGCTACTTTTGAATGATTTTTGGGTAGACTTAGGTAAATTTGATGTTTTTATCAATTTTAATGTTTTTATTGAGTTAATCAATTTAAGTGCATCAAATTTAAGGTGCTACATTTTACCCCCTCTTTAGCAACCTTTTGAAAAAGTCATTAAAGATGAAATGGCACTTTTTTTGACGTAGCAAAAAAAAATTGTATGCCTTTTTTAGTTCATTATTTTAACTTTGTTATTTTGACTTATTATTATGCTACCCCCTTCGATTTTTGCATTAATTCAACAAATTAATGAAAATTCGAAAAAAAGGAAATTTTTAGGTTGACTTAAATAGAGAAACAAAATAAGAAATTTCATTTTCATTTTTATTGTTCACTTTCCAGAGAGAAAAAGAGCTCTAAGTGCACGATGGCAGGATTGACACATAGAGCGGATCTAGTGCACGGAGGAGAGAGGGTAAGCATTAATTTTCATGCTTTTTATGATTTTCTTTGAATTTTAATTTGGAATTTAAATTCGGGTATGCTGTAATTTTTAGCACGAGGCAAAATCACCTCTGTTTTGGCAAAAAATGCCTCGAGATCGCAAAATCACATAGGGTTTTGCAAAATGGATATATAAAAATGCAACGATTTAAGACTTCCAAAGCGATTTTGATGAATCGAGGGTGATTTCGACAGAAACAAGAACGATTTCGTCAAAATCGAAATGATTTTGACAACTTGAATGTGATTTTGGGTTTTAATGTAATTTTGGTAATTAACTTTAAATTTTTGACTTTTGTGTGTGCAGTTGGGCAGTTTGAAGAGCCGAGAGTGGCATTATGATGGTTTCCAAGTGGACCTAGGAAACCTGTCTGATGGTGATCGGGTGACCTTGGATGCGGTGGGACTGCGTCATGTGGCTGAGATGCCACAAATTCCTATCGACCTCACTTTGCTTACAACTTTGGCAGAGAGGTGGTATCCTAGTTCATCCACCTTCCGACTACCGACTAGGGAGATGGCTCCCACCCTAGAGGACATCTGGAGGATCTTACGGATCCCCATTCAGGGCCAATGGGTTACAGGGTCAGATCATCGGGCTTGGGCGCTTCAGAGATTATTCGGGGATCCTCATATGAGGCTGGAGTTAGGTGGGGTCTCTGTTACTACTCGAGATAGAGTAACCTAACATCATATTTAGTAGGGTGTGCACTAGAGCAGCAAATCCTGACTATGATAGGCAAATAGACACCTTTACAGGCCTTTTTGTACTTAGGACACACGATGCACAAGGAGAGGTGCGTGTCCTCTTTTAAGGCCGCCGGACACTACGTGATGACTCACGACCATCCTAGAGGGACAGAGAGTACCTCTCTCGGTGATGTATGAGTCACCAACTCGGGCAATTCGAAGATCCCAGTCTTCCACTCGAGAGAATACTATGGCTCAGGCTCCTCCACCTCCTGGAGGTGACGATGCACAGAGCACCAGGGGTGTTGGACAATCATGAGGATTGGACTTTTGATGATGTATTGATGATGTATTTTTGGATGACTGAGTATGCCGATGATGGCTATTGTGGCATACCAATATACTATTGTATATATATACTTTTTTGATGATATATATAGATTTTGATATTTTGCCTTATGTGTCAATGTTTTTGATGATTAATTTTGTATTTTGATTTTAAAGAGTTGTATTTTAAATTTGATAAAATGATTTGATGTAAAATTGCATTAAGATGTGTAAAATGGTTTTGTTTTTTTTGAAAATAGGAAATGTGAATTTAGTAATAAACCTCGAAGGATGTGATGCTGTTATGTGAGTGTTGTGGAGATATAAGCTCGTTAAGTCACAAAGTTGATCCTGTTATGAGGTGTATTTTGATATTGCTAAATGAAATGGTTGGGTGCTTACAAAAATTCTTAAGGCTTTTTGATAGCATGAGATGTATTGATTGTTGATAAAAAATATGTAATTTTGGGCATACACACGTCGAACGAAGGCTTTTGCTAAGCAAGGAATCGCTAATTACTTAGGAATAATACTATCATCGCAAAAAGTCATCATGAAAATGCAGGATAATTTTTTTTTTTTTGTAAAATGCAAAATTAATGTTGTGTAAATCATTGTATCACATATGCAAAAGGTTTTATAGATGCTTACGATGAATTTTTGGGCATGAAAAATTAGAAGGATGGTTTTCGCTAGGTAAGGAATTCCTAATCACTTAGGAATAATACCATCATCGTAGTAAAACCAAAAT
Organism: Wollemia nobilis; assembly: GCA_028583015.1. Lineage (NCBI taxonomy): Eukaryota > Viridiplantae > Streptophyta > Pinopsida > Araucariales > Araucariaceae > Wollemia > Wollemia nobilis. The sequence continues at coordinate 2,694,445 of JAQPPZ010017238.1, forward strand.
GCAATGCAGGATGAATATGTAACTTTAGATATAATATTTTTGAGTTATTTGGAATATTTTGTTAACATGAAAAATTTATGAAGATGGTTTTCGCTAGGTAAGAAATCCCTAATTGCTTAGGAATAATACCATCATTGCAAAAAAGATATATTTTTTTGAATTTTTGTAATTTTAAGTTTGATATGTAGAAATTTAATAAAATATCAACGCAATATTTTAATTTATCTAAAAAAAAAAAAAATCAAATTTATCTAGAACCCTTGTGTGTGAAGTGCATTTATTTCCATTTTGATGCTATCATAATGATACAAAATCTCTCAAATAGAAAATGTGTGTACCTTTTGTAAAGTTCGTTTACTGATTTTAAGTAGATAAATGATGGAGCAAACTTAATGAAACCAATGTGTGTGCAAGTGAAATGTTCTTTAACCATGATTTTGTGTATGCATTAAGAATGAAATGCTATGTGAGTCAAATTACCATAAATATAGCTAATCCACAAGCGGACATTGGTCTGTAAAAAAGAAGGTCGCTAATATGACAGACATGTCGCCACACGAAAAGGAATTACCCAATGTCAAGCAAGTTGGGCACAAATCACCTATTATGGGGCTTACCTTCATGATTTTTGACTGAATGAGAAATTCTAGGGATTCAAGTTCCATATTGCTTCTTTTCTTCACTTTCAGGGGGTAGGTATTTTGTTCATTTTGTTTTGAACAAGGGGATTTTATTGCTTTTCTTTTTATCTTTTCATTTTATTTTTCTTTTTTTTTTTTTTTTTTTTTTTTTTTTTTTTTTTTTTTTATTTTTCTTTTGGGATACTTGCTCAGCTTAGATGTGGAGCAAGGGATTTTTATTTGGGTAGGATGGAATCTTGTCCTTTTTCCAATTTCTCATTCATTCTAGATCATGCACATGAGAGGATAGCAGGGAAAACTTTTCGCTTAAAGCATTAAAACTCACTATGCAGTACCATTATTCAAAGATTGCAATAAATCATCTTTAATGTGTAATGTGTGGGTCTTGGTTTCAAAAAGTAGAAACATCATTCATAAAAAGAAAATTTATTTAGTGAAAATAGTATTTTTTGATATAAGAGAGATTTATAATCAAAATAACAGATATAAAAAATTATTTAATTTTACAAATTTCTAAGTGTGTGGTTCAAGATAACTTTTGAATTTAATCCTAGATAAAGGAAAATATTACTTGCTATTTTAGAAAAATTTGATTAAAGTTTTTGGGAATATTTTTGTATTTTTCTTATTTTGTAATTTGTTTGGCTATTTTGAGGAACATTTTTGAAAGTGCATGGTAAACCTATTTACAAATATGTACAAAGATGAAGATTTGGATCTATGCATAATATCGTTTGAGGTGTATAATATTCATGGGTTCCTTGAGATCTTTTCCTTCCAAGGTAGCCAATCTATATGCACCTGACCCAAATTTAGCAGTGATGATTAATGGTCCCAGCCAGTTGGGTTGGAATTTTCCTTTAAGGTCTTTTCTTGCATTAGTATTCCTCTGATTTTATTTTAAAACTAAATCTCCAATTTCAAATGATCTATTATAAAATTTTTTAGCATATGATATTTTAAGTTTGTCTTGGTAAGCATGAAGGTGCTCTAAAGCATGAATGCATTTTTCATCCAGAAGTTCTATTTGACTAAGTCTTCTAGCAAGATATTCATCTCCTACTTCAGCATCTTGAAGTAAAAGTGATAGGGATGGAACTTCTAATTGAAATGGAAAAACTGCTTCAGCACCATATACCAAGACAAAAGGTGTAGCACCGGTGGGAGTACGAACGCTAGTTCAATAATCCCACAAAGCAGGATATAATTGGATGTGCCAATCATGACATGTTTTATTAACCATTATTTATAATATTTTGATTAAGGTTTTGTTAGATACTTCGGCTTGGCCATTTCCTTATGGATAGTAAGGAGTGAACCATCTATGTTGGATTTTATACTTTTGACACAATTTCTTAATATCTTTATTTTTAAAACATTTTCCATTATAAGAAATAAGATTAGATGGAATTCCAAATCTGTAGATGATTTGATTAAATATGAATTTTGATACTTGGATTCCTATGCAAGAAGCTAAAGGTATAGCTTTGACCCACTTTATAAAATATTCGATTACGATTATGATGAACTTGTGACCATCAGATGAAACAGGGTTGATTTTACCAATAATGTCTAAACCCCATTTAGAGAAAGGCCAAGGGGATGCTATGGTTTGGATTTCTTGGGCAGAAGCATGGATAAGGTCAGAATGCCTTTGGCATTTTTCACATTGATGGACATAATAATTTGCGTCTTTCTCCATTGAAGGCCATAAATAACCTATTCTAAGAAGTTTTCTAGAAATAGCACTTCCACTAAAATGTCCTCCACAAGACCCATCATGAGCTTCACTTAGGGCTTTATTAGACTCTTCATAATTTAGAAACCTTAATAATATACCTTCGAAGGATATCCTATAAAGGGTATTACCAATTATTACAAAGCGAACAACTCGCTTGCGTAACAATCTACGTTGGTTTCTATCAAATCCTTCAGGGAAGGTTCTAGTTTGTAAGAAATTAAAAATGTCTATGTACCACGGTTCTGGGGTAACTTCATTAATCAAAAAAACATCTAATGGTTCCATACACGACTTAGTAGAAGTAGGTTCCTAAATTTTTTTGATGATAATAGTAGCATATTCATCGTCCAACTCCAAAGGCAACAAAGAAGTCATCACAGCCATAGCATTGGCAGCACAATTACTAGTTCTAGGAATAGCTTCTAAAGTTACTTTATTAAACAATGATATAAGTTTTAACACATATTCCTTATAAGGATGAAGTTTCTCATCTCATGTTTGATAAAATTCATTAATTTTATTTATGACAAGCCGAGAATCTCCAAAAACTAATAATGTTTTTACCTTTAGTACTAAAGTGGCTCGTAATCCAAGGATTAGAGCTTCATATTCTGTAGTATTATTAGTATAAGAAAATTGTAATTTAAAGGATAAAGGGATTAGGTGATTTTGAGGATATTTTAATATAATACATACACCTACTCCACTCATACATCTAGCTCCATCAAAAAATAATGTCCAAGTTTTCGAGTGATCCTCTTCCAAGTTGAGGCATTCATAAGGAAATTTGATGCTCATAGGTTGAGTAGATTCCACAGGAGCAGCAGCTAATTGATCTGCTATAACTTGGCCTTTTATATATTTTTGGCCGATAAATATGAGTTCAAAATCACTAAGATCAAGAACCCATTTAGTTTATGTCCTGAAAGATATGGTCTACTCATTAAATATCTTAATGGATCAGATTTAGCAATGACATATGTCGTTTGACTTAACATATAATGGTGCAATTTTTGCGTTGAAAATACTACTGCTAAACATAATTTTTCCAATGGAGTATACCTTGTCTCATAATTTATTAAAGTCCTACTTATATAATATGTTGCTCGTTCTTTCTTTTCTTTATAAATTTGAGCTAACATAGCTCCAAGTGCAAGTTCTGAAGCCGAAATATACAAAATAAAAGGTTGGTCTGGTTTAGGCGAAATAAGCACTAGAGGATTAAGAAGGTATTGCTTAATGTTGTCAAAAGCTTCTTGACACTCTTTATCCCACTGAAAGGATACATTCTTCTTAAGAAATTTAAGGAAAGTTTATGTCCTATCCACCAACTTATCTATGAAGCAGCGAATAGCTTATAATTTTCCTTACAAACTTCTTAATTTTGATATATTCTTAGGAGATGGCATATCATGAATAGATTTAATTTTTAGAGGGTCTATTTCTATACCTCTTATAGAAATGATAACTCCTAATAACTTGCCATATTTCACCCCAAATACACATTTATCTAGATTTAAGTGTATTAGATACTTTCTTAGTCTATCAAATACTTTCCTTAAATCTCTAATGTGATCATCTTCTTCATTGGATCTAGCTATGATGTCATCAACATAATCATGTAGAATATCATACATCATATCATGAAAGATATACGTCATGGCTCTTTGATATGTTGCTCCAACATTCTTTAAACCAAAAGGCATAACTTTCCAATAGAAAGTTCCCCAAGGTGTGATGAAAGCTATTTTTTCTTGGTCTTCAGGAGCAATTCTGATTTGGTTGTATCCTGAAAAACCATCCATAAGAGATAACATTCCACGCCCAGCTGTAAATTCTATGATTTGATCCATATTAGGGAGAGGAAAATCATCTTTAGGGCATGCTGCATTAATATCCCTAAAGTCTGTGCAAACCCTAATTTTTGTGGCTTCTTTCTTAGTGATTGGAACAACATTAGAAATCCATTCTACATAATTAATTGCTTGTATGAAAACAACATTTAAGAGCTTTTCTAATTCACCTTTGACTAATAGTGCGACTTTAGGATGCATCTTTCTTAATTTTTGCTTTACTGGTTTAGCATCAGGGTGCACTACTAGATGATGCATGACTACAGAAGGATCTAAGCCAGGAATATCTGCATATGTCCATGTAAAGACATCTGAATATTCTGTGAGAAATTCTATGTATAATATTTTTTTTTCTTCACTCAATTTGGATCCAATTTTGACCATATAGGATTTTCTTCTGTACCAATGTTAACTTTTAGAAAATTGTCTACAACAATGTTCAAGTCTCTTTCAAAATTTGGTGGTGTAGGAGATACACCCATTTCTTGTAATTCTTCCAAAGTGCATTTAGCTAATTCCTCTTGAGGATTACATTCTTCTATATGGGCTATGCATGGCATGGATCCATCAAAGAAATACTGGTTTTGAAAATTTTCTTCCAAAGACACATCATGATATATGTCCTCTTCTAAACATTCATCCATAGAAGTAATCATGTCTGGATATACTAATGTTAACATGTTACATGTATGCACTTTTATAGAGATTGCTTTTAATTCTATGTATTCTTGATATGTCATGAGTTTTTCATCATCCTTGTATGGAAATGGCTTAGTTTTTGTGGGGATGAGTCCAAGACCACATTGGGCTGGCCACTCAATAACTTCTAAAGGTTCTCTTATACCATTTTGAGAAGGTCCTAAGCATTTACCTCTATATCCCAAATTTCACATTATTTCTTTTGGTATTACATATTTATCAGAAAAATAGCATTTGGCAAATTCATTTTGATCAATTGAAATTTGTAATATTGAATATTTTCCAAAATCATATCCTGCAGATATAAATATAGACCTCCCAATATGACAAATGCTCCCTTTCTTAGGTACTCCAAAAGTGTAGGGAGATGAGGAAGACTCAGATAATATCTTAGAATATTGCATAGCTAGATTAACTTCTTCAATTGGTGCCAAAATTGAGGATAAATTCGCTAATCCTTCATCTGAAACTGCATATGAGGTAGATGGATTATGTTCTTTATCATTTTCCTTATATTTTGAAAATTTAAACTCTGTAGGGTCTATAGGTAATTCAGTCACTACGAGGTTTAGGGAAAAGGATTAGATATTCCTTTAGAAGGGGATGGTTCTTTTATTTTTATTGATACTTTATCACATGCTTTAGGTGATGGTGATTTAGAATGTGATTTAGGCTTATAGTGCTTTATGGGTGTATTTGGATTCTGAGGGATAGAAGTCATGGTTGGACAAAATGGAACTCCTATGGGTTCTACCAGAGCACACATGTCAAAAGTTCTAGGGTCTCCATGGATGATAACCAATTGATTTTTAAATTCAAATTTTACACATTGATGTAATGTGGAAGGAACTGCTCTCATTGCATTGATCCAAGGTCAACCCAAAAGAATGTTGTATGATGCAAAGTAGGGTACAACAAACACAGTCATATCCAAAATATGTGGACCAACTTGCAATGGGATTTTCATTACTCCACACGTTTCTTGAGTCTCATCATTAAATGCCTTAATAAGCATCTCAGTTTTTTGCATGTCTTCTTTCTTAAACCCAAATATTTGAAAAAATCATAAGTGCATATATTCAGTGAATATCCATTGTCTATTAGAACTCTTTTAACTCCTACATCTCCAATCATTGCTGTAATATATAAAGGATTATCTCCAAACATACTTTGAGGAGGTATTTCCTTATCTTTGAAATCTATGAATTTTACTTCATTTAAAGGTACAACATTTACTATAGCGTTTGGTTCAATATCTTCTGGAACCATCATTTTGTTTAGATTTTTCATTAATTCATCTCTATGAGTGGGAGAAGTTCTCAAAAGGTCTAGAAGAGAAATTCTCGTTGTAATGGTAGATAATTGTTCATTAATATCATAGGGTGTTCTCTATTGTGAACCAAACACATTATTTCCTTTGTTAGGAGTTTTTAAAATAAATGGGTTTGCTTTATCACTTTGGTCTTGTGAATTCTGGTTTTGGGTTTGTTGCCTTGTCACCACTCCTATAATCCCCATAAAATTACTACGAGGTCTTGCATTTTGCACTTGTTCATTTGAGAGACACTATTGTGATGATGTTCTAGTGGTCACTCTTCTTAGAAATGGTTCTTTTGGAACCATATGATCTGTAATAGGAGTGATTGCTTCAGATTCATCTTATAAACTATTTGAATTATTTGAAGTGATATCCATTTCACTTTCATCATCACTTCCTTCACTATTCCCTTCATTACTCTCTACAGTTGTTATTTGATAATCTCTTAAGGGTAGTAGCATATGGCTTTTGTAAATTTTTATGAGGCATAAAACCACTAATAGTTCCCACATATCTAGTTTTATGGGGAACATTATGTTTTTCTACTTGATTTATAGCTTCTTTACCGTGTTTTGGTAAAGGATGTTGAAAAATATCCATATTTTAATTTGCATTCTATTTTTGGGGTTGTTTTTGAGCATCATTTTGGACATTTCTAGGAGGAAATTTCTCTACCTCCATATATCCTTTATCAATTAAATCTTGAATCATATGCTTTAACCTTTTACATGAATTTGTTGAATGCCCATCAACTCTATGAAAATTACAGTGCAAATCAGCTCTAAACCCCACTACAGTTGTATCGGGTTGTCTTATTTCAGGCAACTGAATTAAGCCTTGTTCTAATAACTGACGTAAAATCATATGTAATGGTTGATTTAATCTGGTAAAATCTCTTGGAGGTTTATCAAGAGATTTTAGTATGAACTTCTTCACAACTTCAGTAAGGTTGATATTTTTATTATTCCTACTATCGATAACTCCGTCACCAACTACTTGCTTGTTCTTGTACTGATTTTTAGAATTCTTATCTTCATATTTCTTTTTATATTGACCTCTTCTAATAAGGGTGCTCTCTACCCTTATCCCTAGGTCAATAGCTTGGTCAAAAGATGTTATAGTAGCCGTGGAAAGTTCATAGGACAATTGTTCTTGCAAATTATTTATGAATATGTCTAGCATTTCTCTTTGTGGTAATGCAAAATGCAACTTGCTTAAAAGTTGTCTCCACTTAGGAATTCTGCAAAACTTTCATCTTTACCTTGCTTAATATTGTACAAATCTTTAATAGTCACATGCCTCTCTATGTAGGCACTAAATTGATGTATAAACATCTCAGTTGTTTATTCAAAATTCCTTAAGGAGTTGTTAGGAATTTGATAGTACCATTCCAAGGCTATGCCTCCTAAAATTTTAGGAAACATCTTAAGCATTAGTAAATCATCATGCGAGACATCATGACATGCTATTCTAAACATGTGTAAATGCTTGATGGGATTTTCAGTTCCATTATATAGTGAACACTGGCATAGGGAAATGCTTAGGGTAAGGTTGATCTATTACGATGGGATCCAAGGGTTGACTACACATCTCTTGATAGTTGTATGAGGGATGGTAAGGATCTATTTGGTCTAAGAGGGAATCCAATTGCTTTACCATTGCTTCCAACCCTTGATGTCCACAAAACTGGTTTGGTTGCATCGTATCATTATATCATTGATAATAATTAGGTGCAACTATATTAGGATTTCCCATTGAGACAGTGTTATGCAAAGTATTTCTTGGTGGAAATATCTTTTGATAATTATTCTTTTGAACTTTTTTGCCCCTTCGTTGTTGATTAAGGGCTTGGGAAGGTATAGAAGCAAAGGTCTGTTGCTTAACATTTGTTCTAACATTATTAAGAGGAATATTAGAGGCTTGAGTTATTTGTTTTTGAGGCCTCTGATTTATATGTATCATATTTTATCTTGTTGTTTCATCTTGATCCTCACTAGATTCTGTGTAATGTAAGGGGTTGGTATGCACTTTAAGTGCGACTGTAAAAGCATCTGCTAGGTTTCATTTTCCTTGCTTCTCTACTTCTATTGCTTGATTAAGATCATCCATATTATCTCTCATAAAAGATATAAAATTTTCAACGGATTCAAACTTAAGATTACCTTTAGAATTTAATTTAGGTTGATTAAGTTCTACATCCTCACTATCATTGTCATGATCTAAAGAAATATATTCTTCTTCAGACCGAGTTTCTTCATTATTATTTTGTTCTTGGTATGGTTCTCGTTATTGCTCTAGTTTTTGATCTTCTATTTCATTCTCAGTTTCTTTACCATTCCTTAATTTAGGCATTTTGAATTAAGTTGATTTCGCAGATATATATGTTATAAAAAAAAATAATAAAAAAAAAAAAATATATATATATGTTCTAGGTTTTGGGGTATATATATATTATTTATATACCTAACTAATTAAATTAAATTACTATTTTTAGATTGATTTTTTTTTTATCTAGGACACGTAGAGCAAGCAATTAAACACACAAATAATCACACACTAGGTAATAGTAGATTTTAATCTTCTTGAAATCATTTATGTATATCATTAATGGGCTCCAATTGATCAGGTGTCATGTAATGCTCTTCTTCAAATGTGAAGTTGTCTTGTAGGAACATTATGAATTGTTCTAAGTTAATGCAATGTACTTCTATATTAGACCTATAAAAATATAGCTCGTGACAATAATCTCTATAGAATACAACTCTAGGGATGGTATTAAGCCTTCTCTTATCGTCTAGGATTATTTCTTGACTTTCTATGTGAGCTAAAAACTTGTGTCGCTACGACGTTGTCTAGGTAGGTTTCAAAGGAGTAGAAATTAGGTGAAATAAAGGCTATATTATTAGTCAACCACCTTTCACAAGATCTTTGAAGGTCAAAATAGGCAGGTTCTCTATAAGGATCTAGGATTCTAGCCAAGTCTATCCTACAGATTTGTTTAAGTTCTTCTTGTCTACTTTCAATAATGTCTAGTCTTCTATCTAATTCAATCCAGGACTCTCCAAATTTTATATTTTCACTTTCATTAAAGTATGAGACTTCTTGAATTTCTAAGATTGTAGTAACATTAATACGAATAGCTCTCCTATAATTATAATCTACCATCTAAAATGCAAATGCAATTTAACTATTGTTTTTTTTTTGTTTTGATTTTGATTTTAATATTTAATTTAAGAATCAGAAGATAATCTAATGTTTCACATCGGGTTCACCAAAGAATGTAGGCCTAAAATTTTTGCACTCCTTTCCTCTAGGCTGATGGATCCGCGCCTCAGAGGGGAATAGAAAATGATAGAGCTACACCTCAAAAGAGAGGCACTTGATCGTGCCTTCTTGTGGTGATTTTTCGACGAATTATGGGTTCACCAGGAAACTTTTGATGGCAGTTTCCACACCTAGGTTGATAATGAGGTTTAATATGTTTGTTTTCGGATCACTCATACAAACACCTAAGGTTGGCCTTTGAAATGCAACTAACCTATCTATGATGTGATTTTTTTTACTTTTTTGATGAAAACAACAGACAAGAATAGAAATGACAAATGCAATTGCTAATTCTATGCTTAAAAGAAATTCAAAACATACCTGAATCAAGATGTTTGATGAAGATTATAATTTTTTGATGCAGAGCAGGATCGCTGCTATTTTGGCAAAATCGATGTTGTTCCAGGAAAAATTGCTCAACAATTTGCTGAAATCACAAGCGATTTCGCTGCAATTTTGTAGCAACAAAACACAAGACACAAAATGGTTTTCTAGCACAAATATGATTCAAACTTTAATATTTTTCCTATTTAATCATTCCTTTTCAACTAAATGAAAGATAGAAAAGGTTTATAATAGATGTAAGTACAAGAGTCTAAGTGTTCATGAATTTTATGTAAGCAAAATGCAGATTTAAATTAAAAATTGATTAACATGATGGTGAATACCCAAGATGCATTGTTGAATTAATGAAAATATAATTAAATAACTAAATAAAATGGAAGAGAAGGAAGAAGAAAAAATAGAATAAATGTTTTTACCCCTAGATGATCTGTGACCAAAATCACTGCCAAGTCAGTTGGATCGCTGCTATTTTTTGTGAAATCTCACACCTACTCTGCCTGCTCGTAGCACGATTCTATCGATTGTTCTGCAATTTTGCCGTTCGCTATGCGATTTTGACTGCAACCTGCAAGTGAAAATTTACTAAAGAGGGTAATGGGACAATGATGGAATTTAGGAAAATACAAGCAAATTGAAGACGGGAAGATTATACTAATGGCTTCTCAATTCTACTATCTACTCAGGGGATCACTTAGCACATTTTGCAATCAAGGAGTCAGCCCCAAAAAATGAATTAGAGAGAGGATTAAATAGGATTAGGGGTAAATCTAGGAATCAGGAGGTTAGGCCAAAATGGGGAGGGAGTTGGGATCCCTCCTATGTTTTCCCCCTGCCTAATCTCACCAAAATTCGTCATTACAACCTCTTTCCAAACTCGAAAACACGGTTTGAAATGGATTTTTGGCATTTTGTAAACTTGGGAAAATTCTATTTTTGAGAAAAATCACTTGACGATTTTGCTAGCCGCTCAAGCGATTTTGCTGAAAATCAGGTGATTTTGCCCAACGGTCAAGACAACATTGGTTTGAGGGTGTAAAAATTGAGGCAAATGGATTTTTGCTACTTTTGAATGATTTTCGGGTAGACTTAGGTAAATTTGATGTTTTTATCAATTTTAATGTTTTTATCGAGTTAATCAATTTAAGTGCGTCAAATTTAAGGTGCTACAATAGGTTGATTCCATGTTTAGTATTGGAAAACATACATTTTATGTGAGAATATGATGCTGCTAATTAAAGTGCACTTGTGTTGGAAAAGGTCACTTTATGGTGGTAGAAATAACTAACCATTGAGAATGGAATTGCCTTATGGGAAGTGATGTGATGGGTTATTTGTCAGAATAAGAAGGAAGGGGCAACATGGAAAGATGCTCCTCCATAAAGATGCATAAAATGATTTGTATAAGAAAATAAATATCAATATTTGGTTGTATTGTGTTTGTTTGTTTGATGATATTCTTTTGGGTGGAATCTCTCTTATTACATAGTATTTATGCTCAGAGGGATAGATGTTTACTTTAGTTGTTATTTCAAGAAGGAATATTTTGAAAGGTCATTTTTATTGATAATTGTTTGTTGAACTATAAGGTAGATTCAAAAGATTATTTATTAGGAAATAATTTATTTTGGCTAGAAACCTTGTGATGTTTTGTGTCGAATATGGATTGCTCTTGTTTCTCTCATGTTAAGGGAACTAGGTCGACTTCTCCTTGCAGTGCTCTTGGTAGATCATTATAATTACATAAGGGAGAAACCATTAATTTAAAAGAATTTAATATTGAATCAAGGACTTTGGAAATATTAACTATAATCTCCAACTAGAAGTCCTCTGACATGCTTCAGATGTAAGGCTTCGTGCTCGAAGGTTTTTGGAGTAACATCTTACTTTTTGTTCACCAATAAACCTAGGGAATGGAGAATGAGGTCGATAGGAGGATTCCTCTATTTAAAATAAAACATGAGAATAGAAGGGGGATTCAGTTCTGGTTGAAAGGAGAAATACTAGAATTTATGGATGCATCTACAATAACAATGAAAATTTTAGTGCATGGAAGGACATCATCGGTATTCAGGTAATTTAGAACCAGTTTTGCTTGGTTGAATGGATTTGCAATGTTGTTCTTCAAGCCTAGAAAAATTTACAGTATATACTCTGTTATTAGCAGTAATAAAAATTTTTGGGGATCGAAAAACCTTTGCCTTTAGAATAGCAAACATGACTCCTTCATATTGCATCTATGAGAGACTTTATGATTTGTGGGTGCTCATTATTCCTTAGTTTGTTTGATAGACTAGCTTTGGTTTCAAAGTTTATGAGCATTTGTGTTGAATAGCATGGGATTATAGACTTGAGAGGGTGATATTGTGAGTAAACACCTATCTCTCAGATGTGTTATCTTTGGCTAGAACAGATACAACCCTATCAAGAGTTGGACATAGTCAAGTTGAGGCCATGTTGAGTGGTTACTGGGTTGCATGTAAGCCTAGATAAACTAGCAATGGTTTATGTTTGAGTAGGAGCTCTCCTAAAGTTAGGAGTGACCCTTCTCTTGTTTGATGCTAGCTAAACTATTTTTTTGAGTGATTTTTAGAAATAACTCTTTCTTTTTTCTTCCTATTAGAACTAGATTAGAGCATAGTGTAATCTACTAGATCGGGAAGAGTGAAGTGCAACTATAAAAGTGATAGAGAGTGGTTGCTTTAACTCTAAAATTATAGTCACTTTGGAGATGTTAAACTGGGTGTTTCCATCAGTTATGTAGAGGTAGACATGTTGTATCAATATGTTTAAATCTATGAACAACAACTTGTGATACTTATTAAATGATAAATGTTTAGGAGCAAAGTTTTATTATCTCAGTGTACGTCTCTAAGGAATGTTAACTACTATGTTGGAAATACAGAGAAAGGTATTATTCTAGAATGGTTTTAGTTGATTGAATGCTTACTTGTATTGTATGAATCCTCCGTGTTGAGCAAGGTGTTGCAAGAAGTTTGTCATTGTTGTCAACACAGGTAGTTAGATCCAATGATGCAGTGGATAGACAGTTCAGAAGCCATTCAGATGCAGAGAACAGAAATTCAAAGGATAGTCAGATTATGTAAAGTGCAATTCCAGGAAAATAGAAGTGACCCAGTTTCAAAAATTCGAAGAAAAAGACAAGTTAGAAAACTGTCGCGATATCACAAGTGAGGGGACATGTTTTCAATGTCGTGATTTCGTGACAAGTAGGAGGAGAGAGAAGGCACAGCCAAAAATGTCATGATTTCATGACAAGTCGGAGGAGAGAGAAGGCGCAGTCAAAAATGTCATGATTTCACGACAAGTCGGAGGAGAGAAAAGATGCAAGGCGAACTGTCACGATTTCACGACATGCTGGAGGCCAAGAAGCTAAGTCGAGAAACTGTAGCGATTTTCGCTACATGTTGAAATTTTGCTGGCTGAAGCAAGGAGAAAGCGTTAAGTTGAAAAGTTGTAGCGATTTCACTACATGTTGAATTTTTGCTGGCCAAAGCAGGGAGAAAGTGTTAAGTGAAAAGTTGTAGCGATTTCGCTACGAGTCAAAAGTGCACAAAGCAAAGGTGTAGCGATTTTGCTACGTGTCAAAATTGCACAAATCAAAGGTGTAGCGATTTTGCTACAAGTTGAAAAAGCACAACACAAAGGTGTAGCGATTTCACTACGAGTTGAAAAAGCATAACACGAAGGTGTAGCGATTTCGCTACAAGTCTAAAGTGCAGAACTCAAAGGTGCAGCGATTATGCTTCAAGTCAAAAGTGTAAGGCACAAGAGTGTAGCGATTTCGCTACGAGTCAATATTTCATGGGTAGAAGCAAAGTTGGAAGCACAAGGCACAAAGTTGTAGCGATTTCGCTACTGCATGAAGCAAGGAGTGTACGAAAGCCGAAAGCATCACGATTTCACGACAAAGATGAGGATGACGTCAACAAAAGCTGAAAGTGTCACGATTTCGCGACAGGTTGCAAGAAAAGCCTCTAGAAGTCAAAAGCGTCGTGATTTCACGACAAAGCTGAGGATGATGTCAGCGAAAGCTGAAAGTGTCACGATTTCATGATAGGTTGCAAGAAAAGCCTCTGGAAGCCGAAAGCATCATGATTTCGTGACAAGAATGAGGATGACGTCAGCGAAAGCAAAAAGTGTCACGATTTCGTGACAGGTTGTAAGAAAAGCCTCTGGTAGCCGAAAGCGTCATGATTTCACGACAAGGATGAGGATGACGTCAGCAAAAGTTTGAAGTGTCACGATTTCGCGACAAGAACGGTGGCAAAGCTTTCAACGGCCAAAAGGGTCACGATTTCATGACAGCAAGGACAAGAAGGCGTATGGTTACAAAAAGTGTCGCGATATCGTGACATGTTATTATTTCGTGGCAATAAGCTACAGGAAAGTGACAAAGGTGGCAGAGGCGTTTGAGGCCAACAAAGTTAAATCTAGGTCGATGAATGTTAGGGTTTTGCAACTAACATTTTCTAGGGTTTTGTAGCCAACATTCTTAGGGTTACAGTCGACTAATTTTAGGGTTTTATAGCCAACAATTTCTAGGGTTTTGCAATCGACATTCTTAGGGTTACAGTTGATGGATTTTAGGGTTTGGGAGCCGACAATTTCTAGGGTTTCTCAGCCGACGTTCTTTAGGGTTTGTTCCTGAAGTTTCTTTCTATAAAAGGAGGGCTTCCTCGAGTTTGAAGTGAGAAGTGCGATGATAGTGTGCGAAGGTGAGTAGAGTGGTTGCGCAAGTGAAGTTCATGTCGGAGCAGAGTGCGAAGTCGTAGTTCGAGTCTGCATATCGTGATTGCGTGATAGAAGAGCAAAATGTTTAGAGGTGGAGATCTAAGTTCAAAGTGATAGCGCATAGATAGCAAAAGTGATCGATCATCCGATTGTAGTAGAGAGTGCGAAGAAGTACACAGAAGCGATCGGACAGTGCGAAGTGTTTTGCGTAGAAGCAGCAGAATGCAGAAAAACAATAGACTATAAGGAACAACGTGAAAGTTTTATTCTATCATTTTTATTATCTTTATTGACTTCCAAGTTGCAGCTTGGTATAAGGGGTTGGTGCCTCTTTCCAGTAGGTGCTGGTAAATTAGGAGTTGGTGCTCCATTCTTTTTGAAGCAGATAAAGCTAAGGGGTTGGTGCTCCTTCCAGTTGGTGCTGGTAAAAGATATTGTAAAGTTGTAGCTTTGCTTTGAATGGATTTGGATGGTAGTCCAAGCAGTCATTTTGAGGAGTAGCCACATTGGTGAACCTCATTAAATAACTGTGTTGTGTGTCATGCTTTCTTGCTACATTTGATATTTCTTTTATCAGTTTTAAATAGTTGCTGGATTTAAAACTATATGTATTAGAAATTTTAAAGATCACATTGATTCACGCCCCTCTCAGTGTCACTGTGATTACAACAATTGGTATAAGAGCTAGGTACCTGAATAGGCTCAATCAGCTAGGGTGATCCCAGTAGTGACATTATGGCAGGTGGTGAAGGTTTCTCCTCAAACAAGGCACCACTGTTTGATGAAACAAATTATGCTTTCTGGAAGATCAAAATGCAAACATATCTCCAAGCTTTGGGATTTGACATCTGGAATGCAGTAGTTAATGGTTACACAGCTCTCCTGCTATTGCTCCAACCGATAGCACCGATAAAAAGGAGTTTGAAAATGATTCTAAAGCTAAAAATGCCATCATGTGTGGATTAGTGGACAGTGAGTTGGTCAAAATCATAAAATATGTGTTTCAGCAAAAGATGTGTGGGACAAACTAGAGAATATTCATGAGGGAGATGACAAGATCAAGGAAGCTAAGCTGCAAACTCATCGAGCTCAATTCGAATCACTAAAAATGACCAACGATGAGAACATAGAGGCCTTCATGCAAAGGGTAAATGGAATCACTAATTCAATGAGAGGCCTCGACGAAGAGTTGGATGATGCTACTATTGTGAAAAAGGTTTTAAGGTCGCTTCCTCACAGGTTTGATTCTAAAGTCTCCTGCCATAGAAGAAGCTAAAGACTTAAATCATTTCAGTATGGATGAGATGCATGGTTCCTTGATGGCTTATGAAATGAGAATAGGAAAGTCTAATCCTACAGACAGAGAAGCAGCATTTAAAGCCCAAAAAGGTAAAGACACAAAACAAGAGTCTAAAGAAGAAGAAATTTTAGATGAAATGGAAGCAAATTTTGTCAGAAAATTGAGAAAGGGCAAAGGAAAGTACAAAGGAAAACTACCTTTTAAATGTTTCAACTATGGGGGAATTGGACACTTTGCAACCAAATGTCCTCTCAATGAGAAGGACAAAGGTGAGGAAACTTCACATCAAGAAAAAGGTGAATGGAGAAAGAAATCTAACTTCAGAAAAGGCAATTTCAAAAAGAAAAGCTTTATATCCAGGAATGCATATTCCTCAGAAGACAGCTCTAGTGAGGATTCTGAAGAAGGAACAGGCGAAGCTCTATTCATGGCATTTGAAGTCAAAAATTTTGAAAAGGCAAAAATCTCAGAGAAGGAAGAAGGTATGAACTCTATACTGTCTGTTGAAAAAACTGAGGCTGAAGTTGATCTAGAAGGTGAACTAGTTTCTGCCCTTATAGAATGGAAATCTGAGAAGAGAAAAAATAAAAAACTATCAAGGAAGCTTGAGGATGCAAGTGACATTATAGCCAGTCTAAAAACATAGACGGAAGAGTACAAGAAAATGTCAGAAGATCTTGAAGTACAGGTAACCATGAAGATAGATTACTGTTGCAAATTGGAAGAAGAAAATGTTGGTCTTCGAATACAGATACAAGAGCTAGATCAAAAAATTAGTCGCTATTTAAAACGTGAAGAAAGTTCGATGAAGCTGGACAAAATCCTAAGCGATCAAAGACCCGCAGGTATCAAATTTGGTCTGGGCTTTACTGAAGGAGAATCATCAAAGGGACCAAAGGCAAGCAATGTTGAATGTGAAAAGAGTAAAGACAAGAAATAGGTTGTTGAAAGAAAAACAAATCAGGAAAAAGAAAGCAGTGATGCCAAGCCCTGAAAAGAGGACCGACAATGATGGTTTTACCAAGGTCACACATCAAAAGAAAAGAAGATCTAAGGCTCCTGCAACAACTTGGCAAAGACCATCTTTCAGGTTCAATCATTACTTTTATGGTTTCTGTTTCAAATGTAATGCTTATGGACATAAAATTGCTGACTGCAAGTATAATGTAGGACCAAGAAGTTTCACTAGTAGAAATGCTTTTGCTCCTCTAATAAGTTATGCAGTAGAATGCTTCAATTGTCACAACTTTGGGCATATTGCTAGAAACTGTCATAGTACCTCTGTTTCAAATCAAATTCAGAAAAGAAGAGTTCAACCATATAGGGCAAAACAAAGTAGAAATCATTCTGAAAGATATGTGCAAGAGTCTGAAAAGGGGAAATCCAAGCTAGAATCCAATACCACGGTCAAAACAGAATGGAAACAGAAAGAACAACTCGAAGAAAGAAAAGGAATCTCTAATAGTACGGACAACTTTCAAGGCTCAAAATAAATGTGTTCCATGGATTCTTGATAGTGGTTGCTCAAGTCATATGACAGGTGATAAACAGAAGTTTGAAAAACTACAAAAATATGAGGGTGGCTCTGTAAAGTTTGGAAACAATGATGGAGCCAAGATAATCAGAAAAGGATCTGTCAAAATTAGTGATGGGAAAATTAAGTCAGAAGAAGTTCTGTTTGTGGATGGTCTGAAACACAATCTGTTAAGTGTGAGTCAAATCTGTGATAAAGGACATGAAGTAGTCTTCAAGAAGCAGGGTTGTGAAGTCAGAAAAATAAACAGCGGGAAATTAATAGCAACCGGCTCAAGGACGTCTGGCAACCTGTACACACTCTCAGAATCTTCAGAAGGTATGTGCTTCATTGGACAAGAAGAAGAGAACTGGCTGTGGCACAAGAGGCTTGGACACATAAGTTTTGACAACTTAGTGAAAATCAGCTCAAAACAAGCAGTGAGAGATATTCCAACCATTAGAAAACCTTCAAATATTGTCTCTGCCTCATGTCAGAAGGGAAAGCAAACCAGAGTTTCATTCAAAACAAAAGAGTACCACACTAGCAAGCCTCTGGAACTTATACATACAGACTTATGTGGACCCATGAGAACACAAAGCATAAATGGAGACAAATACTTTATGTTATGTATCGATGATTTTTTAGAATGACCTGGATATTTTTCTTAAAAGATAAAACATAAGCTTTTCAAATGTTCAAATCCTTCAAACATCTAGTTGAGAATGAAACAGGAAAAAGGATCAAATGTTTACGATCAGATAGAGGAGGAGAATTCATTTCAAATGAATTTTTAGAATACTGTGAAAATCATGGCATCGAGGAGACAATATTCAGCAGGCTAGAACTCCCTAGCAGAATGGTGTAGTAGAAAGAAAGAACAGAACTGTTCAGGAAATGGCACGCACTATGCTGGAAAAAAATAAAATAGCAGATAGATTCTGGAAAGAAGTAGTTCACATAGCAGTATACCTCCAAAAAAGATATATGTTAAGGACTCATGAAAGCAAAACTCCTTATGAGTTGTGGTTTGGTAGAAAAGCAACAACAAAACATCTCAAAGTATTTGGCTAGTAAGTGTTATATCAGAAATACTGATGACAATCTCGGGAAATTTGAAGATAGAGCAGATGAAGGTGTCTTTGTTGGATATTCTCCAAAAAGTAAAGCTTACAAATGCTACAACAAGAGACTCAAGAAAATTGTGGATAGTGCAGATGTTAAATTTGATGAAGGTAGAACACGGTTAATTGACTTTGAGGAAAACTACCCAATCTATGAAGATGTTTTTGAAGGAGATGAGGTAAATGAAGAAGGAAACAAACCTACAATTGATTTAGTTGACTTAATCGATGACTCAGAAGCACAAGAAAATAAGAAATTTAAAACTGGCAGCTGGCAAAAAAATCATCCAACAGATCAAATAATTGGAGATCCCACAGCCGATGTTCAAACAAGAAGGAAAGTAATAAGTAATTACTCTCTTTTATCAAGCATTGAGCCCAAAAACATAGATGAAGCCAACAAAGATGATAGCTGGATGAAAGCAATAAATGAAGAGTTAGATCAGATTGAAAAGAACAGAACTTGGGAACTGGTACCTAGACCTGCAAATAAGAATGTAATTGGCACCAAATGGATATTTCGAAACAAATTAAATGAAGACGGTCAGGTCATTAGAAACAAAGCAAGACTGGTTTGCAAAGGCTATGCACAGGTCGAAGGCATTGATTTTGAAGAGACTTTCGCACCAGTGGCCAGACTAGAAGCTATTAGAATGTTTTTGGCACTAGCAGTTCACAAGAACTTCAGAGTTTATCAAATGGATGTAAAATCTGCCTTCTTAAATGGGAAACTTGAAGAAGAGGTCTATATTGAACAACCAGATGGCTTTCAAATTAGTGAAGATCCTAACCTTGTATACAAATTAAAGAAAGCACTGTATGGATTAAAACAAGCACCACGGGCATGGTATGCAAGGCTAGATAATTATCTCTCTCAACAGGGATTCAAGAAAGGTTTAGTGGACAGTAATCTATATGTAAAAATAGAAGGTGGGCATCTCATTGTTCTAGTTGTCTATGTAGATGATATCATATTTGGCAGCAACAAAGATGAATCTTGTAAAGACTTAGCAAATAAGATGCAGAATGAATTTGAAATGTCTATGATTGGTGAACCGTCTTACTTTCTTGGGCTACAAGTTAATCAAAATGAGAAAGGCATATTCATTTCCCAAATCAAATATGTGAAAGAAATGCTAAAAAGGTTCACTATGGAGGATCAGTAAGCCGCCAGACTCCCATGACAACAGGCAAATTGAGTAAAGAAGACAAATCTCCACCTATAGACCAAACCATGTGCAGATCTATGATTGGAAGTCTACTATATTTAACAGCCACTAGACCTGATATTTTGCAGGCAGTTTGCATGGTAGCTAGATTTTAGGCCAGTCCCAAAGAGACTCATGTGACAGCAGTTAAAAGGATTTTTCGGTATCTCAAGGGCACCATGGAGTATGGGTTGTGGTACCCAAAAGGCAAAGACTTCACTCTTATATCATATTCAGATGCGATTAGGGCTGGATGTGTTGATGACAGAAAGAGTACCAGTGGAGGAGCATTCTATTTGGGGGACAGATTGGTTGCATGGCACAAGAAGAAGCAAGAGTCAGTTTCTTTATCTACAACTAAGGCAGAATATATTGCAGCAGCAACATGTTGCACACAAGTCTTATGGATGAAACAAACTTTGAAAGATCTAGGTATTAATTTTAGTGAACCAATATCAATAAAGTGTGATAACACCAGTGCAATTAACATCTCTAAGAATCCAGTAATGCACTCACGGACAAAGCACATTGCTATAAGGTATCATTTCTTGAAGGAGAAAGTTGCAGAAGGAGAAGTTAAATTGGACTATGTCCCAACTACAGAACAAGTAGCGGATATTTTTACAAAACCTTTGCCCAAGGAAGTATTTGAGTACCTTCGAAGCAAATTAGGAGTAGTCACACTTCCTAAGAAGTGACTAGCTACAAGGATCACTTTCTTAGGGGGAGCATTTGAGTATTTGACTATTCTTTTGCTCATGATCATAATTTGTGCCAGATGCAACAAATTGTGCCTAAGAAGTGTGAGGATGGACTCAGGGGGAGTCTGCAGCAGCCCTTTGGTATTATTGACAAAGGGGGAGAAGAGTTACAGGAATGTATACAGGTGTTGCCAACAATTCCAAAGGGGGAGATTGTTGAGCAAGGTGTTGCAAGAAGTTTGTCATTGTTGTCAACACAGGCAGTTAGATCCAATGATGCAGTGGATAGACAGTTCAGAAGCCATTCAGATGTAGAGAACAGAAATTCAAAGGATAGTCAGATTATGTAAAGTGCAATTCCAAGAAAACAGAAGTGACCCAGTTTCAAAAATTCAAAGAAAAAGACAAGTTAGAAAACTGTCGCGATATCGCGACATGTTTTCTGTCACGATTTCACGACAAGTAGGAGGAGAGAGAAAGCACAGCCAAAAATGTCACGATTTCGCGACAAGTCGGAAGAGAGAGAAGGCACAGTCGAAAATGTCATGATTTTGTGACAAGTCGGAGGAGAGAAAAGACGCAAGGCAAACTGTCGTGATTTCGCGACATGCTGGAGGCCAAGAAGCTAAGTCGAGAAACTATAGCGATTTCACTACATGTTGAAATTTCATTGGCCGAAGCAAGGAGAAAGCGTTAAGTTGAAAAGTTGTAGCGATTTCGCTACATGTTGAATTTTCGTTGGCCGAAGCAGGGAGAAAGTGTTAAGTGAAAAGTTGTAGCGATTTCGCTATGAGTCAAAAGTGCACAAAGCAAAGGTGTAGCGATTTCGCTACGTGTCAAAATTGCACAAATCAAAGGTGTAGCAATTTTTCTACAAGTTGAAAAAGCACAACACAAAGGTGTAGCGATTTCACTATGAGTTGAAAAAGCATAACACGAAGGTGTAGCGATTTCGCTACAAGTCTAAAGTGCAGAACTCAAAGGTGCAGCGATTATGCTTCAAGTCGAAAGTGTAAGGCACAAGAGTGTAGCGATTTCACTACGAGTCAATATTTCACGGGTAGAAGCAAATTTGGAAGCACAAGGCACAAAGTTGTAGCGATTTCGCTACTACATGAAGCAAGGAGTGTACGAAGTCGAAAGCATCACGATTTCACGACAAAGATGAGGATGACGTCAACAAAAGCTGAAAGTGTCACGATTTCGTGACAGGTTGCAAGAAAAGCCTCTGGAAGTCAAAAGCATCGTGATTTCGTGACAAAGCTAAGGATGACATCAGCGAAAGCTGAAAGTGTCACGATTTCACGACAGGTTGCAAGAAAAGCCTCTGGAAGCCGAAAGCGTCACGATTTCACGACAAGAATGAGGATGACGTCAGTGAAAGCGAAAAGTGTCACGATTTCGTGACAGGTTGTAAGAAAAGCCTCTGGTAGCCGAAAGCGTCGCGATTTCATGACAAGGATGAGGATGACGTCAGCAAAAGTTCGAAGTGTCACGATTTCATGACAAGAACGGTGGCAAAGCTTTCAACGACCAAAAGGGTCACGATTTTGTGACAACAAGGACAAGAAGGCGTACGGCTACAAAAAGTGTCGCGATATCGTGACATGTTATTATTTCGTGGCAATAAGCTACAGGAAAGTGACAAAGGTGGCAGAGGCGTTTGAGGCCGACAAAGTTAAATCTGGGCCGACGAATGTTAGGGTTTTTGCAGCCGACATTTTCTAGGGTTTTGCAGCCAACATTCTTAGGGATTCGTCGACGGTTTTGGGGTTGGCCGCATTGGGGTCCCGCCCCTTTTTGGGTTAGGGTTGAAGTTTTTGTGGAGAGGGGGGCGGGGCGGGGGGGGGCAGGGTGTGGTGGGAGTGGGGGGAGTGAGAGGGGAAGAGGGGGTGGGAGGAGGAGGAAATGAAGTCATAGTTCGAGTCTACATATCGTGATTGCGTGATAGAAGAGCGAAATGTTTAGAGGTGGAGATCTAAGTTCAAAGTGATAGCGCACAGACAGCAGAAGTGATCGATCATCCGATTGCAGCAGAGAGTGCGAAGAAGTACATAGAAGCGATCGGACAGTGCGAAGTGTTTTGCGTAGAAGCAGCAGAATGCAAAAAAATAGCAGACTATAAGGAACAACGTGAAAGTTTTATTCTATCATTTTTATTATCTTTATTGACTTCCAAGTTGCAGCTTGGTATAAGGGGTTGGTGCCTCTTTCCAGTAGGTGCTGGTAAATTAGGAGTTGGTGCTCCATTCTGTTTGAAGCAGATAAAGCTAAGGGGTTGGTGCTCCTTCCAGTTGGTGCTGGTAAAAGATATTGTAAAGTTGTAGCTTTGCTTTGACTGGATTTGGATGGTAGTCCAAGCAGTCATTTTGAGGAGTAGCCACATTGGTGAACCTCGTTAAATAACTGTGTTGTGTGTCATGCTTTCTTGCTACATTTGATATTTCTTTTATCAATTTTAAATAGTTGCTGGATTTAAAACTATATGTATTAGAAATTTTAAAGATCACACTGATTCACCCCCATCTCAGTGTCACTGTGATTACAACACTCCGTTCCTCAAGTGCTCTATATGATTGATAATAGAGTCTTTGTTTTGCATTGTGTATTGAAAAGAATGGGGAAAGAATCTTGTTTACATTATGTATTGGGAATGTTGAGAATAGAGTCTTTGTTTTACATTGTGTAATGAAAATAATGGGGAAAGAATATTGTTTACATTATGTATTGGAAATATTGAGAATAGAGTTTTTGTTTACATTATGTAATGAAAATAATGGGAAAAGAATCTTGTTTACATTATGTATTGGAAATATTGAGGAAAGGGTCATTTTTTGGTATGGTGTAATGAAAGAATGGGAAAAGAATTTTGCTTTCATTTTGTATTGGAAAGAATGGGAAATGATCCTCATAAGGATACATTAGAATAAATTATGCTTGTATGGAAATATTGATGTTTTATTTGGGGAGGCCATGTACGATTCCTTTCTAAGGCCAATTCCTTCTCGATGGTTAAATCCAAACACTGGATGAAGTGATCACTCGACACCGATTTGGAACTGCAAAAGGAAAGTATAGTGACACCTTTGGAACCATCTTGCTAAAGATGTACTTTGTTAGAATTGGTTACATCTACCAGACGTTCTAGAAAATAAGGTTATGGTGTTTTACTTGTGAAGGAAACTTAGAAGTTTTAGGATCTTGTTAAAATAAATTATATGTAATGCCATGGCGGTGATAGAAGTCCCAGTGACCCTTATTATGGATTAGTTTGTAATAAGAAATTGTTTATGATGGAATTTGATGACTCCAATAGAATCTATTTAATGTTGTTACTTTGAATGATGTTGTTTAGCAAGATCATTGAGTATTTATAATCTTAGTCTCTTACATCATAATTGAGGAATGTTTGGCTATCATAGAGTAAGATGAGAATAATTAATATTGGTTGGATGAATGTGAACTTTCCTTTTATATTGAATGCTATGTTCATTTTCAAAAGGAATTATGTGATCTAGGTTTTCCTTTCTATGGTAATATCTTAGATTTCTCTTTCACTTGGAATAAATTATAGTGGATGGAAAGTATTAACCTTAATCTCTTATGGAGAATGGGTGCGATCTATCGTTCAAAGTTGTATTGGACTCTAATAGAACTCTTTTGAGTCTTTGTAGGAAGTAGAGTTTTGTCTTCACAGATGATTGGTTTTGCCTTGATTTTGAAAATACTTGGAGTGGTGCACTTATCTTAAGGAATGGGTTATCGAATTTGGCTAAACCTTGTTGAGTGGTCTCCTATGTTAGTAACCAGATAGAGTTTAGTAAATACTATTAACTGAGTATTCACAATACCAAGATTTAAGGAGGGAAGTAACCTAAGGATTCAAACCCATGGAGTAGAGTATTGTCACATAGACCGATGTATGTGAGAAGCGATGAGTAACCAACATTCCTCTTTAATTGACTAAATAAGGACGAAGCTAGACATTGAAGAAACACGTCCTATCCAAATTTTGAGCTAGAGAAATTCATATATATGGAATTATGTGAAATATAGAGCTAAGGAATTTCACGTAGATGGACTAGATAGCTCGAACTCTCTCAATCGATTGAGTGGATTTAAACTAATACTCTATAAGGATGGGTTAGATGCTTAAAGTCTTTTTAGAACCTGGTACGCTTGTATGGGTGGACCCATGCTAAGTAGTAGGGTTATGTGGACTCCAATATAGGTCATATATATAGTGTATATATATATATATAAGAAATAATGGTAGGGAAAATGGATCGTAACACTTCATATACCTATCCTATGACTCATGTACATGTGGACTACATGCAAATTTACATCATTACACATTTTAACACTTGTTCATTTATTACATTGCATGAAGTAACTACTCAAACCTTAATATACGATAAAATCGTAATCTAATAATGTATCCAAGGTGGTAAATTGACATGTACCAAATAATGTAATAAACTCTAATAAATATTCATCGATTAATATTGGAGAATAAGGAATATTATTAAATAAAAATATGAATTTATGCGAATTAGAACTTGAATAATTGAAGAAATAATAAAAAAAAAGAAATTAATAGGAGTTATTTAATTATTTTATCTAAAGGAATTAATGATTAAGAAGAATATTGATATTGAAGGGAATTTATAAACTAGGAGCTATAAGAAGAAACTGAAGATAATAAAGAATAATTAATTTGGTGAAGGAATTTTATGATTAAAGAGAGTTATAACGAGATAATTAATTCATTAAAAAAAAGAGAGAAAATTTATTAGTTGAAGGAAACTTATATTTGAATTGGATTTACAATAAAAATAAATTAAACAAGCTAATTGAGGGAAGAATGAAAATTTAAGAAAATAAAATTTATTTAAAATTTGAAGATTGAAGAAAATTGGAGGGAAAATATTTTGGAGTCATAAGGTTGATATTTCTAGATACCGATTAAAAGAAGAAAGCAAACAAACAATAAAAAATCAAATATTAATATGGATATACAAAAAAAAATGAAGAGGAGAAACAAGCTAAACATTCATATTTTCAAGAAGTTGTAAAATTCTTATATGATCAAGATGAATACTCTATGTCATCAGAATTGATGTTGTACTCACAAACAATTCTTGAAGAAGCTAAAGTTGAAGAATTTTCAACACTTAAAAACTACAATATTGTTATTTATGATGTTGGAAATTTGAGGTATTTTATGTTGTCATTGATGTCACATGGATCATTGATGTCACATTGAGTTTTGGTGGCAAAAGCACTTCATAGATAATCATCTATGATATTTTGGAGAGCATGGATATATACAGGGTTTTTATGAAAACCAAGGCAGGCAAAATAAAAGGTTTTATTTAAAACCATGGTGGGCTTATGTGGAAAGGGCTTTTCTTAAAAGCCAAGGTGGAATTTTGTTTCATCGAAAAAGGACCTCCGGTGATGAAGATATTAAAGTTTAAAGTTTAAGTTTAAATTAATGGAGGGCCGACCTATGTGCAATTAATGGAGGGTGGCAAAATATATATATATGTAAAGGTTTCAATTTATTTTGGAAAGGGGGCATATTATATATCGTCGGAAAGCTTATTTCGAGGGCTATTTGACTAACTTATTTAGAAGGAGAAATAAGGTGTGTGTAAAGAGATATTTCTGATTTTGCAAAGGGGTTCCAAAAGTGAAGTTTGCCTTGTTCTTTTTCAAGAGGATTAATTCTTTCATGAGGTGACAAGGTATGCAATATTGTGATTTATTTTATTTTATGGTATAAGTGGTTTTGGGAGTGAAAAGGTTATGCAATGTTTTGATTTATTTTATTTTATGGTACAAGTGGTTTTAGGAGAGATAAGGAAGTTGTGCAATTAAAGGCCTTGGTGATGATTATTGAAAAGTGGAGTAATGTTGATTATTTTGTGATCTACTAACCCTTGTGAAGATTGGCAAAAGAATTTTGTGATTGTGGCAGATTTACAAAGAGGTTTTTTCATCTTCATAAAAGGTATGGGCACATTCTCCTATTGATTGTTTATGGTGGTTGATTTCTGAAATATCATTGGAGGGAAAAGGATTGTTTGTGGTTTCCTTTTCGAAAGTGGTTGGTTGAATGCTTCAAGGTTTTCTGAATTGAGAGTTGTGTCTAAACCTTGTTTGATAAGCATAGTTGTTGAAGCCCATTGGTTGTGAAAGAACTTGAGTTAGAAAAGAACATGAGTATCATTGTTATGTGAGATTTGTGGTTGAGCATTGTTGGAAACATTTGAGTTGGTTGATACATACTTGGACTAGGGTTGTGTGAGAGAGAGTTGTCCCTTGTGGTGATTGGTTGAGTTGAGTTGATTGAGCCTAGTCAAGTGATGTGTGAAGTGATTGTTCAAGTCCTATGAAATAAACTATTCCATTATTCTGATTTGAGTTGAGAGTAAGATTAGAACATATTGAGTCTCTAACAATTCTCTTTATGCTTCTATGAGATTGACTTGAGTTGAGTTGAGATTGATTTGAGTTGAGTTGAGATTGAGATTAGAACATATTGAGTCTCTAACAATTCTCTTTATGCTTCTATGAGTTGATTTGAGTTGAGTTGAGTTGAGATTGAGATTAGAACATATTGAGTCTCTAACAATTCTCTTTATGCTTCTATGAGTTGAGTTGAGTTGAGATCATTGTGGATCATTGTTGTCATCCATTGAAGAGTACATTGCCATTCATTGTTGAGTTCATATTTGAGATTTGCCTTGATAGATTTGTGGATGAGATTTGAGTGCTACTTGAGCATGATTGATTGAGCCTTTGAGAAGGCCTTTGGGATAGATTTGAGGATAGTGTTGGGACAGATTTGAGGATAGTGTTGGGACAGATTTGTGGATAATTTTGGGCAAGTTCTTGGTGAGCTTGCTAGAGTATTTGGGCAAGTTCTTGGTGAGCTTGCTATTAGAATTGGACAAGTTCTATGTGAGCTTGTTATTTAGAATTTGGACAAGTTCTATGTGAGCTTGTTAAGCAGGTTCTATGTGAGCCTATTGAGAAGGTTCTTAGTGAGCCTATTGATAGAGCTTTGGAGGTGATAGAGTATAGAGGACAGAGTCTCAGTGGATAGAGATCCAATAACCAACATAGTTGAAGATAGATCTGAGTGAGGAGTCTTCAAGTGGAGAGAGGTCCACCAGTTAGTGCAATAGAGAGACAGAGTCTTCTAGAAGATCACATAGCCAGAGCAGAAGGGGAAAGAGTTCTCCTATGGAAGAGATCCATGAACTTGAGATTAGGGGATCAACATCTCCTTTGGATAGAGATCCATAAACATTGTAATTGGGAGTGATTCCCAAAGAGATTGATTGAGAAAGTTTTAGTAAAATATTTTCTCCATGGAGTAGCCCACATTGGGTGAACCACGTAAATTGTGGTGTCTCTATTGTGTATGGTTTTTATGCATTGCTTTGATTACTACTATTGATATTGCTATCTTTACACAACATAATATTGAATTGGAAGAAAAAGTAAAAGTGGTCTTATACTGTTCACCCCCCTCTCAGTATAAGCTTGTGTTCTTCAATTGGTATCAGAGCGGGTTCCTTCGAAAAGGCTAACAACTTGAGGGCAGATTCTACAAGAACACAGATGGCTTCACAGAAAGGATTATCTTCAAATAAGGCTCCATTGTTTGATGGTAACAATTATGCTTTTTGGAGCATGAGAATGAAGAACTACTTGATATCACAAGGATATGAGGTATGGTAGATGGTTGAAAAAGAGTATAAGGTTGAAGGTGATCCCGAGGAAGATAAGACTACCAGGAAATTGGTTGAGATCAATGCAAGAGCAATGAATTGTATTTTGAGTGGGCTACATGAGATAGATTTTGCAAAGGTCATGGTATGTACTTCAGCTAATGAGATGTGGACCAAGTTGAGGAATACTTATGAAGGAGATTCCAAGGTAAAGTTGGCAAAACTACAAACTCATAGAAAAATATTTGAGGAATTGAAAATGGAAGATTCTGAAGATATTGCAAAGTTCTTACTTCGAGTTGATGAGATTACTAACACCATGAGAGGCCTAGGTTTTGAGATGAAAGAATCAGAAGTTACTCAAAAGGTTTTGAGATCACTTCCCATGAAATATGATTCAAAGGTTTCAGCAATAGAAGAGACAATGGATATCAACAAGCTAACAATGGAAGAATTGCAAGGTACTCTCACAGCTTATGAGATGAGGGTAAGTAAGCATCAAGCTCCAATAAAAGAGATTGCATTCAAGGCTTCAAAAAAGAGAAAGGGAAAGTTTCAAAAATAGATAGAGTTTTAGAAAATGATGAGGAAGCTAACTTCATCAAAAGGAATAAGGACTCAAGGAATTTCAGAGATATAAGGAAAGTCAGGTGCTACAAGTGTGGTGATCTTGGTCACTATGCATACAAGTGTCCACATGAAGAAATCAGTGATGATGAAAAATAGGGTCAAGGAAGAAAAGAAGATGGAAAGCATAAGCATGACAAAGATGACAGATTCAAGCAAAACAGGTATGAGAAGAAGAAATTTTTCATAAGGCAAAGAAATCTTACTACATTGTAGAAGCAAGTGATAGTTCAGATTATAGTGATAAATATCAGTCAGATGAAGAAGAATGTACATTCTTTGGAATAAGTGAAGAAAAGCAAGAACACCTATTCCTAGGTATTGAAGTTAAAGAAGAGGATGTGCCTATTGAAGAAAGACATGAAGAGCTTGCCATAGCCATTGAGCAAGAAGATAGGTACAAGAAAGGTCTAAGGATACTAAAATGCTTCATATGTGGAGAATTTGGGCATATAGATGATGATTGCACATACTACAACAATTACAACAAGGAAAGTGTATTTGAAAAAGAAAGCAATAGTTCTAGTGACAATTCCAACAGTGAAAACAAAGAAGTCTCATTTTTGGTAATAGAAAAGGAAGAGGATGAGCCAAGTAAACAAAAATCAGAAATCAAAAGGTTAAAAGAAGAATACAAGAATCTTGAAAACAAGATTCGAACAGATGTCAAAATCAGAGAAGAACTACTTCAAACAATCAGTAATCTCAGAGAAGAGCTTCAAAATGCAAAAAGGATAGAAGAGAGGATGAATGAAGAACTAAGGGTAACAATGACAAGACATGATACATTAGATGAAAAGATTCAAAAAGGAGTGGAAACTTATTTTAAGGTTGTATCTTACTTCCAAGAAAAGTCACACTCAAAAGGAAAGGAAGTTCTAAAAGATGAAAGCAAGGAAGCACCTAAGATTTGTGAGGAAAGTTCCAAAGTTCCTATGGCTCCAAATATTCAGTTTGGTTCTTGTTTTGAGATAGGTGAATCAAGTTCAAAGGGAAAATAAATTCTTGAAGAGAAAGGCAAGGAAGAGGTTTTAGATGCTACAAAGAAGGTTCAAGAATGCAATGCACAAGTTGAAGATGATCATAAGGATAATGGTCAAGAAAGGTATGAGGAACCAAGGCATGAACAAAGGGCTTTTCAAGGATATTGTTTTTCTTGTAATGGATTTGGACACAGGGCTATACATTGCAGGATCCATGGATCAAAGAAGTTTGATTTTGCTAGAAGAAACTTCAAGGGAAGAAGGTATGGTTTTCAGGGACATTGCTTCTCATGTAACAGGATTGGTCATAGAGATTTTCAGTGCAAAGGAAATGAGCAACATGGTTTTGGTTTTAGAGCTACACAATTCAGAAGTCATGGTTATAATGGTCATGAAAACAGAGCTTCACAATACAGGGTTCAGGAAAGGAATGGATATGGAAATTATTTTAAGAATAATTTCAGGACATGGGCACCAACCAAAGGCTACAATATCAAGTGTTTTAATTGCAATAACTTTGGGCATATTGCAAGATGGTGTAGGACTCAATTCCAAACAGGTTCAAGGCAAGAAGGTCAAAAGGTTCTAGACAAGAAGATCAAGTAATTCATCAAGAGAAGGATATCAGAAAAACATGGAAGGAAGTTGATAGAGGAAAGAAACAAAGTGATATGGGAGTAAAAGTACTCCCACCCCAAAATTAATCACCTCAAAAGAGAAGGGGGTGAGGGGGCTAAGCTTAAGAGTCATATCTTTTAGCCCCATAGGTGTCCCTTTTGCCATTGATGTCAAAGGGGGAGAGATTTGAGTAAGGGGGGAGCAGCCTCCAAAGAGAGTATTGAGTTAGGGGAGCAGCCTCCATAGAGAGTATTGAGTCAGGGGGAGCAGCTTTGATTCTCAGAGATGGTTTTTGTAGTGATTGTGGTGTTTGCATTAGAGGTGTTGCCATCAATGACAAAGGGGGAGATTGTTGGAAATTTGAGTTAATTTGAGGTATTTTATGTTGTCATTGATGTCACATGGATCATTGATGTCACATTGATTTTTGTTTTGGTGGCAAAAGTATTTCATAGATAAGCATTTATGATATTTTGGAGAGCATGGATATATACAAGGTTTTTATGAAAACCAAGGCAGGAAAAATAAAAGGTTTTATTTAAAACCATGGTGGGCTTATGTGGAAAGGGATTTTCTTAAAAGCCAAGGTGGAATTTTGTTTCATCGAAAAAGGACCTCCGGTGATGAAGATATTAAAGTTTAAAGTTTAAGTTTAAATTAATGGAGGGCCGACCTATGTGCAATTAATGGAGGTTGGCATATATATATATTTTTTTTGTAAAGGTTTCAATTTATTTTGGAAAGGGGGCATATTATATATCGTCGGAAAGCTTATTTCGAGGGCTATTTGACTAACTTATTTAGAAGGAGAAATAAGGTGTGTGTAAAGAGATATTTCTGATTTTGCAAAGGGGTTCCAAAAGTGAAGTTTGCCTTGTTCTTTTTCAAGAGGATTAATTCTTTCATGAGGTGACAAGGTATGCAATATTGTGATTTATTTTATTTTATGGTATAAGTGGTTTTGGGAGTGAAAAGGTTATGCAATGTTTTGATTTATTTTATTTTATGGTACAAGTGGTTTTAGGAGAGATAAGGAAGTTGTGCAATTAAAGGCCTTGGTGATGATTATTGAAAAGTGGAGTAATGTTGATTATTTTGTGATCTACTAACCCTTGTGAAGATTGGCAAAAGAATTTTGTGATTGTGGTAGATTTACAAAGAGGTTTTTTCATCTTCATAAAAGGTATGGGCACATTCTCCTATTGATTGTTTATGGTGGTTGATTTCTGAAATATCATTGGAGGGAAAAGGATTGTTTGTGGTTTCCTTTTCGAAAGTGGTTGGTTGAATGCTTCAAGGTTTTCTGAATTGAGAGTTGTGTCTAAACCTTGTTTGTATAAGCATAGTTGTTGAAGCCCATTGGTTGTGAAAGAACTTGAGTTAGAAAAGAACATGAGTATCATTGTTATGTGAGATTTGTGGTTGAGCATTGTTGGAAACATTTGAGTTGGTTGATACATACTTGGACTAGGGTTGTGTGAGAGAGAGTTGTCCCTTGTGGTGATTGGTTGAGTTGAGTTGATTGAGCCTAGTCAAGTGATGTGTGAAGTGATTGTTCAAGTCCTATGAAACAAACTATTCCATTATTCTGATTTGAGTTGAGAGTAAGATTAGAACATATTGAGTCTCTAACAATTCTCTTTATGCTTCTATGAGATTGACTTGAGTTGAGTTGAGATTGAGATTAGAACATATTGAGTCTCTAACAATTCTCTTTATGCTTCTATGAGTTGAGTTGAGTTGAGATTGAGATTAGAACATATTGAGTCTCTAACAATTCTCTTTATGCTTCTATGAGTTGAGTTGAGTTGAGATCATTGTGGATCATTGTTGTCATCCATTGAAGAGTACATTGCCATTCATTGTTGAGTTCATATTTGAGCTTTGCCTTGATAGATTTATGGATGAGATTTGAGTGCTACTTGAGCATGATTGATTGAGCCTTTGAGAAGGCCTTTGGGATAGATTTGAGGAAAGTGTTGGGACAGATTTGAGGACAATATTTTTACAAGTTCTTGGTGAGCTTGCTACAACAGATTTGGACAAGTTCTTGGTGAGCTTGCTATAGCATATTTGGACAAGTTCTATGTGAGCTTGTTGATTCAGTTTTGGACAAGTTCTGTGTGAGCTTGTTAAGTAGGTTCTGTGTGAGCCTATTGAGCGGGTTCTTAGTGAGCCTATTGATAGAGCTTTGGAGGTGATAGAGTATAGAGGATAGAGTCTCAGTGGATAGAGATCCAACAGCCAACATAGTTGAAGACAGATCTGAGTGAGGAGTCTTCAAGTGGAGAGAGGTCCACCAGTTAGTGCAACAGAGAGATAGAGTCTTCTAGAAGATCACATAGCCAGAGCAGAAGGGGAAAGAGTTCTCCTATGGAAGAGATCCACGAACTTGAGATTAGGGGATCAGCATCTCCTTTGGACAGAGATCCATAAACATTGTAATTGGGAGTGATTCCCAAAGAGATTGATTGAGAAAGTTTTAGTAAAATATTTTCTCCGTGGAGTAGCCCACATTGGGTGAACCACGTAAATTGTGGTGTCTCTATTGTGTATGGTTTTTGTGCATTGCTTTGATTACTGCTATTGATATTGCTATCTTTACACAACATAATATTGAATTGGAAGAAAAAGTAAAAAGTGGTCTTATATTGTTCACCCCCCTCTCAGTATAAGCTTGTGTTCTTCAGATGAAGTTGATGTTCGTTATATTATCACATTATTTGTTGACATAGGAAAGACAATATATATAGAATTACTCTCTAGAAGACAATAATAAGAAACAAGAAGGAATTGAAATTTTTAAGAACAATCCTATGATGAAATATGTCATCTGTGACACAAATAATTTAAGGCCTTTGACAATTGATGCATGTTGTGACACTAGTGATCTTTATCAAAATAA
Organism: Wollemia nobilis; assembly: GCA_028583015.1. Classification (NCBI taxonomy): domain Eukaryota; kingdom Viridiplantae; phylum Streptophyta; class Pinopsida; order Araucariales; family Araucariaceae; genus Wollemia; species Wollemia nobilis. The sequence continues at coordinate 2,727,845 of JAQPPZ010017238.1, forward strand.
AAATAAAAATTGTGATGCAAGTTGGTATACTTATGACTTGGGTCCCATTAAAAATACAAGATAACTTGTTCCAAGAATAGATATTGCATGTGACTCAAGGGATGTGAACATTGTTCATGAAGACAAAGAGTGTGCAAATAGTATATATGACAAAATACATTATAATATGAATAATAATGATAGAGATATTGACATAAATTTTGAAAAAAATGGCAAGAGAATATTGTAAAGCAAAAACATGAAAACCTTAATCAATTAGGTAACAAATGTGGACATTGTGGTAGGCATGGAAAAACTATAGAAATATGTCAAAATATTCATTGTTGTGAACATTTGTGGAGGCAAAAATCACTCTTAAAAATATTATTGGCACAAAGAAAATAATAATATGAATTATGGATGACTAAACATGCACAAATGGGATTATATGAAAGAAGTAATAACAAGAATAACACTATATGGATTTATTTTTCAATTCAAAATATGACCAAAAAATGGGTATTATCTTCTTCAATAATCGATCCAAAAGAAAAGAAATAGTATCGAAATTAGAGGAAGCCAAAATGCATCATCTTAGTCATATCAAGAAGATGAAACAACATAAAGGCAAAATGTCTTCATACCAACTAATGTAATATGAGGGAGCATTGAAGGTATTACATTATTTGGTGTCTGTTGGCAATCGAACCGGCCTAGATATAGGTTTTCTAAGTCTGCAGTGCCCTAGGCATGCTGCCAAGCATTGAATGCTCAAAGGAAAGGAATGTCCTCCATGGAAATCTCTAGTAGGGCTGGTTCCAAAAATAAAAATGGGGGTTTGGAGATAAGGGTTAGGAAGATATTGAAAGAGATGGGAAATTACGAAAAGGAATGGGAAATGGCTAAAAGCCAGAAATACGGGGTGATGGACCGGAAGCACGATAGACAACCTAACTACTTGAACCAACAACAATCAAAACAATGACTTTTAACAGAAACCAATATAAAATCCTCAGAACTATGTAAACTCCAGCAAGTATTCCAGGGACTAGTACTCTATCAACAACAAAATCTAGAAAATAGAATTAAATTGTATAATAAAGGGACTAATTTAATAGAAATTATATAATAGAAGTCATACATAGATATAGAGAACTCAAACCAGAGCTAGAAGCCTTTATTTTGGAAGCAGATTCCAAGTACATAGCTGCTTTTCTAGCAGAAGTTATCCATCCTAATTACAGAAAAGAAGCCAACTTTTATAGAAGAAATCTATCGCTTAAAACATTAATACCTAACCACTCCCATGACGGGAAGATTCAATTCCGGTGATAGCCAAAAATAGTCAATTTTTAGCCTTACTGATAACTTAGTATTGAAAATAGAAGGTTTCGGCAATGACTTGAACAGTCAATCCGGCATTACAGGTAACTTGGCTTCAAAGTTAGAAGGTTTTGATAATGATCTACAAATGGGTGGTCTAAAATGTAGCCTGGGAGTAGGTGCAACCAAAAAATGTTGAATGGGTCCCATATTCCCCTTTCTAATTATTCTTACTTGATATATCCTCTAAAATTGAAGAAGTGCTCCCTTATGGAGCACTTTCCACTAAAGTGCTCCCTTATGGAGCGCTTTCCACTAAAGCGCTCCCTTGTGGAGCGCTTTCCACTAAAGCACTCCCTTGTGGAGCGCTTTCCATTAAAGTGCTCCCTTGTGGAGTGCTTTCCACTAAAGCACTCCCTTGTGGAGTGCTTTCCACTAAAGCGCTCCCTTGTGGAGCACTTTCCACTAAAGTGCTCCCTTGTGGAGCGCTTTTCAATAAAGCACTCCCTTATGGAGCGCTTTCTACTAAAGTGATCCCTTGTGGAGTGCTTTTTGAATGACTTGATTTCTCATGCTTTCTTTTAATTCTTCCAAGAGGAGCGCTCCACAAGGGAGTGCTCTTACCATTTGATTACATTGATTCTCTTACTTAGCTATTTTACCAAATTTCATTCCTTTTAAGTCTCCTTAACCGTCACTATTGAGCTATTTTTAAATAGGAAAACTAACCCAAATCTAAAAACTAGGAATTATAATCACATGAAAAGAAAATACCTTTTAAGCAGTAAGGAAGAATTTATCAGAAGATTACCCATGCTAAAACATTCACAATTTTGCATGCAACATATCAGGAAAAGTATAAAAACGTAGAAAAAGTACAAAAAAGATAGGGAACCATACAATGCATAGTGTACAATTTTTTAGAAGAGACAGTCGGTGGAAGCACGACAATATAACAACACTTTAACCATTTTTTATGGAAAAAAGAGAAGTTTTACAATGGATGATTTCAAACTATATACAAACTAAAAATAGCAACTGTGTGACAAAATTGGCAACACATCTGGTGGCTCGTGGGGCATTGAGCTTACCTCAATGTGGAGATCCTAACCTTTATCCTTGGGCATCAGAGTCCTCCTTCTTCTCCGAGTCTTCGGGCTATCTCTCTAATTTTTTATCACTGCTATTGGCTTCTTCATCTGAAATTTTGGACTCTTCAGACTTTGAAGTTGCCTCACTGTCTATTTCTTTAGTCTCTGAACTTGTCTCTCCAGTCCCTGAACCTATAGTGTTGTTTTCTTGTTTTCCTTCATTTTATCTAGTTGGTTGAGGGAGATATTGGTTCAGTGACATTTTGAAGACATGCTTGTATACCACTGAAGCATCAACCCATCTCTCCAAAGGAAAAGTTGACTATTTTTCTAGCTCTTGGATCAAGCAGCAGAATATTTCGATGTGCTCGACATCGACAAACTCTAGTATTCTATCAAACTCTATCAAGCAAGACTGAATCTGGGCATATTTGGCCATGAGGAGGATTACCTGAGCATCAGAACTAGAGGCTTCCAAAGTGTCGATGTCTGAGGCATTATCTATGAAAGCGGTCCACAAAGGCTCCAACCCCAGGAAGCCCGTTTAACCAAAGCATCAAAATATCACAGTGAGATGTCATGCTCCTGCATAAGAGAATCTAAAAGTAGGTGAGCTTTCTTTTCCAGTTCAACTTTGGTGAAGAAGTAGTGCAAAGTGGTTTTTGTCATTGCCAACGATCGAGCCAAATCGCTCATAGGGGTAAGGTGAATAGGAACATCTTCAATCTTTCTGAGCTGGGTGGCCAGATCTAGCCAATAGTTAACATCCACCTGGGTGGACTCCAAGATATTCCTTCCAATAATAACCACCTCATGTGCTTCTCTAAAGAACGCCAAGACCGTAATCCCCTTTGCTGCTCTTGCTAGGAAAATCCTGCAGGAAGTCTAGGCGCATCTCCTTGAGGTGCTCCCTAGAGGGAAGAACAGGCTGTTCATTTCTCTCATACAACTTAGCCTGTAACTCATTCCTTTGGATAGTGAGCACCTGTATTTCTTGGTTTGCTTTGGTGATCAGCTTGATGTGATGATCGTGTAGTTTGGATGCTTCCTTGCTCTCATCTTCAAGCAACTAAAGTTTTTCTTTCAACTCCTCAATCTCAGCTTCCAGTGCTTTAACCTACTTCTTGGACTTGGACTCCAACGCTTCAATCTGTCGCTTCGCCATAGCTAGGGCCTCTTCAAGCTCATCAATTTTGGACTACGCTCTGAAGAAGCGGCCCTTGTAGTACTCGCCATGAGCGTAGATGGAGCCCATACCAACCTGTACATCACCCATTCATTGTGCAATGTCCATTTTGGCAACATCCTCCTTAGTGTGGCAGATGGCATAATCGAGTGGGGTCATCTCCCCCAAAGGTTTCTGCACTAGCGGTATTTTTTCAATGGTGTGCAACTTCATTGTATCTGGATCGATTATGCAAGCCTTTTGAGCTTGCGCCAGGGCCTGCAACTCCCTCTTCTTTTGATCCTTCAGATAGCACACTGTATTGGAATGAGCCCTATGGATACTTTTTATGGATGTGAACTATTGAGCTATCTCCAGCTCAGATTCCAATGGCTCCTGGATGCCAATCCCAAGGACTGGAGTGAAGGGAAGAAGTGGGAGACTGGATTCAAAACTGGACATTACATGGGAAGCCTCAGGGGAAGCAACTGCGCTAACCCTCAGAGGTGTTTGGGTAGCTACATGGAAATGGTGGGTTGGGGCATCGAGAAACCAGTGGAAGGGGGTGTGATTGAAAGTGGATTGAGCTCCCTGGTGTCAAAGATGTCAGTAATATGCTCGGATGAACCAGAAATAGGGAAGCTAAAAGAAGAAGGGACTAAAAAAGCATTGGGGTTTCCAGCAAAAGATGCAAATGTTCTAGATGAAGGAAGAGATAGTGCCAGGGAAGCTAAAGAGCTAGGAAGGGTGGATTCAGGCAATAGAGGCACACTTGATGTAGGAACCATTGAGACTGGTATTGTGATATTTTTTAGACGTCGAACAAACACACACAAGAGTTAGAAAAAACTAATAGTGGGGGTGAGGGAGAAGAAACAAAAAGGGATAAATGCATACCTTGGGGCTCCATGATCAAAGGAGCCATGGAAGATGTATCCTACGCTAATTTTTTTTCTTCCACATCTGGCATGTCGATACTTATGCATTTTGTGTCTTCGTCTCCTCGCTCCTCATGTGTGGTGATGCGCTCTTCATCCCCACCTTCGTGCTCCTCAGTCCCTATGACTATAGTCATTTTGGCTGAGGCTATAATTATTTTAGTAGAGTCCACCTGAGGAGGCTTAGATGCAGCCTGAACAATCATCCCAAAGGGCTTCTAGGAACCAGTGCATGGCTTCTTTGCAGCTAGCTATAAAAAAGGTGCCTCAGACTTTCTCTTTGAGGGAGCACTCGTTTTATGGTGAGACAATGAACTATTCTCTTCATTATATAATGATGCACCCAGGATGGCCTTGCCCTTGCCTTGCACTTGCCTTGGATGTGCCAAGTCATCCACTTCATCGGGGCTGCATCCGCCATGGGGAACAATATCAATGAATGAGAAAGGCTGATAAGTCTTAATGTTATTGTCATAAAATGACGAGAACTTGTCATCAATCGCTAGTGCACCATCTGAGGATGCCTTATCATTGTGGACCCTCATGATCCACCATTGCTGGATTTTATGGTCAGTCCACTCTGGGTGCCTGACTTTCATTTTGGTGATAACAACCCTGGTCAGTCTCTGCTCCTGATTGACAATTGGATTGTACTCGATCTCCATAGTGTAAAAATCCAGCCATGGGGGCAAAGGCATCATCTCATCCACATGCCATTCTAGCTCGAGACCGAGTGGATTATTACGCTGTCTCTCCATATCAAAATTGGGGCAAGAATGGAAATATTTCACCTCAAGATTTTTTTGGATGATACCGCATGGGTCCCATTTCCAGCGGTGGGGAAACTCGATCAACCCATAATCTAAAAGTGTTATCATCAGAACAACATTCTGACCACACTGCATTATCTTAAAGTCTCCAAACTCAAAAGGAGTAGAGACTATCACTCTCCTACCCCGACCTTTCCTGTACTCCTCATTTGTGTGGTCAAGCTATCGAGCAACCTCCAAGGAGAATAGATAGGGCATGGTGTAATAGGGCAACATAAAAGGCTTTTCTATAAACCCATAGACTCTGATGACCAGGCCCTGGGTGAGCAAAAAAGTGTCTCCCAACTGCTCATCTACCACCTGGTTCCTTAACTCCATTGGAACCCACTCGCATTGGCCATATATTATCTTCAGTGCTGGCCCGAGGAAAATTTGGTTGAAGATGTAGTAAGACTCATTTCTGGATAGGCTGTTCATCCAGAGATAGACTGGCAAAGGCTTACCCTCTTCATCTATCTGATTCTTCGTTATGTAGTGGAACTTCTCATGCATGTGCCAGAAGAAATACCACACTAATAGAGATGAGAGTCTAAACTATTCATCCTTAGGGTCAGAGCACCGAATATGGGCCAAACATCCATGTAATTGCCATGCTACAAACTCCACCCAGTCATAAAAAAATTGGAATAGCACCTAGCCTCACTTTGGAGGGAAAATAAATCTCATTCTCTAGTATGGCTTGTGCCATAGAAACCTACCAATCATATACCCACTCATCCATTGGAAGTCCTGATACATACGCCATGATGGAATAAATATCACGGTGTGCAAACTTGGCCAAGGGTTTCGAAATTTGGGAAATTCATCTGGTGTCATGGCATTCCCTAGCTGCCCCCTCATGAAATGTTGCATCTTCGATGTCGGCTGATATCTAGCGCTTTCTTCATCTGTGTGTACCTTCCTCAGAATGAACTCGGACGAGTGCTTCCTCCCACAGGCAAAAGCCTCTCGGATAGAGCTAGCTATAATGGCAAATAATGCTTCCACCTGGGCATTCCTAACCATTCTCGACTGGGCATCGTAGAACAGTGACACAACCTTTATGAATTTTGGGCAGTGATGCACCGGCATGCATATGTAAAAATATAAATGCGAGTGGTAAACAACCACCAATGGATTCGTGGTCGGGGCCTCTCTATGCGCTTCTTCAACATCCAAGCGCAATAGCTCCACATCCTTGTGGGTGACCAAGAAATCCTGGTACCAAAAGAGAGGATGCTGTGGGGCCATTAATTTGACTGCCTTCTTCTCCCGCTTTCATGTCTTCTTTGGTTTTTCTGAACCGGATGCCCTGGTCTGTGCCACCTTTTCTTTGGGTTCTCTCTTTTTTCGCCTTCTCCTCAGCCTTTTTGCTCTCTTTACCCATGTCTGCTATAAAAATCAGTGTAATTCACACTTTGAAAGCCCTGGTTCTCTAAACAAATGCTGGGTACAATGAGGTAGAGGAGAATATGGAAATGCTCTAGGTGATTTTTTTTTACAAGGAGCTCGCCACCTTATAGCATCAAATTTTAGTCGGCCACCTTTTAATGCTGAGTACTTGAAGTTAATGCTAGTAGAGAACATGCAGGAGAGCGTGTGCCTTGAATTACCCATGTGCTGGTGGTTGCCTTTTGGAAATGACAAATAATGGTGGTGGACAAGGACATTCCCTTGGGGTGCGTGCTGCTCATTGGGAGGAGCACTCGTACTAATATGCATGGAGGGCACACTTTGGCTGATGGGGAGGGGAACTGCTTTGATTGGGTAGTCATACGGTTCTCATTTTTTAAAGAAAATACTATGCTTTTAGGGTTAGGGTTTGAAAATGACCCTTCCATCAATGCTCTTATCCCTCCATGACACTTGGCATGATCTAGATGGATAGCTTGAGATAAAACAAAAAATAACTTTAAAGTGGGACCTTAGCTTGAGCGCTCCCTTGTGGAGCACTTTTTGCTTAAGCGCTCCCTAGTGGAGTGCTTTTGCCATGAGCACTCCATTGTGGAGAATTTTTGGCTTGAGCGCTCCCTTGTGGAGTGCTTTTGGATTGAGCACTCCCTTGTGGAGCACTTTCCACTAAGCACTCCCTTGTGGAGCACTTTTAGCTTGAGCGCTCCCTGGTGGAGCGCTTTTCCCTTGAGCGCTCCCTTGTGGAGCGCTTTTAGCTTGAGCGCTCCCTTGTGGAGCGCTTTTAGCTTGAGCACTCCCTTGTGGAGTGCTTTTGGCTTGAGCACTCCCTTGTGGAGTGCTTTTCCCTTGAGCGCTCCCTTGTGGAGCACTTTTGGCTTGAGCGCTCCCTTGTGGAGCGCTTTTCCCTTGAGCGCTCCCTTGTGGAGCACTTATTTTTTGAGATAGACATTACATGGTAAAGAGAGAAAGGACTACTCCTTGAAAATTATTCCCGCTTTTACCAGAAACAAGACTAATGCCAACTATCTCATCCTGGCTACAAAAAATCCAACTATACAAACCTTTTAAAAGAAACTATATACACGAGAAATACCTAGAGGATCAGCGATCTCCATCAGAGCTCGATGGATGATAAATTTTTAGAAGAAAGGCATTCACCACAATTGGGAGAGTGAAACCCTCCATATCTTGGAGAATGAAAGAGTTGATCTGGTTAACTCTAGAGATTCAAAATGGGCCTTCCTAGAAGGCATCGAACTTCTCATGGTTCCCTGGCTTGGATTTGTTTTCATTCCACTTTAAGACCAAATCCTCGATGTTGAAGGCTCGATCAGAAGTCCTTTTCCCAAACCAGCTTTTGGTGGATTCGGCATGCTTGGTGAAGGCTCTATAGGCTTTCTCCCTTTCTTCTTCCAACTGTAGCAACTGTGCCAACCTTGCATCCATCGGATTGAATTGGCCCTCTTCAGTGTCGAGCCACTTAAGCAACTGCAATGTAGGTAGTTCGATGTGTGTGGGCAAGACTGCATCTTTCCCGTACACCAATGAGTAGGGCGACATCTTGATTGATCGTTTGATAGAAATTTAGTCAGCCCAAAGTGACTGGTCCAAGAGTAGATGCTAGCTTCGCTTATTTTTTAACAACGTCCTCTTCAATATCCATAGTAGGTTTTTGTTTGTGGATTTTGCTAGCCCATTACCCTGTGGGTAATAGTTAGACGAGGTTTTTAAATAGATCCCATACTTGATTGTGAACTCATAGATATTTGCACTGGTGAAAGGGGAGCCATTATCAGACATAATGGCTTTAGGTACATCGAAGCGAGTGATCAGCCCTTCGAGGAAGGAGATAACCACATCTTGGTTAGCCTGCTTGGTCGGAATTGCTTTCGACCACCGAGTGAAGTAGTCTATGGTGGTCAAAATGTATTTGTGGCCGGTGGAGGAGTTGGGATTGATGATCCCAATAAAGTCAAGACCCCACTATTGGAATAGGGATTCCACTTGGATGGGGTGGAGAGGAAGCGATGCATTCCTAGTCCTACCCGAGTAGCGTTGGAAACTATCATAGTGTTGACTGACCTTGAAGGCATCAAAAAAAGAGTGGGCCAATAGTAGCCTACTTTGATGATCTTCAGTGCCATCGATCTGCCTATGAAATGCCCTCCTAAAATCCTAGAGTGAAATTCTTCTAGGATTTTTGCCTTCTTCGACTCCTTAATACATCTCAGGAGAACTCCATCAATGTTCTGATAAAATAGTCCATTGGGCATTGGGACGTACCTGCCAGCTTGTAGATGAAATCTCCTTCTTTGCGAAGTATTGAAGTGAGATGGGCATCTACCTGTGTCAAAGTACCTAACCAGATCATCTATCCAATCTAGACTACTGACTGATGAATTAGCGAGATTACCATCGGGGGTAGGATTGTCTAAGTTGGGACTTGCAGCTTCAGCTATGGTATTTTTGGCCAACTCTTGGCATAGTGCTCTACCTCTTACCAGCTTGGTGGGGCGTATCTCAATGTCAAACTCTTGGATCTTGGTGACCCATCCGACTCTCCTATTGCCCAGCTCACCTTGAATGATAAAATTTTGAACGTCTGGGTGTATCACGTACACTATCATCTTACTCTGAGAGATGAAATATCAAAACTTCTGAAGAGACCTCATCACTGCGTGCACCTATCATTCAATAAAATTGAACTTTTCTTCATGTGGCTGGATGATTTGGCTGAGGAACGCTATCGGGTGCTCATCTCCATCTTCGTCCTTCTATGTCAGAACGATAGCGTAGCTCTCTAGCTCCCCAACTGCGTATAGGATAAAATCTCATGAATAGTCAGGATTGATGAGGATGGGAGCTTGGGTGATCCACTCCTTAATTTCTTGAAAATCCTACCTCCTTTCATCTATCCACTTGAATTTGACATCCTTCTTCAGGAGCTTGGCCATCGACTTTATTACTTGGGCAAAGTCGGCGATGAACTTCCTGACGAAGTTTATCTATCCAAAAAAGGACTACAGGGCCTTTTTATTTACTGGTAGTGGGAGGTGGAAAAGTGCCTCAGCTCGAGCAGGATCGATAGTTAACCCCTTTTCAGAGATCAAATGCCCGAGTAGCTTTCCTTATTTCACTACGAAGATAGATTTCTTGGGGTTGATGGAGACCCCGAACTCCCGATATTTTTCAAAAACTTGTCATAAATGTAGGCCATGCTCCTCCCTCTTATGGGAGAAGACTATCATGTCATCTAAGTAAATTATGATGACATGATTCAATAGTTCACCAAAGGTGAGGTCCATCACTCTCTGGAAAGTTGCCCCAACATTTGAAAGGTCGAAGGGCATGCATTGGTAGGCAAATGTTCCCCACTTGGTGGTGAATGTGGTCTTATGTTGGTCTTCATCCTTGACCCAGATCTGGTTGTAGCTAGAGAAACCATCCAGCAAGGAAAACCTCTATGCTCCTACCACCACGTGAAGGATTTGATCGATCTAGGGTAGTGGGTAGTGATCTTTGAGTGAAGCTTGGTTGAGATTTCGAAAATCAATACATAAGCGAATATCATCATTCTTCTTTCATACTAGAACAAGGTTGGCCACCCAAGAGGAATGCTTGATTGGATAAATGATCTTAGCTTCAAGCATCTTCAGAAGCTCAACCCTCATCAACATTTCAATTTTTGGGTTGATGGGTCATTGCTTCTATCTGAATGGTTTGACTCCCTCCTCTAGCTCGATGGTGTGTTGGATGATATTTTTATCATACCCCTTTAGATCTTGGTAGCACCAAGCAATGATGTCAGGGTATTCTTTGCAAAGGGCATGAATCTATTGAAGCTCTTCAGCTATGCAGTCAACCCCTACCTTGATAACCTTTCCTAGCTGTAACTCTAGGTCCATGAACTCTTTCTGGTCCACCTTGATCTTGTGGCTGATAGACCTATCATTTCGGTCGAATAGACTCTCCAACATGATCAGGCCCTTTGGGATGTGGTTTTTTTCAGCTGGATCAATCCCTCATGATCCTCCTCATTGAGGGTTCGCTCTTCGATGGAGGATGCTTCATTTACCAAAAAATTGACCAATTGCTCATCATTATCGAACACCTACCAATGGAGTTTTTTATCAAGCATAGAAGGCCTGTAGATCAGCCTCACTATCTTAGGCTTGTGCATCATATCATCTGCTAGTGAAAATTAGGCGTCGATGGAGGCTAAGATGTCCACAAGCTTGTTTCACTCTCACAAAATTGACTTGATGTTCAGCATCATGAAGGATTCGAGCAAATCCCATACCTTGTTGTGGTACGCTTTCAAATAGTGCTGCTTGGAGATGCACTTACTAGTAACCTGGTTGCAGATTAATTTGGAATCTTTGAATATCTACAACTATTTAATGCCGAGCTTTTTGGCTTTCTTGAGTCCAAGGCACAGAGCCTCATACTCTACTGCATTATTCGTATAGCTCCATGCGAGCCTGTATGAATAAGTCTTCTACTCACCTGATGGGGAAATGAGAGCAATACTAGCTCCTATGCCATTCTTGCATCGAGCACCATCAAAGTACAACTTCCATAGCTGATCGAGTGCAGGGGACTCTTCTATGGGTGTTTTTATTTTGGCCTTTTTAGGCTTTGTCAATGAATAACAACCCAAATCAGTCCCAATGACAACATTAAAATCTATCATAGAAAAATCTTCTTCGACCCGAAGATCACCAAGGGATTCCTCCATCAGGTCTACTATTTGCATTTCTTCTACCATCAAGTTGATAGAGATCGAGCTCTTTTCCTCATCTTCAAGCTTTTCAACATGGAAAGTGGTAGGCTTTTCATTAAAGAGCTTGAATATTTTCCCCTTGAATGGGATCTCCAAATGTGAGTAGTCGAGGGAGAGATAGCCTCCCAACTTAGCTGTGAATTCTTGCGAGAGGCACATACTAAAGTATGGCTCCAAGTTGACCACCATGATTTCTTGGATAATCATAACCTGTGGCATCTAGTGGAGTTGGATGGGAACATCCTTGATAACTCCTACTATATTTACTGGAGTTCCATCTAGCTGCAAGACTCCAGGACTACTTTGGGTGTACTCCATGCCCATGATTTCATAGACTACTTTGGGCATGATGGTCATCGTGGTGCTTGAGTCGATCATGCAGTTATGCATGACCCATCCTTCCATTCGAAGGGAAAGGTAGAATGGTGAGGGCTGATTCTTACCTATGGTTGAGGTCATTAGTAGAGATGCAAACACTATCTACGTCGGCTTACTCCCTTTATCCTTAGAGGATTTGAGGGATTCCTACAAAATGTCAACTTGACCTGGGAGTTGGAGAGCATCGTAGAGGCTTACCTTAGTCGAAGACCTTTTCATTTCTTCGATGATGTTGTACATCAAAGTGCTTGGTTCTCCTACTCCCTTCATGGGCTCATACATCTTTTGATACTATTGTGTGGCATCAACCCATTGGAGCTTGGTCAAAGAGGGATATTTGAGTTTTTCTCTAGCCTCATCTTGTGTGTCTGCTTGTGGCTGAGAAAGTGGTACTTTGGGTTGGAGGACCTTCTCTTTAGCATGAGGTGGCAAGTAATCCTTCAATGGACTAGGTGGCTCTGAGGTCACCACTGGATTGGAGGCTTTTGCTGAAGGTTGTGCCTTTTGGCTATGATGGCTTGGGTGGCATTGGTACCTTCAATGGCTCCATCTGAGCCGAATCTACCTCAATAGCCTTCTTACCAGCTCTAGTGAGGACCGAGACTTGCTCATCAGAAGACATCATAAAATTATGACCAACCTCTCGGATTATGTTGACTTGCTCATAAGCACCACCGTACAACATCTGAACATAATTGAGGTGCACCACACAGGTTTCTTCACTGTGCGGATCATTACATGTAGTGCACCAATATGTTAGGTCTGAAGCATCGGTATCTCCGTTGCTCATTACAGCTAAATTTCTTTCAAGCTACCGGTGGGTAGATGAGGCCTACTCTTTCATGATTGGGGGAGGAGGAAATCTTCTCTAGTGAAAGCCTTGGTCATCCTATCTCTTCCTCATGATGGTCATATGATTTACCATAGTCTTCATGTAGGCCTTCACCTCTTGTAGCTCCTTGGCATGGGCCTCATTCACAACTACCTGATTTGTGGATGTCTAACTTGCAGATACTGGCAATGGGGTCAGCGGTGCAGGTAGCATCGAATACTAGATAGGAGATGGTAGTTGGGGAATGATGGGTACTTGATACTATGGCATAGGCATTTGGAATTGTGGAGTGGGCACCATTTGATACTGAGAGGATGGATTCCATGGTTGGTTGGGATACGTCTGAGATGTAGGTGGAGCGGATGTGCTCGGGTACATATTTTGTGGAAAATATGGATAAATCGGGGTTGTCGCCTTGGGAGGTAACTTCTCGATAGCTATTAGGTCGACCTCTACCTTCTGGGCCTACTCATAAAGAGCAGGGAATGTATTGATATTAGCATGTTGGATGCTCATGCTGATATCTGAGTGGAAAACCCTCAAGTAATAAAATGTGGCTTGCTCAGGTGTGGGTCGAAGGTCGTCTGTGACTCTCTACCAGGTTCTTGTGAACCTAACATTGAAGTCAGCTATCTCTTCCTGAGGATACCTTTGAATAGTGGTGAACTGGTGCAACAGAGAGAAGGGGTCCACTTGTTCATTGAAGCCCCTTATCAGCTATCCAGCTAGTTGATCCCATGAAGTAATGGTGTCGGGTGGGAGTGATCGATACCAATAAAGAAGCTTACCTCTCAGTGAAAGAACCAACAACTTCACCATGACATCTTCATTGGTGATTTGATGGATGGTCATCAGTCTTGCGATGTCTTGGATGTGCTCTTGCATTGTATTTCCTATGCCATCATAAGTAGGTAGGGCCTTCAAAGTTACGGGTGGCACCATGTGTTGAGCCTATAAGGCGAGCAGTCTCGTATGATTCCACGCTATGAACTTCCTGGGTGGAGGTGGTTGCACCATGTGGGATGGTGGAGTTGGTAGAACTTGTTGAGCTAGAATAGTCAAAACACTCAGAGCACCTGATTGAACGTTCGGTGGAGCCGGAGTATACTGATGATCTAGGGAATTCGATGGATTTGGAGGTAAGCTGGTCGTTGTGCTGTCAGGAGTTGGATTTTGTGAATCAAGAACAACTTCTTGTGATGATGTCCCGACAAGCGGAATATTTGACCCGACCACCCTAGGATGTTCTCCTAAAGCGTCAATGTCAAGCTCATAGAACTCGGTTTCTTCTTCTGTGTTTCTAGCTCTCCACCTCGTACGCATGAAGGCATGAGTTTTTACACTGGTCTACGAGATTTAGAGGTATTTGAGTTCAAAAGAGTCACCAGATGTTTAGATTTGACAGCAATAATATGAACATCACTTCTTAATACTGATTAAACATGGAATGTTTGCGTCCCATCGGGCGTGCCAAAAACTATTGGTAATCGAACCAACCTAGATACAAGTTTTCTAAGTCTGCAGCACCCTAGGCCCACTACCAAGCATTGAATGCCCGAAGGAAAGGAATGTCCTCCATGGCAATCTCTAGTAGGGCTGGTTCTAAAAATAAAAATGGGGGATTTGAGATAAGGGTTAGGAAGATCCCTTGTGGAGCACTTTCCTCTAAAGTGCTCCCTTGTGGAGTGCTTTCCATTAAAGTGCTCCCTTGTGGAGTGCTTTCCACTAAAGTGATCCCTTATGGAGCGCTTTCCTCTAAAGTGCTCCCTTGTGGAGCTCTTTTTGAATGACTTGATTTCTCATGCTATCTTTTAATTATTCTAGGAGGAGTGCTCCACAAGGGAGCACTCTTAACCTTTGATTACATTGATTCTCTTAGCCATTTTACCAAATTTCATTCCTTTTAAGCATCCTTAACCTTCACTATTGAGCTATTTCTAAATAGGAAAAGTAACCCAAATTTAACAACTGGGAATGACATTCATATGAAAAGAAAATACATTTTAAATAGTAAGGAAGGATTTATCAGAAGATTTTCCATGCTAAAAAATTCACACTTTTACATGCAACATATTAGTAAAAGTACACCAACGTAGAAAAAGTACAAAAAATATAGGGAACCACACAATGCATAACGTACAATATTTTTAGAAGAGGTAGTCGATGGAAGCACAACAGTAGAACAACACTTTAACCATTTTTTATGAAAAAAGAGAAGTTTTACAATGGATGATTTTAAACTGTATACAAACTGAAAATAGCAACTGTGTGATAAAATTGGCAACAATGCCTTATAAATAGTTTATATTAGGATGTGTTTAATATTTTAGTCTATAGTAGGTATCATGTTATTAAGTGTGAGTATATGTCATGTAAATAAGTGTGGAGCTATATGTGTGAGGTATCTTGTTAGTAAGTGTGAGTTATGTGAGTGAAGTTTCATGTTTAGAAGTGAAGAATTATGTGTAATCATGAGAGACTCTGTCTTTATGCAATATGTGAGATTTATTATAACATAAGAGAGAAATAAAAAAAGTTGGATCTACCATGAGTATGAGGATATGGAGAGTTTATGTAAGTGCAAAGGTCAAGATTCATGCATATATGAAGATTCTCATGTATGTATATATTGAATACAAAGCCTTGTAATATGTATTCAAAGAAGCATTGCATTTATACATTTCTTTAGTAGATATTATCAATAAGATTTTAGTGTATTATTTGGAAATATTGTCATTATATGAATGTATGAGTTTATGTGATTGCTTGATATTGATATCCTATGATAATAGTGGAGATGTACTAACAAGTAGATGACGCATGTGTTCATTCCATTCTAGTTATGCATATGAGACATATTTTGATCTTTGCACATCACCTCCATTACATTAGATTTCATTTTTTGCAATGTCTCTCTTCCTTTTCTATTAAATGTATACAAGTAGTTTATGTTAGCAAATATTCCCAAATATCATAGGTCAATGTTTCCTAGTATCGTAATATCATGCATAATCTCATTCTATAATAACACCAATAATGGAAAAAATAAAAATGTAACAACCCAACTAAATCCAACCCACTTGAGAGAGATTTTTTTTTGTTAATATCCATTAGGGGTGCACATATTACCACCTTACATAAGTCCGTCTACACAAGTACACTAAGCATAACATAAATAAACCATCAATATCATCTCCATGATGAGCTAGCTTATCCCTCTTAGTATGTTAATAAGGGTACTCTTATCCCCACATCATACGTAAGTCCATATACGTAGGTGCATTAAATGTATTGCTGGTAAGCCATTCATATTTCTCTCTCTCTATAACTCCTTCAATATATTACATCCTAAGAATGATTATAATGATTAAGAAGGAATGTAAATACCATCCACATGCATATATTAATAGTTTATTAACTATGTTCTCTCCATAAAATAGGATCAACAAGTTCATATTGAGCTATCTTTAAAATCAATAAGAAATAAAATTATGAGATATCAATAATCATCACATATATATGACACATTCATGTATCTTGGGAAAATTTTGAAGGGGAAAACCTAGCCTCAAATATCCTTTTTTATTTTATTAAAATAATAACCTTCAATACAATCAAGTGAAAGGAATCCTATAATTCATTTTGATACAATCATGGGCACATGAGAGTCCCATAGTTCTTATGTCCCTACAAAGTGAATTGATCCTTTAATTCACATTTCACAATCAATGAGGGGACCCCATAATCCCCTTGAATGAACTCTACATTCATTCACCTTTTCTAAACATCATCACATCAAGTTAAATACATAAAAATTCCCATAATTTTCAAGTTCACCTTACATGAATAAATACTTTAATTCATGTTATAAAGCTATGAGGAAGTCCCAATTTTCCTTGGATGAACTCCATGTTCATCATCCAAAGATATCACCTCCCCTTGGTCCAACCACAAGGGAACATCTCCATCTAGGAGTCCAAAATAGCTGCACATCAACTAGAAAATTGCACACATCAACTCATTAGAGAGGACCCCATAATACTCTCAAATGAGTTCCAATGCAAGCTTACCAAGTAGGAGAAGGACCCTCCCCTACTTGCTCAAAGTACCACATAATCATTATACATCATAGCATGGATTATGCTATGGAATAAAACTTAATCACACATAAGTAATTTACTATTACATTTATATCATATTTGATTCCAAGAGATACATTATCCACTAATGTATATTGCCAACTCATGTAATACCCTATCCATTAACATATTCCAACGCATCAATCAAATAAAATACATTATCCACTAATGTACTTTCTAATTCATGAAATATATTATCCATCAATCAATAAAACCAAATACATTATCCATAAAATACATTATCCATAAAATACATTATCCACTAATGTACTTTCTAATTCATGAAATATATTATCCATCAATCAATAAAACCAATAACTCATCTCAATCAATAAAATACATTATCCACTAATGTATATCAACTCATGAATTATATCATCCGCTAACACATTTCATATTATAAAACCAAATGAAATACATTAGCCACTAATGTATTCTCTAACCCATGAACACATATTATCTACAATAGTTTTCAACTCATCAAATTAAACAAAATACATTATCCACTATTGTATACTCCTACCTTATGAAATATGTTATCTGTTAACATAAATCAAATCTTCAAATCAATGAAATACATTATCCACTAATGTGTAACTCTAACTCATGAAGCATATTGTCTACTAATATTTTTCAATTTATCACATCAAATGAAATACATTATCCACTAATGTATTTTCTAACTCACAAAATCCAATTAGAACCTTTCATTTAACTAAGGTATTTCACCATTAAATATTCTTCCATTAAATTCAAAACTAGAACCCAAAATTCTAGTTATTTCTCCACAAAAATTGACCCCAAATTTCTCTTAATTTCTCCATGAAATTGATCTAAGGTTATGATACAATTTCCCCCACTTTTTCATATGGTTTACTAGCAATTATTCACAAATTTACCTTCATACTAGCATTCAATTTTTCCCATGAAAGGCCTACTAGTTTTCTTCAAGGAGACATAATGGTTCTCCCTCAATTGGGTCTCATTCAAGTTTATCTACAACTTTACTTTAACAAATGCATATATCTGGTCTGAGGTGTAGACCAATTGATTCATCCAAACCCCATAAGGGGTGTGGATGTCCAAGGTTCAAATCTCGGGCCTCGCTGGACTGAACGCTTGTCCATTTCCTGGTGTTTTTAGCGGTGTAAAAGGTTTAAAATTATTATGGCATGGCGGTTATAGGGGCGTAATGCATGAAGATCTATATGGCATATTTTAGGGTGGACAATGCAGAATACTATGGTGGCCATAAAATATGGACAGCCTGCCCAGATTCGTGGTGGCTACCGATTCCACCATGTAAAAAAAAAAAAAAAATGCATATATCCCACCTTTAGTAAAGGTATATGTTTTCTCATTTAATGAAGGTAAATTTCCACTTGAACAAAAGTATAAATTCACCTTTAAACAAGGTACTACAAAAGGGTCTATAATTCACCTTGGCTAAGCATATGATTCACTTATAAAATCAAAGGCCATAATGTCCATTTTACACTAACAAAGGCCTTATAAGAAAATTATCCAAATTAAAATAACAAAATCCTAATATCCATTTTATACATGCCTCATAAACATGTTATCCAATCTAAAATATCAAAGGCCTAAGGCCGATCCAAGCATATAATATTTTAAATTTCTTAAGGTTGACTTAAAAACCATTGCATATTTTAATAGGCCTACAATTGTTTTAAACGAAGCCAAAACATTTAACAAGGGTCGATACTTCCATGCAACCATGTAGCCCTAATGAACCTCAAGGTCAGATAAGGGATAAACAACCTGAATGAAAAAATTAAAAAGTGTTTTACTAAGCCACCCACTTGATGATATCCATGCAGTAATGAAAATACCATGAATAAGATCAATAGGTCAGCCACAATAGAAAGAATAAGTCACACCAACTAATCATAAGATAGATATAATGAGAAAAACATTTCCATGTATCCCCTTTATAGAGCTTGCAACTAGCTTAGAGTCACCCACTTGGTGGCTCCTCGACCATCAAGTGGTGGTCACTTGATAAGGGGAGCATCCTCCTCTTTCAAACATTAAGGCTTCCACCACATTTGCAATGTAGGATAAAGGCGAGGGAGGGTCTAAAAGGCCTTTCCCTCATCTGTGCTCTCTTTAGTGTGGCATCATTGCACGGTGGTAGTTCTTGGATAGAAATTAATAGAAGGATAAAATTAACCTAAGGCAAAACCTTATGATGTTCTTTTTTATGTGGCATCGACATGAATAGGGGAGCGGTGACACTAAACACAATGATAAAGAAAAAAAAAGTTGCTTATATTTTATTTTTGTAATCCCTCTCTTGACATGGTCAATGCAAACGACCCTACAAAAAGAATAACAACTTATAATGGTAAAGTGAGGAAGCTATCCTCAACTACAGGTATCAGCACCTGCTCTCTACACTTAACATATCAAAACTGGACCAACCAACTTTAATAGAAGGGGGGAAATAAGAGATTAAGAGCCATGTTCCAGAACCAGTTACCCATTTACAACAATCAAGGACACCCTTCGATCAACATTAAGCTCATATCTATAGTTGCCCTCTCGCTAGCATACGTCAATGAAAAACACATTGATTATTATTGGATCAACATTAGATATTATCCAATGTATTGCACTAGTGCTTGGCAGGTATAAATAGTGTTTGTGCATATTAATTATGGCTCATACTGCTCATTTTACAATCACTAAACACAATGCAACATTATGCCAAAACTTACTATTGTTTTACACTACACACATTATAGCAGAAGAAACAAGAGCTTCCTAATCTCTATGGTGATATCAATGGGATCTTTCAACAGAGCATGAGTTCAAACAAAGATGTTCAAAAAAGTGAAAGTAGGGGTAAACCATGATTCAAGCAAGGCCATCCGAGAGAGGATGCTAGGGGGGTTGAAAGGAAAAGATACATCCTAGATAAAATTCAAATGAAACTATAGGTTTGGTAAGATTTTGGCCATTTTTAGGATTTACACTCCGTAGAGGTAAAGTGTGGTAGCACTTCTCAATAAAAAAATTGTATATTTCAAGGGGAAAATATTCTAATAATGAAAATATTATATGCAACTAAAATTATAAAAGGCTATTCACATGATAGTTTGGTGAGCAATTTTCAAACACATAGTGTCCTATGAATCAAAACTATAAGATTTTAAATATGGACAAAATGAACATGGGGGGGTTATTTTAAAACCAAACGACCTTGATACAACATCAATAAAACCTATCGAAGTTAGATACAAGGGGTGGTGATAATAATGACATTGAGTTTAAAATCAACTTAGAGAATGGAGGCATTAACTCTAAAGGAAAACCATCTATCCTAATATCATCAACATATTTAAACTCAAATACAAAAAACAAAAGATGAAATATAGCTCCAACCTAGAATCTTGCTTGAGTATTGAGATTTTTCCTCCAAGATTGGCCTTCCAGTTCTCCTTCTTCCCCCATTTCCTACCTGTAACTGCTTCAACATAAAGACCTCGTAGCCTCCTCCTTCTAGCCTCCTCCCCTTTCAACCTCCCTCTTTCCTAGAAAACCTTATATCTTTCCACACCCCCCAAGGTGGTAGGGGTAGGCATCCATTATTGCAGCTTGCCAACTCAATCCCCTCTACTACCTGAGATCACATATTTATTTTACCAAAATGACCATTATTATTTTTAATGGTTTTGAAATTCTTCCCCCAAATGGGAAATCAAAGGAGCTAACACATGTGTGGAAAAATATATTTAAATACTCATGGTCTAGCACATTAAAAGAAGACATCATTGCAATAATATAGCTATTAATAAACTCATTTTTTCTTAATTAAATAAAAATATTTTTTGAACAAATATTAAATTGCCAACTAAAAGTAATGCAATGGCAAATAATTAAATCTATCCATTATACATTCAAGATATTATTAAAAAAATTCCTCTACTAAAACCATTTAAAGTCTCATCAAGGCAAATATCAAATTGTAACCTACCATTTAAATGGTTAGACAAATTTAATCAAAAACCATTGTAATAAATGCCTTTATTCAACTCTTTTGTTGATCAATTTAAATGTATCATCAATGCTCTTATCTGATTTATTTCTTAAAATCATCCATTTGCAAGCATAGTTAACCCTATAAAACCATAAAGATATAGCAACATCATAGAAATAAATCACAGCCAAATGTTGCATCATACCCATAAATAGCCATAGCACCACCATTGTTCGGCTTTAAGATGATAAGTCTAATTATGAATTCATCCTCATCAAATGTCCTACGAGGCAAGTTGTGATATTTCACTACCCTAGGACTAAATGCAGTCCTGTGAATTTACCTGCACTAAGAAAGATATCAATGCATCTTTAAATTAGATAAGGAAACATGTCTATCATACTAGAAAATTACCATCCACTGATAATTTCAAAGACTCACTCACTCCTCATGATAAGCTATGCAAAAGTACTATCATCTACTAATAATAACCATGCTACCATTTAAGGTGTCATTTTAGCATTATAATCATCTATTGATAATATAAATGATCACTCTTACCCCACGTAAGGACACCATTCCATGGTATCATCATTCGTTGATGATACAACAAGCCACGCTCACTCCATGTGAGGTTCCATTCCACAATTGAGCAACCCAAAATCAATGATTCCCTTATTTGTTCCTGTTGACAATTTTGTCACATTGCATAGAGGGGTAGAAAAAAAATCAAAATTTTCTTTTTGTAAAGTGTTTCTTTTGTTATTTTTGAAAATATTTGTAAGTGTTGCAGCAATTTTGGCTTTCAATGCCACCCCCTTGTACATAAAATGAAGAAGAAAAAGCTTCGCTGCCGAACAAGCCAAAGAAGATAGCTTCGCCGAAAGAAGGAAAAAGTGTCGCGATATCGCGACATGTTGCATTTTCGCGGCTGAGAGCGACAAGAAAGAGCAAGAAAGAAAAAGTGTCGCGATATCGCGACATGTTGCATTTTCGTGGCTCAAAGCAAGGAGAGGAGCAAGAAAGAAAAAGTGTCGCGATATCGCGACATGTTGCATTTTCGTGGCTCAAAGCAAGGAGGAAGAGCAAAAGAAGAAAAGTGTCGCGATATCGCGACATGTTGCATTCTCATGACCAAAAGAAGAAAAGTATGACAAAAGAAGAAAAGTGTCGCGATATCGTGACATGTTGCATTTTCGCGGCCGAAAGCAAGGAGAAAGAGCAAGAAGGAAAAAGTGTCGCGATATCGTGACATGTTGCATTTTAGCGGCTCAAAGCAAGGAGAAAGAGCAAGAAGGAAAAAGTGTCACGATATCGTGACATGTTGCATTTTCATGGCTCAAAGCAAGGAGAAAGAGCAAGAAAGAAAAAGTGTCGCGATATCGCGACATGTTGCATTCTCGCGACCAAAAGAGGAAAAGTGTCGCGATATCGCGACATGTTGCATTCTCGCGACCAAAAGAGGAAAAGTGTCGCGATATCGCGACATGTTGCATTTTCGTGGCCAAAAGCAACAAAAGAGGACAAAGACATAGAAATGTCGCGATTTCGCGACATGTCATATTTTCGCGATGCAAGAAGAAGAACCAAGCTGAAGACATAGAAATGTCACGATATCGCGACATGTTGCTTTTTCGTGACTCAAAAGGGGCACGCGCTCCAAGCCGGGTATTTTCTCGAGATGATCAAGTGCCTCATAAATGCATTTTTACTTGCCCGATAAGCTCGCTGCTCATTTTTGGCAATTGGAAGTGAAGTATCAGTCCCTGAAGGAGAGCCCGACAAGCATGGCGGCCACTCGAGCATTGCACCCAGAAACCAAGGACACTCAGACGGCTCATCAATGCATGTTTCCACGGTTGACTCGGTCATAGTTGCCAGTTATGGTAATGGATTTGAGAGCTCAGTCACGAGGGCCGCGAGGAGCCGACTTCTCAGATCTCAAGAGTATACTTCGCCATTCTGTGTAATAATGACTCAGAGGGTCGGGTCCTCTATAAAAACCTAGGCATTGTAATGTAAGAAGGGGGGAACTTTCTGCTAGAAAGCTGCTGTAACTTGATGTCCTACGATTAATACTAAAGAGCTTTGGGCTCAATTTCTCTCTTGTATGCTGCCTTCTGTGTTTATTTCTTTTGTCTTTCTTCATTTGCATACTGTAACTCTGAATCCTGAATTCGGTGTGCGATTGGGGACTGTACCCTAAAATTTGCCCGAAGGATACATAGGAGAGGAAAAATGCTATATTGGTTTTCTTTTATGCTGCCTGGTGGGTTGTGGTTTCTGTTATATTCGCTTGTCCTAATCGTCGTTACTCTGAACCCTAAATTTTGATGAAAGGGAGAAGGAGAATCCTGGAGCTCGCCCAGAGGATACATAGGAAGGTTAATGTGGCGTTTCTTTCATTTATTCTTGGTGTTCTTTGTTGCTATTCAAGTTGTTAGTTAGTGATCGTGCTTCCTGTTCTCTCCCACTTTAAATTATCGATCTCTCTTCCCTTACCCCTTTTTTATTTCTTTCTCTAACCCTAACTCTTTTTATCTCTTTCCTGCACCCTTACTCTGTTTATCTCTTTCCTGCATCCCTTATCTCAAAACACCAAAGTAGTTTAGCATAGGAGCCGGCCTTTCTCCGGAGATTGGCACGAGGGGCATCTCTTCCCTTCGGCCTTTCAATGTTGGTCCAGGTCTAGGGCGCATACACTTACCCAAATCCTTTCCTGGGCAGATTTGATGACCAACAGTTTTTGGCATGCCCGGTGGGACACTGGTCCCATGTTTTAAGGAAGCCCGAGTTTGGTGAATCTCTGGCTTGCCTCCATCTGGAAAAATCACCTGGCGACTCTGACTGAGCTAAAGATCCAGATTTCTTGATCGTAGGCACCTTTTAAAGCTGAAATAAGACACCCCCGGAGGAATCAAGGTTTGGTGAGCAGCCTTGACCTCACAAGCGGAGAAAAGAATGTTCACCTGGCGACTCCGACTTAGTGGTGAGAACCGTGATCTCTGCAGGCCACTGCTATAATGGAGAGGGTATGCTATCCCAGCTGGGATGATCGTGGCCCTCTGAATCTCCCAAGTTACCATGAAATTCCCAAAAGTGCCTTGAAGACATTGACGAAATACAATGGCACTAAGGGAATGGCCCAAGAGCACCTTGAAGATGTTGTTGCTTTAGCGACCCTCCATGACATAACCCACGAAGATGTCATGATCAGACTTCTGGTTCTATCTTTGGAAGGAAGGGCGCTGCAGTGGTACAGACTGCTCGGGCGTAAAAGCATCTGCTCATGGGATGACTTAGCGGGAGCGCTAATCAGAACATTTGATGGCTCTCAGGACCCCTTCCAGCTTTTGATGTACCTCTCCACCATCACAAGAACACCTCTGGAGAGCATCACAGACTTCAATGTCCGATTCTATAGAAGTTGGAAGAGAATTCTAGGGGAGATCCAACCGACGCCCGCCCAAGCCCACCTCTTCTATGTTCGGGCCTTTCACCCGGACATGAGCCTCCTCTTACTGCAATCAGGTGAACGAAGATTTCCTCAAATATTTGAGGAAGCAGTATGAGCAGAGCAGCTCCTGCTCCTATCTGGAAAGTGGCAGTGGGGGGAAACTCCATCACTTTCTCCAATATTTGCTGCTCCTGTCTATCCTGCACAGTATTCACCATGGAAGATTCCTCATACTGAGCAGAGACCTGAGATGCAGTCGTTTGGAGCTCAAGAGGCAAATTTCGTCCAAGGCCAATGATGGGAATATGCAAGCTTTGCCCCAACAATGAACAATATGGTTGCTTGCAGTCTCCATCAGGAGATGGGCCAAGGAGAGAAACAGACTCAAGTGGCGGAACCTGAGAACAAAGAGGGCACATTTTTGCACCCTTTTTGTATCCCAGTGGATGGCACGCAAGTATTCAGCCAGAGCCCATTAAGCATGCCTCATCAAGAGGCTGAGCCCAAGGAGATCCTAGAAGCAGACTTATCATGGGAAAAGCCCTGTTGTCGCAGCAAGAAGTTGGAGGAGCTCGTATTCAAGAGTCCATAGCCGATGGACTCTCTAAAATGGTGGTATTGGTTCCAGCCATCACCACAACCGGTACCCACAAAAGACCCCCATGCGGTGAACTTCTTCGCCACATCATTCATCACCAGTATGGGTACTGGCAGGAGTGACAACCTGCCACGTTGCACTCTGTTTGCAACATGGACAACTTCGGGAAGAGGCCAGCCGAACTTCAAAGATCAACTGAAGTTCAATCAGATCTGGTCCGGACATTGCAGGTTCATCGGATAGGCACCCGAAGCTGGGTTTATGGTGGCGGCATGCCAATCATGTCACAAAATTTTGTGTAAATACTGTAAATAGCCCGGCTAGTAAATAAGTGTCGAAGGCGCTAAGTGTTGCTTAGGAGCTTAGGCACAAACAAAAAAAAAAAATGTCGTCAGTGGATAGTCAGAGAAGAGGACAATGGGAATGACTCTGTTGCCCAATGGATAAAGGCCTGGGATCTCTGCATTCAGACAAGCTAAATGCCCCGCGAGCCACCAAGAATGTTGACAATTTTGTCACATTGCATAGAGGGGTAGAAAAAAATCAAAATTTTCTTTTTGTAAAGTGTTTCCTTTTGTTATTTTTGAAAATATTTGTAAGTGTTGCAGCAATTTTGGCTTTCAATGCCACCCCCTTGTACATAAAATGAAGAAGAAAGAGCTTCACCGCCAAACAAGCCAAAGAAGATAGCTCCACCGAAAGAAGGAAAAAGTGTCGCGATATCGCGACATGTTGCATTTTCGCGGCTGAGAGCGACAAGAAGGAGCAAGAAAGAAAAAGTGTCGCGATATCGCGACATGTTGCATTTTCGCGGCTCAAAGCAAGAAGAGGAGCAAGAAGGAAAAAGTGTCGCGATATCGCGACATGTTGCATTTTCGTGGCTCAAAGCAAGGAGGAAGAGCAAAAGAAGAAAAGTGTCACGATATCGCGACATGTTGCATTTTCGCGACCGAAAGCAAGGAGAAAGGAGCAAGAAAGAAAAAGTGTCGCGATATCGCGACATGTTGCATTTTCACGGCCGAAAGCAAGGAGAAAGAGCAAGAAGGAAAAAGTGTCGCGATATCGCGACATGTTGCATTTTCGCGGCTCAAAGCAAGGAGAAAGAGCAAGAAGGAAAAAGTGTCACGATATCGCGACATGTTGCATTTTCGCGGCTCAAAGCAAGGAGAAAGAGCAAGAAGGAAAAAGTGTCGCGATATCGCGACATGTTGCATTCTCACGACCAAAAGAGGAAAAGTGTCGCGATATCGCGACATGTTGCATTCTCGCGACCAAAAGAGGAAAAGTGTCGCGATATCGTGACATGTTGCATTTTCATGGCCAAAAGCAACAAAAGAGGACAAAGACATAGAAATGTCATGATTTCGTGACATGTCATATTTTCGTGATGCAAGAAGAAGAACCAAGCTGAAGACATAGAAATGTCGCGATATCATGACATGTTGCTTTTTCGTGACTCAAAAGGGGCACGCGCTCCAAGCCGGGTATTTTCTCGAGACGATCAAGTGCCTCATAAATGCATTTTTACTTGCCTAGTAAGCTCGCTGCTCATTTTTGGCAATTGGAAGCGAAGTATCAGTCCCTGAAGGAGAGCCCGACAAGCATGGCGGCCACTCGAGCATTGCACCCAAAAACCAAGGACACTCAGACGGCTCATCAATGCATGTTTCCATGGTTGACTCGGTCATAGTTTCCAGTTCTGGTAATGGATTTGAGAGCTCAGTCATGAGGGCCGCGAGGAGCCGACTTCTCAGATCTCAAGAGTATACTTCGCCATTCTATGTAATAATGACTCAGAGGGTCGGGTCCTCTATAAAAACCCAGGCATTGTAATGTAAGAAGGGGGGGAACTTTCTGCTAGAAAGCTGCTGTAACTTGATGTCCTACGATTAATACTAAAGAGCTTTGGGCTCAATTTCTCTCTTGTATGCTGCCTTCTGTGTTTATTTCTTTTGTCTTTCTTCATTTGCATACTGTAACTCTGAATCCTGAATTCGGTGTGCGATTGGGGACTGTACCCTAAAATTTTCCCGAAGGATACATAGGAGAGGAAAAACGCTATATTGGTTTTCTTTTATGTTGCCTGGTGGGTTGTGGTTTCTGTTATATTCGCTTGTCCTAATCGTCGTTACTCTGAACCCTGAATTTCGATGAAAGGGAGAAGGAGAATCCTGGAGCTCGCCCAGAGGATACATAGGAAGGTTAATGTGGCATTTCTTTCATTTATTCTTGGTGTTCTTTGCTGCTATTCAAGTTGTTAGTTAGTGATCGTGCTTCCTATTCTCTCCCACTTTAAATTATTGATCTCTCTTCCCTTACCCCTTTTTTATTTCTTTCTCTAACCCTAACTCTTTTTATCTCTTTCCTGCACCCTTACTCTGTTTATCTCTTTCCTGCATCCCTTATCTCAAAACACCAAAGTAGTTTAGCATAGGAGCCGACCTTTCTCCGGATATTGGCACGAGGGGCATCTCTTCCCTTCGACCTTTCAATGTTGGTCCAGGTCTAGGGCGCATACACTTACCCAAATCCTTTCCTGGGCAGATTTGATGACCAATAGTCCCTACCCAGAAGAAGGTCCCTTTTTTCAAGCTTTCCCTCATATTAGCCCCTACAAGATGAGTAGAATTAGGGAAACTATGTGATTCCTTCATAATAAATCTCCTTAATATCCCAATTTGGGGTTTAATTTTCTCAATCTCCAAAGCATGAGAGTCCCTTCTTAACACTTAAGTTCTTATTCTCTTTAGAATTTCCTTTATCTTGGCCTAAATTTTTCACTACAATTCTCATCCCAAGATTGCATTTCCTTGACTTAATCCATTAAGTCCTTGTGACTATGAGTCCAAATATTTGTAAGCCTTTTTCTATATCATGAGCTTGAGCTAGTTCACCTCGTTTCAACCTTAGGATCCACTCCTAAGAAGGGATTTGTACCCTTAAAATCCTACCAAACTTACAATTTTTTAGATAATTTATCAATATTTCAAGAGAGGGTCGCATACTCCTCTCAAGAATAGATTTCCCCAATCCATTCTTCCCAATGAAAATTTTTCAAACCTATAAATGTAACTCCATTTCAACTCCTTCCTATTAGGTTTTGTCCATAATTTAGATTGTTCTAAGAGGATCCCACACTCTTGAGAATTAATATATTTCCAATTCAAATAGCCATGCCTTGGCTAAAATCACCAATTTGAATACCCTAATTTTCTTTAGGTCCTTGGATCATTCTACCAATATTTGATCTTACCTTCTTGATTTTATTCTATAGGATACTCCTCCTGTCTATGCTCAGAATATTCATTATAGGGGAACTTGAACCATAATTCTTTCCCAAATAATTGCTCATTTTGGTTCATATTTCCCCCTTATAATTCAATTTATTTCTTGTAGCAAATATACTACAATCATGAGGTTCTCTACCTCTTGTAGGATTTTCCAAAATTTTCTTCAAGATCTAGCTCAAAACACCCTTTCCATTTGGAAGACAAGTACCCTCATTTTATAGAGAATCTACTTTAGAACTATATGCTTAAAGAACATAATCAATATCAAGTTCTTAAAATCCTGAGTTTAGATCCTTAGCCTCTCTACTCAAGTTAGCAATATTTTTAGATCTCATTTTCCATTCACCTTTGACCTGCTTGCAAATAAGTTTTGAATCACCTTGGACTTGAATGCGATCAACTCCTTGATATTAAGCATACTTCAATCCTACTTAGCTAGTCCTAGATTTTGAGAAGATCCTCTTCTTCTCTTCCTTACCTTGGGTGCCAATTAATTTTTCCCCACAAAGGAGTTTGGATGAGAATGCAACATCTTCAACCTAAACATCCTAAAGTAGGGAGTAAAAATTGATTTATTTAACATAGCTAAAATTCATGAAGATATACCAGATAGGATCATAGAGGTTCCACCACATTTTGAGTTTCCAGATGCTGCAGACATCCCTCGAGTGGATAGGAGTGATCACTCTCCCATAGTTTTTCTAGGGTTAACCTGGTACACTATCCATATAGCTTAAAGGATACCTTCATATGGTCTCCTAAATTTCTAAAACTCTCCCTGAGTGTAGGAAAACTCAACCACAACTTAAGGATTAACCTTATCTTAGTAAATCGAGATAAGGGACATTGATTCCTTCACTAAGATTAGTCCTTCGAGTTATCTTTTAGTTGTAAGAACCTTTCTTCTCCATGATGAATTGAATTAAGTTATCCATATCATGCCCATGATGAGCTAACTTACGTCATATATCTCATCCCAATTATGAGCTAACCTAAGCTATCGATCTCATATCCATGATGAGCTAACTCAAGCCATCTATCTTATCTCAATTTTGAGCTAGCTTAATCTATTTATCTCACCTCCACGATGAGTTAGCCTAAGCTATTTGTCTCAAATTATTCATGTTTCTAAATGTTAGCTATATATTTATAAGAGCTAACTTACATCATTATTGACCATCATCACCTCGTATCCCCATAAAGTATCATCTTTGTTACGACCCTTATAACCTCCTAGTAAATATATGGTTCATGCTTGCCTTGTCATAAGGTGCCACTCTCCTTATCTATCTAGGGGTTGAATCTAGTTTCTCATAGTTAGTTCCTTGCCTTTATAAACTAACTTATTTCATTATATTTCATTTGATAATGGCTATGGTGATTCTTTCTCCATGCAAGATACTATTTCCTAGGTGAGCTTATACGTTATCAATCTCTTGATAATGATGATGGCCACACTTATCATTTGTAAATAAAGTTGCCCTTCCTAGGATTAATTCCTTAAGAATATTCTAGCTTAGTCATGTAAGCTTCTAATCTATTGCACTTGGATCTCCTTCATGGAAGCATCTAGTCCATCGTAACCTAGAGCTCTAATACGAAATGTAACAACCCAACTAAATCCATCCCAATTTTTTTTTTATATCCATTAGGGATCCACATATTCCCACATTGTGAAATTCCATCTATTCAGGTACACTAATAATAATGTAAATAAACCATCTATCTCATCTCCATGATGAGTTAGCTTATCCCTCTTAGTCTATCAAGAGGGTATGCTTATCCCTACACCATACATAATTCCATCTATGTAGGTGCATTAAGCATATTACGGGTAAACCATCCATATTTATATATCTCTCTCTCTTTATAACTCCTTCAATCTATTACATCCTAAGCATGATTATAATGATTAACAAGGTGATGCAGGAGCATCCAGTGGCCTCTGATGTAGGAGCATCCAGTGGCAGCAGAGCCATTTTCAAAAAATTGGCTAAGGAGGGAAGACGTCATGATTTTGTGACATGTCACAAAATCATGACGAAAGAAGAAGAAGAAGGCAAGGAGAAAAATATGTTGCGATATCACGATAGAAAAAGTGTCATGATATCACGACACAAAGTGGAGAGAGGAGCCAGTGGAGAAAACTATCGTGATATCACGACAGAAGATGTGTCGCGATATCACGACGCAAGTAGAGAACGAAGACAGTGGGGAGAAGCTATCGTGATATCGCGATAGCAAATGTGTCATGATATCGCGACACAAGTGGAGCAGAGGAGTCAGTGAGGAGAAGCTATCGTGATATCGCAACAAAAAATGTGTCGTGATATCGTGACACAAATGGAGCAAAGGAGACAGCAAGGAGAAGCTATCACGATATCACAACAGGAAATGTGTCAAGATATCGCGGCACAAGTGAGGCAAAGAAGTGAGCGAGGAGAAGCTATCACGATGTCGTGACACAAAATGGAGAAAGAAGCCAGCAAGGCCAACTATCACGATATCACGATAGGTTCCATAGGAGAAGCAAGGGTGCCAAGGATGTCATGATTTCATGACCCGAAGGCAGGATGAAGAGCGAAAGAGGAAGATGTCATGATTTCGTGACATGTCGCAATTTTGTGACCCACAAAAGAGAGAGAAGGTGTAGAGGAGAATATTTCATGATTTTGTGACATATCGCAGTTTTGTGACCCGCCAAGGAGATAGAAATCCAGGAGAAAGAAATGTCGCAATTTTGCGATAGGTCGCAGTTTCACGACCAGAAGGCGAAGAAGGAGCCAAGGAAGAAAGATGTCATGATTTCGTGACATGCTGCTTCATGAATTAGAAGGTACCGATGGTTACAGGGACCGTTACATAAAGAGGTCATTGAGTGACACGTGGTAGCATGGAATAACACATGGCACCAAGGTGTAGTGAAGGCAGGCGAAGACGAAGAGTCGTGCGGGAAGACAAAAATGACCAGTCATGAAATGGAAATGAAGGGTCATGCAGAGTAATTTGGTAGTGAACAGGAGTTGAATGGCAGTTATAGGGGCCATTACGGAATGCAGTTATGGAACCAAACAGTCATGGCAGAAATGAAGGAGAAGCCACCAGCTGGAAGATGAAGAGGCATGCCAAAAATTATAAAATGAGGAAGCAGAGACATGCAGAGGGGTTGGAAAACAGTTGTAGGCAGGGGTTGCAGATTCGAAGGCCAGAGGGTCATTCTGGCCCTGCTGCGCTGTTTTTCTTCTAGAAGAGCTTAGGGTTCCTGGGTAGTGTAGATAGGCAGTTTGCACTAGGATCCATGGAGATGGAAGATCTTAAAATAGATGCACTGAACGTGAGGTAGTTTTGGACTGTGTTTCCTTCCAAAGAAAGCTCAGAGTTCTTGGGTAGTGTAGGCAGATTCGTCGAGCATGAGGCAGTCTACACTAGGATCATGCATGTCGAAGGACTGCGGAAAGAGTGGCAATATGTTACTTCCAAACGAGAGGTTAATGGCTATGGCCATTGTTCTGTAAATTTTATTGCAGACTATAGAGGGTCGGGGCCTCTATAAAAACCCAAGTGTTGTAATGAGAGGGCATGGAGGCCAGAGATTGCATAGTGAATGAAAACTACGCCTACGGGCTAGTCTGTGTAACTATAAATTGAAAATATTGAATGAAAAATTTTGAGTATTGATGAATGTAATTTTTGGCTCCCCATCAAGTGGTATCAAAGCTAGAAGTTCCTGAGCATGCAAACAGATGCGTCGAACGTGAGGCAGTTTGCACCAGGATCTATGGAAGAATGGTGAGAAGATAGAGCGGAGTTTAAGCGAGCTACAGAGGCAGGTACCCATTTGGAGATGTTGCAGAAGGTGGTGATCGAACAACACAGAAGTGAAGGTCACTTCTCCATCAACCTCGAGTGTCTGATGCAGGAGCATCCAGTGGCAGTAGAGCTATTTTCAAAAAATTGGCTAAGGAGGAAAGATGTCATGATTTCGTGACATGTCGCAAAATTGTGATAGAAGAAGAAGAAGGCAAGGATAAAAATATGTCATGATATCGTGAAAAAAAAAGTGTCATGATATCGTGACACAAAGTGGAGAGAGAAGCCAGCAAAGAAAACTATCGTGATATCACGACAAAATATGTGTCATGATATCGCGACACAAGCGGAGAACGAAGCCAGCGGGGAGAAGCTATCATGATATCGTGATAGCAAATGTGTCATGATATCATGACATAAGTGGAGCAGAGGAGTCAGTGAGGAGAAGCTGTCAAGATATCATGACAGAAAATGTGTCACGATATCGCGACACAAATGGAGAAAAGGAGTCAGCAAGGAGAAGTTGTCGCAATATCATGACAGGAAATGTTTCGCGATATCGCAGCACAAGTGAAGCAAAGAAGTGAGCGAGGAGAAGCTATCGTGATATCGTGACAGAAAATGTGTCACGATATCGTGACACAAAATGTGTCACGATATCGTGACACAAAATGGAGAAAGAAGCCAGTAGGGCCAACTATCGTGATATCACGACAGGTTCCATAGGAGAAGCAAGGGTGCCAAGGATGTCATGATTTTGTGACCCGAAGGCAGAATGAAGAGCGGAAGAGGAAGGTGTCATTATTTCGTGACATGTCATGGTTTCGTGACCCTTAGAAGAGAGAGAAGACATAGAGGAGAAGATGTCATGATTTTGCGACATGTCGTAGTTTTGCGACCTGCCAAGGAGAGAGAAAGCCAAGAGAAAGAAATGTCATGATTTCATGACAGGTCACAATTTCATGACCAGAAAGTGAAGAAAGAGCCAAGGAAGAAAGATGTCATGATTTCGCGACATGCTGCTTCACAACTCAGAAGGGACCGACGGTTATAGGGACCGTTACAAAAGAGGGTCATTGAGTGACACATGGCAGCACAGAACAACACATGCAACCAAGGTGCAGTGAAGGCAGGCGAAGATGAAGAGTTGTGCGGGAAGACAAAAATGACCAGTCATGAAATGGAAATGAAGGGTTTTGCAAAGTAATTTGGTAGTGAACGAGAGTCGAACGACAGTTACAGGGGTCGTTGTAGAATGCAGTTATGGAACCGAATAGTCATGGCAAAAATGAAGGAGAAGCCACCAGCTGGAAGATGAAGAGGCATGCCAAAAATTATAAAATGAGGAAGCAGAGACATGCAGAGGGGTTGGAAAATAGTTGTAGGTAGGGGTTGCAGATTCAAAGGCCAGAGGGTCATTCTGGCCCTACTGCGCTATTTTTCTTCTAGAAGAGCTTAGGGTTCCTGGGTAGTGTAGACAGGCAGTTTGCACCAGGATCCATGGAGATGAAAGACCGTAAAACAGATGCGTCGAATGTGAGGCAGTTTCAGACTGTGTTTCCTTCCAGAGAAAGCTCAGAGTTCTTGGGTAGTGTAGGCAGATTCACCGAGCATGAGGCAGTCTACACCAGGATCGTGCATGTCGGAGGACTGTAGAGAGAGCAACAATGTGTTACTTCCATACGGGAGGTTAATGGCTACGACCATTGTTCTGTAAATTTTATTGCAGACTGTAGAGGGTCAGGGCCTCTATAAAAATCCAAGTGTTGTAATGAGAGGGCATGGAGGCCAGAGATTGCATAGTGAATGAAAACTACGCCTGCGGGCTAGTCTGTGTAACTGTAAATTGAAAATATTGAATGAAAAATTCTAAGTATTGATGAATGCAATTTTTGGCCCCCCATCACAAGGAATATAAATGCCATCCACATGCATATCTTAACAATTTATTAACTATGTTCTCTCTTTCATAAAATTGTAGCAACAAGTCCATATCGAGCTTTTTTAAAATAAATAAGAAACAATATCATGAGATATAAATAATCATCACACACATATGATGCATTCATGTATCCTGAAAAACCTTGAAAGGAAAAACCCATCTTTAAATATTCTTTTTTATTTCATTAAATTAATAGCCTTTAATACAATCAAGTGAAAGGAATCCCATAATTTATTTTGATACAATCATGGGCACATGAGATTTCTATAGCTCTTATGTCCCTACAAAGTGAATTGATCCTTTAATTCATATTTCACAATCAACGAGGGGACCTCATAATCCCCTCGAATGAACTTTGCATTCATTTACCTTTTCTAAACATCATTTACATCAAGTTAAATACATAAAAATTCATATAATTCTCAACTTCACCTTACATGAATAAATCCTTTAATTCATCTTACAAATCTATGAGGAAATCCCAATTTCCCTCGGATGAACTCCATGTTCATCCTCCAAAGATATCACCTCCCCTTCATCCAACCACAAGGGAACATCTCCATCTAGGAGTCCAAAATAGCCGCACATCAACTAGAAAATTTGCATACACCAACTCATTAGTGAGGACCCCATAATACTCTCAAATAATTTCCAATGCAATCTTACTAAGTAGGAGAATTACCCTCCCCTACTTGCTCAAAGTACCACATAATAATTGTACATCATAGCATGGATTATGCTATTGAATAAAATTTAATCACATAGGAATAATTAATTTACTATTACATTTCTATCATATTTTATTCCAAGAGATACATTATCCACTAATGTATATTGCTAGTTCATGAAATACCCTATCCATTAACATATTCCAACGCATCAATCAAATGAAATACATTATCTGTTAAACCCGTCATAATGAAAATTTTACTTATAAAAAAAAATACATTATCCGTTAATGTACTTTCTAATTCATGAAATATGTTATCTACTAATAGATTATAACTCATGTCAATCAATGAAATATATTATCCACTAATGTATATAAACTCATGAATCGTGTCATCCATTAAAACATTTTAGCTTATCAAACCAAATTAAATACATTAGCCACTAATTTTATTCTCTAACCCATGAACACATATTATCCACAATATTTTTCAACTCATCAAATTTAAAAAAATAAATTATCCACTAATGTATACTCCTACCTCAAGAAATATGCTATCCGCTAACATAAATCAAGTCTTCAAATCAATGAAATACATTATCCACTAATGTGTAACTCTAACTTATGAAGCATATTTTCTGCTAACATTTTTCAATTCATCACATCTAAAATACATTATCCACTAATATATTGTATAACTCACAAAATCCAATTAGAACCTTTCATTTAACTAAGGTATTGGACCATTAAATTCAAAACTAGAACCCAAAATTCTAGTTAAGTTTCTCCACAAAAATTGGCCCCAACATTATCTCAATTTCTACACAAAATTGATCTAAGGTTATCATACAATTTCCCCCACTTTGTCCTATGGTTTACTAGTAATTCTTCATAAATTTACCTTCATACTAGAATTCAATTTTTCCCATGAAAGGTCCTACTATTTTTCTTCAAGGAGACATAATGATTCTCCCTCAATTGGGTCCCATTCAAATCAATCTACAACTTTCCTTTAACAAAGGCATATAGCCCACCTTTTGTAAAGGTATACAATTTCTCCTTTAATGAAGGTTAATTTCCCCCTTGAACAAAAGTATAAATTCACCTTTAAACAAGGGTCTACAAAAGGGTATATAATTCACCTTGGCCAAGCATATAATTCAATTAGAAAATCAAAGGCCATATTTTCCATTTTACACTAACCAATGCCTTATAAGCAAATTATCCAAATTAAAATAATAATAGTCTAGTATCCATTTTATACAGGCCTCATAAACATGTTATCCAATTTAAAATATCAAAGGCTAAGGCTGATCCAAGCATAAAATATTTTGAATTTCTTAAGGTCAACTTAAAACCCATTGCATATTTTCATAGGCCTATGACCCGTTTAAATGAAGCCAATGCATTTAACAGCAAGGGTCTATACTCCCATGCAACCATGTAGCCTTAACGAACCTCAAGGTTGGATAAGGGATCAACAACCCAAATGAAAAAATTAAAAAAATGTTTTACTAAGCTGCCCACTTTGTAGTATCCATGCAACAATGAACATACAATGGAGAAGATAAATAGGTTAGTCACAACAAAAATAAGAGGTCACACCAACTAGTCATAAGCTAGATATAATGAGAACAACATTATCACATGTCCCCTCTATAGACCCTTCAACTAGCTCAGAGTGGTCCCCTTGGTGGCCCCTTGACCATTGAGTGGTGGTCACTCGATAAGGGGATCATCCTCCCATTTCAACTGGTAATGTTTCCTCCATATTAGTGATGTGGGATAAATGTGGTGGATGTCCTAAAAGACCTTTCCATTGCCTACACTCTCCTGAGTGTTGTGCCACCACATGGTGGTGGTACCTAGGCAAAAATTAATAGAAGGCTAAAATTAACCTAAGCTAAAACCTTATGATGTCTTTTTTATATGATGGTAACATGAATAGGGGAGCAGTGGCACTACACACAATGGATAAAATAAATAAACTATTTATCTTTTCTTTCTGTAATCCCTCTATCGAAATGATCAATATTGATGACCCTATGAAAAGAACAACTTACAACAGTAAAGTGAGGAATCTATCCTCAGCTACAAGTTTCAGCACCTGCTCTCCATGCTTAACAGATTGAAACTGGACCAACCAACTTTAATAGAATGGAAGAAAGAAGATATTGATAGCCATGTTCTAGAATTGGATACCCTTTACAGTGATCAAGGACACCCTTCGATCAATGTTAACCTCATAGTTGCATTCGCCCTCTCGCTAGCATACATCAATGAAAAATACACTAATTATTACTAGATCAACATTAGACATTATCCAATGTATTACACTAGTGCTTTGCGGGTATAAATAGTGTTTGTGCATATTAAGCATAACTCACAGTGCTCAATTTGCAACCACTAAATACATAGTAACATTATGCCAAAACTTACTATTGTTTTACACTACACACATTATAGTAGAAGCAACAAGAGCTCCCAAATCCCTACGACGATGGCCAATAGAGTGTGAGGTCAAACATAGATGTTCAAACAAGTGAAAGTAGAGGTAAACCATGATTCAAGCAAGTCCATATAGGAGAGGACATTAGGGGGGTGGAAAGGAAAAGCTACATACTAGCTGACATTCAAATGAAACTATAGGCTTGGTAAAATTTTAGCCGTTACACAAAATTTGCAAGAATTACAATCTGTAGAGATAAAGTGTGACAACACTCCTCAATATAAAATATGTATCATACAAGGGGGAAATATTATAATAACAAAAATATTATAGGTTGGCTGAATTTATAAAAGGTTACGCATAGGATAGTTCGATGAGCAGTTTTCAAAAACATAGTGTCCTTTGAATCAAAACTATATGATTTTAAATATGGACAAAAAAAATATGAGGGAGGTTATTTTATGAAGAACACAAGCTTATACTGAGAGGGGGGGTGAACAGTATAAGACCACTTTTTACTTTTCTTCTCAAATCAATATTATGTAGTGTATAGATAGCAATATCAATAACAGTAATCAAAGCAATGCACAAAACACCATACACAATAGAGACACAAATTTTAACGTGGTTCACCCAGTGTGGGCTACCTCCACAGAGAAAATATTTCTTCTAAATATTTCTCAAATAATATCTTGGGAATCTTTCCCAAATTACAATGTTTATGGACTTCTATCCAAAGGAGATGTTGATCCCCTAATCTCAAGTTTGTGGATCTCTTCCACAGGAGAACTCTTTCCCCTTCTACTCTGGCTAGTGATCTTCTAGAAGACTCTATCTCTATGTTGCACTGATTGGTGGATCTCTTTCCACTTGAAGACTCCTCACTCAGATCTATCTTCAATTGTCCTGGTTGTTGGATCTCTATCCACTGAGACTCTGTCACCTCCAAAGCTCTGTCTCAATACTGTACCAAACATAGTTCAGTCGGTCTAGCATAGTTCTGCTCAATCTCTTGTACTAAACACAATACAGTTAGTCTAGTACAATTCTGCTCAATAGGTTCACACAGAACCTACTCAAATATGCTCAATAGGTCCACATAGAACCTGCTCAAATCTTCTCAATAGATCCACACAAAACCTGCTCAATAGGTCCACACAGAACCTGCTCAAATATGCTCAATAGGTCCACACAGAACCTACTCAAATCTGCTCAATAGGTCCACATAGAACCTGCTCAAATCTTCTCAATAGGTCCACACAGAACCTATCC
Source organism: Wollemia nobilis (assembly GCA_028583015.1). Lineage (NCBI taxonomy): Eukaryota > Viridiplantae > Streptophyta > Pinopsida > Araucariales > Araucariaceae > Wollemia > Wollemia nobilis. Next base: position 2,766,186 of record JAQPPZ010017238.1, read on the forward strand.
AAATCTGCTCAACAGGTCCACACAGAACCTGCTCAAATATGCTCAACAGGTCCACACAGAACCTGCTCAAATCTGCTCAACAGGTCCACATAGAACCTGCTCAAATCTTCTCAATAAGTCCTCTCTAGGACTTGCTCAAATCTGCTCAATAAGTCCTCTATAGGACTTGTCCAAATATGCTCAATAAGTCCTCTCTAGGACTTGCTCAAATCTGCATAGTAAGATTTCACAAAATCTTAACTCAAATCAGTCCACAAGCCTTCTCAAAGACTTGTCTCAAATCACATAGAATCATAAAGAGAATTGTTAGAGACTCAATATGTTCTAAGCTCAATGTTCAATCAATATCTCAATTCAATCTCATAGAAGCATAAAGAGAATTGTTAGAGACTCAATATGTTCTATACTCAATGTTCAATCATCAACTCAAATCAATCTCATAGAAGCATAAAGAGAATTGTTAGAGACTCTATATGTTCTATACTCAAATCCCAATCTCAACTCAAATCAATCTCATAGAAGCATAAAGAGAATTGTTAGAGACTCTATATGTTCTATACTCAAATCCCAATCTCAACTCAATAGAAGCATAAAGAGAATTGTTAGAGACTCAATATGTTCTATACTCAAATCCCAATCTCAACTCAACTCAATCTCATCTCAAATCAGAATATGAAATAGTTTATTTCTAGGAACTTGAACAACCACATGCATCCACTTGACTAGGCTTAAATCAACTCAACTCAACCAATCACCTCAAGGAACAATCCTTTCTCACAAACCCTAGTCCAAGCATGTATTTAACCAACTCAAAATGTTTCCAACAATGCTCAATCACAAATATCACATAACAATTATACTCATGTTCTTTTCTAACTCAAGTTCAAGTTCATTTCACAATCAATGGGATTCAACAACAATGCTTCTAAAACAAGGTTTAATTACAACTCACAAACCAGAAAACCTTGAAGCATTAAACCAATAACTCTCAAAAATGGAAACCACAATCAATCCTTTTCTCTCCAAATATATTTTAGAAATCAACCACCATAAACAATCAATAGGAGAATGTGCCCATACCTTTTTGATGCCAAGGAGTTGTCCACAAAATCTGCCACACTTAAACACAACTTTCCTTTCCAATCTCAATAAGGGTTAGTGGACTTCAAATAATCACAATATAAAGCATAACTCAATTTACACCCTTTTTACTCCAACTAAATAAACACATCCACCAAAGTCCCTTTTTAATAAAACCCTTATCAAAATAACAATCAATAAGCCTTTCAAAAATACTTTAAAACAACTCCTTATTTCTCCTAAATTCAATTCTTAATAACCATCAAATAAATCATTAAACCCCTCAAGTTTTGCAATAATCAATACAGCCCAAATAACAAAGCTTAATTAAAACTTTAATTTCCACTAACCACCTTATAACTCCAACCTTAGGGCTAAATAAAATTAAATTAATGCAAAACGTAATTACCTCCTCAAGGGGATTCGAACCCCCAACTTGCCCACACCATGAGCGTCTTAGCCATGGCTAAGATTCCACACGAGCTAGCCACTCGTTGGAAAGGGAAAGGCACAACGTGCCTTATGCCCATCTCCACCTTCCGCAAAACCAAAGGCGCCGAAGTGCTTCTCTCATGCTTTCCAAAAAATGTAGTCAAGGGGATTCGATCCTCGACATTTTTTTCTGCCTCACGCCTTAGCCAAGGCCCACTTGCCAATGCACCATGCTACCCATGACGTTTGTTTCTCTGAACGTAGTCTGTCTTATTCGTTGCCTCACTTCTCAAGAATTTTGTACGAGCTCATAAACGATTCGATAGCCAACACTTTTATTACACGAGCAAGGATGAAATAATAATCAATTGAAGCCCCCTTTATATAGTCCTTTAATCATATCAAAGACATCGATGGAAATATGACTTTTTATTTGCTTGATGACGTCGGCGGAAATCTTGCATATTGAGTTTTAAATTTGAATTCAAATTTTAAATAATTAAAATTTAAACCAAATATTAAAACTTAAATATCTCCATCATCGGGGCACATTTTTCGATGAAACGAAAGCCCAAATTGGGTTTTAAGAAAAACCCAGATCAAATATGTTGTCCATGGTTTTAAATAAAACCTTTTATTTTTCCTTTCTTGGTTTTCACAAAAACCCTTCATAGATCCTTTTGACATTAAATGATCTTTTGACATCAATGACAACATATTAGCTTAGGGACTCAAAATGTCCAACAATCTCCCCCTTTGTCATTGATGGCAACCCAAATCCTTTTACTAAAATCTGACCTTCTTTTCTGCTCCCCCTGGGACTTTGCTCCCCCTGGCTCAATGCTCTCTCGGATATCAAAACTCTCCTCATATCAAAAACTCTCCCCAAAATACACAAATCTCTCCCCCTTTGACATCAATGGCAAAGGGTCACCTTTGGGGCTCGGGGCTAAGAATTAAGCCTCTTAGCTTAGCCCCTCCCCCACCTCCACATGAGGTGGTTAATTCTGGGGTGGGAGTATTTCTACTCCCTGAAAGCACTATTCTCTGCCTTTGTCTTTTCCTCTTTCTTTTTGCTGAATCCTCTCACTATTTCTTTCCAAGTCATCATCCCTGTTCCTGTTCCTGTTCTTGTTCTCATCCATGTTCCTGTTCTTGTTTTTATCCATGTTCCTATTCTTGTACCTGCTCTTGTCCTCATTATTTTTTGAGTTTGTGTTCCTGTTCATCTTCTTGTTTCTGTTCATGTTCTTGTTCTTGCCCATGTTCCTATTCCTGTTCATATTTTTGTTCCTATTCACATTCTTGTTCCTGTTCATGCTTGATTCTGGAATATTTTCTCTACACCATCTTGCTATGTGACCATCATTATTGCACTTATAACACTTAATGTTATTATTCCTTGGATGTGCAACTGTCTTAGGATTTCTCCTAGTGAAGCCATATCCTCTTCTATCATGAATCCTGCAATTCATTGCCTTGTGACCAAACTCATTACACGAATAGCAATATCCTTGGAAAAGTTGTTCTCTTCCATATACCTATCTTTCATGTGACCTACACTGTGAAGCCATGTGCCCAAACCTATGACATGAGAAGCATCTCCCATTGAAGCTTCCTTGTCTAGACCTCATTGGTCTCCTATTCTGATTGTTGTTCCATCTGAATCTTCTTTGCCCATTGTCCCTATTGGACTCACTGCAATCTGACTCATCCTTAGAAGTTTCACTTTCACTTTCACTTTCATCTGAGAATCCCTCTTCTGAAGTGTCTTCTTCTGAAGTTCCTTCTTCTTCAAGACTTGAAGTAGACTTTTATTTTTCCTATTTCTTTCCAAAGCCAAGACCTGTTGAACATGATGTTCTTTTTTGTCCACAAATGAACTTATCCAAGTTCTTAGAGCTATTTGTGAAACTCTTCATCTTGATCTTGGAGTCCTTTAAATATTCCTTTAGAGTAGCCACTTCTTGTGCTAACTTCTCACATTCCAAAATCTTTGCTTCTAACTTTTCTTTGAACTTACTTGCCTTAGCCTTGGACTTCTCTAAGTCCTCTATGAGCAATAATATTTCTTCATCACATTATTGAAACTGACTTTCAAGCTTAGAGTGTTTCTTTCTTACCTTCTTTACTGTGTCAAGAGCATAGATGAGTTCTCCCTTGAGATCATAACCATTCTCTATTGAATAGTCCTCTATTTTTTTGCCTTTGTCCATGTCATTTCTTTCTTTTGACTTGTCTTCTATAGGATCACTCAATTCTTCATCTTCTAATGCCATTAGAATATTCTCATTTGTTCCACCAAGTGCATATTCAAAATCATCATCACTGAAACTATAACCATCCCTTGTGCAATCATCTTCAAGATGTCCAAATTTACCACATCTAAAACACTTGAGAATAACTGGAGTCTTTTTCTTAATTGGATATTTTTCTTCAACCATGAACAAGACTTCATCTCTATCATTGTCTGAAATACTAGCATCACTATCAATTGAGTACTTACTTGCATTATCCACATAGTAGCTTCTCTTTTGCCTTTGGAAGAACTTCTTCCCTTGTCTATTTTGTCCATCCCTACTTTTCTTCTGGTACCTGTATTTTTTAGATTCCCTGTACCTGTGATCTTGGTTTTCTTCATCATTGTTATTCTTTGGCTCTTTGCACTCTGTTGCAAAATGTCCATACTTGCCACAATTAAAGCACTTAATAGATCTCATATCTATCGATATTTTGGAACCTCTATCTCTTCTACCATAGTTAGCTTCTTCATCACTAGAAGATTCATTGCTTGATTCTGTCTTCTTACCCTTTTTCTTACTATCCACTTTGAATGCAACTTCTTTTGGAGGAATAGGATCTTTTGTTCTTATCTCAAAAGTTGTAAGCATACCAAGAAAAACATTTCTTGTTAGATTATCACTATCAATTGATGTTTCTATGGCAGAAACCTTTTCACTATACCTTTTTGGAAGAGTTCTCAAGATCTTGTCGCAAGCATCAGATTCATCAACCTTCATTCCAAGACCTTTCATCTCATGTATAAGTTCATCAACCTTGTTGAGATAGTCACGAATGCTTTCATCATCCCTCATTCTTAGATTCTCAAATTCTCCCTTGAGATTTTTGATCTTAGCTTTCCTGACACTTTTATCTCCTTCATATATGGTATGCAATAGTTCCCACATATCTTTTGTTGTTGTACATTCCATAACCTTCATAGATTCTGATCTACGTAGTCCTCTTATAATTGCATTCATAGCTCTTGAATTTGCATGCATGAGAAGCTTACCTTCCTTATCTATAGGAGGATTGGCTCTTGAATCATATCCAAATTCCACTACATCCCAAACTTCATTGCCAAGTGCCATCAGGTGAAATCTCATCACCACACACCAATACAGGAAGTCACTTCTATCAAAGACTGATACTGCATTATTGAAGACCTCATTCTTTTGATCCTTTTGATCCATTGTGTTCTTAGACCGATTTTCCTTCAAGCTGTCAAACTCTTCTGAAGGAACCCACTCTGATACCAATTGAAGAACACAAGCTTATACTGAGAGGGGGGTGAACAATATAAGACCACTTTTTACTTTTCTTCTCAAATCAATATTATGCAGTGTATAGATAGCAATATCAATAACAGTAATCAAAGCAATGCACAAAACACCATACACAATAGAGACACATATTTTAACATGGTTCACCCAGTGTGGGCTACCTCCATAGAGAAAATATTTCTTCTAAATATTTCTCAAATAATCTCTTGGGAATATTTCCCAAATTACAATGTTTATGGACTTCTTTCCAAAGGAGATGTTGATCCCCTAATCTCAAGTTTGTGGATCTCTTCCATAGGAGAACTCTTTCCCCTTCTACTCTAGCTAGTGATCTTCTAGAAGACTCTGTCTCTATGCTGCACTGACTGGTGGATCTCTTTCCACTTGAAGACTCCTCACTCAGATCTATCTTCAATTGTCTTGGCTATTGGATCTCTATCCACTGAGACTCTATCCTCTATACTCTATCACCTCCAAAGCTCTATCTCAATACTGTACCAAACACAGTTTAGTCGGTCTAGCACAGTTCTGCTCAATCTCTTGTACTAAACACAATACAGTTGGTCTAGTACAATTCTGCTCAATAGGTTCACACAGAACCTGCTCAAATCTGCTCAATAGGTCCACACAGAACCTGCTCAAATCTGCTCAATAGGTCCACATAGAACCTGCTCAAATCTGCTCAATAGGTCCACATAGAACCTGCTCAAATATGCTCAATAGGTCCACACATAACCTGCTCAAATCTACTCAACAGGTCCACATAGAACCTGTCCAAATCTGCTCAATAGGTCCACATAGAACCTGCTCAAATATGCTCAATAGGTCCACACATAACCTACTCAAATCTACTCAATAGGTCCACATAGAACCTGCTCAAATCTGCTCAACAGGTCCACATAGAACCTATCCAAATCTGCTCAATAGGTCCACATAGAACTTGCTCAAATCTGCTCAACAAGTCCTCACTAAGACCTGTCCAAATCTGCTCAATAAGTCCTCTCTAGGACTTGCTCAAATCTGCATAGTAAGCTTTCACAAAAGCTTAACTCAAATCAGTCCACAAGCCTTCTCAAAGACTTGTCTCAAATCACATAGAATCATAAAGAGAATTGTTAGAGACTCAATATGTTCTAAGCTCAATGTTCAATCAATATCTCAATTCAATCTCATAGAAGCATAAAGAGAATTGTTAGAGACTCAATATGTTCTATACTCAAATCCCAATCTCAACTCAAATCAATCTCATAGAAGCATAAAGAGAATTGTTAGAGACTCTATATGTTCTATACTCAAATCCCAATCTCAACTCAATAGAAGCATAAAGAGAATTGTTAGAGACTCAATATGTTCTATACTCAAATCCCAATCTCAACTCAACTCAATCTCATCTCAAATCAGAATATGAAATAGTTTATTTCTAGGAACTTGAACAACCACATGCATCCACTTGACTAGGCTTAAATCAACTCAACTCAACCAATCACCTCAAGGAACAATCCTTTCTCACAAACCCTAGTCCAAGCATGTATTTAACCAACTCAAAATGTTTCCAACAATGCTCAATCACAAATCTCACATAACAATTATACTCATGTTCTTTTCTAACTCAAGTTCAAGTTCATTTCACAATCAATGGGCTTCAACAACAATGCTTCTAAAACAAGGTTTAATTACAACTCACAAACCATAAAACCTTGAAGCATTAAACCAACAACTCTAAAAAATGGAAACCACAATAAATCCTTTTCTCTCCAAAGATATTTCAGAAATCAACCACCATAAACAATCAATAGGAGAATGTGCCCATACCTTTTTGATGCCAAGGAGTTATCCACAAAATCTGCCACACTTAAACACAACTTTCCTTTCCAATCTCAATAAGGGTTAGTGGACTTCAAATAATCACAATATAAAGCATAACTCAATTTACACCCTCTTTACTCCAACTAAATAAACACATCCACCAAAGTCCATTTTTAATAAAACCCTTATCAAAATAACAATCAATAAGCCTTATACTTTAAAACAACTCTTTTTTCAAACAAAAAAAATTTAAATTTAAAAAAAAATAAATAAAAAAACCCCCCCCAGCCACTCGTTGGAAAGGGAAAGGCACAATGTGCCTTATGCCCGTCTCCACCTTCCCCAAAACCAAAGGCGTCGAAGTGCTTCTCTCATGCTTTCCAAAAAATGTAGTCAAGAGGATTCGATCCTTTGTGTTTTCATCTACCCCGCACCTTAGCCAAGGCCCACTTGCCAATGCGCCATGCTGCCCACGATATTTGTTTCTCTGAACGTAGTTTGTCTTATTCGTTGCTTCACTTCTCAAGAAATTTGCACGAGCTCATAAACGATTCGATAGCCAATGATTTTATTGCACGAGCAAGGATGAAACAATAATTAATTGAAGTCCCTTTATATAGTCCTTTAATCATATTGAAGACGTCAACGAAAATATGTCTTTTTATTTGCTTTATGACGTCGGTGGAAAACTTGTGTATTGAGTTTTAAATTTGAATTCAAATTTTAAATAATTAAAATTTAAACCAAATATTAAAACTTAAATATCTCCATCATCGGGGCACATTTTTCGATGAAACGAAAGTCCAAATTGGGTTTTAAGAAAAACCCAAATCAAATATATTGTCCATGGGTTTAAATAAAACCTTTTATTTTTCTTTTCTTGGTTTTCACAAAAACCCTTCATAGATCCTTTTGACATTAAATGATCTTTTGACATCAATGACAACATATTAGCTTAGGGACTCAAAATGTCCAACATTTTAAAACCAAATGGTCTTGATACAATATTAATAAAACCTATCGACGTCAGCTAAAATGGGGCAATGATAATAAAAACATTGATTTTTAAATAAAATTAGAGAATGGAGGCATTCACTCCGAAGGATAACCATCTATCCTAATTTCATCAATGTATTTAAACTCAAATATAGAAAAAAAAAATATGAAAGCTAAATCCAACATAGAATCTTGTGCAAAGAATGAGATTTTTCCTTAGATATTGGCCTCCCAATATTCCTTATTCCCCCCTTTCCTACCTATAACTCCTCTAGCATAATGGCCTCATAGCCTCCTCCTTCTAGCCTCATCCCTATTTCAACATCCCTCTTTACTAGAAAACTTTGCATCTTCCCCTCCCCCCCAAGGTGGTAGGGGTAGGCGTACATTATTGCAGCCTTCTATCTAAATCTCCCCCACTACTTGAGCTCACACATGTGTGGAATAATATATTTAAATACTCATGGCCTGGCACATTAAAAGAAGTCATCATTGTATAAAAATAATTATTAATCAACTCATTTTTGCTTAATTAAATCAAAGCATTTTTTTTACCAAATATAAAATTACCAATTAAAATTAATGTAATGGCAAATCATTAAATCTACCCATTATACATTCAAGATGTTATTAAACTTTTTCCTCTTCTAAAACCATTTAAAGTCTTGTCAAGGTGTGTATCGCCCAAATTTTTCGCACCCTTACCTTCAGGCTAAAGGATCCATGCCCGAAAGGGGGATGCAAAAAGGATGGAACAATACCTCGGACGGAGAGGCCCTTTGAAGGTCGTACCTCTCGGGGGAGGGCTATAAAGGTGAATTTTTGACGGATGGTGGGGTTCACTAGGAAACTTTGAGTGGTAGTTTCCACGCCTAGGCTGAGAATGGGTTTGATTTGTTCAATTTATGTTTAATCATTTGGATTCCTAGGTTGGCCAAAATGAAGTTAAGCTATTCTATATGAAAATTCTGATTTATATAAAGACAACAGACATAAATGAATCCTAATGCGATTAAATGCAGAGAATATGTTAAATGGAGAAGAGTACACCTAATTTCTGATGTCTGATGAAGAATCTGAAGCTTGTAGGAGTCCAAATCGTCCCAAATATGACAATATCATCTATAATTGTATAGAATCATCCCAAATCATAGGCGATCGTCTGAGATCACCCAGGATCGTCAATGACCTAACGAATTCATCAGAAACTTGCAATCAAGAAAATAGACACCAAAAACCAAAATACTATTGCAAGATTGATGCAAAGTGATAGAAATGAGAGTGTAGATGCTTAAATAACAAATCCAGATATCCAGTTAAATGATATGCAATGTTTTGATAACTTATTTTGAATTTTATCATGCAATTATGCTAAATGATGTGAACTCCAAGATGCAAACATAAGTAAATTAATCTAATGCACCAATAAATAAAGAAATGAGGTAGAAAATGCAAACTCGGGACTCTGATTCCCCCCAAGCTAAATTGTAGTCAAGATCATCTGCAATCGTACGATATCATCATCGACATTGATAGGATCGTCCAAAATTGTGGTTGAATTTCTTGCGACGATCCGAGCTATCTCCAGCTAAAACATAGTGAAATCTTGCAACAAAACTTGAAACACAAATGCAAATGATGGGAGATCAGGGAGGGATTCAGGGAAATCAGAGGATTAGGGAATTAGCCAGGGGGATAAACTAGAAAAATTCTAGTTTATATAGGATTAGGGGGAGGTTAGGAGGTTGGGGATCATCCCAATCTGGGAGATCCTCAACGTGGGAATCTCCAACCGCGTAGACACGCTTTTGCCCAAGTTGGAGAGGTCGTTGGAACATAAGCTAATTATGAAAATTTGGTTTTGGAACGAAATCGTCTGGACATTCTGTTCTAGACGAATTCATCCGATTTGGGATGATATCATCAGATCGACGACGATATCGTCAAATCGATGACGATATCATCCAATGATCAAAAAAAATTCTAAAAATTGCGCAAAAAATGAGGTGAGTGATTAATGGGAAATTTTGGGGTTAAAATTCAAATTTTTACTTTTTACTGATGGTTTAACTGTGCTAATTTTAGGGTGCTACATTTTTCCCTCTCTTTAGCAAATTTTTTGAAGAAAATGCATTAAATACGAGTTATTTACGCTTTACGAGAAAGCAAAAATTTATTCCATTTTTTAGACAATGATTCTAGGTCGAACCGTACGACTGTTTGCTATGGTGCCCCCTCCGAGATTTTACCCAAATCGAACGTTTGAGGTAAAAGCGCAAAAAAGCAAAAATTGAAAAAATGTCATTTTAAAATAAAAATAAGAAAAATAGGGTAAAACCCTAATTCATTTTTACTATTCACTTTTGCCATTTCAGAGCTCTACAGGTGAAATGGTGGAAACGACACACAGATTGACATAGGTCCGACGCGGGTTGCGGGTAAGGATCTAAACTTAGTTTTACTATGCTTTTAACTTGATTTAATTGATTTTTTTACTTGAATTTTAATTATTTTTGGGTGGCGCGACCATTTTTAGGCCGTCGATGACATTAGGATGAAATCGTCCCAATTTCGTCACAATCATCCCTATATCGTCGATTTCATCTAGGGACGAAATCAAAGAAATAGGGGAGATCCTATCCAATAAGAGGCAATACCCAAATTGAAGAATAGAGACGATTTCATCCTATTATGATTTTGTCTAAACTTTTATGGGATGATTTTAATTTAAATTGATTTTTTAATGATTATGTACTAATTATTTTTGTTGTTTTATTGTTTATTTTGTAGAGGGGATTACTAAAGAGTCGAGAGTGGAAATATGGCAGTCTCAGAGATGACTTAGCCATGCTCGATCAGGCCAAGTGAGACAGACTGGCAGAGGTAGGACTGCAGCATGTGGCAGAGATGCCATAAATTCCTAAAGACATGGGGCTACTGACAGCCCTAGAAGAGAGATGGTATTCGGAGTTGTCCTACTTTCGGATATCGACAAGGGAGATGACTCCCACTCTAGAGGATGTATTGAGGATCTTGAGTATCCCCATACATGGTCGATTCATGACCCCTTCGACCAATCAGGGCCATGCTATGATGAGATTGTGCAGTGACCCAAGCTTCGCCCTGGAGAAGGGTAGAGTGAACATCGAGGCTTTAAGGCAGATGCCTGGGGCATCTCGGTTGACCCAAGTTTTGGTAGGGGTGGTGGGTGGCCTTCTACTATGCCACCAGAGCAGATGTAGATTACCATGGCTACTCTCAAATGTGGTCTGTGACATGAGAGACCATGGATACAGGTTTGCTTGGGGTAGATTTGTATTGTGCCAATTGTATAGGATCCTTTATGGGGTTGTATACAAGGGAGGTCAATGTTTTGTGTTGACATAACTCCTATAGGTTTGGCGTTTGGAGCACATTGAGGTGCGGAGGCTAGTAGGGCTTCCACTGATAGGAGTTGATCGGGAGACCCTGGGTTTTCTATTGGTGGCTCCAGAGAGGGTCACAATGGTGGATAGATCTACCGACATCCTAGAGGTTGCTAGATGACCTCACCCCAGATCAGATCACCTGGAGACCATGGAGAGAGCATCCCAAGTGGGCAAAGTATGGACAAGAGTTGGCTTGCATCAGGCGAGTCATATGGTTGAGGACAGAGTGGGGAGAGGTAGAGCTCCACCACTACGACCGAGTTTTGAGGTAGTTCGGTCTATAGTAGGGGATACCTTCTCTTAGGTATTATGAGTACTCTTGGACTATTAAGGATAATACCACATTGAGAGGGGCTCTAGACATGCAATGACTCTAGAGTCAGGATGCTGATGATGCCCCAATTTAGCCAATGGATGGGGATGATGTAGGGGTAGCAGATGGGTATGATGCCTGGTATGTAGGCATCCGACCTCCTCGAATGATAAGGGCATAAGGTCTGATGCATGTTGTAGTGTAATGAATGGAGAGGTGGTGCCAGGCTACCATAAATGCAGTGAGGAGTCACAGATGGAGGGATAAACGATGCCCTCGTCAAGAGAGACATTGAAGAGTACCATAGGCTCCAAAGAGACAGCAACAGCCAAAGAGGAGGGAGGACAGGAGAGAGAGACTCCATTCTTAGCAGAGGGATAGGCCACCATTTCTTGATAGGGGCAAGGGTATCAAGGTGGGGGAGAGCAGCAATATGGTAGCTCTCCGGGTGGAGAATGCCCACCTACAAGCTCAGGTGCAGACTCTACAGGATGAGGTTACATGACTCAAGGCTCAGAGTGAAGGGGAAACCATTATGGAGCTAGCACGGTCAGTTGCTAAAACTACATTATATCAAGGAGTGTACTACCATCTGGTTCTAGAGGGCTAGAGGATACAGTTGCCAACTGGTATTGCAAAGCTGATCAGGATGGGGTCATTAAGGACATCATCACGATAGACGTCGATGACCCACGACATAGGACGGGCTTAGATGGGACCACCTCCTTCACCTTAGTGTGAGAGAGGGGATGAGGCTGAGAGCTCGAGGTCTTCTTGAGGCTAGATGTATATTGTACACAGACTATTTTTGAGATGATTGAGTATGCCATGGTATAGATTGTGGCATACCAATCCATTTTGATATGATGTATATATTTTTTGATATATAGATATGTTCTTCTTGTGATATGACTTGTGCATATGTTTTATGATGATTTAATATTTATTGATTGACTATTCATGTAATTATGTCATTGAAAATAATAGAATTTTATGTCATGCTAAAGAATTAAATGAAATAATCTGATGTAAACAAACTGGTTGTTGTGGTGTGTTTTGATGAAAATAAAGTGACTTCTAACAACAATTTCAAAGGACATTGTCGCTGTTACATGACCATTTCATGGAGTCGTCACTCGTTAGGTCATTACGATAATCCTAGTATGAGAGAAATATTGCTAAAAGTTGTTAGTCTTACAATGGCACTGAGAGGGGGGGTGAATCAGTGTAGCTCTTTTAATCTTGAATTTATAGCTCTTAAAACAGCAACAATTAAAACTTATAAATAGATACAACAAGTATAGCAAAAGAACATCACACAACACAAGATTTAACGAGGTTCACCAATGTGGCTACTCCTCAAAAATGACTGCTTGGACTACCATCCAAATCCAGCCTTTGCAAAGCTACAACTTTACAAACAATTTACCAAACACCCACTGGAAGGAGCACCAACCCCTGATTTATCTGCACCAACAGAAAGGAGCACCTACCCCTGATTTACCAGCACCTACTGGAAGGAGCACCAACCCCTGATGCCAAGCTGCAACCTGGACTTCAATTTAGAATCTAGAAATTTAACAAAAAATACCTTCGCTTTTACAAGACCCAGATCGGTCTACTTCACCTTTGTGCTCTCTACGCACTCTGCTCTCTCTGTGCAATTACTTTGCACACTCTGCTTCATCACCGTTGAACTTCACGATCGTCTTCTCCCTCTTTGCACTACGATCACACTCTGCTTCTTTTGTGAATTTCACACTTAGCACGATTCGACACGACTTGCTCTCTGTGCTCTTACGATCGAACTTCGCACATATCAACACGCATTCAACGATCTGTTCAACACACCTCAACTTCTCCAAATAGCCCTCCTTTTATAACAATATTTTTCATGATGAAAACTCTAATCTCAGTCAGTTATAAACCCTACTCTTAGTCAGTTGCAAACCCTAATCTTCGTCGATTGCAAACCCTAATCTTCGTCGGCTTACATCGGTCTTCATCGGCTTCAACTGCCCCTATAACTCTTCTATTGTTGTTGCCGTAAAAACACATGTCACGATATCGTGACACTTTCACCTCCATACGCTTTCTCTTAGCTTTGGCCCACGAGAATACAACATGTAGCGATATCGCTACACTTTTTCTTTCGTACGCTTTCTCTTAGCTTTTGCCCATGAGAATACAACATGTAGCGATATCGCTACACTTTTTCTTCCGTACTCTCCTTTACTTTTGTCACGAAATCGTGACACTTCTGCCTTCTTACTTTCTCTCTCCTCCTTTAGTCATGAAAATGTGACATGTCGCGATATCATGACACTTTTTCTCCTTAGCGCTTTATCTTGCCTTTGGGTCACGAAAATGCGACATGTCGCGATATCGTGACACTTTTTCTCCTTAGCGCTTTATCTTGCCTTCGGGTCACGAAAACGCGACATGTCGCGATATCGCGACACTTTTTCTCCTTAGCGCTTTCTCTTGCCTTCGGGTCACGAAAACGTGACATGTCGCGATATCACGACACTTTTTCTCCTTAGCGCTTTCTCTTGCCTTCGAGTCACGAAAACGTGACATGTCATGATATCACGACACTTTTTCTCCTTAGCGCTTTTCTCTTGCCTTCGGTCGAGAAAACGTGACATGTCACGAAATCGCGACACTTTTTCTCCTTAGCACTTTTTCTTTCAACATGTCACGAAATCGTGACACTTTTTCTACTTGCCTCTTTTTCTTTCAACATGTCGTGAAATCGTGACACTTTTTCCACTTGCTCTTTTTTTTCCAACATGTCACGAAATCGCGACACTTTTTCTTTCTTCTTCTCTTTCTTCCAACATGTCATGAAATCGTGACAATTTTTCTTTCTTCTTATTTCTCTTCCAACATGTCACGAAATCATGATAGTTTTTCCTTTCTTCTCTCTCCCTTCCAACATGTCGTGAAATCATGACAGTTTTTCTTTCTTCTTCTTTCTTCCAACATGTCACGAAATCGTGACAATTTTTCTTTCTTCTTCTCTCTCTTCCAACATGTCACGAAATCACGATAGTTTTTCTTTCTTCTTCTCTCTCTTCCAACATGTCATGAAATCATGACAGTTTTTCTTTCTTCTTCTCTCTCTTCCAACATGTCATGAAATCACGATAGTTTTTCTTTCCTGTTGTATATGTCGCGATATCGTGACACTTTTCTTACTTGTCTTTTTCTTTGATCTTTTGCAAGTGGTCCACTTCGGTCTTCTTGGAAAATCACTGTACATACTCTGAGTAACCTTTGAACTCCTATCTTCTGCATCTGACTAGCTTTTGAACTTCCTGTCCACTGCATCAACAGATCTATCTGACTGTGTTGACAACAATGACAATACTGTTGTTGAACCTTGCTCAACAATCTCCCCCTTTGGAATTGTTGGCAACACATGTGCAATTTCCTGTAACTCTTCTCCCCCTTTGACAATAATACCAAAGGGCTACTGCAGACTCCCCCGAGTCCATGCACAACATTCTCAAGCACAATTTATTACACTTAGCAAAAATCATGAACATGAGCAAAAAGATAATCAAATACTTAAATGCTCCCCCTGAGAATGTGATCTCTGTAGCTAGTCAATTCTTGGGAAGTGTGACCACTCCCAATTTATTGCGAAGGTACTCAAAAACTTCCTTGGGCAATGGTTTTGTGAAGATATCTGCTACTTGCTCTGTAGTTGGAACAAAATCCAACTTAACCTCACCTTTCGCAACTTTGTCCTTCAAAAAATGATACCTGATAGCAATGTGTTTTGTGCGTGAATGCATCACCGGATTCTTGGAGATGTTAATGGCACTGGTGTTATCACACTTAACTGATATTGGCTCACTGAAGCTAATACCAAGATCTTTCAGGGTTTGTTTCATCCACAATACCTGCGTACAACATGTTGTTGCTGCAATATATTCTGCCTCTGCTATCGATAGAGAAACTGACTCTTGTTTCTTACTGTGCCATGCGACCAATCTGTCTCCAAGATAGAATGCACCTCCACTGGTACTCTTTCTATCATCTACACATCCTGCCCAATCTGCATCTGAATACGAAATAAGGGTGAAGTCTTTACCTTTCGGATACCATAACCCATACTCCATAGTACCTTTGAGGTACCGAAGAATCCTCTTCACTGTTGTCACATGAGTCTCCTTGGGATTAGCCTGAAATCGTGCTACCATGCATACTGCCTACAAAATATCTGGTCTGGTGGCTGTCAGATACAGTAAGCTTCCAATCATAGATCTGTACATGGTTTGATCAACAGTTGGAGATTTGTCATCCTTGCTCAACTTGCAACCTGTTGTCATGGGAGTGCTAATTGGCTTACAATCCTCCATTGTGAACTTTTTTAACATCTCTTTCACATATTTAACTTGAGAAATAAATATGCCCTTCTTATTTTGATTAACTTGCAACCCGAGGAAATACGAAAGTTCACCAATCATTGACATTTCAAATTCTTTCTGCATCTTATTTGCCAAATCTTTACACGACTCATCTTTGTTGTTGCCAAATATGATATCATCTACGTATACAACAAGAACAATAAGATGCCCATTTTCTATTTTGACATACAAATTACTATCCACCATACCTTTCTTAAACCTTTGTTGAGTGAGATAGTTGTCTAGCCTTGCATACCATGCTCGGGGTGCCTGTTTTAAACCATATAATGCTTTCTTCAATTTGCACACCAAGTTGGGATCATCACCAAGTTGGAAACCATCTGGTTGTTCAATATAAACCTCTTCTTCAAGTTTCCCATTCAAAAACGCTGATTTTACATCCATTTGATAAACCTTGAAATTCTTGTAGACTGCTAAAGCCAGAAACATTCTAATTGCCTCTAGTCTAGCTACTGGTGCAAACGTTTCCTCAAAGTCAATGCCTTCAACTTGAGCATAACCCTTGCATACCAATCTTGCTTTGTTTTTGACTACCTGTCCATCTTCATTCAATTTGTTTCAAAAAATCCATTTGGTCCCGATTATATTTTTGTTTGCAGGTCTAGGTACTAACTCCCAAGTTTTGTTTTTCTCAATCTGATCTAATTCTTCATTTATTGCCTTCATCCAGCTCTCATATTTGCTTGCATCAACAACATTTTTGGGCTCAATGCTGGATAGCAGAGAGTAGTTACTTACTACTCTTCTTCTTGTCTGAACACCAACTTTGGGATCTCCAATTATTTGCTCTCTAGGATGATTTTTCTGCCAGCTGCCTGTTTTGAATTTCTTATTTTCTTCCACTTCTGAATCATCATCTGAGTCAATTTTTTGTATCTTTTCAATTTCGTTTTCCTCATCTCTTTCAATAACCTCTTCATAAATTGGGTAGTTCATTTCATAGCTAATTACTCGTTCTCTACCTTCATCAAATTTAACATCGACATTGTCCACAATTTTCTTTAGCTTCTTATTGTAGCATTTGTAAGTTTTGCTTTTTGATGAATAACCAACAAAAATACCTTCATCCGCTCTATCTTCAAACTTACCAAGATTATCTTCAGTTCTTTTGATGTAGCACTTGCTGCCAAACACTTTGAGGTATTTTGTTGTTGCCCTTTTTTCGAACCATAACTCATAAGGAGTTTTGCTTTCATGTGTTCTCAGCATGTACTTGTTTTGGATATACACCGCAGTATGGACTGCTTCTTTCCAAAACCTATCTGCTAGACTGCTTTCAGCCAGCATAGTCCGTGCCATTTCCTGCACTGTCTTGTTCTTTCTTTCTACCACTCCATTCTACTCGAGGTGTCCTGGTTGCTGAAAACTGTCTCCTAATACCGTATTTTTCATAGTATTCTGTAAACTCCTCTGAAATGAATTCTCCTCCTCTATCTAATCTTAAACATTTGATCCTCTTACCTGTTTCATTCTCAACCTGGTTTTTGAAAATCTTGAACATACCAAAAGCTTCTGATTTATGCTTTAAGAAAAATATCCATGTCATTCTGGAATAGTCATCAATGCACAACATAAAATATTTGTCACCATTTATGCTTTGTGTTCTCATGGGTCCACATAAATCAGTGTGTATTAGTTCCAAAGGTTTGCTTGTGTAGTATTCTTTAGTTTTGAATGTGACTCTAGTTTGCTTCCCCTTTTGGCATGAAGCACAAATGTTGTTTGCAGGTTTGCTGATGGTGGGAATATCTCTTACAACCCTTTTTGAGGTGATTTTTACTAGATTATCAAAACTGATATGACCAAGTCTCTTGTGCCACAACCAATTTTCTTCTTCCTATCCAATAAAACAAGCTCCTTTTGAAGTCTCTGAGAGCGTGTACAGGTTTCCAGATGTCCTTAATCCAGTTGCTATCAATTTTCCACTATTTGTTTTTCTGACTTCACAACCCTGCTTCATAAAAACTACTTCATGACCTTTATCACAAATCTGACTTACGCTTAATAAGTTATGTTTCAACCCATCTACAAATAGGACTTCTTCTGACTTAATTTTTCCATCACTAATTTTGACAGAGCCTTTGCCAACTATCTTAGCTCCATCATTGTTTCCAAACTTTACTGAACCACCTTCATATTTTTGCAACTTCTCAAACTTCTGTTTGTCACCTGTCATATGACTGGAGCATCCACTATCAAGTATCCATGGTACATATTTATTCTATGCTCTAAATGTTGTTTGTACTATTAAGGATTCATTTTCTTCCTTAAGTCGCTCCTTTTCTTTCCACTCCATTTTGATAGTAGATTTGAGCTCTTGTTTAGCCTTTCCCTTATCAATAGCTTGTGCTTGTTTTTTCGGAAGTTTTCTATTTTGTCTCATCCTGTTTGGTTGAATTTTTCTTCCCTAAAATTGATTTGAAGCAAATGTACTTCTACAGTTTCTTGCAATGTGCCCAAAATTGTGATAGTTATAACATTCTACTGTATAATTCATCAAAGGAGAGAAAGCATTTCTACTGGTGAAATTCCTTGGTCTTACATTATATTTGTAGTCTGAGATTTTATGTCCATAGCCATTGCATTTAAAATAGAAACCAGAAAAGGGATAATTGAACCTGGGTGATGGTCTTTGCCATGTTGTCGTAGGAGCCCTAGGTCTTCTTCTTCTTTGATGAGTGACATTGGTGAATCCATCATTGTCAATTTTCCTTTCGTGCCTGGCATTATTGCTTTCTGTTGCATGAGATGTTTTTCCTTGATCAACCTATTTCTTATCTTCATTCTTTATGGATTCTACATTTTTGGCCTTTGATCCATTAGATGATTCTCCTTCGATGAAACCTAGACCAAATTTGATGCCTGCAGGCCTTTGGTCATTTATGATCTTATCCAGCTTCATAGAACTTTCTTCACGTTTGTGATAGCAACTGATTTTCTTATTCATCTCTTCTAGCTGCATTCTTAACCCAACAATCTCTTCTTCTAGCTTGTCTGCAATGATCTATTTTCATGGTTATTTGCACTTCCAGATCTTCGAAGATTTTATTGGATTCTTCTATCTATACTTTCAAATTGGATATGATTTCATTTGCATCCTCAAGCCTTTTTGAAAGTTTCTTATTCTTTTTCCTCTCTATTTTCCACTCTTCAAGTGCAGAGATCAACTCACCTTCTAGATCTACTTCAGCCTCAGGGTTTTCACCACATACTTCAGAGTTCACTCCTTCTTCCTTTTCTTCTTCAAATGCCATGAAGAGAGCTTCACCTGTTTCTTCTTCAGAATTCTCATCGGAGTTGTCTTCTGATGAACTGGCATTCCTTGCTTTTGAATTATTTTCAAATAGTTTCATTTCATCAGCCTCTTTTGGAGGAGTGATGGGTATTGTGTATCTCCTGACTACTGAATCCTAGATGTCGTATCCCAAAGCACAGAGAAATGCCTGCATCCTGATTCTCCAGAACACGTAATTAGATCCATCAATCAATGGTGCTTTGTTTGATGAGAAGCCTTCACCACCTGCCATTGTGTTACTTCCAAGATCACCCTAGCCGGTTAAGCTTGTACAAGAACTTAGCTCTGATACCAATTGTTAGTCTTACAATGGCACTGAGAGGGGGGGTGAATCAGTGTAGCTCTTTTAATCTTGAATTTACAGCTCTTAAAATAGCAACAATTTAAAACTTATAAACAGATACAACAAGTATAGCAAAATAACATCACACAACACAAGATTTAACGAGGTTCACCAATGTGGCTACTCCTCAAAAATGACTGCTTGGACTACCATCCAAATCCAGCCTTTGCAAAGCTACAACTTTACAAACAATTTACCAACACCCACTAGAAGGAGCACCAACCCCTGATTTATCTGCACCAACAGAAAGGAGCACCAACTCCTAATTTACCAACACCTACTGGAAGGAGCACCAACCCCTGATGCCAAGCTGCAACCTGGACTTCAATTTAGAATCTAGAAATTTAACAAAAAATACCTTCACTTTTACAAGACCCAGATCGGTCTACTTCACCTTTGTGCTCTCTATGCACTCTGCTCTCTCTACGCAATCACTTCGCACACTCTGCTTCATCATCGTCAAACTTCATAATCATCTTCTCCCTCTCTCACTACAACACACACTCTACTTCATCACAGTCAAACTTCACGATCATCTTCTCCCTCTCTGCACACTACGATCAAACTTCACACACTCTGCTTCTTTTGCAAATTTCACACTTAGCACGATTCGACTCGACTTGCTCTCTGTGCTCTTACGATCAAACTTCGCACATATCAACACGCATTCAACGATCTATTCAACACACCTCAACTTCTCCAAACAACCCTCCTTTTATAACAATATTTTTCATGATGAAAACTCTAATCTCAGTCGACTGTAAACCCTACTCTTAGTCAACTGCAAACCCTAATCTTCGTCGACTACAAACCCTAATCTTCATCGACTTACATCGGTCTTCGTCGGCTTCAACTACCCCTATAACTCTTCTATTGTTATTGCCATGAAAACACAACATGTCACGATATCATGACACTTTCACCTCCGTACGCTTTCTCTTAGCTTTGGCCCACGAGAATACAACATGTAGCGATATCGCTACACTTTTTCTTTCGTACGCTTTCTCTTAGCTTTGGCCCATGAGAATACAACATGTAGCGATATCGCTACACTTTTTCTTTCGTACTCTCCTTCTTTACTTTTGTCGCAAAATCATGACACTTCTGCCTTCTTACTTTCTCTCTCCTCCTTTAGTCATGAAAATGCGACATGTCACGATATCGTGACACTTTTTCTCCTTAGCGCTTTATCTTGCCTTTGGGTCACGAAAATGTGACATGTCGCGATATCACGACACTTTTTCTCCTTAGCGCTTTCTCTTGCCTTCATGATATCGTACACACTTTTTCTCCTTAGCACTTTCTCTTGCCTTCGGGTCATGAAAACGTGACATGTCGCGATATCATGACACTTTTTCTCCTTAGCGCTTTCTCTTGCCTTCGAGTCACGAAAATGTGACATGTCGTGATATCGCGACACTTTTTCTCCTTAGCGCTTTCTCTTGCCTTTCGAGTCGCAAAAACGAGACATGTCGAGATATCGCGACACTTTTTCTCCTTAGCACTTTTTCTTTCAACATGTCGCGAAATCGCGACACTTTTTCTACTTGCTCTTTTTCTTTCAACATGTCACGAAATCGTGACACTTTTTCTACTTGCTCTTTTTCTTTCCAACATGTCACAAAATCATGACAGTTTTTCCACTTGCTCTTTTTATTTCCAACATGTCACGAAATCGTGACAGTTTTTCTTTCTTCTCTTTCTTCCAACATGTCGCGAAATCGTGACACTTTTCTTTCTTCTTTTTCTCTTCCAACATGTCGCGAAATCATGACAGTTTTTCTTTCTTCTTCTCTCTCTTCCAACATGTCGCGAAATCGTGACAGTTTTTCTTTCTTCTTCTCTCTCTTCCAACATGTCACGAAATCATGACAGTTTTTCTTTCTTCTTCTCTCTCTTCCAACATGTCTGAAATCACGATAGTTTTTCTTTCTTCTTCTCTCTTCCAACATGTCACGAAATCATGACAGTTTTTCTTGCCTGTTGTATATGTCGCGATATCGCGACACTTTTCTTACTTGTCTTTTTCTTTGATCTTTTGCAAGTGGTCCACTTCGGTCTTCTTGGAAAATCACTGTACATACTCTGAGTAACCTTTGAACTCCTGTCTTCTGCATCTGACTAGCTTTTGAACTTCCTATCCACTGCATCAACAGATCTATCTGACTGTGTTGACAACAATGACAATACTATTGCTGAACCTTGCTCAAAAAAAGTAAAAAGGGTGCTTAAGAGACTTTCTTAATACTTTTTGTTGTGATGATGAAAAATGATGATAGTGATGATTTGTTTTCAGATTTCCATGAAAATATTATGCATAAAATATTAAAAATATGATTTTTTCTAGGCATAAAATTCCTAAGTATGATAGAAATTTGAACAATTCCCTAGGAATTATACCATCGTCGCAAAAAAATGAATGTTGACATAATGAAATGAAATAGAAAATTTTTCATTCTTTTTTTAAAGCACAAGTGTGTAACATAATGATTTAAGCCATATGCTTTTATGGATTAAATAAAAGGGAAATAAAATTAGAACGATTGTTTGTGCTAGGCATAGAATTTTAGGTATAGACTTATACCATCATCACAAAATCCAAAGAAGAAATTGATATAATAGTTTTATTGCATGGTTGATTTTTGATTTTGAGATAAACAAAAAATATAAAAATGAGGACTTGCACTAGGCATAAAATTCCAATTTAGGTTTAGGAACTATACCATCGTCGCGAAAGTTGAAAATATATAAATGTGACTTTATTGCTAGATTTTTGAACATGTTTTGCAAGAAAATTTTGGATTTTGGAAAAAAATGTATTTAATTGATTTTACGCTAAACAGATATTCTCAAGTAAGAAAAATCAAATTATTCCAGAAGATTTGCATAAATATTTTAAATTATATCAAAGACAAATTTAACATTTATAAGGAACCCTATGTGCATATGTGAGTTCATTGCCGATCTTGATCTATCATAATGATACAAAATCTCTTAAACACAAATGTGTGTGCAATTGTAATGTTCATTTACCGATTTTGAGCAAGATAATTTGATACAAGTAATTTGAATTAACCAAATGAGTGTTCGTTTTCCACGATTTATATGCATGTAACCGTACCAGACTACTATGTAAGTCAGGTCATCAAGAGCTAGCTGATCCATAAGCGGACATAGTTCTATACAAAATAAGGTCGCTAATGTGATAGACATATCACCACGATAGGAGTTACCCAAGGCCAAGCGAGTTGGGCACAAACCACCTGTTATGGGGCTTACCTCATAGTTTTCAAATAATTGAGAATTCTAGGGATTCAAGCTCATTCACCCTTCTTTTATTTCAAAAAGGGGGGGGGGAAGGATTTATTGCTTTTTGCTTTTTCTTTTCTTTTCTTTTTCTATATATATATATATATATATATATTTTTATTTTGCTTGTCACTGAGATACTGCTGAAATATTGCTGAGATGGTACAAAATGATAATGCTTCTAAATAATTTTCTCTTTTTCTCATGATTTTTCTTGATTTTATTTTTATTTTTCTTCCTATACTAGGGATACTTGCTCGGATTGGCTGTAGAGCAAGGGATTTTTTATTCTGGGTAGGGGTGAGCTTGTCCTTTTGTCAATTCTCAAAGATTCTAGACCATGTGCATGATAGGATAGCAAGGGAAATTTTTTTCTCAAGAGACCACTTCTACTATGTAGCATCATTTTGAATTTGCAATGAAATCATTTTAATGTGAAAAGGTGTACTTGGTTCAAGTAAATAACAAGATCAGTTCTCTATGCTAAAAAATTATTTAATTCAACTTGTGGACTTTGATATAAGAGAGATTAATAATCATACCAAATAAGATCAATATATTTATTCATGTGAGTGTGAAAGTGAGGGATTCCAGATAAATGCTAATTTATCCAAAATAACTGAAAATATAAATGCAATACTTCAAGAATTGACAGGTGCAAAATAGAAGATGTTTTTGAGGATTTTGATGATTTTGATTTTTTTATATTTTGATTTTAATTTATGATATGAGAGAATACATAATGTTGCTGTTTTTTGAAATTTTTATATGAATTACTAATATGAGACAATATGTATAATATATACAGTGACGAAATTACCAGATTTATGCATAATAGCGCTTAAGATGCATAATGTTCATAGGTTCTTTAAGATATTTACCATCTAAGGTAGCTAATATGTATGCTCTTGATCCAAATTTAGCAGTGATAATATATGGCCCAAGACAGTTAGGATTGAATTTGCCTTTAAGGTCTTTAGTTGCATTAGTATTTTTTTGATTTTCTTTTAAGACGAGGTTGTCGATCTCAAAGGATCGATTATGAACTTTCTTGAGATATGCTCGTTTGAGCTTGTTCTGGTAGGCACAAAGATGCTCCAAGGCATTAATGTGCTTCTCATCTAGGAATTCTAGCTGACTGAATCTGCTAGCATGATATTCATCTCCTACTTCAGTATCTTGAAGTAGCAGAGCCAAATAAGGAACTTCTAATTCAAAGGGAAAAATAGCTTCAGTGCCATAAACCAAAACAAAATGTGAAGTGCCCGCGAGAGTACAAATGCTAGTTCGATAAGCCCACAAAGTAGGATATAATTGAATGTGCCAATCACGACCAAATTTATTGGCCAGTCTCTTGAGGATTTTAATTAATGTTTTATTAGATGCTTCTGCTTGGTCATTACCCTAAGGATAATAGGGAGTGGACCAACGATGTTGAATTTTATATTTTTGACATAGTTTCTTTACATATTTGTTTTTGAAACAAGTTCCATTATCCGAGATGATATTTGCAGGAATTCCAAACCTACAAATAAGTTGATTAAAAATAAACTTGGAAACTTGTGTTCCAATGCAAGAAGCTAAGGGCATAGCTTCGACCCACTTCATAAAATACTCGATGATGGTTATGATGAATTGTGTCCATCAAATGACACATGATTTTTTTTTCTGATGATGTCTAAGCCCCATTTTGAAAAGGGCCAAGGAGATGAAATAGCCTGTAGTTCTTATGCAGGCGCATGGACAAGGTCAGCGTGTTTCTAGAACTTGTCACAATGGCACATGTAATCATGTGCATCATTCTTCATGGTAGGCCAAAAATATCTTATCTTAAGGAGCTTCTTATCAATGACACTACCACTAAAGTGTCCCCCATAAGATCCATCGTGGGCTTCACTCAAGGCTGATCTAGACTCTTCTAGATTCAAACATATTAATAGGATACCTTCAAAAGATCTCCTATATAACATATTGCCAATTATTACGAAGTGACTTGCTCATCTACGTAGCAACCGACACTGGTTTCTATTAAAATCTTCAAGGAAGGTCCTCTTTTGAAGAAAATTGAGGATGTCAATGTACCAAAGTTTAGGAATAGTTTCATTGATTAGAAACATGTCCAAGGTTTCCAAGAATGATTTAGTTGAAGTGGGTTCCTAGAGTCGATGAATAATTATGGTAGCATATTCATCTAACTCCAAGGGTAAAAGAGATGCAGTTGCAGCCATAGCGTCAGTCGCACGATTGCTAGTTCTAGGAATAGCTTCCAAGGTAACTTGATCAAATAAAGATATTAATTGTAATACATATGCTTTATATGGGTACAATTTATCATCTCTGGTCTGATAAAAATCATTAATTTTATTTATAACAAGTTGAGAATCATCGAAAACTAATAGATTTTTAATTTTCAATGCTAGGGTAGCTCGTAATCCAAGGATTAGAGCCTCATATTCAGCAGTGTTATTAGTATAGGCAAACATTAATTTAAAGGATAGAGGTATGATATTTTTCTATGGAGATATCAAAATAATACCTGCACTAGCCCCACTCATACATCGGGCTCCATCAAAGTACAGGGACCATTTATCTGAATGATCTACCTCTAGTTTAAGGTATTCGTCAGGAAACTCAATGACGAGGGGATGGGTGGACTCTAAGGGTGCAGCAGCTAATTGATCTATAATTATTTGACCCTTAATAGACTTATGTCCTATAAATGTGAGTTCAAACTTGCTTAGAGCAAGAGCCCACTTTGCTGTGCGACCAAATAAATAAGGTCGACTCATGAGATACCGCAAGGGATCATATTTAGCAATAACGTATGTTTTCTGACTGAGCATATAATGGCATAGTTTCTATGTAGAAAATATGACTACTAGACATAACTTCTCTAATGTTGTGTAGCGGGTTTCATAACTAATTAATGTTCTACTAATGTAATAATTAGCACACTCTCTTTTCTCATCATCAAGTTGAGCTAACATAGCTCCTAAATCAAAATATGAAGCAAAAATATACAAGATAAATGGGTGATCAGGTTTAGGTGGTGAAAGTACAGGTGGGTTAAGAAGATATTGTTTGAGGAGTTCAAATGCTTCCTTACATTCATCGTCCCAATGGAAAGAGACATCCTTCTTAAGAAGCTTAAGAAAGGGTCTAGTTTTATCCACCAACTTATTGATGAAGCGACGGATAGCTTGAAGCTTATCTTGTAGACTCCGTAATTCAAATATATTGGTAGGTGTAGGCATATAAGTGATAGTCGTAATCTTGAGAGGGTCAATTTCAATGCCACATAAAGAAACTATGACCCCCAATAATTTACCTGACTTAACTTCGAATATATATTTGGCTGGATTCAATCGGATAAGATATTCCCTTAACCGATCAAATACTTTTCTCAAGTCAACTAAATGGTCATCTTCTTTAGTAGAACGAACTATAATGTCATCTACATAATAATGTAGTATATCAAGCATCATATCATGAAAAATATAAGTCATGGCTCATTGATAGGTTGCACCTACATTCTTCAAACCGAATGGCATCACTTTCCAACAGAAATTCCCCCAAGGGGTAATAAAGGTTGTTTTAGCCTGATATTCAGGGGCTATCCTGATATGATTATAACCAAAAAATACATCCATTAAGGATATCATTCCACTCACAATAGTAAAACCAATGATTTGATCCATATTGGGAAGGGTAAAATCATCTTTAGGGCATGCAACATTAATATCTCTAAAGTCTGTACAAACCCTAATCTTAGTAGCTTCTTTCTTAGTTACTAGAACTACATTCGAGATCCATTCAGCATAATCAATGGCTTGTATAAAAATAACATTCATGAGTTTTTCTAACTCCCCTTTGACTAGTAAGTCCACTTTAGGATGCATTTTTCTAAGCTTCTACTTAACAGGTTTAGCATCCGGATGCACTACTAGGCGATGCATAACTACAAAAGGGTCTAAACCCAGCATATCTTCATATGTCCAAGCAAATACATCGAAATATTCTTTATGAAACACAATGTATTTATCCTATTTTTCTTGACTCAATTCTGATCCAATGTTGATTATGTGAGGGTTATCGTCGGTTCCAATGTTAATTTTTATGACATTTTCTACTTCCATGTGTAGATCTCTCTCAAAATTAGGTGGGGTGGGTGAAATGCCCAATTCTTGTAATTCTTCCAAGGTTAGCTTGGATAATTCGTCTTGAGGAGTCGTGGCCTCAAGCTGGGCTATAGTAGGTATAGAGCCATCAAAATAAAATCCATTGTGTAATAGTTCCTCAACGGAGACATCGTGAAAGATATATCCCTCCAACTCATTGTTATATTTAGTGATCATCTCAGGATAAGCTATAGATAGCATATTACATGTGAATGTCTTATTCGTTAAATGCAAAGCATCATGTTCATCTAAATAATCTTGGTAACATATAAGATGGTCATCATCCTCAAATGGGAATGGCTGACCCTTACTAGAAAATAGGCCCACACCACATCGAGCGAGCCACGCTTCTACCTCAAAAGGTTCTTTCATACCATTCTGGAAAGGTCCCAAAATTTTCCCTTTATATCCCAATTTAAGCATTATAGGTTTGGCTTTAATATAATCATTAGTAAAATAACATCGAGCATATCCATCATAATGAGTTCTGATGTTTCTGGGTATTTTACCCCAGTCATATCCCTTATAAATAAAGGCACAAATATCGACTTGGTAAATACTTCCCATAGGCTATGGGAGGCCCAAGGTGTGAGGAGATGGTGGTAAATTATTTAAAATAAGGGAATCTTGCATAGAAGAACTCATTTCTTCTGATATAATAATTTTAGATAGAATGGGTAAGAGCTCATCAGTAAGAGCATAAGAGGTAGAAGTAACATTCCCTACGTCTTCCAATGCAGAAAATATGACTTTGGTGGATGTAGACAGTGTAGAGGTTTTGATAGATGGGTCTATTAAAGGTATGGAAGTTATAGGAATAGAACAAGAGACATTGGTTGTGGTATTAGGATCTTTCTGAGGTCCTAATGCAGTTTGTTCAGAATATGGTTGAGCTATATGTGAAGGTGCAACTGATGGAGAAGAAGTAGATGATTTTGTGGGTGTGAGTTTCACATGTTTAGATGGATAATGAGAATTAGGATGTGTGGATGACAGAGCAGGTCAAAATTGAACTCCAATAGGTCTTGCCAAAGCACACATATCAAAGGGTCTTGGATCACCATGAATGGTAACCAACTGATTCTTAAATTTGAACTTAACACATTGATGTAAAGTTGAAGGAACATATCGCATCGCGTTGATCCAAGGACGACCCAAGACTATATTGTATGATGTAGGGCAATGTACAATAAACACAGTCGTATCCAAAGTTCTTGGACCAACCTACAATGGAATGGTAATAACTCCACACGTTTCTTGTGTTTCATCATTGAAATCTTTTATGATCATATCAGTTCTTTTCATTTCATCAGTTCTAAACCCAAATATTTGGTAAAATTCAAAAGTGCATATATTTAAAGATGAGCCATTATCAATCAAAACTCATTTGATTGCTACATCTCCAATTAATGCAATAATATACAAGGGGTTATCTTTATGTAAACTATGTTACAGTATGTCTCTATCCCAGAAGTCAATACAATCAACTTCACGAGTTATTATAGTATTGGCCATGGCTTCAAGTTGAATGTCTTGTGGTACCATCATCTGACTCAATGTGAGCATTAATTCATCTCTATGTGTAGGAGATCTTAAAAGGTCCAAGAGAGAAATTATAGCTGTAATATTTGATAATTCTTCATTAATATTATAAGGAGGTTTAGGTTGAACATTAGGTGAATGATTCCCTTTATTAGGAACCTTAAAAATAAATGGAGCTGATCCACCATTCTGAATTTGATCTTGTTGACAATTTTGAGCCTATTTTATAGTAACAGCTCCGATGGTACCCACAATATTATTCTGTGGATTATGAATGGGTCTTGGTCTAGCATTTATAGCTAGGTCATTAGAAAGTAATCAGTGATATGAGGGTCTAGTAGTGACTCTTCTTGGAAATGGCTCTTTTGGAACCATATAACTTGTGATAGGGTGAATAGGATCTGATTCATCATTAGAACTATTCGATTGATTTGATGTGATTTCCATATCACTCTTAGTCTCGTATTCTATATCACTAAAATTAGATATCTGAATATTATATAGAGGCCTGGTTGTAACCACAAATAAAGTTGTATCAAATATTTCTAGATCATGAACATGTAAATTCCCACTAATAGTTCCTACATATCGGGCAAGAGGAGGGACATTATGATGTTCAATTTGATTAGCCACCTCCTTACTATTTTTTGGTAAGGGATGTTGAAAAATGTCCAATGACTGATTGGCATTTTGATTTTGGTTTTGTGGGATGTTATTTTGAACATTATTAGGTGGATTTTGCTTAGGCTGAAAGGCTTGCACCTCCATCTCATTGTTATCAATCAAGTCCTGTATTTTATGTTTTAATATTTTACAAGAGTTGGTAGTGTGTCCAGGTCCTCTATGGAAGTCACAATGTAGATCTGCTCTGTATTCAGATATAGTTGGATCAGGTTCCCGAATATTTGG
The DNA here is from genome assembly GCA_028583015.1 of Wollemia nobilis. Taxonomy (NCBI): domain Eukaryota; kingdom Viridiplantae; phylum Streptophyta; class Pinopsida; order Araucariales; family Araucariaceae; genus Wollemia; species Wollemia nobilis. Next base: position 2,795,819 of record JAQPPZ010017238.1, read on the forward strand.
TAATTGAATCAAACCTTGTTCTAATAATTGTAGTAGAATAGTTGATAAAGGTTGATTTAACCTAGTAAATTCTCGAGGAGGTCTATCAAGAGGTTTCAGTACAAACTTCTCCGTTGTCTTCACAACATTAACATTAGCAATATTTCTGCTATCGGTGACTCCATCACCCACAACTTGTTTATTATTATATTTATTTTTGGATGTTTTCTCATCGTCTTTCTTGTTAAGCTGGCCTCTCCTAATGAGAGCATCTTCCACTCTTCGGGCTAAGTCTATAGCCTGATCGAAGATGGTCAAGGTAGTAGTTGATAATTCGTAAGATAGTTGCTCTTGCAAATTATTAATAAAGATGTCCAACATCTCCCTATAAGGTAACACAAAGTGCAATTTTCCTATCAACTGTCTCCACCTAGCTATAAAATCAGCAAAACATTCATCTTTGCCCTATTTTAAGTTATACAAATCTTTAATGGTCACATATCTTTCGATGTAGGCACTAAATTGATGAACAAAAGACTCAGTAGTTTCTTCAAAATTCCTCAAATAATTAATGGGTAATTGATAATACCACTCTAATGCCATTCCTCCAAAACTTTTTGGGAACATTTTTAGTAATAACAAGTCATCATGTGATATATCATGACATGCTATCCTAAACATATGAAGATGCTCTATGGGATCTTCGGTTCCTTTATATATGGGAAGAATAGGCATAGGGAAATTTTTAGGATATGGCTATGCTATGACTATAGGATCTAAAGGTTGACTACACATCTCTCAATAATTGTACGAGAGATGGTAGGGATCCATATGGTCCATGCGGGAAACTAACTGTTTCACCACGGCTTCAAGATTGCCAGTTTGTCCACCATATTGGTTCGGTGACACATAGGTATGGGATCCACGAGTGTATGCAGGTGTGACACAAGGATTATATTTTATATTGCTATTATGCAAAGTGTTGGTAGGAAGAGTATTATGAAGGGGATTTGTAATAGTATTATGTTGTACCTTAGATTGTTGGTAATTGGTGTTTGGTTTTGTTTTGGCTTTTTATTGATTTAAGGTATGTTGATCAAGATCTTGGTGAAATAGAGCAGTAAATGATGGTTTATTTTGTGTGGGAATGACTCTAGGCTTGTTAACAAGCACTTTAGATCATTGGGTAACCAGTTGTTGTTGCATGTTCTAGATCACAGCTGCCATATCCAAATTGGATGGTCCAGCTTGATCACTCTTTTGATCAATAAAGGACAAGGGATTAGTGCATGTTTGAAATACTTCTTCTAGAGTTTCTTGAGTGTCACTAATTTGATCCTTGTCCATATGGGCTGCTCTATTAAAAACACCAATATTAGTATTAATGAACTTCTAGAATTATTCCATGTTCTCAAAAGTGATAGCTCCTCCTAGAGATATTTTAGGGGAAGAGGATCCTTCCTCTTTAACCGTTTCTTCTTGTTAATTTCCTACAAAAAGCTCTTCTTCTTGCTGGTCTAGGGTTTCTTCTTCCTGAACTTGGTCCTCAGGAGGGACATTTTGGTCAATTAATGGTCTTCCTAACCAATCTTCATCTTCTTCGGTTTGTTTTCCATTCCTAAGTCTAGGAATTGTGCTACACTTAGGTTTTAGCAAATATATATACTTATATATATATATATATATATATATATATATATATATATATATGTGTGTGTGTGTGTGTGTGTGTGTGTGTGATAGGGTTGAGAGGTATATATTTTAACTATATACCTACTATAATATTTTAAAAGGAAATGTTTTGTTTTTCTTGTTTTTTTTTTTTGTGTGATTTTATTATATTATTATTTTACGAGAATAAAAATAACAAACAACATGCTAGTTATAAGAAACAATAGTAGAAAGAATCACTTATCTTTCTATGAATAGTTTATGGATATCATTGATAGGGTCAAGTTCATCAAGATTTATGAAATGCTCCTCTTCAAATTGGAAGTTGTTTTTCAAGAACTTGACAAAGTGTGCTATGGTAATCTGATCTACTTCAGACTCTGACATGTAAAAATAAAGTTCATCGCAATACTCTCGATACAACATAGCTCTAGGAACTCTATTCCATATCTTTCTATCTGTAAGAATGACTTCTTGATCCTCTATACGAGATAGAAATTTATGTACTAGAACTGCGTTCTCAAGGTATTCCTCAAAGGTGTATAATTCAGAAGACACAAGTGCTCGTAACCACCTATGGCAAGATCTCTGAATTTCATGATACAAAGTCACCTGATTAGGATCCAGGATTCTATCTAGGAAAAACCTCTTAATTTGCCTAAGTTCTATAGATCTAGATTCAATAATACCCAATCTCCTATCTAGTTCGTCCCACAAATGTTGGGCTCTATATGTTTGAGGTACTCTAAACACAGAAGTAATCTCTATGGTCGTTAATTGATTTTCAACATTTATGGAGATTGCTGGTCTTCTATTATAATCTACCATCTAAGTATGATATGCAAATTTAACAGTTCTCTAATGATTTTAGATGTTCTTAATAATGTGTTTTTTATTTCTTGGATTGTTTTCAAAAGATGTTTTTAGTTTCACACCGGGTTCACCAAAATGTATCGCCCAAATTTTTTGCACCCTTACCTTCAGGCTAAAGGATACGTGCCCGAAATGGGAATGCAAAAAGGATAGAACAATACCTCGAACAGAGAGGCCCTTTGAAGGTTGCACCTCTCGGAGGAGGGGTATAAAGGTGAATTTTTGACGGATGGTGGGGTTCACTAGGAAACTTTGAGTGGCAGTTTCTACGCCTAGGTTGAGAATGGGTTTGATTTGTTCATTTTATGTTTAATCATTTGGATTCCTAGGTTGGCCAAAATGAAGCTAAGCTATTCTATATGAAAATTCTGATTTATATGAAGAAAATAGACATAAATGAATCCTAATGCGATTAAATGCATAGAATATGTTAAATGGATGAGTACACTTAATTTTTGATGTCTGATGAAGATTTTGAAGCTTGTAGGATTCCAGATCATCCTAGATATGACAGGATCATATGTAATTGTATAGAATCATCCCAAATCATAGGCAATTGTCTGAGATCACCCAGGATCGTCAACGACCAGACGAATTCATCAGAAACCTGCAATCAAGAAAATAGACACCAAAAACCAAAATACTATTGCAAGAATGATGCAAAGTGATAGAAATAAGAGTGTAGATGCTTAAATAAAAAATATAGATATCCAATTAAATGAGATGCAATGTTTTGATAACTTATTTTGAATTTTATCATGCAATTATGCTAAATGAGGTGAACTCCAAGATGCAAATAGAAGTAAATTAATATAATGCACCAAAAAATAAAGAAACGATGTAGAAAATGTAAACTCAAGACTCTGATTGCCCCCAAGCTGAATTGTAGTCAAGATCATCTGTAATCATATGAGATCATTGTCGATCTTGATAGGATCATCTAAAATTGTGGTTGAATCACCTGCGACGATCCGAGCTATCTTTGACTAAAACATAGTGAAATCCTGCAACAAAACTTGAAACACAAATGCGAATTATGGGAGATCAGGGAGGGAGTCAAGGAAATTAGAGGATCAAGGAATCAGCCAGGGGGATAAACTGGAAAAATCCTAGTTTATATAGGATTAGGGGGAGTTTAGGAGGTTGGGGATCATCCCAATCTGGGAGATCCTCAATGTGGGAATCTCCAACTATGTAGACACGCTTCTGGCCAAGTTGGAGAGGTCATTGGAATAGAAGCTAATTATGAAAATTTGGTTTTGGGATGAAATCGTCTAGACGTTTTGTTCCAGATGAATTCGTATGATTTGGGACGATATCGTCAGATCAGCGACGATATCGTCCAACGGTCAAAACAACTTCTAAAAATGGCACAAAAAATGAGGTGAGCGATTAACGGGTGATTTTGGGGTTAAAATTCAAATTTTTACTTTTTACTGATGGTTTAACTATGCCAATTTTAGGGTGCTACAAGGTGGATATCAAATTACAACCTTCCATTTAATTGGTTAGTCAAATTTAATCAAAAACCATTGCAAGAAATTTCTTTATTTTTTAATCAGTTTAAAGGTATTATCATTGCTTTTATTCAATTGATTTGTTGACATCATCCACCTGCAAGCATGGTTAGCCCTACAAAATGATAAATACATAGCAGCTCATAGGCATAAATCATAACCAAATATTGCATCATACCCCTACATAGCCATAACACCAACAATGTTAGGCTTTAAGATCAAAATTTTGATTATAAATTCTTCCTCATCAAAGGTCCTACAGGGTTGGTTGTGAAATTCCACCCTCCTAGGACTAATGCAGTACTATGTGCTTACTTGCAGCAAGAAAGATATCAATACATCTTCAAATTAGATAAGAAAGCATGTCTATCATACTATAAAATTACCATCCATTGATAATATCAAAGACTCACTCAATCCTCATGATAAGCTATGCAAAATTACTATCATCCACTGATAATAACCATGCTACCATGTAAGGTTTCCTTTTAGCATTATTATCATCCATTGATGATATAAATGGCCATGCTTACCTCATATAAAAGTGACATTCCATGGTATCATCATTTGTTGATGATACAAATGGCCATGCTCACTCCATGTGAGGTGCCATTCTACCATTGAGCAAGCCAAAATCAATAATTCCCTTCTTCATTCCTACCTATAAGAAGGTCCTTTTTCCAAGATTTCCCTCATATTAGCCCCTCCAAGATGAGAAAAATTAGGGAAACTATGTAACCGATCTCCTTAATTTCCCAATTTGGGGTTTAGTTTTCTCGATATCCGAAGCATGGGAGTGTTGGACATTTTGAGTAATTGAGTTGTCATTGATGTCAAAAATTAGTTTCAGTGAGCAATGCAAGAAGAAGTGGTTCCAAAATCAGTGCAAAAGAAAGTCCACATCCAGTTGGTCAGATTCCATTCCAGGTGGTCAGATGAGGTTTAAAGAGGCCCAAGAAAAATAATATTATAATATTTTATTATAATATTAAAAGGGGATATTTAAATTAATTATAAATTAATTTAAATAATTTCATTATAATTTTTTCTTTTAATTAATTTAATTAACTTCTAAAGTTATTTAAGTTAATTATAGATTAATTATAATTTAATTATAAAATTAATTTATGTTAATTAAAATAATCCTAAAGTTAGGATTATAAAATTTATTTTATAATTCAAATTCAAAAATTTGAATTATCCACCAATGTTTTCAAATCTTGGTCTATGCATATAAAAGGGGGCAAGAATTTATCAAAACCTATCCATACCATTCGTATGTGTTATGCTCTCAAAGACCGTGCACAAATGGAAGAATTAATTCACGTTTAAAAAGTTTTTGGTGGCAGACAAAAGGATAAAGAGGAGTGGTTTTCCTTCTCCATCACACAGTGTTGTGTAGCATAGTTGGCAATCATGGGAGGCACTAAGTGTGGTAGGCTCATGGCGCAAGGTTTGAAACCAGCCAGCTTTGGTTTTGCAAAGCAGGGGTGATTGTTTTTGTTGAGCATTGCACTATCGGGGAAGACACAAAGGGAAAGTGCTAGCTTTCCTCTTTATGGGAAGGCACATAGCCCACACAGTGGGCTAGCACCTTGCTAAGTCACTCGGCTGGAGAGGTTTCGTGTTCGAAACCCGTCGAGGTCCTTTTTGCATAGAGAGAGGTATGCACTCATTATTTGCCAAGTTTAATTGCAATTTCATATTTACTAAAGGTTGAATAAAAATAAATATTTTTGAGGGTTATAAAGTTTATTTTTTAAAGTCTAATTATTGAGAATTTGAGTGAGATAAAAGGATAGGAAGCATTATTTTTGAGGGTTTGATTTTGAAGGTTGTTAATTAAATATTGGAGATTATAAGGAGTATTTGAGTAATTAATTTTTGTATGCTTTGATGATTGATAATTTAAAAGGAGTAATAATGTGTATTTGAGTGTGATTATTTTTGTGATTGAGAAAAGTAGTTAGTGTGATATATTTTGTCATCTAACCATTGAAATTGGCAAAGAAGAAAATTGTGTTTAAGACAGGTTTTGAGGTATTTTCTTCATCAAACAAAAAGGTATGGGCACATCTTCCTAGTGAGTGATTGTTGAATGTTGTGAATGCTAAGTTGGAGTGAAAAGGGTTGTTTGATAAGAATTATTGAGTTTGGTTTTTATGAGTGAGAGTTGATGATAAAAAACCTTATTTTATAAGCATTGTTGGAAATTTTGAGTAAAGCTTTCATATGCTTGTACTAGGTTTTGTGCAAAGAACATGAGTATCATTGTTATGTGAAGTGGTGAATTATCTTGAGCTAGGGTTTGTGAAAAGATTATGAGTATCATTTTTATGTGAGATTAGCATTGTTTTTGAAGTGATTGGTTGAGTGAAGAACTTGAACTAGGGTTTGCAAAGATAATGAGTATCATTGTTATGTGAGGATTACTTGATACGCATTGTTGTTGAAGTGATTGAGTGGAGCTTAGTTGAGTGGATGTGTTGAAGTGATAGTTCAAGTTATGTGAAATAAATTGTTCCATATTCTAAATTTATTTGAGAAATAGGTTGAGTGTTTGTGAATGTGAAACATATTGAGTCTCTAACAATTCTCTATATGTTTCTATGGTAAAAAGAGATATTGAAAGTGATTGAGCATTGTGGTGAATGTGAAGCATATTGAGTCTCTAACAATTATCTATATGTTTCTATGAGATTGGACAAGTTCTAGTGAGGACTTGTTAAGCAGATTTAAGGTAAGTCTTTGAGAAGACTTGTGGACAGTTTGGTGTGAGATTTTGTGGAAGTTTACAATACAGATTTGAGGACAAATATTATTGAGCAGATTAAACAAGTTCTAGAGAGGACTTGTGGATAGATTAGAGTGAGCTTTTGTAGAAGCTTACAAGGCATATTTGAGATAAGTCTTTGAGAAGACTTGTGAGCAAATTTTATTGATTTATTTATTTAAAACTTGAGTTAAGGTTTGGGGTAGATCTAGTAGAGTTTATTTGTGATTAAGTCAAACTTTGTGTTAAGGCTTGAGGACAGATACTAAGGATAGATTTGTGCTAGACTGAAGGACTATGTTTAGTGGAGATCAAAGGATAGAGATTGAAGATAAATTTGTGCTAGATCGAAGGACTGTGTTTAGTGCAGATCAGAGGATAGAGATTGAGGATAGATTTGTGCTAGACCAAAGGACTATGTTTAGTGTAGATTTGAGGATAGAGTTTGGTATAGATTTTAGGACAGGTTTGTGCCAGACCATAGACAAATATTGAGCAGATTTGTGCTAGATCAAAGGAATGTATTTAGTATAGATTTGAAACAAAGCTAAGATAAAGCTTTGAAGGTGATAGAGTATATAGGACGATAGTCTCTAGTGGATAGAGATCCATTAGCTAGGGCAGTGAGGATAGGTATTCTAAGTGAGGATAGGAGTCTTTAGTGGATAGATATCCATTAGCTAGTGTAGTGGAGGCAACATTTCTTCTAGAAGATCACCATCCAGAGTAGAGGAGAAAGGAGTTATCCTGTGGATAGATATACATGAACTTGATTAGGGTATCGGTGTCTCCTTTGGACAGAGGTTCATAAAAATTGTAATAGGGAAAGGATTCCCAAGAGATTTATTGAGAAATATTAGTCAAATATTTTCTTTGTGGAGTAGCTCACATTGGGTGAACCACATTAAATTGGTGTCTCTATTATGTGTGGTTATTTGTGCATTGCTTTTATTACTATTTTTTATATTGCTATTGATACATTGCATAATATTTATTGGGAAAGAAAAGTAAAAAGTGGTCTTATATTGTTCACCCCCCTCTCAATATAAGCTTGTGTTCTTCAAGGAGGCCCTTATTAAAACTGAAGTCCTTATTCTCTTCAAAATTTTCTTTATCTTGACCCACATTTTTCACTGTAATTCTCATATCAATATTCCATTTCCTTGACTTAATCCATTAATTCCTTGTAACTATAGGTCCAAATAGTTGTAAGCCTTTTCCTAGGTCATGGTATTAAGCTAGTTCACCTTGTTTCAACCTTAGGATCTAGTACTAAGAAGTATTTTTACCCTTAAAATCCTACCAAAATTATAGTTTGGTACATACTTTATCAACCTATCAAGAGAGGGTCCCATACTCTCAAGAATAGATTTCCCCAATACATTCTTCCCACTAAAAATTATTCAAACCTATGAATGGAACTCCATTTCCATTCCTTACTATTAGGTTTTATCCACAATTTAGATTGTTCTAAGAGGATCCCATACTCATATTGAGATTATATTTATTTTCAATTCATACAACATGCCTCAGCTAAAATCACCAATTTGAATACCTTGATTTTCTTCAGGTACTTGGCTCATTCTACCAATATTTGAGATTACCTTCTTGATTTTATTCTATAGGATAATCATCATATCTACACTCATAATCTTCATTAGAGGGGAACTTGAAACAGAATCATTTCCCAAATAATTTCTCATTTTGTTTCATCTTTCCCCTTATCATTAAATTTTCTTCTTGTAGTAACTATACTATAATCATGAGGTTCTCTACCTGTTGCATGATTTCCTAAAAGTTTCTTTGAGGTCTAGCTCGACACACCATTTCAATTTAGAAGATAAGTACCCTCATTTTATAGAGAATCTACTTCATAATTGGATGCCCAAGGCACATGATCAATATCAAATTCTTTGAATCCCTAGCTTAGATCCTTTGCCTCTCTACTCAAGTCAGCAATATTTTTAGATCTTATTTTCTATTAAAATTTGACCTAATTGCAAATAAATTTTGAATCACCTTGAGCTTGAATGAGATAAACTCCTTGATCTCAAGCATACTTCAATCCTACTTAGCTAGTCCTAAATTTTTAGAAGATTCTCTTCTTCTCTTCCTTACCCTTGATGCCAAATTTTTTTGCCCCACAAAGGAGTTTGGATGAGAATGAAACATATTTAATCTAACCATCATAGAGTAGGGAGTAAAAATTGTTTTCTTTAACATAGTTAAAATTCATTAAGATATACCAGACAAGATCATAGAGGTTCCACCACATTTCAAGTTATCAGATGTTGTAGACATCCCTTGAGTGGATAGAGGTGATCACTCTCCCATAGTTTTTCTAGGATTAACATTGTACACTATCTATACAACTTAAAAGATACCTTCACATGATATCCCCATGTCTTCACTCTATCCATTAATGTAGGATAACTCGACCACAATGTAAGGATTAACCTTGTATCAATCAATCAAGAGAAGGGATGACAATTCCTTCAGTAAGCCTAGTATTTTGAGTTAGTATTTAGGCATAAAAACCTCTTTTCTCCATGATGAGATAACTTAAGTTATCCATATAATACCCATTATGATCCAACTTAAGTCATCTATCTCATTCCAATGATGAGCTAACCTAAGCTATCGGTATCATCTTATCGATAAGCTAACTCAAGCTATTTATATCATCTCAATTTTGAGCTAGCTTAAGCTATCTCACCTCCATGATGAGTTAGCCTAAGATATTTGTCTCAACTTCTTCATGTTTCAAAATTTTAGCTATATCTTCCTAAGATCTCACATTATTATTGGCCATCATTACCTTGTATTCCCATAAGGTATCATCTTGGTTATGACCCTAATTATATCCTAATAAAGATATGGGTCACACTTGCCTCATCATAAGATGCAAATATCCTTATCTATATAGATGTTGAATCTAGTTGCTCATAGTTAGTCCCTTGCATTTATGAACTAACATATTTTATTATCTTTTATTTTATAATGGTTGTGGTGATTCTTTCTCCATGCAAGATACTATTTACTAGGAGAGCTTAGACGCTATCAATATCCTGATAACGATGATGGTCACACTCAATCCATAAAAGGTGCCATGTTTAAAAAAATCTACCATTCCTAGGATCAATTCCTTAAGTATATTATAGCTTAGTCATGGAATCTTCTAATCTATCACACCTGGATCTCCTTCATGGAAGTATCTAGTCCATTACAACCAAGACCTTTGATACTAGATGTAACAACCCAACTAAATCCAACCCACACCATATATATATTGTTAATATCCATTAGGGGTCCACATATCCCCACCTTGCATAAGTTCATCTATGTAGGTGCACTAAGCATAACATAAATAAGCCATCTATCTCATCTCCATGATGAGCTAGCTTATCCTTCTTAGTCTGTTAAGAAGGGTACACTTATCCCCACACCATATGTAATTCCATACACATAAGTGCATTAAGCATATTATGGGTGATCCATCCATATTTCTCTCTCTCTCTCTATAAATCCTTCAATCTATTATATCCTAAGCATGATTATAATGATTAAAAAGGAATATAAATTCCATCCACGTGCATATCTTAATAGTTTCTTGACTATGTTATCTCCTTCATAAAATTGGAGAAACAGGTCCATAGTGAGCTATATTTAAAATAAATAAGAAAAAATAGCATGAGATATCAATAATCATCACACACATATGACACATTCATGTATCCTGGGAAAATCTTGAAGGGAAAAACCTAGCCTCAAATGTCCTTTTCTTTTCATTAAATTAATAGCCTTCAATACAATCAATTGAAAGGAATACCGTAATTACTTTTGATACAATCATGGATCACATAGATCTTATGTCCCTACAAAGTGAATTGATCCTTTAATTCACATTTTATAAGCAATTATGAGATTCCATAATCCCATCGAATGAACTCTACATTCATTCACCTTTTCTAAACATCATTTACAAAAATTTAAATACATAAAAATTTCCATAATTCTCAAGTTCACCTTACATGAATAGATCCTTTAATTCATGTTACAAAGCTATGAGGAAGTATCACTTTACCTCGGATTAACTCCATATTCATCCTCCAAAGATATCACCTTCCCTTGGTCCAACCACAAGGGAACATCTCCACCTAGGAGTACAAAATAGCCGCACATCAACTAGAACATTTGCACACACCAACTCATTATAGAGGACCTCATAATCCTCTTAAATGAGTTCCAATGTAATATTAACAAGTAGGAGAAGGCCTCTCCCCTACTTTATCAAAGTACCACATAATCATTATACATCATAGCATGGATTATGCTATTGAACAAAACTTAATCACAAAGGAATATGTAATTTACTATTACATTTCTATCATATTTGATTCCAAGAGATACATTATCCACTAATGTATATTGCCAACTCATGTAATACCCTATCCATTAACATATTCCAATGCATAAAATGAACTAAATTATCCACTAATTTACTTTCTAATTTATAAAATATGTTATCCACTAACATATTCTAACTCATCTCAATCAATGGAATACATTATCCACTAATGTATATAAACTCATGATTTATGTCATCCGCTAACACATTTTAGCTTATCAAACCAAATGAAATACATTAGCCACTAATGTATTCTCTAACCCATGAACACATATTATCCACAATATTTTTCAACTCATCAAATTAAACAAAATACATTATCCACTAATGTATACTCCTACCTCATGAAATATGCTACTTGCTAACATAAATCAAGTCTTCAAATCAATGAAATGCATTATCCACTAATGTGTAACTCTAACTCATGAAGCTTATTGTCTATTAATATTTTTCAATTTATCACATCTAATGAAATACATTATCCATTAACATATTTTCTAAATAAAAAAATCCAATTAGAACCTTTCATTTAACCAAGGTATTGCACCATTAAATTCAAAACTAGAACCCAAAAATCTATTTGAGTATTTCCACAAAATTTTGCCCCAACATTCTCTCAATTTCTACATAAAATTGATCTAAGGTTATCATACAAGTTCCCCCACTTTATCCTATGGTTTACTAGCAATTATTCACAAATTTACCTTCATACTAGCATTTAATTTTTCCCATGAAAGGCCTACTAGTTTTCTTCAAGGAGACATAATGGTTCTCCCTCAAAGGGATCCCATTCAAATCGATCTACAACTTTCATTTAACAAAGGCATATAGCCCATATTTAGTAAGGGTATACAATTTCTCCTTTAATGAATGCTAATTTCCCCCTTGAACAAAAGTATAAATTCATCTTTAAACAAGGGTCTACAAAAGGGTCTATAATTCACCTTGGCCAAGCATATAATTCACTTATAAAATCAAAGGCCATAATTTCCATTTTACACTAATAAAGGCCTTATAAAAAAATTATCCAAATTAAAATAACAAAAGCCTAATATCCATTTTATTCAGGTCTCATAAACATGTTATCCAATTTAAAATATCAAAGGTTTAAGGCCAATGCAAGCATACAATATTTTAAATTTCTTAATTGTTGACTTAAAACCCATTGCATATTTTTATAGGCCTATGACTGGCTTAAATGAAGCCAATGCATTTAAAAAAAAGGATCTATATTCCCATGAAACAATGTAATCCTAAAGAACCTCAAGGTTAGATAAGGGATCAACAACCCAAATGAATAAATTAAAAAATGCTTTACTAATCTGCCCACCCAATGGTATTCATGCAACAAAGAACAAACCATGGAGATGATAAATAGGTCATCCACAATAGAAAGAGTAGGTTGTTCCAACCAGTCATAATATAGATATAATGAGAATAATACTACCATGTGTCCCCTTTGTAGAGCCTCCAACTAGCTCAAAGTGGCCCACTTGGTGGTCCTTCGTACATCAAATGGTGGTCACTTGGTGGCCCTCCTCTTTCAACCACTAAGGCTTCCTCCACCTTAGCAATGTGGGATAAATGTGAGGGAAGATCTAAAAGGATTTTCCCTCACTAGCACTATCCTAAGTGTGATGCTACCACATGGTGGTGATACCTGGGTAGAAATTAATGGAAGACTAAAATTAACCTAAGGCAAAACCTTAGGATGTCTTTTTTATGCAGCAACGATGCGAATAGGGGAGTGATGACACTAAACACAATGATGAAGGAAAAAATAAATTGTTTATATTTTCTTTTTGTGATCCTTCTCTTGACACAGTCAATGTTGATGACCCTACAAAAATATTAATAGCTTACAATGATAAAGCATGGAAGTTATCCTTAGATACAAGCATCAACACCTACTCTTCATGCTTAATATATCAAAATCAAACTAGCTAACTTTAACAAAAGCGAGAAAAGAAGATATTGAGAGCCACATTCTAGAACTGATTATCCCTTTACATTAATCAAGGACACCCTTATATTAGTGCTAAGGTCATAGTTGTAGTTGTCCTCCCACTAGCATACATCAATGAAAAACACATTGATTATTATTGAATAAATATTAGATGTTATTCAATGTATTGCATTAGTTATTGGTGGGTATAAATAATATTTGTGCATATTAAGCATGGCTCACAGTGCTCATTTTGCAATCACTAAATACAATACAACATTATGCCAGAAATTACTATTATTTTATGTTACACACATTATAGTGAAAGCAACGAGAGCTCCCCCAATCCCTATGATGGTGGAGGTAGAAGCCTCCAGTAGAGCGCGAGGTCAAACAAAGAAGTTCAAACAAGTGAAATCAGGGCTAAACCATGATTCAATTTGGTCCATTCAAGAGAGTACAGTAGGGGGGTGGAAAGGAAAAGCTACATCCTAGCTAACATTCAAATGAAACTACAAATCTGGTAAGATTTTGGCCATTATAGGCTATTTGCAGGATTTTCACTCCATAGAGGTAAAGTGCTACAACACTCCTCAATTAAAAATATGTATCCTACAAGAGAGAAATATTCAAATTACAAAAATATTATAGGTCAGCTGAATTTATAAAAGGCTACACATAGGATAGTTCAATGAGCAGTTTTGAAAACATAGTGTCCTTTGAATAAAAACTATATGATTTCAAATATGGATAAAATGAACATGGAGGGGTTACTTTAAAATTAAAAATCCCTAATACAACATAAATAAAACCTATCGAAGTCGTCTACAAGGGGGTGGTGATAATAACAACATTGATTTTAAAATCAACTCAAATAATGGAGGCATTCACTCTGAATGATAACCATCTATCTTAATTTTATCAATATATTTAAACTCAAATACAGAAAAAAAAAATATGAAATCTAGATACAACATATAATATTGCTCTAAGAATAATATTTTCCTCTGGGATTGACCTCCTAGTGCTCCTTCTTCCCCCTTTCCTATCTATAACTCCTCCAACATAATGGCCTTATTCGAGCCTCCTCCTTCCAACCTCCTCCTCCTTTCAACCTCCCTATTTCCTAGAAAACCCTGTATATTTCCCTCTAAGGTGGTAGGGGCAAGCATTGATTATTGGAGCTTTCTAGCTCAATCCCCCTCACTACCATATTTCTTTTACCAAAATAGCCATTATTTTTTTAATGGTTTTGAAATTCTTCCTCCAAATGTGAAATCAAAGGAGCTCACACATGTGTGGAACAATTATATTTAAATACTCATGACATGGCACATTAAAATAAGCCATCACTGCAATAAAATAAATATTAATAAACTCATTCTTACTTAATTAAATCAAAGCATTTTTTGAACAAATATTAAATTGCCAACTAAAAATAATGCAATGGCAAATAATTAAATCTATCCATTATACATTCTAGAAATTATTAAACTTTTTTCTCTGCTAAAACCATTTTAAGTCTCGTCAAGGAGGATATCAAATTGTAACCTACCATTTAAATGGTTCGTCAAGTTTAATCAAAAACCATCTCAAGAAATACCTTTATTCAGCTCCTTTGTTGATCAATTTAAAGGCATCATCAATGCTTTTATCCTATTGATTTCTTGACAATGCCCACCTGCAAGCATGGTTAGCCTTGCAAAACCATAAAGATATAACAACGGCATAGGTATAAATCACAGCCAAATGCTACATCATACCCTTGCATAGCCATAGCACCAACAACATTAGGCTTTAAGATGACAAGTTCGATTATGAAGTCTTCCTCATCAAAGATCCTACGGGGTGGGTTGTGACAAAAAAGCTTTATTGATAATCTATTATATTCCAAAATATCTTCTCATTACATTGCATAATTTTTTTCATTAATATATAGCCCTACATAAGACTCTTCAATACTTCTAACTTTTTCTCTCCTCAAACCCATGGGAGATGCAACCTTTCATATGAAATTCTTACATAATGATATTCTTTCTTACATAACATTTTACTTCTAATATTGACACATCACACATGACTCTTCACTTACACACATGACACCTTTTACTCATAACTCACACTTGATTGCATGACACATACCTCAAAACTTAACACTTAATAATAAAATCACATCCTAATCTAAAAATTTTCAATGATACTCAAGGCACCAAATAATATAATACCTCCAACACCACCTTGTATCACATTATTTTATGTAAAGACCTTTTGTGTTCAATTTCTAATTTTGGTCATCATCTTGTCTTTATTATTAGACTCTAGCTTTGGCATTACTTATGATGTTGGTCCTGTTTGATTGGCTTGTTCTCTATCATTTTACCATAAATTTTTTATGTTCAATATAATATTTCTTTTGATGTTTCTTTTATGGTAGAAATTGATTTAAATATTGTTATGATATTTCTATCACAACCAATGCAAAAATACAACTTTTATGGGAACCCATGGCCTCAAATTTATTTTATCTCTTAGCGAGACATTTTTAATGTCATTAATATATATTAACTCCATAGTTCTTCCTCTATCAATCAATTGAGATACTAAGATAAGATTATTGTCTATGCCAAGTACAAAAGTATGTTTTCTAATGTGCACTCAAAATATGGTAAACTAAGTGTGATATTTCCTGCTCCTTGTACATGATAAAATTTATTTGTAAAAACTCACCAAAACCAACTCGAGAGAGAGACATTATTATTTTTTCTTTTATAAACACAAGTAGGTTCATGGAGTCCCAATATTATTTTCAAAATTCTCAAGGTTTCACTATATTTGAGTTTAATGTCACTACAGATGAAACTCAAGTGAATAGTGTTGGGATCCGATTTGACATCAAGTAACTTTGATACTGCAACTATCTATCTTCCAATTTTTTGGCCAGGCTTTCACCCGCTAGTTACAGCTCAAAACTCAACATTCGATGGACCAAATATTGCTTCAGCCCAACCTCTAGAGTAGGTTGATTTCTTGTCAATTAATAGAGTTTTGACTTAATTAAGATCAATAATAGTTTTGAGGAATAAGGTTAGAAAAGGGTTTAGGGTTAAGAAATTATGAGTTAATAGTGGTCGAATAGGGCTAACAACATAGGCATCCACAGGGAAAACCTTTAGAAAACTATTTCCAATGTCCCACACTCAGGATTAGCAACACCCAAAACCAAATAATTTTCATACAATAAAATCAAAATAGAGATGTGCTTCAAGAAAGCAATTTCAATATCTAAAATACTAAAAATCTAATTTAGCAGAATAGATTAGTATTCAGACGTCACAAAAATAAACTTCTCACAACACAGATCTAACTATGAACATATTTCAATTGTCTAACAACTAGTAATTCAATACAGGTGGAATGAACTAACCATAACAACATTGATAGAAATGCAATTCACAGCTCAAACCTCTTGATGAAAAAATATCGAATATGACAAATATTGAGTCAAAAATTAGAGTAATGTTCCTTTCATTCATTTGCAAAATATTTTATATAGTAGGGCAAGTAAACACTCTAGATTTGACCCTAAAAATCAAGGGTTCGACCTCTATATATAGCATTACAATGAAATAAAGTAGAGGATAAATTACAAGGATTTAAAATATGATAGATTAGTAGAAATCTATGATAACATCATTTAATTTTTCTATAGGGTCTAGGAAATCTACTCGATGTTGCATGCCATGGCAGCTCAACTATGCAAATTGCTAGTTCAGTAATGGCAGTTAGACTTCATGAAGTTAGAAACAAAATTTGAACTGCTCATCCTTCTTGAAGACTTCTCACCACTGCAGATCTACAACTACCCTGGTTCTACATTCTTGATTTCTGGTACCATGAACACTTTAGCTACTTGCTTGAACTGATTGGCCTTCATTCGCCAAGAATCTGCCTTTGTATGTTCATAAATTTTTTAGTATAATATCTACCCTTGATGATTTCATGGATTATTGTGATTAAACTTCAACAATTTTCTATAGCCAAGCAGGGTAGAAAAAATCACCAATGCACTCTAAAAATAATGTTGATGTTAGCTTGGATGGATTCGGCCACCAGATTGGAGCTCTCGTGAAAAATACACTAAGTGTTGAGCGAAACCTAGCTTATCATCAATCTGCTCAACTAAGTCTTCAAAAGACTTTATTACCTTCTCATGTTTGAGGTATAGGATATAAGTTGCAATCCGCTCCTTGATGTTCAATCCACCAACTTTGACTTGAATTGACTGTAGAATAGAATATAACACCAATCTACTTGAGAAGAAATGTAAAATATCTTTTGCACTAATCAACTGCCTTGTACCTCTTCTCATGAACTTATGCCTTATTTCTTAGTGACGTGGCGCTTGTCGTCATTTTGCTCTAAAGTAGCCTTGGAACTCAACGTAATGAGGTATTCTTGGCACTTAGCCACTTGAGTGAGCAGAATATAGTGATGTCACTAATTTATACTTTTAAATGTGTTGACATCATCAAGACTCGATTTTACTGTGAATTGGGACCTTCGCACTAAGTTGTAAAATACACTAAGTATCGGGTGGGGTGGAACACTTTGCTAATATTTGAAAAAATGGACTAAGTGTTGAGTGGATTGGAGAATTCTGCCCTGATCCACTTCGAAATACTCTATATCTTCAGTATATTGGAGAATATTCATACCGTAGAATAAATTTTCAAAATTTTCTAAGGATGTGGCCATTTTGGGCCTACATTCTAGCACCTCTCGGGTGGATTTTCTCGCAAAGCCATCAAACTTAGAGTCTTATCCATTAGGTATCATGAGTCAAAAATACTATTTTTCAATCAATTCTTCATAGAATAATTTCCATATGATCATTACCCTCTGAAAACCTTGTGAATTCACCTAAAGGGTAATGGTTCATATCGAGATCATATTGGAAACACAAATATCTCTGCCACTCCTTCAAAACTACTCCAATGTTAAGAAAAATAGAGCTATGTTCTCCCTTTTTATGCTTCTTCAAAAATGACATGAATACCTTCACTAAACTCTCGTCCTCTACATTTTAGCTCCATGATTCTATTATGGTCTTCTCATAGTGTCAGAGTCAAAACAAAACAAAATACAAGACTTCTACATGACTACAAAAATATACAACATAGAAAAAATCTATGCTTGTGCCTCTTGAGGGTTCGAAAGAACCCTATTTGGTTCTTCTCCTTCCTACTGAGCTTCCTATGTAGCATTATCTTCATGGTATTAATCAACTTTCTCTTCTTCAATAGGTGAATCTTGATCTTTATCCCTTTTCTCAGCATCATTACCAAACAATTGGACCATCAGCTTAAGAGTTTGCAAGGCTTGTTTCCATACTACTTCAAAAGGATTCAAAGTCTCCTTAATTTTCTTGTGAATTAACTCCAACTTAGTAGTATCTTCATAATTAGCAGTGCTACCCTTATTCACCAAGTCTTCCATCAAGTCTTAAATTCTAGTTAAATCAATTATCATTTGTGAAACATGCTCTTGATCTATTGGCTCTTCCCAGGAATCAATCTCAAATTCATCTTGGATGTTTGAAGCTATACTCTTTTTGATTTCCTCTTCTAGAAATAGAGTTTTATTCTCAAGCCATAACCCTCTAAAGCCATTCTGCATCATTTCTTGATTTATGTCTACCACATCTTGAATGGTATTCTCCACTTTATCATATAACAACCAAGCCTTTTGTAGCAATCTATTCTTATTTACTATGACTCTAGTAGCCAATCTAGTAGTATTTCATTCCTTATTAGGAATTGGTTTAGCAGTTTCAATGAGCCTGCTCTCTGCCAACTTGTAGATTTTCTCTACAATAATCACCATGGGTTGTAGTTCTTGAGTAAAGCTATCCAGATATTCTTGGGTATTCTAAAGTAGATGGCTGGCATCATCCATATAATCAATAATGGGTTGCAGCTCAGAGCATTTCTCCAAAACTTTAGACAACAACTCTTTCCTTACCTTATTTAGCCCTGCTTTTGATAAGCCTAAATACTTGACCTTTTTCAATTTGAATCGGATGCTCCAAGTTCTATATCTCTTTAGCTTGTTATTCATTTTTTTTTGCTCCTGGTGTAAACTCAGCTACAAGAGACCAACAAATGGACTCCAATCACATAACACAAATGCAATATAATGGAATAAACCTGAAAATTGATATTCTTCTCATTCCTGAATTCACACCCCTTCTTCAAAAGAATACAATCCATCATATAGCCATCGAAAACCAAAGAAACCCTAAATAAACCCTATTTTTGTTTTCTTCTAAAAACTGTTAAAAATAGAAATGAGTCGAATTGCGCCCAAATTCAGTGCACACATCCCTCTTACAATAATGAACATTACTTTAAAATATTAGGTCTCAACTTAAGGTATAACAAAATATAATAAAATTCTAACATTAAAAAAACCCAAAAAACCCGGGAACCTATTCTAAAAGCTAATTTTGGGACACTAGATGGAGGAGTTAGGTCCCAAAAGTATGTTTTTTGGAGGGTCATGTGCATCAAATATGAGCCTGATGCAGAACATGCACATGGAACCACCTATTAAATTTCAAGGCAAATGGGTGTACGGTTCACAAGTTATGGCTTCGACAAGGTGCATCAACTCCTTTACTTGATATTTGAGCTTAATGGCCTCTTGGAATGTACTCTACCAATTTTTGCCTTCACCTCTGATAGCTTTCTCTACCTATTTTTGGTTTTTGACTGCATTTTCTAGATTTTCTATCATCCACTCCAACTTGTCAACTTTCTCCTTGTATATATCAACCTTGACATAGAAATTTTCTAAGTGAGATTTTGATATAACTAGCTCATATTCAACAAGTAGTTGCCCAATGTCTTCTATTGGATAGTCATTTCTATTTCAGGCTTACTAACTAAAGGAATAATGGACCTAGATGCTCTCTGCATAGAAATTGGATCAACAGAAATGGTGCTTCTCTTCGTGGCCATCCTCTTTGAAGGCTTGGACAACTTCTCTGCCCAAAAATTCTAAATTTTGTATGAAGTTTCCTTCTCCTTTTGTAATGTTTCTAGTGTAGGATAAATTGTAGGAGGAGGAGAGGCTATAATATATGGAAGGGCAGACTCAGCAGTTGACAATGAAATGGTGGTAGTGACTACAGTTGAGTCTGTGACTAATGTTGCTGTTAAAATAGGATCTGTCATAGGAACTGAAGTAAAAATCACAAAAGTGTGAGTGGGCGTGGAAGAAAAAGTTTGTATTTCATATGGTGTTGGAGGTTACAATGGTAAATATGGATTTACAGGAGATGATGAAGGAGAAATTTTAGATGATTATGGAGGATATGGGTTGACTTGGCCCTTTGTATTTGTTGATGAAATAGGTGGTGAATTATGAGGGGGAGAGGGCACTTTTGTTTCAAAATTTTATTTAGAAGGGGAAGGAGCTTTCTTTTGGGAAAGAGGAGGAGAAGGAGAAGAGGAATAGAAATCATACCTTTGCCTACAGATGTAGGAAGTTTTGGAGTTGCCTTTGTACTTTGTTTTTGTGTTGGTTGTACCAATTATTTTGCAACTAAGATAGGGGTCTTTTCAACAATCTTCTCCTTATCCATATTTTATTTCTTATAGACCTCCTTATGAGTTATTTCTAGTATATTTTTGGCTTTTCTTTTAAAAACTTGAAATATTTTCGACTTATCATTCTCTGTATCTTCCTCGAAAAGTCCTTCTTGCAATGGTTATTCCTAAAATGGTTCTTTAGAAATAGGATTGAGCTCCACTATAGCTATAGTGGTGAAACTCACTGGTGTAAAAATGAAGTTCTTATCTTTCTCATTCCAATCTATTCTAGTTTCAAGGGGCTCTCCACCTAAAGCTAGATGCTTGGGCATACTCACTGTCTTAATTACTTATGTGTTAATGGACTTGTTATCAAAATAATACATTTTAATCATTAACTACATCCCTTTAGGGAAATTATCCAGTTGTTTTATCGAGGGCTCAAATATTTTATGATCTTCAGTAGCAATTAGTTGAGTATCAACTCCTTCTCCTTGAGTTTCTTCTTGTGAAGGTGGGGATGGAGAATCTGACCCTGGTTGAGGTTTCTTGTAAATTAGCACTAGATTCTTAGGGTCCTTCACCTTCCAAGTTTTGATATTATCATCATATGTATTAGAAAAATAATTATCAATTACTCGTCCAAGATTAGATTTCTTCGTGCTAGTTTCCACTCTCATCCACCACCAGTCCACTATCTTACCTTTATCTCATTTCTTTTTATTCTCAACTTCTCTAATCTTAGACTCCTTCAACTGGTGGCTTTCATTCTTATCTAAATCAAAATCAACTATCTGTTCGTAGAAGTCTATCCATGGGGGAAGTTGTTCCATATTGGCAACATTCCAATCTAATGGGGCATTTTCCTTATTATTCTTGCTCTATTCAAAATGAGGCCTTGATGTCTTTTCAAACTTGTGGGCCTTCTCTCCATTACAATCAATATTCCTCTTGCGGAATTTATCATCTAGGTCATATCTCCACCTCTGAGGGATGTAAAATAGGCCCAACCTATCCAAATATTGGGTGATTTGTTCACCCTGGACCTTTCTAGTGATAGTTATATCATCAACACTACGGTAGGTCAACAAATATTTTATTTTCTTTCCAGATCCATAGTTCATATTGATAAAATCCGCTTGCCTCAAATATTCTAGAGCTAATAATCTATTTGTAATGAAATGAGGAAGTAGAAAAGGCTTACCAGTGAAGCCATACAGTATAAAAATTATGCCTTCTATAAGGATGTACCAATATCCTTCTTTGGCACCTTCTATTCTCAACAATACTCTGACCAACGGTGGTAACCTAGGGCATGTCATGTACATGATTTTCAAATCCAGCCCTAGAAATTATAGGTTAAACCTATAAAAAGACTTAGTGCTTCTCAAAAAAGAGGTCTAATAGTATACAGGGATAGGGTATCCCTTATCATTCTTCTCTTTTACAAGAATCCAGGGCATCATCTACCTCATAGTAGCAAAGAACATCCAAACCAAACTCAAAAAATATCGAAAAGAGGGCGTATCTGAATCCCTTTTCATTCTTATCAATTGCTCATGTATTATTTTGACAAGGAAATCTAGCCAATCAAAGTAAATGGAATTAATGCCCTTCTTCTCTACTTCTAGTTCATACATTTTCTCATTCAAAATGCAGTAAGCAGTGGCTATTTTCCAATCCCTCACAAATTGATCAGAATCCAAACCCTCCAAACAAGCTAGCATGGAGTACAACTCTGGGTTGACAAACTACTCAATGGGAATTGGGGTTTTGGGTAATCCTCTCCTAGATTTAATGGTCTTGAACTGATTATAAATCCATTTCCTAAAAGGTTCACCCTCATGAGCATGCCACTGCAAAGAGTAATACTCGACTTGCTCGGATGTGTTAAACTCTTTCGGCCTTATGGGTGATTCTACCCCTAGAGTGAAAAGGTCATGACAAGCCTTGGCAGTGATGTTAAACAAGATTTTACCTTTAGCTATCTTTATCACTTTTACCCTTGGGTCATAGAATTTTACAATGGCCGCTATCAACTCCGAACAAGGATGAACTAAATCATAGATATAAAAAGACAAAAAGGAGCAAACAACACAAGTACCTTGGATGACAAGGCTACACCTTTCTTGTATCTATCATTGATGCTTTTTATGAGCTTAGTTCTCTCTGTGAGAACCATTCTAGTTTTGGCCATGACTTCTTCTTTGTCAATGTAATTGCCCATCTCTTCATTTACCAAGGGTTTTGCTTCTTAAGTGTCTTTGAATGCCATTTTTGTAGAAATATTAAGAGCATTTTCACTAGTGTTTGCAGATAATTCTTGGCTATTCTCCTACTCTCTCCACTTTTGGTAGGCTTTAATTTCAACAAATGAATGAACTCTATGCTTTTAGAACTTTTAATTGCCACTGCATGTACACCTTCCACCATTAATGCATCCACTATGAGAACTTCCCATTTGCACGCTTTTCAAATTAAACTCATGCATCTTGGCAGCTCGAAGATGTTACGGTGCTCATTTATTGGCTAAAGCATGAAGCACTTTTCTGAACTTGCAGCGTCTCTCACTATTTTTATTTCTTTCAGAGTGGTGCAGGAAAATCATAAGACAATTTATGAATATTTCTCTCTTTGGAAATGGTGTGGCACAAGATTTTAGTTTCTTCTCCAAACTAGTGATGAACTCTAGTGGATTGGAACACGGGTCGTGATCTGCTACCACCTTGGTATTTTTAAGAGTAGTGAGGAACACGTGTGGCATTTTGCTACTATCTTAGTTTATTTGAGAGTGGATTGGGGCCATGTTGTATTCCACTACCACTTAGCTTATTTTGCAACTCATCACTTTATTTTTTGAAGCAAAATTTTCTCTCTTTTTCTTCCTCTTTTTTAGCATTTTATCAAAAAGAATGAAAAATTTGAAATAAAAAAGGATATGATACAACAAATATGTACATATATTACAATGAATATTTATCTTAATCAAAATAGATTTTAAGGTGAAAACCATTGATCGGGATCGGTTGTATGTTTCCTTCAAGATATTCAAGTTGGAAAACATTGGTTTCCTTAACTTCTACTATTTTGAAAGGACCATCCTAGAAGGAGTCAAACTTCTGATGGTGCCCCGATTTAGCTCTTTCAACATTCCACCTGAGGACAAAATCTCCAACTTGGAACTTTTTGAATCTTGCCTTCTTATCAAACCATGCCTTGATGTCAAATGAATGCTTCTGAAAATCCTCATATGCCTGAGTTCTTTTCTCCTCTAGCTACAATAAATGTGTCAACCTACTTTCAACTAGATTTTGTTCAGACTCATCCTCAGTATTTACCAACTTGAGGGCTAGAATTTCCAAGTGCACAGGTAATACTACTTCCTTTCCATATACTAAGGCATAAGGGGAGGTCTTGATGGACTTTTTGATAGTGATTCTATCTACCCATAGATCTTATTCCAGGTTCCAACCTTTTTTGTTACCCTTCCAACTTCTCTTGTTACCCTTCAATGATCTTCTCAAAATTCTTAGCAGATTCTTGTTAGTTGATTCTGCCAGTCCATTTCCTTGGGGGTAGTAGTTTGAAGTATTTTTTATGGTGATGCCATACTTGCTAGAAAACTCAATGTATTTAGCCCCTATGAATGTTGGTCCATTATCACTCACTAAAGCTTTTGGAACACCAAACCTTGTAATTAAGTTTTTCGTGAAATCTATCACCACCTCTTGGTCTAACTTCTTTGTAGGAACAACTTCTACCATCTAGTGAGGTAGTCTATTGCAGTAAAAATGTACTTGTGGTCAGCTGAGGAATTTGGATTGATAACCCCTATGAATTCCAACCCCCATTGCTAAAAGGGTTCCTCAACTTGAATTGGCTTAAGGGGAATGATGCATTCCTTGTTCTTCCCACATACCGCTGGCATTCATCATAGGATCTTGTAACTTTGAAGGTGTCAGCAAATATGGTAGGCCAGTAATAGCCTACCCTAATGATATTTAATGTTGTAACTCTTCCTGAGAAGTGTCCTCCAGATAGTCCCCCATGGAACTCCTCTATGACCTTTTGTTGTTGATCATATTTTAAGCATCTAAGGAGGACTCCATCAAGGTTTCTCTTGTATAGACCTTCTAGAAATAGAACATATTTCAAATCTTGAAGCCTATATCTTCTCCTTTGTGATGGATTGATATTAGGAGGGCATATCCCAGTCTAAAAGTACTTAGTCATTTGGTCCATCCCAGTATGATTCTCCTGATTGTAGATCTCCAGTTTGGTCTTCCACTATTGATTGAGAGGTTGTCACTTCTGCTAAAACCACTACTTCTACCAAACCTTGGCATAGGGCTCTGCCTTTGACCAGTTTGGTAGGATGGACCTCCACATCATATTCCTATATCTTAGTAATCCAACTAGATCTCTTATCTCCCAGTTCACCTTGTAAAATGAAACTTCTCAAATCAAGATGAACCACATAAACCAGGGTTTTGCTTTGAACCAAGTATTACCTAAATTTTTCAATGATTTCATTGCTACAAATACTTGTTTCTCAATAAAATTAAACTTGACCTTGTATTCATGAAGTGTCTAGCTCAAAAATAATATGGGGTGTTCTTCTCCTTGATAATTCTTCTAGGTGAGCACTAATGCATAACTCTCCTTACCTCCATAGGCATAAAGAATGAAGTCTTTGCTAAAGTTTAGATTGAATAGCAATGGATTGCTTGATGATTTAAAAGGCTTTTTTTCTCACCCCAGTACCTTTGAAATCTCCATTCTTCTTTAGTAGTTTTGATATAGGCTTCACCTTATGAGAAAAATCAAAGATGAATTTCCTGACAAAGTTTATCTGACCAAAGAAAGACTGCAAGGCTTTCTTATTCATGGGTAGTGGAAGGGCAAGGATGGATTTGATTCTATCTGGATCAATGGCCATACCTTATTTGGAGACCACATGGCCTAGTAAATTTCCTTCATGAACTGCAAAGAATGACTTCTTAGGATTAAGAGAGATTCCAAATTCTCTGCACTTCTGAAAGACTTGTTCTAGATGTACCAGGTGGTCTTTCTTGTCATGGGAGAAAATAATCATATCATCTAAGTAAATTAGGATGACCTTGTTGATAAAATCTCCAAAAGCATAGTCCATTGCTCTCTAGAATGTGGCTCCTACATTAGATAGCCCAAAAGGCATTCTCTGATAGGTAAAAGTGCCCCATTTGGTGGTGAATGTTGTTTTAAACTGATCTTCATCCTTCACCCAAATCTAGTTATAGCTAGAGAAGCCATCTAGTAGTGAGAACATTTCTACTCCTACCATAATCTGCAATATTTGATCAATATATGGGAGGGGTAATGGTCCTTTAGTGATGCTTGATTGAGGTTTCTAAAATCTACACACAAGCGGATATCACCATTCTTTTTCCTTACTAGGACCAAGTTGGCTACCCAAGTTGAATGCTTTATTGGATAAATGATCTTAGCCTTTAGCAAATTCAATAGTTCTTCTCTCATTATGGCTTCGATCCTAGGATTCACAGGCCTCTATTTTCTTCCTAAATGGTTTTTTATTTAGCTCTAGCTCAATTGTGTGTTAAATGACCTTCTTGTCATATACTTTAATATCCTCATATGACCAAGCTATAATTTCTTGGTACTTTAGACACAAAGCTTTGATATCCTCCTCTTCTTTTGGAGAACATCGAACTCCAACCTTGAGTTTCTTTTCTTTTTCAATTTCAATTTCTTTATAGATCTTCTCATTGATTTCCATGGATTTGATATTTTTCCTATCTTCATTGTCAAATAGGCTCTCTAGAGTAACCAACCCTCTAGGTATATGATTGTTATTGAGTTGGATGACATCTTGTTGATCAATCTATTCTAGATTTTCCTCTTGAATAGTAGATAAAAAGACTTCTATCACCAAAAAATCAATGATTTGTTTGTAACTTTCAAAGACCTGCTATAAAATTTGCTTTTCTAGCACTGCAGGCCTGAAAATATTTTTTATCCCTTTGTATTTCATGGATCCTATGTCTGTAGAAGGGTTGAAATTAGATCCCCTTACTTCTAAGGAATCTACCAAGGTATTATTTCTTCTGGGAATAAAATTAATGTTTAGTGCATCAAAGGATTCTATAAAATCCCATACCCTATTTATATATGCTTTTAGGTAGTGGTGCTTACTGCTACACCTCTCCCTTACTTGATTTACAATCAATTTAGAGTCACCATATATATTCAAGATATTGATGCCCATGCTTTCAGCTTGCATTAGCCCAAGGTATAGAGCCTCATATTTAGCAGTATTTTTAGTGCATGACCATGTTAGCCTATATGTGAAACTCTTTGTCCCTTCTGATTGGGACTATAATAGCACACCAAAACTAGCACCATTTTTGCATCTTGCACCATCAAAGTGCATGATCTAGGTTTCTATTTCTCTCAAGCATTGGTTAGATATAGCAGGATTTCTCGTCTCTATTTCTATATAAATGCTATATTTTTCTATACCTATCCTGAATTGACTATAATCCTAAATGAAAGGCAATTCATATTCAATATCCAACTCTTCAAAGTTATCTACTAATTCAAATTCTTCTAGAGGAGTAAGATTGCACATGTCCTCTTCAATATTTTCAATGTGATAAGACACAGGCTTCTCTAGTGTTATTCTTATCCTCTTTCCTTTGAAAGGAATCACCATGCTAGAATAGTCCATATACATGCATCCTCCCAACTTTGCAATAAATTCTCTTGAAAGGCATAAACCAAAATAAGGCTCTAGATCCACCACCACTATCTCTTGAACTACGGTTACCTCAGGTGATCTATGCAACCTCATCAAGAAATATTTTATCACTCCCACTATCCTCACAGTTGTCCCATATAACTACAAAACTCTAGGGTAGGATCTGGTATATTCCATACCCATATCTTCACAAACTACTTTAGGCATAACTATGGTAGATGCCCCTGATTCAATCATACATTTGTGAACAATTCATCCTTCCATCCTTAGAGAATTGTAAAAAGGAGGGGTTTGTTCTTTAAAAATGGTAGGGGAAATTTTATCCTTTTTAGAGGGGATGTTGAGGATTGTGGTGGCCTACTTTTCCTATGGGTATTTGTTCAAAGAAGCTTTTATCAAGTCTATTTGGCCAGGAATAAAGAGAGT
Source organism: Wollemia nobilis (assembly GCA_028583015.1). Classification (NCBI taxonomy): domain Eukaryota; kingdom Viridiplantae; phylum Streptophyta; class Pinopsida; order Araucariales; family Araucariaceae; genus Wollemia; species Wollemia nobilis. The sequence continues at coordinate 2,823,760 of JAQPPZ010017238.1, forward strand.
ATCATATAGGCTAGCTTTGGATGGTATCTTCTCCATTTCCTCCATAATGTTATATTTAGACTTGGCAAAGGTGGGTCTCTCAGGACTACTCTTTGGCTTACCATATTTTCTCTTATACTATTGTGTGGCCTCAATTCTCTACCACTTGGTAATGGAAGGGAATATAAGCCTCTCTTGGGCTTCATTATTGGATCTCATTCTATCTCCCTTAGTTTCTTTCTCATTTTTATTGGGAAAACTGATCGCATTTTCCTGGACCCTATGATCCATGTCTCTTTTTTCATTGGCCTAGGGGATAGAGAATGTATCACTTCTTTGTGAAGGAGGATCCTTCTTATTTTGAGAGGGAACCTAAAATTGACCCATATTTTGTGGATCGACTTGCAGTATTTTCTTGCCTGACCTTGTCATAACAGACATGGGATCATCCTCATCAAGATATTTCCCAACCATGATCTGATCTGGTTTCCAGAGCATATTCATTGTTACTTTCTAATTTCTCTCCACTTTCTCCATAGCTTGATGTACATGGTGTTGGGACATAACACAATATTGTAAATCATGGGGGTCATTGCACACCAAACACCATACATTCACTAAACTTGTTTTAGAAGAACATTCAGTCTCTTCTTGCACAACATTTACTCTGATCTCAGTGCTATTACTAGGACCAGGTCTTTGATCCTTGTTAATATAAGGAAATATCCTTTGTTGATATCTCTCCATTTCTCTCTTTTCCATTGAATTCATCTTGTTGCTAAGAGTTTTCAAGGTATTCTGAATATTAAGGAGCATGGAGGATTCTTGGGGTATTTGAGAAGGAAGGGGAGGAAAGGGACTTGTTGGCCATTTTGTATTTCATTGGAATTTTGGGAAAATTTTGTATTAATTTCTATAAGAAGTGATAATATACTTTCCATTAAGTATGTAGAAGTCTGATATATTGTATTCCAAAAAAAACAAAGAAAAATCTCGAAGACATTTAAAAAAATATATTTATGTATTTATGGATATTCACGTTCACCCTTACGGAGGGGCGAATGCCTCATTCATCCTTTCCTGGGATGAACCTATTTTTAAAATGTATTGGAAAAATGTTAAGTATGAAATCACATTCGCCCTTCCTTAGGGGTGAACATGTCGTTCACCATTCCTTAGGGGCGAACATGTCGTTCGCCTTTTCTTAGGGTGAACGTGCCTTGGGGTACTTGGTTACCCGTGTACCTGAAAAATGTTGTGCACATCGGTCGAGGGGTGAACATGACGTTCGCCCATCCCAGGGGCGAAATTCCTTTCAATAATGAAGAATCGCGTTCGCCCATCCTAGGGGCGAACGTCCCGTTCACCCTTCCTTTGGGGTGAATGTCTTGTTCACCCTTCCTTTGGGGTGAACGTTCCTAATGAAGATCGTGCGTGCGTTTGATATGGCGAAGATGAATTTAAGGTGAACAAGAAAATGGTCAAATATTGAATTATATGTATTTAATGAAGGGCGCCCTCAATAAATCTGTTTTATGAATTGCAAGGACAAAGGCAAGGAGAAATAAGTTTTCATGATTTCCAATGTATCAGAGCCATTTAAATAATTTAATGATTTCTCCTGTCATGAGCATCTATGTCCGAATTTTATATTTTTTGGAATTTTTTCTCAAGTGCACGAATTTTCCAATAAATCAAGGAGATTTTTTTGGTTGTTGTCTTTGATCCTAGAAAATTCTTCTCTCACATGTATTAAATGAAAGAGGTAGGAACCTCTATAAATACTAAGCAAATATTGTTGTAAGAGGAGGTTAGACACTTTGTGAGAATACTCTCTAAGTTCTCTGCATTAATGAAAGACATCAGGTTTTTGAATTGATAAGTGATTCTACGTATAATTTCTTTCTGTGTAGTGCACTTCTTTTAACATTCACTCTTTTTATTTGCTATATAGTTTAAATTCTATATTTGGATTTAAGTGTTGCCAGTGGAAGAGTGAGTACCGAGGTGTTGAGTTAAAAGTTATTATTGCAAGATTGCAAGTTTATTCTACTGCATTTCCTTCTATTTGATGTTTTTTTATGCTTGAGTGTTTACCTACTTTTAGTCTGACACGAAACCTGCACTTTGGCCTGTGGCCATATTTATTATTTCTTTATGCAATTTGCAATTTATTTTGTGCATCTCTAGTATTCAACTAGTTTTAAAATTAGTTCAAGAACCAACCCTCTCTGGAGATTGGCACGGAGGACATCTCTTTCCTCTGACCTTTCAACATTGGTCGTATCTAGGATGCATAAACGCAATGTTTATTGATTAGGCAGATATTTGACCAACAGTTTTTGGCATGCTCGATAGGAGTTTTTTAAGGTTTCACCTTTAGCAGCGCTAGGTTTGGTGTTCACCTCCCTGCTTGAGAATAGAACATCTGGTGATTCAATTGTTACCCAGAACTTCGTAGGCATGAGAGCGGTGAAAGCTATCTCTCATGAATACAAGATCAAAAGCCAAGAATCCTGATAATAAATTTTTTTACGAATTAGACATCCAAAGGCTAGGAGAGCATCCTCAAGTAGCCACTTTTTGAAGAATGTCCTCACTTCCTTATATTCCATCCATACCAACTATTTCATCTTCCCGATTAGTCGGTGTTTTTCCACTCCCATAAGTCCTGTAAGTACTGCCACTAGTTTTCCTCGGCCTTCATCTACTACAACCACTAATGCTTCGCAACCTGTTCCTCATATTTCAGTGCATATGGATAAAAATCCCCCACCACATCAATAACAACTTCCTAAACAGTTTTCGTCTTGGAATAGCTTGGGTGCGTTGAATTTGCAAGCGTAGAACCTAGTACCTCAAGCTGCTCTGAAGGATTTGCCAACATACGATGGTATTAGAAATACTACATATGAGCATATCCAAGATGTAGCATCTCTTGAAACTATTCATGATATAACTAATGAAGATTTGATGATAAAGCTTTTGGTTTTGTAATTAAGAGGAAAATTTCTCTATTGGTATCGATCTTTGCAACCTTGCACAATTACTTCATGGGATCAGTTGGTGGAATTACTAATTAAGAACTTTCATGAGCAAGCTGATCCATATTCGTTGTTTAATAAATTCACCTCAATTCAAAGACATCCTCAAGAGGAACTTATAGATTTCAATGTGCAATTTGCGTGAAGCTAACAACGGGTTCTAGATGGTTTGCGATCGACCCATGAACAAGCAAAATTTTATTATCTTCGTGCACTCAGTAGTGATATTGGTATGGTGGTCCACCAGGCTAATGTGACCACCTTCCTAGATCTCTATACACAAGCTCAAAAGGCTGAATCATATTTGATTTTTGTAGGAAGGCTTCCTCTGAAGGCGACAATGCCTATTCTTCCATACCTACCACAATATCTTTATTCGAATGTATTTTTGCAGCCCATGCCATCGATGTATCTTGTTCCCTAATGGAATTTAAGCTCCCCTCAAGTATCTCATATCCCTATTCTATAGTAATCTGCTATAAGCTTTCCACATTTTTCCGCTCCAACGATATCATCACAACCTTCATCCATTTATTTTATAGCATTACCAGTACTTCCAGCCCCTTTACCTTTGACTCCATCGCAAGCGCCCTTGCCATTACCAGCACCCATTCCATCATCTAGTAAGAACCCCCTCATGGTTTTGTTATAATAAGTAAAATATAATAATGCAAATTTGAGGACAATATCCAATGGGTTGACAACTATGAGAAAGAAGCAAGTTGAAGCTAAGTTTCGATCGAGGAGCTTCCAGACTCCACCGATCACCTGAGAGCAAGCATCCAGTAGAAGGGGGCCTAAGAAGGATAATATGATGTAGGAAAATGATGATATTAATGCATATGAAAAGACATATTGGTGTTCTACTTGTAATGCTCCTCATGGCAAAGACACATGTATGGTCCATATAAACTATGTTCAGACACTGGCAGAAAGTTCTTCGATTGGGCAAGTTAACATGATTCAAGAAGCAGAACATAATTGTATGGTGCCATCTCCCAAGTAGGTTTAAGTTCTTACCAGGTCTGGAAAGAGGCAAGTGACCATGGATCCCTCATAATTACAGTCGTTGAAAGTACCCATGGTTCCAAAAGATCCAAAAGAAAAGCAAACGTCCTAGATGAAGACCCCTGAGGTTGTCAAGTCAAAATATTCACTACCTGGGCAAGCACAAGGTAAAGTGCAAGCTCAACCTTCAACTTCACAACACATGGCCACTGCTCCAACCTCTGGTGAAACAAAATAGCAATTTAAGGAAGAACTCAAATATCCTTCATTGACTAAAATGCAAAGAGTAGAAGCTACGCAACAGTATCGATATAAGTACGAGTGGTCCTTAGAAGAAAATGTCCCACCTGTTTATAATTATAGTATCATGGAGGAAATGAAGAAAATCCCAGCTAGGATTAGCTTGTATGATGCATTGCAGGTGCCAGGGCAAATTTATTTGTTGCAAGAATCCCTGAAGAGCACCAAATACCAAAAGAAATATCGTTTGCAAACAGTCTTGGTTCAAGCACTCTCCACTTCAATGATAGGTAAAAATCATCCTCCTCTATTTTATTTATCTTTGAGAATGGAAGGGTGGATTGTGTATAATTACATGATAGACTCTGGTGCTACCACTACTATTATGCCCAAGGCGGTATACGAAGTGATAGGAATGGAGTATACAAGGAGCAGTCCAGGAGTGTTACAATTGGATGGTACCCCAGTTAAAATGGTCGGAGTAATAAAAGATATTCCAATTGTGCTTCATAGCATGCCATAGATCATTTTCATTCAGGAGGTTGTTGTTGTTGATTTAGAACCTTATTTTAGCATGTGCCTTTCAAGGGAATTCACAGCTAAGCTGGGAGGTTATCTATCATTCAATTATTCACATTTGGAGATCCCATTCAAAGGTAGGTGAATTTGCAATCATAATGAGAATCCTTCCCCTTTTCATATCAAGAAGATAGAGGAGGCAGAACAAGCCCCAAGAATGGTAAATATGATGACCGAAGAATTGAAAGAAGTTGGTGTGGTTGAAGAAGTACCTGAGGAGCTTCACCTAGAAGATGAGTTTTTGTTGACAGACTTCAATGCTGTGATCGGAATGGACATTTGTTGTTATTTGATTTAGAAGGTATAAAAGCCTTAAGAACAAGCCCTTAAGCCCTCAAAACCTAGTTCACATTAGTTATGGAAGTTGTTATTTGATGGTGCTCGATGTAAGAATGGTGCAGGGGTAGGTGTGGTATTGGTCCCTCCTAAAGGTATACAAAAAATATACTCCTACAGATTGACCTGGAGTTGTACAAATAATGTCGCTGAATATGAAGCATTATGCCTTGGCTTGAAAAAGGCCAAGAAATTGGGAATTGAACAATTATAGATTTTTGGTGATTTCGAGCTTATAGTCAATCAAGTTAAAAATAGATATGTGTTTAAGAAACATTACTTGAAGGCATATTGCAACAGGGTATGGGATATTTTTGAATTATTTAAAGCTTTGAATATTTAAGCAATTCTTAGGGAGCAAAATAGACACGCTAACATTTTAGCTTCCCTAGGTGCTAATTATTATCCTGCTGAGAAAGTGGTCCGAAAACCCAAGATAGCGAGGGTAATCTACAGACCTTGCATTCCATATAAGGGCCTCTATTGGCATGTGTTCGATAATTATGAGAAAATAGTGAATTTTCTCCTCAAAGAAGCTACCAGCACATAAATTAAAGTTCTTATGGAAGAAGAAAAAGAAGAGATGATCTAGTTGAGAAATAATAATATCCCCAAAGGTTTGATTTCACTAGAAATCTTGTTTTATCAAAGTGATAGAGCTGATAAACATAGGATTAAGGTGGATGCCAAGGAATACAGAGAATTACAGTTGGAGCTAGGTAAGGTCATTAAGGTTGGTACCGATTGTGAATCTAATGAAATTGAGGGTATAACAGGTTTATGCTATGAATACCTAGATATTGTAGCATGGAGTTATCAAGACTTGAAATGGTATGATAAAAATATGATCCAACATACCATCGAGCTGCAAGAAGGGATGAAGCCTTTTTGGCAGAAGCAGCGTCTTGTCAATCCAAATATCGAAGCCCTCATGAAAGTAGAATTATTAAATATGTTCGAAGCAAAGATAATTTATCCTATTAAATATTCCACCTGGGTAGTGTTGAGAAGCAACACACCCCCACTGAAAAATGAGATTCCATCCTTAGAAAATTTTGAACTTCCATTTTTGCAACAGGGACCCTCTTGATAATTTTCAGGTTTTAAATCCAAATTTGCTTGCCTCCTTTTTAAAGTTGTGTTTTTTCTTGCATTCCAGCTGTGTTATCCAAGAATTCACTTTCTACATGCTAGAATCATTCATGCACAAATAAAATCTTGCACCGGTACCGAGAAAAATCTAGAAAATAGTTGCATAAATTCATGAAAAATCAAACTTTCCATTTTTGGTAGTGTCGCGATATCGCGACACTTCCATTTTCGAAAATGTCGCGAAATCGCGACGGGTAAATCAAAAAGCAGCTAAGTCATTTAAGTGTAGCGAAATCGCGACACTTTCCATTTTTGGAAGTGTCGCGATATCGCGACATTTCCATTTTTGGAAAGTGTCGCAAAATCGCTACCGGCCGGAGGAGAGAGAAAGAAAACGTACGGAAGGGCACGATTTTGCGACATGTCGCGAAATCGTGACATGTCGCATTTTCGCGGCAGGAGAGAGAAAGTGGGCTGCAGAATAAAAAAATTGGCTAAGTATGAAAATGGTCGCGATTTCGCGACATGTCGCGAAATCGCGACACTTTCTGGAGAGAGAAGGAAAGGAGACGAAGAAAGAAGCCAAGTGCAAGGGCAGGCACGATTTTGCGACATGTCACGAAATCGTGACATGTCGCAGTATCGCGACTGTTGGAGCAAAAAGTTGCAGTTGACGGAGAAGGGTCGCGATTTCGCGACATGTCGCGAAATCGCGACATGTTGCGTTTTCGCGGTCGATAGGGGAAGAAGCAGCGCAGCGCTGGGGACGTCGCGATTTCGCGACATGTCGCGAAATCGCGACATGTCGCAGAATCGCGATAGGAGAGAGAAAGTCCTAAGTGAGCCAGAAGTGCATTCCAATGGGAAACAGAAGGCATCCTGGGGTAGCGACACGTGTCAAAGCATGAGGCAGACAAACAGAAGCCGACATGCAAGCTTGCTTTAGGGTTTTTAACCTGATTTAATCTGTTTTAACCTTTAAAGCTTCTGATTTAATTAAAGTGCTAATCTAATGCATCTTTTCTCTTTCATGCAGGATTCCATCTGGCACTTACGGGACAACCGAGAAAGGCCATAAAGTCAAAGTTAAAGTGCAGATTTGATCGAGGACCGCCATGCTAGAGGAGAAGATGCCGGTGAAAGCATTCAATGGAGATTTATTGCAGAATTAATAGCATGAAGACAATTTCAACACAGGGATGGCTTTACGGAGATCAGATCTGAGAGAAGTGGTGACTCATCCGGCTCACCAACAGAATTAATGGAGGCATTTATTTGCAGCTACGGATGAATGCAAGTGGCTTTAGATTTTATCTTCTCCATTTATGGCAGCTGACTCCCCTGATTTGCAGAAGGGTTAAGTTCTATCCAGAACTTGATTTTAATGGATTTTTATTGTAAAACCCGGGTCCTAGGGTTTAGAAAGATAAGATTTAGGGTTTGAGGAAGAAGATATTTCTGAAAAGATCAGGGTCTGTCCTGAGTCTATAAATACTTCTTCTCAATGTAATCGCGGGAGGCGGAGACTTAGAAATAAAAGGCTTATAAGCAATTTCTTGCAAATTTTGTGAAATCCTTTGTTTCTGGACTTGGAGTTGATGTGCTTTAGCTTTTCTGTGATAGCATGGCCAGGAGCCTAATCTTTTGCAGAGTGTGATAAGTGTATCTTCTTTTGTTATCCGTTCCATTAAAGTTTGTTAGATATATGCTGTAAATCTGCCATTATCAAGTTTAAATATGTTGTTAGGCTTCAGTTGTTCCATTGTCTGCTAGGGGAAATTACAGATTTGAGGTTAAGTTTGTTCTAATTGCTCTGTCTTCACTGTGTGAGCTAGGCTGCCGATGAAAGATACCAATTTTAACCAGCTGCCCCTTGGATTTATAATTTTTTGCTAGATCTGTTTCACTCTGCCTTGTGCTCTTAGTTGAAAGTGATCTTAGACTGACTGGACACTTTCTTCTTTGATTTGTTCTGTTGTGAAGCTAGTAGCATAGATAAGATTGATAGTTTACGGTTTTACAGTTGATGTCTGATAAACTTCTCTTTCTGCCCTACCCTACCCTCTCTTTGTTTTCGATGAATGATCCATTTTTACTTTCTTTATTTGTCTTTTATTTGAATCTGCTGACCCATGAGAGCTAGATCAAGAATTCAAGTTAAATCTGATAAACAACTTTTGACAACTACTGAACAAGTTCAAGAACCCCCTGTAAGGTAACAGAGTAGTCCATATTGAAATCTATTCTAGAAGTGGAAAAGAGTGAATAGCCATTCGACCCAACTCTGTAACTCGCACCTTGGATAACCAGCTAGATCCTAAAGTGAGTGGGATCCGTCCCGTGGGTGTCTCCGGCGGCTTCCTGCCCATCCTTTCGCGGGGTGCGTATGAAAGCTGGACCAACACCTAATTGGCGCTAGAAGGAGGGCCGAGAACATCTCAGTTCAAGTTCAGTAGTCTGTTAAGTACTGTAAAGTTGTATGTGCTGAGTCTGGTATTTTATCTTTTGAATCCTTTTCCCTCCTCCTCAGCTCTTTTAAATTTTGTTGTTAGAGTTTTTGCCTGAACAGCGGAACTTAACACCAACACCTAATTGGCGCTAGAAGGAGGGCCTGTTGAACTCAGTTCAAGTATTGTAAGTTTGTGAGTGCTGATTTAAAATTCTGTGGTTAGAGTTTTTGCCTGAACAACGAGACTTAACACCAACATTTTAAAACTGGCCCAGTGAAATCCGGGCAGTATTGTAAGTTGTCAGTACAGTTTTTAAAATTGCCAGAGAAGACCTCAAGTTAAGAACAGTTTTATCTCCACTGGCAGTTATCCAATCACAACTCAGAACATCACTGTCAACCAAGTAATAATGGCAAATTGGTTGGGCCCCACTGCTTTGAATATCCCGGGTATAGCCCATGACTTGCCCAGAAGCCCGAAAAGGTATCTCCCCAGATATAAACATGATGGGACAAGAACTGCAGAAGAACATCTGCTAGCTTTTAAAAATGCTTTAAAATTGTTGAATATACAGCATGAAGATGTTGCCTGCAGATTGTTCCCGTTCACTCTCCAGGAGGGAGCTTATGGACTGGTTTTTAAACCTCACCAAGAATTCCATTACTAGCTGGGATGACCTAGAGAAAGCTTTTATATCACAATTTGGGGAAGTGATAGACCCAGTGTGTTATACCAACAATTTTCCAGCATCAAGAGAGAGTCGGGAGAAACTGTCAGGTCTTTCAATATGAGGTTCCAAAGAGCTTACGGTAGAATGATTGGCCATTACATCCCAAATGCAAATCTGGCCTTAGAAATCTACAAGAATGCATTGGATTCGGTGACCTCTATTTTTCTCAAGAGAGACATTAATATCACAACCCTGGCAGGGGCTTATAAAGAAGCCTTAATTCTTGAAAGACAGCTAGGGCCTCAAATTCTGAGTAGTCCTTTGATATCCTATGTTACATAGAACATGCCTATTTTGAACCCCATTCCACATCATGAGTTAGTGCCAACATGTCATGCTCTACCCAAGGAAACTCCGTTAACTGTCACATCCACTCAGCATGTGCAAAATACAGAGAAAGGTTCTGACAAGTTCAAAGTGGAAGTGCTTGAACTGAACAGTTGTGATCTGGCATTACCCAAATCAGAAGTTTTTCCTGGTGAGTTAAATTTTCCTAGAGATCAAAAAAATATTGATATTTCTAGTTCACCCAAAAATAGTACAACCAGGGTTTCAGATTCTGTCACTTTTCCCGAAGAGTCAGAAAGTCTTGTACAGACTCCTGTGGATGAAATGCAAGATTTTCAACAGTTCAAAATGGACAGTTATAATTTGAGATGTCAGAGTCCAGAACCTAACAATGATCCTTCCTCATCAGAGGATGATGAAAGTGAGATTCAATGTCACTATGCAGAAGTAACTGAGGAGGATAACATCATTGAGGATATGAGGGAACTTAAAGCTGACATCACCCTCTATGAACTGCCTCAGATTGTTGAACAAAAGGTTAACTTGATTGAGGCTTACTCTGGACCACCTGTTGAATTTCAAGAAAAGGAGGAAAAGATAGTAAATATGAATGTGGTCAACCAACTTGGAATTGATGAACTGTCTCAACATAAGCCTGCAACTTCTGAACATAATGTCAAAGAAAAGGCTATAAACTGTGTTGATGTAAATATTGGATCTTATAATTTGGCAACTAAAAAGGTGGGAACAGTTACAGCTCTAATCAATCACAACCATGATGTTTGGATATTGCACATTGATGAGGTTAAATCTAAGCAAGGCTCAGGTGAAAAGGAAAATTGTAAACATTTTGCTAGAGGGATAAAAATTGAAGTCCTGGATATTGAAGCAAGACAAACAACCACAAAATTTTCAAGTTGTTAAGAACCAGGGCATACGGATAAAACATGATTTCTTTCAGTTGTCACATAATTTTGAAGATGTGGTGGTCCTGGTCCATCAAGATTTTAAGGTATTTGATCCTGGGGTTTTTTACATTCGAGTCATTTTGAAAGAATTTTGCAAACCCTTCAAGTAGAAGCATAAACATGTTATCATATGATTTGTTATTATATGATTTGTTTAATTTGAAGGAGTTGCAGATTTGTTTTTCAAATGGGACAGGGAAGACAGTAAACACAAGTCTTTCCTAGATAGCAAATTTTTGAAGCACAGTCTGGAGTGCATTTCATCAACAGGACCTGAAAGGTAATTTTTCTAAATTACTTGCACATGGTCAAAAAAATTTTAAGGCACCATTTCTCTGCTTTCCCAACTGCTGCATTTTTTGAGTATGAAGGGAAGTTGTAACATATGTATACATTGTAAGTAAGCTTTCAGTTTTTCAGTTTTATTTCTTTGTCTGTACAGTTTTAGCTTGTGCAGTTTATTTCTTTTGTCAGTGCTTTTTATTTCTTTTCTTTGTCTTTTTATGTCAGCTTGTTGTTTAAGTCTGTGCAGTCTTTTGTTTCAGTTTTATTTGCTTTAGTTCTTTATTACAGTTATTTTTCTTTGCAGTTTAGTTTATTTCAGTTGCTTTAGTTTATTTCAGTGTTGTTGCAGTTTAGCTTTGCTTCAGTTCAGCAGTTTTAGTTGCTTTGCTTCAGTTCTTTTAGTTTATTTCTTTTATTGCCTGTTCAGTTTTTATTTTCTTCCCTGCATTTCCTTTTCTTTGTTGTCTGTACAGTCTTTTGTTTCAGTTATTTTCTTTGCTGTCTGTTCAGTTTATTTTATTCCCTTTGCCTGTACAGTTCTGTGCTTTAGTCTGTGCAGTTTTATTTTTGTTTTGCTTTAGAAGCCTCTGTGCCTGTCCTTGGAAGTCTGTGCAAAGTCCTTCAGCTTTTGAAATCTGTCCTTTAACCTCTGCTTGAGCAATCAATGAAAAGTCAGCCTGCTGAAAATTGTTTTATTCTGAGCTGATAAATCCACAATCCAGTACCCCATTCTGTTCATTATTCTAATTGAGATAGTCTGCTTACTCTGAACTGTAGAACTATTTTGTTATTCAGGACAAAGGTAGAGAGATGATGGGATCTTGTGTCTTACTTGCCACAGTTGTTTTAATGATAGAAAAACTGCTATGCTGTTTAGTTGGAGGAACTCCCGGGGAATCCAAGAAAAGTTGGTTATAAGAGGGGACTATGATTCATGCAATTATTTGGGTGTCACCAGAGGCTATTAATGCCTGGACTGAAACAGTTTCAAATTGATCAAGTGTTAGAAGAAAATTGTAATTTCTCTAAGGTCTTCCAGATAGTGATATATTTCAAAAAGAAGAGAGATAAAAAAAAAAAAAAAAATTACATAATGAAGAGGCAGCCAATATTAGATTCTGCCCTACAGTTGTAAATTTGGGTCGTGTAAATCTAAAGGGTAACTCTGTCTAGGCTGTAAAAGGCTAAACTAGTAAACAAAGATCTACTCGGTTTCCCCTTTTACAATCTAGAAAAGTTGATTAATCCAAGTTCAGCATTCAATTCAGTCATTCTTGAAGAAAGTTTATACCCTTTGAAATTGCACATCAGAAATCTTCCTTGAAGTAATTCAGCCTAGTATGTCCTTGGGAAATTTTAACAATTGGCAGTTAGCAGTCAATTTATTGTGAAGAATGTCTGTGGCAAGGCATGATGCATGGTCTTTTTGTTTTGAAACCGGAGTCTTGGGTTCTAAAATAGTGCTACTATTTTACCCGTAGATATCGCCATTTGTTGAGAAGCAACACACCCCCACTAAAAAATGAGATTCCATCCTTAGAAAACCCTGAACTTCCATTTTTGCAATAGGGACCCTCTTGATAATTTTCAGGTTTTAAATCCAAATTTGCTTGCCTCCTTTTTAAAGTTGTGTTTTTTCTTGCATTCCAGCTATGTTATCCAAGAATCAACTTTCTACATGCTAGAATCATTCATGCACAAATAAAATCTTGCACCGGTACTGAGAAAAATCCAGAAAACAGTTGCATAAATTCATGAAAAATCAAACTTTCCATTTTTGGTAGTGTCGCGATATCGCGACACTTCCATTTTCAGAAATGTCACGAAATCGTGACAGGTAAATCAAAAAGCAGCTAAGTCATTTAAGTGTAGCGAAATCGCGACACTTTCCATTTTTGGAAGTGTCGTGATATCGCGACATTTCCATTTTTGGAAAGTGTCGCAAAATCGCTATCGACCGGAGGAGAGAGAAAGAAAACGTACGGAAGGGCGCGATTTTGCGACATGTCACGAAATCGTGACATGTCGCATTTTCATGGCAGGAGAGAGAAAGTGGGTTGCAGAATAAAAAATTGGCTAAGTATGAAAATGGTCGCGATTTCGCGACATGTCGCGAAATCGCGACACTTTCTGGAGAGAGAAGGAAAGGAGACGAAGAAAGAAGCCAAGTGCAAGGGCAGGCGTGATTTTGCGACATGTCGCAAAATCGCGACATGTCGTAGTATCGTGACTGTTGGAGCAGAAAGTTGCAGTTGACGGAGAAGGGTCGCGATTTCGTGACATGTCGCGAAATCGCGACATGTCACGTTTTCACGGCCGACAGGGGAAGAAGCAGCGCAGCGCTGGGGACGTCGCGATTTCGTGACATGTCACGAAATCGCGACATGTCGCAGAATCACGATAGGAGAGAGAAAGTCCTAAGTTGACCAGAAGTGCATTCCAGCGGGAAACAGAAGGCATCCTGGGGTAGCGACACGTGTCAAAGCGTGAGGCAGACGAACAGAAGCCGACATGCAAGCTTGATTTAGGGTTTTTAACCTGATTTAATCTGTTTTAACCTTTAAAGCTTTTGATTTAATTAAAGTGCTAATCTAATGCATCTTTTGTCTTTCATGCAGGATTCCATCTGGCACTTGCGGGACAACCGGGAAGGCCATAAAGTCAAAGTTAAAGTGCAGATTTGATCGAGGACCGCCATGCTAGAGGAGAAGATGTCGATGAAAGCATTCAATGGAGATTTATTGCAGAATTAATAGCATGAAGACCATTTCAACACAGGGATGGCTTTACGGAGATCAGATCTGAGAGAGGTGGTGACTCATCCGGCTCACCAACAGAAATTAATGGAGGCATTTATTTGCAGCTGCGGATGAATGCAAGTGGCTTTAGATTTTATCTTCTCCATTTATGGCAGCTGACTCCCCTGATTTGTAGAAGGGTTAAGTTCTATCCGGAATTTGATTTTAATGGATTTTTATTGTAAAACCCGGGTCCTAGGGTTTAAGTGCGATAAGATTTAGGGTTTGAGGAAGATATTTTGAAAAGATCAGGGTTTGTCCTGAGTCTATAAATACTGCTTCTAAATGTAATCGCGGGAGGCGGAGACTTAGAAATAAAAGGCTTATAAGCAATTTCTTGCAAATTTTGTGAAATCCTTTGTTTCTGGACTTGGAGTTGATGTGCTTTAGCTTTTCTGTGATAGCATGGCCAGGAGCCTAATCTTTTGTAGAGTGTGATAAGTGTATCTTCTTTTGTTATCCGTTCCATTAAATTTTGTTAGATATATGTTGTAAATCTGCCATTATCAAGTTTAAATATGTTGTTAGGCTTCAGTTGTTCCATTGTCTGCTAGGGGAAATTATAGATTTGAGGTTAAGTTTGTTCTAATTGCTTTGTCTTCACTGTGTGAGCTAGGCTACCGATGAAAGATACCAGTTTTAACCATCTGCCCCTTGGATTTATAATTTTTTGCTAGATTTGTTTCACTCTGCCTTGTGCTCTTAGTTGAAAGTGATCTTAGACTGACTGGACACTTTCTTCTTTGATTTGTTCTGTTGTGAAGCTAGTAGCATAGATAAGATTGATAGTTTAGGGTTTTACAGTTGATGTCTGATAAACTTCTCTTTCTGCCCTACCCTACCCTCTCTTTGTTTTTGATGAATGATCCATTTTTACTTTCTTTATTTGTCTTTTATTTGAATCTGCTGACCCATGAGAGCTAGATCAAGAATTCAAGTTAAATCTGATCAAATTTTGCAACTACTAAACAAGTTCAAGAACCCCCTGTAAGGTAACAAAGCAATCCATATTGAAATCTATTCCAGAAGTGGAAAAGAGTGAATAGCCATTCGACCCAACTCTATAACTCGCACCTTGGATAACCAGCTAGATCCTAAAGCGAGTGGGATCCATCCCGTGGGTGTCTCCGACAGCTTCCTGCCCATCCTTTCGTGGGGTGCATATGAAAGCCGGACCAACAGGTAGCGAACTTGGTTCCTGTAAGAAATAAGAATGGAGATATATGTTTGTGTGTTGACTTTCAAAATTTAAATCAGGCATCACTTAAGGATCATTATCCTCTTCCCAAGATAGATTAGATTCTTCATGTTGTGGCTAGTGCTAAGATATTTTCCTTGTTATATGGATTCTCTGGGTACAATCAAATTTGGGTTAAGGAAGAGGATCAATATGAAACAACATTTACAACTAAGTGGGGTACATTCGATTATCATTAGATGCCTTTCAAGATTTCAAATTTTGGTGCAACTTTTCAAAGAGCCATGGACGTCACCTTCAGTGAGTTGCTAAATAAAATCATTGTAATTTATCTTGATGATATGACAGTGTTTTCACATTGTAGAACATATCATGTTTCTCATTTAAGGAAAATATTTGAGAAGTGTCGAGAATTTGGGATTTCCATAAATCCAAAGAAGTCAATTTTTGTGGTCAAGGAAGGGAAGCTATTGGGCCATGTGATCTCATGATAAGTACTAGATATAGATCCTGTGCGAGATGAAGCACTAATGAAATTTCCACTACCTACGAATAAGAAATACTTGCAGTCCTTCTTCGGAAAAATAAACTTCATTCGCAAGTTTATTTTTGATTTTGCCCAAGTCATCAAACCAATGACAAAGCTCTTGAAAAAGAATGTTGATTTTAAATGGACGGAGGCCAGGAAGCAAGCTTTTCAAGAAATCAAAGAGAGGATAACTCAGGTGCCAGTATTGATCAATCCTGACTACTCCAAAGATTTTATACTATATGCAGTAGGTGAGTAGGAGAGCTATGTTGCCATGCTCACACAAAAACAAGATGATGGTGAAGAAAAGCCTATCACTTTTCTAAGTCAGGTTATTGTGTCGCACCAAGAGAAGTACAATTTTATTGAGAAGCAGGTTTATGCAGTTATGAAAGCCTTGAAGAAGTTTCGCCACTTTGTTTCTCAGAGTAGAACTGTGGTTTACGTCATTTACCTTGATGTTCGTAATTTTATAATTCAAGGAGAGTTGCGTGATAAGAGAATCGGATGGGTTTCAAATATCCAAGAGCATGATATAGATATCAAGCCATTGAAGTTGGTTCGTGGGCGCGCTCTATGTCAAAAGTTGGCCAAAAGCGTGGTTGTTGAGACAAATCTTGAAGATGTAATTTATGTGAATCATGCAGCGGGTGACAAAGAATGGATCGAGGAACTCCTTGAGTATTTTACTTCTGGAAGGTGTCCTAGCTACTTTAACCCCTCACATCCCTGAAGGTTCATATTGCAAGCACTCAGGTATGTTTCATTGCCCAACGGTCTATATTATAAGAATATTGATGGCATACTCCTTAGATGTGTGAAAGATACTAAAAAATAAATTTTTTTGGAGTTCCATTTTGGGTTGTCAAGAGGGCACTATGTCGGTAGACCTATGGATATAAAAATTATTCGAGCAGGCTATTATTGGCCTACTCTGTTTGCTGATTCACATAAGATAAGTCAGTAGTGTGATAATTGTCAAATATATGTGAGACGAATAAGAAAAGGAGCATCACCAATGCATCTGATTCAGGTAGAGGTACTCTTTCAATAGTGGGGTCTTGATTTTATAGGTGTTATTAATACGCATTCCTTTGTAGAGCATAACTATATACTGATTACAAAATATTACTTCACCAGATGTGCATAAGCTATACCCAAAAAAAAGGTTGATCAGGCGACTGCTACTTCTTTTCTAGAGAACCTCATCACCCATTTCGGTATACCCGATTCCTTGGTTATCGATAATGGTACTCATTTCATTGGGGCAAAAATTATCGAATTCGACAGTAGGTATGGTATTTATTTGAAGACATATTCCAATTATTAACCATAGGGAAATGGATTAGCTGAGTCAACCAACAAAAATTTGCTTCGGATTCTGAAGAGGATAATGGGTGAGAATAAGAGAAATTGGCATTTGTTGTTAAATCAGGCACTTTGGGATGATAGCAATTTGTTAAATAAATCCATTAAAATATCCCCGTATGCTTTGGTTTATGGGAAAGAATATGTCCTTCCTACCCATATTGAATTTCCTATGCTTCAAACTTTGCAGATGTTTCACGATGAAAACGAAGAAAATAATCCCATAAAGGCAAGGTTGACACAGTTGCTACAATTAGAATAAGAAAGGGAGCGATCTTATCACACATTTGCATAACATGTTGTTGAAATGAAGAAGTGGTTCCAGAGTAAAACCATTTATCGAAGCTTCCAGATGGGTGACTTGGTATTAAAATGAAACGAAAAAAAATATAAGCCTGGGAAACATCATAAGTTTGATGCAATTTGGGAGGGACCTTTTCGGATTTCTGCTGTCACTTCTTCTAATGCATTTTGAATCTATGATATGGAAGGGTGTGAGCTCCCCATTCCAATGAATGGCCTTCATTTGAAGGCCTATATTTCATGATTTTAAATCGAAGGTAGTACCTTGTACATATGTAATATATGTTGTTTTTTTTTTTAAATAAAAATAAAAAAAAGAGAAAAAAATGAGACTCAAGGATGACAAAGTGATAACATAGGTCTTCACACACCATTGGAAGGGGCAAACATCACTTTCACCCATTTTAAAGGTGAATGCATCTTGTTGACATCACCAAAAAAAAAAATGCGTTGTGCATGGCATTTTTTCTAGTAAAAAAGGGCAAAAAAAACACAAAACAAAAAGAAAGAAAAACATAGTGAAGATTGCTTTAGAAAAAGAAGGCACGCCATGGAGTTTTAAGAGACACTTTCATTGGAAAATATTTCTTAAGATGCGCATTCAGAGCAATTAATTTTTCCCAAAGGTTACGTGGCGATCATCGGAAGTAGCCGGTGCCAACTTGAAGTAATGATATTCAAACATGGGAGGCACTCAGATTGAGCTTTTCAAGGCAGCTAACAGAATTAATGATTGATGATTAATGGTAGGTTTGATCTTCCTAGTGAGCTATTGGCATCAGGGCACATTGTTCTATGGGATTGCGCTGCATTGTGGGCATGATTTCCAAGTAGAATCCGATGGTGAACCAAAGGGAAATTATTATTTTTTGCACTTCGAGAAAGGAGTCTGAGTGATTTTTGAAGAATATTTCTCTCCGAAGGCGCATCTACATTTAATTCTATAATTACTATGGTAGTTGGTAACACTCCTATAAAATTTTGAAGAAAAAATGCAAGTCTTGTTTTTCTTATTTGTTTTTCTTTTCGTGTTGCGTTGTATCCTATTTTCCAAGGTATAGAGGAATTTTCAAAAGTTCCTAAGCAGGGAATTGCAAAAAAATCTATAGTTTTTATCTGACAAGATGGGAAGATGTAGTAAAGAACAGACAAAGGTGCTAGAGGATGTTGAAGTACATCCATCCAAGAAATGAGAGAATTTCAAGGGCTAAAAAGGCCCGACAGAATGACTATGTTGATTTGGATCCCTATGAAGATGAAATGGTCGAAATTGATGATTGTTTGATCACACATAAGTGAATTGATAGATTAAGGCAAGAGGTTGAAGCTGCAGTTGATCAAGGGGTTTCCCATAATATTTGGCTCATGATGCCTCACCATGTACAAATTTCATGGTATATTTTATCGTCTATGCATCCATGCCCCGAACTCATTCGATTAATTGCACAATTTTATGACTCCTCCACTAGGGTTGTCCGAAATGCTTGAAATGAGATTCTTTTTACGATTACACCAGATGAGGTCTGAGAGGATTTTTCCTGTAGGGTGGGCACGTCGAGCTATACAGTAAATAAGAAAATTCATATGGATTAGCAAGAGGAGAAGTATGTTTCCATTGTTGCTATGAGGTAATTTATGGAGACGTAGCTCGTCAAGGAGCCACAAATGGGGAAACTACCAAGTTTGCCTAAAACCCTTTTAGAATTAAAGTGCTAGGACATTTATTCCATGCTTTCTTGGGTTTTTGGGTTACCTTTAAATGAAACTATGCACAAGTGGCAGGCAACTATGGCCCAATGTATTTGCAAGGTAGAATTTTATTCTCCTGTGGCTATGAGGTAGGGTAAATCCAATTTATTTTGACTAGGCTGAATTTGTTTCTCAAAGAATTAATTCATAGTTGCAGAGGTTGCAAGAAGGAAAGACTAGGGCATCTCGACATACTTCACTACTGGTATGGTTTTTCTTTTTCAAATGCAACGATGTTTTTCTTTTATTTTTGTTACGTAGATAGGCAAAAAGAATGAACCTCTGCCAGTTTACAAGTGGAATCAAGTATTGAATAAGGAGTCTATATATAGCTTTAATAGCTGGTTTTTGGGCCCAACCATTGAGTTACTTTGTGGTAGTTGTGATCGAGTGCCTCACAACCTGAGAGATATTGTTGTTTTAGAGGAGAAGGGCAACATATTTTTGCTCACTCAGGGCATGGTTGTTCATATTTTTGGATATACAGGTAAACCTTTTTTGTTGCCTTATTTTACCACTATGCACATTTTTGCTATGGAAGTTGTGCACCAGATGGATTATATTAATGATATATATGGCTCCGGACGAGGGAAGAAAATGACTTGTACTATATCTCTTAAGTTTGGGAGTATAGAAGTGAACCAGGTTGGGTAAAATCACCTTTTGACGGTGGTGCTTCAAGACCTAGGACTAATTGAGTTGCCGCAATGATGGCGGTATGATCCACTTGGAAAAATTTTGGCATTTATTAAGGCAAAGACCTTTCATTATTGCTCGCACCCGAATATTCAGAAGCACCAAAATAATTTTTATGGGCCAGACATGAACTGGCATGTGGAAAAAATGTCCTCCCTTCCTCCATATCATAATTATTATGAGCAAGAAGCGGAGTATAATCCAAGAAAGAATAAAACACATATTTCTCCTCCAGGATTGTTTGGGACTATCCAAGAGGTAAACCCTCATTGAAAGGAGGAGAAAATTATGAACTGGTGGGTAATGCACATTCATCGAAGGAATCCCTATGCTACTTATGGATTGAAGCTTGATACCTAGTTCTCTCAAGTTTATGATAGGTTTGTGGATTCTTATCAACCTGTCACCTTTGCCATCATTTTGCCATAAATTTTTTAGCAGTACAAAAGTGGCGAAAGTGAACCAAAGGAGGAGAGTCCTATGGTTGAGGACAACACTGAAGAGGAAGAGGAAGAAGAAGAACACTCACATGTTTTTCAAAAGTGAACTCAAAGGGCAAAGCGCCCTCCTGAAGAAGTTCCTTTGCCTAAGCAACAAAAGCGGCCGATGGTGCCCCCTTTTCCTAAAGCAGCTAAGCGGCCCCAAACTGGCACGACCACTACTTCAACTATTATAGCACCCATGTATTTGGGTATTATGATTCCTATTACATCGAGTTCCATAGTTGCTTCTATACTAACAATGAACCTTGTCCTCAATAGTGAGCACCCTACATTAGTAGCACAAATATTTTTGATGGTGCAACCAGAGGAGGAGCAACTTTTGAAAGATTCTCATGTTGAGATTCTAGATGAAGAAGTAGCCCTCAATGTTGGTGAGAAGGAGGTAGAGCAGGGAAAGGAGGTAGTTGCACAACCTCCATAATCCATAGAACCAGTGATGCTTCACCCCAAGGTACATCATCCCTTCCTTCATCTTCCCTTTCCCTCATTGGGCACGTAGTGATTTCTTCTTTAGTCCCCTCAGTTTCATTTTTTTCCCCTCTATTTTCTACTTTCCCACCTTTTGGTATTCCTTTCATTTCTATTTTTATGGTTCCCTCTTTCACTTCTGCTATTTCCATTTTTGAAGTCACTACTGCTCCTTTCACTCCCGCTTCCTCACCCTCCATTTATTTTAGTTTTTATGCATTAGGGACTAATCCTTTTTTGCGTCCCCTTCCCTCGGTCATAATTTCTTCCACCATTGTGGCTATTAGTATGCAATCTCTATCTAGTATTAGCGTAAACATGGTTGCATCTATGTCCTCTATGTCCTCCATCTCATCCACTCTTTCCCTCTCTTCCACAATCCCTATGTCCATTCCTCCATTTTAGTCCATGTCGTCTATGTCCACTAGGCTTAGTTGCTTAGATATTTTTGTTCCATTTACCCTATTTTTAGATTTGCAGACTATTCCAGATGTGCAGGTGACCCGCATGCAGCTGGATGTTGAAAAATTAAATTGAGCACACCTGAGCTCCTCTCAATGTTTGAATAGTATGCCATGAAAAGAAGCTATGGCACCAATGCAACCGATCAAGAAGGTGGCCTTTGATCCAATTTCCAAGGAGGCTCATGTGACAACATTCACTCCGATAGTTCAAAAACCTCAAGGTGAGTTGCAGCCTGAGG
This sequence comes from Wollemia nobilis, assembly GCA_028583015.1. Classification (NCBI taxonomy): domain Eukaryota; kingdom Viridiplantae; phylum Streptophyta; class Pinopsida; order Araucariales; family Araucariaceae; genus Wollemia; species Wollemia nobilis. The sequence goes on from JAQPPZ010017238.1 coordinate 2,845,074, forward strand.
ACTATATTTCTGAGACTATAACTGAAGATCTGATGTGGATTGATCCCATTGAAAAAATAGGAAATATGCAAGTAGATATGAGCTCTTTGTATTTGCACGAGGAGCATTATAAAGAAAAATATTTTGAGCTGCAAGATAGGGTACTTGAGTTGGAGAGTGTGTTAGCTAAGAGAAAGGCAATAGAACGACCATTGAAATGGAATATTTTTGCAATCAAGTCAAGGTGCACTTAAAGGAGTGCGATGCCGCTCGGATTGAGATGCATAACCTATAGCAATAGGTCTAAGAACTCAAAAAGTATCTTGAAGCTAAGGTCGCACCTGTTGCGGGGTTTTCACATGATAGGATAAGAGACCTTCACCTTTGCTTTATACGAAATTCCATAAAGTTGATCCCGCACATAGTCAAGGTTTTGCAATACTTATGGGAAGAAGGGATACAAATACAGCTTGAGAAACAAACAATTGACTCAGTGGAGGAGTTGCTATCACCCCATATGGAGATGGCTGTGAAGATACAAGATTTGTTGAGTACCTCCATGTATATTTGCCCTCTCAACGAGATGGAATATGCTTGGTCTGGAGCACGGGTAAATCTGCAAAGATATTTTCAGTGTATGGACCTTGTAAATGAGGGTCGGGCTATCCTCAATACTATTGAGTGGGAGCATACTATTTTGATGTCTCATTTTGAGAATATCGGTCGGTTGGGTTTCACCACCTTCCTAGATGATTGGGGTGAGGCTCTTCCAATGGAACAGTTGTAAGAGCTCTGGAGTGTGTTTATTGAAGATACTGTAGACATTGATACCTTGGCCAAGCCTCTCACTCAAACACAGGTCTTGCTGCTTATGGAGAAATATACACATTTAGATCTTTCCCTTTACGAGTTGGCTCAGCGTTCGAAGTGCCTCAGCTTGACAGATGTACAAAGTCTTTGCTTCATTTATGAATCTCTCTGTACTCACTAATTGTTTACCACTTAAGCTTGGCATGACGATGTACACACATACAAGGCCCTTTTGGAGGTTATTACAGAATAGGAAGTGAAGGCAGCAGTAGATTGTGAAGTAGTAGAAAAGGCGATGAAATAATTTGAACGTGCTAAAGTGCTTAGGGTCACAACGGAAGCAGAAGAAGCAGAGCGCACATAGGTGGCCCCCAAAAGATAATATGTTTGCATCCTTTGCACAGACTCTGCACCCAATGGATAAAGGCCTAGGATCACTTGCATCCATGTGAGTTGGATACCCCATGAGTCATCAAGAAATGTTGGCCATTTTGTATTTCATTGGAATTTTGGGAAAATTTTGTATTAATTTCTATAAGAAGTGATAATATACTTTCCATTCAGTATGTAGAAGTCTGATATATTGTATTCCAAAAAACACAAAGAAAAATCTCGAAGACATTTTTAAAAAAATCTTTATGTATTTATGGATATTCACGTTCGCCCTTAAGGAGGGGCGAACGCCTCATTTGCACTTTCCTGGGGTGAACCTCTTTTGAAAATGTATTGGAAAAATATTAAGTATGAAATCACGTTTGCCCTTCCTTAGGGGTGAACATGCCGTTATCCATTCCTTAGGGGTGAATATGTCGTTCGCCCTTTCTTGGGGCGAACATGCCTTGGGGTACTTGGTTGCTCGTGTGCCTAAAAAATTTTGTGCACCCTGGTCGAGGGGTGAACATGACATTCACCCATACCAGGGGTAAACTTCCTTTCAATAATGAAGAATCGCATTCACCCATCCTAGGGGCAAACGTCCCATTCACCCTTCCTTTGGGGTGAACATCTCGTTCGCCCTTCCTTTGGGACGAATGTTCCTAATGAAGATCGTGCGCACGTTTGATATGGCAAAGATGAATTTAAGGCAAACAAGAAAATGGTTAAATATTGAATTGTGTGTATTTAATGAAGGGTGCCCTCAATAATTCTGTTTTGTGAATCACAAGGAGAAATGCGAGGAGAAATAAGTTTTCATGATTTCCAATGTATCAAAGTTGTTTAAAGAATTTAATGATTTCTCCTGTCATGCGCATCTATGTCTAAATTTTAGATTTTCTAGAATTTGTTTCTCAAGTGCACAGATTTTCCAAGAAATCGAGGAGATTTTTTTGGTTGTTGTCTTTGATCCCAGAACATTCTTCTCTCACATGTATTAAATGAAAGAGGCGGGAACCTCTATAAATACTAAGCAAATCTTGTTGTAATGGGAGGTTAGAAACTTTGCAAGAATACTCTCTAAGTTCTCTACATTAATGAAAGACATCAGGTTTCTGAATTGATTTAACATTCGTTCTTTTTATTTTCTATATAGTTTAAATTCTATATTTGGATTTAAGTGTTGCCAGTGGAAGAGTGAGTACCAAGGTGTTGAGTTAAAATTTATTATTGCAATATTGCAAGTTTATTATACTACCTTTCCTTCTATTCGATGTTGTTTTGTGCTTGAGTGTTTTCCTACTTTTAGTCTGACCCAAAACCTGCACTTTGGCCTGTGGCCATATTTCTTATTTCTTTTCGCAATTTGCAATTTCTTTCCTGCATCTCTAGTATTTAACTAGTTTTAGAATTAGTTCGGGAACCATCCATCTCTAGATATTGGCACGGAGGACATATCTTTCCTCTGACCTTTCAATGTTGGCTATATCTAGGGTGCATAAATGCAGTGTTTATTGATTAGGTAGATATTTGACCAACAAGACTACAATAGATGGTTCTTTTGAATGAGGAATGAGAGTCATATGCGAAAATGAGGATGATAAAGGAGTATGGTCCATATAAGATGATACATTTGTCTAACCTTGGACATTGGGTTTTTTCAAATCGTAGGGCAATACATCTTTTGGGGGTAATATTCCCACATTAATAAGGACATTCTTAGCATGAATAGCTACATTGTAAACCTGTGGAAAGGTATCACCCTAGATTGTTGGGTTTGTAGACCTAGCTATGATCCAAGTGCTCTGATGTAATACATATAAGCGAGGCTTGAAGTTGGTCTGGATATAGAGGGAATCGTCTTCTAGGTCCTCTTGAACCTCAAGTTGAAGTCTAAAATAGTTTCTTTCTAATTATTTTTCATGGATGTGAATTGATTAAGGAGGGAAAAAGGATCAATAAATTCATTAAATTCTTCCATAAAGGGCTTAGCTAGTGTTGCCCATGAGGTAAGGGTATTGTATTCAAGGGTCCTAAACTAATGTAAAATATTTCCTCTAAAGGACAAGGTTTGGATCTCAACAATAACATCATTTTTTATATTATGGATTGCTACCAAATTCAGAATATCTTGGTAGTGCTCATATGCAGTTTTACTAGATCCATCATAGGTAGAGATGGATTTAGACACAACTTAGGGAATTTCATGCATATGGGCCAGTCTAAGGAGGCCAGCTGTATTCCAGCTAGGATATTTTTTCAAGGGCTAATTTGGAACTACATTTTGATTTTGGGCCATGTTCCTGGATGTAGCTCCTGTTGTAGGGGGCCTTGGGTGTACTGTAGGATTCTCCTCAAGAGAAGTTTCATCTGAATGAAAATATTGAATCAAATCCCTTATGATAGTAGACCCTCTATAAGGTAGCTCATAGTAGAAAAAGGAGTTTGGGTTATTCCTTGCGGATGACCTAGTATTCATGAAAAACTATAAGCTACAGGGACAACTTTTCTAGATTTGCAAACCAGGGAGTTGCCAAGTGAATTTGCTGATCACCACTTAGCAAGGTCAAGACAATTCACCAAATCTTGATTCCTTTAGGAAAAGATAAAAGCAATAAAGAATAAGATGGGTTCTAGTGTTTCTTACAAACAGGTCCCACCGAGCATGCCAAAACTATTGGGATCCAATTTGACATCAAGTAACCTTGATACTGCAATTGTCTATATTCCAATTTTTTGGCCAGGCTTGCACCCTCTAGTTACACAGAACTCAAAATTGGATGGACCAAATATTGCTTCAGCCCAACCTCCAGAGTAGGTTGGTTTCTTGTTAACTAATAGAGTGTTGACTCAATTAAGCTCAATAATGGTTTTGAGGAATAGAGTTAGAAAAGGGTTTAGGGTTTAGAAATTTTGACTTAACAGTGAATGAATAGGGCTAAAAACATAGGCATATACAAGGAAAACCTTTAGCAAACTATTTCCAGTGTCCCACACTCAGGATTAGCAGCACCCAAAACCAAATAATATTCATACAATAAAAGCAAAATAGAGATGTGCTTCAAGAAAGCAATTTCAATATCTAAGATACTAACAATCCAATTTAGCAGAATAGATTAGTATTCAAACTTCATAGAAATAAACTTCTCACAACATAGATCTAACTATGAATAGATTTCAATTACCTTACAACTAGTAATAAAATATAGGTGGAATGAACTAACCATAACAATATTGATAAAAATACAATTCACATCTCGAACCTCTTGATGAAATATATCAAAGATGACAAATATTGAGTCAAAAATCTGAGTAATGCTCTTTCCATTAATTTGCAAAATATTTTACACAGTAGGGCAAGAAAAAACTCTAGATTCAACCCTAAAAATCAAGGGTTCGACCTCTATATATAGTATTATAATGAAATAAAGTAGGGGAGACATTAAAAGGATTTAAAATATGATAGATCAGTAGAAAGCTATGCTGGCATCATTTCATTCATATACAGGGTCCAAGAAATCCACTCGATGTCGCACACTATGATAGCTTGACTCTACAACTTGCTGGTTCAGCAATGGTAATTAGACTTCAGGTAGTTAGAAACCAAATCTAAATGACTCATCCTTCTTGAAGACTTCTCACCATCATAGATATGCAACTACCCTGGTTCTTGGTTCTTGATTCTTGGCACCACAGATGCTTCGTCTACCCACTTGAACTAACTAGCCTTTATCTACCAAGAATATGCCTTTGTATATTCATAAAAATATCAACATAATATTCGTAGTTGATGCATTTCATGTACGACTATGATTAAACTACAATAATGCTCTATAGCCAAGCGAGGTAGACCAAATTGCCAACCTGCTCTAAAAATAATGCTGACATTAGCTTGGATGGATTCAGCCAATGGATTGGAGCTCTTGTGAAAATTACACTAAGTTTTGAGTGGAACCTAGCTTGTCATCAATCCACTTGACTAAGTCTTAAAAATACTTTATTCCCTTCTTGCATCTGAGACATAGGACATAAGTTGTAATCCACTCCTCGATTCTTGCTCCACCAACTTTGACTTGAATTAATTATGAAATAGATTATAATTCCAATCCGCTCATGAGGCAATGTAAAATGTCTTTTGCACTAATCCACTGCCTTGTACCTCTTCTTGGTAACTTAGACCTTCTTTCTTAGTGGCATGGATCTTGTTGTCATTCTGCTCTAAAGTAGCCTTGGAACTCAACAAAATGAGGCATTACTGACACTTAGTCGCTTGAGCACACGAAATGAAATGATGTTGCTAATCCGCACTTTTAAAGGTGTTGATGTCATCAAGACTCAATTTTACTATGTATTTGGACCTTCGTGCTAAGACACTGCAAAATACACTAAGTATCAAGCAAGGTGGAACACTTTGCTCATATTTACAAAAAAGGATTAAGTGTTGAGTGGATTGAAGAATTTTGTGCTGATCCGCTCCAAAATACTCTATATCTTTAGCAAATTAGAGTATCTTCATGCCATAGAATAAATTTTCAAATTTTTCTAAGGATGTGGTCATTTTGGGCCTACAGATAGGAGTGGCCAACATCCCATATTTCTAGGGTTCACCTTACTAAACCTCACCATTTAGGGGTACACCAAAGTGGTCCCCGCACCTTTCCTATACCCTCACTGGTATAAGATAGTTTGACCACATCGTAGATATTATCTATTAAGGCCCATAAAAATTAAAAGGGAATGCCTATTCCCTAACCTATGCATAAGAACATTTGTGTGGGTTATTCTAGAGTAAAGCCTTGGTGCTTAGTTACCTCACCTCTGTGGGATAACTAAGGTCATCACCACTCACCTGGTAATGAGAATGGTTGCCTAACCTTACTATATATGGCACCACCATATCTATCTCATAAAATATTCCATTAACTACATAGTTGTGGAACACCCGATCCTAACCATTCAAAGTATATAAATCACAAAAAAAATTGGCTATTGCATCACCACAACTCCTATATTTATGAGTGCCTAGCTATTACATCACTGGAACTCCTTCTAGGACTTACTTCTACCTGGTTATTGCATCACAGTAACTCCTCCTAGTTTTGGGTTCATTATTTGACTTAAAGGGTCATAAAAAGGGTCTAGACCAATGCCAAAAAACCCCTCCCAAAATTTATGCTAAGACAATTATCTAACATCTCCCTTTTAATTAAGCAATTAAAGTGCTATAATAGAAATAAACATGCATATTTAAAACACATTACTAAATATAATATTAAATAGATCTTACACAACAACATAAAGCTAGTATGAAAGAAACATCTTGCTAGATTCAAATCATAACTAAATTAATCATAATACTAAGTTCTAACATAATGCTAACATAAAACATCTACTTAATTTAAGCAACCTTATTTAGATCAATGCTAGCATATAGTTTTATTTTCTTTCTACAATGAAAACATCATTTAAAGAGTTCAATGTTAACTCATCATTTCATTTATTCATTGCATAAAACCTAAAGTATTTTCATGCACTTACAAATAGGATTCCAAGCCTTATTAGTAATGAAATAAGAAATACCAAGTATTACAATCCAAAAATTTTATTTATGTAAGAAAATTTCTTTCAGGTTCGAGGTGTAGACCAATTGGTTCCCCCAAACCCTGTGAGAAGGGTAGAGGTCCAAGGTTCAAATATCGGGCCTTGTCGGACTGCACACTTATCCCCTTCTTGGTGATTTCAATAGTGTAAAAGGTTTAAAATGATCGTGGCATGTTGGTTATAGGGGTGGACTTCACCAAGATTTGTGTGGTGGCTTGCAGGGCAGACAGTGCAGAATACTATGGTGGCCATAAAAATCCGGACAACCTACCCGAATTCGTGGCGGCTACCGATTCCACCATGTACCAATATATATATATATATATATATATATACATATATATATATATATATATATATATATATATATATATATATATATATATATGTATATATATTGGTACATGGTGGAATCGGTAGCCGCCACGAATTTGGGTAGGTAAAAAATATATATATATATATATATATATATATATATATATACATATATATATATATATATATATATATATATATATATATATATATATATTTCCCAAATACACTAGAGCAAGCTCACCCAAATGTCCTCTACATCATCTTCTTTTCACAATTGCCTTCATGAAAGGAATCTCCCCGGACTTAAGAAAAAACTTAGGGATCAGGACAACTCTTAATGTAGTGTAACTACAATGCTCTATGCATAAATGCAAGCAACCATGCATTTACAAAATTAAACAACCAATGAGAGAATCCCCTGCTTCTCTATTTAATTATTTCTATACCTACTCAAGTCTTAGAAAATCATTACCAATATCAAGGCTCTTTTCTCATTTTACCTATGTAATTACAAAATCAAACACCTACGAAGAATATCCCATACTTCTCTCTCTAATGATTTCCCTACCTACTCAAGTCTCAAGAAATCATTACAATCATTTCCAACATAAAGGCTCTTTTTTAATTTTAACCATGCAATTACAAAATCAAACACCCAAGGAGAAAATACGATACTTCTCTCTCGAATTATTTCCCTATCTACTCAAGTCTCTGGAAATCATTAGAATCATTTCCAAAATCATAGCTCTTTTCTCATTTTAACCATGCAATTACAAAATCAAACACCCAAGGAGAGAATCCCATACTTTATTTAGCCAATAGAAACAAAAAGAGGGTCCCTAATTTTCTTTACAATAATTAAGAACACTAACATTACCAATCATACTAATGTCTTATAAGATAACATTTGGACCAATAGAAATAAAAAAGGGGTTTGTAAATTTCTTTACAGGAATTAAGAATGCTAACATTATCAAACATACTAAGGTCTTATAAAATAAAATTCAAACCATTCAAATAAAAACCTATAATCATACTTTCATTCAATGCTAATCTATTGTAAGGAAATCCAAACTTAACTTCTTTAAGAAATCCAAACCACTCTTCTTCTTTTTAATAACCCAAACATTAATCCATTAAAAGTGATTAACACAAAAGATACACCAAAAAGAAATGAGTTTTAGGAAATATAGTCTCCTTAATAAAGGGATTAAGCAATTAAAGAGCAATAAGAAAGGCTCTAAAACTTCCACCACACTACAACTAACCAAAGGTGCTACCTCCCTACATTGAAGACAACAACAAGAAAGAGGAAGCTACAAATATATTTTGTATAGAACATAAAAAAATCATGTAAACCAAGACTACTCATGCACATGAGATTTAGGGAGCAAAGGAATTTTATTAACACCAACAAAAGCAAGGCATAGGCTTGAGAAAATAAATATCAAAGTACACAAGCAAAGCCAATATAACCAGACATTACAACACTAAGCACTAAAAAACAAGGATAACTTCGAATGAAATTGAATACCAAACAAAGAATAGAGAGAAATAATAGGTAAGAGGCATCCAAAATAGTCATCTAATAGTCTAAGGGGTTACACAATCCTAAAGAAACATACAAATGCATCCAATCTACTGGTGCAATCTTCAAAATCAATAGGCCAAATGAAACAACAAAAATCAAAGCAATATTTGAAACATATGGAAGAAACTCTCCATACAAACTAAATTAGTACTCAATCAAGCACAAAATAAATACAAAAAACCATGAGAAACACCCAAGAAATGAATATTTCTCAACAAAGAAACTATTTTAAATCTTGAACTATAAAAATGACCAATTTTTTCATGCACTCCACAACTTTCTTCTTTCTCTAAGTTCCTCTCCTTTGTCTCCAATGTCCTCTAGCATTAACCACCATCAGCTTGAATATCCCTCAAAATATAATTGAAGGCCCATCTACCCATGTTCTTACAAAGGAAACCATGCAAATCCATCCATAGTGCATGGAGGTAATGTATCCTATGTTACCTAGATGACCAACTCACTCAAGTGCCATATTTCTCAAGTTTTAAAAAGTATTTCAAATATTATCTTTTAAAAGTATTAAAAGCTCTAATATTAATTTTGGAGGCTAAATTTGATTAACATTTCCCTTATTTTAATTCAAAACCTACTTATATGTATAAGTCAAAATACAAGTTATTAATCCAATCACTCACCTTTTAGTGCTAATAACGTAATTGAATTAATCACTTATGAATTGATACTATATGTTAATATTAATTATTAACATTGATACTAATATATAAAGTATTAATATTACTAACTATATTAATACTTAAATTATTTAATCAATCAAAACTATACTTTCAACTTAAGCAAATGAGGACTTTATCCAACTTGTAATACAATGCGCTGCTTTTGGAAAAATCACCTCTCTCCTTGTTCTTTCCCAAACCGTTCAGGTTTGAAGACATGTGGTTCTCTCACCCAAAGCTTAAAAACTGCATCAAGGAGTGGTGGTCCTTGGATTTTTTAGGTTCGCCCATTGAGAAAGGTGGCCTCCACGCTCATGTTCATAAAAATATTAAAATCTAGAACAAACAGGTTTTTGGAGATATTTTCAAAAAAAAGTGGAACTTAAGAATCAATTGTAAGATATTTAAAATTTTTTTGAGGTGAGCACTTTATCCAATGAGGTCATATCTAAGGTGCTGAATACATTGGAAAATTTCCACAATGTTCTAAGTAGGGAAGAGATATTTTGGAAACAAAAATCTAGATCCCTATGGCTAAAAGAGGGAGATAAAAATACCAAATTCTTTCACACCTTGACATTGAGATATAGAGGTCATAATAGAATCAAAAAAATATTCAAAAATTATGGGACCTCAACTAAGGATATCTTTAAAATAAGAAATGAAGTAATCTCCTTTACATGCTCGATTTGTGAGCAAGTCGTAGGGGATGCTAAATTTGAAGAGAGCCTCTTAAGGAACATCATTTTTTTGTGTAAGTGGTTGGAATTATATTAAGTGGGTTTTAAATGGTGCCCAAAACCAGATACATAAGCATATGAAAAAAGTGCGTAGAGAAACACCCTAGCCGCTCCATGGACCAAATCATAGAAAGAACATACCCACACAGGGGTTGATCAACAAAAAATGTAAAACCAAAATAAAGAACCCATGCAGGGGCTAAGGAGAAAATAAAGCATGACCAAAATAGAACCCACGTAGAGGTCAAAATATTTAAGCCACCAATCCCACGTAGGGGAACAAAACTTAAAAGAAAAAGCAACCCAGCTCTAATCATCGGTAATCTCTTCAACTGCAGAACTCTTTTGGCCCTGATTCTTGATCAACAGTTTTAGGGAGGCACTGATGGTATCCATGCTACTGATGATGCTACTGAGAATGGCATTGTGGAACTCTCAGGGCCCATTGTGCATATCTAGGTCGATGGCAGCAACATTAAGAATATTTTGAGGAAAATATTGATGCCATATGGATAAATTTCTGTGACTAGCCCCAATATTTACAAGTAAATCAACATATTTGTTAGCTTCCCTATACACATGGTAGGTTGTAGTGTTGCTAAAATTTTGCATCAAAACCTTAGCTTCCTGAATAATAGTGCGCACATTCCATGAGGGAATTCTATCATTGATAATAGAGTTTGTAACATTCATGGAGTCACCTTCTATTTGTAGATTTCCTGTGTAATATCTGAGAACTTCTAGCCCTCTCCACAATGCATGGGCTTCAACATAATGGTTAGTTTGGATGCCCAAAAATTCAGCATAGGCCACAATGAGTTGACCAGTGTGATCCCTGACCAGACCTCCGACACCCACAGCCCCTAGATTACCTTTGGAAGCACCATCATAATTGAGTTTAAGCCAATGAGCACCTAATCTAGGATGAGGAATAGAAGGAGAATGGCTTGGACTATAGGGAATACTGAGGGACTAAAAAAGAGTGGACTCAAGGGCAGACTCAAGTGGTTTGGTGCATGGGAAAATATTGGAATTTTCAATAGCAAAGGATATGGATTTGTTTGCAATAGATATGGAGTCCCTGAGGATGTTAGAAAATATTCTACTATTTCTCTCAAGCCAGATCTACCACAAAATATGATGAAGATAAACTTTCCACAAAGAAGACAACCTAGAATTTTTAAAAGGCATGGGCCATTGATAGAAAAAGAGAGCCAGGGAGTTGGGCTGGACCCAGGAAATGTGAAAAGTGGACATAACATGATTCAAGGCAGAGTGGTGATTGACAGATTCCCATGATGCCAAACAAAGATGGCATCTATTCGGAACAACCATTCCTCTCTTCATGAGATTATCTATAGTGAGGATCCTATTTTGGATGGCTAACTAGGAGAAAATAGCAACTTTAGGTATGAGGTGTTTAAGCCAAACCATATTGAAAGGAATGGGAGAAGCTTGGGGATTAAAAGTCAACAGATGATGAGCATATTTGACAAAAAAAATACCAGAGTCAGTTTCTTTCTAAAAAGGGGTGTCATGAGACATACCAGAAGGAATTACAGTTGCCCTCAACAAGGTTGATAAGTCTATGACCGCATTTAAAATTTGGGCATTAGCATTTGCAATGTGAAGCTCTTTCCATCATTTGGGATGGATTGAAAAGTCTATGAAATTAGCCACCTTCGTGCCTATGAGAGTATCCAACAAAGGTTGCAACACTGAGACTCTATTGTTCTCACTAAGCGGTTGATTGGAGATCCATCTATTTGACCAAAAATTTATCCTATGCCCTATTCCAAGCTACCATCTGGTTCCCTTTTGAATAAGGAACCTGGTCTGAAGAATGGATTTCCAGAAAGTGGACCCAATTTTGGGAATATTTTCATCCATAAAATTCTAGGTGTGAGTGTAATTTTTATTGATGATGGAAACCCATTCGAGATTGCAATTGGTAAACACCCTCCAAGCCTACTTGGCCAACAAAGCCATGTTCATATTGCTGATTCTTCTGAGGCCCAACCCTCCTTGAATTTTGGGTAAACAAACCTTTTCCCAGCTGACCAGATGAAACTTTTTCCTATCCTCTGAACCTGCCCAAAGGAATCTCTTTTGAATTTGCTCAATTTTGTTGTAGACAACAATAGGAGCTTTGAAAACTGACATGAAATAAATAGGAATACTTTGAAGACATGCCATAGTGAGAGTAGCTTTGGTTTCTTGGGATAGAAGGGCCCCTTTCCAACCCACAAGTTTTTTATTGATTCTTTTGATAACATTGCTCCACATGGACTCTTTGGGGCAACTGGTGAACAAGGGAAGCCCCAAGTAGATAGTGGGAAGCTCAAATATTACACACTGAAGAATACGAGAAATATTGATCTATCTAGGTAGAGGGGTATTGAGAAAGAAAACTTTACTCTTGGCATAGTTGATCTTTTGCCCTGCAACCTCTTCATAAAGATCTAAAATACCTTTGATCATATTTGCTTACCAAACTGAAGCATGGGTGGCTAAAATAGTGTCATCAAAAAACTATTGATGAGAAAGGGGTCTCATATTGGAAGCAGCTTGAATGCTAGAGATTGTGCCTTATGAGAAAGTAGCTTTGAGAGCTCTACCAAGGGATTCAACAAGGATGATGAAAATAATAGGGGATAGGGGATCCCCCTACCTAAGCCCTCTATTTCTAGGGAAGTAACCAGTTGCAGATCCATTGACTAACATAGAAAACCAAGGGTTGGAAATGCAACCTTGAATAAGTTGGATCCATTCCCTGTGAAACCCAAAATTGAGAAGAAAAACAAGAAAAAATTCTCGGTTGACCCTGTCAAAAGCTTTATTCATGTCAATTTTAAGGACCAGGGCAGCTTTTTTGTTGTTGGAAATAGAATGGAGGACTTCATGAAGAGTTATGATACCATCAGTTATAGATATTCCTTTGATTGAACTACCTTGGCAGGGATCTATGATGTGGGGAAGAAATTCTTTCACTCTAGAAGCCATAGATTTGGTTAGGATTTTATACAGCACATTACACAAACTGATGGGTCTAAAGTCTACCATAGATTTACACATAGGCCCTTTAGGAACAAGAGCTATGAAAGTGGAGTTTATACCTCTAGGTATGGACTTAGTATGTTGGATTTCATTGATAGCCTTGCATACATCTTCCCCAAAAATGTCCCAAAAGGTTTGAAAAAACCTGGGGGAGAAACCATCAGGCCCAAGGGCTTTATCAGGGTGCATAGTGAATAAATCTTGCTTGATATCTTCTAAAGAGAGAGGCTTTATGAGTGAGGAATTCATTTCTGGAGTGACCAGTGCAGGAATGTGGTTGAGTAACTGATTCTTAGCTCGATCAAAATTTTGAGAATGGGTTCCCAAAAGATCTTCAAAAAAAGAAGAGGCTTCATCTCAAATTTTGAAAATATCCCTAGTAGTGGAGCCATCACCTCTGGTCAACTCCCTAATTTTGTTTGAACTTCTATGCCTGAGGGTGGAAGCATGAAAAAATTTGTATTTGAATCACCCTCTTTGATCCAAAGGGCTTTGGATTTTTGCCTCCAGAACATCTCTTCTTTGCCCAAAATGTTATGGTACTCTGCTAGTAGTTGTTTCTCCTCAACTCTAATTTGGTCACTCAGTTGGCCATTCTAAATTTGTTGTTCAATACTTTTTAGTTTATCCATAATATACTTTTTTCTTTCAAAAATATTTCCAAAAATATCCCTATTCCAGATTTTGAGATTTTCCTTGACAAACTTGAGTTTCTGGGAAACTTGAGAAATGAAAGAAAAATTTTGTTGCCACCAATCTGAGATTCTATTATGAATATCAGGGTGTCACATCCACATGGCTTCAAATCTAAAGGGAGTCTTGAAGTTGGGGCCTTTTTTAGCTTCAAACAAAAGGGGATAGTGATCAGAGCCAACTCTCGAGAGACAAATGAGAGTAGCATCCCCCATAGCAGGAATAGCCTCTTGGGAAAGAAAAAATCTATCAAGCTTAACTTGGATATGCTGATTCCCAACTCTCCTATTACTCCAAGTGTATTTTGCTCCTTTAATTTGAATATCCATTAATTCACTGTAAGTTACAAAATTGTGGAAGTCTTCAATGCTTCTGGACGGAGTGATATTTCCCCCTTGCTTATCTGATGGAAAAAGAGGGGAATTAAAATCTCCAGCAAGGATCCACGGAAGATTTTTGAAAGCATTCCTCATGTGTCTCAAAGTATCCCATAAGGTATTTCTATTGGTTGGGTTATTTGGGGCGTAAACATTTGATAAAACCCATGAGTAATTACTGTCTTTACAGTGGAACAAAATGTTTAGAACCCTGTCAGACGAAGAGATAATTCTACCTTCCACTTTACTGGGATCCCATAGGTAAATTAAACCCCCTGAAGTGCCTTGGGCAGGGCTAAAACTGAAATCACTATTTTTCCAAATAGATTTGGTAATTTTTTGGACCTTGTTTTGGTCAATCTTTGTTTCTTGCATAATCATGATAGTGGGCTTGTACTCCTTCCTCAAAGTGCATGCAAGTCTCTACTTGACAACACTATTGAGGCCTCTCACATTCCATGAGAGGATCCTCATTTAGATATTTTGAAAACTTTTTTGCCTCCCTTTGACTGTTGTAAGGGAGGTTTGGGTCTTTTTGATTCATCTTTCCCTTGACTGTAAAAGTCCTAGAAGAGAGTTTTTTGAATGCCATTGGCAATTTCATTATCTATTTCTTTTTTTCTGGTCATTTATGGAAGGTCTTCCATTTTTCTTCTCACTACCGACATCCATAGAGGTTTTCTTAAAACTTCAGGTGTTAATAGGGCTAAACTCAGGTTTGTCTGAGTTAGGGTTACAACTTTTAGAGTCAGCATTGATGTCGATATTGATAGGATTCAGACTACAATTTTCAATATGTCCTTCGGGGGTAGGTGGGAGTTTAGAAGAAATATGGGAAGGTCTAGATCTGGATGGGGAATGGGTTTCTCCTTGGGTAGTAATGCCGGGGCCAATGGGTATAGACTCATGCAACAAGGATTCATCAAAGGGAGCAGATTCAGAAATAATTTTTTTTGCTAAAATACCAAATTTATTGGGGAAAGCAAAGGGAGAGCTAACCTTAGTTTGGTCATCCACCAGATCTAAAACTTCAACTTGCTTCCCCTTAAGCATAGCCAAACTTGGATTCTTCTTTTGATAAGACCCAATGCGGTTCTGCCTTCCTTGGACCCTATCACCTTGATGCCCAACAAATTTTCTAGAGCTATCCATTTCTTTAGAAGGTTTGAGATATAGGCACTGAGCTTTGAGGTGCCCTTGAGTCTGGCACTCAATACAAAAGGTGGGTTTATTCTCATATTCGATTGCCTGGCATCTATGATAGGAGTCATAGACCAAGTTAATATGGGTAGGCATTTGAGAATCCAAATTTGCATTTACGTATATTCTTGCATGAATCATGTGAGTTCAAGCTTTAGTGATAGGATCGATAGCTACTAATTCTCCAATGTGTTTAGCAATGCCCTGTAAGATGTCTTCATGCCAAAACTGAATAGGCAGATCTAGAAGGTGAACCCAAATAGGAGCGTAGTTGATACTCTGAGTTTTTGGGTTGAAATATTCACCCCACTTCCACAAAAAAAAGACTTTTTCGACCATAAAACCAGGGCCCACTTGTGAGAATTTGGGAGACATCATCCTGGTTATTAAGGCAGATAAAAAAAAAAAACCTGAGATAGGGCAACCAACTCCATGTTACCTAGGGTTCTCCACTTAGAAAAAGCCCACCATCGTATGGACTCCATGTCAGGTCTACCTCCAATAAATTTCCCAACTAGAGTGTGGGACTCAAGAAAAAGATATTCAGTCATGGTCTCATCAGGGATAACCAGATCTTCACCATTGGGAAGTAAGGTGTTGATATTGCTTTTTTTGAAAACAGATTTCTCCCACCCTTTCAATTTTTTAGAAAAGGTGAGCAAGGGAGAAACAAAATATTTGGGGACCCCGCTCTTTTTGTCTAGAGGGTCTTTTCCTCGAAAAGGTTTCGCATTCCCTAAAAACCCCATGCCATCTGGTTCTAAATTAGGGCCCACTTTCTCATTGTCGCATGCATTACCTATATTTGATGAGTTTTGAGGGGCATATCCACCTGTAGAGATTTGAAAATTTATATTCCTACCTTCTCCTTTCTCCCTGAAGTCGTTCGATCACCTAAAACCGCTCGTTCGCTTGCCATCACCTCCGCTATTGCTCAACCCAGATGAAACCCTTGCACAATTGCTTGCCAAAATATTATTCACACATAGGGATGCACTAGGATTTGTGTTGCTCCAAATGATCTAAAAATTAGTGGAGATGTTCTAGGGTTTTTCAGGCATCTACCCTCAAAATTTCAGCTCAATCTGAGTCCAGATGAGTGAAATATGGCTGAAAAAAGTTTGACAATTTGAGCAGTCCTACGAAAAATGTCCTCTCCTCTCCTCTCCTATGAAACCCTATATCTCAAAGGAAATATATGCTATTGAAGTTATATTGAATCTAAATATAGCCTCTTAAGGAACATCCTAAACCCGGTATTGTATCTCATGAATAACTCTCTAAATAGTCCTTTTCGTGATGACGAGATCAAGATCGTAGTATTATTGATGGAAGGCTTGAAAGCCCTTGGACCATACGACTTCTCCTTGACTTTCTTCCAAATATTTTTGCCTATTTTTGATAAAGATATTTGTATCACCTTGAGAGATGTCCAATATTCAGTGGTGATCCCAAGGGATATCAACTCCACCTTTTTAGTCCTCATCCCTAAGTCAGTGGGGGCCAACAAACTCTCTAATTTTTGGCCCATTAGCCTATGCAACACTATCCTCAAAATGTTCACCAAGGTGTTGGATAATATACTTAAACCACTCCTTCCCAACCATATTTATCCTAATTAAAGTGGATTTATGTCTAGAAGCCATATTTTGTATGAGATTATTGTTGTTCACGAACTTCTCCATTCAATGGATAAAAGTGGTAGAGCAGGAGCCTTCCTCAAATTAAATATAAGTAAAACTTATGATCATGTTTGATGGGATTTTTTGCTAAAGGTTCTAAGGAGGTTTGGCTAAAATTTGCATTGTATTGTTCTTATCAAGATATGTGTATCCTCAATCAAAATTTCCATCTTGATTAATGGATATCCTATTGTATACTTTAGTAGATTTAGGGGTATTCACCAAGGATATCCCTTATCCACCTTCCTTTTCATTTTTATGGCGGAGTCTTTGGATTGATCCATTTCATCCAACCTTGATATTATGGGAATAAAACCTACCCTAAGGTCTAATCCTATCTTGTATCACCAATTTACAGATGACATGCTACTATCCTTTCTAGCTTCTATCCTTTAGGCTCATTTAATTAAAGCTATCCTTGACTCATTTGAAAAGGTGGCAAGTCAGTAGGTTAATTACTTGAAAAGTAAAATATTTTTTCTTAACACCCCTCTATTCAAAAAGAGGAATATTTTATCTGCTTGTTGTGGTGCAGTGGTAAATGCCCTGGGTGCTGGTAGAGGCTAACCTAGGTTCCATTCCCCTTGTCTCCATCCTACAGATATATGGTATAGTTAGAAATGTCCTATGTGCTGGTAGAGGCCGACAAGGCTCCATTCCTCCTATGCCCAACCTGTTGAAAGTGGCACCTCGAAAGGGGTGTTTTCCACTATAAATTAGCACCCAAGTGTTGTAGGTGAGTTGGAGAGGAGAGGACAATCCTCCAAGGGAGGTCCCATGTTCAAATCTCCACCCTACCAAAAAGCTGAATTGGGTATCCAAAATCCAATTGATAATGTTGGTGCGAGTAGGGTCGGGTGTGACTCTCGGGTGACTTTGACGGTGTAGAACCCCCTGTTCGTGGTCTCTCAGACCAAGGCGGCCCCGTAAGGGGTTTTTCGCTTAAAAAAAAAAAAAAAAAAAGAGGAATATTTTTAATAACCTTGGATGTTAAGTGGCATCTTTGCCCTCCACTTACCTTGGATTACCTTTCTTCAAAGGTTACTATAAACTAGATCTTTGGGAACCATTGGTAGAAAGGATTCAACACAGTTTGGCCAGATATAAAGGAGCTTTCCTCAGCTAGGTCTAGAAAGCATTGTTGGTGAAAACCTCCCTCCAAATCATACCTATTTTCTTCATGTCCCCATTTAAAATTCCTGGAAAAATCTTCAAAGAATTGAAAAAATCCAGAGAAACTTCCCATGGTGAGGGTCTAAGAAAAAAATTAGATTTCATCTAGTGGCCTGGGACCAAATTTTTAGAAGTAAATCTTGTGGGGTCCTGGGCTTAAGGAAGACTACCCATATGAAAAAAGCCCTAACTAAAAAATAAGGTTAGATACTAGTTCAAAATGAAGATTTTGAATGGGTTAAAATTGTTAAGGCCAAGTATTTGAGTATGGAGAATGACTTCCTTCTCATGCTTGTTCTAGTTTTGGTCTTAGCCTTCTGGATGAATTTAAATAAGATGAAATATTTGTTATCCAAAGGGGAGAAATGGATGATGGAAATGGATGAAATTTTGATTTCTAGAGTGACCCCTGGTTGTTGGATTCTTTCCTAGCATCCTCCCTTGAGTTGGAAATTGCTAAAAAATCCTATAAAAGGCTATTTGGTTTCAAAGTGTTGGACATTATTATTGCCTCCATATATTGTAGGAAGTGGATATATCTAAGCCATCCTCTTCTTTCATAGGAGGAAAATAATGCTCTCAAACTTATATATGACCTTTTAAAACTTTACATCCTTAAGCTAGAGGTTGAATATGATTCTTTTTGTTGGAAGGTGAAATACTTTGGCTCCTTTTTGGTTAAATTTACCTCCAACCTGATTAAGAATCCATACCCCTTTGGTTTCTATTGTGACTCCTTCACAATGACCCCAAAATTTGGGGACCCACTCGAAATCTGAGAATTTATTCCATGTCATTACTTGGGTTGGTTGTTCACCGTTGTCATCTTTGAAATATCATAATGCTCATTAGCCTCAAAATAGTCTTATAGCAGGGTCCATCGCCAAAATCATCTAGTGATGCGAAGTTTGTTTCGAGTTGTGCTTGTAAGAGTCATTTTGTAATTAAGTCCTTTGGTCTATGTGTTGTTATCATGTTTAAATCTATTATGTGAAAATGTTTTTATTTAGGTTGTGTTTTGGTTATCTTATGTTGTTTTATCAATTTTGTATAAAGAAATTTTGTTTGTTATAGTGTTAAATATGGTGTTTAGTATTCATAGTTTGTTTCGTTATATATGTTGTTATTTATTTTATTTGTTCATATATTGTATTAGATTGTGGTATTATGTTTTGTTCTATGTTATGTTAAAGTTTGGTTTTGATTTTATGTATGTTTTGTTATTTTAGTGTAAACATTTATGTTCGTTATTTTTTTTTTGTTAGTAATATAATGTTATGTTAGAAAGCATGTTGTTCTTTTGGTTAATATATAAAAGTTTTCAAAACATTAAAAGAAATCTATTTTATCTTATTGTTTTATGTATAAAGGCTTCAAAGGACTAATATTCTATGGTTTGTTGCAGGGATTGAAGAACGTTCAAGACAAGTGACTATATGAGTAGGCGAGGTGGTTCCCATCATCGTAGGTCCATGCAGGATATTTAAGAATTCGTAGAAATATTCAAGCACATTGTTCGAGGCAGGTCCCACATTTTTTGGGTCTTACGCGATATTATAAGGAAGGGCTTGCGCTTGAAATATTACATATGATATTAATGATCGAAACACCTAGAGTAAACCATTGTACTCAGATATGGCTATCCCTGTCACTGAAGAATGCTATCGCAGCTGCTGGAATATGTTATTGGCACCTAATAAGAAAATACCATCGTCGCCTATCATAAAGATATCTTCACTTGCTGGAAAAGGGCCATTGTCAGCCATCGTAGAAAGCTATTGTCAATTTACTTGAGAACATTATCTTAAAATACCGGAAGTCCACATATAATTGAATACTGCTGCCCGAGAAGTTCATCATCAGGACACAGGAGAATCTCAGTTTTCGGAAGGATGGGGAATCACCGTCGCAGGTGCCGGAGAAATGTATTGACAGGATAGTGTGAAACCATAGTCGCCTGAGAATGCCATTGCTAGAAGATTACAGACTAGTGAATTTTAGATGTATGGAAGCTGACGGTATAAAGAAATGATGGTTGGGATTTTGTAGTGTAATATCTTATAAAACATATCATATCATCATGTCTTCACCAAATATTGCAAATCATGGGACGAACAGTGGGATCGTAACGGCAGTAAACATCGATTTCAAGAAGGATGTAAAGATGTTACCAAGACAACATAGACACTGAAACCTTTTTATTATATATAAAAATTGACGGTAATGAGTTTACATAGATATACACCATACTACATATTTTGACGAGGAGTGCATTGTTTAATGATAGAATAAGGCAGATGAAATATGTCCTTATCGTAGTGAAGAAAAACAGTGGTCCATATGAATGGTATTAACATGGTTTTGTAGAACATATTTGAAAGATACAATGTTAGTGATATGGTGTTTGATGATTTTTTAAAATAGTGAGAAGCTTGTAACTATGCCAGTTACAAGCCAACAGTAATGGTTAATGCTTTCTAGGGTAGTTTGTGGATGTTTTAATAGATAACACGGTTACAAGGCAGTGGTGGTAAAAGAGTATAAGTTTTTTGGATATTGGCTTTGTTGGTATAAAATGAAAGAGAAAAGATTTTGGCTTATTCAATAATGTTATATTCATGAAATACAAATGCCTTGTCCACTATGAAATATAATTAAATGAAGAGAGACATAATACATTTGAGGTGTATTTTTCACGATTAATGTCGGGAGATAGCTAGTAACAAGTATGCACATGATATCGGGACGTGTTTCTTGAGATGAATTTATATGTTAAAAGACGAAACGAAGAAACAGTTTGTAAGGTGGTTGTTGAACGAAATTTTAAAACTGATCAAATTGGAGAAACAGAAAATACAAGAATTGAAAAGTATAAATATGCCAATGGAAAATGAAAATGAGGTCGGACATTTGATGCAGAGCAGGAGAATTGAAAGGAAGAAGCAATAAAAAGCCTCATCTTCATCAGAGGAAGCACAGGAGACCATCTGCAGGGAAAGAAATTACATTGTAAGATCTAAAATATGTTTTTGAATAGTTTTGTCCAGAATTGTGCATCTATTGTTTCTGGCTTTGAATAAAGTATTCAAAAATATTTTTGTTAAAATATTTGTGTACCTCAGAAGCTTGCATCCATTCAATGTTGTATTGGGCAAATGCTGGTAGATTTTGAATAGGGTTTGAATTTCTGCAGTTCTAGTTTTGGCTGGGAAATATGCTAGTAGGAATACAACCCTTTGGAGGGAGTAATCACATAAATCAAGGTCAAGTTTAACCACCCAATGTGGGTTGGTGGGGACAACTGAAAATGATTGAAAATCCAACTACGTGTTCTATTATTTACAATTCAATTTATAGGCTCTAATGGCCCAAAATACATAACCAAACCCATCAAATCATAGATTTGATCCAATATGCTTAACCATAAGCTACAAAAGTGCAAAGGAGAATGCACTTAACTTTCTAAGCTAGGAGAAAGGAATAATGCTAACTATAAGATCCTTTTTAGCTATCTTGAAGTACACACTTCCTACTTTGAGTTCACACTTCCTAACTAACACTCCTAAATGACAACTAGAAGATAACTAGTGCCCACAAGTGCATGTGAGAAAGAGACTCACTTACAATATTAATTTGCAAGAAATAAACTATGCAAAACTAAATAGAAATTACTAGAGGGGTCATATGAGTGATCAAACATCAATCCTCATCATGCCTCCCCACAATAGAAGCATTGGACTCCAATGCTTTCGGAAGAGTAGGAAAGTCACGGGACATCTGATGAAAAGAAATCCAATGAGCTTGATGCGACACTTGTCCTCGTCGAGCCACAATATATGAGGTGGTAGACCCCTGGCGAGTCTATCGAATCTTTATGTCATAGATCTGATCAGAATCCAATGGTAACTGAGAATCAGGAACCATGTCCACAGGATGACTGATAGCTGGTGTTGTCTCCAATGTAGAGTCAAAATACAACTTCAAAAGATCTACATTGACAACGTCATGAATTCCCAAGTGTGTGGGAAGATCAAGGTGGAAAGAATTCTCGGACACCTGTTGAAGAATAGTATAAGGCCCATAGCGAATCGGTTTGATTTTACTATGAGTCTTATCAGAAAAACATCACTTTTCAAGATGCAACCAAACTTTATCACCAACCTGAAATGGATGAGGAATTAGATGTCGATCCATGGCCTTTTTCTGCTGCTGTTGTGTCTTTTGCAAAATCTCAACCACCTTTGATTGCAGATTGTGCAAATGCTGAATAAATGAGTGTGCTTTGTCTTGCTTCTTCTGAAGATGTGAAGTGACTGGAGAAGGCAAAGACAAAGGTAACTCATAAGGTGCCAAGGGCTGAAATCCCATACAAACCTCAAAGGGTGAATGACCTGTAGAAGAATGTAGGGCCCTATTGTAGGCATGTTCAATATGAGTGAGACTCAAGTCCCACTTTTTTGGTGAAGCATGATGATAGATTTGTAAACTTTGCACAAGGGTATGGTTTACCACTTCAGTCTGCCCATCTGACTGCGGATGATAGGCGATGGAAAAGTTAAGGGAAACTCCCAGAATTTTCCATAAAGAATGCCAAAAGTGACCCACAAAGCGTGAATCACGATCCGATATAATGCTGGTAGGTAGACCAAAGGAACACCAAATGCTGTCAAAGAAAAATTGGGCTAAGTCTGCTGCAGAACTTGTCTTGTGGCATGGAATAAACTTAGCCATTTTACTGAATCTATCAACCACCACGAACACACAATCATGTTGTCGCACTATCATAGGAAAACCACTAACCAAATCCATGGAAATGCTTTCCCAAGGATGGGAAGGAATGGGCAAAGGCATGCCTAAGCCAAAAATCCTGTTAGTTGGTTTTGAGCGACAACAAACTGCACACTGTTTGAGAAATCTCAACACATCCCTCTACATTTTAGGCCAATAGAAAAATATTTGCAAGTGATGAAGTGTTTTGTGCTTCTCAAAGTGACCACCATAAAGTGTAGAATGAGCTTCCTTAAGAAGTGACACTCTAGGCTCACAAGGAACACAAACCTTGTCCAATTTGTAAATAAGTCCTTCTTTGATGTAGAAATCTTGGAAAGGACACAAATTGGAAGAAGAAGGCTTACTCACTTGCTCAAATATTTTCCCAAAATCAAGATCCTATGAATACTGATTAGGCCAAGTCTGAAATCCCAAGTGTGAAGTGGACATAACTATTAAGGCAAGAGCGGCAGGAGGCCTACTCAAACAATCAGCAATAGTATTACTCTTCCCCTTTTTGTACTTGATCACCAAGTGAAATTGTTGGAGGTAAGAGGCCCACTTCATGTCTTGATTCTTCAATTTTACTTTGA
This sequence comes from Wollemia nobilis, assembly GCA_028583015.1. Classification (NCBI taxonomy): domain Eukaryota; kingdom Viridiplantae; phylum Streptophyta; class Pinopsida; order Araucariales; family Araucariaceae; genus Wollemia; species Wollemia nobilis. The sequence continues at coordinate 2,868,710 of JAQPPZ010017238.1, forward strand.
GATTGTAAAAACTTGAGAGGCATATGATTAGTGTGTACTACTATATATTTTCCCAAAAGATAATGTCTCCAGTACTTAATAGCTTGAACTAATGCATACAACTCCTTGTCATATGTAGAATAGTTCAACTTAGCAACAGAAAAAGTTTCTGAATGATAAGCAACTGGATGACCATTCTGTTTGAGCATAGCTCCTAAGGAAACTTTAGAGGCATCCATTTCAATCTCAAAAGGTTGAGAGAGGTCGAGTAAAGTTAACACAGGTGCTGTACAAAGTTTCTTTTTGAGTTTCTCAAAGGCAATCTCTTGGATTTTCCCCCAATGAAATGGAACTTTAGACTTAGTGAGATAATGCAATGGAGTTGCAAGGGTGGAATATTGAGGAATGAACTTGCGATAAAAATTCGCAAGTCCTAGAAAACTCCTTAACTCAGTGAGAGTTGTAGGAGGGGACCACTTAAGTAAAACATCAAATTTTGTGGGATCTACCTGAATTCCACTTTCACTAATCACATAACCAAGGTAAGAAACTGAAGTATTGCCAAAAGAACACTTGGAAGAATTGACATATAATTGATTCTTCGCAAGAAGATCAAGTGTATGATGGATATGCCTAAGGTGTTCCTCCCAAGTCTTTGATAATATCAATATATCATCAAGATATATTATTACAAATTTGTCAAGTACATCATGAAATACATCATTCATCAACCTCATGAAGGTTGCAGGAGCATTAGTAAGACCGAAGGGCATGACCAACCATTCAAAGAGACCCATATTCGTCTTAAAAGTTGTCTTCCATGTATCCTCAGCTTGGATACGCACTTGATGATATCCACTTTTGAGATCTATTTTTGAAAAGAACTTAGCTCCTTGAAGCTGATCTAATAAATCATCAATGCGTGGTAATGGATATCTATTCTTTACAAAAAATTTGTTCAAAGCACGAAAATCAATGCACAATCTCCAAGTGCCATCTTTTTTAAGAACCAACAAAATAGGTGAGGCACAAGCATAAGTACTTTCCTTAATGAAACCCTTAGACAACAAATCTTCTATTTGCCTTTTTATTTCTTCATTTTGCAAAATAGATTGTCTATACATGGGTGCATTAGGTAGTGAAGAACCAGGAATGATTTCAATGTTGTGATTAATTGTGCGAATTGGAGGAAGAGACTTTGGATCCTAAAATATGTGTGAATAACTTTGCAATATTTTATCCATTGAAGAGTGTTTCTTTGGAATGGATGTGGATGTAGAAGTTTTTTGAGAGCAAATGAAAATTATAGCAACATCACCACCTTTTTTAATTACTCTTTTTGTTTGCTTGGAACTTAGAATGATGTTAGGAGTGTTGGTGCTTTTAATGAGAAAAACCTTACCATATTTTTGAAGTGTGTAGGTTCTTTTGAAAGCATCATAAACAACTCTCCTATCATACTGAAAAGGTTGTCCAAGAAAAATCCCACAAAAATCCATAGGAGTCACATCACAAGTGACTTGATCTATGAAATGTGGGCCAAGTGCAAATTTTAATGTGCAAGTGTGAGTGATTTCTGAGCCTCTTCCACTATCCTTCCAACCCAAAGAATAAGGTTGAGGATGAGGCTCCATAGGTAACTTCAAATGCTCGACAATGGACCTCACAATTAGATTTTTCTGCGAGCCATTATCCACTATACAATCTGTTGCAAAATTATGGAGCAAATGAGCTCAAGTGATGAACAAAGCATCACGAGCGCCCTCTGATGAACTTACATTTACCAAGGTAACTTCATTGAGCTTACCTCGTAATTTCGTGTATACTCTACTCTCTCCTACTGACTCAAGGGGACCTTTGGGAGCATCCTCCTCTTGAGTAGTAATGACGAAACTCTTATTTTTAAGCTTAAAACAATCAGCTTTTTCATGACCTTTATTCTTACAATAGTTACAAAACTTTTTAGAAGAAGAAGAAGAAGAAGGTTTAGAAGAAGAAGAAGGAGTAGAAGTGAAAGGGGATGGAGAAGAATGAGATGGAAAAGATACATTCTTCTTTTGAGCAAAATTCTTCTTTTGTGAGAAAGAATTATTCCCTTTTGATGAGTTTGCAACCACTTGAGGAGCAGGTGTGCGGAATTCCTGCGAGTGTGCTTTGAACTTGTCCTCCGCAAGTTGCGCCTGGTTGAAAACTGAATCCAATGTTTTCGTAGAAACAAACATAATTTCTCTGTACAAGTGCTCTAACAAGCCACTTTGAAATTTGAGAATCAATGGAACTTCATCCTCCACATTCACAAGTATCCTGTACCTGTCGAACTGAAAAATATATTCCTGTACATCATATTAGTTCCTTGCCTAAACCAAAACTACCTAATTACCAAATCCTTAGAATAATTGGAAGGATAAAAATTGGTTTTCAGACAGTCTACAAGTTCATCCCAAGTAGTGAGTTCATCATGACCTCTTTTTCTTTCTACAAGGACTTTAGCTAAACTAGAAAGTTTTAGCTTAGCATAAGGAACCACATATTCATCTGAAAGCTGAGAGTAAGAAAACCAAGAACTCATGTCAAGAATCCAACTATTCAAGACATCAGGGTTCCTGGATCCATCATAAAATCGAACTTCACAACGAACTCTCAGGTGAGAATCATGAGCAGAAGTTGAAGCATTATGTACAGAAATGTCATTTACCTTCATTGCAAGGTTACCAAGAACTTCTACCATGGTAGTATCATTAGCTTTATCTGCTAAAGCATTTACAACATGGGCAAGTTCTACCACTTGGGCAGCCAAGTCAGAAGCCATGTGAAACCGGGTATAAGCCAGGAGTAAAAAAATAAGAAAGCACTAAATCAAGGTAAAAAAAGTTGAAATTTTTCCTTGTTACAATGATGTGCCTCTGAATTTTGAAAAGATACTCCTCAGGCTCAAATTTGAAATTTTAAACTAACCTAAGGTGCAATTTATAATTTATTAATTTAACAATAACTTAATTAAAAATTAAATTTTAATTAATCAAAGATTAATTAATTTATTAAAAATTAAATTAATAAAAACATAAAAATTACATGCACCCTTACAATAGTAAAAATTAAAAAATTACAATAAATTACCCTGACTTCCATGCAACTCCAAACTTCAGTGGCACTATTCTCGAGGCACTAATTTGCTGGCCAGTTGTAGTGGCATAGTTCTCGAGGTGAACAAACTGACAGGTTCAGAAATACCTGCACCAAATCTGCAAAGTTTTTTGGGCCAGGGTCTAATCCACCCGACGGCTGGCCTATCAGGCTCCAAGCCTAACGGTTGCCAATGCGATGGCGACCTCCAAGGTCGAGCACCCATGTGGCGACGGCCTCCAAATGCTGCTCGGATCTTTGGTAGTCTGACAACGTAGCCAGGCCTCCTACCTGGCTACAAAATTATCATGCCTGACAACAAGTTAGGTGTTGGGTGGCCTGACGCTGAAGCAGCACGTGCCCTAAAGCGTGTGCACCGTATTTCGATGCTGTCAGTCTGATAGCTCAATCAGGCTTACTTGTCACTGTCAGTTCTAACAGCAGGGGCCAGATGGCACTGATGCTGTCAACAGAAAACGAAGGCCGTAGGCCTGCCTAACGTTGTCAGTCTGACAGCAAGGTCAGGCCAAAGCACTGATCGCTCTGCTATCAGACCTGATAGTAGAGTCAGGAAGCAGGCCTGACACCAAGGCGGTACTCCCACCTGGTGCTGTCAGTGGCTGTCAACGACAGCGATGGTCGTGTCGCTATCACTCCTGACAACGATGGCCACCGTCACTGTCGTTGTCATGCCAGATAGCAGCTGCTAGCAGGTGATGGTGAACGACCATGCTGTGAGCTGTCGAAAAAGGCACCGACGCTACTGAAGGCAGTCGAAGATTGCTGCAGCCTTCAAACTAAATTAATATATTTAAAAATATATATATTAATTTAAAATTTAAGTTTTTCTAACACAATGAAAATTTTAAAAATTAACCAGGGAGGCTAATTATTAAAAACAATGAAAAATTAAACTATTACAAATATGAACAACCAGATCCCTTCAGTAGCTCTCCTTTCAAGATCCGATCAACACACGACCAGCGTTTGAAATGCAACCAGACCCAAGTCGACACACGACCTAGTATAGAACTCCTCCAGCTTCAAGACTCCTTGATGGCAGGAACAAATGGTTCCCTAATACACATCTCTCCATAGGAGTAGTCCAAACCTGCCAAGGGATTTTTTTAAGAAAGGAAATGGGGTAAACTTCTCCTATACTCCTTGAGCATACATAGAAAGTTGGAACGAGGATTTTGAAGCCTAAGGAACTTCCTTCTGCGTATGGTTTTCAAGCTCCCCTTGAGCTTGAACCGAGTCCTCAATGAGAAAATATTTCTCATAAAAAAATTATCTCCTATCCTCTCACCTCACAAGCCCTAGTGCAAACATGAACTAGGCTCTGATACCAATGAAAAGGATTGAAAATCCAACTACGTGTTCTATTATTTATAATTCAATTTATAGGCTCTAATGGCCCAAAATACATAACCAAACCCATAAAATCATGGATTTGATCCAATATGCTTAACCATAAGCTACAAAAGTGCAAAGGAGAATGCACGTAACTTTCTAAGCTAGGAGAAAGGAATAATGCAAACTATAAGATCCTTTTTAGCTATCTTGAAGTACACACTTCCTACTTTGAGTTCACACTTCCTAACTAACACTCCTAAATGACAACTAGAAGATAACTAGTGCCCACAAGTGCATGTGAGAAAGAGACTCACTTACAATATTAATTTGCAAGAAATAAACTATGCAAAACTAACTAGAAATTACTAGAGGGGTCATATGAGTGATCAAACATCAATCCTCATCAACAACCACCCTGTATAAACACCCCTTAGGGAACTGCTCCTTATAATCAGTACCCATGGCTACCATACCAGTAACTAGGATCTCAGTGGGGAAATTACAACACATGGAACTCAGCTCCACAAAATATGGCACAGGTTCCACTGTAGTAGAGTCTACCAACTCCCCTGGTTGTGAGAATTGCTCAACATCTAGCACAACCCACATCAAACCAGCCAACATATCGAGTGAAAAATGAGATGTTTCCTGTATAGATAATATCAAGTAGAAAGTTAGGTGTAGAAGCACCTCCTTTGGTAGAAGAGGAGGTTGATGTAAATATAGTAGTAGAGGAACCACCTCTTGTAGAAGAGGTTGAGGAAGAACCCATTACTAAAAATGACAAAGAAGAGGTTCCCCTTTTTCCCAAAAGGTTGTAGGAACCCAGAAGGCCAGTACAATCAGAGTTTGACATCTTGTCCAACTTGAAGAATTTAATAGTCATCATTCCTCTCTTTCAGGCCATAAGATATGTCCCAATTTACATGAAGGCCATTCAGGAATTATATTTGAAAAATTCTCCAACAAATTTTATAGTGTTGCAGTCAAAGTTTGGACTGGGTGGTTACCCACTCATCTTGGGTAGGTCTTGGTTGGTGATAGCTGACACCTACATAAGCTATAGGAATGAATAAATGACCATTTCTAATGGACATAACATTAAAAATATAATAATATATCTGCTTGCACAATCTGTTGACTTGTGGGGTGAACCCAATGAAGAAAATTAAAATGTTGGTGATTTGGCAATGATCCAATCCATAATGGATTTGGAAGAGTTGGAGGAAAAAAATTATGAGGAGAGAGTTATAACCAAATTTTTCCAAGGTGAGTCCTCCTGCCCCTCTCCAGAATTACCACTTGTTGGCAACAAAGATCACCATATCACACAAATTGAGGTTGCATCCAAGAAAACACTGAATATAAATGGTAAGTTGACATGCACCCAACAAGACATGTTGAAAGACATATTGGTCAACCATTAGATTGATTTTGCTTGGGAATATTCAAACATTAGAGGAATCACTCCAAAAATCTATACTCATCACATATATCTAGAAGAGTAAGTGAGACTGGATAAAAATAAAATTGAGGTCATCAAGAATCTTCCCAGTCCTAAAACTCAGAGAGATGTCCAAATTTTCCTTGGCTCAGCTGAGTATTACAAATGGTTTACATCAAAATCCAGTAAAATTTATTGTGTTTGTAATTCATGTAAAGGAGTTCATAATAGGCATGGGGGAGACCCCATATGATTAAATTTTTAATTTTTTAGTAATGTGTGGACACATGTTTGTCCATTTGAAAAAGGAAAGATAGAAAACAAGCATGCAAAAAATTATCCTCCTATCTTGCTAACAAAACCCAGATTTATGAAAAAAAAGCTCTTGCATAAATTTTTTTTTTCATTTTTACATTGATATTTCGGAAGCATATCTTTGGTTTCCAAAAAAAACCAGCATTTTTCCATGTCTCGATGGCCTATTTAAAATTTTACAATCAACCCTTCATTTCTTCTCCCTACATGACTTTTCATTTCACTCTTTGGTTGTTCATGGTTTGTTTCATTTTCTTTCAATGGAAACCCTCCTCTCTATCTTCTGTTTATTTGAACGATGTCATTTTGTTTTACTTTTAGAACTTAGAAGTATTTTATTTTATTTACTTTTAATAAATTACGATGAGTGTTACACCTATGCAAGGTGTAATATAACCATTGTCTGTCTATGCATAATTAAATTAAACCCAATTCCATTCATATCATTAAGGGGCACCACAATGATGTTGCCTTAGTTCCCTCTTAATATGTGCATAACGAATGTCAAACATGACATTGTATTGATATCCTTTTGATTATGATTACCAAATTACTGAAATAATCATCAATACTGACATATTCTTCCAACGTCTGCCTTGAATACAAAATTTTGCCCATGGCCATTTTGAAGGTATGCTGCCATGGTAATCCGCTCGTGATATTTTTTTGGTATTTTTTGATCAATATTACTTTGCTTCGATGACAACCAAGTTATGAGGTAACCGCCATATCATACAAAGACACATGAGATGTCCCATAACAATTACCCATTATCAGGAGCACAGTTGGTTCCTGCGACTACCTAGTGGAAGCCACATTGAGCTACCTATTTGCGCTACTCAGATTCCTCGAGGTTGGTGCCATCCTCCATTGTTGTCCAACTTGCCTTGTTACTATTTTTTCATGGAATTCGATATCTATGCGTTGTAACTATTGTAATGTTTAATGCATATCTACTATAACTGCAAGTCCAAAATAGGCTTGCCTAAAATTGTAATAGAGGAAGGTTGTGCATTGTATAAATGCATGTCTTCCTTGAGAGAAGAGAAATTTTTGGAGGAGAAAAACTACCAGACATTTTATGTAATTCTTCTACAATAAAATTCATTTGAGTATTGTCTTATATTTTTCTAAGAGTTCAGTGTACGTGATTTAGCTGGGCGGAATCTATTGGAGCCTAGGCCCACTCTTGTCAGCATTCTTCCCCTTTCTCCTATTTTCTAGATTAGTTTATTTTTTCCTGTTATTTACTATTTCATTTAATTTCCAGTGATCTATTTATTTTCCTGCATTTTTCTTGCTTTCTTTAAATTCTTGTAAGTGTGTGGTGTGATTTATTTTCTATAATTTATTTTGAGTAATTAAATGGTTTGGATAGCACTGCACTGTAATGAAAATTACCCCCCAAACCTTAGGAATTAGAGGACTCATCTCAAAGGTGTTATAGGCATAGCAGGCATAAACTATGCACGGTACTTCACAAGTTTATGAGCATCCCTGGGTTGACAATTAAATGAAAAGGGTTGTAACAAATTAGGAAGAAATTAACCAATGTTTTTGCCCCAACAAGCATCTTGGCAAAATTTTAGTTACAAGGGCTCTTTATACCATAATCATGCAAACTCTAACCTTTTCCTTACCCATATTTATTATCATTTTATTTTGGAATGATATTCTTGTTTGATAGAAAATATGAGGTATAATATCATTCAATCAGGTAATTATTATAAAAATAATTACCCATGATCTAGATTTCATAAGAAGAGGTTGTTCATATATACTTGGAACATTTATGCTTTAATTTCAAACAGCAACAATTGGGTCCCATTCGCCACATACTCCGTTGTTTCTTTGTCTCTCTGATCTTTGCCAGGAGGTCTTCCTATTTTCCTCTCATTGCCAAAATCCATCGATTTTTTCCTGCTTATGGTGTTCCTAGGGCTGACCCTTCCTGATAGGGAGGATCCCCTTTTTTCATGATGATGAGAAGGAAACTCCCCCTTTTTCGGATGGGGTGAGGTTTTCTTATTGTGAATTCCAATATTTTTATTCTTGCTTGAAAACCTATTTTGGATGTTTAAATCTAGTATAGAGGTCTGCAATTATCCATTGCATGAGGTATAAAAATCAAGCCCCTGAATATAATTCATCAACACAACATTTTCTTGAGTAATGGTAGAACTGAATGTTTATGATAGGGTTCATTTGTGCGTATATTATTATTTTATTTTTTTACCTCATGGCAAGATCAAGTTGGATAATAAACACGTTCTCTTTATCAAGTCTACTTTATTTTCTAGGCGACCTTTCCAACTAGAGCAATAATAACAACTCAAACAACAATGTTTTTCCCGTATTGTTTTAATGTAAATGTCAATCCAATTCATATTTTTGGAATAATCATAGTAGAGCTCATGCTTAGTGGAGACATTGGAAAAGCCACAAAAATTATTTGTTTTCTTCAAATCTAATGGTAAAAATCACAAAGTATGGAAGTTTGAAAAATTTCAAGTATTTTGTTATGCGAATGTCTTTCATATTTATAAAGAGAAGGGCAAATACCTTCATTGGATTTTTTGAATGGAAGGAATTCTTTGCAAAGCCTCCTTTATCTCTGGCAAAATATTTAGAGAAAATCATTTAGGCTCTTCCTTTACTGCTATGTATGCCAAGATATAAAAAAGAAATTACTATTAATCTATTGAGCATTATTACAGATTTAATTTAGATTAATATGTTATTTTTAATTAATAGGGTTGAAACTATTAATTAATATTAATAGTAGATTGAAGAATTTTTATCTTATTAATATTGATTTAATAATGAGTTGGCTATTAATCAATATTAATTTATTAATATAGTTTTATAAAGTCAATTTTAATTAATAGGGTTGAAATTATTAATTAATATTAATAAAAGATTGAAGACTTTTGTCTTATTAATATTGATTAAATAATGTGTTTGTTTATTAATCAATATTAATTTATTAATTATGTAATTAATTAATAGTTTTATTAAGTCATTTTTAATTAATAGGGTTGAAACTATTAATTGATATTAATAGAGGATTGAAAACTTTTGTCTTATTAATATTGATTAAATAATGTATTTGGTTAATAATCAATATTAATTTAGTATTTATGAAAATATAAGGATTATAGATGGGTCTATTAGGAGAGTAATAAACCCATGTTATAAAAGAAGATTGTAAGAATTATTATCAGAGATAATGTATTGAAAATAATTCTATGAGGAAATTATTATTTAATATTGAAGGATTGAATAGTAAGTTTATCCAAAGATATGGATGTGGCTTGTATAGCAAGAGAACCTTAATTAAGTGACAGAAGTATGGGTTTCTCTTTTTTATGACTAATAAGCATTACACCATAATAATCCTACATAGATGTGTCACCTTAAGAGATATGGGCCTTAAGGTGATAGGTGTCACTTTAAGAGATATGTAGGATTAGGGGATTGGCGTCACCTTTAAGTGATATGGGCCTTAAAGGGTAACCCCATGCCATGGTCAAGTTTTTTCTTACAAGGTAGTGAAAGGAAATGGGGGGGACCATTTATGACATCTTTTCTAGAGATGAGGTTAGAAGAGTGAACCTCCACATCAGGATAATCCTTGAAATCTATTATGGAACTGATATCTTGCATTATTATTGAATGATTTTATTTGCATGATACATTTTCTTGCATTGTTGAATAATGTATTTGCATGATGCATGTTAGGCTTGCATATTCGTTCAAATATTTGTCCTGATCCCTATAATTATATTCAAAATATCGATGGAGAATAGATATATCAAGTAGAAGATATTGAAAAAGAAGATGAGACTAGTGACCATTATGTATTAATATATTGAAATGTAATATTGTATTTGGAGATGAGAAATACTTAAAAGGTATCATATGTAGAAGTTATGCTATGTAATGATTATGATGAAGGAATGGATATTCTTGTAAACATTCTTGTTTTATTGTCATGAACTTTGTTCAAAGGATGAAGATAAATTATTTCTTTCCTTATAAGTTAAGTCTCTTTGAAAATAAATGGTTGATATCAAGATGGATAAATTGTATTTATGGAAGAAGATAATGGAATAATAGGAGAAAATAATTAATGAAATTTGGTTGGAGTGAAGAATCTACATCACTTGAGACCTGGGATAGTGGCCCTATGGGATATTCACAGATATCACAAATTTACAGAGCTGCTGATAAGGATGTTGCCCTTCCAATGGTTGGTGGCAGCACTCTAGGATATGGTGAAGGTATATTTAGAGGGCTTGTTTGAGGACACCAACTTGTGTGCCATCCATGACAAGCATCTTACCATCATTCCCAAGGATATCTAGCTCACCCACTGCATTCATGGGGGTGAACCAAGAGGGAGTGCAAGACAATATTTAGTCATGGTAGAAGAGTGGCAAGTTCATCTGGAGTGCATGAATGCTTCAAACCCTTACCATGAATGTGTGGAACATTATTTCCATAAAATTATTGAATCTAAGGAACATCGATAAAAATAAGAGACGGGCAATTGTGATCCAGGAGGGAGTGCAAGCCAAAAGTAAGTGTGAGGCAAGAGAGAGTGCAAGCTAGGAGAAAGAGTGAGTGCAAGAAGAGAGGGAGTGTGAACCAAGGAGTGCAATTCAAGAGCAAGCCCCATTAGCTATTGTGAAAGGAAAGTCATTTTTGAAAGCCCTAATGGGAAGTCAGGATGCCCTAGCTAGAAATCATAATGCCCTTGTTGGAAGTATGAATACCTAATCTGGAGATAAGCGAAAGAGCAAATACATGGCAAGTTTGATCTAGGTAGTAGATGGTACACCAAAAATAAGTATCAAGTATGAGATGATTGAGCATGATATAATGGTTCTTAAAAGTAGAGGGCTAATATGTAATTTCCATAGATCATGGCCAGGGTTTTTGGGGATTCAGAATTGGATCAAGTGGAAATGGAGATTGAATTCAAATTATTTTGTGACTTTTCTTCTTAAACGTTTTTTTCTCATCATATTTTCTAGTTCATAAATTAGGGATAAAATAATGGTTAGTGGTCCATCGTTTGTGGGAAGAGATGCACTTTATTTGAGACCATGGAAAGAAACTTTTTTAGTTGAGACATAAACTATTAAGAAGCTTCCAGTGTGGGTTAGGCTTTTTGTACTTCCATATCAACTTATAAATAAGGATGTTTTGAAAAATATTGGAAATACCCTAGTGAAATTTATCAAGGAAGGACCAACTACTAAGGAATGAAAGCATGCTATATATACTTGAATATGTGTTGCTATGGATATTTCAAAACCTTTACCACAATCCATTAAGATTCAATCTGAGATTAAGGATGCATAATATATTTGGGACATGTCATCTTGGCAGAAGGAATCATCGTAGATCCTAAAAATATTGAGACTATATTAAGTTGGTATACACCAAAAAATGTGTCTAAGGTAAGAAGCTTCATGGGGCTCATTGGTTATTATAGGTAGTTTGTAAAGGATTACTCAAATATTTCTAATTCTGAAAGGGAAAAGATTTCAAATGGTTAGATAAATGTGAAACTGCTTTTGAAACCTTGAAGAATAAGCTAACTATGGCACCAGTTTTCAAAATACCAGATCCTTTTGGGAATTTTATATTGTGTATAAAATCTTCCCTAGAAGGTTCGGGTGGGGTTTTATCCTAGGAAGAGACTACAATAGCTTATGCATCTAGAAAACTCAAGAAGCATGAGCTAAATTATGCTACCCATGACCTAGAATTGGTAGTGGTTGTGCATTCACTAAAGGTTTGTAAAGACTATCTATTGGGTAAACCTTTTGAGCTAAGTATGGACCATCAAAGTCTAAGGTATATTTTTACCCAACCTATGTTGAATGCAAGATAGAGAATATGGATAGAGTTCTTAGCATAATATGAATTTGGTGTTGAATATATCAAAGGAAAGAAAAATAAAGTTGCAAATGCCTTAAGCAGGAGAAGGCATATAACAACATTAACCTAAAGTCACATAGAATTTATGGACAAAGTCCGATAAATATAACTACAAGATCAATATTGCATGGAGATTCAAGCAAAATTTGAAAGAAATCCTAATGAAGATAAGGATTTCAACATAAAAGATATTTTTTTTCTTCAAAGATATGATTTTCATATCCAAAACTAGTGATTTGAGGAGAATTATTATGCAAGAGGTGCATAATTCTCCATACTCCACCCATACATGAGGGTCAAAAATGAGATAAAACATAAAAAAGACCTTCTATTGGATAGGAATAAAGCAAGATATCACTAGTTTTATTGCAATATTTTTAGAATACCAAAAGGTTAGGGAAAAACATTGACACCCAACAGTGAAATTGCACCCATGTGATATTCCTACATAGAAATGGTAGGTAATATTTATGGATTTTATTATAAGTTTACCTAAGACTAGGTACCAACATGATGCAATTCTTGTGGTGGTCGACAAGTTGACCAAGGTTGCACATTTTATACCAGGAAACATCAAGGATGATGCACCGTTAGTAACACATAATTTTTCTAAAGAAATATTTAGGTTACATGGTTTTCCAGAAGTGATCATATAAAATAGGGATTCTAGGTTCACATCAAAATTCTAGAAGGTCCTTCACCATGTGGTGGGCACTAAGCTGAACATCAGTTCTACATATCATTCAAAAATAGGTGGTTAAACAAAGAGTATGAACTAAGTTTTAGAGGACATTATTTGCATGTACTACATGGATCAAAAGTCTAAGTGGGGATACTTTTTGCATCTAGTGGAATTTTCATATAATAACGGATATCATGCATCCTTTGGAATGGCTCCATTTGAAGCCTTATATGGCAGAAGATGTAGAAAACCTCTATCATGGAATAATACAGAGGATCAAGTGATGATTAGACTAGAAATTTTTAAATATATGGAGGAATAGCTCAAAGGTATTCAATAAAGGCTTAATAAAGTTGTTGATTTCTAGAAGAGCCGTTTTGATATGAAAATATCATCGACAAAATTCTCTGTGGGAGACTGAGTCTTCTTGAGGGTAAGACCCATGAAAAGTGCCATAAATTTAACTAAGTTGGATCCTTTCTATATTTTGTCTTTTGATATCATTTACAATATTATTCTAGTAGCCTATAGGCTCACCTTACTGACCAATCTGACAAAGATCCATGATACTTTCCACATATCCCTACTTAGGAAATATGTTGTTGATCCTAATCATGTTTGAAATTTTTCTAAATTGTAGATGGTAGATCCCTCATCCATTGAGGTGATATTGGTAAAAATTCTAGGTTTTCATTCCAAGGTGTTGAGGAAACAAATCCTAGATCAATGTAAGGTCCAATGGCACCAGTATTTTGAAAATTGTGCCACTTCGAAAGATACTAATGAAATTAGAAAGCAAATCCCATATTTATTTGAATAATATATATGCTCATTATTTATTTTCAAGAAACATATAGGACTATATTTATTCCAAGGGAGGAAGTATGTAATGGCCCTCCTTGGAAGAACTTATTCTAACATTTATTCATGTATTGATGTGTGGATATTTAAGGCATAATCTCAATTTGTGTTACCATTATTTGTTGGTAATTGCACTTTATGCTCTATTTAAAAATATAGTACTACTAATGAATATATGATTGTAATATTAGGTACTCTCATTAGTGGATTGGTAGGGACAACCACCATAGATGAGAGATAAAATTTTGAGAAATGATGATGATGACTTTTTCATAGACAACTCAAGGGTAAAGAATACCCTTCATTTAGATGCATTGCATGTTGCTTATTATTTGAATACATTTTTGGTCCATGAGATTGCTATGGGAAAAGGAGTTAGCCTTAGTGGGTAAGGGATCATAAGTTAGTTATATTGAAAATCCACCTACTAAAGGATAAAGCAACATGTATTTTTTTTTATAAAAGGATAGAACGAGTTTTGAAAGGGTCCCTAAACATTTTACATACTAAAATTAAAATGCAAAGACCATGGGCCTATAAGAATTTGGTTGAGATTCAATACAAAAAAACCAAAAAAGACACAACCTCCACCACCAGGGGATATCCAAAGGAAACCCCAAAGCCCTAGAGCTACAACCACCTAGTGGGAGACTTGTAGAAAGGATCTAACTAAACCACCATGTACCCATGTAGGACACTAACAAAATAAAAGCAAAACCCATCCAAGGGTAGCATGATACAAAGACAAGGCCAAAAACTAAGAATTTCCTAAAGATAAATGTCCTTAATTAGCTTTGTCATCTAGTTTGGATTTGACTAAAGCCATTAAAGAATTGGGCTAGTCCCCATTTAGCAAGACCTTAATAGCTTCAACACAAGAAATTATCGCCCTCATGAGATCAAAAATAGAATTATATAATTTGTTACCATGGCCCTAATAGGAGTATAGGGGGATGCTTGCGACATATTCAAATCTATATTTTATTTATTCTTGGGATTATATTTGATTTAGTTTGGGACATAATCTTCCTTTGAATCATCCACCATGTTTGAGCTTTTTGAAGCCTACTTAGAAACCAAATGCTTAGACCTCCTCATTTTGATCCCATTGCCCCATAATCCTAGAATAGGGGGAACCACCAGGGGTTTAGATTTATTCATTATTGAAGGAGAACCCAAAATAGGGGGTGATATCATGGGTTTTATCTTAATGCTTCTTACTGAACCAATAAGGGGAGAGTTCAAATCTTTGGAAGAATCATTGATATCACTATTGATAGGGCTAGTGGGAATTAGAGTGCCCACCTCTACATTGGAAGCCATATGGTTCCCAGAGGATATTTTATGGGTGGACTCCTTTGAAGAAGAATCAAAATACTCCAAAGAGTCTGATAATGCCATAGTCACAAAGTTATATAGCAAGGTAGCCATAATACCAGCTCCCGAGAGGCTTCTTATCATCACCACATAATTGAAAATAAATTTAATCAAACCTTGATGGAGGGGATTGTTAAATTTACATTTTTGAACCCTCATGTTAAAATGCTCTTTTGGTTGCTATTAACACTAATTCTTTACCAAGGATATGAGAATGGAAAATATTTGAACAATATCTTCATGAAATGCAATTTGATTTAATATACTTGGACCATGTTTTATTTATTTAATAGCTATAGAACAATAGAAGCCTTGTTCCTTCTTAGTTGATGTATGTATCACTTGCTCTAAATCATACCTCTTGTCACATCACCAAGATCAATATTTTTTTATGTTTGATATAGAAATTTCCTAATAATGATAGCTTTAAGATCCATGAAGGATCTAGATATTACCCTCACTGTCACACCCTTTGTTAGAATAGGAACACTACCATTTACAAAGATAATTTTAGCATTTTTCTATATCAGAGAGTTAATATTGGGTCCTACATGGTTGTGATTGTTTTCCCTTGGTATACTCAAATATTATTAAGTGCTTTTCTATGGGAGGGGGCTTCTTGGTGGTGCTTTGAGCAGCTGTGGTTCTTCATAACCTATAGAAGATAGTGTGTTGGAATATGTAATGCAACATTGTGTAAATTATTCTTAGACTAAAATATAAAGTCTAAAGAATAATATTTGAATTAGAATATAATTCTATCTTATGTAAAATATTTCCACCCAATTAATAAATAAATTAAGGGTGCTAGAAATATTTAATTTATTGGAAAAAGTTATTTCCCCTTTTCTAGCAAATATTAGAAAGTAACTAATCACTTTCTAATATTTGATAGATACCACTTATCACACATATCAAAGATTAGATTGTGATAAGATTAGAAAGTAACTAAGCACTTTCTAATATTTGATAGATGCCACTTGTCACACATCTCAATATTAGATTGTGATAAGATTAGATTGTGATAAGATTTAGGGTTGTAGTAGAAAAGCTTCTCTTTAAATAGAGGTGTTGTCTACTACATCTGAACATATCTTATCATATTGACTTGTGTTGTAGTTTATGTTGATGCATATTGTTGCATAACACTGAAGCATTCTTGTACTGTTGAATCATTGAGTAATATAGTGAGCTTCATAGTGGATGTTTTCCTTCTTCATTTGAAGTAGGGTTTTACCACTCAATATTTTTGTTCTGGATTTACCTCTTTTATGTGTGATTGATCTTGTGGAGCATTCTTCGATCTTGGGGAGACTTTGCTTGTATCACATTTGGTATCAGAGCGGTTGGGATCTCCATCAAGTCTCTTCAATCCTTTGAGGTGAAAACTCCATTAAGGTATATTTTTTTTTGCATGCATTTGATATTTTGGTATTTTATGTAAACTTATTTTGCAAATCTGCCATTAGGGTTTATAGATTTATTATGTTTTTAGATCTAGTTGTTAGATCTTTTGCAAACAATATTTTCATTTCAAATCTATAATTTTTTTTTGGCATTAAGCTTTTGCTGAAAATGTTTTTGGAGCCAAACGAATCCCATGGTTGCATTCGGAAGACCCAAAAACCCCTATTTCCATATATAGTCATTTTTTTTTATTTATTAAAAAAAAAACAATCGACTATATATATATATAAAAATAAAAAAAATAGTTTTGTTTTTAAAAAAAAAAAAAAACAATTTTGCTTTATAAAAAAAAATAGTTTTGTTTTTTAGAAAAAAAAAATGATAGTTTTGCTTTATAAAAAAAAACAGTTTTATTTTTTTGAAAAAGTTTTGCTTTATAAAAATCATTAAACTTTTTCATGCCATTTTTTTTATTAATAAAATAAATTTTATTAATTTAATTGCATTTTTTTAAGCAATTTTTTGTATTAAAAATTATTATTATCCTCCTTAAAATGCAATATTTTTTTGTCTCACATTAACAATGGTTGTTTGTGAGTTTGCTTGTTTTTAGACTGCACCTTACTATTTTTTAGTTTTTCTTGTTTGCTTTTGTGTGTGAATTACCCTGAATGCATGAAGTAGACAGCCTAGGAAACCTAGGCCTCACCAGCATAGGATCCATGAACCTGCATAGAGTAGAAGCGTGATTGTTCCCATCTAAAGGGGATAATCATAATAGAGATACGTACATGGGTGTTATATTTATGGAGGAAATTTTCCATCTGTGTGTTTGGATGAAGCAGCTACTAACGTAGTATTTGAAGAAGTGTTGAGGGGCCTGATCAACCAAGAAGTGCTAACTACGGACACGTCGGTAGAAGCTGACTTCTCAATAGTAGGGAGGCACCTAACTCCTAAGTATCTTAAGGGTGCCTAACTCCTATTGAAAATTTAGGTATACATACATTGGAGGAAGGCACCTAACTCTCATTAGGAAGGTGCCTAACTCCCATGTCATTGAAATAAGGCACCTAACTCCCATTAGGAAGGCACCCAATATATATATATATATATATATATATATGGGGGAGGTGCCTTACTCCCATGTAAAGGTGCCTAACTCCCATATTATTATAATTAAATATATATATATATATATATATATATATATATATATATGGGGAGGCACCTTACTCCCATGTAAAGGCGCCTAACTCCCATATTATTATGAAAAAAATCAAGGATATGCGCCTCACTTACAACAAGAAGGTGCCTTGATACCGCCTGGAGGAAGGTTCCTTGATACCATTTGGAGGAAGACGCCTTGATCCTTCCTGGAGGAAGGTGCCTTGATCCCATCTAGAGGAAGGTGTCTTGATCCCATACATTGGAGGTACCTTGATCCCATGTATTTTGAGGTGCCTTGATCCCATGTATTTTGAGGCACCTTGATCCCATGTATTAGAGGCACCTTGATCCCATATATTTTGAGGCGTCTTGATCCCATGTATTTTGAGGTGCTTTGAGGTGCCTTGATATAATGTATTTTGAGGTGCCTTTATCCCATGGATTTTAAGGCACCTTGATCCCATACATTGGAGGTGCCTTTATCCCATGTATTTTAAGGTGCCTTGATCCCATGTATTAGAGGTGCCTTGATCCCATGTATTTTTATGCGTCTCGATCCCATGTATTCTGAGGTGCCTTGGTCCCATGTATTTTGAGGTGCCTTGATCCCATGTATTAGAGGCACATTGATCCCATGTATTTTGAGGTGCCTTGATCCCATGTATTAGAGGCGTCTTAATCCCATGTATTTTGAGGTGCCTTGATCCCATGTATTTTGAGGCACCTTGATCCCATGTATTAGAGGCACCTTGTTTTGAGGTGCCTTGATCTCATGTATTAGAGGCACCTTGATCCCATGTATTTTGAGGTGCCTTGATCCCATCTATTTTGAGGCACCTTGATCCCATGTATTATAGGAACCTTAATCCCATGTATTTTGAGGTGCCTTGATCCCATGTATTAGAGGTGCCTTGATCCCATGTATTTTGAGGCATATTGATCCCACGTATTCTGAGGTGCCTTAATCCCATATATTTGAGGCACCTTGATCCTGCCTGGAGGAAGGTGTCTTGATATTTCCTGGAGGAAGGTACCTTCATCCCGCCTAGAGGAAGGTGCATTGATCCCGCCTGGAGAAATGCGCCTTGTTCCCACCTGGAGGAAGATGCCTTGATATTGTTCTACGATAGGAAGGTGCCTTGTTCCCATTTCATGGTAGAAAGACACCTTGTTCCCATGCACTTGAAGTAAGGCACATGTACATCCTTATGATGGACATCTGCATTCTTCCTGAGTGCCCATTTTAAAAAAAAATAAAAAGAAAATAAAATAAAATAAAATAAAATGGGGAGGCACCTTACTCCCATATTATTATAAAAAAAAAGAAATAAAAGGGTGCCTAGCTTCCATTAAAGTGTCTGTATGAAATATGAATAATTCAGTAGCATTGGAGTAGCCGAAGCCACATCAGCAATCCAATCATGTGAGTAAATTCAAACCCTTTATGAAAGAAATTGATTTTTTTTGTTGGGGATTTCTGCATGCTCCAAAGTAATCAACGAACAACTTTCGATGGAAGGAGGTGTATCATCCCATGAAAAATATTAAATTAATATTTTCTCAAATTCTTGCACGAGACCTCAAATGAATGAGTTGCAGCATTCAAGAACAACCTATCCAAAGAAATTTCTTCACATGAGAAATATGCACATCAAAATTTTGTTTTGGCAAACATTCTTATCATACGATGACTAGTCCATAAGATCCACGATCATCTATGCATCATGTGCACACCAACCACCATTAATATGTGTACTCCATTTTTATATTATATGTATATATATAATTTTCATAATAGCACATTTCTATAAATAGTGCCATCACATTGTCTGTGAACACCCATCCAATAATTGTACCCCCACTCTACATTTTATGATATAGCCATGATTAGTTGGGTAAAATAATCATCATGGTTCCAAGATATTTCTCACAATATTTTTGTGAGTATTTCTAAAAATGGTGAAGAGGTGCATGTATACATGGATATAACAACACAATAAATAGTTTAAAAAAAAGCAGGAGGAAAAACATGGAGTTAGGAACAACCAGATTTGAAAACAAGATCCAGTCGACCAACTCAATGTAGTTAGCATTTGCTTAAAGCCACAAAAAGGAACCAACACTCCTTAGACACAAAGTGGCCAAAATCCAAGGAATAGAGGAAGAGATAAAATAGAGCCTACTGAAACGCAATTGCTAAAACTGAGGATTATCAACACTAGGTGTCACGAGGGAGTGACAATATTTAGGTATGGGGGGATAATGAGTATAGAAAATGATCATATATTTACATACTTTTCTAACATCTTGTGCGAGATTATTATAATAGAAATGTACTTTTTATGAGGATTTATATATATTTAATAGGAAATTGTGTATATCCTCTAACATGTGTGTTAAGTGTGCTTTGTGTGTAGATTTGATTAATTTCATCATTTTCTGCATAATCACATCAAGGTACCATCTGGAATCGGCATATCATTCTTCAAAGAAAGTCAACAAGCATGGTGGAAGAAGGTGTCTTGCTCCCGTATTATGATGGTAAGGCACCTTGATACCAGGTGCCTTGATCCCATTGAAAGAAGGTGCCTTGACCCCACTTGGAAAAAGGTGCCTTGATCTTGTTGATGGACGGTGCCTTGATCCCGTAGGAAGGCACCTTGCTCACAAAAAATACCATGTCTTGCTGGTATTGACTGAAGTAGACGATTGAATCCACGTAAGGCACCAATTCTAGTTAACTACCAAACACATCAGTTGTCCTATTTTTATAGGAGAAAATAGAATAACCATTCAAAAAAGGTAGAATTCATACGATGATGAGGAAAGAACCAAGGAAAATCATCTATTTATCATTAGGTACTAATATGGACAACCAATCAAATAGATTTATTATTTCCAGTTTGATTATAATATCATACATATTTTTTTCTAATAAAATGAAACATGTCTGATTTATCCTGCAAGAAGAGATAAGAAGAGGTTAGGTACTAAATAACATCAATATCATATTATAATAGAAATGTACTATGAATAAAAATATGGTCATTGAATCTAGATCATGGGATGGTTAATGGAATTAAATCAAATTGGTGGGGTGAGAGAGATAAAATGAGAATGGTTATATGGTTTGGCCTAAATTTACTTTGGTTGAATTTATACAAACCTTGGCATGCATATCCTGTTAAATGTCTATTGAAATACGCTAATCATGTTTGGGATCCAGGGAAATGATTACTCAAACTTTGCATCCTCTTGTACCATATTGTACATTTGTATATATTTTTAATTTTTGCATTCTATTTTGTTCTTTGTCCTTGATTGTTGGTTTGGATTTAGTTTTAGTTTGTGAGTTTGTATTTTGGATTATTCCCTTGTTGTGAGATGATGTTTCGTGGTCGTTAATTGATGGTCTCTTGCCCGATTTCATGTTTCTTAGTGTAGTAGGTTGGAGTATCTAATATGAACATCACTCATTGTTTTAAATGGAAAGGAAGGAAGTAATGGAGATTTTGAATCATTTAAGAAATATCCAATCTTACATGAATTTAGGGATGTGCTTTTGAAATATCTTCTAGGCCTTCCACCTTGATGTGAATTTAATTTCACTATTGAATAAATGTCTGGAGCCAAATATATTGCTATGACATCCTATAGAATGACTACTATTGAGATGCATGAGTTAAAGGTATAACTCCAAGACTTATTGGAAAAGGGTTTGATTAAACCTAGTGTGTCACCTTGGGGTGCTTTGATGTTGTTTCTAAATAAGGTTAATTCTTTAAGACTATGTATTGATTATAGGATATTGAACAAAGTGACCATTAAGAATAGGTATCCCTTACCAAGAATTGATAATATTTTTTTTCAATTAAAATATTCCATCATTTTCTCAAAAATTTACTTAATATCAGGATACCATCAGTTGAGAATTCATGAGGAAGACATACACAAAACAACTTTCAAGATAAAATATGGGTACTATGAATTTATGGTTCAACTATTTAGATTAACAAATGCACCAATGACCTTTATTAACTTAATGAACAATGTTCTTAAGAAATATTTGGACCATTTTGTTTTGATACTTTTGGTTGATGGACAACCAAAAGAGCATTAGTATGTAAAAGACACAGGATATGTTTATAATAATATCTCTTGTTATTATAATAAGAGGTATGATTTAATATGAGCATGTCTGATTACATGTTTAAAGGAAAATATTTATGACCCATATTTGCATAGAGTCTATGAGGCCATGATAGAATTATAAAAATGGGCCATTTCAGAAAGAGAAAAGGTGGACCAACCATCATTGCTTAACCCTATGGTGAACGATCAAGAGGATGAAGTTGAATGTCCAAATATTACAACCACCTTAGATTCCATCTAATAGGATGTGCACGTCTCAAAGCGAAGTTTCATTAATGAGGAGTGGGATGAACAAACTCATAAAGATATAATTTGGTCATGTTCACTCAAAAAGGAAGATTTTTATGACTATTGGGAGCAAGATACAAGAGGTGATCCTATTGAACAAACCCTTGACTTACCAAAGGTGGTTAAGATTAAATATGAGAAGTCAATAGATGAATCTAAATATATGGTGGAATCACATCACTTATCTTTGGAAGATGACCATGGTAAATATCAAGAAGGCCAACATGAGTCAAGTAGTGATGAATTGGAGATGAGTGAATCAAATTTTTGGTTTACAAGTGAGGATTTGTATGTTCCCATTTTAGAAAACCCTAAGCCATCAAAAGTGGTTGATAGTAAGGTTGAAATAAAATTGATGAATGAATTCAAAGACATAATAGAGTTTCACCACTTATTCTCAGAAGATACTTTGGATGATATCATTGAAACTGATAGCCAAGAAAACCCACACCTTCCAAATTGTGATAAAATTGAATCATGGGTCACCAATTTGGATTATATAGCCTTACAAATTTGAATACAAGAGATAACCCACTTTTGATCAAAGGTAATATAGTCTCCTTAAGAAAGGAACTAAGCAACTACAGATATATTAGAACAAATCTAGAGAACCAAACTAGAGATAAACCACGGTATTTTTTATCCAACCAAAAATCATTTAAAATGTTAACAAAATGATAATTATTATTTTTTTATTTATTGAGTGCCATAAAAAAAAGAAAGTAAAAATTGAAGAATACTACTATCAGGAGATAAAAGGAGAAATTAATATTAAACGTAGGTATAATGTGGAAAAATATATTGATAAATATAAGATAAATTTAGAGTTATAAGGAGATAAGAGATAAATATTTAAAGAATGAATGTTATTGATTGAAAAAAATCATTGAGGGAAAGTTTATTGATTGGAGATTGAATTAAAATTTGAAGGATTTGAAAATTTAAAATTGAATAAAATTGATTGGGAGTTATAAGGAATTAATGAAAGAAGATTAATTTGATTATTTATGGAGTAATAAAGAAGTTGAAAAAATAATTTCAAAATTTTGCAATGTTCAAGATAAATTTTGAGATATCATACAAGAGTAATGAAGTTTCAAACTGTCTTTCAATAACAAATTTGAACATGGAATAAACTAAGGTATCATGAAAATTACCATAGAACCAATCAATATGGATAAGAAAACCATTCTTCATGTATAATCCAAGTACAGAGAAATTTATCATAAAGTTTCTTTATGATACTCATAAAACAATCACAACAAATGAAGGATATGATCATGTTCAAGGAGTGGATATGGCATATGATAAAAGATACCTAACCAAAAGAAGAGGGGTTCTCGTTTCAAGTTGGGTTCTTCACCCGAAATTCTCAGGGGCATTTCCTAGCAGAGTCACCATTTGTTGTGGATGCTCCACAACTAGCCCCAAAAAATTGGAGACCCACTTTAAATTTTGTGTTTTGAGCATTTTGGTATCCTTGGAGTGATAATTTCAATATATCCCATCCTCGATATTTGCAATTTAATTCCATGGTTCCTTGTTGTGTCTTTGGTCTTCTATTGTATTCCTTGGAGGATGGATAGGCTTGTGTGTGGGTGATTATTAATATTAGTCACCCTCATTAGTGGTGTGAGGAGAAATTAACACTAATTCTTTACCAACCACAAATTGCATTTCATCATTGATAGTTTTTGAATCCATCAATCCATTAGACAAACCTTTACTTGGATTTCAAACGGTGGAATCCAAAAGGTGAGATTTTACCTTTGGCACATTTCCATTTACCCTTACTAGGAGAGGACTTGAAACTTCCTCTTTTCTCTCATGATCTTCATCATCATCTCCTTGTAGCACTTCTTCTTTATCCATGGCCTATTTATCAAAGACACCAAAATTAGTCACCCAATTAAAAACATGTCCATCCTTTTCAAATGCATCAAGATGCATATCTTGATAATTATATAAATCATTCTTCACACTCTGCAATTTCAACATGTTAAAACCCCTTTTAATATAATATCTTTAACCGATCAAAAAAATAAATGAAATTATGAGTTAATATTGATCTCTTTAAATGATATTTTAATTGAAAAAAGAAAAGAAAACTATATGCTAGTATTGATCTAAATAAAGTTGCATAAATTAAGTAGATGCTTTATGTTAGCATTAGTATTATGATTAATTTCATCACGATTTGAATCTAGCAAGATGTTTCTTTTATACTAGCTTTATGTTGCTATGTAAGATCTATTTCATCTTAGATTTAGCAATATGTTATAACTATGCATTTTTATTTTTGTTATAACACTTTATTTGCTTAATTAAAAGATGATGTTAAATTATTGTGTTAGCATGAATTTTGGGAGGGGTTTTTGGGCATTCATTTAGACCCTTTTTAGGACCCTTTAAGTTAAAGAATGAACACAATAATTGGAGGAGTTGAAATGATGAAATAACCCAGTAGAAGTGATTTCTATAAGGAGTTGTGGTGATGCAATAGTTAGGCACTCATGAATCTAGGAGTTGTGGTTATGCAATAGCAACACATGGTTGATTTAATATTTTAATGACATAGGATATGGAGATTAATTTCTCTTTTACCACCACTCCTTACAAGGTATTGGTGGTAAAAGAGTATAAGTTTGTTGGATATTGTCTTTGTTGGTATAAAACAAAAGAGAAAAGATTTTGGCTTATTTAATATTGTTCATATTCGTGAAATAAAAATGCCAAAATGCCTTTTCCACTATGAAATACAATTAAATGAAGAGAGACATAATAGATTTGGGGTAAATTTTTCATGATTAATGTCCAGAGATAGCTAGTAAAAAGGATGCACATAATATCGAGACGTATTTCTTGATATGAAGTCAGATGTTAAAAGACAAAATGAAGAAACAGTTTGTAAGGTGGTTGTTGAATGAAATTTCAAAACTAATCAAACTAGAGAAACAAAAAATACAAGAATTGAAAAGTACAAATATGCCAATGGAATATTAAAATGAGGTCGAACATTTGATGCAGGGTAGGAGAATTGAAAGGAAGAAGCAATAAAATGCCTCATCTTCATTAGAGGAAGCATAGGAGACCATCTATAGGGGAAAAAATTACATTGTAAGATCTAAAAGATGATTTTGAATAGTTTTGTCCAGAATTGTGCATCTGTTGTTTTTGGCTTTGAATAAAGTATTCAAAAATATTTTTGTTAAAATATTTATGTACCTCAGAAGCTTGCATCCATTCAATGTTCTATTGGGCAAATGCTGGTAGAATTTGAATAGGGTTTGAATTTCTACAGTTCTGGTTTTGGCTGTGATATTAGTCTGATAGGTTAAAAAATTAGTTTCTGCAAATCCCAATATTTTATTTTTATTTTTTGGTTTGATGATGCAAACTGTATACATAATAGTCTAGTTTGTTTTTATAAGGAAAATTCTTAGATCTAGACTATGATTGATTTTATTATTTGAAATATTATTGTCAATTAATATTTGCATTAATAAAATTTGGGATAAATGATGATCTCAGTATTGATCTTTATTTCATAAGATTATAATGCTAAAACTTTAGGATCGGATTCTGTTCTGATATAAATTACTCTGTAAAATCCAAATAAAAAATATGTATTTATTTTTAGATATTTAATTCAATAAATATTTTAAAAAATAAATGTTAAAGGAAACTTTATTATGAATGGTATTTTATTATAAAATTTAGTGTTCATAATCTAAAGTGGAGATTAAGCCCCAAGTTGTACTTTAATCGGATTGTAATACACCACAATTGTGGGTAAGACATTATTCCTCTTATCCTCTTACTTGGATATTCAGGTATTCCCTGATATCCTTCCATAAGTAAAGTGGATTTGACAAAATAGACCTTGAATAAAATGATTATGTTTAATGGTCTATTTCAATAAATGTTAGTGATATAGAACATTTTCTAAAGTTAATGAAATTCATATTTAATAAGATGTTAAATTATTTCATGATGAACATGCTTAAATGTTATTTGTTCTAAGATGTTATATAATTAAGGTGAAACAGATTTCACATAGTTAATTCAATATCTTAAAACAAACCTCATTTTATCTTTTTTTGAAGTAGATATGTCATACATGATAAATTTAATCAATCACTAGTTATCCAGGCCCCTTGTAAACAAACACTTGCAAGACCCAAGAGTTTTATTCTCAACACTTATATGAGTTATACATGAAACATTGAATACAAGAACCTTGGAGAAGTATAATTCCTTTGCAAGAGAGAACCTAAGTTCTAAGTTGTCGAGTGATTTTGTGACTTGAAACAATCGCACGCCAACAGTTCCCTTACCACATAGTCTAGCATACAGATTTGATTCCTAAGGTTAACATTTTCCTCTAGTTGGTAGGTTAGAATAAGGTTCTCATCCTTGAAAAACTTCGTACCAAGGGATTGATCCTTCCTAATAATTGTTATCTTTATGGTGCAAATGAGGAAAATTCTTGTTTAATTTATGCCAATTCACTAGGGAGATCTTTGATTCCTTCTTTGAGATGTTGGGCCTCTCTTGGGTTCCCCCCTCCTTCTTTCTGACCTCCTTATTCAATAGATTTTCCCTTTCACCTCCCTGGACCTTCCCTTTTTTTGGGCTTTTAGTTTGGCTCATCTTCTATGGGGTGTTTGGAAGGAATGTAATCAATGGGTATTCAATGATATATCCAATTTAGTTGACTTTGTTTGCTCCAAGAGCATTGCTACAATAGTGAAAAATGTGAACCTTTGTTGCTTGGATGCTAAATCCAAGGATTCAAAGAATTATCTGATGGTCACAATGGATTAAATTCCATTTTTTGAAAATACACCAAACCCTAATATTAGAAACCTAAGCATTAGTAAGTATCTAGAGAATGAGAATAGGCTAGTTCGACATGAACCACCAGAATCATTCAACATCAACTTAGTGTGTGTAAAATTATTCATTCCTTATCATCTGAAACCATTCAATATTCCATTTTTAGTTTTACATGGATGTTTATGTCTCATTATTTATGCATATGAATTATGTAGGATGGGATGTATTGCTGGTCGGGATCAAACGATATGTATTAATGATCATTCTTAGTGTAAATATTTGTTTTGGCCAAGATTATCATTGTAATTTAATCAAGGGCCCTAAAGCTGACATTTTGTGAATAATAGTATGATATGAAAAATAATCTGATATGAACAAAAAGGATGTATTAACAAGATGCTATAATATGAACAACCTGTTTTGCAGAGACTCAAACATTCTAGTACCATAAAAAAACACACTAAAACTGTCTAACCCTCTTAGGATCAAATGTGTGTGTAGTGAATTCATTTACCAAATCAAGAGCTTAGTTATGAACCACTACCATCCAAAACCAGTGTGTGTGCAAGTGAGTTCATTACCTCATTTTGACCAAAATGGTTAAACCTATTATGAATGAAACCACAAGGCTAGCCTATCCGTTTGAATGATCAGAGGTCTCACTTTTAAATGAGATGTGTCACTACACATGAGTGTACTCCACTGTCAGTCAAGTGTCTATAGCCCTGGTGGAGATTAACCCCATATTCCATGGTTTTGCTTTTTATTTTTTGAATATTTAGGATGACTACCCATATTTCTGAGGCACATGTAGTATGATACTTATAACTCAATAGTCAATGGAGTGTATTTGTTAAGGTGTGATTTGTCTTTTGATTTATTGAATCTTGGGGATGACTACCCATATATTTTAGGGACATGTAGTACGATCCTTACAATCCAATAGTTAGTGGAGTGTGATACAAGCAGAATCAGAGCTTTGGGGAATCAAATTATCAACCTAAGTATGACAAGAATTTGACCCTATCCTTACTACTTTGATTTTTTTAAGTTTCAAGTATTGTGGTAGTGGTGAGTTTTATGGACTATGTTGCATGATGGGACCGACAAGGATGACCCTTTTCACCTCACATTTTCTCCCAAGGATGGTTTTGGCCATTTTACCCAAGATGTTTTTAATATGTGCAAATTGTGCTTGGTTCAAGATAGTTTCGGCATCAGTTCCCGATCTCAATATCTTTTAGTTTATACTGTGCAATGATCCTAAGATAATTTGACATGTTTTTTGGCGATTTCCTACCATACTAGAAATGGTTGAGTGACCTAAAAACATCTAAGAATAATGAAACTATGATGTGTATACATGAGAATTTGTATTTTATAGTTTTGTGTAAATGCCTTTGTGAAGGTGCCCCTGATTAAAGTAACCTGACTTTTACAAACCAATTAGAATGTTTGAATTCGATAAGTGATCTTTCTATGAGATAGGAAATGTAGAATGCAAGGGTGATGTATGCAATATTATGAAATGTGCTATGAAATGCAAGTGTATGCAAGTGAATATTTAGCCCTAATTTGCAAAACTGACAACTTCACATATCTCAAATTTCAAATAATATTTTTATGTATTTGTGATACTTGTGGAGCTTTTGCAATACAATTCCAATTTTCATATCTATCTTATCTTATTTCACATTCATGAGGACATAAAACAATATCTCATTTTCCCTTTCTCTAGGTTTCATAGATTTTCAAACCAAGTAACCTCATCCTATGCGATCTAGGATCAAAGAACAAAAATAGCCAACAAATGACCAGTGTCTCAATCACTAATACCTTCTAAAACATCCACCTACATTTTATGCCAATTTTAATCACACCCAAGTCATGAAACTCCAAAAAAATCTAGCCAACTCAATTTTTCATTAAGCTCAACAAAATACACCCAAAAAGTAACAAAACATATGAAGACTAACATAATGACAACATCAACAACACAACATCGATACATAACATCAATACATAAAATCAAACAACAACAACAACAACACAACGAATCCAAAAAAAAATTATTTACAAAAAAATATACATAATATACAAGACACTACCAAAATGTTTACCATCATTTCCCTGGATCCCATACACAATAAACACACTGTAAAAGACATATCTCATGATTTGCATTCCAAGCTTTACATAATTATAACCAAAAGAAGATTAGGCCAAACCATGCAACCTTCATTTTTCCTTTCACACCCCACTGATTTGATTCAAAATTATAAGCAATTTTATGTTTAATATTTGATTCATTAACCTTACAAGAAAATACACGATCTTCCATGATCTTATGCTTATTCAACAAGGTAGGAATTTCAAACCCTGATTCATCATTTTGACCTAAATTCTCATTTTCACAAGTATATAGGATTTATTTCAAATATGAAGCAACTTATGAAAATTTTAAAGCAATATCATCATCCATGTTTATAGGCCAATCATATTCATGTAACAATTTGCAAGAATCTAGGATATTTACAAAATAAGAATCATTATAGTTTTGTATCCTAGGTTGAATTATTAGTTGTTGATGAACTTGGTTCAATGATTCAAGCATATCCTCTTTTTCATTTAATAATGCAATCCTATTGGTGGTGGGAATGAGAATCCCTTCTATTTATTCATCGACCTCTAATGACATATCATCATAAAAATAGTAGAAGCCAATAACTGGTTATGCAAAAATTTACCTGATTCTTGAATGTTTGAATATAAAGGATAAGATTCTACCTTTTGTACGCTTTCATTTACCACTACTTGATAAGCCATTATGGTCTTTTTATTTTCTTCATGATCCTTATCATCATCCTCATCATTTCGTATTATTTCATCAATGACCTTCTTTACTTCTGAAATTGACATGTCATCTTCCAATTGGATAGAAACTGCCAAATCTTCACGCAAGATAGAAGTTTCAACATCCTGCATATCAAGTGAAATGAGAAATTCATCAATAGGATAATTAGAAACAAATAATTCCTCATATCTTCTACAACCATTATAATAGTTATCTTCCTAAAATATTTGATGATACTGCATCCCTTCTTTCATTTCTTCTTGATCATTATTTTGAGAATATTGAAAATTTTGATCATCATTTTCAATGATCTCATCCAAATTTATGGAAAATCCTGATTTATCATGTGTTTCAAAACTAGCCCACTTTAGGACTTCTTCACTGTCTAAAATAATATCACTTTTAGCATCTTCGATCTTTTTCTCATGAGAATGATTTATATAATTATCAAGATATGCATCTTGATGCATTTGTCCATGAGCTTGATCACTATTTCAAGTACATGAAGATTGTAATTACATTTTTCTAACTTCTTCAATAAATTCAACGTGATTCTATATTAAAGTTGTTATATCCCTCCTCCTACTCAGGGCATCAACCACCTTATTTTCCTTTCCATTGATATATTCTATACCAAATTCATATTTAGCTGAGAATTCTATCCATATTATTTGCCTTGCATTCAATGTTGGTTGGGTAAAGATATACCTTAAAATTTGGCAACCTAACATTAGCTCAAAAGGTTTTCCAAACAATTAATGCCTCCAAAACTTAAGAGCATGTACAATTATTGCTAGATCTATAACATGTGTAGTGTAGTTCAACTCATGCTTCTTAAGTTTTCTATATTTAATTCAATAATACATTAAAATAACAAGAGATATTATTTTATTTGACATATACTTTTACAATAATCATGTTATAATATTTGAACAATCTCTTCATGAAATGCAATTTGATTTAATATACTTGGACCATGTTTTATTTATTCAATAGTTGTAGAACAATGGTTGATTTCAATAGGAATTGATGTGGGCAGATTATCATTACTTAACCCTAAGGTTTCAAATCAATTACCACCTATGTGTCATGATACACATTCTTCGACACCATCAAATGAAATTGAATGTCCTAGTTTTTCAACCACTTTTGATACTTTTCAAAAGGAAGTTCAAGTTTCAAATATAATTTCCATAAATGAGGATTGTAGTAATCAAGTTTATCAAAATGTAGAAATGCACGAGTCTTTAGAGATTGGAGGTGTTTTAGATCTAACTAGATTTGAAACATATGATAGAATAGACTCTTCCATAGAGTTAAATGAAACAATTAAAGCTCTAGAATTGAAAAATTCTAGAGGTGATTTTATTATGACTGATCATAAAAGTTTATTACTTTAGGAAGATGAATTTTTCATTGAAGATAATTTTTTTGAAAGCGATGAACGTGAACTTGAAGAACTTTTGATTGTTGAAATTGCAGAGTGTGAAGAAGTGGTTGAACATCACTCCCTAATTCTAGAAATTTTTAGGTTAATATTTTCCACTTGAGTGCTTCACATTATAAAAACTTTCAAATACACACACACACACACACACACACACACACACACACACACACACACACACACACACACACACACACACACACACACACATGCGCACATATATTAAACTAATAATATGCATGAAAACACACACACATGCATGCACACACATACACGCGCACATGCGCACACGCACACACACACACACACATTTACATATATTAAACCAATAATATGCATGAAAACACACACACCACACAACACACACACAACACACACAATCACGCACACATGCACACATGCATGCACACACACACACGCACACACACACACACACATATATTAAACTAATAATATGCATGAAAACACACATACATATATATTAAACTAATAATATGCATGAAAACATACACACACACATATATATTAAACTAATAATATGCATGAAATTGTAGTTTTGAATTGTCATATGACCTGTGCAATTTTGAATAATTTCTATCAATCAAACAATTATTTTGCAAATAGCATAGTTGGTCCAAAATAATAGTTGTGGTTCTAGAAACAATCAATTTCAATATTTCTTACTCTTCTTATTCCTCCTTGCATTTCAATTTTTAATTACTTTCTCCAAACTTTAATTAATTTTACATTCTTTCACTTTATTCTCTTCTTATATCTCCCAAATGCATTAGTCCAATATAACTCCAAATAAATATTTTCTCCAAATTTAAATTTTTCTAAAAAAATATTTTAAAGGTATATACTTTACCTTTAAACATCATGAAATTATTATTTACATGCAAAAACACAACTATTCTAAGCATGATTCATTTGATATATCTCTATTTTTGGTGAATCTTTCCTTTATTATTACTGATACCTTTGTTAGTTGCAACCTTGGGCTACTAACCTGCTACAAACTCTCCTCTAGATATTTATTTTCTTTGCTACCTAGACGTTATGCTCTTTTAATTATTTACCATCTTCTACACACAAACATTCGAGACCTCTTCAATATCCATAGTTTGGGCCACCAATCCTTCTCTTCTTGTAGTTTTCCTTCAACTCAAACCATTAGTGCATCCTTATCTTGAATCTCTTGAATTTGTTTCACTCTTAACTTAGAACACTAATTTTCTTTTTTGAACATAGTTTTTATTTTAATTTGGACCACCAATCCATTGTCTCTTCTTCAAATTTACACCAAACTTGGTGCTAGATATCATTCACTCTTTCTCCAACCTTCTTCCATAATATTCTCCTTCCTTCAATATTATTCAATCTCTAAACTATCTTCTTCCTTCTATAATTAGAAATATTTTTTATGTTCCTTCTCCAATATAGCAATCAACAATCACTCTCATAATCCAACAATCAATCATATCTCCATCGTAGCTTTGATACCATTGTTATAAAATGGGCTCAAATATCATAGGTATATATTTCTTAGGATCATGAACTCATGCATAATATAATTGAATAATATCACCAATACTGCACAAAATAAAAATCTTGATAATCTATTACATTCTAAAATTTATTCTAATTACATTGCATAGAGCATTATCATAAATATAGAACCTTACATAAGACTCTTCAATACTCTTGAATTTTGATCTTTTCAAAGTCATGGAAGATGCAACCTTTAAAATTCCTTTCTTACATAATGACAAAGTATTTCATTATTACATAACTTCCTACCAAGGTTATGCATAGTGGTGAATATTTGCCAAATGGGTGAATATTAGGATTTTCAAAATTGGAAATTGGGGAATATGAGGCCCCTCGACGTCGGCCCATTCGCCTAAAATTTTCAGGACCAATTTTTTCTTAGGATAAATTTGCCACAATATATATCCAAACACAGACATATTTGTACTAGTTGGAAAGATATTTGTAACCCTGATCTAATGGTGGTGTTTTTAGGAAGTTATAATATGGTTTAGTAGATCAAAAGTGGTTCCAAATATGACCTTACATTTTAGGGCTTCAAATCCCCAAAATTTTGGTGTGAAGATGCTTGCTTTGATTTGCTTATGGTTCTCCATGATTCACCTTAATTTTTATTAGGATTCACCATTTTTTTACAAGTACATTTTGAGTCCAACCCCTTATGCATAACCCTGCTTCCTACTTCTAATATTGACATATCGCACATGACTCTTCACTTACACATATGAATCTTCACTTACACACATGACACCTTTCACTCATAACTCACACTTGATTACATGAAACATAAAAATAGTTCACAAGTTGACACATACTAAATAATAAACTCACATTCCAATCTAAATATTTATAATGGAACTCAAGGTACCAATAATTTAGGAAGGTGAATGTAAATATCACATTAAACAAGGAATCAACCTTAGAAAAATCCTATAGGTTTCCCTATGGGTTGCATCCCATACCCATAGAGATTACCATTTGTGTTTCTCAATATGAGGTGCAAGTGTTGGGTGCACTTGGCTATCACATAGGAGACTATGATATTTTGAGTAGATAATAGTTTTACTATGATAGGTAATTGGATGCCTATGATGTATGAAAATATCTCCCAATCCATGATATGATGCATTAGTCATTACTTCAAAAGGTTAATGCAAATTGAGTATGGAAACTATAGGAGCCAAATACAATTGTTCATTTAACCTCTCAAATACTATCTCTTATTTATCTTCCTAATGGAACTTAGGTTTGGAACCTCCTTGGGTTACTTGGTGTAGTATCTAAACAATGCATGAGAATCCCAATAGAAATATTTGATAGAAATTAGAAATATTCAAAATTTGTGAAGATCTATTAGATTCTTTGGGTAGGCCAATCTCTAATTACCTCATTCTTCTTGGGATCAACATGGATTCTCTCTTTATCAATAATATATCCAAAGTACTAAATCTTTGTCATGCCAAATGGAAATTTCTCACAAATTAGTATATAATTTGTGTCTTCAAAATCTAAGTATCTATTGAACAATTTTTAGATGGTCATCCCATGTATTACTATAGATAAGAATTTCATCTACGTATATTACCATAAATGAGTTAGTATAGGGACATAGGATGTCATTCCTCTTCCTCATGAATGTGGAAGGTGTATTAGTCAATCCAAAAGGAATAACCATCCACTCAAATAAACCCTCTTTAGATTTGAATCTAGTCTTCTATATGTTAGTGGGATCTATGGCGATTTTATGATAGCTGGATTTGATATCAATTTTGATGAAGAACTTTACATCATGGAGCTGGTCCAATACGTCATCTATTTGAGAGACTAGATAGTATTTCTTTATAGTGATTTTATTCAAGATCTATAGTTAATATAGAGTCTCCATATTCCATATTTATTTGGATTCAAGACTATTCGACTACCACATGGTGAAGCACATGGTCTGATGTACCCCTTTTGAATCAATTCTTGGATTTGTCTCCTGATTTTATAATTTCAAGGCCTAATTTATGATAAATATGTGCATTAGACAAAGAAGAACTAGGAAAAAATCAATGGAATGCTTTAACTCAAAATTAAGTGGAACCCT